>BSBN01000237.1:20000000-22400000 GCA_027924645.1 Cunninghamia lanceolata | reverse complement strand
AATGATTGTAATCTCAAGTTCAACTTTTGCGAACATTGTATATATGGAAAACAAAACCGTGTTTAGTTTTACTCTAGTTCTTACAAGTCTTCTAGTGTTTTGGATCTTATTCATTCTAATCTATTTGGTCCTGTGAATGTTCCTTCAATTTCTAAATCATTATATTTTGTATCATTCATCAATGATTACAGTAGAAGGACATGGGTTTATTTTCTCAGAAGCAAATCTGAAGTCTTTAGTCGGTTCAAAGAGTTTAAATCTTTTGTAGAGAATCAGACTGGTAAAAATATTAAGTGTTTGAGAACTGATAATGGTGGTGAGTTTTGTTCCGCAGAGTTCGACAAGTTTTGTAAAAAGCATGGGATTGAAAGACATAAGACAACTCTTTATACCTCGCAACAAAATGGAGTTGCAGAAAGGATGGACAGAACGTTGATGGAGAGGGCTAGGAGTATGCTTAGTGGTGTTAGCCTCAAACAGAAGTTTTGGGTTAAAGTTGTAGCCACTGCTTGCTACCTAGTTAACAGGTCTCCTACCTCAGTGCTCGTTGATAAGACACCCATGGAGGTGTAGTCTAGTAAGAAGCCCTCGTTGAGACATCTTCGTGGTTTTGGTTGTGAGGCATATGCACATGTGCCTAAGGAGAAGAGCTCAAAATTGGAGAACAGGGCAGTTAAGTGTATCTTCATTGGCTATGGTGTCGGTGTGAAAGGGTACAAGCTTTGGGATCCTGTGGTTGAAAAAGTGTTGTATAGCAGATGTGTTATTTTCAAAGAGCTAACACATTCTCCTATTATTCTACATCCATAATAAAAAGAAAAGAAAGAGGATGTGGTTCAGTTTCCTTCTACCCCTAAGAAGACTGAACCAAAAGATTCTATTGGACCTAATGATGAGGAGAGCTCTAGCAGCTCTGAAAGTTTAAAAGAAGTAGAACCTCCACTTCAACCTTTGAGGAGGTCCACACAAATCAGAAAGCAACCTGAAAGGTTTGGTTATACTTTGCTAGATTCTAGTTGTGCTTATGCCTTGATTACTAACACTAATGAGCTTAGAACTGTGACAGAGGCTATGGAAATGAAAGATACAGGTTCCTAGAAGGAGGCCATGGAGGATGAGATCATGGCTTCTTTGGAAAAGAATAAAACCTGGGACTTGGTGCCTTTGCCTGATGGACAGAAACCTATTGGATGTAAATGTGTGTTCATGAAGAAATTTGGAGCAGATGGCAGTGTTGAGAAGTATAAGGCCAAATTGGTTGCAAAGGGGTATTCACAAGTGGAGGGAATTGATTATGGTGAAATTTTCTACCTCGTTGCAAAGCTAACATCTATTTTGTTCCTAGTATCTCTTGTAGCAGCTTATGACTTAGAAGTGGAACAAATGGATGTGAAGACAACTTTCCTTCATGGTGACTTGGAGGAAGAAATTTATATGTAATAGCCTGAGCACTACATGGTGAAAGGTAAAGAAAATTTGGTTTGCAAGTTAAAGAAGTCTTTGTATGGTTTGAAACAATCTCCTAGGACGTGGTACTTGAAGTTTGATGTCTTTGTGTTGTCCATTGGATTTTTAAGATCGAAATCAGATCATTGTGTGTATTACAAGTTTGACAATGATCATATTCTATTTATTGCACTGTATGTTGATGATATGTTGCTGATTGGGAATGGTAAGAATATGATTTCTAATTTGAAGTCTCAGTTGTCAGCACATTTTGAAATGAAAAACTTAGGGGCAACTAGGTACATTCTTGGGATGGAGATCAGAAGAGACAAAGCAAACAAAAAACTTTGGTTAAGCCAGAGTAAGTATGTGAAGACCGTGTTGGAGAGATTCAGCATGGTAAATTGTAGATCATTGTGTGTTCCTATTTCATTGGGGACAAAGTTATCTGTGAATGATTTTTCAAAGTCTCCTTCTGAGACGAAGGATGTGAGCAGAGTACCTTATGCTAGTGTAGTTCGTAGTTTGATGTATGCTATGGTCTATACAAGACCAGACAATGCCCAAGCAGTGGGAGTCCTTGTCAGTTTATGGCTAATCCTAGACGAGTACATTGGGATGTAGTAAAGAGAGTGTTCAGATATTTGAGGGGTACTTTTGAGTATTCCTTATGTTATCATGGTTATCCTACAGGACCTTAGCATTCTGTGAGTATTCATGGATTTTGGATTCTAATTGGGCAAGTGACATTAACAGAAGGAGATCCACCAGTGCTATTAGTTGGATGAGTAAGCAACAACCTGTGGTTGCTTTGTCCATGATGGAAGCATAGTACATGGCAGAAACTCATGCTTGTAAGGAAGCCATTTGGCTTAAGAGGTTGTGTTCAAATATTGGTTTTGATGCAAGATAGATTATATTACTATCTATTGTGACAGTCAGAGTGCGATTTGCTTAGCAAAGAATCCTACTTTCCATGCCAGAACAAAGCACATTGATGTTCAGTATCATTTTGTTTATGATATGGTAGAAGATGGGAAGGTGATATTGGAGAAAGTAGACACTTTGAAGAATGTTGTAGATGCATTGATTAAACCTGTGGGCACAGAGAAGTTCATATGGTGTTTGGAGTCTATGGACCTCTTGGCCCCTAGCAGTTAAATCTTGTCATTCTTTTGGCTCTTGCAAGGTGTTCGACAAGTGGGAGAATGTTGGGAATTAAGGTGTCTCAACCTTTGCAAATTCCTAGAATTGTTTATTTAATTGTGTATTTATTTATTGCCTAATTTTGTATTTACTTGCACATTCAGTTTGGTCACTTAGTTGAGGTGGCATTGTGACATGTCATCCTACTTGGAATGTCTCTTGGATGGTCAAGTCAAACTTACATGGATTTGGGCATCCCATTTGACATGGCACTAATATGACATGTGTTGCCATCATGTGGTATGTGGAAGAGGATACTCCATATGACAAAATCTATGACGCGTAAGAGCCAAGTATAGAGATTCCTATGACAAGTGGGGACAAGTGTCAGAGAGTATCTTTGCATGAGAGAAAGGCATCTTTGGGCGCCCAAGTTGGGCTATGACATGTTGTAAGAGGAATATGTTATTTTTAGTCGTGTATGACAGATTCTCTTACAACATTAAGTGTTGTCATGTTGCAGATTTTTATGATAGCTGTAAGATGCATAAGAGCATCTGTCATTGCCTATTTTTAGCATGGAGCACTCTATCCTTGGGAAGTCAAATCTGCCATGTTATGACAGATGTAAGAGAGATATTTGTAGCTTGGACAAGTTTCCTTTAATGCGGGAAAATGGCCATGTGGCCAAGATGGACGCCTATCTCTAGAGGCTTCTCAATATTGCCTTGTATCTCTATATATTGCATAGTTTTGGAGTTGTAGTTGCATAGTTGATGTACAAGTACTGTTATGCTACCAGAGTCACTCCAAAAATGATATTTGAAGACTCTTGGAAAAACTTGCATTGCAAGTGTATTGTAAACTGTTATTGTTTCGATAATACATTGTGTAGGTTTTAAAGTGTGGGGTTTTTTACCTAAAAAGGTTTTCCCCACGATATATCTTGTGTCACTCTCTTTATGTGTTGTGTTGCTGCTATAATCTTTATGTTATGTGTTTAACATTGCTGCAATTGTAAGGATTAAAAAGAATTTGCATACTATTCCCCTCATTAGGTTGGTGTAGGAATTGTGTTCCGCGTACCTTTCTTCCTTTCAATATGGTTGTTTTAAGTTAGCCTCCAAGCTACTCTATCCAGAGAATAGATTTGATATTGTAGAGATCTTTAAGCCTACAATCTCATTTCATATGTGTTTCATATGATTAAAAGAATAAACCATTCAATGAAATACGTGATACAACCCATTCACTAAAATGACCATAAGATATTTTTGAGCTGAATACAATAGCAAGAAAGGTATGCAAACTATCTTTTGGAGTTAGTGCATTCAACCCAAAGATGAAGGCATTCTTGGAACCATGGACCCCTAAACTCAATAAACAAAATATATTATCAAGATTCTATATGGAAATAAACTGTAGAATATCATTTAAAGACACTATATCTCTACAGCTACAACTATTGGAAGCCATGAAGGGAAGAAACACATATGACAAAAAGACATTGCACAACTTGCTATACATTTATACAATTAAAAGATGAAGGCATTCTTGGAACCATGGACCCCTAAACTTGGTAAATACCTTATCACATTGAAATATATTATCAAGGTTCTATATAGAAATGAATTGTGGAATATCATTTAAAGACACTAGATCTCTATAGCTACAACTATTCAAAGCCATGAAGGGAAGAAACACATATGACAAAAAGACATTGCACAACTTGTTGGACATTTATATGAAGGGAAGAAACACAGATGGCAAAAATATATTGCACAACTTGTTGGACATTTATACACTAGCCTCTGACTTTCTATTTGGTTTAGAGAAGAGAAAAAATAGGTGGGAACTGAATGTGATTGTGATGGAGGGAAATATATTATTATCAGTATTACCTAGTATAAGTATATATTCAATAACAATCAAAAATAGGTTGTCAGAGATTCAATCCCATGCCTTGAACTGAATGTGATTGTGATGGAGAAAAAACATATTATTATCAACTTATTACCTACTATATTATAGTTTCATTGCACAACTTGTTGGACATTTATATGCCGAACTTTGACTTTCTATTTGGTTTAGAGAAGTGAAAAAATAAGTTGGATATTTTCCTACAAACCATAAAACAAACTTATACAAATTCTTGTTAGAAATTGATTCAAGGACTTCTAGTTAGAGGGAACAAAGTGAATAATAGAATGTTTTCTACAAAATGTATTTGGATTGATTTGAAGTACATGAGTCCAGCACTACATATTATATGAATGAAATGATATATGATCTATTCATGCAGTTTGTCCTTAAAATTGACAATGCATGGCAATGAAGCTGCAGAATTGCCTTGCTAGTAAATGAGCTTCACCAGGAGTACACATTTAGTATAATTGGATTGGAATTTCTATAAGACTATGGTGATTAAATTGCTATATATTTTTAATGCATATAGAGATGCACATTGCATGCCAACGTTGCATGGAAAGATGGGACATTGACTAGGCCAACAACCAATGTTCCTCAACTTTTATTCTCAATCCTTTGAGAAGCTAAAATTTCAATGCTCTGATTTACTAAACAGGGCCATGGAAGTACATGTAATTGGGTCCCCATGGATCTACAAAGAACAAAATTTCAAAGAAGCCATTTATACTAATTCTCATGTTGCCAAGATCATTGGATCTATAATGACTGGTTCCTAACAAGTGCAACTATAGATTCTTTTATATTGCATATCATTTACACATATTTTGCTCATAGAGCATCAATATGAGACTAATACAAGCTCTTTACAAAAGAACACACTAGAAATCACCTATGGAAGACCAAGAGTTACTACTTAAAAATCCAATATTTTTAAAAACCACATCCACATTAGAAGCGAACTATGCAAGACCAAGAATCACAACTTAGAATTCCACATCAATATGAGACTAATACAAGCTCTTTACAAAAGAACACACTAGAAATCACCTATGGAAGACCAAGAGTCACTACTTAAAAATCCAATATTTTTAAAACCACATCCACATTAGAAGCGAACTATGCAAGACCAAGAATCACAACTTAGAATTCCACAATAGATGTCCCTATCGGGATTTGAACTTGGGTCTCCACAATGTCCCTATCGGGATTTGAACTTGGGTCTCCACAATGAGAACTCAACATTTTAACCAATTAATGTCAACCCCTTGGACAATGCAAGTATATATTCAATATATGGATCTATCTTTTATATATAATATTAATTGGCTGTAATTTAGTCAATGGCCTGGTTTCTAAGATGCACAACCATAATTTTTGTAAATGGTTTTTTTATACATATATAAAATCACCAAAGTTTTAGTCCCATGCCTTGGCTAGTGTGGAAATATGTAAAAAAAGCATTCATGAAGTAAGCTGAAGATTGAATTAAATGTGATTGTGATGGAGAAAAAATATATTATTATTAGTATTACTTGGTGTATATATATATATCCCCTGGTAGTATATGTATAGTTTCAATAACAATAAAAAATAGTTTCATAACAATAAAAATCACTATTTAGTGCATTACCACTGTACTAAACACTCCTTAATATCTGCTAACATTCAAAACTATAGGTTATTTGATTAGGAATATGGTTGTTTTAACTTAGCTTCTAGGCTACTCTATCCAGAGAATTGTTTGGCTGCTTCACTAATATTTATTATGTATATAATAGCCACCATACATGTCTTAGATGATCAAATGCCATGGAAAAATTCTTCGCAATCAATAGGGCTTGATCTAACTATAAGAAAGAAAGGTGCATATGACGTCTCATCCCAGCATGCACGCAACAACTGCAATCTGCAATTCAAATAACAATAGGCACATAAATTTAATTTTCGTTAAGAATCAACGTGGAGTTGTAAACATGTGAAAGAAACATGTTTAATACCAAAAGCAGGGAAAAATTAATGGCACATCAATTACCCTACAATAGGTTTAGAAAAATGCTTGCTTGGTTGCTATCAAATGCCCTTGTGAAAGAAGCTTCTGACCCAGAGTTTGACTTTGATAAGCTATACATCTCTATCCTGAAACCCACTTTACAGATTGAATCCATTGTTGATCTCAGAATTAGATCCTAATTGACAGTCATCCACCACATTATATGATTATTATAAACTGCAAATATGAGTTACATTAATGGTTTCTAAAATAAATTAATTCAGTGATATTTCCTCTGTTTAGGCACACTAATGGTTTCTAAAATAAATTAATTCAGTGATATTTCCCCTGGTTGGACTTATGATACACAACATCCTGATGACTAGAAAAATCTACCCATAATTTGAGAAAACTTATAAAGTAGACCGTGGTTCGATTCTGATGGAAAGTGGGATATACATAAATAAATCATAAATAAATCACAGAAACTTTTTGATATGTACAATTACAACAGTGGATGCTTGGAAACAAAATCATTGATAATCTTAACATGGTATTAGTGTAAGAGTAGGGTCTCATAATGTGGACTACTCCCCCAATATTTGTGTTGTGGTGGATCCCATGAAACAATATTCATTGTCTGTAAAACTTGGAATCGTCCCCAAAACAATCAATGCGGCAACCTTTTACAAGTAAAATTTTCAGCCGCTATTTGAGAGTGAGATAGACTGTTTTTAGGAGCCACTTAAAAGCAACACTGAAGAGACCCTTAAAGATGTGTAGCAAAAGATCGATATCCATGTGATCATATGACAGCTAAACACTCCTAAATTTATTCAACTTTACCAGCAAGAAAATTTTGGTGAAGTCCCCTCCATGGGACCTCACTATAATTCCTCTGTAATTCTAATCAACTGCTTTAGGCGAAATATTTCCTGCCATTGATTTACATGGAAGAAAATGGGGCCAGAGTTAGGTAATGTTCCCATGGAAGGTTATATCCCAGTAACTTTTACACTGTAAATATTGGAAACTTCCTAAACCAAATCCCAGCAGCTACTACTTAGGAAGAAGGTTATTAGAAGCTACTGAAGGGGGATAGAATGTTTGAAAACCTAATTAAGAGTTTTATGGCTACATGACAGTAGGAGATAATTTATCTTCTGAAGGAAACAAATTTATAAATGGTAGCTCATACTTTTAAAATTTTGTAGCAAAGATGAAATATCATATCTTGGGACTATTTTATTACAAACATATCCTAAATTTAGGGAAATCCTCCCCAAGAATGCACCTAGCAATTCCTGCTGAGAAAATTTTGTGAAACCCCTCCATGGATCCATTGCCAAAAAAGTATAATTCTCTATTAACTGATTTGAGGATCTAGTAAATAGTTCATGTAGAAGACAAACTTATCCAAAGACTTCAAAATCAAAACACGGCTTGCATAGATAGATTAAACCATTTGGAAAAGGATTATATAGAAATCGAAATGGATCTACCCATGAAAAAATCGAGAGATGATTGCAATCAAATTAGTTTTACTCTCAGAACCGAAGGTATTCTTTGTTACCTGCGTCTCAACTATTTGATTTGTTCTACATGTTTCTAAAAAAATTCCAGAAAGCTCCACTATACATTTTCAATAAACAACACTACTAAAATCCTTCACAACTTGCTAATTTTCTTTGTTGCTTCCAATTCTCTCCATCAACAGTGAAAATCCCATCTAAAGAAGAGATTCCATAATTTCATGGTTGATATTTTCTTGCAAATGGAAAATACAAGAATCAACACAATCCCATGAGCTATATATGAAAAGGGGTGCTTACTATGTTGAGACCCAGGTTTAAATCTAGTGGACACATTGCCAGGCAAAAAAGAATATCAACTGAGCATTTTGTACCTGCTAAGGTGAGCTCCTGTTAGTAGTTGTTACCATACTAGCCTTAAGTTATCTAATTGCTCAAATGAACTATGGTTAATATATAATTACTACCTATAAGATATACAAGAAAGGGCCACTTCTGTAAGGAGACCCAAGTTCCAATATAGCAGATGTGTGGACTGCCAAAACAGAATATCAAATGTGATCTGATCTAAATATGGAAGGGGTGTTTCCTATGCGAAGATTCAAGTTCAATTCTAGCAAACATGTCGCCTGCCAACACAGAATATAAACTTTGAATACTATGCACTTGCCAAGATAAATTCAGGTTACCATGTAATCACTACTCGTGCAATCTGAAAAAGATTTGAGTGCAATATAAGACTTAAACTAAGTTTTCAGCTATCCCCTACCCTAACCTACCTAAATAGAGATTAGAACAATACCTAGATATAAGAAGGTGAAGTCATGGCCTTTGATCTCAATGATGTCTTCTTAACGACACAGAATGGCTGAATCTTCCGAGGAATTAAACAAGATGGGAGATTATAATGGAAATCCAGTGAAATCACCACATTCATGATAGCTAACAACAATGTGTACAGAAATACTGGTGTGTCTCTGCCAAAATGGGAACTTTGTAATGCAGTATGGACATCTATTAAAAGGATAAAGGAAGAGGATTTCTGTCAGATGTTATCGTTGCAACTGCCCTAGCAGGCATGGATGAAAAATGTGGAAGCATAGACAAGCCAGATGAACTTTTTAGAAAAATGCCACATCTCACATCTCTTGCGAGATGTTTACATTTATATTATTTGAAACAACATTACAAAAGAGAAAAGAAATATTTTTTAAATTCTGATTTTTTTTTAGAACTCATTCCACTAGGGAAAAAAACAGCCTTAACCAATAATAAAAATTAGAAACTTTTCATATTCAGTACAGAAAAATAAAGGAAAATCAAGAGTTACTAAAAGTTTAATTTCCCTACAGCACATGATTTTAATTGGTTTTGACACAGATTTCAAAACACACTAATAGGAAATTGATCAGATGAAAATATAAGTGGGCGTTGTATAGAGGCAACAACTAATAAATAATATATTCAGTATATTCAAAATGGTCAGATTTTAACACAGCTGCAAGATAAAAGTACAATTCATATTCAATGATATCTTGAGATACACTGCTTCGTCTGACCCTGCTCTTGGTGTTGTGTATGAAGCAGTCGAGTGCATTTTTGGCAGTGTAAATTTCTTTGAGCCGTTTGTCCTCCACTTGAAAACGCAGTGAATTGGCAATTGCTGTATCCACTTCCTCTTTGCTCGGTCTCTGCCTCTGCTCATTGTAACAAATTATAATGCGATTGCTTGCCCCTGTTCGTCTGTCCTGCGCAGAGACTGTTAGAATGCCATCCTCATCCACTTGGAAGCAAACTTGTACAGATGCCACTCCAGCTGGGGCCTCTTGAATTCCATTCACTACACATTTACCCAGGAAATTGTTATGAGTAGTCAATGCTCTTTCTCCTTCGTAGACTCGAATCGACACTGTTTTGATGTAGTCAAAACCCATGGTGATGGATTTCGTGATGCGAGTAGGAATTGGAGTATTTCTTGGCACAACGACCGCCATAATACCACCTTTAACTTCTATTCCAAGACTCAAAGGCGTAATGTCCCTCACAACAAGGTTGATGTCTTCATGGTTTAAGGCCGCGGCCTGGAGGGCCGCCCCATAAGCCACGGCTTCATCTGGATTGATACTTTTGCATAACTTTTTCCCCTTGAACAACTGTGAGATCAAATCTTGTACTTTTGGTATTCGAGAGGAGCCCCCTACCAAAACAACCTCCTTGATTTGGTGTTTGGCAGTCTTTGCGTCTTTAAGGCATTGCTCCAGGATCTGAATGCACCTTTCAAACAAGTCTGAGTTGAGCTCTTCAAACTTAGCTCTACTAATCGTTATATAAAAGTCTTTCCCCTGGAAAAGGCCGTCAATCTCAATAGTAGTCTCCATTGCACAAGACAAGTTCCTTTTCGCTCTTTCGCACTCTGAATCAAGTCTGCAAACAGCTCTGGCATTTGCCTTCACATTCACATTATGCTTTTTGTTGAAGACATGAGCACAGTAGTTGAGCAGCCTGTTAGTGAAATCTTGGCCCCCCAAATGCATGTCCCCTGCAACAGCTTTCACCACAATTTTAGCCCCTTCAAATGTAAGCAGAGAAACATCCAAAGTGCCTCCACCCAAGTCGAAAATGACAACATCTTGTTTCTGACTGTGATTGCGATTGGCTGCAGGGAAACCGTAAGTTAATGCTGCAGCTGTGGGCTCGTTAATAATCCGCATGACATCAAGCCCCGCCATTTTAGCAGCATCGATTGTAGCCCTCCTCTGCCCATCGTTGAAGTAGGCCGGCACAGTAATCACCGCCTTTTTCACATTGCACATCAGGAACTGCTCAGCTACCATCTTCATTTTAGCTAATACCATAGATGATATTTCCTCGGCAGAGAAGAGCTTCTTCTGGCCTTTGTAAGCGACTTGAATCATAGGCTTTCCCTCATTTGAGGATTCAATGGTGAAAGGCCAGAGCTCTCTGTCAGCTTGCACAAAGGCGTCATTGAATTTCCTTCCAATAATTCTCTTGGCATCAAACACTGTGTTAACATGATTAGAGGCAATCTGAAACCTGGCAGCGTCTCCAACGAGGGTTTCGTTGGAAGTGAAAGCAACGATAGATGGAGTGCTTCTGTTTCCCTGTTCATTCACAATGATTTCCACTCTGTCATGCTGCCAAACTCCCACGCAACTGTATGTCGTCCCAAGATCGATACCAACTGCTTTTTCTTTGCTCTGTGCTCCCATCTTCCTCTTCTGCTTTCTTATAAACCAGTCATACACTAAGAGACCAAATAAATCATACGAATAGAGACATGAATTACAACATTCAACTGGTAAACACCCAGAATCTCTACGCCATCACTTCCAAATTAAAGTCTTTAAGAAAAAATATAGGTGATGTTATTCAAACATGGTGAGAGAAAAGGAAAAAACAAAAGCTATTGTCAATACAACGACAGTATTTAGAGTTTTATAGATCTTACATGTCTTGTTCTCTGCGTTTCTTCGTCCCTGACCGCTCTTCTTCCCTTCTCCTTTCTATTTTTAAAGCTCTCTTTCTATCTGTACTTCTTCCCTTCGACGGCTTTTAAAGTTTTCTATCCTTGTTTAAAGGAAAACCTTTAAAGCTTTTTTTTTTTGTTTTTTTTTTAACATCTTTAATGCTTTCTTGCCTTCAACTTCCTTTAAAACACAATTTTATATTTTTTTAATTTTGTTTTATTTTATTTTTATTTTTAATAAAAATATATTTTAAAATAAGATTTAGTTAATACAATTTAATTAAAAAATATATTTTAAATAAAAATACATTTAAATAAGTGATGTATGGCGTCTAATCGATATTGGGAAGAGAAGTTGGTAATTGGACTTGTTAGGAGCAATGATCAATTATGGTGTACCAAAGTTCTAGTTATAAAGTTGTACCAATATTGAAGTGATATATATTAAAGTGATCAATATCAATGAATAATTATATTTTTTAGTGTGACAATATTATATTCAATTAGAATAATTGTGTTTTTTAATTACCTTATGTATTAGTTGTCCAATTATAGAATATCTATGCACAACATTCGAATAATTGTAGAATCTTTAAATTTTAGATGCAATTCTAAACGACCTACTTTAGGTAGTCATTGCGCATCACTATGTTTCTAAATAAAAAATATAGAGGTAAAAGGCATAAAATATATATGCAAAGTAGACAATAGCTTGTGAATAGGAAGTGATGCAAATTGTTTGAGTTGTAGATGCAATCTTGAACAATAACAAAGTAGAAAACACACAGACACTGTCAATTGTTGCTCTTCATTATTTTAAAATCTGCTTAACACTAGAACATGTGTCCATTGTTGGTGTATAAACACTTATCCTAAGTCGTTTATACTAACTTAATCATAGTTAGGTGAATTCCACACATGCTACTTTGACTTTGTCTAAGTTGTTAGTCGTTTAAGAGATGTCACAACTCAATGGACACATCGCGCTATTCTCATGGATGGTTACTCGCCACCTATCCTTGTATTGTGGAGAATCGGGTATCCAATCTCTCCTCTTTATACTTTCTCAGTTGTTAATACATTTGTTCGATTTCACTTGCAATCTCGTGCTTGTTTGTTTTTCGACGATCTCTACATGGTATCAGAGCTTTTGTGGTTAGCTTCAAGCCATTTTCTCACTGTGTGAATTGCTTCCATTCACTCTGGTTTTCATCTTGTTGTGAGGATTATTTTTGGTCTAGCTTTTTTTACTATGCTTACTAAGTTTGCAGAGGAGGAAAAATTAACCAGGGCTTGCACAAAGGCCGACCCATGGTGTATAGGCGTCTTATTTGTAGCTCTTGTTAACGTCGTGGAAAGTTGTTCGACACAGCAGCTCACGTGTCCTTTAGTGGTGCTCAAAGGCACCCATCGACGACTACAAAATGTCATTTTTCAGGCCGACCCCGCAGTCTCACTTGGATCTCACAGAGAAGTTGACCCTGCAGTCTCTATCGGCTCTCACATAGAGGCTGACCTCACACTCTGAAGGCGTGACCTCGGCGTTCACATTCGGCACCATCGACCCACAGCAGGGGTCGCCGACCTCCACGACATAGTAGGGAGGTGTGTGGCTGAAGTTGCCCTCCACGTCACCTATATCCAGCCTCCACATTGCTTCAAAATCAACCCCAGTCTGCCTCAATCTCGGCAGGAGAACATGCTTTTTGAAGCCACGTTTGGGCATAACATTGAACTGCGACGACTGTCAAAATATATCCCTCATTTCAGAGGGGGGCACAATTTTTAAATCCTTAGCCCTTGGTCACATGGGATATTAAGCCCCTGGTCGTGCTCAACCAAAGGGGGATGCCGTTTTACCTCTCTATCAAGTTTTTTCTCTCATATCAAATTGTATGCAATTTTTTTTTAGCACATTGGAAAAAAAAAATTAGAAGGTTTTTTTTTTATGAATGCAAAAATTTCGAAGGCCTATAACTTTTGCATAACAACTCAAAATCAAGTCGTTACTTTTGCAAAAGTGGTTTTTTTTTGTTGTAGTTCTATCTAGCCTACTATCCCACTAAAATTATAAAGTGCCCTATTAGGCTATTTTAGGGTGACCTAAAAGCACTCCTTCTATACAGTGCACAATTTGGGGGGGGGAAAACATAATCAAGGGGGGATCTATTGTGTTCATCTTTCACACTTCCTAGAGAAGTGTTTTTTGTGTGGGTTGTGTTTCCTTTCACGTCTTCACTTGCATTTCTTTAGCTCTTACTTTAAGTATTTCTACAATTGCTATCTAACGACTAAGCATCATGGAGTCTATTGTCCCTATACCACTCCTAACTCCTTTCAATTATCATGATTGGAAGATTAAAGTAAGTCTTGTGCTAAAAAACAAAGGTTTATATAAGATAACTATGGGAATAAAAAAAGAACCTAATGCAGCCAAAGAGAAAGAAAAGTTTTTCAACAAGTGTGACCAAGCATTTGGTTTTCTTTGTTTAAAAGTTTCATGTTGAGAAGTTAACTACATCCAATGAAGTTTGGGATGCTTTAGATAAATTATTTAGAAAAATTGATGAACTCAGAAGTCGTGAATTGGAAAATCAACTCTTAGGTCTTAGTCCTAGAAGTTTCTCAACTTTAGAAGATTTTTTCACAAAATTCAAATCTTTAAAGTTGCAGTTAAAAGATTGTGGAATTGACAAGAAAGAGGATCAATTAATCCTTTATGTACTTTCCAAACCATGTCCTAAATTTTATGTGTTTGTATCAACTTTCTATTCTACTAAAAGTGCTCTTGGAGCATCATGGAAAATGCCCACTCTAGATAACTTTATCTTTGATCTCGCAAGGGAATAAGAAAAACTAATTCAGATGGATTCTTTGAAGTCTACAAAGCCTCAAGCTCTAATTGTAGGGAATGATAAGCCACAAACTTCAAAAGGGAAGAAAAAGAACACTAAAAAGGACAAGGATGGTAAGAAAGCCAATAAAATTGAATAATATTGGGTTACCTGATTCTAGCAAGGCATCTTCATCAACTCAGGATAATACTAAAGACAAAGAGAAATTGAAAGGCAAGGCCTTAGTTGCTACTACATCTTCATCTCCATCATGGATTATTGATTCTGGTGCCACTAATCATATGGGTTCTTCTCGGTTTGTTTTCTAATCCTTAGAGCCATCCAGAATGTCTTCAGTCAACTTAGGTGATGATACCCCAGCATTGGTAAAAGGGAGAGGGTCTATTGAAGTTGAAGATGGAACTTTTCAAAAGTTCTAAGGGTAAGTGCAAAAAGATGGGGGGCCATAAAGTGGCCAAATTATTTTTTAAAAAAATTAATGCATAACATGAGCGCGTTATAACGCACTCGCGTTATGGTTTGGTAATGACGAGCCTAAGGCTCGTCAAAACCAAACCATAACGCGCTCGCATTATAACGCGAGCGTGTTATGATCTATTATAAATAAATAAATAAAGCTTGTTATCTCATTTCATTTATTTTTTCTCCTCTATATCTATGGCCTACAAACCCTAAGAAGCACGCTCGCGTTTTGCAAAAGTCAATTCAACACCAAAATGCCTCCACGATGTTGAGCATGCCAAAGGAGTGAGTTTTTTTTTTTTTGTTTGAATTTGTTTCTAAATAGGTAGGTTTGAGTTGATTTTTGATGTAAATTTCGTTAATTGTCAGGAAATGTTAATGCACCACCTCCTCCTCCTCAAAATCCACAAAATCCTGCGGAACAACAACCTCCTCCATCTATTCCTCGACATGCCCTTGGAACACAAGAAAATATAATGGGGCAAATTGAAAATAACAAAAAAGAAATTGAAAATATAATTGCAAGGTTGAAAGATCCTTCCACTTCAACCTTGCATAGGTCCACGCTTGTTGAATCTCTTGAATCTATGTTATCAAATGTAGATTCAATTAGCAAGCAAATATCTAGTTGGACGGATAAGAGGAGAGAGTTTAGAGACTATTATACAGACAAGTTGTCATACCAAGATGTGAAAAAATTACAAATTACAAAATTAGACTTATGTTCGATTTTCACAAACCCACAAACAAATCAACCTCCACCCATTACATGCAAGAGGTTCCCTATCCATTGGTGCAACAACCAAGCGATAAGGGACAATTTTGGGCAGAGGTGGTGGATGGTTTTTGACCATCATCCATGCAATAATAATGAGGTCCCGCAATACTTTTTAAGGAAACTCTACTGTGAGTTTGTCCTCAATAAAGTGCCAAACTATTTTGATATGAGGGACTTCCAGGGTAGAGGTGGGGGGTCAGTACAAGATAGACCAGGGGCACGTGTTGACCCACAGTGGGTAGTGAGACAAGTAATCAACAGACCAGCCCATGAGAATGTTTCTATCCCTTCCATTATGAAGGAGAGTGTTGAGGTAATTACACTTTAGTCCATTAGTGCCTTAACCCAGAACATCATAGAGCATGTCAGTCCTGCAGCATAGAGTTGGTTGGGAGATAGTGCGAGGAGTAGGGTCCCACCCCATGCTTGTTAGACTTGCGGGTTAGCATGTGGTTATGACCCCATGGATAGTCAGGACATAGGTGCACAGGCTACATCTGCAACTAAGCAGATGGTGATGATAGATACCCTCCTGAGTGAGACTTTCAGCCTTGATACTTAGGTAAATATTAGCAAGTTTATTGAATTTAATTTATTAAGTTTTATTTTTGAAATGCAAGATTAACTAATTTAGTTTGATGATTTTAATAAAATTTTAGGGTCATAGCATTGATGTAGTTTTTAGTGGTTCTCCACTTGCATATTACATTAGATCATCTACTATCGGGGTATGTAACTAGTAAACAATTATAAATATTGTTAGCGTTGGTTGGTTACTACATTGTTCGGTTGGCGGTTGGTTCAATTTTAACTGTGTAACTGTGTGATGGTTGCATAACTATATTGTCACAGTATTTAGTTGTGTCTTGTATCTTTCTTCATCATCAGAATGAATAAAACAGTTTACTTTACTTTATTTGGTATCAAAGCAGCCATAGAGGAAGTGTGATGTGAGGCATCAGTCTGCTGTGTAAAGTGGAGCATGTTCTACGAGCATTGAAAATGGCGTGGTCTTGGAGCCACTTGATTCGGAGCTAAGCCAATAGTTTCTGAGCCCTTCATGATGCACAACCTATTGCAGGAATCTACAAACATTTCCCAAGGCACGTTTCTCACTAGCATCAGATCTCCCACGAGAGCAATTTGATGGATCTGTTGAATGGATCAGAATACGTGAAGATCATGAAGGAAGTTGCGGTATTGTTTCTGTAAGTTGCGGTATTATTTTGCAGGCTGGGGGTTGAATGCATAGTTTCTATTCTCATTTGATTACTATTCTCATTTGAAGATCTATGGTTGGGTTGGGTATATAAAGGAGATTATTCATCCATCACCAGATTCAATTGAATGCCATACTAGCTATTCGAAATGGTCTACTCCATTTATTGGAAGGTGTTGTTGAATAGCTTGCCTTAGTAGGATAGAAGGCGATCAAGTTCTGCTAAGGTGTGCAAGAAATAGACTTGGAAGGAAGCATCGAGTTTAGAGGCCTTTGCAGGCAGATTGAAGACATTTGTGCTCTTTGTTGTAGCGGTTGTTGCCTGAACTGAAGTTTCTCTATCCAAGCCATTTGTAGCACTCTCCATAAGGCACCTGAAAGAGGAAGACATAGTCTGCAAAACCTGGCAATCAAAGAAAAGTGGATGTCCATTATCATCTCAAATTGGTATGTATTGAAGTGTGTATGGAAGTGCAAATTTTATAAGCAAATATATTTAAGTCTAAGTAAGAAGTCAATCTTTTGAGTATTATCTAAATGGAGATTCCATTAGACAAGTATTCTGGTTCCAATTTTCATACTTGGAGAATGAAAATTCAGATGCAACTAATGAATAAAAATTTATGGGCAATAGTAAGTGGAAAGGAAAAAGCACCTACAGATGCAAATAAGTTATTAGATT
Organism: Cunninghamia lanceolata; assembly: GCA_027924645.1. NCBI lineage: Eukaryota > Viridiplantae > Streptophyta > Pinopsida > Cupressales > Cupressaceae > Cunninghamia > Cunninghamia lanceolata. The sequence goes on along the minus strand of BSBN01000237.1, from coordinate 22,382,474 downwards.
GGAGTAGTAGAGATGATAAAGTCAAGGCTATAATTGGTCTTGCTCTTTCTGACACCGAATTGCACCATATTGATTTAGATAAATCATCAGCCGAAATTTGAGAAAATCTGAATAAATTGTTTGGAGCAAAAGCCATTAATGCAAAGTTTTCTCTGAAACTTCAATTATTTCAATTTAAGATGGAAGATGGAATCACAATGTCAAATCATATAAGTAACTTGTAGTCTCTCATTAGACAGCTAGCAGAGGTTAAGGTTGCAGTAGATGATGATGATGCTAGGGCCATCCTATTAAATAGCTTGCCTTCAAAATACAACAATGTTGTTTTTACTCTCAGTCAAATATCTTCACAAACTCTAGAAGGTATGATTTCTGCTCTTCTATCAGAAGAGAAGAGAACAACAGAAGATTCAGAAGATGATCCTTAGGAGAAAACATTATTTTCAAGAAGCAATTACAAGAGATCAGAGAGAATCAAATATTTTTATTGTAAGAAAAACGGTCACATAGCTTGGGATTGTAGAACTCGAGCGAGTGATGTTCTTAAAGGAAAGCTCAAAAATGAAGGAAATCTTGCTTGCATTGAAGATGATAAGGATCCACCAAATATTGAGGATGAGGATCCACTAGATGGTGCTATTAATTTCTGTGGATATGCCCTTTAAACAAGGTCATATTGGAGGCAGGTGGCATTGGAGGATGGAGGATTTTCCATCATCTCAAGTTAGCTTCTCGCTTTGAGATGATGCTTTGCATGAGAAGCATTTTTGTTTTTGGTTGTTTTGTTTTTCTTTGTTGTTGCTGACAGAGCTGACAAATTTGAAGAATGTATGTTTTGTGAAGTTTTTGTTTTGGAGACAGGTTTGGAGTTTAGTGTTTAGCTCAATATGGATTGTTGTCCAGCGAGCTTCAAAGAGTATATGATTTTGAATTATACCCTTTCGTGGTCACTAGACAACATGGCAGAGATTTGTCATATCTCTTAGGGTCCATTGTCGAATAATTCAAGACTCTGTGATTTGAGAGCTTGGACTAAAGAGCTCAAGAACACAGCTCGAAGCTACGCCTTTCTAAGGGTTGACGAGATAGCATGATGGAGCCTTGCTTGGTTCAGGATTTGTTCTTTGGGAGAAGATCTTCTATAAAATATGTATTCATATTATGTAATCAGCTTTGTTGAGTATTTTAGCATTAAGGGGGGGTACCTTGGTACTATTGCAAAAACAATGTAATAAGGGGGGGAATGTTAGCGTTGGTTGGTTACTACATTGTTCGGTTGGCGGTTGGTTCAATTTTAACTGTGTAACTATGTGATGGTTGCATAACTATATCGTCATAGTATTTAGCTGTGTCTTGTATCTTTCTTCATCATCAAAATGAATAAAACAGTTTACTTTACTTTAAATATTACATATGAATAGCATCATTATATGAATGGTATTCTAATATCTAATTTTGGATGTTGAATAGGTTAATATTGGAGATTTCACGGCAACACCTGCCAATGGTGGTGGACTTCAAAGCTTCATGGAGGTAATAAAATAAATAGTTTAATGAATGAATTGTACTTACTAGATTTTTGTATGTGACTTGTGTGCTTTATTGTGTGTACTTCCATGTTTAGATGAATGTGTGTGTATGTTAGGAGCCATGATTTGCATCACTATTATAGTTTTTGTAATTGAATAATGTTGTTTTATTTCCAGATGATGCAAGCTGCGGAGACACCTTCTGATGTTCTTAGGGCAATGGAGCATGGTGTGACCTCTGCGATTCATAGCTCCATGGCATTGACAGGGGTATGAGGCAGATTAGTAAATTTCAATTTACATTCATTGTTATAGTTGTTTATTTTTGAAAAATCAAAAGATTATTGATTTAAAGTTTAATTTATATCTGGATGGTTTCTATAGGACATGACATCACCACGACCTATTCCTGCTACTGAGGCAAGTGAGGAACAGATTATATGGTAGCACTAAGTGATTATTTTGTTAAATGTTTCATTTTTTATAACATGTAATTTCTATATATTAATGTCTATACTTTTTATTGTAACAACTAAGATGCAGGAAGAACTAAATAGGAGGAGCAGCCCTCAGGTTCATAGTAGACCACCCACATGCGCTTCTCCATCCCCTAGAAGATCAAAGGCTGCCCGTGATCTATTCTCTTCACCAGCCAGAGGGGAATGACTTTTTATTGTGTTCCTTGTTGTATGCCTATATGGCATCTGTGGACATATATTTTGTACTGCATATAGTTGACATTGTATGCCTATATGGTATTCTTGTAAGCCTATATGGCTATTTTGTATATATGTTATACTTATATCGACAGATATTGATGTATGCCTATATGGATATTTGGTTAATACAAATCTTTTTTATTGATGGCGTCCATACTTGCATTATAAATCCATGTTTGAATGGATATTTGTAGATGGCTACTTAAAATATTTAAAGTCCAATTGTATTACATAGGATGTTTGTTGATCCAATAAACTAGCTATTGTTATTCAAGTATCACCTAAACCTCATTTTAGAACTAAAAGATAAAAGATGTATTTAAAAAAAAATGAATCATCATGTTGAACAGAAAATATTAATATTATTTGTGAGTTGCTCAATTGAAAATATTCAAATGAGTATGTTGACCATATTCTTTATGAGTTGGTCAATTGAAAATATTTCTTAATTTCTTGTTATTATACCATATTGGGATGCAAAGAGTATGTTTGTTGTTTTGAATAAGATAGTCAAAATCATATGCTTATGAGCACCTGATGACCATTATGGTTATTAAATGTAATTCCTCTTGCATATAAGGCGAGGTTATGAGATTACATTGAGTCTTACCTAATTTTAGTATGCAACATAACATTGGGGCTACAGGCTTCCATAAGTCATACCTCAGGGATTTTCAGTTTTAGGCACAAATTTGCTTTAAGACCTTAGGCACATTTCTCTACTTGCACAACCTCAAAACTCTGCCTAGAACTCAAGGCACCTTTCATGATCCAAACAACCTAAAAATTGCGACTTGATATTGAAAGGATGTTTCAAAGTATAAAGGAGGGCGCCTTAAGGGAGGCAATTCATCTTGATTATCAAAGTTGATCAAACACATCAAACTGAGCATCATATCTCTAGGCACATTTTTGCCTCTCTCTAAACTATCCATTTTGGCGCCTTGATGTAAAGTGAAGTCTAAACTTAGTGAAGATTGCGCCTAGAAAGATATCACCTTGGATATGCACCTAGAGTCATCCTAGATCATCCATTTGTGCGTAAGAGTCAATATAACATAATATAACTTAGGAAGACTTTAAAAATTGTCAAAAGAAGCCTAGGCGCCTTTTCTTGTCTCCACCATCCATTTTGGGTGCCTAGAGGAAAATGAACTTGAAATCACTTCCAACTATAGCGCCTAGTGTTAGAACCTTCAAAATGACTAAATCTTACCAAAGGAAGTCTAGGCACCTATTGTCATTTGGATCATCATGAATGAGCGCCTAAGTGGGAGGAGAATAAGCATCTTGTATGGAGGCGCACTTTTGTGTCTAAATAACTTCATTTTGGCGCCTTGACGGAAGATGTTCTAAATCCTAAGATCTAGCGCCTAAGTGTAAAATGGTCTCCTATAGGTTTGAACAAGTGATTGAAGCCATCAAATTGCCAAGAAATGAGCTAAGTATACTAAGGTGCCTTTTCTTGTCTAAACTATCCATTTTGGTGCCTAGGAAGAAGGAGATTCAACATCATGAATCAAGGCACCCTTTATCATCAAAACAACCTCACATTGGCACATAGACGCGTTGGAACTGTCAGTTTGGCCACACAAGGAGAAGAATGAAAGTTACACCCCTTTGCAACTTTACACTGCCTCCTTCTAACGATTTTTGGAGCAGCAAAAAACCTTTCACCACAGGCAAACACCTCAGAGATATAAAAAATTGAGAGAGGTTATTGTAGAGGCACTCTACATGATTGTGTTGCCTCAAACAAAATGTTTCTAAGTGACACAATTTTTGAGTAACATCTCGTCAAAGATTGCTGCCTTTTTGCACTTTGGACTCTTCAGGGATATCGTCGATACAATGTAGCTCAAACTATTTTGACATGTTTGGGTGAAAAATAGGACCATGCCTAGTGTAAATGTACCCATCCAGACACGTTGGAACAATCAGTTTGGTCGCATCAGGAGCAAGATGAAAGTTACACCCCTTTGCAACTTTACACTGCCTCCTTCTGATGATTTTTGGGGCAGCAGAAAACCTTTCACCACGGGCAAATGCTTCAAAGATATAAAAAATTGAGAGAGGTTATTGTAGAGGCACTCTATATGATCGCGTTGCCTTGAAAGTTACACCCCTTTGAAACTTTACAGTGCCTCCTTCTGACGATTTTTGGGGCAACAGAAAACCTTTCACCATGGTAAATGCCTCAGAGATATAAAAAACTGAGAGAGGTTATTGTAGAGGCACTCTACATGATCGCGTTGCCTTAGACAGAATGTTTCTAAGTGACACGGTTTTTGAGTAACATCTTGTCAAAGATTGCTACCTTTTTACACTTTGGACTCTTCAGGGATATCGTCGGTACAATGTAGCTCGAACTGTTTCGACATGTTTGGGTGAAAAACAAGACCATACCTAGCGTAAATGTACCCATTTAGACACGTTGGAATAGTCAGTTTGGTCGCATCAGGAGCAGGATGAAAGTTACACCCCTTTGCAACTTTACACTGCCTCCTTCTAACGCTTTTTGGGGCAGCAAAAAACCTTTCACCACGGGCAAATGCCTTAGAGATATAAAAAACTGAGAGAGGTTATTGTAGAGGCACTCTACATGATCGCGTTGCCTCAGATGGAATGTTTCTAAGTGACACAATTTTTTAGTAACATCTCGTCAAAGATTGTTGCCTTTTTACACTTTGAACTCTTCAGGGATATCATCGGTACAATGTAGCTCGGACTGTTTCAACATGTTTGGGTGAAAAATAAGACCATGCCTAGCGTAAATGTACCCATCTAAACGCATTGGAATAGTCAGTTTGGTCGCATCAGGAGCAGGACAAAAGTTACACCCCTTTGCAACTTTACACTGCCTCCCTCTGATGATTTTTGGGGTAGCAGAAAACCTTTCACCACAGGCAAATGCCTTAGAGATATAAAAATCGAGAGAGGTTATTGTAGAGGTACTCTACATGATCGTGTTACCTCAGACAAAATGTTTCTAAGTGACACAGTTTTTGAGTAACATCTCGTCAAAGATTGTTGCCTTTTTGCACTTTGGACTCTTCAAGGATATCGTCGGTATAATGTAGCTCGGACTGTTTCGACATGTGTTGGGTGAAAAATATTACCATGCCTATTCCTAAACCCTCAATGTGCTTGATAGTATACCTTAAACCCTAATCCCTTATCCCTAAACCATCTAACCCTATCCCTAATCCTTATACCCTCGACACTCTATTTTAACCCTAATCCCTCGACCCTCAACCCTATCCCAAAACCCTTAACCCTCGAACCTCAATGTACCTAACCCTTAATGTCAAACCCTAATCCCTCAACCCTTAACTCTGATCCCTCAACCTTCAACCCTATCACTAAACCCTAAACCCTAAAGCCTTAACCCTCAACGCTCAACCCTCAACGTCAAATCCTAATCCCTCAACCCTTCACTCTAATCCCTCAACCCTAAACCCTCAACACTATACTTTAAACCCTAATCCCTCAACCCTTAACCCTAATCCATCATCCCTCAACTCTAATCCCTCATCCCTAAACCCTATATGTTATCTCTATTCCTAAACCCTCAACAGGCTCGATACTATACCTTAAACCCTAATCCCTTATCCTTAAACCCTCCAACCCTATCCCTAATCCTTATACCCTCGACACTCTACTTTAACCCTAATCCCTCGACCCTCAACCTTATCCCGAAACCCTTAACCCTCAAACCTTAATGTACTCAACCCTCAACGTCAAACCCTAATCCCTCAACCCTTAACTCTAATCCCTTGACCCTCAACCCTATCCCTAAACCCTAAACCCTAAAGCCTCAACCCTCAACCCTCAACGTCAAATCCTAATCCCTCAACCCTTCACTCTAATCCCTCAACCCTAAACCCTATCCCTAAACCCTCAACACTATACCTTAAACCCTAATCCCTCAACCCTCAACCCTAAACCTTATCCCTAAACCCTAATCCCTCAACCCTCAACCCTAATCCGTCATCCCTCAACTATAATCCCTCATTGCTAAACCCTAAATGCTATCCCTATTCCTAGACCCTCAACAGGCTCGATACTATACCTTAAACCCTAATCCCTTGTCCCTAAACTCTCCAACCCTATCCCTAATCCTTATACCCTCAACACTCTACTTTAACCCTAATCCCTTGACCCTCAACCCTATCCTAAATATTTGATAAAGTGAAAGATTCTTTTGAAACAACAAGGGCCAGAATAATGGAAGTGATATATGAAATAAATGATACATTAAGGGACTGCATAAATACTGGTCTTAATGACTTGGCTCTAATCAATGAACAACAGTGCAAAGATAAATTATATCAAGTCATTCACGAAGATTCACCATTGAATATGATTGGAAAGCTAGAGAAAGTCAACGACCTTCGCACTGCTTTTGTGACATTCACGAGGGGTAGAAAATCAAGGGAAGCCATATACTGCAAATTTTCCACAGAGGTTGACAGCTTGAGATTTATAGCAAATTACATCAAGGACCCAGACCCAACAGATATCAACTCAACTTTGTTGGCATTAGTAGCATACAACAACAAGAAAGCAGAAGAAGACAAAATCGGTTTGGATGAAGATGAGCAATAGAATACTTGAGTCACATGTGAATCCCATCATTTGTAATTAATTCTATATTTTGAGGGTCATGTGACCTTATTTTGTCTTTATTATGTCTTGGAAATTGACTTTTCCCTATGTACAGCTTAATGGGTATTCATTTTGTCTAGATTCAATGTATTTGGAAGTTGTATTTTGTCCTTTTCCTACAAGACAAATGCTAATACGTAAATGTAATTAGCTATTGTGTCACATTAAATGCCATGTAATTTGGACCGTTGGTGTTGAGTCAATCTCCACCGTTCATTCAAAAACTTAGTATGGAGCCTCCTCTATTTAAAGGGTTGCCATTTCTCTCGTTGTAATAGATTATTGATGCTGAATTGTTGACACTCTGCCATTTGAAGTTAATACAAAGCAAGTTTCTGTAGTTTTCCTAAGAATTTGTCTATTTGTGTTATCTATTTGGTTCTCATGGTTCGCTTCATGATTTGCAATTAGTTAAATGTGTTGTTGCAATGTTGAGTGATTGTTAAGGGTATTTGATGAATGCTGGGGTCCATACTATTAGTTTATTGTTGATTGTATGTAGTTATGCATAGTTAGCCGGGGCCATTGAATCGAGCATAGTTTAATTGCATTTCATAAGTTAGATCACACCATAATTTGGGTATTTAACGAATGAATATGATATGAAAATCTTTAGTTTCCTTTGAAGATAACATCATTTTTTGCAGCATTGTGATTTTGTAACCTGGTAAAACAGAAAGTGGTTAATGAACAAGTATTTGTCTACCTGCTGCATTCACTAATATTGTGATTGTCACTTAGGATTTTCTCTCAACCCTTATCTTTTGAATTTTCTTTACAAACAGGTTGTTAGGATTAGGATTTAAGCAGCATTTATATTGCAAATCAGCTGAAAGTATTATAAGGGTTTTGCATACCTTGCTGAAATAGTTCTAATCTTTTATGTAAGACCCCTTGTTGGCACAGCTAGACATACCAACTAAGATATTCCATGCAAGCTAAGACCTAATAGTAGAATCCTTGGAGTAGTCTTACCTAGGGTAGGATACTTTTCAAGAGAGGTGAGATAGTCTTAATTCCACCTGCGTTGTGTGCTAAAAACACCATCAACAAAATGTACAGTAAAAGTTTACAAAACTGCATGGCTCAATACACACACACACACACACCAACCATACAAGCATTGGAACCTTAAAAACAATCATTGAAACCCTATAAATAAAAAACAATCAAAGCCTCAATGTTTAAGTTTCATATTATATATGGTTGAAAACTGCAAGGCTCAAGATTGAACGTATAGTCAAAGTTTACAAAACTGCATCGCTTAATATATATAAACAAAAAATATAACCCTCAAAATTAAATTACCATCAACATTGTCTATTTAAGCATGATAAAATTAAGAATGGTAAAACATAATTTACTATTGTGGGATATAACAAAAATGTGGTATGTATGTAATTAATAAATGTTGCAATGTTAAGTACCAACTTGAAGAGTTATGTTATAGTCTAGAACTTGTAGGGGATATCAGATGAAAGCAAGAACTTGCAGCACTCGTGGATGAAATTGATACAACATTGTCTATACTACATAATCTCCCTCTTATAATTGACTCAAATTTAAACAACGAATGCATTGAATTTGGTTGTTGAGTTTGGATTTTCCTTAAATACATAAAACTTGTATTTGATCATTTGAATTTTAAATTATTTTGTATGGATTCTTTGATTTTTTTTATGTCTAGTAGGGGAGCCTTACACCATTTATTGTTTGTGTGGGTACTAATGGCAAATGGAGTTGAGGCATGTGGATGGGAGATCAAGTATGGGAGATTAGGTGATTGACAACCCATCTAGTTGAGGGGGGTGTGTATTTATGGTAAATCTTACACCAATAAGTGTGCACCAAGATGTGTAATTATGAATAGTTTGACTTGTGAAACCTATCCAAGTGGGTGGCTATTGTAAACATTAAATTTTAAATGAAATCCAAAAAGTGTGTATTTTAATTGGAACCACCCCCATGTGCATCAACTTGTCCTATAAATGCAAGTGCAATTACATGTGTTTTGTCCATCTTCTATGTTAAACTACACATGCACAAGTGAACATGTATTGGTGCATTTGGAATAATTTACTAGGTTACTTAATTATTTGAAAGGATTTAATTGGGGATTAGGTGCGCGACACCATGGGAGTTATTGGAGTGTGGGCGACAATTGGCCCCTTTCCCCTAGTAAGGTATTCTTTTAAAGATTCAATTGGCTTTGTTTCTATGGAGCAAAAAGTAAAGGAAGAATAGAAAGGGCAAAAGGATGTGGTGAAAGGTGATCTCGGAATTAGAAAGAAACTTAGTCATAAAGAGAGAAATGTGGTAGGGAAGTGCTTCTCTTTGGAGAACTCAAAGCTATGAAGCCTATTTATACGCATGAATGTCAACATCTATTTCATCATACCTACTATATAGGTTGTTTCATCATACTATACACATTATATTATGATACAAATGATTTCCATTTCCTAAACTGGTAATAGCGCTAATATAGGAAATTGGAAATTGTTGTGCTACTCTGTATATCGCTAATATAGGAAACTAGAAATTGTTGTGTTGTTCTAAGAAGACGATGGGAAGTTCTTGATATGATTACTAAAGGGAACACAAATTTATAGTCCTAGTGTTAAATAATGTATATATTTTTGGAAAAATTATTATGTTTCTAAGTATTTGGTTCAAACAAGGCTATAAATATTTGTCTTTCATTTATTTGATAATGTTCTTTTTCATTTTAGGGAAAAAGTCCCATAAGACTTCATGGTAGCTATAAGTATAAGGAGGAATATCTATGCATAACTTATCAATCTAATAAATCTATTTTCAACAATGACAATTTTGATCTTGTGCATACTAATGTTGATTCAAGGGAGAAAGAATGTAGTTTTCTATTTGATGAACTTACTCATTTTGTTTCCTTCAAAGATAATGATACTAAAGGCACATTTAATGCACATGATTTCACACGTGGGGATGAGTTGGAGATTTCTACTCTTGAGGATTAATATGATGATGAGAATGATAGTGCAGACACTAACTTACAACCTAATTATTTCACTCTTGAGGACATGCATAATAATGGTAGTGTGTATAGATATTCAATATGAGGGTGATGAGCTATGTACATTGTGTGTTGAGCCCCAAGCTTTTTCTCTTTTTGTTGATGAACTTTATACTCATTTATATCAGTTAGGTATTGATGATTCTAATATCATTAATTATGATCTTATAATGATCATAGTAATTGTTAATAACTTGATGAGGATACTTTTATGCACATGATTACCTAGCATGGTTGGGGCCAACATGATTACCAAAGAATTGTAAATCATTAAGGTGGGAGGGTTTCAACCTGTTCATGTTGACATATTATAGAATACAAGACTTTTGAACATTCATTTGCTCACCATTTGTAATATTATAATTAGTCAATAGGCTTTTATATGTGAGCATTATAGTGCTCAGAATTGTCTCACGTTGTAAAAAAAATTCAGGCTGGAAATTTTTCTAAACTTGTCAGTTATTCCTATTGGCATATTCCTTGAACCCCCTATGGGCACAAGTGCTAGTTTATTTGATTGTAAACAACCAAAACTAAAACTAGACTACTTGCACTTCCACCATAACACCAATTACAGATCAAACACATTTATGATTTTCTACCAGTGAAATATAGTACACCACCACTAACATTTGCAGAGCTTAGTTGATCATCTTCGACAATGACAAGACATAAACTTGCATCCCAAGACTCCTTAGTGATCAACTTGTTTGAAGAAGAGAGGTTAACTAAAATCATAGTCTATTTTACCAAGATTCATAAAAAGGTCTAGGATCCAAAAAGAAAGGGAGTTCAATTAGGCACCGTGAGTGTAGTCTACCTTGTGTGGCTCTAGGTTTTCCTATGTGTCCTGGTTCTCTTTGCAACGTGTTTTGGTTTCTGGTGGTCCCATATGTTGTTTGGCCTCATGGACGTTATTAAAATCCTTCATTCATTCATTCATTTCTTGGAGGCAATCTGACTACCTAATATGGTTCTGGTATTCATTGAATGGTGGGCAAGGGAACGCCTATTAGCATAACAAGCTAACATTTTTTGCATGGTAAATTCTCCCAATCGTCAATCTCCTTCTGCTAGTGTACGTCAAGTTCACTGCTCACTGATATGATACCAATGGTCCAGATGGATCATGTGGTTGTCCTTATACTTGCACTAGTAGGTTGATCGTTGATTTAATTATGCAACTGCATGGTGTAAAAATGATTTAATATGAAGAGATGCCCTAGAGTTTCCTTTCATTGGGACCAGTTTATTGGAGGCATTTACCTTCATTGTCACGTATCATAATATCTCCCTCTTTATGTCAGATGTACCTACATACTTGTCTATTTAGTGTTCTCTCCTCCCACATTTTATGTATCTCTCTCTTTACTCATCTTCAGTCTTCTCTTTACTCTCTTGTGAAGGGAAATAGTTGTTGATCTGCATTTCTATTCCTCAACAAATCAGATTGAAATGGATTTGGGGCTTCTTGAAGAAATGGTGCAAGATGTCACTCATCTTCACCACTTAATCCCCATTATTCACTAACATCTTTAAGCTAAAAATGACAGGGGACACAACTCATCCAATGAATGGTAGGTTTTTCCTTGTACAGCTATGGGTTCTTCATATTCTTCCATGGATGAAAATGAGAGGAGATTTCTCTCCAAAGCGACAATGTTAAAAAAACCTTCTGTCCCTGCATGTCAAGAGTCACAACCATCTTCTTCCCATCATTCTTTTGAAAGAATTGAAAAAGTTTCCACTCCATCAAATACACAAGAGTGAAATATCATTGCCACTAAAAATAATTAGCCGATAGGCTTTATATGCGAGCATTATAGTGCTCAGAATTGTCTCACGCTGTAAAAAAAAATCACCGTGGAAAAATTTCTAAACTCGTCAGTTGTTCTCACGCCGTGAGATGGGAAAATTATTTCGTGGGAAGATTTTCTAACGTGTTATTTTTTCCCACCGGCAGAATAAAAAACTTGCTGCCTCTAGCACCACCTAGACTTTAATAACAATGTATTATAATTTCTGTTGGAAAACAAACATAAATGCATATCTCAATAATTAATTGTAAAAATCTGCTGCTTTAAATTTATACTGCCAACACATCTTGCTTTACAGTTTTCTGCCAACTGCATCCCACTATAAACTCCCACCGCCCAAACTCTATTTAAATAGAGTTCAATTCCCTTATTTTTGTCACAAAAACTGATAGAAAGTTGTCCAATTCATTGCACTGTAATATGCAACAACTAGGAGGGGTCGAGCAGGGCCGAGAACATTGTGGAATGGGCTAGGCATAATCTTTTAGTTAGCACCTCATGAAGGGGATCTGGTTTTGCTCTCTTGGCTCTCACTTCACAATTGAGCATAATTCTCTCTTTCCCATTTATCTTCTCTGTTAAAGCATTCCCCCTTTCTCTCATTTTTTTTAGGGTTACTTGGTGGTTCTTTTTTTGGTTCCCATTTGCTCTTTCACTAATGGGCTCTCTCTTCCCTTTAACCCTAACTAATTTCTATCTGTATTACATTTTGTATTGCTTGCCTTACAAGACTATGTCGAGATCCAAATAGCAAGAAGATGTGGGAATTTGTAGTGATAAGGAGAGATTTAGAAGACTAAAAGCATTATATATATACTTAGTGTTTAGGTTTTAAGGCCAATGGCCTCCATGGAGGTTGCAAACCTCACTGTGAGGTGTTGCAGCTCGCAGGGGTCATAGACCCATGGACTATGGCCAAGAAGAATAACACGAGTGGTAGGGATCTGCCTTACTCATCTTTTGCTTGTCATCCTCTGCTCAACAAGCCTGAGTATGTCAGTAAATTGTTCATGTTTTTTATAGAATAAAATCATTGTTTCATCTATTAAAGAGAGGATCAATCTTCTACTAACCATGATTGCTCACTGTGTGTTGAGAAATTTTCAAGTGTGGATGGTAGTGTCAAATTCTGCTTGTGATGAAAGACACACACCTCCTTTGCCTCTTCAGAAGATATGAAAAAAGAGGGTGATTTAAGTACAAAACAATTATTATAAATTTGGTGAGCTGCACACCCAAACGCAAGGCCTCACAACCTCTGAGTATGCCATCTCCTGTTATAGTCCCTAAACAATTACAAATCCTGCAACTCATCCTAAGTAATTTGTTTTTCATTTCATTGGCACATCATAAATAGCTTGAGTAGAAACAAAAGATCCACCTGATCCAAACAATCGCTCCTTCCACCTCCATACCTAACTACCTAAATTGAATTCTTATAAAAGATTGACGGACTTAGAAATCTAGAGTATTTAGCTGAATACCAAAAATAGATGGTAAGAATGCTATTTTGTGCTGCAATAGAATTGGAGAAGAATAGAACAAGGGGTTATCATGTTGGATTTCTTAGACAAGAAATGAGACGGTTGATGCGTTTAGTTAGTACGTTTATTTTTTAAATAGTGGTGCATTGTTATTGCAGGAGGACGATTTCCATTCCCATTTTGTCATCTGAGCTCACTAAAGTTTCAGAGAGACCATAATTATATTTCCTCCTAGCAGGCTTGTAGAGCCTCTTATGTCCATCCTAAATAAACACCTGGTCTTCAACAACCCTTTTCCTTCCATTACAATTCTTAATCCCATATTTATGCCAACAGACAAAAGGACAATATCATGCACACCCTCAAACAACTCCATGCCACGCCTGTCAATAAACATGCTACATGCTCTTCATTTATTCTACACACAATCCTATTTCATGTTTCATGCTTTGTTTCAGTGCTTGCTTAATATAATGTAAACCCTCCATTATATTGTAACTGCACACCTCTCTAAAGACATTTAAGTCTGTCTTGTTTTTTGGTAGAGCCTTTTAATGGGTTTCAGATTGACATCATGGATCCTTTCTATGCAATGCATTGCTTCTTTTTGCTTCACATTTTGTTTTGTTTTCGGTCTATGGACATGCCTTTAGCAGCAAGATATGACATCCAAAATAATTGCAATATGTGGTGGCTCCCTCTAGGTAATCACTAAATTTAAACCGTAATATTAATTTATTCAAGAATTATTTCACTTGTCTTATCTTTGAGAGCCCTAAAACCAAATCTGAATATTAAATTTTGAAAAGAACTTAATTCAATTTAAATAAATTTTATCTATAAGACACAAATATCTAAGAAATATATATATATATATATATATTGTATTTAAGAGTGTTTTGTTTATAGTGAATTTTGTCTGAAACGTATGGCCTAAAGAGGCATGCTATGGTGTACATGCACTCCAAGCTTTGTGGAATGAATCTGCACCTTACATGTTTGGTTATTTGAGCACCTTCTAGGGAAAACCTTTTCTAATTCCTTCTTCATTTAATATTCTATCAAGGTAAAAACAAAAACAAAATTTGAAATTATATACTCCTATCTTCCTCACTCTTAGCTCAGGAAGAAGTGTACACACATGCACCTGTACATACGGAAGTGTTTGGTAATCTAATGTAAGGTTTAGATTCATTCCTGAGAGCTTCAAGTGCATGTGCATCGTCCTACACAACAATTAATTGAGCTTCCTTAAGGAACTTCTTGACAAATTAATAATTATTTTTGGTAAAATGTCAGAATTTCTTGACAAATTAAGAAATACCTAGAAAATCCAATATAATACATGCCAGAGCTCTCCTCTCATAAGAGGTGTCTTGTTGAACAAAAACCTCACCTAAGGACAAAATGGCTTGTTTGGCTGTGGCAATTGGTTTGCATGTATAAACATGTAACAACTGCCACTTTGTTTGTGATTCCATTGCTCTTAAATCTCTCTTTGTAGTCTCACCTTGACATGCTATCATACAAACATTAGAATCAAAGTACATCAGAAAACTAGTAGTGGATAGGTGCACAACCCTGTGGACATAGCCTAATGCCATCACCTTGATATTTTCCAAAAATTAAAAGAAAATTTGATACTTTTCTTACTTCTCCCGAGTCCTTTTATTTTTCTTCAAAGTTTACTATCTCACTTTGAATTATTTGAGCCCACAACCCTCAGTCAATCAATTTTCTTATCTAGGCAAAGTTTCTATTGATGTAAGTATGATATCATATCTGCTGGTCACACTTTTCTTCTCCATGCCATCCACTTCCCCGCCCTTCACCCATATAAAAAGATTTCCCTAGGAAATGCCATTAGAATTTGTTGTTTCTATAGCTTGGATCATCATTGCAGAGGTTGATAATAAATTAATGTGTGAATTATTCTAAACTTGCAAAAGAAAGGATAGAACAGATGTATTTATGGATGGGATTCCCATATGCGTAGCCAATGTAATAGCCCATTGAGATTTGTTTGATTTCCATACGGAGGAGGAGTTGGATTATCACCAAAAAAAGTGTGGGGAATAATATCCAGTTCCCAAATTTGCCAAAGTCTTATACGGAATTAGATGGGAGTACAATATAGTGGTGGCATGTGGAATGGAGGTTGACACGAAAATGATGGTATAGTTGCTATTTTTTAAAAAATTTGTAAGGATGCTGAGCATCATAATATGTTATATTAAAATAATTAAACCTTTATACAAAAAGGGGGGTCCAAAGACCAGATATTACAAATAAGTGAAAACTTACTGGTTCATCCTCAACAATATTGAGAGATGAGAGAATCATCATCAGGAACAAAAGGTGCAAGGGGCTGAAAGTGAACTAAAAAAGTCCAAGCATTGTATGCATATTCAATACTTTGCATTCTTCCATTACCAAATTGTCTCTTATGGGCTCACAACGAACAGTCAAGAGAATCATTGTTGTGAGAGCAGTATATAACAAAAAAATCAATGTGATAACATTTTTAATGTTTATCATGAGATCATAGAAATAAGTTTTTAAGTTACAGTTACACCTTCCAATCTGATTTCAAGTTTAAAACAACAAGAATTATTACTAGCAATACCTAAATCCCACATGGTCCTATGAAAATAAAATATCTTTGATTCAACATGCACTTTAGATCTCCGACCTTGTTGCTTTGTAATCTGCCTCTTACTAAGTCAAAATGGTGGATCTAACCAAGGGTATTAGTTGGTCCTTTTATGATCCATGATAGAAAGACAATTCAAATTTGTCCCTATGAATAAAAGCCTAAAAATTAGGGTCTCCTTAACCTCCACACCATCCTTACATGATAAAATTTAGACTTTAAGAATCTAATGTAACTGTATGAAGTCCCTTAATGGTACCCCACATGTGGCTCAATTTAATAGAAAATAGGTGTTGAAATTTGGCATATAAATCTATCTTAAGGGCTCTAACAACTAGGAGACAACTTATGAGATCATGACATGGAAAGGAAGGTTACACAAAAAGATTAGGTTGTCAAGTTTAAGCTAAACCATAATGCCAATAAATCACCTATAACTAAATGCACATCCTAAGGCGGAGGTTCCAAGATTAAAATCTCAATGCTAGTATTTAAACATCTCCAACAAATTCACCTTCCCTACACTCAAACTTCAAAGGTTTTGGCACCAAGGACCCTTTTGGGACTTTTAGAGGGTTTTAGAGGGTTTAAAGACTTCTTGTAAGGTTATAAACATTCACGGTGGTCTTTAGGAGCTTGAAAGGGTTCAAATAACCAAGAGAGGGTTTGAATAACCCTACCTAGGTGGAAATGATTCCTCAACCACAACTCTAGCCAAGGATAAGTCTTAAATTACAATATAACCTTACTTAAAGGAGTCCTAAGGCAATAGGATGATACAAAAGTTGAAACAAAGTGTCATACTTGTGTGACATAAACTTCCTCCTCATGCCTCAATGAATCAAACCAATGCCAATGACTCAAAGTCCACAATTTTAACAAGGACCTAACTTTGACCAAAGATGATGATCATAAATATATTAAACATGACATGCATTTACCTCTTATGCAATTATAAAATCTATTCTGAGTAAAGGAGGTGTGGCCAATCATGACATGTACTTACCTCACTCAAGACCTCTTAGGGAGATTGTTAAGACACCCAGGATCAAAATAAGGATATTAAACAAAAAAACTAATGAGAAAGCCCCAAAACTTGAAGAACAACAAATATATTTGGTGAACTAGATGGTAATATCTAACCATCGAAAGAAAAATCCTATATCCAAAGACCAACCAAGACCAACCAAGACCAAGATCATGCTCGCTAAGTAAACCAAGAGACCAAAGGAGACTAAAGACATGATCAAGGACTCAAATCAAAAGAGAGGGTCTTTATTTTGCTTGGGCAAAATGGGACATGGGTGCAAGGCACAATACCTTGAAACCTAAAAAACACAGAAATTATGAAAACAAAAAGGATGAGATACCTTGTGGGGATGAAGGTGGACTATTGGGCTTGACACAATAATGTGGCTTGATTCATCCAAGAGATTAACAAATGCCATGAGTTTGTCTTAAGAATTTTTCTTTGCTAATGCTATACAGACTTGCAACAACTTCCTATATGAAATGAGTTGGTGGGGGATTTGGTGTAGCATTCTTTTCAAGGCCTCTAAGTGAACTAATCTTGACCAGGGAATATTTGCTCAAGCTACAACTATTCACACTCATTTTTATTCAATTTTTTTATGCAAATGTTATTTATTATGGTAAAGCTGTTTTGAAAGGGGCCCCACCCCTTTACAAAACAACAGCGCTCAGGGCCACAAAATGTTCTCGCAACAGATTTTTGTGAAATACCCAAGGATAGAACTATGACTACCTCAATTTAACAAAGTTGTGTCGATCCATGCAATGATATTTCGAAGTGCCCAACCATGGCAACATTGCCTTAAACATAGAGGCATTGTGCCAACTACACTAAAAACATCACAAGAGCACTTTTGGAGCAACATTTGGTATGAATTTATATATTCCACTTTGACTTTGTATTTGCCTTGTATCATATCTTTTTCAATTGTTACCATTCCTAGGCATGAAAATAGAATATCAATTATAAAGACCATAAAAATAATGTAATTGTTATGAAAGGAATGAAAAAAATCAATAACATTTCTTATTATTAAATAACATCTAACAAAATATATGATACAATGAATATCTGTATAAATCAAAATACAAATTTCTAATCAAAACATGTATAAATTTATTGTTATATAACTAATTATATACTATTAAAAAATTAATTCTTTACCTTCAATCTCCTATTGCCATATCCCTTCAACCTCCAATAGGTGCAAGTGCTAGTAATAATATCAGTCCATCCAAACCCTCTACTTTAAGAAGGGCAGAGGAGAACAAGAAGAAAAAGAGGCGGCTTTCAAATATCAGTCCATCCAAATATCAGTCCATCCAAACCCTCTACTTCAAGAAGCGCAGAGGAGAACAAGAAGAAAAAGAAAGCGGTGGTGGGAAGAAGAGGAAAGTGGACGCAGTTTGGAAGGAACAACCAGAAGAAGAAGAAGAGGCCTCAAACCCTGGTACAAGGAAAATAGAAAGCCGGTAAATTGGAAGATAAAGAAAAACCCAGCCTTGTCCTTCCTTTTCTCCTCGCTGCCTCTTATCTTTTCATGGGTTTGGAGCAGTTTTTTCTTTTTCTTCCAATTTGCAGGCTTTCTCATTTTTTCCTTCTAGACGGTTAGGAGGCTTTTTTTTTTTTTTCCTTACAGCATTCACCTTCCTCTTTTTCTTTTCCCTCTGTAACAGCGTTTTCTTGGTCTTTACATTTCTTGTTTTTCTCGGACGAGGGAGGGTTCGGAAGCCTCCTCTTTTTTCTTCTTGTTCTTTTGCGTTCTTCTTTGAAGTAGAGGGTTTCGATGGACTGCTATTATTATTATTTTTGGTGGTGATGATATTTCGCTCTTGCGGAAAGTTTTTCAGTTCTTTCAAAAGAATGATGGGAAGAAGATGGTTGCGAGCGGGGACAGAAGGTTTGCTTAACATTGTCGCTCTGCAGAGAAATATCCTGTCATTTTCATCCATTGAAGAATCCAAAGAACCCATAGCTGTACAAGGAAAAACCTACCATTCAGCGGACGAGTTGCGTCTCTCTGAGGTGCAGCCTGCGATTATTCAGCGTCTTGGTGAAGTGTTGCAACTACCTTCGTTACCCTGAATAATCCTAGGCTGCTGTTGAAACCTTTGGGAGGCGGTTTTAGGGGAAGCCCTAAAAAAATCTCTCTGTCTGCATGGTGGAAGACAACGCAGGCCTACATCCAATGTAGCTGTCAAAACCGAGACAAAGCTTGGGAAGCAGACGCTTTTGAAACCCTAAAGTGAGTTTGCAAGTTTTTATGTTGTCCTTTGAAACCCCAGTGGCATTATTTTTATTTTTTATGTTTTTAGTTGGTAAGGAGATAGTGGATCTGTGTCTGGATCGAATCCGGCAGATCTGCAGGGTTTTCTTGTATTCCACGCAGTAGGAGGCGGCACCGGATCTCTTCTGCTGGAGAGGCTTTCTGTTATTTTGAAACCCTAAAGTGAGTATGCGAGTTTTTTATATTGTCCATTGAAACCCCAGTGACATTGTTTTTATATTTTATGTGTTTAGTTGGTAAGGAGATAGTGGATCAGCGTCTGGATCTCTTCTTCTGGAGAGGCTTTCTGTTGGGGTTCACAGTTTACCCGTCTCCCCAGGTGCCCACATCTGTGGTAGAACCCTACAACAGCGTGGAACCATTAAATTTGTAGTGCAAATATAGACATTTGTTTTATTTATATTGTTGAATAGTTGAATCTATTTATGGGTTTACTTATATTGTGTTTTTCTATGAGTTGCAGTAAACCAAGGGTGATTATTAGGATATTTTATTATGAGTTGCATTAATTTAGAGTCTATGGTAAAAAAATTTGTTCGTATACAACCGTGTGTTAATTTCTCATATGTGTACCTAATGGATACAGAAGCACCTCCCACTAGATTTGTTGATATGGCAAAATGCTTCTATTTACATAAGCCAGGAGAGTCCTGCAAAATTTAAAAACTAGATATGAACTCAATCAGGTAAATGTATGTTGTCAGTTTATAATAATTTATTTTCTCTTTTAAATTTAATAATTTGAAATATTCATTCATGTTTATGATTTTAAAGACTGGTTTAATCATAGCATAAGTTTGTGATGTTAACTACTTGGCATCTTTCTTTTTAAAGTTTGATATGTTGCGTATGTTCTTCATAATATCAAGGAATAAAATGTGTGCTCACCAATCTTGTATGACTCTTGTATATCAGTTTTTGACTGATGGGAATTATTCAAAGTTTGTCGGACATAAACAAGAAACAAGGGCTGCCGTGTAGCTGCAGTCCCTGCCTCACTGCAAGAATTTTTTTGTGCAGAACTGTGTAAAACAATTTACTGTTTATAAGATTGTTGAGATAGTATAAAAAAAACAATTTACTGTTTATAAGACTGTTGAGATAGTATCAAAAACAGTTTACTGTCTTCTGTCTCAAGTTATTTGTAATGTATGCAAGTTAAAAGCACCTTTTTAGTTTCTGTGCTGCTTGTTTATCTACTACAAAGTTGCATTCATAGACCTTTCCATGTGTAAGATTACATGTTGTATCATTTAATATGAGCTAAATCTAAAATAAAATGTTTTCAGAACTACATATTTATAGTTGTGTAAGATTTACATGTTGTATCATTTAACTATGAGCTAAATCTAAAATAAAATGTTTTCAGAACTACATATTTCACTTGTCATTTGCTAATAACAACAGCTATGATAAAGATCTCTAACTCAATAATGTACTAGATAATTCTGCATAAATATCCTCTAGTATTTTCTTATTCTTCCCCTTTACGAATTGGAAGAAATGGATTGTTACAGATGTAGCTCCATGTCTAAGCTATTAGTTGAAGACTAAACCTCCCAGGCATGGATCTAATGATAAATTGTAAGTTTTTCTATAGTGTGAATCTATAAATGCAGCATCTTTCCCTAATTATATAAGTTTGTGCCTATGAAATTTGCAGTTCATGAAGCAGGCTAACAGGTTAATTTACTTCTGCATTTTCTTTTGGAAATATGCTCTTTATTTTATCTGGAACGTTATTCTTCTATTCAGATAAATATGTATCAAGCTCTGGTGTACATTGGGGTGGTTGTTCCATCTGATTTAACCAAATAAATCATGAATAAAATTTCATATATTTTTTGTTTACCAGTAAGTTGAATGCCAGAATCATTAGGGTCAGTGGTCATGAGAGAGTCAGTGTGACTCAACCTATGACACAACATTTTGTATACTAACTGCCTACCACTGAGCCACAACATTCAGGCAAACTGAAATGTTCATATAAATGTAAGCAAAAAATTCTTGCTATACATAAAATCTACTTATGAGGATAATAGCTTATCATGCCTATAAACGATGATGAATCTCAAGATCTAATAATAACAAGATAAATCAGAGAAGATAATAGGCATTAGTCAGTTTACAGAAAGCGAAGTCCTTATGGTAGCCTAGAAACTCAAATTGGGTCTTGTAACTAGGAAAGGACAATGAAATGTTACATATCTAAGACAGTGGTCATCTGACTACCACTCTAGTTTGTCAAGTTAGAAGAAATCAAAACATGATGGAAATAGTTACTGTATCTGATATCTTATATTTTCAGATTTGGTAAGTGCAACAAATAAGAATACTGGTGAATGAGATTTTACGGTATCATACACTCCATATCGTTGTGGTCTATGCATTGCTTGAACCATCTCTGGAGCCATCCAGTGTGGAGTACCAACACAAAATTCAGCAGGAGGAACACCATGATGAACAAGGCAGCATGTATGGGATGATGAGTGAAGAGGAACTACCATATAATAGCACAAAGCTTGACTAACGGACTTTTATGCACTCTTTTAACTTCTAAATCAATGAGAACATTTTTGCTTTTGACATCCTGATGAATGATGGTTTTAGAATGAAGTTTTGACAATGCACATGCGACATCTGCGGCAATAAACATAGCCAATTATGTTGGGGTGAATTTTTCCCTTCTTTGTGCTAGCCTCCCAAGAAATACCTGCGATGATCCAACAAATATATTCAAGATGAATAGATACAGTATTGTAAATCTTCCATGGCAAATGCGGTTCCCTACCAACACTAGACTAGACTTACCTCAAGGGAGCCCACCTTTGATAGACTCCATTGCTATTAAAAACTGCACAACTTGAGATTCTCCCATTCCGTCTGATAAAGAAACCCAACTAGAGGAAAGTTGATGCCCATATAGTTCAATGATACACGGGTGCTTCTTAAATTCACCTAATATATGAACTTCCCCAAGACAATTGTACTCGAAGTTATTTTGCTGCTCTTTAGAGGCTCTAGATACTTATAAACAAAGTACCTGCAAAATTAAATAGCAATCCATAAAAGGGGTGGGGGGCTGACTACATTTAACCATCCCGAGAGGCCGAGGCCATGGATAGCCACATAGAGATAGGGGTTCGTAGATTTCTACAAGCAGAAATCAAGTGGCCCCTATCTATATCCGATATACAGCAGTGTTGATCCAGAGGGGAGCACAGAGCGGACGTTCCATTTGTCAGTGTAGCACAGAGCAGAGCCCCTACTTTCTATCTTGTAGAGGGCGTAGCATCCATCTAATGACAGTAAGCATTTCATGCATAGTTGGGATTGAAGATTACAACTAATTGAACAACCAGATTGGATTATGGCTGATGACTTTATATAGGCATGCACCAAACATGCAATGAAATTGGTCTGATGCTGCATGTAGAAGTGGAATTAGCGCATGAGAGTTAAATTGATGGACTTCATTCAAAAAGAGTATATGCCTGGATCAGCATAGTTCACTATATCATGCAAATTAAAGTAGAAATACAGCTCTATACGAAGAGCTACCAAAGTAACGGCAAGAAGTTGTTTTCTTTGTATAGGCCAAGGACTGCAAGTTGTAATGAATGTCAAAGCACTTAATTGTTAATCTGTGTAAAAGTAGAAATACAGCTCTATACGAAGAGCTACCAAAGTAACGGCAAGAAGTTGTTTTCTTCGTATAGGCCAAGGACTGCAAGTTGTAATGAATGTCAAAGCACTTAATTGTTAATCTGTGTAAAACCATTTAAACAAGATGAAACTTTGGTGGAAATTGAAATTGCAGGTGGGGTTTTAACTCTTGTATATGCAATCACCAAGGCACCTAGTATCTCTAGTTATTTTGACTGCATACTCTTTTTGGCATGGAGGTGAGGCGGTGCTATGACATTTGGGCTTGGGCTTAATGCGGTACATTGTTGTTGCAGCCTGAGCCCTCAAGAATGGTTTAGAGTCTTTTGCAACATCAGATTCCACACCTTGTTTTGTATCTATGACTGGTCTCTGGCACGAATAACAACTTTTAAGGAGCACAATGTTTTGGGCCTTTGTCTATGGCTCTTGCATTCCAAGTTGCTATACTGAGTTGATAGAGGGTCTTGACAACACTTTTGTGGACTTGGTTGTGGGCACGACACTGTGACATCAATGTTACTTGCAGATAATTGTACCGCTTCTGGTTGATCATATATTAGAATCGAAGGAACATAATGTTTCCAAAACATTTGGAGATTTTCTAATGAAGAATTGGCTGCATGTGTTGCAAATGCTGTAGAAAGATCAAAGGTATTACGACCTTTATTTATGTGGCCTTTTGCCTGGACCAAAGGCTCGTTCATAGTGGCAATGACTTGTTTCAGTCTTAAAGCACACCAAGTTGAACATTCCTTGTGGCATTTGGCATTTGCAAAATGCTTTGGATTTGCCTGGATTGGTTGCTGACCAAACACGTATAGTAACACAAAACATGTTTGAAAGCCACAATAAACAAAAGGCACAACCTTCAAGATCACTGCTTGCATATGGCATTCCAATCTTTGCAACAAAGCGGCACAACAACAATAAGCGATCAGAGACAGAGATTCACTACTTAATATAAACAGTAAATTAACCGACTAAATTATTGATAGCTAATCCTTGTGAAAGAAGCTACCTGCTTCATACAGTTGTCCTTGGAATGACAGATACAAAGTTTATCAACTGAAGACAAAATAAAAATATAACATGGACAACCGTAAGAAATATGTAAGATGGAAGTTAAGACAACATGACAATTACCACCGCTATTCCATTCCATCCTATGCAGAAAAGATGCATAAATCATAGACTTGAAAATTTCAAACACTACTATAAATCTTAAAAAGCATTTGAAATTAGTAGAAATCAACCGTCCGAGATAACATTGTTAAGGAGAAAAAACAACAATGAAAAAACTACCTTATGCTTTGATTAAAACATAAACCAAGGTAAAGGAAATGGAGTGAGATGTAGATGCCTATTGTAGTGCTTCCATTGCAACCAAATAAGCTTCTTCACGCCTCTATGAAGCTTCTTGCACTATTCACTCCATTAGAACTCTAAACAAATAAAAGAAGCCCTAGGGTCTAATCTTCACTAATTCCCACCATATTTTCAATTGAAACGTACAAATTGAAAAAATAAGATTCCTCTAGAGAGATTGTTCACTTGAAAGTTTCCCTACGAAACACACCTCCTTGACTCTGGGTCACATGTTTAAAACAAATGGGAAAATAGACTGTGCAATGGATATCTTGATTGGTAGCTTGACTTATGCACACAATGGATGCTATCAGATAGTGCAACTAACATAGGAGATGGATGCCCTCATTTGATGCAATCAACAGGTGATCTTTACATCTACTCATTCCCTCCCATAGTTGTGTTGGTCAGTGAAATAAGGATCAATTGGATAGAGTAAAATAGGAGTGAAAGAAAAGCAACTGAACAAAAGAAAAACTTACAGAGGATAGTTGGAACAATTGGAATAGCATCCAAACAAAATAGCTGAACCTAAGATAGTTGACATCATATATCCACAAACCTGTTATTGGACGATTTCTTTTGTCCATTGATTGCATTAGCTTCCCTAAAACTTGTTATCAATAAAGTATGGTGAAAGAAAAGCAACCAAATAACCAAAAGCAATGCTTACAAATGATACTCATAGCAAATGGAATAGAAAGCAATCAAGATTGCAGCACCATCTAGACCAAGAGCTCTCACACCTCACCAAAGTTTTTGAGTAAACGATTACAAGAGAAAACACATCTTAAGAGCATTCAAACAAGCCAGGTACCGCCTTAGCTCCAAGCCTAAGGATACCAACACTTCTAACCTCCCAATTGGCACCCTTCCCTACATTGAAGGTCTCTCTAACAAAATTTCTAAGATTCTATTTAAAAAGGGCCTCCAATGTACCTTTAAACCTGTCTCCA
Organism: Cunninghamia lanceolata; assembly: GCA_027924645.1. Lineage (NCBI taxonomy): Eukaryota > Viridiplantae > Streptophyta > Pinopsida > Cupressales > Cupressaceae > Cunninghamia > Cunninghamia lanceolata. The sequence goes on along the minus strand of BSBN01000237.1, from coordinate 22,357,239 downwards.
CTCTTAGGAATCAGATTCCCTTACCCAAAGACCCTTGGGACCTCCTTTTGAACTTGGGTGTCTACAAAATCGTTTGTTCATGTGGTACCCCTTATATTGGTGAGATGGGGCATTCCTTTAGCACCAGGCTCAAAGAGCATAGTGCGGGCATAAGGTATGAACGAGTCCAAAAATCCGCCCCTGCAGAGCACTCAACCTTAACCAAAAACCACATCTGCCTAGAGGACACTCATATCTTACTTAGTGAAGACAACTTCTTCAAGAGAAAACTCAAAGAGGCCATAGAGATCAGTAACTACCCTTCCAATCTCAATCGCGACGATGGATGGAGTTTAAGTTTCTCTTGGAACCCCCTGTTAACCCGCATTTGAAACGACTTTTGTCCATCCTCTTGAGCTTTTTCTCCTCTTCCTCTTGCCCCCTCCCCCCCTTTCACCCTTCTCCCTTAGTTTTCCTCTGTCTCCAACCCCGTCCTTTTTGGTTTCCCCCTCTCACCTCTCCCCCTTTTTTGTCTTCTTTTTCAATCCTTCTACGCTCCTTTTCCCCCCCTTCCCGTTTCCCTCCTTTTCTGGGCACTCTTCGTTTTCTACTCTTGTTGTTCCTTCCCCTCCCTTTTCCCACCTTTCATGCAACTTGGTTCTTTTCCCTAGCGGCTCCTTCCTCTTAGTTGTCTTTCTTGCTCTTGGTCATCCCGGCTGGTTGTTCTTCTTTTTAGTGCCTTATTCTCATTCTTCTTCTCTTCATGTTGTCTGGGTGTGGTGTGGTTCGGGGGTTTGGCCTATTCTCCACTGTCTTCATATATATATATATATATGCATCTGTTCGTCTTCTTTTCATATTTAACCTTAGTTAATTCTTGCTTCCGTTATCCTCCTTTTTTTCCTTCTTGTCATTTTCTCACTTTTACTCTTTGATTCTTATATTTTTATCTCTTTTAGTTTGTTATGTTTCATTGTTTTCTCTCTTGTACTTCTATGATTATGTGGTTCTTATGGTGCATGAGTGAGGTTTGTTTTTGTGTTTTTATTATTTCTTTCTCCATGTAGTTTATTGGTTCCAACGTCCTTCCTTCCTTCTATTTAGAGCTCCTTGTCTGCAAATTACCTTTTCTATTTCTCTCTTCTTTTGCACTTTCTCCTAATGATAAATCATGGAGTGTGATCCGAAACGTTGAGGTAAAAAACGTGCACACAGTTAATTCCTAAAGTATTGAACTACAATCATTATGGACTGTGGAAATTTGATCTCTCTTAAGTACTAAGATAGTCAAAGCATCATATATGGAAAAAATCGCCGAATGAATCCATAAACCAGTCCATCAAATATTTTCTTTGACCTATTGAGCTTTATATCCCTAACCATCTCACCATACCATTGAAAGTGCTGATTTTGAATTAGTTGAGGCTCAGGGCTCAAAAACACACATACGAGCTTGTCTAGGATACCTTTCTCGCTACTGAAGATGCTCATTGAGCTACCATCTTTGTTCACCCAATGTTTTCCCTATCATCCTTAAAAGTACAGTATGATTTTCCTCATGCGTGATATTAATCAACTCCTGCATCCCTATTATTTCCGAATTGAAGGTGCCGACTCCTATTGCTTTTTATTTTCCTTAAATGAACAGTTTCATTTGGCCTATCGGCAAAATTTAAGCTTCCCCTACATCCCAATAAACCCTAAAACTGTTTGTCTAATGCTAATTCCTCTTTATACTCTAAATACATACCCGAATATGCACTAATTAAAACCTTGTGAACTTTGAAAAAAATCACCATCATACCTTTCCAATCCCAACAAGTCTTTCTGGTAGAGAAGTGCATGAATTACTCATGGCCATGATTTCCATGCAATCTGAGGCATCCTTATTAAGCCCACTATTGATGAATAGTCCTTCCTCATGCTGAATGCATCTGCTGGCTTGGTCCTACGAAACCCAAACATTCCAGTCAATTTGGAAAAGGAACCTATTGAAGAATTTAATAAGAAACAAGTTATAAAGAAAACCAATGCAGAGGCTACAAAAATTGCAGCAGCCAGCAGATACTCAGAGGACAATCAAGAAATTTCAGCTATCAGCATAGACCAAGACAAGAAGCAAAATGTCAAATATCATTCCTACAAATGCTTTTACTGCTCCGCTGCTGTGAAAAAGGATTCACAGGTGTCCATGCCCCAAACCATCTCACACATGTAAATTTTTACACCATAAAAAAAAAAACACTTGTGGGAAGACTCCTAATAGCCCTCCATCAACACCTGTTTAGCCAACAAGAACCTGCAAAACATGCAAAACATGCAAAACAAAAAAATCCCATTTTAAGAATAAGAAAAATAAATACCAATTAAAAACATCAAAAGCTAATAAAAAACAAATTTAGTGAATAACTTGTTCACAAAATTCAAAAAAATAAAATCACCATAGGCAAATGATTAATTTTTGCTATTGCACATTTTTCGAGGCCTAATGAATGAAAGCTAAAACAACAGTTACCCTGCCAGACTAGTAATTGATTGCCATACAACACCCATTTACAAGATTGCCTCATTTGTAAGATACCCACATGATGCAACGATACAAGGGGGCAACATTTGGACAGCTAAATCTTCACGTTTTTGAAGTTGAGTTGCAATGGAAGGACAGTTGAGCAACAAGTTCTAGAAGTAAGATGAATGCATTATGTGCATCTCCGAGTCAAGGCCAGAAAGTTTTTGATGTGGTATCACTTAATTTACAATAATTTAGGACTGTAGCGTTACTATATAATTCTTCTCTGAACTCTTTATTTTCTTTTATCTTATAGTCTTTAATTGGTGGCCAGGCCAAAGCTTGCCACCTGCCAAATGGTAGTCTTTGTTTAATGTAGACGCTACTTCAATTATGTATAGATAAGGAAGTAATTACTGGATGGGTTCACTGTCAAGAATGCTGTATCATATTGTATAAATTTCATTATATGTTATTATGTTTGTATGGGTTAATATATTTGACCTCCTAACTAACAACATCCATTTACTTGTTTTAAGAGCTACCGCATATGGAGATTTGGTGCATGGTTTTTTTATTAGTCAATATTGCATAAAAAATAATGTAAATTGAAATGATTAATTGCTGCATCTTAAGGTTGTCTATCAATTTGTTGTTTTATTTTAATTTGTTCTGGTTTGTGTTGATTATCTTCTGTAAATACTTTTACAATTTTTATCTGTTAACATGGACATAACACTTGGCTAGTCATCTTTAACTAGTCGCAAACAATTTATGTTGTGGAAAATTAATTTCATTATACAATGTCATTATTGGTGGTGCATTATATAATTTAGAACAAGATAAATGTCTTTGGTATAGGTTTCAACTTTTAACTACAGAAGTTAAAAACCCCTTCTTTGTTATGCATGAAAATGTAATAGAAAAATGTTTTTGTAGAACACAACAAGTGTTTTGTTTCTCTGACACCTATAAACGTGTTATATTTACTAGTATATTTATATTCTAAAAAATATAACTAAAGTACTTCCACAAATATCTTTCTCCATGCCCGTATTTTTTTATCAATTTATGGCACTCACCTCATACCCTACAATTTGATATCATTCTACATGTGAAAAAAATTAAGGAGGCAATATAAATAGATTGAATGTGTGTCTTTTCAGATACCATTTCGTAACATTTCTTTCTTTCATCTTAGTGAATAGTGATGGCTTCTATGAAACCGCCATCCACCTTTCTTTCCATCCATCATGTATTTTTTTTAATTCTTTTCACCTCCTTTTTTTTTTAGTTTTTTAATTTGTAGAGTGACTATTTGGTTTTTTTAATAAAGATTCTAGATTGGAATCTTATAAGTTTACATAGAAATTCTAGAATCTTTCAGCTCCCATTCGTGCTATGATTGTAGGAACGCCTCTCAACGTAATAATGTTCAACATAACACAAATTTCTAATAAAATTTCAGCATAGCTTATTGCTATGGAGTCAAGTTATTTTGAACCTCCAAAGTTATATTTCTTAGTTTGAGCAAAACTTGGTTCCATATTTCATCAAAAGTGTTCTTCAAAATAGTTCCATAGTTACAAAATTGGAGTTAAGTTGGCCCTTAAATCACAGTGTTTGCTAACAATACAACCCAAATTTACGATGGTGATTGTATATACTTGAAAAGTGGGGACCTATAAGCTATCATGAAGTAGGGGTAGTTGACTACCAAAGGGGTTTGTAAGATGTATGTTACATGTGCTAAAAAATAAGCAAAAATATAATCTATCATGAAGTAGGGTAGTTAGCTACCAAAGGGCTTTGCAAGATGTATGTTACAATTTGTCAAAACCAAACAAAAATATAAGCTACCATAAAGTAGGGGTAGTTGGCTACCAAAGAGGTTTGCAAGATGTCTGTTTTTGATTATGATAAGCGGCAAAACAACGGTGCCGAGTTGTATGTTACAACTGCTCAAAACCAAACAAAAATAACAGTAATTATATTATATCATCATTGTACTCACGCATGTAAAGAAATGAAAGTAGAAATTCATAAAAGTATGCAAGAGCAATATTCTATAAAGTTGTTGAAGAAAGACATTTCGAGTTGGTAAAGAAACAAATATTCCATGGATCAAAGTAAAGATAGTTGTCAAATGAAAGGCCTATTGATTTCTCATGATTGATTCTATGACTAGGGCCATGTTAGGAAGGTAATTTTTGGTTTTGAGAACCAAGTCATTTGTGTATCCTATATTTTACCAATAATCAAATTTGATATGGAAGGAGTTGTTGCCAAGTAGAACATTTTATTTCCTTGTCAATTAAGGGTAGCTATGCCCTTGATATAATGGGGGTCTTAGAAGGATGCTTTCCCTGGTACAATGAAATCATTTCTATAACAATAACAACAAAAATAATATAGATGTTGAGGCAATAATTCTCGAATATATAAATTATTAAAGATTTGACACCTAAGAACACATTAGCTTACTTCCATCAGATCCTATATGTGAACTAATGGTTGATTAGCATTTCCATAATTTTATATAGGGCCAATTATGTTAGCTCTTTTGTACATCTTTTTGTTACAGAATTTGATTTGCTCTTAGGAAGGATTTGTTTTAGAGAGTAGGGAAATGTAGAAGTGGGTAGAGCAAAAGAAATCTTTGACAACTATGTTAGTGCTTCACACCCTTGTTCTAAATTTTAAATAAACAACATGATACATAGAACTCCAATGGATGATCCATGCCTAGTAAACACGTTTGAAATATTCTCTACCAATCCATACAATGATTATGAATCGATTTAATTAATAGTATACAGAGACACATTAAATGCAGTGAGAGGAAATGCCTCCATAAGAAGGGCAACATGTAGAATGTAGATACAAAGCTCCATGGAAAGAACACATAGAATCCACCTAATCATGTGATGACTTAAGGAACAAACCTTACAAACCATTAAGAAATGATGACAAATTCAACATCCATAACCATGAGATGCTCTCAATATGGATAGCTAATATAAATTGCCAACCTGTCATCTTACGACTACTTGTTCTCAAATACATTGCCAAATATGCATCTAAAGTTGAAAGAAAATTAGAGTTGTGTTAATATGTTAGCAAGAATATGTGCAAATCAAAGATTAGAAGAGTAGGCTTTGAGATCCTATCAAAAATTCATGGCAGAGATTGTTGTAGAACAAGATATATGAGCACAAGAAACATGTCAAATGCTACAAAAATTACCTCTTGTGGTTTGTAATCATAAATTTTTATCATTGAATGTAGGTAGGAAAGTGTTCCATCGCCTGAAAAAAATAATAGATGGTATTGAGATATAATCTAACTGCATACAATTATATATGCAACTTCCATCTCACCTATAAACAATAACATTGATTGAATCAACAAATTCCTTCACATATTTTGCTTGTCACAATGGATCCAAATGGCAAGATAGAAAAGAAAAGGTAATAGTGCAAGTATTTCCATGGTTCTGTAACATTCCAAAGAAGACTTTGAATATTTTAAAACTTTATGTTGGAGTGAGTTACACCCAACCATTCAATCTCATAGATCAAATGAAAATATGTATCATGTAACCAACATGAATGTAAGCCTCTCTAATCAAGGTAGATCAAACTCATAACCATTCCATAACCAGGAATAAGCCCAATCACATCTCCTAAACTCCTCATAGTGAACATCATAAATCAAACCATATGAACAAGGAGATAACCATGCTAGCATCCCTCAAATGAACCCTCCAGAACTAATAACCATAGCTCAAGATCCATATCTATGAGAAGATAAAGCATAAAGCAAAATGCATCTAAAAGGATGGGTAATACCTCATAGATGATAAACCACCGAGTAGACCAAGAGTGGGGAATGAGAATGCTCCTCCAGGATACACCAAGCCACAATGACTCTCTCCAAGAATAATCTCCTCTACGTCCATAATGAACTCACATCCATATCCAAGTGTAAGACTCCTCAGTCTATTTGCTAAAACCTCTAATGAGTAACCGTCTCAACAAGTGTCTCTAATCCCAAGAGAACTCCAGCCTCACCTAAGTATCCAACTTTCCATGAGCACCTCCATGATCAATCCATGCTAAACTCCAAATGCAAAACCACACTATCATGAAGCTCTCAAACAAATGACCAAAGTACTCAATACCAAGAGAACCAACAAGATCACTGTCAATGCTCCAACTACACATTTGCATAATCAAGAAGCCCATCATGGCATCATGATCTAAACATCTCCTCCAAGGAGATCACATGCACTAATGCATACATCCCATCACAAGAGAACCTGTATCATGTCAAAACTCTAATCTAGAATCAAGAGTCCATCAAGACACAATATCAACATCTCAAAACAAAGGATCAACATGTCAAACTGACAAGTCATAAATTGACACCTCAACCAAAGACTCAAAAAAGTCCTCCATGGTAAACCAAGATGTCAACATCTCCAATCACATGAAGATAACCATCTACTAACAATGGAACTCAGGATGTTAAAACACTCTCACTGAATTAAGAATCATAATCCAAGAGCCTCTCCAAGACACCCACAACCACTACAGAAGATCATCCATCACAAATGATGAATCCATATCGCTGCCAAAGCTCCCACTGAAACATGATACTGAGCTATCCATGACAACAAATAAACCATCTCCTAAATGAAGATTATCCATGGCCCCAAACCAATCAAGGAATCCCACTGTAACATCAACAACTCCCAAAAGGTTGAGTAAATCATGATCTCCAAAACAAGAAGATAAAACCATCACTGTCAAAAGCTCACATAAAAGCATGTATCCAAGCTCTCCATGACATCATGATAAACATGCTACAAGTCCCAACAACTGACTATCCATGCACTCTAATCATCCATCCTTTCATCCCAAAGCAACATACTAATGTACAAATGACCACAGATAAGGCCAACTAACAAAGTCTACATAAACACTAAGTCAATCTCATGGATAAAGACAATCCACATTTGATTCATCCCACTGTAGCCAAGGGGTAGCTAATCCACAAAACTATTGTTTAATAGGGAAAGAGGGGTTTCAGTTTCAATGGATGTGTGGGTTAGATCCTCCTTTCACTGCAAACATTCAAGGACATAAATCGATTCAACCCACAACTTTTGCAAGAGGGCTCTTCTATAGATTTAGTGTCACTTGGAATGAAGAGGAAACTTGGAAATTTGCTGATTAATTAATTAATTAAACTTGATTATGCAAAAAAACCTAATTTCACAAAATCATAAATAAACAGACAAATCTTGACAAATGCTCATAGACAAAGATGTAATATTCAAAATAAATACATAGCAGACTTGGAGATTTTGGATCCGGGAAAGTCAGGGGCTAAAGAGCATGCACCCAAGCCTAAGGTGGCAACTTCTTTGGGGACTTCCAGAACTTGATTGCAACTAATCACCACTATCACAGAGATTTTTTGCTTTGAGGATCTAGAGGGCTTCAGAGCGGGCGCCCTAGTCTAGGTCTTGCTTTTTTCGTCAGATACGGTGTCTCCAAAATCTGCCATAGCCTCCTGCAACTCCACTTCCTTCTACTTCAACACTTATTACCTGCAATCATAAGGAGTGTGGTTAGGGGTTTTGGTGTTTAGGAGCTTGCCTCAGTCAAGTCCCAGAAGGACATTCAAGTCTTCCAAACACCGTTGTCAGATAAAGAGTGCGTATCCCTACGGGATAGAGGTAAATACCAATTGATAAATGATTAAAAACACAAATAGATGGGTATGTGCAAGATCATCGTGGGCCAAACAGTGGCAATGGAAAAAAAATTGTCTTTACTTAGCCAAATTTGCGAATTGGCTAACTTTGACTTTCATAGGCATGTTAAAAATATCTGTTTTGTAGTTTAAAAAACTATTTTTATAGTTCTAGGAAATGGATATCCGTTTTGGGAATATCCCAGAAACGGATATCCTTTTTGGGAATATTCTAGAAATGGATATCCATTTCCTAGAGCTATAAAAATGGTTCTTTTTAAAATTCTTTTCATTGGTTTTTTAATTTTTTTCATTGGTGCGTGTCATGGTATGATGTCTCAAGGAATGGGAAGAAATGATGGTGATTCATAAGATAATATGAAGAATGATGGTAGAGTGAATTGGCATTGTGGTAACTGTAGCATGTCATGGGGTGAATCATGCATTAATACAGGTTGTGGAGTGAGAAAGGGGTGGTATGGGTATGGTTAAATGGAGTAATGAGGTGATTTAATTAGTGATGACCTAGGTGAAGTGATGGGTAAGGTGTTTTATGTGGGATTGCTAGAAAGTGTGATTGGTAATGGTGGGGATAGCTAAATGTCATCTTCTAAGGGTTCAAAGGTGAGGAAAGTGTAAGATGGGGATATGGGATAATCCATGGTTTAATGATTATTCAAGGAAGACTCCTTAAAATGATTATCAATGATGGTGTCAATAGGGGGAATGGCGTCTATGAATGTAGGTGTGGGAATGTGAGCTATGACATTGGGATTGTATTAGATGAATAATAGAAAGTAGGGGCACCTGTCTAGTGATGGAAGGAGCCACATGATCAAATGATGTTTGGGGAAGGGTTTTTCTTAGAAAAGTAAGGATTTGGGTGAGGGTCTAGGGTTTGGTGGAGAAGAATTTATGGAAAATTTAGAGGTCATTAAAATTGACATGAATAGAAGAAGTACAAGACATGGCTAAGGATAAATGGTAGGCTCAAAATAGGATAACTAGGACTATGATGATGAAGATGAAAAGAAAAGTCAACAACAATAGTATGGTATAGGGATAGGATTAGAAAAAAAAAGTACTACAACTAGCAAGAGGAAAGTGAGGACATAATGCAAAGTTAACATGGCATGAACTCTTTTGGAAGGCTAAGCATGGACTATAAGAAGATTGAACTAGTTGGATATGTTAGGCTCACCAAATGAAAGAACCTTAAAGGTTAACCTTAATTAGGTAAGGTTTTTTTTTAGTGTGGTTGTTTGTTCAACAATGTGTAAATTAATGTTACCTAAGGATAAATCTAACTATACTAACATTTTAATATCCATGAGAGTTAGGACTAACAATTCGAATAAAAAATTGACAAACAATACAACTTGGACACATGTAGGACTTGGAAAATGGAAAAGAATAAGTATTAAATGTGGAAAACAATGAAAAAGTGGTATTAGTTGCACCTATGTAGAGAAGTGGTTTTTATGAAAGATGCTTAGAACTATGCTCTATATCTATTTCTGAAGTTTGGAGGTTGTTAGGGCAAAAATGAGATAAATTCAATTTAATAACATAAACCCAAACATCAATAGAATATGAAGGAAAAGGAGATTCAAATAACAAACAGATGATACTTAAAACCTTTACCTTGCATCTTCCATTGGTTGCCTATCAAAATCATCCTTGTGTGTATGAAATAGGGCCCTCAGTGAGTGCACTTCTTTGCTTTGTCAAGAATGTTGATTGAGAATGGCTATGGTGATGTCATAATGAAAAGAAGATTCACAACGATGGTAGTGGTACGTAGTGCATAGTAACAAAAGCGTGATCATAAGCAATGAAGGAATTGGTGCCAAAGGCGCACTGAAATTTCTGCAGAGTAACAATACTTAAAGCTTGGATGAATAGAATGGAAGAAGAGGTTCAATTTATAGACTTGAGAGAATGAAGATCAACGATCTAGAAAGAATGAGAAGATCAACGGTTGAGAATAGTTGAGGAACGTGCAACGAATAAGAAAAAGACATGTGTCACACAAAAGTTGTTTTATTTGAGTTAATCACTTTGTTTTCTAAAGATAAGACATGCTTTTCATAAATTAGAAAGCTTTTTTCTAATTTAAGAGATATTGATAAAAACAAGGTTGATAGAGTCAGTTAACTCAACTTGAGATTTGCTTTTGCATGATTTGAGAAAAATTAAATAATAAATTATTTAATTTTGTGTGCATGAAGAGGAAGACTTATTTTTTAGAAGATTTGGAAGATATTTGAAGAATTTGAAGATAAGAAAGCAAATTAAATAAATAAATTTATTTAATTGACTTGCACATGATTTTGGAAGAATAATAAAATATTTGATTTGATTTTATTTTTAGAGATTGAGAGAATTTAAATAAATTTGATTTGATTTATTCAAATTTGGAAGAAGAATTTGATTTAATTAAATAATTAAGAATTATTTAATTGTTTGGAAGAATTTAATTAAATAAAGGGTTTTATTTAATTTTGACTTTAGAAGAGGTAATTAAATATTTTGATATTTAATTAATTTAGAGGAATATGAATCAAATAAATAAATTTGTTTATTTATTTATTGATAGAGGAATTAGAAGGGAATAAATATTAAGAATATTTATTTAGACTGAATCGTGTCATTTTTAGGTGTATACAGAGGTGATTGGACCTAAAGGATATGACCACCATATGAAAAATAGCCTACCTAATGGGTATGTGCTAGGAGAGAGAGAGAGAGAGAGAGAGAGAGAGAGAGAGAGAGAGAGAGAGAGAGAGTCCTAGTTTTCTTGTTTTCATTTCCTTCATCGATAAGGGAGAGGGAGAGATAGAGGGGAGATATAGGAATGATAGGGGGAGAGAGGCAAGAGAGAGAGATACAGAGAGATAGCTAGGTAGAGAGAGATAGAGAGGAGACATATAGGGAGAGATATAGGAGACATAGGGGAGAGATAGGGAGATAGAGAGCGAGAGAGATGTCCAGAGAGATAGGGAGGTAGAGGAATGATAGGGGAGAGAGAGGCAAGAGATAGGGAGAGATAGATAGGTAGAGAGAAAAGATAGATTGGGAGAGATAGGGGAGACAGAGGGAGAGATAGGGAGATAGAGAGTGAGAGATGTTTAGAGAGACAAGGAGAGAGATTAAGAGGTAGAGGGATGATAGAGAGAGGGAGATAAGGGAGAGATATCTGGAGATAGGGGTTTAGGGTTTAGGGGTTATGGGTTAGGGATTAGGGGAATTATTCAGGGTTGAGGGATTTAGATAGAGAGAGAGTTCATTTGACATGCAATCGTAAACCCTGAATAATGCCCCTAAACCCTAACCCCTAACCCATAAACCATAAACCTTAAATAATGACCCTAATCCCTAAGCCCTAACCCTAAACCCTAAATTCCTTACAACACCTTTTTATTTCATGATTGCATTGAAAATTTGATGAAAATTGCATGATTTAAGGGTTTTTCACTAGCTTTTCATTGCTTATCTTCACAAGACTACTCTACAAGCATGTTGTAACAGAATTTGTGACTTTATCAAAATTATATCAGACTTATTTACTATTTCACTCAGTAACATCCTTTACAACACCTTTTGTTTGACACTTTTGCATTGAAATATGATCAAAAATTGCATGTTTTTAGGCTTTTTCACTAGGTTTGACTAGTCTACTCTCTACAAACACTCTAAAGGGGTGTTGTGTCTGATTTTTTATAAAAATGTGACTTATTACATGGTTATTATCTAATATTCATCATAAAATTTCACACAACACCCTTTCTATCAGTTATTTGCATGCTTTTATTGTGAAAAAATTGCATATTTTGATTGATTTTTACTAGGGTTTGACTTGCAAACTTGTTAAACTTACATGGCATGCGTGTTGTGAAGGATATTATTGATCTAATTGACTGGTATCCATGACATACTCTTCTGCACATCTTAAATTTCATTACAACACTCTTTATTTGGACATTTACATTGTTTATTTAGGGTTTATTGTTTATTATTTAGGGGTTTGGATTTATTTAGTGTTTAGGGTTTATTGTTTAGGGGTTAGGGGTTCAGGTTTAGAGGTTTATGGGTTAGGGTTTGTAACTTATGATATAAAATTCAAAAATTCATCATCAAATGCTAATTTGTATTGCATTTTCATTGTCCATTTGGTCAAAATTGCTTGAAATTGTGTGTTTTTATGAGATCTAGTTTGTGCATGAGCTAGGGTTTGTATCTAAAATTTGGTTTCAGATTTTACTACTATCATTTAAACTCTTTAAAGTCTGATTTTGATCTGTATCATTCCATTTCATTGCATAATTTCATTTAGATCTCATACCTAGGGTTTGAAACTTGCATTTTCACTAGGTTTTGCACTAGATTCCTCTCTAGGGTTGCATTCTAGGGGTGTTGTAGTGGTTTTTGTGGACTTAGAGGATTTTTATCAGACATATTACTCACTTACCTATTATAAATTCCTTACAACACTTTTTCATTTCATGATTGTATTGAAAATTTGATGAAAATTGCATGATTTAAGGGGTTTTCACTAGCTTTTCACTACTTATCTTCACAAGACTACTCTACAAGCGTGTTGTAACATAATTTGTGACTTTATTAGACTTATATAAGATATATTTACTGCTTCCCTAAGTCAGATCCTTTACAACACCTTTTTTTTGACACTTTTGCATTGAAATTTGATAAAAAATTGCATGTTTTAGGCTTTTTCACTAGGTTTGACTAGTCAACTCTCTACAAACACTCTAAAGGCATGTTGTGTCTGATTTTTTCTCACAAGGTGACTAATTACACGGTTATTATATGATATCCATCATAAAATTTCACACAACACCCTTTCTATCAGTTGTTTGCATGCTTTTATTGTGAAAAAATTGCATATTTTGCTTGATTTTTACTAGGGTTTGACTTGCAAACTTATTAAACTTACATGGCATGCGTTTTGTGAAGGATATTATTGATCTAATTTACTGATATAATTGATAGAATCTGATTTACATCTTAAATTTCATTACAACACTCTTTATTTCAACATTTACATTGTTTATTTATTGTTTATTGTTTATTGTTTAGGGGTTCGGGTTTATTTAGTGTTTAGGGTTTATTGTTTAGGTGTTAGGGGTTCAGGTTTAGAGGTTTAGGGTTTAGGGTTTGTAAATTCATAATTTAGGGTTTCTAATGTCTGATATAAAATTCAAAAATTCATCATCAATTGCTATTTTGTATTGCATTTTCATTGTCCATTTGGTCAAAATTCCTTGAAATATTGTGTTTTTATGAGACCTAGTTTGTGCATGAGCTAGGGTTGGTAGCTAAAATTTGGTTTCATATTTTAATACTATCCTTTACACTCTTTCAAGTCTGATTTTGACCTGTATAATTCCATTTCATTGCATAATTTCATTTAGATCTCATACCTAGGGTTTGAAACTTGCATTTTCACTAGGGTTTGCACTAGATTCCTCTCTAGGGTTGCATTCTAGGGGTGTTATAGTGGATTTTGTCACCTTAGTGGATTTTTATCAGACATATTCCTTTCTTCCCTTTGATAAATTCCTTACAACACCTTTTCATTTCATGATTGCATTGAAAATTTGATGAAAATTGCATGATTTAAGGGTTTTTCACTAGCTTTTCATTGCTTATCTTCACAAGACTACTCTAAAAGTGTGTTGTAACAGAATTTGTGACTTTATAAGACTTATATCAGACCTATTTACTATTTCATTCAGTCACATCCTTTACAAAACCTTTTGTTTGACACTTTTGCATTGAAATTTGATAAAAAAATGCATGTTTTTAGGCTTTTTCACTAGGTTTGACTAGTCAACTCCCTACAAACACTCTAAAGGCGTGTTGTGTCTGATTTTTTATCACAAAGTGACTGATTACATGGTTATTATCTAATATACATCATTAAATTTCACACAACACCCTTTCTATCAGTTGTTTGCATGCTTTTATTGTGAAAAAATTGCATATTTTGCTTGATTTTTACTAGGGTTTGACTTGCAAACTTATTAAACTTACATGGCATGCATTTTGTGAAGGATATTATTGATCTAATTTACTGATATAATTGACATACTCTGATTTACATCTTAAATTTCATTACAACACTCTTTATTTGGACATTTACATTTACATTTTGTGAAAAAATTGCATATTTTTGCTAAATTTCACTAGTTTTTGGACTTACAATCATTTAGGATTGCATTCAAAAGTGTGTTGTGAAGCATATCTCTAATTGAAAGGACTTATATTTATGTTATTTACTTCTGCACCTCATAAATTTGATCAAAACACCTTTTCTTTACATAATTCGCATTGAAAAAAAAAAGCATAAAAATCTAGCATCTTTAGTTCATTTACATTCTTATTTCGAGCATTTGATTGCTTACATATTTCATGGATTCCTCTTGTTATTCAATGGAAGATTTAGTTACATACATTAGGGACCCTGAGACCTTTTGCAAATTCATCAACATGAATCCTTGGGTCTTGCAACAAATAGGGAGAGATAGGGAGATAAAGAGTGAGCGAGATGTCCAAAGATATAAGCAAATATAGGAATGATAGGGGAGAGAGAGGCAAGAGATAGGGAGAGATAGATAGGTAGAGAGAGAGAGAGGAGATAGATTGGGAGAGATAGAGGAGACAAAGGGAGAGATAGGGAGATAGAGAGTGAGTGAGATGTCTAAAGAGATACATCCAAGAGAGATTGAGAAGTAGAGGGATGATAAAGAAAGGGAGACAAGGGAGAGATAGGGAGATAGAGAGTGAGTGAGATGTCTAGAGAGATACATCCGAGAGAGATTAAGAAGTAGAGGGATGATAGAGAGAGGGAGACAAGGGAGAGGTAGGGAGATAGAGGTTTAGGGTTGCTTAGGTTTAGAGTTTGGGGGTTATAGGTTAGGGATTAGGGGCATTATTTAGGGTTGAGGGATTTAGAGAGAGAGAGACTTCTTTTTACATGCAACCGTAAACCCTAAATAATGCCCCTAAACCCTAAACTCAAGCAACCATAAACCTCTAAACCTTAAATAATGCCCCTAAACCCTAACCCCTAACCCCTAAACCATAAACTCTAAATAAAGCCTGTAAGCCCTAACCCCTAAACCCTCAACCTGAGAAACCATAAACCCCTAAATCCTAAACCCCAAACTCCTAAACCCAAAACACTAAACCCAAGCAACCCTAAACCTCTATCTCACTATCTCCCTATCTCTATCGTTCCTCTACCTCTCAATCTCTCTCCCTATGTCTCCTGAGTAGCCCTAAACCCCTAAACCTTAAATAATTTCCCTAAACCCTAAATAATTTCCCTAAACCCTAACCCCTAAACCCTAAATAATTCCCTAAACCCCAACCCCTAACCCCAAGCAACCCCCCCCCCTCTCTCTCCCAAAACCCTAAATAATGCCTCTAACCCCTAACCCCTAAACCTGAGCAACCCTAAACCTCTATCTCCCTATCTCTCCCTTATCTCCTTATCTCTATCATCCCTCTACCTCCCAATCCTTCTCCCTATCTCTTTAGACATCTTGCTTGCTCTTTATCTCCCTATCTCTCTGGACATCTCGCTCGCTCTCTATCTCCCTATCTCTCCCCTCTATCTCCTCTCTCTCTCTCTCTATCTATCTCTTTATCTCTTGCCTCTCTCTCCCCTATCATTCCTTTATCTCCCTATCTCTCCCCTCTATCTCTCCCTCTCCCTTATTGACAAATGAAATGAAAACAAGAAAACTAGGACTCTCTCTCTCTCTCTCTCTTAAGCAAATTGGAAAGGAAAAGGAAAACTAGGAAAGCTAGGAATAAGATTTAATTAGGAGGTAGATAGGTCAGAGAGAGAGAGAGAGAGAGATCTGAAAAAGTAGAAGTGTAGAGTCAAGGTGCACTTTTGGCAACTTAATTTTATCTTAACATTCCCAAAGTCTTACATGATTAAAAGTAATGTTAATCTATTTGGTGGAAAAGTGGAACCTTTGCAAAGTTGTAGATGGAAAACATGACTCCACTTCCCAAAATCTCGTAAGTATATAAATGAAGGTTTTGAAAATAATTAATCCTAATGTACTCATCCACAAACTTGTAAATTGTAGTGAAGTTTACATCCCCATGCCTCATAAAGTTCCACAATGTTCATTTACCAAAAGACCAACTATTATGTGTAGACTTTTCTTATGTTTACATACATTTCAAAAAGAACTTACAAAGTGCCAACATTACAATGCATAACATAATGAAATTTGTTTAAAAAGTTAAAAAAATCTTCAAACAAATGTAGTTGACTCGTATATAGCCAAACTCCATGATCTTTTCTACTATCTTATTTACTTACACCAATGGAATGGTACATGGGCATCCATCAAAAGAATAGTGATAGGGGGATTCTTATCAAATATTATATTTGGTAACTTTCTAGTAAATATTTATAAAAACTATGGAAACATAGACAAGGCATTGCTAACTATTTGATAGAATGCCTAAAAAAAATGTGATTTTATAGATTACCATGATTATAGGAAATGCAGAAAATGAATCTAAAAATGGACATTACAATTTTTTTATCAATGCTCTTTACAAAACTTAGAAAACAGACAAGCCTTTTCGATCATAGATGAAATTAGATGCAATGGTCATAAGAATATGGTGGGATATTGATAGACCACCTTTTTAGCATTTTACACAAAGCTAAAGATGAATACTTATGACCATTGCGGGACCACCTTTAGAGAGAGAGAGAGTAACATATAGGGTAAAGCAAAACAGATATCCATTTTGTAAAACATACAAAGGAAAAATGATATTTTACCTTCGCTTTTGCCTTGTATGTAGGCTTGGGGTTGTCATAGGTTACTTTCCCTGAATTCTAATGTTTTTACAGGTTTCACTCTCTTCTTCGAGCTTCACCCTTTGTGCTGACGACTTTTTTTTAATGCAAAATTGATAAAATGAAAAGGGTTTATAGAGGAAATTGTTAGTTTTCTAAAAATATAATATTTTCTTATTTATCATTTTGTTAAATAATTATTAATAATTTTCTATATAGTGTGTGTCTGAAATCTTGATGGATACACTGATTGAAAAATATCAATAACTTTTAAACCGTTTCACCTTTTTCATATCCGAAAGATCCCTCACACTCTATGCTCCATTGGCTATAGGTTAATTTTTTTTTTGAATTCTGATTTTTTTTCATTGAGTTAGGTTGGTTGGAAAATTACTCTTTAGTTTAAAAAAAAGGTCACAGTAAAAAAATCATAACTAATTATTTTATTGGAAAAAAATTTGCGTCACATTCGGGCATGAGTCCTCTACTTATTTTGAAAGTTTCAATTTTTTTTTTTTGCTCATAGTTAGGTTGGCTAGACAAACACCCACGTTTTATTTTTTTCTAAAAAATTTAATAGCTGTTCATTGAAATGTTCATTTTTCACTAAGTAAATTTAGTTTTAAAAAAAAATTAGTAACTCATAAACTAGATTCAATTTTCTACAAATTTCGTTCTTACATCTTTTTCAAATTGTGTAGATAATCCATTCAAATTTTCACATGAATTTGATTAAATCTGATTTTTTGTATTTTCATTGCCACTTAGACCTATAGTTTGGCCCATCATGATCCTGCACATACTCAGAGATCACCTCGGAGGTGTAGCTCTCATGGAAGGAAGAAGCTCTTTCATGCCATGAGGAGATGGATTGATGAAGTCAAATCTGCAACAAACAAACACAACAACACAATACTGCTCTGCAACACAATGAAATCCTTGAGTCACTTTAGCATAAGATCACAAGTTCGTATTATCCATCTAGTTGTAAAATGAAGTCCTAAACATGCTTATATATTCAACAAAACACATTCCTGCTCTAATTTCATAATTCAAACTTGAGATGTCGGCAACAAACACTTCTAACGGTCACATAACTGACATTTAAAATTTGGGACCTCGCCAAATAGGGCAAGACTAAGGCATAGGCTCCCAAGCCCTCAGCCCCATTTTCAAGGTAGGGTCAAGTTCATCACTGTCCCCTAGGCCTCATTTAACATGGGTTTTCAGGGATTTTCCATCGGAAGTAAAAATGAACATGCTAAATGTAAAACAAGGGACCCAAGAGCTAAACTTAGGAGGTAAAAGTCCTAGGGGAGCATTTTACGACATAATATTTAGCCCCCACTTTAATGTATGTATGAACACAAGGCCCATACATGCATTAAAGTACAGTCAACAAACACATCAAAGATGCCAGACACTTAGAGATAATGCATACACAAAGATTGAGAAACTATTTCTAGCCCCCAACCTTACATTAGAGAAGACACATCACAGACACACCAAACACAATGAAGACAACAACATGCACACAAAACACGGAGAAGACAGTAACAAGCACGCAAGACAAGAAGAAGACAACATTGAAGACATGTAAAACAAGATGAATACAGTGAATGCAATGATTATTTCTTTTTTCATTTTCATATATAAATGCGAATGCAAGTACATGGAAAGTAAACACACAACCCAAAATGTAGGAGGGACATTTCACCACACATCTTGAAATTACATATGGGGCAATAGACATGCAATACAAATCTCAAAGTGTAGGAGGGGCATTTCGCCATGCTCTTGAAGACTACACTTGAGAACAAACACACCATACAAATTCCAAAGCATAGGAGGGGCATTTCGCCACACGTCTTGAGACTATGCTTGGGAACAAACATGCCATACAAAACATGAGTGTAGGAGGGACATTTCACCACACGTCTTGAGACTACAACATGGGGGAAAACACAAAAAAGACACGATCGTCATATAGTATGCCAAAGACATACTATACGTCTAAAACACGACAAACAAGCGATGGAAGGAGCCTATTACTAGATTCCCACCATCTCAAACACACAACATGCACACCTAATAGTTGGGCTTATGCCACAACAACCTCCAGAGACACGCTTAAGAGATGATACACCAACCTGTCTACTCGGAGGACTTTTGAAATAAAAAGGATGTGCACTAGCTCAAGAGATACACCATCGCCACCTCCAAAGAGGGCTTAGAATAAAAGTATATGCATAATATCCTGCCTCTATAGAGGGATTAATGATTGCAATATAGAATAAAGATGTGCACTCGCACGGAGATACAACATCCCGCCTCTACAAAGGGCTTACAAACACGCTTTGTTAGTACCAAAATCATCAGACAACTTACCTTTATATGCCCTCACCTTAAGGTGGTTGATATCATGTACTGGTATCAAGCATGTCAAGGTAGGAAGAAAATACACAAGGGAACAAGAGCTCATGTAAAGCCTATGCCCCCAAAGGTGACGTGCTTCACAATCACCGAATGTTCCCAAAAACACACAATTTCCTGCAAGAAGAGAGGTTAGAAATCTCTCTAAGATAATAACCACATCACATGATAAAATTAATGCTTGTAATCATTCACATAAAGAGCCGAGGCTATACTATGGGTTTGAAATCTAAGTATAACCATGGGGCTTTACTGCAGAAATCTCAAAATTGAGTGCAACCAAGGCAAAATTCAAAGATAAACAAAGTGCATGGAGCAGATGTATTGTTATGGTTTGTTAGTACGATAAGACATCAAAATATCACATGGAGTGATTCTACTAGCCAAGCGTCGAATAATATATATTAACCCCATCATCATGTATGGACTAGGTCCATTTTTTCTTACTCGCTGAAGGGACACTTAGTCCTTATCAGTCTTATTTTTTTCATCATTCACCAACTAGGTAGAACCACTAGAAGAAGGCAAACAATAAATCAAGAGAGGAGAACAAGTGCCTTAGGGTCGTCACATAGGAAGGTGCCCCTAGGTCACCAACAACAACGCTATGCTCCTAAAGGCATGACACACAACAATAAAATAGAGGAGAAGCAAGATATAAGAATGATGATACAAATAGAAAAATGGTCACAATAGAGATGGTCTCCGATATCCTTGACCTTACAAGAGTATCAAGGATCATCCAAGGAGGCCTAAACAACACATAACACATCATAGGGGGATCACAACACAAAGAAAAATGGTTAGAAATACTTACCTGTAGGCACAACAAAACTAACGATTGTCAAAGAGCAAATCATCTTCCCACTGTCGAATGTTAGAAGAGAGTGGTACATAAGGTACAAGTGCCCAACTCTTGTCATTGTCTTTAAATACATCTTCTTTAAGTCCTTTGTTTGGTTCAATGTTAGGTGTAATGTTTTCTTATTCAAGTGTATTTCTTTGTGCAAAAGCTTGTCTTCTCTTCCTCCTTTCTCTTTCTTGTCTATTTCTTCTTGTCTTGTTACTTATATCTTCAAAAGTGTTGTGTTTTTACATAGGATTTTGCATGTTAGAGGAGGAAGCAGCTTGTTCAAATCTCATTTGTCTTGATGAAGTGGTGTGTTCTCAACGGATATCTCCTGATCCTTGTAAGGATGGTGGGGGAGGAAGCTCAGCATAGAGTCCTTTACCTTTCTCTCTAGGAAGTTCTTCTAATGCAGGTTGTTCTTCTCTTATTGTTTCTTGCATAGAAGGACCGACCACTCAATGTAATAGTTTTGCTTTGTGTTTTCTATATCCCAAGAAGTTAAAATCTCTTTGTGGCTCCAGTTTCTGATTAGATCGTGGCCAAAAGTAATCAAGGTTGAAGTTTTGCCTTGTAACTAAAGGTTTATATCTATTGTGAGGAATAGTGTGCACTTGTCCATTCAAAGGAAATTTTAAAAAGTTATGAATTATTAAAGGGACAACATTCATAGACTTTAACCATGGGTGTCCTAATTTTATGCAGAAGAGGTTAGATAGAGGGAAAACATCAAATAATTGTTCTACAAATTTTTCAAATACCATGACCAATAAAGATATCTTCCCATAAGTGTTTATAAAAGCTTCGTTATGTGTCTTACTCATCATATCAGAAGGGTCATAGAAGTCTTGTATCAAACCATGTGAATAAAGGAAATCCTCTATTGCCACATTAGTCATGAAATTAGGATCTACAACTGTTCCATCCACATGATTTTCCATTATCTTTACAGTGATATAAAGAGGTCCTTCAGTTTCTCCAATTGTTCTATCATGAGGTGTAAATACAATTTTGGGTTCAGGACCTTTCTTTTCATATAAGGCATAGGAGGAAACCTAGTGTTATTGTTGCAATTAGAAGCCATGTATGTATGTTTTCAAATGAATGTTACAAGATCAAATTTTAAAAAAATTCAATACTTATGTAAGGAACAAGTGCAAAATTATTAAGTTTATGACCTAAAATGCTTGATTTTTTTAGTTTTTTCAATGCAAATGCCTAAAAGAAGAGGTGTTGTAAGGAAATTGATGAGGGTTAGTGAATAATAAGCTATATATAAGTCTAATAATACAGAAATATCCTTCACAACACATCTATAATGCAATTCTATATGCAAAATAAGTCAAAATCTAGTGAAAAATGCAAGTTTTTCAAACCCTAGTTGTGAAATTAAGGCATGAATATGTGAAAAATGATATGTAAATGAATTCTAATCAGATTTGTGATGCAAAATAATTCAGATCAGATTTGAAAATGCTTTTAAAGTCCTACAATGCTTAATGCAAGTGCGAATTTTAAGGATGATGAATGAAAAAATGCTAATTTTTGTTGAAATTATCTGTGTAAATGCAAATTTTTGAAATATGAATGCAAAAACATATTAAAATGCAACACTAGATACAAAATCATATTTGAATGAGTGACTAAGTTGAGTAGTAAAATGTGAAACAAGATTTTAACTACAAACCTTAGCTTTTGAAATTACTAGGATATGAGAAAATTCAAAATTTCAAGCAAACCCTAGCAATTTTAATAGGAAAAATGCAATGAAAAGATTATAATATGATGAATTTCTACAATTTATATCAGATCTAATTTAAAAATCAGAAATTAAATGAAAATTATTTCAAAATGCAAGCCTAAAATGCCATTTTTTTTCAAATATTTCAATTTTGTTTTAAATTTTCAAATGCAATATTAAAATGATAAATGAAATTAATGTAAATCTAAAGTACAACACTCAACAAGGTGCAAAATTCAAATAAAACATGGGTTCACCAAAATGTTTAATAGGAAAAGAGGGGTTTTCAATTTCAATGGATGTGTGGGTTAGATCCTCCTTTCATTACAAACATTCAAGGACATACACTGAGTCAAACCAGAAATTTTGCAAGAGGTCCCTGCTACAGAACTAGTGTCATTTGGAACAAAGAGGAAACTTAGAAATTTGTTGATTAATTGATTAATTAAGCTCGATTATGCTAAAAACCCTAATTTTGCAAAATTGTAAATAAACAGACGAATCCCGACAAATGCTTGCAGACATAGATCATGTAATATTTAGAATAAATACATACCAAACTTCAACATTCCAGATCTGAGAAATTTAGGGGCTAAAGAGTAGGTGCCCAAGCCTAAGGTGACAACTTCTTCGGGGACTTCTGGAACTTGTCTACAACTAATCACAACTGTCACAAAGATTTTTTGCTTCGGGGATCTGGAGGGCTTCAGAGTGGGTGCCCTAGTCTAGGTCTTGCTTTTTCCTTTAGATGTACGGTGTCTCCAAACTCTGCCACAACCTCCTGCAACTCCACTTCCTTCTGTTTCAACACCTATTTCCTAGTGTGGTTGGGGGTTGTGGTGTTTAGGAGCTTGCCTCAGTCAAGCCCTGGAAGGACATTCAAGTCTTCCAAACACCATTGTTAGATAAAGAGTGTCTATCACTATGGGATAGAGGAAAAAACCATGATAGATGATTGAAAAAACAAATAGATATCACCTTGGAGGTGTAGCTCTCATGGAAGGAAGAAACTCTTTCATGTCATGAGGAGATGGATTGATGAAGCCAAATCTGCAACAAACAAACACAACAACAACACAATACTACTCTACAACACAATGTAAAATGAAGTCCTAAACATGCTTATATATGCAACAAGACACATTCCCGCTCTAATTTCTGTTGGGTGAATATTTTGTTCTCAACTAACTGAGGACAAAATGGTTACATCAATTACAGTATGATGAGATTAAATATCTCCTCTTAGAAAGGGGAGGCTCCCTTGTTATTGCTATCTGAATCAACTAATATGTAAACTATGCTTATTTACACTAAAATTATCCATGAGGGTATTTCCATTAACATATTCTCTTTCTTCATAATAAGAGAAATGAATTACAATAAAGAATTTAATGATTACAGTGGCTAAGGAACTAAATAATACCAATTGTAGCAATAATAACCTATATACAATTCTGTTAGATGAAAGAAAATAGGAAAGATACCAACATGTAAGAGTAACTAGAAAATGCATAGGAGCACAAAGTCTTCTGCCACTTTCTGCGATGATTTCACTTAAATAATTTGTGCAACAAATTATAGCTCAAAGACTATTAACTCACAACACCACAAATGCACAAGAATATAGATGATACTTGTAGCACAAAGTCTGCAATCTCTCAAACACACTCATATACAAAACATATATCTCCAAATATAATATGATAACACAAAGTTTACAAGTATTAAATCTGATTTCCTCTCAACAATGAAATAATAGATTATCCACAAATCAACTTCAAGATAATATGATAAGAGAGACGTACGAACACTCTTTCATATAACAAAGATATTTCCAAAACAAATGTTGGAGATAAATTCACTTCTTTTATTGATAAGTTCTTGATTCACACTTTCAACACAAAGTTTCAAATATGCTTCAAAAAATTGGTAGAGCTTTGCTTCCAAGATTAAAAAGGTATCATTTACAAAAGAGGCCCTCTTTATTTATAGTGAGAGGCCGAGAGCAAAAATAGGAAAACTATAACTACTTTGACTTATTCAACATTAAAGTCCAAATTAATTTAGAACTTCTCTATTTTTACATTTAAATACATATTGGAAAAGTACATGTAAATATGTCAAGAGCAAACTACAAAAAGCATGAAAACATTGAAAAATAAACTAAGTCACGATCAATCTTCTCCACCGTCTTTCTTCATGAAATCTTCATATTTCTTCATTACTGATTGTACTTCATCAACATCAGGTCCTAAAGGATGTTTAGAAATAGCAAGATCCCTGGTTACAGAATTTTTCATGGTATTGCTAGATTTCTCATGCCTGCCCAGAACTACCTTGAGATTGTCCAAGGTCAACTGTATATCCAACAACTTATCCATAGAAGCCACTAAGAAAGCTTGATCTTTGAACTCCTTCTGGATCATGTTATTGAATGCATGTATCACTGCACCAGTGGAAAGAAACTTCTAGTTGTCATCAATCAATGTACAAGGAAGTTCTTCAATTTTGTTGACAAGATTTACATCATTATCTTCACTAACTTCCTGAGCATTCTGCAAATCCTTGATCAATCCTTTTAGAACACTTATTTAGTGAATCATAGATTCTTTGATTTCCACATATGTTTCTCGATTGGGAATGATCCCAATTTCAACCAAAGTGCCCAACTTTAGTTTCTTCATGTTAGTCCAATCCTGTAGACTATCCTCTAAGACTTGTTACTTATTAGAAAAAATATCAACAACCTTATCTAACTCAACTCTTACACTTTCCATCTTCTCCATTTTTTCCATAGAGGATTTTAAGTGTTGTGATCCTTGTGCCAACATCCTATCCAGAAATTCACCAACCACTCTACCTCTTGTATGAATCTTTTCAACCTTTTGAATAACAGGATCTTCCATGGTGATAGCCACAGGTTCCACTAATTCAGAAGACAAGGTAATCTTTTAAAGCACTGAGCTCAACTGTTCAACTTTAACCTTATACTAATCTTTCATCTTCTTCTCATGACCAAACTTTACAATCAAAGAATTCAAAGTAGATTGGACATCAACTTTAGCACTCTCATGAGTGATCTTTCCTAATTCAACCCTTGAAATAGAATAATCATTCATATAAAACTCTTCAATAGACATGTTAGGAGGAATTTGACCTATTTCTGCGTATCTATGACCCTTGTCCTCAAATAGCCTGGAAAGAGTCTTTGGCTTCTTCTTGGTCTTCATCTTCATAGGTGTCAATTTCTCAAAGTCATCAGGGAGATGACTTCCTTCTTCCTTTTTGGTATATGAGAAGATAGCCAAGGGGGAAGTGTAGATAGATTTGCATCTAAACCAACAGTCATGGTTGGTGTAGGAGAAACCGCACTCACAAAAGTTGAAGTTACAATACGTGAAGTGTTCGTGAAAACATCTCTAGGAACATTTACCTTTGAAATTTGACCAAAATCAGTCACGAGTTCCTCAAAATCAGATTGGGTATGTATATCAAATGAAGGTGAGGATAGACTAGGAAAAGAGGATGAAGAACCAAAAATAGTTTCCAAATTCTTCTTGAGATTGTCAAAAGTGACCCTAGATGAAGGGGATGGATGCAAGGACAAAGGAGACCCAAAAGATTGAATATTTATTGGAATAATTGGAGTAACTAAGGTAGTAGGAATGGAAGTAGAAACTGGCAAAGTGTCTAAGGAAGAAGAAACATGTGGCTCCTGTAAGACATCCTCACGAGAAGACATATCAGGCTCTTCATGTTGTTCCTGTTCTTCTTTCCTTTCTTCTTTATCAATCTCTTCTCTTCCCTCTGAAAGTGGCTCTTTAGTAGCTTGCTCCTTAGCAGATGGCTCCTCATCAACTACTTTTGCCTTTCCACTCTTTGAAACAAATTTGATCTTGGGCTTGGCAATTTTACTAAGCTAGGTACATCACTTTTATTCGTTGTCCTCAATTCTATCTTCTTATCTATTTCTTTATCTTGTGTTTCCTCTTCTGATCCAGTTACAAAATTCTTCAAATGAATTCCTTTTCCACTCAACCATACATTAGTGTGAGATAGAATTATTTGAAATCTTTGTCGACTAGAAGTTACCTCTTTTTTCGACCATTGTATGGTTGGCAAAGCAGAGCCTACAATGTTATCTGTCACATAGGTGGGATCCAAAATATCATCATCATCAACCATGCCCTCTGGAATATCAGACAAGTCAAATTCTTCAATTTGACTCAAAGTCAACCTACAATGATCCATTTTTCTAATTTCTTCTTCTGTTCTAAAATCTTCCCAAATATCCTCCACTCTAGGCATATGCATCAAATATTTCTTTTTGATATTATCTTTTACCCCTGTGTAATCAAAATGGGCCCTTTTCTTATAGAGTTTCATTGTGACCAACTGCATCTCAGACTCTATAGCTTTGGCCTTATGAGAGGTATAAATGGAATACTGGCCAATCTCAATTGGAAATATGAAACCAGGTTTCTTTAACTCCATTTGCTTACTATGCACAGTCATGATTTGTCTGCATAGTTCAATCAACACGATCTTGTCACTGGGGTACCTTAGAAGCATTTAAGGATACCCCATGAAGCAACCAACCCTCAAATAAGTGAATGTGGGAAATTGCAAATACATACAACCATAGCTGTTTACCACTGACAAAGCTTCGTCAGAAACCCTTCTTTGTTCCAATTGGGCATCAAACAAACACAAAAAAACACCAAAGAATGTATCATTCACCTATCTGAAGTGATGAATTCCTCCATCAAGGGTTAACTGAGGATAATAGTGATAAACTTGAACCACACTCTGATCTCCCTTTGATGTCAAACCTAGAACTCCTCATCGAGGCAACAACATAAAAAAGATATGATGTCATGTAAAACTTAGATGAAATATTAAACACCTTTATAAGCTATTCATGGATGGCATTACTGATTTGTTCTCCCCAGAATATATGTTTCCTTCCCTTTAATATGACCTTGATGTATAAGTACATCCTATTAGGTCTCAAAACAGCAGGTTGTAAACCTTATGAGGATGCCAAGCTCTCTTAACGCTTTTGGCTAACGAAACAGTGTTGATATGATTGAAAACCCCCTTCTCTTTAGGCTCTGCTAGACCTAGGCGGGTGTACCTTGATAGCTGATGTAGATACATATGTGACCTTAGTGATCTACTCATAGTGGCATGTAGATGTGAGATAGATATAAGGCCAAGAGTTATTCCTAATACTAAGGTTTGAAATGTGAAGATAAAAACTATAAATTGATGTTTTAAAGTGAGTATGACTAGTGCCTAATTCTATTGGGTGAATGGGGTCAAGAATTGTATGATATGTGGATCTTCTTACTTGGCTTAACTCTAATTACTTGGTACTTGTAAATGTTTATACCCCATATAAATGTGCAAGAATGTTGGTTATGAGGCTCTTCTTATCAATCCCAATGATACCATTTCAAGTTATTGTGATTGCTTGAAAGGATTTTAATTCTTATAGGAAGGAAACTGATTAATATGATTCATTTAAAGGATTTTAATTTAGGATAGAAACCAATAAATAGAAATCACTTAAAAGGAATTTAATTCTCTCCTTGCAGAAACCAATCAACACAATCACAAAAAGGCAACAAATGTACCTTGATAGATTAAATACACGTTCAATATACTTGATCTGAATAACATGAAAAAACTACTCTAGAGACAACCAAATAACTCATAAGCATTAATATTGACAAAGTAATTGAACACCAAATTTCTAAGCCACCGAATATATATTCTTCCTGATTGTATTACTTAAAATTCATAAGAGTTGCCTTGCATTTTATCAATAACTGGAGATAACAATATAATTTGATTTCAATTGCTTGTATATATAAAGTTCTGTCAAGTAATGATGTCATTGATGATGATACAAAAATAGCCTTGGTGTCTAATATATATGGGAAGCAAACAAGCTTCAAGCTGAAAGAGGGTGTCACTTCATGACTCACACCTCTTGTGATAACTAACAAACATTTAGGACATAATTAAGAAATAAACAAAGACAAAAGTGTGGGCATTCATAATTTTCAGGGTTTAAGTCCATTAATCAACGTGGAGAACCCGTGATCATCCCAATCTGGCAAGTTCTCTGCTCCAATGATGCAGAGTCTTGATGCACATGCTTTGCCCACTGTTGTTTCCTCCTTTGTACTTTCCTGCAAAAATTCTTGAATTAGCATTGGCAAAATTCCTAAAATTCAAAAAGATTCTCTAGATTTTCTAGCTTCTTTAGCTTCTTTATTAACCATTGTCTTCCATTTTAAATCAGCTAAGGATTTAGACATGGTTCCTTTGACCCTTCATGTTGCTCTAGAGATAAATAGATTAATTCTGGCGATATGATCAATATAATCTTGGGTTGCATAAGTACCTGTAGTTGATACCATTTCTTTCATAACAAACTCAAGAGTAAAAATCTTTCTAACTGCTCATGTGTATTTTCATTACCGTGGACTCATCATTTACTTTATTTAGAGCCATTGGTAGAAATTAGGCAAGTTCTTCCCTCCAGACATCCTATTCTCTTAGATTGCCCTCATCATTAAAAAAGCTAGGAAAAGATAGATCCAACAGTTGATCAAAGTCATCGAGGTCTTGTGTGAGCTCAGTGTTGAATTTCTCATGTATGTCGATCAATTCATCATATTCTTTGAGGACCTATACATTAACATTCTCCTTGGACATCAATTCTTCCTTCTTTTCTAGCATTCTGAGGTGCAATCTCTTATGTTCTTGATATGCAGCATATGACCCTTTGTGTATTACCCACACCTTATCGGCATTTGCAATCATTTTTTCAAATCTGTTCTGGATCAATTTTGAGATCATCTTGTATTTAATAGTTTTTATCTCTATCTCCAATTGATCACTCTTCTTTTGGAATTACTTTGCCTTAATCTTCAAATAAGTAGCATCAGTTCTGGCCTCCACCACTCTTTTTTTAGATTCTAGGTAAGGTGAATAGCTACTTGATGATGATGGCAACCTATCCTTATAATTGGCAACTTCTTGCCTCAGTTTTTCATTCTCTTCCATGTATGGTTTATTATTCCTTACCAGTCACTCAATTTGAGCCTTTGTGAATAAGGCAACAATTACATTCAAATCAACACTCTCCAAAGGATCTGTGTCTTCAACTCACTGTATCAATAGTTGACCAAATACTTCATTTGGATCATTAATGATCA
Organism: Cunninghamia lanceolata; assembly: GCA_027924645.1. Classification (NCBI taxonomy): domain Eukaryota; kingdom Viridiplantae; phylum Streptophyta; class Pinopsida; order Cupressales; family Cupressaceae; genus Cunninghamia; species Cunninghamia lanceolata. The sequence goes on along the minus strand of BSBN01000237.1, from coordinate 22,327,875 downwards.
GAGGCCTTTTATTAGGTGGGTGTAATGCCTACATTAGCAATGTTGCCTTATCAAGATCATATCCTAACCTTGTTTTAATCTTATCCAGTGCTTCAATACTTAGCTACACATTTTTATCCTAATTTCTTGTAAAGCTATCAAATATAATGACCGAGGTCATGTCCCACCCAGAGACTAGCATAACTCTAGCTTCATCAAGCAATGCTTTCCCCTTTTCTGGAGTTATATTCTCCATTTCTTTATCAATTTTTGTTTGGAGCTCCTTCAATGCCTCAACCTCCACTTCAGGGGTGATGTTCTTCATTTTCTCCCTAGCCTGTTTGCCTTTGTACTCATACAAGAAGGCTTTGAATTCAGGGGTTTTAAAAAAATCATCATCTGAGACAAATCTTTGCTTGCCATGTGTTTGATATCATCTGACAACTCATCAGGAGCTTCCATCATAATAGATTATCTTTCCACAGGGGCTCATATTTGTTAACCATAGGATGGAATGCCCGCAAGTCCTCATCCTCATCCTCACTTTTCTCTTCTCCTTGTTCAATGTCAAAGGTAACATCAGGTGTCGGCTGTGGGGATAGATGGTTGAGAGGAGCTTCATATTCAGCCTGTGTATCTCTGACGCTCTTACTTCTTCTTTCAAAAACCCACAAGGGCACATTTTCAGTCAATGTTGCCTCATTGGCAATCAATTTTTCCAATCTTGAGATAGGATCACCAATCTCAATAAAGGCCCCTTCATACACAGGATTATTTGAAACTCTCCTTGATTCCACCAACATTATCCTATGATACTTATTTCTCCTTTCAATGGCAGAGTTTTTATCAACATTCCTTATTAGATCATCATCTACAAAAAGAGTATGCTGATATCTTTTCAAATTCTGATTCATTGACATTATTTATAAAATGCTTAGGGTCAAATTTCTCCCCGGTATTCCCTTTAGGCATTCTGAAATGATCTAATTTCTTCCCAATTGCTTCATACCCCTTTTCAGAAAATACAGTAAAATCTCCAAAATGTAAAGTACCTGGCACAAAAGACTGTTTATTGTGATTTTTCAAATGCATAAAATCACAATAGGCCAATTACCTCACAATTTCTAAGTAGGCAATTCTATTAGGACAAGTCTTTGGAAGCAAGAGCGGTGCTCCTTCATACCAAAAAAGTCTAATTTTTGTGCAATCACTTTAGGCATACCAGTCACCCCAGTTGTGATTGATTTTCTTATTTTTATCCATATCCTTAGGTCTAAGAAACTTTTGTATAGCAGGTGCCAAATTATAATTACATGGATGACCCAACAAACCATATAGTGGCTTCACAAAATACTCTTCAAAGTACAAGTAGTGTGATTTATCACATCTACTGTCCCTGTCCCAGATAATTGTCCACATTTGTATGGGTTTAATGTTTCCATCCCTATCCAAATCTTTGACCCTGCAACACTCATTCCACAGACCTATATTATGTCCTTGATACAAAACAAGATGCATAAACAAGGAATAGTGCATGAACTTAACACCTCCCTTCTCACTTTTTGCAACAACCAAATCATTATGGAGATCACTTGCAAGATACTCAACATAATCTGATGGTCGAGCCTCTTGCTCTGCACATTTGTAGTCAAAACCATTGGTGCCAGTTCCATGAATGTAGGGGCATCGAAGCCTAACACTTGACAGATAGAATAATAAGTGTATTGAAAGTTTTTCTCAAATAAGTCAACAGAATACGGGGGATCTTCTACCCTTGAAAACATTATGAGCCGATTGTTTTCATCATGAGGCCTATGAAATGGTAGCCTCCACCTCTTATAACTGTTGCTCAGATTGTGATATTCATTTAGGAGGTCCCTAATCCTAAACCTAATGTCAAGATTGGTATATAATTGAAATATAGGGTAAAAGCACAAACCTGTGTCACACTTTTATAAAGGAATCAGCCAACACAAGAAAAAAGTTTCGACTTCGACCTCATAAAAGTGGCATTTATGTTTTGAATTTCAAAATGATGTAAACTAATAAAATGTATATCTCTTGATGAATTTTATGCTTGTAATTTTTCAAAAATTAAAAAAAATTATTTTGACAATTTTTTTATAACTTTAAGAGCAAATTTTGAATTGATGAAAATTTTAGGAAAAAGTGACTCTGAGTCCACGTCACAAAAAAAAGAGCAAACAATCTTATTTTCCCTAATTTTTTTTCCCAAATAGAGGAGTTCAATATCTAGTGCATGGAGGAAAAAAAATAGTTTTTAATGCAAATTTTCTTCGTAATATCGTTTTAAAGTCAAACTTTAGAGAATCTGATAGTTTTTGTTCCACATCAACTTTTGTATAATTTTTTTATCATTTTCACAAAACCAATTATACCCTTTTGGAGAGTCTTTCCTTTAGTGCACCATATAATTTTGAAAAAAATTGGATGTGTTTTGATTTATATTTTTAATTTCTAATCAGTGTCATCTCTGATTTTAATAACCTACTTGCAATAATTAAAAAAAAAACATATTAAAACTAATCAAAATATTAAAAAAAATCATATTTGGATTCTAGACTCAGAGCTTTACAAAAGGGTTTTTTTTAATTTTTGAAATAATCTATTTTGATTGAAGAAATATTTAGTTTAAGTTGAGAATTTTAGAAAACACTAGAAAATGAGGTGTTTGCCAAGTGGAATGCCACATAGACAGTTTCAGGCAAATCAAACTCGCCCGAGTTAGACTCACCTAGATCAAATTCGGGCGAGATCAACTCACCCAAATCATATAATTCTGGCGACCACCATCGGTTGGCGGTTTGTTTTTTTATTTTTTGTTTTTTTTAAAACTTAAATATATATATGGCTTCATTTTTTATGTTTTTTCTCAATTCAAGCATCAAGGAGAAAATAGAAGAAGCAGAATTTTTCGCAATAGAGGCTAAAAATTGTTTTTTTAATTTTTTTTAATTCAAGCATTTGGAGAAACCACACAAAAGGAGTTTTTTTGGCAAGAGAGGCTACAAACTTTCAAGGTATGTAACATGATTCCCAACTTATTTACTCATTTTACTATGTAGAAATTAAACTTCATGAGTTATTTATTAGGATGTATATGTGTGTGTAGGTGAATTAAAACAAACAATTTGTGATGGGGAATAAAAGAACTAGATCAATATTGTATGACCGAAAAAGAGATGAAAAAACCCTAGGAACATCTAGTCAAGAACAACCCATTGAAATTATTGGTGAACAAGTTGAAGGGCGTGTTAATGAACAAGTACAAGATGAAATTGGTAGTAGTGATAGAAATTTTTTGCATGGAATGAAAAATCTTATGGAGATGGATGAGGATGCTCTTTTCAAAAAAATTTCACCTGAACATATGTTACCTGAAAGCACAATAAAATTGCACTCTAAAAGAATTTGGGATGAATTTTTTGAAGATAAACCTCTAATTGGAAGAGCACAATTATGTGCAAAGTTACTTAGGTGAAAAGAAATGACCCCTATTTTGGAGTTGTTAGGAGTTGATAACAAGAAAAAATCTTCAAATTTAGTAATCATACAGTAATTGAAAACTTGCAAACAACATTGGATTCTATTCAAACCAAGAGTCAAAGTTCTGATTTAAGTGTTGCACGTAGAGCATTGATGACTGTAATTTCTAGTAAGAAATTATCACATAGAAGACAAGTTAAAGCAATTGCCCAATTAGTAAATGTATCTAGGAGAACTGTTCAAAGATATATCAAGAAGAGAAACATATTAGATGAAAACATTGAAAATAATTGGGTAAATATTTGTCGAACTTCCCTCGGAGAGATAGAATTTCAAAAGATGTAAAACAAAATGTAATTGGATATTGGATCGATCACTCCTGTGTTTCTTCCAATAGAAGGGACACTATACAAATAAAAGATAAAGATGATAAAAAAATGCTCATCCAAAGCATTTTATAGATACAACACAAAGTGAATTTTTTGAAGCATTCAAGCAAGAATTTTCACAGGTGAAGATTTCTCAAAGGATGTTTGAGAATTTATGACCAAGTTTTGTACGTATAAATAAAGTACATAAAACTTGTTGCTGTCGAAATCATCTTGAATTTCATCTACACCTACAATCATATAAAAAACTTATGGCAATAGTTAATCCAAATGTAGCCATCCCTAGAAGTACAACACAATTTGTGAAGTTTATCTTACATGAAAAATCAGAAGATTTAGATGAATTTAATGTACAGTGTATAAAAAATATGTGTAGATTGTGGAAATTTGATGAAATTTTTACCATTTGAGAATATTGATCATTCAATGTCAGTTGTTTGGAAGAGATTTGAAAATGAGAAATACTCAACGAAGTCAGGAGTTGAATCCAAAAAAATTGTTTTTAGAGAGAGTGAATTGCCCTACAACGAGTTTATGAACAAATTTTGTAGCATTGTATACCCACATATCCAACACTGTCATAACACAAGATGGAAGGCTAAGCAATTTTGTGACTCAAAGAATTGTTTTCCACTGGGTTGTATTCTCTCTATTGTAGATTTTTCTAAAAATTACACATTTAGTCCTCAAACTGAGATTCAAAGTCAATATTATCATTCAGAGCAAGTCACAATCTTTGTACAAGTTTGCTATAGGCATGCTGAGTTATTTGTAGATGAGTTAGAGAGTATTAAAGATGAATGAATTATCATCAAGGAGGTGTTGGGAATTAGGTAGCTAAACCTTGGTAAATTCCTTGTATTATTTCATTATATTTATTTATTTATTGCCTATTGTGTAATTAGGATGCAAATCCTATGTTGTCATTTTGTGGGACTTGGCACGGTGATGTGTCATCCTACATGGAAGATGACCACATGGAAATTTGTCCTCACATGAGGAGATAGGCATCTCACTTAGTGGTAGGAATATTTTTCCATGTGTTGGCATCTTGGATAATGTGTAAGGGAATATTGACCGAAACGGTCATGACAGATTCCTATGACAGTTCTATGATGCCTAAGAGTCGTAAATGGAAGATTCTATGACAGGTGAAGACATGTGTCGAGAAGCATCTTTGAAAAATGAATCTTTGGGTGCCCCAGGGAGGGTTATGACATGTTGTAAGAGAATATGCTATTTATAGCCTGTGTATGATAGATTCTCTTACAACTGTAAGATATGACAGTTATGATGGATTCTATGACAGTCGTAAGAGTATCTGTCATTGCCCAACTTGGGAATAGGAGACCTCTTTGGGATGGGGTGACATGACAAGTGTTATGAACATTCTACAGTGTTGGACAAGTGTCCCCAAGCATGGGTTTTGGGCCATGAGGCCATGTTGGACGCCCATCCCAAGATAAAGTCATTTTTGCCTTGTATTTTTCTATATAACAAGTGCTTTGGAGAGGAGATGTATTATGTGATTAACAGATACTGTTATGCCATTGGATTGTCTCTAGATATGAGTGTCAAAGACTCCTGCAAGAGCATTGGCTCTGTAACTATATTGTAACCTTCATTGTTTACGGAATATATTTGAGCTATGTTTTGGAGTGTGGGTTTTTCACCCAAAAGGGTTTTCCCCACATATATCTTCTCTCTCTCTCTCTCTTCTATCTACTTTCTGTGTGTATGTGTATTTCTGTAATATCTCTATTATTAGGTTAATAACATTTCAATTGTAAGGATTAAAATTAATTTTCACTCTTCTCTCCTCTTTAGATTAGTTTAGGAAGTGATTTATGCACACCTAGCTTCCTTTCAGTTGGTATCAGAGCTTGACCAGTTTTGGTTCTTGCTGCTGGGTAGGGGTTTTTTGAGCTAATATTAGGTTGAGTGGGATTCTGTGTAGAGTATTTTGTATCTTGTTGCAGGAAGGAGATGGCAACCACATCTGGAAGAGTAGAAGTGAAGTTCAATGGCACAAATTTTGAGTTGTGGAAACCCAAGATGGAAGACCTACTTGTTGATCGTGACCTATGGGAAACCGTTGATGGCACAAAACCTACGACAATGTCACAAGCTGATTGGGACCTCAAAGATCAGAAGGCTAAGGGTTTCATAAGACTCTATCTAGCTGATTCTATCCTATTGAATGTCCATGAGGAGAAGACTGCGAAAGATCTTTGGAAGAAGCTGGGATCTATTTATCAGGCTAAGTCCTTGGTGAACAAGCTCTTTCTGAAAAAGAAGTTGTTTTCTTTGAAGATGAAAGATGGAGGATCTATTGCAGACCATATGAATGCTTTTAACATGCTTGTTACACAGTTGACATCTGTGGGTGTGAAAATGGAGGAGGGGGATCAATGTATGACCCTGCTTTGTTCTTTGCCAGATTCGTGGGATCATCTTGTCATGGATATCAGAAGCACTACAACCACCTTCAAGATGGATGATGTAGTATCTTCACTATTATCTGAAGAAGTGTGGAGAAAGACAACTAAGTCCGCCAAAGATGCTCTTGCCATTCGTGGAATACCCAAAGAGAAAGGGAAGAAGAAGGACAAGAAAGGTGAAAATTGTAGATCCAAATCTTGTGGGAGATCCAAATCTCCTAGAAATTCCAAGGCTCTCTGTTGGAACTGTGGAAAAATGGGGTATTTATGAAAGGAATGCAAAGAGGAAAAGAAAAAGAAGAAGAAGAACACCCCTGATTCATATTCTGACAAGTCACAAGATGATGGTGATGCCTTCATCACAGCCCTAAGCACCCATGCATCTGATGATGTGTGGTTGATTGATTCTGGTGCATCATTCCACATGACCTCTCATCGAAGCTAGTTCATGAAGTATGAAGAGTTTGATGGTGGAAGAGTGTACTTGGGTGACGATTCTCATCTAAAGATTGTTGGTCATGGAAGAGTCTCAATCTGATTCCCTAATGGATGAGTGAAGGGGATCTTTGGGGTTATGCACATCCCAGAATTGGTATGAAATTTGCTGTCTGTAAGTATGTTGAATGATGTAGGTGTGCATGTTGTCTTTTCGAAGGATGGATGCAAGATGTCTAGAGGATATATGGTGCTTGCAAAGGGTACTCGGAGAGGTACTCTATTTCAGCTGGAGGCATGCACTTCATAGTGCAATAGTTCTTCTAACTTGAAGAAAAGAGCTATAGTCACTTCATCCCTACCATCTGAACCAGCAACGAAGAAATCTATTGTAACAAATCCTGATGGTAGTGCACATGCTTTGGAAGTTAAATTTCCTACTGAAAAGATAATGTTATGGCACATGAGATTTTGCCACATTGTTGAGAAGGGTCTTCGAACCCTAAAAAATAAAAACCTCGTTGAGGGCTTAAATGATTGTAACCTCGAGTTTAACTTTTGCAAACATTGCATGTATGGAAAGCAAAACTGTGTTCAATTTTACTCTAGTTCTCACAAGTCTTCTGGTGTATTAATCTTATTCATTCTGATGTGTTTGGTCCTGTTAATGTTCCTTTGGTTTCCAAATCTGTATATTTTTTATCTTTCATAGATGATTCTAGTAGAAGGACATGGTTTTATTTTATTAGAAGCAAGACTGAAGTCTTTAGTCAGTTCAAAGAGTTTAAAGCTTTTGTTGAGAATTATACTAGTAAAAAGATTAAGTGTTTGAGAACTGATAAGGGTGGTGAGTTTTGTTTGGTAGAGTTCAATAATATCTATAAAGAGTAAGGGATTGAAAGACATAAGACAACTCCATACACCTCGGCGTAAAATAGTGTTGCATAGAGGATGAAAAGAACACTGATGGCGAAAGCTAGGAGTATGCTTAGTGGAGCAAGCCTCAAATAAAAGTTTTGGGTTAAAGCTGTAGCCACTGCTTGCTACCTCGTAAAAGGTCTCCTACATTAGTTCTTGTTGGTAAGACACCTATGGAGGTGTGGTCTAGAAGAAGCCTTCAGTTAGACATCTTCATGTTTTTGGTTGTGAGGCATATGCACATGTGCCTAGGGAGAAACACTCTAAATTAGAGAACATGGCTGTTAAGTGTATTTTCATTGGCTATGGTGTCAGAGTGAAATGATACAAGCTTTGGGATCCTGTGATTGAAAAAGTGTTGTATAGCAAATGTGTTATCTTTAGAGAGCTAACATGTTCTTCCATTGTTCTATAGCTAGAACAAACAAAAAAGAAAGAGGATGCGGTTCAGTTTCCTTCTACCCCTGAGAAGACTAAACCAACAGACCCTGTGAGACCTAATGATGAGGAGAGCTCTAGCAGCTCTGAAAGCTCAGAAGAAGAAGTAGAACCTCAACCTCAACCTCAACCATTGAGGAGGTCTAAATGAACAAGAAAGAAACCTGATAGGTTTGGTTATTCATTGCTTGATTCTAGTTGTGCTTTTGCTTTACTTGCTAACACTGATGAGCATAGAACTGTGAAAGAGGCTATGGGCATGAAAGATGTAGGTTCTTGGAAGGAGGCCATGGAAGATGAAATGGCTTTTTTGGAGAAGAATAAAACATGAGACTTAGTGCCTTTGCCTGAAGGACAAAAACCTGTTGGATGCAAATAGGTGTTCAAGAAGAAATCTGGTGCAGATGGTAGTGTTGAAAAGTACAAGGCAAGACTGGTTACGAAGGGGTACTCACAAGTGGAGGGAATTGGTTATGGTGAAATTTTCTCTCTCGTTGCAAAGCTAACATCTATTCAGTTTCTAATATCTCTTGTAGCAGCTTATGACTTAGAGGTGGAGCAGATGGATGTGAAGACAACATTCCTTCATGGTGATTTGGAGGAAGAGATTTACATGTCACAGCTAGAACATTACATAGAGAAAGGTAAAGAAAATTTGGTTTGCAAGTTGAAAAAGTCTTTGTATGGTTTGAAGCAGTCTCCTAGGATGTGGTACTTGAAGTTTGATGCCTTTGTGTTGTCAATTGGATATCTGAGATCAAAATTAGATCATTATGTGTATTACAAGTTTGACAATTATCGCATTCTCATTATTGCATTGTATGCTGATGTTATGTTGTTAATTGCGAATGGTAAGAATATGATTTATGATTTGAAGTCTCAGTTGATAGCACAGTTTGAGATGAAAAATCTAGTGGCAGCCAGGTACATTCTGGGAATGGAAATCAGAAGAGATAGAGCTAACAAAAAACTTTGGTTAAGCCAGAGTAAGTATGTGAAGATCATGTTGGATAGGTTTAGCATGGCAGATTGTAGACTATTGTGTGTTCCTGTTTCATTGGGGACAAAGTTATCTATTAATGATTGTCCAAAATCTCCTAGTGAGGTAGAGGACATGAGCAGAGTACCTTATGCTAGTGTTGTTGGTAGTCTGATGTATGCTATGGTATAGGCAAGACCAAACATTGCCCAAGCAGTGGGAGTCCTTAGTCGATTTATGGCTAATCTTGGACGGGTACATTGGGATGCAGTTAAGAGAGTGTTTAGATATTTGAGGGGTACTTCTGAGTATTCCATATGCTATCATGGTAATCCTACAGGACCTTCACATTCAGTTTGTATTCCTGGATTCTGATTGGGCAGGTGACGTTGATAGCAGGAGATCCACCGGTGCCTATGTGTTTACTATGTTTGGTGGTCCAATTAGTTGGATGAGTAAGAAGCAACCTATGGTCGCTTTGTCCATGACAAAAGCTGAGTATATGGCAGAAACTCATGCTTGCAAGGAAGCCATTTGGCTTAAGAGATTGTGTTCTAATATTGGTGTTGATGCAGAACAGATTACGATTTGTTGTGACAGTTAGAGTGCGAATTGCCTAGCAAAGAATCCACTTTTCATGCCAAAACAAAGCATATTGATGTATAGTTTCACTTCGTGTGAGACATGGTAGAGGATGGGAAGGTGAATTTGGAGAAGGTAGATACTTTGAAGAATGTTGCAGATGCATTGACGAAACTAGTGGGCATAGAGAAGTTCAAATGGTGTTCGGAGTCTATGGGCCTCTCGACCTATAGTAGTTAAATCCTGTTAATTCGATTGGCTCTTACAAGGTGTTTGACAAGTGCGAGAATGTTGGGAATTAAGGTGTCTCAACCTTGGTAAATTCCTTGTATTATTTCATTGTATTTATTTATTTATTGTCTATTGTGTAATTAGGATGCAAATCCCATGTCATTTTGTGGGACTTGGCACGGTGATGTGTCATCCTACATGGAAGATGACCACATGGAAATTTGTCCTCACATGAGGAGATAGGCATCCCACTTAGTGGTAGGAATATTTTTCCATGTGTTGGCATCTTGGATAGTGTGTAAGGGAATATTGACTGAAATGGTCATGACAGATTCCTATGACAGTTCTATGACATGTAAGAGTCGTAAATGGAAGATTCTATGACAGGTGAAGACATGTGTTGAGAAGCATCTTTGAAAAAGGCATCTTTGGGTGCCCCAAGGAGGGTTATGACATGTTGTAAGAGAATATGTTATTTATAGCCTGTATATGATAGATTCTCTTACAACTGTAAGATATGACAGTTATGACGGATTCTATGACAGTCGTAAGAGTATCTATCATTGCCGAACTTGGGAATATGTGACCTCTTTGGGATGGGGTGACATGACAAGTGTCATGAGCATTCTACAGTGTTGGACACGTGTCTCTAGGCATGGGTTTTGGGCCATGAGGCCATGTTGGACGCCCATCTCAAGATAGAGCTATTTTTGCCTTGTATTTTTCTATATAACAGGTGCTTTGGAGAGATGTATTATGTGATTGACAGGTACTATTATGCTGCCGAATTGTCTCCAGATATGAGTGTCAAAGACTCTTGCAAGAGCATTGGTTCTGTAACTATATTGTAACCTTCATTGTTTACAGAATACATTTGAGCTGTGTTTTGGAGTGTGGGGGTTTTCACCTGAAAGGGTTTTCCTCACGTATATCTTCTCTCTCTCTCTCTCTCTCTCTCTCTTCTGTCTACTTTCTATGTGTATGTGTATTGCTATAATATCTCTGTTGTTGGGTTAATAACATTACAATTGTAAGGATTAAAAATAATTTGCACTCTTCTCTCCTCTTTAGATTAGTGTAGGAAGCGATTTCCACACACCTAGCTTCCTTTCAGGAGGTTCACTTTTATATTGGTGATGATACGGGTCATGATAGAAGCTATGTAGCACATTGCTTTTGAATGTTTTTTGAAGATTTGAGACAACGTGGCATTAATGCATTACAACACTAGATTTAGTCTGATGGTTGTGCTAGTAAGTGTTGATTTTATTATTATTTGTTAATTTTTAATTTTTAATTTAAAAATTTATAAAATTTTAAGACTTGAAGTTTTAACTATTTTTTGGTTTTCAAATCATTGTTTATATATAACTATTTATACATGACAATTTAAGTCTGTAAAAACATTTAATTGGTTAACACAACAACATGCTAAATTTGGCATAAAATTTTTGTGGAATTTTTTTGAGAGTGGACATGGAAAAGGAGAGCATGATGGAGTAGGAGCATGTGTAAAGCATGCACTTCGCTAATATGAACTTGCAGGTAATGTACTAGATACAAAATTTACAAAATTTAAAATTGTTGAATACTTCTACAATGATTTATGTAATTAATCTACATGTATTGTAATAGTTGGATGTACATGTGAACTTTTTTAAATTCTTACCTCTTACCTGGGCACTTCACCAACATTAAATTGTAGGTAACACCATACGAAATACAAATCAAATTGTTGAATGGTGCAAAAGCCATTTTGGTGCCCGTGACTCAATATACAACAAATGCTATTTTTGGGAAGTTAAAGGTATGTTAATTGAATTTATGTTATTTGAAAACTTTAATATTTAAATTTAAGTACACATGTGATTTAATTGAATTTTAGTTTTAATTGAGATGCTCAAGAATTTGTTCATACATGTAGATATTGATCGATGGAATCCATATAATTGTCAAGCAATTAATGGTGTTAGAAGTTTGCATCAAGTCATGACTACAAGATATAGCAAGCCTCTTCCTATTCAAGTGAGAAAAATCCTATTTTTGTGTTGATTGCATTGAGAACAATACAAATATTCTACAATGTCCAAATGTAAGGGATGGATATGTTTCACAATGGGAAATGAAACAAATAGTATCAATGCCTCCTTTTGCAAATAGTGACATTGTAGATGTATATGATCCTATATATTCAGCTGATTATGAACGTGTATCATATTTAGTTGTTATAGGTAAGTTACAGAATTGATTTATATTCTAGATTGTAATAAAGTTTTGAACATTTGATTTACATTGTTCAACTCAAATGTACAAACATGTTTACTTGTGGTGTGTACAAGAGATATTTTTGCTGTGGTTGCAAATCCTGACAATACATAAGGTGTAGATTACTATCTACTAAGATGCACACAAGCAAAATCAAAATTGTTAGAATCAATGACAGATGATGATGGACAATCATATCCCATTGGATCAGTTGTTGTTGAAGGCACCTATTATCAACAAGTAAAGATAGATAAAAATGGTATTATATTTATTGATTATATGCCAGGACAAAAGGTTCTATAGTACAATCACTTAGTTATGGCAACAAGATTAAGTTTAGAAACTTTACAAAAAAGAGGACGTGGCCAACAGAAGTGGAGGTTGTCTATTGAAGATCACGAAAAGATATTAGAGATAATAAAAGATAGAGAAAATCTAGATTATATGTACCAAGAGCTCTAACTACATTATTGAAGAGCGAGTTGAACCAATCGATACATGGTATGAAGGTATATGTACACTTGAATTATCTATTGATCTATTGATTTATTTTAAAATGTACATGATTCTTGATAGTTCTTTCCTTTCAAATATTAATTTGATTAGTTCTTAGTTCAAATTTTATTATAATCAAACATGATCAAGCTACAAACGAGCTATAAATTTATTTACACAGATTTTTGTTTTTGCAATTATGTAGGTCTATGCCTATAAGGATTTCAATTTATAAAATTAAACTTCATGTTGTGTAGGTATGATCTCTAAACTACATATAGATAGTCTTAGATGTCTTAGGTGTCTAGAGGTGTCTTAAAGGTCTTACAGTTTCTTAGGTGTTTTAGGTCATAGGTGTGTAGGTGTCTTAAATGTGTCCTAAATATGTCTTCTAGACCTATCTTAGGTCTTACATGTCTTAGATATATGTCTTAAGTGTCTTAAAGGTAGATTAGGCATCTTAGACCTTTCTCAGGTGTTTTAGGTGTCTTAGATGTCTAGGTGTCTTAAATGTGTCAAGTAGATATGTCAAGTAAGTGTCTTAAAGGTCTTAGGTGTCTTACTGTATGTCTTAAGTTCCTTAGGTGTCGTAGATATGTCTTAATTCTTAGGTGTTATATGTTGTTATATGGAGCCTAATCAAACTCAGAGGTTAAATTTTCCCCACTTTTATCGCCGTAGTTTCCCCCCAAATTCCTACGGGGTCAAGAGGCAGTGCCCCTTGAGGGGGTTTGGGGGCAGCGCCCCCAAGATGGGGTCAAGGGGTGGTGCCCCTTGCGGGGTCCAGGGGCAGTGCCCCTGGTGCCTCACATAGTTTTTTATTATTTTATAAAGGCACCAGGAGTTATTTTTTCATTGACTGACATAAGAAAACCCTAATTTTGTAACCGACAAAAAGGATTGATAAAAGCGACTAAGGGTTAGGGATTTGATCTATTGTATTGTAGCATTTTGCAACGGTATTGAGTTGCAGGGATTGCTGATTGTAATCAGTTTGATTTACTGGATAATAATATTGGACTCTTTGTTTGGTGGATGTAGCCCAAGTTTGGGTGAACCACGTTAAAACTTGTCTCTCACTGTTATTATTTCTGTGTATTTCCATTCCTCTGTTTAATCTTTATTTGCATTTAATTGATATCTTCTGCCGGCTAACCCTAAGAAGTGGTATCAGAGTGAGTTGTGTTTGATTATCGTCTACAAGAAGGTCTCACGGTTGAGTGGGAGCAATGGCAAACGAGGGTAAATTGAAGGTCATTAAATTCAATGGGCAAAACTATCAGTTATGGAAGATGCAGATGGAGGATTACCTCTATCAAAAGGATTTATGGATGCCGTTGGAAGGAGTAGCCAAGAAACTGGCAACAATGTTTGATGAGGATTAGAATCTTCTTGACAGAAAGGCACTGGGAACCATTCGGTTGTGCCTGGCACCAATGGTGGCATTCAATATAATAGAAGCGAAGACAACAGATGGTCTGATGAAAGCTTTGGTTAAATTGCATGAAAAATCGTTAGCCTCAAATAAGGTATTTCTCATGAAGCACTTGTTTAATCTAAACATGGTTGAAGGTGGATCTGTGATAGATCATTTAAATGAATTTAATACGATTGTCAGTCAATTGACTTCTATAAATGTAAAATTTGATGAAGTTAGAGCTCTCTTGATATTATGTTCATTGCTTGAAAGCTGGGATAGTTTGGTAACGGCGGTTAGTAACTCTGTTTCTGGTTCAAATACCCTAAAATTTGATGATGTTGTTGGTGTTATTCTGAGTGAGGAAATTCGTAGAAAAAACTCAGGTGGATCCACATCAGGCAGTGTTTTGAATGCAAAAAGTAGGGGCAGATCAAAGGAGAGAGGAAAAGGTTCTGGAGGTCGTGGGAAATCACAAGGAAAATCAAAGGACAAAAGATCTCAATCCAAAGGACAAAAGGATTGCTGGTACTGTGGGAAACCAGGTCATCTGAAGAAAGATTGCTGGTCTCAGAAAAATAAAGAAGGAGACAAACAAGAAGGCAATAAGGAGGCAAATGTGGTAAGAAATAAATATGAAGATGATGCTTTGATTCTTTCCCTATATAATGCTGTTGATTCATGGGTTTTAGATTCAGGGGCCTCATTTCATGCTACGCCCCATATAAGTTATTTTCTTGATTTTGTCCAAGGGGATTTTGGGCTTGTTTATTTGGAAGATAACGAACCCTATCAGATTATTGGAAAGGGAAGAATCAAGATTAAGTTTTAGAATGGGAATCATTAGCTACTACAAGAGGTAAGGCATGTTCCAAGGCTCAGTAGGAATTTAATTTTAGCAGGGCAGCTAGCTGAACAAGGTTGTATTGTTACATTTACTAATAAAAATTGGAAGGTTTCAAAAGGTGCCTTAGTAGTAGCAAAAGGTGTGAAAGTAGGCACCATATATCTTTGTACAGGTCATACTATTCCTCCTACTTTAGTTGTTACAGAGAAAAAACAAACAGGTTCAGGAACAGTTGCTGTAGGTTTACAAGAAGAGACTGGAAAAGTTGCTGCAGGTTCTGAGACAACATTGTGGCATAACAGACTTGGGCATATGAGTGAAAAAGGTATGAAGGTACTTTATTCTAAGAAAGTTTTACCATGTCTGAAATGTATTAATATGTATTTCTGTGAAAATTGTGTGTATGGCAAACAAAAGAGAGTCAGTTTTCTCAAGGATGGGAAGCAAAAGAAAAATGAAAAGTTGGAGCTTGTGCATACAGATGTATGGGGACCAGCTCAGGTATCTTCTCTCGGTGGCTCTCGGTATTATGTTACATTCATAGATGATGCAACTAGGAAGGTCTGGATTTATTTCCTTAGATAGAAATCTGATGTATTTTAAACATTTAAGAAATGGAGAAGCTTGGTTGAGAATGAGATGGGTAAAAGATTAAAATGTCTCAGATTTGATAATGGTGGTGAGTATTGTAGCAAATAATTTGAAGATTATTGTTCCTTTAATGGAATTCGTAGGCAAAAAATGGTTCCAGGGACTCCACAGGAAAATGGAGTGGCTGAACGCATGAATAGGACAATAATGGAGCGTGCAAGGACCATGAGATTGCATGCTAGGCTGCCTTTAAATATGTGGGCAGAGGCTGTCAACACTGCCGTATATTTAATTAACAGAGGTCCTTCAGTTCCTTTGGGTTGTGGTATTCCAGAGGAAGCATGGACAGGTAAGAAGGCAAGTTATTCTTTTCTCAAAACCTTCGGATGTGAAGTATTTGCACATGTAGATTCTGAAAATAGAACCAAGCTGGATGCAAAATCAAGAAAGTGTACCTTTGTTAGATATGGCATTGATGAATTTGGTTATAGGCTTTGGGATTTTGAAAATAAAAAAAATTGTGAGAAGTAGGGATGTTATATTCAATGAGAAGGTATTGTACAAAGATCAGTTGTAGTAGCATGAGAAGAAAGAAGAAGATTATGTGGTGTTGGATGATACTCCAAATAGTGATGTTCCAGTGGTTCCTTATGCTCCACAACAACAACCAGAAATACCACAAACTCCAGTGAATGTTAGATGATCAACAAGGATAAGTAGACCTCTTGAAAGGTTTTCTCCCTCTTTGTATTCTATTTTGTTAATAGATGTTGGTGAACCAGAAGGGTATGATGAAGCTATGCAGGTGGATACACAGGTTCAGTGGGAGCTTGCTATGAAAGAAGAAATAAACTCCTTGTTGAAAAATCAGACTTGGGAATTATGTAAGTTGCTTGCAAGTAAAAATGCTTTACCAAACAAATGGGTTTACAGGCTGAAAGAAGAAGATGGAGGTAAGAAAAGATTTAAGGCCAGGTTAGTTGTAAAAGGATTTGCACAGAAAAAGGGTATTGATTTTGATGAGATATTTTCTTCGATTGTCAAGATGACTTCTATTCGAACTGTTTTAAGTATTGTGGCTACTGAAGATTTGCATTTGGAACAGTTAGATGTGAAAACTGCCTTTCTCCATGGTGATTTGGAGGAGGAGATATATATGGAACAGCCCCAAGAATTTGAGGTCAAAGGTAAGGAGAAACAAGTGTACAAATTGAAGAAGAGTTTGTATGGCCTGAAACAAACACCTCGGCAATGGTATTTGAAATTTGATAGTTTTATGGCTGAGCAAGGCTACAATAGGTGTAATTCTGACCATTGTGTTTATTTTAAGAGGTTGGATAATGATAGCTACATTATTTTATGTTTATATGTTGATGACATGCTTGTAGCTGGGTCTAACATGGATCACATAAGAGAGTTAAAACAACAGTTAGCATAGTCATTTGATATGAAGAATTTGGGGGCAGCAAAACAAATCCTTGGTATGAAAATTTGCAGAGATAGGAAGAACAAAAAATTGACTCTATCTCAGGCTGCTTATGTTGAAAAGGTGTTGTAGAGATTCCATATGGAGAATGCAAAAGCTGTCAGCACACCTTTGCCTAGTCATTTGAAATTGACTAAGGACATGAGGAGGAAGAGAAAATGTCCAAGGTACCATATGCTTCAGTTGTAGGAAGTTTAATGTATGCTATGGTATGCACGAGACTAGATATTGCACATGCTGTCGGAGTCGTTAGCAGGTATATGAGTCATCCAGGATTGGAGCATTGGAATGCGGTAAAATGGATTCTCAGATATTTGAGAGGTACATCCAATACACACTTATGTTTTGGGATCTCTAATACTGATTTAGCAGGTTATGTAGACTTAGATTTGGCAGGGATATTGATACTAGGCGGAGTACTTCAGGTTATGTGTTTACTGTAGGTGGGACAACGGTGAGTTGGATTTCCAGGTTGCAAAAGGTGGTTGCTTTATCTACCACAAAGGTAGAATATGTAGCTGCAACAGAGGCAAGCAAGGAGATGATATGGCTTCAATCTTTTATGAAAGAATTGGGCACACAACAGGCTAACAGTTATTTGTATACAGACAGTCAGAGTGCCATACATCTTGCAAAGAATTCTACCTTGCATTCAAAGACCAAACACATATAGTTGAGGTATCACTTCATTCGATTAGTGTTGGATGATGGACAATTACAGGTATAAAAGATACATACAGATGACAATCTAGAGGATATGTTTACAAAGGCAGTGACAAGGGAGAAACTAAGCTCCTCTTCATCTTCGGTTGGTCTTCTAGACTAAAAACAACAAAAATAGAACAATAGAGTCCAGGGTGCTTATTTCCAGTAGGAGCTACAGGGTCAGTGGTGTTTTGATCAGTCTCCAAGTGGGAGATGATATGGTGTGGAGTTTGATCAGTCTCCAAGTGGGAGATTGTTGTTATATGGAGCCTAATTAGACTCAGAGGTTAAATTTTTCCCACTTTTATCGGTGCAGTTTCCCCCCAAATTCCTACGGGGTCAAGGGGCAGCACCCTTTGCGGGGGTTTGGGGGCAGCGCCCCCAAGATGGGGTCAAGGGGTAGTGCCCCTGGTGTCTCACACGATTTTTTATTATTTTATAAAGGCACCAGGAGTTATTTTTTCATTGACCGACATAAGAAAACCCTAATTTTGTAACCAACAAAAAGGCTTGATAAAAGTGGCTAAGGGTTAGGGTTTTGATATATTGTATTATAGTATTTTGCAGTGGTATTGAGTTATAGGGATTTCTAATTGTAATCGGTTTGATTTATTTGATAATAATATTGGACTCTCTGTTTGGTGGATGTAGCCCAAGTTTGGGTGAACCGCGTTTAAACTTGTCTCTCGCTGTTATTATTTCTGTGTATTTCTATTCCTCTGTTTAATCTTTATTTGCATTTAATTGATATCTTCTGCCAGCTAACCCTAACATTATAGAGGTGTACTATGGTGTCTTATAGGTCTTAGATTTCTTAGGTGTTTTAGACTTAGGCGTCTAGGTGTCTTAAATGTGTCAAGTAGGTATGTCTTCTAAATGTCTTAAAGGTCTTAGGTGTCTTAGTGTATGTCTTAAATGTTGGCAAGAGACACTACTTAGCATTGATAAGTGTTGTCATTGATGACAACTAAGATCATCCCAATCATCCGCATAACACAAGTTGTTCATACTGGAAGTCATAATGGAAATCTATCTAAGTCTGTGAGTCTAAAACAAAGCATATAGAAGAGTCCAATATTTTGGTCAGTGGATCTCTCGTGTTAATCATTATGTGTTATGGATCTAAAGGAGTGTAGAGGGACACCAGGACAATCTAAATCCAAGTTTTTAGCCTCCGGTGATAAAGGGATCAAAAGTTATGAGCATCTGAATACTGGGTCCTATTATGACAGAACAGTTCAGTGAAGAACAGACTGACTTATGTTAAATCCTTGTACAGACCAAATAGAAGTGTTTTGATGAGCTGTGTATGAGATATAATGTTAGTGGTCAACATGTATGATGATCTACATGTGTTATTTTTGGTACGCATCAATATTGGTGTATGGATCTAGCCGACAGAGCAGAGCATTCTTGAAAAGTTCTAAGTGTTGTTGCCGACTGGCAAGTGATTGCAATTCAAGATAAGGATATATATAGCCAATGGTTGTGGATGTTTTGTGTGTGTGGGAGTTGTGACCATGAAGTAAATGCGAAAGGAGCAGAAATCTAAGATCCAAATGAAGGCATAATAGTAAGAAGAGCAGAGTAAAGATGAAGTGTATAAAGTCAGTATTTGTACTTAACTAGAATTGATCTCCAGCATTGGCAGATGTGTTTTACTAGTTCAAAATCTCTGTAAATCTCTTGTAATATTTTCTGTAGGTAGTGAGCCTCTATTTGAACAGTGAGCTCATGGCAGTGAGCCCGAATGCATGTGCATTCCCATTTGTAAAATACTTTTAACAGGGTATTATTTTTGTGGGTTAACCTCCACCGTGGTTTTTCCCTTAACTGGGTTTCCACGTCAAAAATCTTGGTGTTAAATGTGTTATTTATGTTTCTGATCATGGATTGTTGTTAAGTGCTGAAATATTTATATCATTGATTTGATTATTAGTTGTGAAGGAAGAGTAAAATTAAGAAAAGTTTAAATTAAGTGACAACTGATTCACCTCCCCTCTCAGTTGTCTGGATCTAATCCAATAATTGGTATTAGAGCTAAGTTCCTTTGAAAAAGTTTAACAGCTTAAGGAAGATCTGGGAAGGCAGTAAAATGGATGAATATAATCTTTAAGGGCAACTCAATCTCGCATTAAATGATCTTGAGCAGTCTAAGGCAGAAGTTTAAGAGCTGCAAGATAACCTCAAAAAGATTGAATATTTCATTGATATTTTAAAAGAAAAATTGAGCAAATCCAATGCTAAAGGAAAGAAGCAACCTCTTCAACTAGGAAAGCATTATGAAGACAAGGCCCTAAATGAGAAGATAAAGGAATGTGACAAGTTAGCAAAAGAAGTTACTCTCCTAAAACATGAGATGGAAGCTAGGGTGATGAGACTAACCAAGGAAATTGAAGATAGGAAGAAAGCCGAAGAAGAGATAAATCAAAATCTGAAAGAGAGATCTGAAGAATGCTGCAGATTGGATGCGATAGATGGCCTCCTAGAATCTAATCTACAAGAAAGTAGAGACAATTAAAGAAAACTTGAAAGATAGATTATCACTCTTAGACATGATCTAGAAATTGCAAATGAGTATAAGGAGAAGTTCAAAATAAGGTCAACTAAACTTTAAGCACTAATTGAAGGTCAGAAAAGGGGTGATAACAAGCATGATCTTGGTTATGAGAAAGGTGAAAGATTCAGATCTGGTCAAAAAAACTTTCAATCAGTGAATAGGAGAAATAGAACTAGAAAACCTCTCGCGAGACAGCCTAATGCTCAGATATATCCATCATTCAATGGAGATTGTCTCAATTACAATAAATTTGTTCATAGACCTACTCAGTGCAGAAACAGAGTAAATCAAAATGGTCCATCCTTCTCCGATCAATGTTTCAAGTGTAAAAGGTATGGTCATAGATCAAATGAATGCAAAAATATGATAATGAATAATGCTAACAATAGAGGAATTAGCAATTCTTTCAATGGTTACTGTTTTGTTTGCAATGGGTTTAGACACATGGCTAATCAGTGCAGATCAAGAGGAAATCAAGTTGTGTGCTTTAACTGCAATAAATCTGGTCATATTGCAAGATTCTACATAAATAGGAACAATGGAAGAAGAGGTCCAGTAAATAGAAGACTAGATGAGCAAAAACAAGACAGAGGCAAAAGCAAAATTGATGTGAATGAGATACGGAGTGAAATGAACAAGACTTGGGTAAAGAAAGATACAATAAACAATAATGATGGGTCCGCACCGGAATTAGGTGCTGACAATTCCTCCAGGAATTAAGTCAGGAGCTCTGGCTCAGGGGGAGCTGCATTGAACATCAAATTCCCTTAGTTAGTAAGTGGGTGCCTGAATCTAGCACAATAAAAGAGGAGATTTTTGCTCAGAACTGTTGGAAGGATTTCCAGAAGAAAATATGTTATGAGAACTTGCAGAGTGATTCTTGAAGAACTGTCAAAAATAGAATAACTAGATAAAGTTAGGGAAACATATTTATTACAATGCAAATTAGGGTTTGCAAAATATAAAAGGTCACTTGTTCACACATTTGAATCACTTTGCATTTAGAGGAAATAAGAAGAAGAACATTCTAGCTGAAAATACAGAGACTAAGACACAAAGAGTGAATTCAATCAGCAATTGATCA
The DNA here is from genome assembly GCA_027924645.1 of Cunninghamia lanceolata. NCBI lineage: Eukaryota > Viridiplantae > Streptophyta > Pinopsida > Cupressales > Cupressaceae > Cunninghamia > Cunninghamia lanceolata. The sequence goes on along the minus strand of BSBN01000237.1, from coordinate 22,306,526 downwards.
TCTCCAACCCCGTGGAAGAAAAAGGTACTTTGTGAAGCTTTGAATCTAAAATTTGTTAAGATGGCTACTCCTCATGTTGTTGATAGTACTGAAAGACCTCGACCCAAGTTTAAGAAGCATCCTCACAAATCAATAGAAGTCGACTCGTTAGGTGCTTTTTCAAGTGTTGCGCATGGTGTACTGCATGTTGAAGACCTTAGGGCTTATATTCATGCAAACATAGATGAATTTGGAGATTGAAGGTATGTAGACCTATTTGAGAAACAACTCAGGGATGAAAATCAAGAACTTAAACCCGAATATAAGGAACTACAAGATAAACACTTCATCCAGATCATGGGGTTTCCAACATTTGATGAGGATGAATGGGTCTGATATGTTTTAAGTCAGATGCATGATGAATTTATTTGGTTGTTCAAACCATTCAAAATTACCAAGGATGCTATCAGAATAATAACTAGATTAAACTCAACTAGTGGATTACCCATGTTGAAGGCCGTGAAAAACCAGATAGTGACTGATGCTACCGGTGCCAAGTTTGATAGAAGAGCAATGACCATCAATGATATAATAGAACCAGATGTCAAATTCACCTCTATGGTAATTGGGTGCAAGATTTACCACGTGAGCAGAGAAAATTCTATCTCTGGAACAACCATATATGCTGCATACAAGATGCTGACTATGACTTGTGTGAATTGCTACAAAGTTAGTTGATTGAGAATTTGAACAAAATCAAGAAGGATAAGAAAAACACTTTCAAGTATGGTACATTGGTTCTATGTCTATTCTTCTACTGTATGAATGAGGTACCTAGGGTAATAGGTGTACACTAGACTAAGGATGAGCTAGTTTCCATTCAGATCAGAGATCATCTTCGCAACATTGGTGATTTCAAAGCTCAGAAAACTACAATATGGGGCTATTTTAATAATTTTTAGATCATAATGCACTCAAGGGAAAGAATCCCTAATTCAATTGTTGAAAAATATAAAAATGAAATATGCTTCATGGTTGATACTAATCAATGTATGATGGAAGTTGTAGAACCAAGAATGGTATGAATAATGCCAATGGGTTATGAGGTGGATGGGAGAGTTCTGGACATGTATGCTCAACATCTTTTAAGCAAGCCTAAAGACACATCAGTTGAAAGATTTGGGACATACGAGAAATTGAGTTTAAAGCTACATACTAAGCTTAGAGAACTAGAAACTAATAGGAAAGTAAGAAAAGAAGTTAAGAAGTTGGCTGAAAATCTCTGCCTAACTAAAGAGGGTGCAAGAAAATTCAGAGAAAGAACTGAAAAAGATGAAAAAGAAAAACAAGATAAGAAACAAACAAGTGCTCCGATGGAACCCACTTCCACTTGAAGAACTACTAGGAGCTCTGTTTCTGCCCCTGCAAAACTGGAAGCAAAACCATCTGAAAAAGGGGAGGGAAGAAAGAAAACAAAAGCTTCCTAGACTTATGAAAGCATAAGAGAAGAAGAAGATATAGATTCTGACATTGAAATCAAGGAACTAAAGGCCACTGGAACAAAACTGCAAAAGTAACCAAAGAAAAGTCATTCAAAAGCAAAAGGGCTAGCAAAAAGATAAAGACAAAAGCATATGAGGAATATATTGAGAAGCCCACACTTTCCCTGGAAGATGTGATAAAATCAGTCACTATGGATGGTAATCTAAAACCCATGACTGAATTCTATGATGATTACAGTGATGTGGATAAAAGGGTGTTGGAGGAAGCAATTGTCAGATATCTCAACATCTATAACAAGGCACTGATTGAGATAACTCCTAAGCTGCCACAAAGTCTGGCAAGTATCTTGGAGTTGAGAAAAGAAAATGCCAAGAGCAAGGACTTGGAGATATGGGAACATGATCTAATAAATTTATGTCTTTAGATTTCTCCTGATCAAATAGATATGATATTCAAAGAAGTCAAGGATGACTTTAGAAGCAAAAGAAGGATGAACAAACTCATGCTTGGAGAAACAAGTGAAATCATTGAAGAAACTCAAGAAATTCTTTTGAAAGCATTGAAAAAGCACAATTTTCCCATAGTCACAAAAGAAGTTCCAGATGGTGAAGAAGAGAACATCATTGAGTAGCAATCTAAATTGGGTGAAGCCTCTATTCCGGAAGTAGAGAAAGCAAATCATAAGGACACATGAATATTGGATACAAGAGATACTCCTAATCTACCTGATACATCTGAAAAGGAAGAGGAAATTGCTACCACACAAAGCTCTCCGGATCAGATAGCAAGTAGTGAGAAAGTAGGAAAAAGTCCCTCTGGTGAGAACACAGAGAAGAGTAAAATAGAGAAAGAGGAAGAAAAAGAAAAGAAAAATAAGACAAAAGAAGATGGTGCAAATGTTGAGAAATCCGATGAACAAAAGGATGGTTCTGGAATGACTGCAAGAGACACTATAGATGCAACAAAAGGTCTTCTTGAAAAAGAAATGATTAAACTTGATGAACCTGAGCTACTCCAAGATCTAGCCAATCCCGATGCTCTATCTCCAATTTAACTGATGAAAATACAATCATTCACCCAAGTAAATGCTAGAGAGAAGATGTTAAAGTTCCACATGGAGGAGAATGAGCTGCTAGGGCTTGCAATCAGAGTTTTGGAGAAACTAATGCCAACCTATTAGAAGAATCAAAATGATTCCTCCTTCAGACATCTAAAGAATATTGTAAGTTCAGTAAATTCACATTTTGAGTCCTTTGAGAAGTTTGTGGAGGTAAAAGTTCAGAAAGAATTCTTGGATAAGAAATTTTGTAAAATAAAGAACCTGATAGGAAATGATAGAAGAATACTTGGTATTAGCATAAAGAGTATTTAGAATTCTCTAAATGATGGAAGTGATATGTACAAATTCTGTCTATCATGGCCCAAAGTTAATAAGGGTATTGAGAAAAAGATAAAGGAGCAAGAACAAAAATTGTCAAATCTCTCTCAAAATTTTGATCCCCTAACAGTTTTGCCCATAAGTCAAGAATGTCAAGTAATTAACTTGACTGAGGAAATAAAGAAACTTGTTAAAGAGAAAAGCAACATCATGAAAAGAATGTGTGAGCTCCAGGGATTAATTGCCCCTAAGTTAGAGACAATGTATAATGCCTTATCTGAAGCTCAGACTGCAGTTCAGACCAGTGTTCCATCAGATCTGTCAAAGGAAAAAGCATACTCATTTGTGTTAAATGGGCACATTTCAATTTTGGATGGAATGAAGAGTACTTGGGCCTTTGAACTTGTACAAATAAAAACCAATTTTGTATACATTCTCAAGTTCATGTAAATATAACTTAATGATAAATTGTACATACTATTAGATTTAGGACAGACAACTGAGAGGGGGGAGGGGTGAATCAGTTGTTCAAAACTTTCTTTCAATTAATCAAGTTAAATTCTTTTCTTAATCCAGCAGCATAATAATAAATCAATCATGGAAATGTAATGCAAAAATTCAAGAGCAGAAACACATTAACACATATGACACCAAGATTTTGACATGGAAAGCCCGGTTAAGGGAAAAACCATAGGGTGACTTACCCAAGATTGTATTCTCTATTAGAAGAATAGAAAGAACAAAATGGCACATGCAAATTAGGGATCACTACCCAAGCACACTACTCACAAGAGGTCCACTGCCTATAGGAGACACACTGTCTATAGAATAATAAGTATTACATACTTAAACTGAAGAATAGCATCTTCACCATGCTTGAGTTAGTTCCATTTAAGCCCAACACTTCTGCTCTGCTTTTCACTTTCCGCCTCACTACCACACTCTCATCTCATCTAACACCCTTTGAAATGACTTTACAACTCCTTATTTATACAAGACATCGACTTAGGAATTATCATCCAAGTCGGTATACATTATAGAGCAAGTACATAAAGACAACATGACTTATTACAAAAAGACTTCATGCGGATCAACACACTATTGGCTACACAGATCTGAGACTTCAATCTTTCTTTGGGAACACGCCATTCTTCACAGGACACCTTCCAGATCATCCGTAGGATGTGTAACTGATACGGTCGACCAAACTTAAGAAGAACATCATCATCTGGAAGTAAACCTTTAATTAAGAGCTCAATCTTCAATGCAGACCATCAACACAAACTGAACACAATCCAAAGACCTCCACAAGCTTGCCTGAGATATCAAGAACATCCACACTACTTCTGCTTACTAAAATCATTCTCTCCTTCATCTAGAACCTCAAGAACACAGTCTGTCATCACTGTCATATTGGAATAGATGCTTGTAGATCTCCAAACCACGAACCAATTTAGTTGTCACTTCACATTGACTTCCTAAACACTCCATCAAATCTGCAAAACAAGATATTGCATTTCCGGATCTCACCAGACCTATATGTGTCACTCTGTCACCTCTGAACATCTGCCAGAACCAGTTTTACTTGAGTGGTCATAACTTCTTCATATCATCATGCGGACCTCTGAAATCTTTACAAGATCATAATAAGACACATATCTACAAACCCTTTGAAGCACATCCTTTGATTTACATCTTGGCTAGAATTTTTAGCTCATTGTCTTTACTATTCTTCTTTGTTCCTAATTAGGACTAATTTTCTCAATCTCCTCAGCGCATAGCTCATCCAATCCTTATCATCAATGTAACAGGAGTATGTTGACATCAATGACAACACCAGTTAGGCCCATACTTGCAACAATCTTCCCCTTTGTCATTGATGGCAACATATGATGTGAAAAAACTATTTCAACCATCAAGACAAGAACTTCTCTTAACTGACACAACTCCCCCTATCAACAACAACCATTCACATGTCTTTTCTTCCTTTACTGCTCCCCCTTTGATCAACAACCACTTGTTTTTCACATGTCTTCTTTGGTTTTTCACGTCTTCTCTCTCCCCCTTTGACATCAATGGCAAAGGGCACATACTTGCACTACTTCAGAATCACACCAGTTGCTCCCCCTGAGTGGTAGCTTCCCAAACACCAATCTAGATCACAAGATATGACTGTGAAGTCCACCGGACTGATGCACATTAGTGCACCTTAATTCAAAACCAGAGGGGTAATAACCCCTAACTTCTCCCTGAGATACTCAAAAGAGTCCTTAGGTAGAGGTTTAGTAAAAATATCTGCAATCTGATCTATGGAAGGCACAAATTCTAATCTGACTTCATTCTTGTTCACTTTCTCTCTCAAAAAGTGAAACTTGATGGATATATGTTTAGTCTTTGAATGCAACACTGGATTCTTTGATATGTTTATTGCACTTGAATTATCACAGAAGATTGTGATAGGTTCCTTATACTCCACTTTGATGTCCTTTAGCATTTGCTTCATCCACAATACTTGAGTGCAACTACCTGTTGCTGCAATATATTCTGCTTCTTCAGTGGACAGAGATATTACCTCTTTTTCCTTGCTCAGCCAAGAAACCGGTCTCTTCCCTAAAAAGAATGCTCCACCACTGGTACTCTTCCGGTCATCCACATCTCCTGCCCAATCTGCATCTGTATATGCATGAAGAGAGAGATTATGGTCTCTAGGATACCACAAAGCATACTCAACTATCCCTTTTAGATATCTAAAAATCCTCTTGATTTCCATGACATGAGATTCTCTAGGATCAGCTTAGAATCTAGCAACAAGACCAACAACATTCATAATGTCAGGTCTAGTTTGAGTGAGATACAATAATCCTCTAATCATTGACCTGTACTTTTTCTAATTAGCCTTAGGAGAGTCATCATCTTTTCTCAATTTACATCCAGTTGCCATGGGAGTATTCATTGGTTTTGAGTCTTCCATCCCAAATTTCTTCAACAATTCTTTCACATATCTGGTCTGAGAAATGAAGATTCCTTTCTTTGTTTGAGTGATTTGCAGACCCAAGAAGAAATTCATTTCCCCAAACATGGACATCTCAAATTCACTTTTCATTTGATTTGCAAAGGTCTTGCACATACTATCTCTTCCCCCAAAAATGATGTCATCAACAAATACTTCAACAATCAAGATATTTTCATGATCAATTTTGAAATACAAATTATTGTCAGCAGTACCTTTGTTGAAACCAATCTTCAAAAGATGCTTATCCAATCTTTCATACCAGGCTCTCGGAGCTTGCTTGAGTCCATACAGTGCTTTCTTCAACTTGCAGACCATATCACCATGATCAGACAATTGAAATCCATCCGGTTGCTCAATGTAAACTTCTTCTTCCAAGTCACCATTCAGGAAGGCAGACTTGAGATTCATCTGATATACTTTGAAATCCTTGAAGGCAACAAAAGCAAGAAATAATCTAACTACTTCAATTCTTGCCACTGGAGAAAAAGTCTCTTCAAAGTCAACTCCTTCTACTTGAGAGTAACCTTTGTAGACCAATCTGGTTCTGACTACTTCACCATCTTCATTCAGTTTATTCTGGAATACCCATTTGGTTCCAATCACATTCTTGTTTTTAGGTCTGGGAACAAGATCACAATTGTGATTTTTCTTAATTTGCATAAGCTCTTTTGCCATTGCTTTAGTCTAGTTTTCATCATTGCAGGCTTCATTCACTGTCTTAGGTTCAACCTTTGAAATCAGACAATACTCTTCTGAATCTTGAGCAATCCTTCTTCTTATTTGAACACCTTTGCTTTTATCACCTATGATCTAGTCTTCATTGTAATTCAGTTTTACATACCTGGGAACTTTGGGAGTTTCTTGCACTTCTGATTCTTGAACATGTTCATTCAAACTTATCTCTTCTTCCTGATTTACTGGATTAGTCTCAATCTAAATTTTAGAGGGATCTTGGACTTCTTGAACAAAAACATCATTTTGATCATCTTTATCATATTCATAAAACCTTGAGGGTTTTTCAACACTTTCATCAACCTTCACATTTGTACTTTCAACAATCTTCCTTAATCTTTTGTTATAACATTGGTATGCTTTGCTTTGAGTAGAATAGCCCAAGAATATTCCTTCATCACTTCTAGCATCAAATTCTCCTAGATCTTCGTCTCTTTTAATGTAACATTTGCTACCAAAGACTCTGAAATACCTCACAGTGGGAGTGATGCCAAACCAAAGTTTATAGGGAGTCTTACCGATATTGCTTCTGATTTGTACTCGATTGAGAGTATAGACTGCAGTGCTTAAAACTTCTCTCCAATAGATTTGAGGAACATTTTCTTCCATCATCATGATTCTAGATGCTTCCTGGATGGTCCAGTTCTTTCTCTCCACTACTCCATTCTATTGTGGAGTCCTAGGAGTAGACAACTGTCTTTTTATTCCATGTTTCTCACAGAATTCTATGAACTCACCGGATGTGAATTCTCCACCTCTATCAGACCTTAGACATTTTAGTTTTAATCCAGTTTCATTCTCTACCATAGCTTTGAATATTTTGAATTTCTTAAGAGCTTCTAATTTCTCTTTCAGAAAAGTCACCCACATCATTCGGGAATGGCTATCAATTAATAACATGAAGTATCTATCACCTTGCACACTCCTGATTCTTGCCGGACCACATAGATCAGTATGAACTAAGTCTAATAATCTGGTAGAAGATTGTTCCTTGATTTTGAATGAGACTCTACTTTGTTTGCCCAACTGACATTCCTTGCACAAACTATTGGTAGGTTTTACTAATCTTGGAAGATCTCTTACAGCCTGACTGTTGCTTATCTTGATGATATTATCAAAATTCACATGACATATTCTCCCATGCCACAACCAACTCTGATCAATTTGAAAAAATAAGTAACTTTTACCAGTACCACCAAGTGGAAGATATTACCTTTAGTTTGAGTACCGGATGCAATCTCTATTCCAGAACTTTCAAAGATCTTGCATTTTCCATTTTTGAATCAGAGATCATAGCCTTTGTCCACCAACTATCCAACACTAAGAAGATTGTGTTTCAGGCCTTCAACATACAGTACATTACCAGTTTGGTTCTTTCCATCAAAAGAAATAGTTCCTCTACCTTTGATTCTGCCAGCAGAATTATCACCAAAATTTACCACTCCTCCTTCATATCTTTCCAAATCTATGAACTTATTTTTGTCCCTTGTCATATGGTGAGAGCATCCACTATCAATGACCCAATCATCCTTTTCTTCAACTTGGGCAGACATAGATCTTTCTACAATTTTATGATTGATAGATTCAGAGGGCATTGGATCTTCTTCCTTGATGGCAATAAACACCCAGTCACTTCTGGATTTATTTCCTGTCTTTGATTCATCATCTGTTACTCCTTTGTTATCATCATCTTCATGAACATAGTAACAATTCTTTTGGAACCTTGATCTATTAGGATTTAGCCTTGAAAATCTTTTCTGACATCTTGAGGCAAAATGACCAATCTTATTGCAGTTAAAACACTTAAAAGCCAATTTGCCTTCATACTTTCTGGATCCTTTTGGTAGTCTTTTTGCAATAAGGGCTTCAAGTTGAGTAGCTTCTGCTTCATCTTCATCCAGGTCTTTTCTTGCTTTTTCATACCATGATAGTTTCTTTGAAGAGTTCTCTCCCGAATCAAACTTTTGTTTTCCTTTAATAGAGGCACTTGCTTTGAATGCATATTCAGTCTTGGGGGGCATCTCCAAACTCAGTCAATTCAAATGTAGCTAATTTACCAACCAATTGATCTCTTGAGATACCTAAAATAGATCTGAATTCTTCAATAGCAGCAACCTTGTACTTGTAAGAATCAGGAAGGGATCTAAGGTCTTTACCAACAATCTCATCTTCATCCAAGTCTCCACCAGCACATCTAATGCCACAAACAAGCTCATTTACTCTTGGTATAAATGTAGTGATATTTTTATCTTCTCTCATCTTCAGATTTTTGAATTTTCCTTTTAGACTCTATAGCTTGGCACATTTAAAATACTTGTCTCCTTCATGCAGAAGTTCCAATTTTTCCCAAATCGCAAAAGCAGTTTGTAGGTGAATAACATTTGTCAGCTCTAAATTAGACAAGACACTTAGAAGAGCTTCTTTAGTCCGCAGATTGTTTTCAGTATCTCTGATTTCATCTACAATTTTTAGACCATTATGTGGAGGAGTATACTTCTTTGAAGCCATGATCCAATACTGCATTCCCATACATTGCAGGTGACATTCCATACGACTTTTCCAAAGAGTGAAATTGGTTCCATCAAACCTTGAACTATCCTTCTTGTAGGATGACATCCTGGATCTCCTCAAGCAGTTAAGCTCTTTTAGAGGAACCTTGCTCTGATACCAATTGTTAGATTTAGGACAGACAACTGAGAGGGGGGGTGAATCAGTTATTCAAAACTTTCTTTCAATTAATCAAGTTAAATTCTTTTCTTAATCCAGCAGCATAATAATAAATCAATCATGGAAATGTAATGCAAAAATTCAAGAGCAGAAACACATTAACACATATGACACCAAGATTTTGACGTGGAAAACCTGATTAAGGGAAGAACCACGAGGTGACTAACCCAAGATTGTATTCTTTGTTAGAAGAATAGAAAGAACAAAATAGCACATGCCAATTAGGGCTCACTACCTGAGCACACTACTCACAAGAGGCCCACTGCCTACAAGAGGCCCACTAGCTACAGAATAATAAGTATCACATACTTGATCTGAAGAATAGCATCTTCACCATGCTTGAGTCAGTTCCATTTAAGCCCAACACTTCTGCTCTTCTTTTCGCTTTCCGCCTCACTACCACACTCTCATCTCATCTAACACCCTTTGAAATGACTTTACAACTCCTTATTTATACAAGACATTGACTTAGTAATTATCATCCAAGTCGGCATACATTACAGAACAAGTACATAAATACAACATGACTTATTACAAAAAGACTTCACGCGGATCAACACACTGTCGGCTACACAGATCTAAGACTTCAGTCTTTCTTTGGGAATGCGTCATTCTTCATAGGACACCTTCCAGATCATCTGTAGGATGTGTAACTCATCTGTTCGATCAGACTTAAAAAGAACATCATCATCCAGAAGTAAACCTTTAATTGAGAGCTCAATCTTCAATGTGGACCATCAACATGAACTGAACACAATCCAAAGACCTCCACAAGCTTGCCTGAGATATCAAGAACATCCACACTACGTTTGCTTACTAAAATCATTCTCTCCTTCATCCAGAACCTCAAGAACACAGTCTGTCATCACTGTCATATTAGAATAGATGCTTGCGGACCTCCAGACCATGAACAAATTGAGTTGTCACTTCACATTGACTTCCTAAACACTCCATCAAATCCACAAAATAGGATATTGCATTTTCAGATCTCACCAGACCTATCTATGTCACTCTGTCACCTCTAAACATTTGCCAAAACTAGTTTTACTTGAGTGGTCATAACTTCTTCATATCATCATGCGGACCTCTGAAATCTTTACAGGATCATAATAAGACACATATCTAAAAACCCTTTGAAGCGCATCCTCTGATTTACATCTTGGCTGGGATCTTTAGCTCATTATATTTAGTATTCTTCTCTGTTCCTGATTAGGACTAATTTTCTTAATATCCTTAACGCATAGCTCATCCAATCCTTATCATCAATGCAACAGGAGTATGTTGACATCAATGACAACACCGGTTAGGCCCATACTTGCAACACATACGGGGCAGTATATATATAATTTTTGGCGAGTTTTGGATTGCGAACCCCACTCTTTGCCATTGATGTTAAAGGGAGAGTGAAGAGTAGTGACAAATGGGAAATCTAGCAAAGGGGGCACTTTGGAAAGAAGTATGAACAATAATATGAAGTATAAGCAAAGGGAGATTTTTTCTGACACTTAGTCATTTTTCATTAAGTGTTGCCATCAATGTCAAAGGAGGAGATTGTTGGCAAGAAACAATGCTTATCATTGATAAGTGTTGTCATTGATGGCAACTAAGATCATCCCAATTATCCGCATAAAACAAGTTGTTCATACCGAAAGTTAAAATGGAAATGTATCGAAGTCCAGGAGTCTGAAACAGAGCATATAGCAGAGTCTAGTATTTTGGTCAGCAAATCTCTCCAATTAATCATTATGTGTTGCAGATCTGAAGGAGTGTAGAGAGACACAAGGACAATCTAAATCCAAGTTTTTAGCCTCTAGTGATAAAGGGATCAAAAGTTATGAGCATCTGAATACCGGGTCCTATTATGACAGAACAGTTCAGTGAAGAACATGCTGACTTATGTTAAATCCTTGTGTGGACCAAATAGAAGTGTTTTGATGAGTTGTGTATGAGATATAATGTTAGTGGCTAACATGTATGATGATCTACATGTGTTATTTTTGGTACGAATCAATATTGGTGTATGGATCTAGCCGACAAAGTAGAGCATTCTTAAAAAGTTCTAAGTGTTGTTGTTACCGACTGGCAAGTGATTGCAATTCAAGACAAGGATATATATAGCTAATGGTTGTGGATGTTTTGTGTGTGTGGGAGTTGTGACCATGAAGTAAATGTGAAAGGAGAAAAAATCTAAGATCCAAATGAAGGTAGAATAGTGAGAAGAGCAGAGTAAAGATGAAGTGTATAAAGTAAGTAATTGTACTTAACCGAAACTGATCTCCAACATTGGCAGATGCATTTTTACCAGTTCAAAATCTTTGTAAATCTCTTGTAATCTTTTCTATAGGTAGTGAGCCTAAATGCATGTGCATTCCCATTTGTAAAATACTTTTAACAGGGTATTATTTTTGTGGGTTAACCCCCACCGTGGTTTTTCCCTTAACCGGGTTTCCACGTCAAAAATCTTGGTGTCAAATGTGTTATTTATGTTTCTGTTCATGTATTGTTGTTAAGTGCTGAAATATTTATATGATTGCTTTGATTATTATTTGTGAAGGAAGAGTAAAAGTAAGAAAAGTTTAAATTAAGTGACAACTGATTCACCCCCCCTCTCAGCTGTCCGGACCTAATCCAACATTAAAAGTGTTTTAAAGGTCTTAGGTGTCTTAGGTCTTAGGTGAGGCCATTGAGCTTCCACCTTCACGTGGTTGGCCTTGTCAGTATAGAATAAATATTTCTTGAAGCTAAGGCAAGCTCTTTTTTTTGTATCCTTATCATGTAGGGGTCTCAAACTTAGCAAACAAGTACATTAGATAGATCTATCTAGTTCATAATTTACATGTTCAAAGATGATTTGCTTATGAGTTCTCTTCTAAGAGTTCTTTTGTATTTTTGATTTTAACATGATGATTATTATTTTAACTGAAGTTTAGGTAGATCTTTAATGGTATTTATATGCTCTAGCTTTTTAAAATATGTACAAATTTCTTTAATATTTGATTACATTTCATTTATTACTCAAAATATTTAAGCATTGAGATATCTTTGAATTTTCTATGTACTACTTCAAAATATTTATATTCCTTGTTGACTCTCTGAATAATTTTTTTAATACATTAACATGCCCAAGATTAGTATAATTTGTCTAAAAGTATTCTTGAGTGATCTCTAAAGTTGATAAATAACCTTTGAAGGGGTTCAATTCAACACAATGGAGGCATATTTCACAACAATGGGCTCATTTTTCAATCATACTAAACTCTCTTCAACTTGATATGACCTTAACAAGGCTACACAACTTCAAATAGCACTAACACTCTAATCTCTTCAACAAACAATTGAAACACCTTGAACTATGTGGGAATGACATCATAGTAAATCAATAATGACTCCCAAGCCCAAGATTAGTATAATTTGTCTAAAAGTATTCAAGTGATCTCTAAAGTTGATAAATAACCTTTGAAGGGGTTCAATTCAACACAATGGAGGCATATTTTACAACAATGGGCTCATTTTTCAATCATACTAAACTCTCTTCAACTTGATATGACGAAGTAACAAGGCTATACAACTTCAAATGGCACTAACACTCCAATCTCTTCAACAAACAATTGAAACACCTTGAACTATGTGGGAATGACATCATAGTAAACCAATAATGACTCCCAAGCCCAAGATAGTATAATTTATCTAAAAGTATTCAAGTGATCTCTAATGTTAATAAATAATCTTTGAAGGGGTTCAATTCAACACAATGGAGGCATATCTCACAACAATGGGCTCATTTTTCAATCATACTAAACTCTCTTCAACTTGATATGAGTTTAATTGATAAATCAAGTATTAAAAATGATAATGTGATAGGATCTATATAGGTTCTTGCATACACGTGGGAAAAGTTGCATTAAATGATCAATTGTTATAAGTGTGGAGATTAACTAATTTTTTTAAATTTTGATGGATTGCATGATTGTTCTAAAGTTCTATTTCAAGATGGAAATAGAGGTGTAGAACTAATATGCAATTTTAACTATAAATTTATACTTTTACAAATTACCACCAAAATCCCCCTTTGTAATTTACTACCAAGAACTAGAAATTAGGAATAAGTTTGTAATAACTAAAAAGATGCCTTATGTCTCTAAAATCCCACTTTATATTTTGAGTTAAGAAAAAACTCCTAAAATCAATTTGTAAAAAATTCTTATTTGCTTAAAAGTCCTAATGTTCTTGTTTTGGGGTGTGATTGGGAAGTTGAGGTCACCAAGAAAATAACAAATATTTTTTAAGCATTAGCAAGTCACAATTTATCATTTTGTAAATCTAGCAAAAAATAGAGGAGTTCACGCAACTTACAAAATAAAAATAAAAATGACAAATAAAAGAGTGAACTTGTGTGACAAGTCACTTTTAAGACTTATTTGGATATGTAGAGGATAAAGGATATTTATTTATAGATATGTTTTGTTGGATTTATGGTTTTTAAAAATAATTTAAGTTTGTTGCTAAATTCTAAGTAGTTTCTAATTTTACTAGGTTTAAATATGTACTACTTCATTTGCTTAGATATCTTCCTATATTCATTTTCTATTTCCCAGCTTAATCTTATTTTAGATTAGGAATATAGCCTAATTAGGACACATTTAGAAATTTAGATAAAAGGAAAAATAACACTAACTTATTGGGTATAGTAGTTACTTATGTTTGCTTTAACTAAATGAAACTCTTTTTATGCTAGATTTATAGTGGAACATTAGGGTAGGTAATTGAAAATAATTTACCACATAAAAATAAGTATTTTACCTTTTCCCATTCACACAAACATTATTGGTGCAAGAGCACCAAGAAGACTAAGGTCTTGAGTTCTCTTGCTTTGATGTTCATCTTGTTTTGTTGATTCAATAAGGTCATGAAGACCATTTTCTTATGTTGTAATAAGGGCCATGGTGCCATGTTGTAATAGGTAGTCTCATAAGTCCTAAGGGACAGTCATACAATCTCATGTATGTAAGCCTTTCTAAGGCATGTAGGAGGTGATTATAAGTTTCATGCCTTGTCAAAGGCTTGTCATTCTTGGAGATAATAGCATAGACATCCCAAACATGGATAATACCTTTGTAATCACAAAATAAACTAAGACACATGCTACATATGGCTAATACAGTTGTAATCACCATAAACTAATGTTAGTTGGTAGCGATGGGTGAAGAACAGTTACACAAACTTCTCCATCAATCTAAACTACCTTCCCATATAGTTATATGGTTATACAGATGTTGTATAAGACCTTGCAACCATGAAGGAGCAAGGGGATGGAAGTTTGATAAGAAATAAACAGAAATCTCTGTTCTGCCCATTTTTCCTGTGTAAACTTGCTGTTCTAAGCCATACTTTGCTTCTGTACAGAACTGTCATGGTTCCCAGTCTAGTGGCACATGCGGATTAATGGAATAGATTTCAAACAAAGTTAGTTTGATGTCTTGACACTGACTATAAAGCCAGATACATCCGTTTTTCCTCAGACTACTTTTTGGGTGACTGTTTTCCTGAATTTACTCGCTGCAACAGTCTGTACTATGCACAGGTATGGGGTAATTTTCTCTTTTGCATGGATTGATTAGTTAATATATGATGTTAACTTCCTTTTGAACTTAGTTTGGTGCCTTGAAGTTCTTGTGGTAGAAAGTTATAAGGTTTTTTATAAACTTGGTTTGTAAAACCCTACCCTAGGGTTTTAGTTACAATCTACGAATTCTCCTCCATTCCACTGATGTAAGACCTCATAGATTAGTGGGGTGGATTGGTATTGTGTTGTTTCAATGTTGTTTTGCAAGAGTTGGATTAGGATAGAAGGTTTGAGGTAGTTTATATGAACCCTAGCAAAACCATGTGCTAGGAGCTTGTAAAAGACAACAATAGTATGAAACTTGATGACAGTCAGCTCTAGCAACAAATGAAGACTGGATTCTATGGTTTTGGAAGGTCCTTGACATTCCCAAGTGGTCATGAGAATCATAAGCCTCCATCCAAGGGTAGTTGCTTCACAAATTAGGCCTAATTGGGGCTCTAAGTCATCAGGGGGGCTATAGGTTGAGGCATATCACCCAAAACAACCACTACCCATTCTAGGATATGTGATAGGGGGTCCTAATGGGTATCTTCTAATTGTCTAAGATTTGTATTTGAAGGTCTGTGTCAAGAGTTATTAGGATTGTTCTCATTTTTTAGGGCTACAAGCAATTTCTTAGATTTGTGAAGTGCTAACTAGAAGTTTAGTTTGTCTTAGCCATTGGTTGGAATGGGTCCCACAACATCTGAAAACACATTTTCCATGAATAAATTAGAGCCCCTAACTGTTGTTCCCACTTTTGTATAAAGAACCTTGAATTTAGGCTTTTTGGGGTAGTAAAAACCTAGTCAACTTGTCTATCCTCCTCCTATTCAAAGTGCCTCTACATCAATTATGCATCATTTATAGATTTATTTTTTCATGTGAAATATTGTGAACTTAATCTTCTATTTTAGGGGACAATGTGATTACTTTGATACCTATTCAACCATTGAAAACATTATGTCAAGTAGATTAAACATGGCACTTGGTTATCCTTGGATTGAATAATACCAAGCAATTATATCTATATTACATCAATGCATTACATTTATTCATAAAGGGGAAAGTAATTAAATTTCTTCACAAAATAAACAATGGACATCCAAATGTCCAAATAATTAATATAAAACATGTAACTCATAATATAAATTTTGAAATGTAAATATAAAGCATGCGACTCATAATAAGAATGTCTCTAAGATATAAAACATAAGTGTACATATAATGTCCAAATATAAAACATGTGAATTAGGGTTTAGGGTTTAAGGTTTAGGGAATAACGTCTAGATGTAAAAGTTCATGTGACTCATAAAAATGTCTAGATAAAATATAATAACATGTAAGTCATAATGTCGAAATGTACTGTAAATATAAAACATCTGAATCATAATAACAACTCATAAATGTCTCATTCTATGAGTGGATTGAGTCTCACTCTGTCTCGAGCTATGTCTCAAGCTGTTACATCTTGATCCCTGATTGGGGCCCTCGACTGATCCGTGACCCAAGTGTTGTGTTGAGTTGTGGGTCGAGGTCTGCACATGAAACACCATAAAATTTTCAAATTCTATATATATACATGTACAAATATAATTTGTTTTGATTTTAAATAAATAAATAATACTTGACAAATTTAAATTACCTAATATACACGGTCTGCATCATGCAGATGAGTCTCAATAGAAGCATGACCCGATCCTGCAACCTATATATGACATGTGTTCATACAATATATAAGCATATGTGTATTTAGTTAGAAAACTTGTACACTTGATGTCTGTATGTAGAAAGTTAACTTGATATATATATGTGTGTACACTTAAATCAAACTTATATGTACATGTGATATATAGACCTAGTTTTTAAATACCTCATGATGATGACTAGGATTGCCAACATGATGCAAATCTCCATATCTAGGTTGTAAAATAGTAGCTTGTGTCTAATACAGATGTACATTTAAGATTGCAATCAAGAGTTAGAGCTTCAATGTATGTGATTTTATTTAAAATTGAACTTATAATTTTTAAATATATAATTTATGAATTTTGATTATAATTTTTAAATAAATTGTACCTCAACTACACCAACAAAGGCCCTCCCAATCCCACTGAGGTCAGAATCATGGAGAGACAATGATACATGTGTAGATGGTGCAGTCTCAGTGCCGAAAAGAAGCCTACTATACTCACCTCCAATAACATCATGTGCAGTAACCTCAACCTCATGACCAACTGGAACATGCAGAGGGGCAGAGCCTGTAGGACCAACTGGAATATCTTGATGTCCCCCCAAACCCTGTGAACCTAACTCACCATGGCTCCTCTGTCTACCAAAATATCACTCGAGATGTGATGATATTGCATCAAGTGGGATCCCATACTAATTGCTGATGAACTGGTACGAATCTAATAAATCACTGGCTAGGCATCTAGTCATATTCCACAAAGCACTCTCTCCACTAATCTGTGCCACATCATGTGGCAATGGTATATTGGCACGAATATAGCGATCTGAACAGTTGGTCGATATTGCCTCAGTGGATGGAATGTCAATCCTCAGGTGTAACAAATACCTGAGAACATGATCGGATGACAACTGATCAACCTTAGTGGCAATAATCACCATGCTCTCCAAACACGTGCATCTCGAGGGGGTCAATGTTGGTTGGGTGACATTTGCTAGTTCCACATGTTTTGGAAGACCCAAACGATGTGGGCCAACTAAGGACCTCTTATTCTGAAGAGGTGGTGCATCTCGTCTTCTATATTTAGGTCTCTCTACAAACCTCCCTTTCCCCTGACCAACATGTTTAGGGAAAGATGTATAATTGACAGATAAATCTAAATGGAACTCTGCATATAATTGTTTGAAAAATACAATGGCAACTCATCATTGTTTGGCCATTTGTGATGAGTTACCAAAAACCTAGGATAGATGAAAGGACCAACAACTGCATCCACACACCTGGTGGGAGAATAACCTCTCACTCTCTCCTTTCCCCTATAAGAAGGGAACATGCTAAGAACATTATCTACTGAAACCAGCCTAGAAATAGATGGCCATTTCTCCTAGTCGATAACACTTTGAGAAAGTGATACATAGAACTTGTAAACATTAGTGTCATCATAGGAATTATATGATCTAACAACTTGGATCATATGTGTTATGTCATCTCTAATCCTAACCAACCTATCTCTACCTGATAGGTTTGGTGTATTGTGTATTGTACTATTTAGTTCATCCAAAGCTCTTTGAAACCTCTGAATGGTCTCAACATAGAATGTAGAATTATCATGATCGTCAGGTTCACCTGACTGATGTGATTGATGTGAAGATTGGTCATCCATATGGACCTAAATTTATCTGTAGTATGATAATTAAATTTTCTATCAAACATATTGTATGTCATGATGTAAATAAACCTGCATATAAATTTTCCAACTACTACATACATCTTTAAAAAATCCATGATATAAATGCACACATGCTTCTCAAATAAACCTACACCTTAGATGCTTGCAAATACATAAATAATAGGCCTATCAACCATAAAACAAAGAACTAGGAATGCATAGAAAATCCAAATTTAAAGTCACATGTAGCATGTAGCATATTGACATGACAACCATATAGGAATTTATATAAATCAGATTTTATCATAATTCATATAAATCAGATTTTATCCTATAGTAGTTGGAGTCATAAGAAGGTATATTTCCAATCTAGAAAAAAAGCATTCGACAATCTAGAAAAGGCAGACTCTATTTAATAGTCTAGAGTATTATATATGTATATATATCTAGTGTATGTTGTTTCCTTCTTTAACCATGTTATTCCCTAGCATTTGATGGGCAAATTTGAATGGATAACCTTGCAAGGGATAAAAGTGCATGTCTTGCATTGTTGTAG
Organism: Cunninghamia lanceolata; assembly: GCA_027924645.1. Taxonomy (NCBI): domain Eukaryota; kingdom Viridiplantae; phylum Streptophyta; class Pinopsida; order Cupressales; family Cupressaceae; genus Cunninghamia; species Cunninghamia lanceolata. The sequence goes on along the minus strand of BSBN01000237.1, from coordinate 22,287,674 downwards.
CACTTGATTTGACCTATTTTATGTGTGAACTGACTCCCACCCAGCAACCATCGGACACTTGCTACTTCTGATCACCACAACCTTTCCAATAACTTATGCACAAATTCTTTCTTGAATGGTTTCAAATTGTGATTAATTTTCCATCACCACAACCTTGATAAAAACTTATGCACAAAATTTAATAAAGAAGAATTTATGCACAAATTCTCTCTAGAATGATTTCAAATTTTGATATATATTTTTAGCTTATATTGTGTGGATGAAATTTGATGTTCCTTGTAGTTTCCTATTGCATCATGGTATAGGGTAGGTGTGGCTCTGTTAACTCCCTCATATCCATTCAGATTCATAGATGTATTGATGGATATGAGGGAGGATGTTGGCAAAGGTAGTGGAATTTGGATTTACACTAGCCAATTACATTTGCTTTAAAATTTCTAAAATAAGCTTACATAGATCTAGTGTATGTTGTTTCCTTCTTTAGCCATATTATTCCCTAGTATTTGATGGGCAAATTTGAATGGATAACCTTACCGGGGATAAAAGTGCATGTCCTACATTGCTGTAGCACTTGATTTGACCTATTTTATGTGTGAACTGACTCCCACCCAGTAGCCATTAGCCACTTGCTACTTCTGATCACCACAACCTTTCCAATAACTTATGCACAAATTCTTTCTTGAATGGTTTCAAATTGTGATTAATTTTCCATCATCACAACCTTGATAAAAACTTATGCACAAAATTCAATAAAGAAGAATTTATGCACAAATTCTCTCTGGAATGATTTCAAATTTTGATATATATTTTTAGCTTATATTGTATGGATGAAATTTGATGTTCCTTGTAGTTTCTTATTGCATCATGGTATAGGGTAGGTGTGACTCTGTTAACTCCCTCATATCCATTTAGATTCATAGATGTATTGATGGATATGAGGGAGGATGCTGGAAAAGGTTGTGGAATTTGACTTTACACTAGCCAATTGCATTTGCTTTAAAATTTCTAAAATAGGCTTACATAGATCTAGTGTATGTTGTTTCCTTCTTTAACCATGTTATTCCCTAGCATTTGATGGGCAAATTTGAATGGATAACCTTACAAGGGATAAAAGTGCATGTCCTGCATTGCTGTATCACTTGATTTGACCTATTTTATGTGTGAACTAACTCCCACCCAGAAGCCATCAGCCACTTGATTTGACATGTTTTTAGTTGTATTTAGGCATTTTTATTGTAAAATACAATCAAAAATTTAAAAAGATTATATCATATGAAAGGAGAGATTTTGGACAAACTGTCAAAATTTATATGGGATTATGTTGATATATATATTTGGTTATTTATATAATCTATTTATACTAAGGTATGCCATAGTATTTTAAAGGCAGTATTGAATAGATAACTGTCATAGTATTTAAGCCATGTTCCCTAGCATTTGATGGGCAAATTTGAATGTATAACCTTACAAGAGATAAAAGTGCATGTCCTGCATTGCTGTAGCACTTGATTTGACCTGTTTTATGTGTGAACTGTTTCCCACCCAACAGCCATCAGCCACTTGCTACTTCTGATCATGCCACAACCTTTCCAATAACTTATGCACAAATTCTTTCTTGAATGGTTTCAAATTGTGATTAATTTTCCATCACCACAACCTTGATAAAAACTTATGCACAAAATTCAATAAAGAAGAATTTATGCACAAATTCTTTCTGGAATGATTTCAAATTTTGATATTATTTTTTAGCTTATATTGTGTGGATGAAATTTTACAAACCCATTTTACTTGCATACAATCATATAAGGTGCAGGTTTATTTCAAACACTGAACTATACATCGTGCCATACAAAATGTTTGACAAAAAATGCCAAGGTGAAGATCTATACATCATGCCATACAAAATGTTTGACATTAAATGCATGCCAAGGTGAAGATGGCATACTTGGTTCAAGGCGACGAGATTGTTGCAAAAGGTGGCGGGGATGCCCTTCGCATGAAAAACTTTCAAACCCTACCACTGTCGCTTTCAAAAAATGGCCACTGTGAAATGTGGCAATTTTATTTATTTTTGTTTTTAACTGCATGGTTTCGAGCGAAACCATCTCACTCGATATCGAATTGCCCAAAAATGTCTTGCCACATATGCACCATGCAACGACCATGTGTTTTCAAGTGAAACTAGCTCGGGTGAGTCAAACTCGCACGAAAACAACTCACTTTAAACTATTTTGTTGGCCGAAAGTGTGACACAACTTTGTGCTTTTACCCATGGATATACAATCCCTGGTGATAGGGATAAAGGCAAACCCATCTTTAAGCTCAATCATATGAGTTTGTGGATTGTATCTATTTGCCAACACTTTGAGCAATTCCACATTTACAAACACATTAGGCACCACTAATTTCCCCAAGTTTAACCTCCATGGATTTGAAACAGGTTTATATCTATACATTTTCCTATAGTGATATATAAATAGTTCATACCCTCTTATTGGGGTCCATGAGTCACCTACTCATTTGTTCACATCTTCCAATTTTTCAGCTTAGGGGTTCAATTGGGCATTTCTCTTGGACCTCTATCCAGAACCCGAGCATTGGTCTAACAAATCCTGGTTCAAGTGCCTCTCTTCTATTTTTTGCCTCTTTTTAGGGTTCTTAGTTATGTTTTCCATGATAGAAGAAGATAAGCTATATCTCTGTGTTTATACTTTGTTGCCCCAAGTTCTATCTTTGTTTTTCCCTTGTAGTTTTCATAGGCCTTATTTATCTATCTCTTCCCTCGAGTCAGTTTTACTTAGTCATTTTTGCAAGTCGGTAATCCTTTGTATCCTTGAAGCTAGTCAGTGGGTTCACAAAGTTCACAAACCACCTGACCTGTAGACTTGCCTTGAATTTCCAATACTCCGAGTCTTTCCCTTGTAGTCGGGGGGTCAAAGATTCTTTGAAGTTTTGAATCTTTGACTCCTAATACAAAAGTTCATATTTTGCCTGACTCACTGACTTCGCATGGTGCACTTTCCTAAGAAGCATTGGCTACGTTGACATGTTGTATGAAGGAATGACACTTGTCATCATGCATTCAATTTGAGGTATGTGTAGACATAGTGGCACATTTATCAGAGGGAAAGTCGAGGCACACATTTATGATTTTTAATGATAAACTTGCTGCCAATATTTAATGTCTTTCACAGAGGAGTTTATGAGAAGTAACTTAAATTAAAGGTCGCGTTAGGTGGTATTATGAGCCGAAGAGTGTGTTGAAGAGGAACGAACAACTAGCTCGCTACGTGTGGAATTTCAGCTCAGTTATACTCTTGCAGGTTAGTAAAGATGATAACTTTTCCTTCTTTATAAAAACTTCATATCTTCTTAGAGGAATTAGACATTTATTTCCCATGAATCTACATAAGGAATTCTCTATGAGTGTTTTGCCTCATTCTCTGCTATCCACACATATCTCTGAGTCTCTCGTTTACTAGTTTTTGGAGCATACAAAAATGAAATTTAAGTTCCAGGGAGCTCCTGTAGCCTCTGTTATAGAGAATGGTTTGGCTGGAGTGAAGGATATGAATTTGGACCATGTTGATTTAGATGATTTTGGGGGAAGAATACAATCTAAGAAAAGAACTCCTCTAGTAGGGAAAATTGTCAGTAGCGGTCTGCATAAAGTTGGCAGCTTTTCGATTGTCGTGCCTTGTCCTGAGTTAATGGTTGCATGTGCAAATGGTTATTTTCCTGATTCTCAGGAGATAAAAACTCCTAATGGTAGTGTGGTGGCTAAAATCGATTCTGAGTCTGTTGCTCTAGCTCTAGACTTAGAAGAATTCGAAGGTGATGATGATGTTTCTGTGTCTTTGGCCTGGAATTTCTACAATGAAAAGAAAGACTGGTGTTGTACAGTGTCATCAAACATTGGTTGGAAGAAGAAAAGACCAGGAAGTATCAGCTACTCGCCAATTTGAAAAGAAGCCATTTCAAGGAGGAAATCATAGATATGATAACCTTGATAAACAGAGTGATTGGCAGTCCTGACTCAGATGTTTTTGAATTCTGAATGTGCAGGTTTATCCTGTTAATTTATGGAGATCACCAAATTGATTGGCCAAAAATCATCAATAGTTGTCTACATGAGCAGTTGATGAATTTTACATGAAGCACAAATTTCCATATGTGTTCTTAGCTGGTTTACATCTTAGCTCAGAAAGAGGCTGCTTGGCCTAGTTTGAGGACCTAGAGGAGTTCTTCGGTGAGCATGCCTGTGTATCAAATTTTCCCTCAGTTGCAAAGGAATGAAGGTATGAAAGATTTTTGTCATGTGAACAATGCATTTTCTATGTTGTTAGCTAAAAGAATTGATGGCTCAATATAGAAGAGATTTTTTGTAGAAGCCTTTTCATTGGTCACCAGATTCAAGAGTGTCTATGTTTAGTTTGACCGCTTCTCTTATTTGAGGATTGGGGGTTATGAAGATGCCCCATTAAAATTGCCTTGGTACCCCTCTAACTATTTGGTATTACTGGAAGTTTGCCGCCAAATGGCTGTGGTTAATGTCAAATATCAAGTGATGAAAAAGAAAGGGTATTCATTTCCCATGTCTCTATCCTTCTATTCTTGCAAAAATAATGAAGGTGCTCAGAATGTAGACAAATTGTTGTCTGAGTTTAGTCTTCATAAGTTGTCTCCTCGTGCATCATTTAATAGTAAGAATTTTATAAAAGAACATATGCACGGAGGAGGTTCCTACTTTCACATTCCTCAGCTTAAAGATTTTTGGGAGGACTGCGTTAATGAAGAGAAGTTTAGAAAAGGAAGTGGATGAGGTTGACCGTTGATCAGGTTCGTGCTTTCAAGCTGAATATTTAGGTCCTAGATATGATTGATGTTTTTTTAGATCTTCTGAGTGAAGAATATAGTAAAGTGTCTAGGGAACCCCTATCCCCAATAGAATGGTCAGAGAAAGAAGTTATAGATATTATGTTACTATCATTTCATGTTTTAAGAAGATACATCGAAAGGTGACTGAATTTGATAGAGCTATTATGAAAAGGAAGCGTCGAATCAGCATGACTGGATCCCCACCTAGCATGGTATTAACACCAGTTATCAACATATACAGAGCATATAAAGCTAGATTGTGAGCACAAGTACCTCAAGCGGCGCAAAGTGTCACTAAGGAAGGTGAGCAGTCAATGGAAGATGAAGAAATGGACGAGGTGGACGATGGCGACACAGACTTGCAGATCTTGAATTAATTTAGTGTTTTATATTTGCAATGTTATCTTTTATTTGCTCTAAAACTATTGGCTCTGGAGGGCCACCTTTATTATTATTACTATTTAAACATCTTTGAATCAGCTGTTTCAAGAAGTCGTTATGGTTTTTCTAGATAGTTATGGTTTGGCTCAGCTATATATTCTGAATGGCTAGTCAAACTAAGGAATCTTCTTTTGGGTAAAAATTTGGTTTTTTTTAGGAAGGGTGATAACAATTTTTTTTTTCTGGCTTCTATGATATATGAAATATAGTTAATACAATGGAGTTTCAGGTGATCATGGAATTTGTGTTGTGATTATTTGAATTTATGTTCTTCCTATGTTGAATATTATTCTGCTGATGTAAATGGTGCTCATATATTATGGTGGTTGTATGTTATTGATTTTCGTTCACTGCTTCAAATAATTTATCTAGTTGTATTTTATCTCAAGGTGGTGATCTCATGTGTATGTAAAGCAATTTAAATATTCTGTTGTGATTGGGAGTATGGAACTTCTTGTGTTGATGTTAGAATTGTAGATTCACCTTTATAACTTTCTAGTTAAAAGATCTTCCTTTATCTTGCTTTCTGGTTAAAAGCAACCTCAAGTTTATATTCCTTAGAATATCTGTAGAAGGTAGTTGCACCTTGTTAAATAAGCAGAGAGCCAGTGTAAAATACCAATATATCAGGTTCAACTGTTGATTACATTTGTCACTTGTCTGGGCGTGAGTATATAGAGTTAGGTGACAAATCTGTCAACCAATAGATTACTAGTGACTCTACTGGGGAAATCAAAGTTTATTATATCATCTTTGTGAGTTGCTTAATTGGATTTTATGGTTCTTCGTGGGAGACGTGCCCTAGTTTTGCAGCCTAACATTGATTGGCTAGTAGGAGACCAAGAAGATATTGTTACTGGCCTTAGGCTTGTTGCCTGGCAAACTAGAAGAACTAATCAATAGTATCACCAAGTTAATGAAGTGCTAGAAGAGGAAGAAGAACTTGGTGAGATTATAGAAGAAAATGCACACCGTTTTGCTGATGCTTAGGAGTTAATTTTCATCAGACCAATTGTTCCTGCACCAAGAAGAGCAGAGCCTTAGCAAGTTAGAGCGGTTCTTGAAAATAGACTAAGAAACCCTGCTGCTAGACTAGGGAATCAAAATCCTACTAGACTAGTTCTTCTTCACAGTAACCAGTAAGTGGTTTGGTGACTCTACGTAATTATTTTATATATCTGTAGAAGTGGGACATGAAAAGATATACTAGAAGGGATAGAAAAAAGGGTATAGCTTATATCAATTTTGATTTTCTCCAATCTTTGAACTTGGCTCCTTATCCTCCCACAAGAAAAGTCAAATCCTTGAGCAGGCCATCTTCTCCTCTACCCACAAGAAGTGCCACTAGTTCATCTTGCCAAAGATTGACCTTACACGGTACTGTCTTACCCTTACAAGTAAATTTCCTTCCTCTAAATATGGCCCATCCACAACCTCCACCTGTTCCATGGGGCACAACCATTGGACCACTCAACCTTGGTGCTAACCTACATGATCTTCCAAGAGGGTCAGGTAAAATTTTACCCAAGTTTAAAGGCGATGGAAAAGTTACTCCTGAAGAGCACATCAATGCCTTCTTTGCTGCATGTTCTATCCTGGGGGTTCAACATGAAGACGTGTCCATTAGACTATTTATCGAGTCTCTAGCTGACTCAGTTGCTGAGTGGTTTTACCACCTTCCTAATGCTTCTATTAATGATTGGGCTACAATGAGGCAAAGATTTGAAGAAATATTTAAAACTACTGATAATGAACATACATTAGTAGCCCAATTGTCCACTATGAAGAAGGAGATTCAGGAGCAAATGAGGGAGTATGTAGCTAAGTTCAATAGACTAGCCAATAGAATTCCTACAAATGTTAGGCTCAGAGATGGGTTATTGATGTGTTTCTTTATCAATTCATTGCCACCAGATGTCAGTTATGCCATTAAAAGATAAGGAGTCCCTAACTTGGCTGCCGCACAATCATTAGCTGTAACTGTGGAAGATGATTTGATTACTGTGGGGAAATGGAAAAGGGAGTTACAAACTGGTAGACCTACGGCAGCCAGTTCTACTGACCCTGTCATTTAGAGAATGGCCAATGACATTATTATTGTGAAACACCGGATGCCTAAAGGCCCTATGCAAAATCCTCAAGGAGGCTATAATAGGACGTTGCAATTGCCTGACCCTACTTAGAGGTTAGCTATTGAGGGACCTTTAGCTGGTAAGAGTAATCATATGGTTTGCAATTTTCACCTTACATCTGACCGTGATGGAGCCTCCTATCCTGAGACAATGTGGTTTATGCAAATGTTGTCCATGAATGAACACACTGAAGAACCATTAGTAGAAGAACCTCCCACACTCGGTGATGCTGGTGTGAATTTCTTTGAATATGAATCAGATGAAGAGAATGGAGAAGATTGATGGCAAGAGGCACTACATAACATTGATAGGAGTTGTCATTGATGGCAACTAAGATTACTCCACACATTCGCAGTGCAGTATCTGATCATACGAAAAGTTAGAAAGACAATCTAAGTTCAGGAGCCTGAAACATAGTACATAGCAGAGTCTGGTATTTTGGTCCAGATCTCTTCGGTGGAAAGGCATGATATGCTGCGGATCTAAAGTTGTTGACAACATAGCAAATACACTCTAAATGCAGAGTTTTGTCATCCGGTGATGAAGTAATCAAATGTTATTAGCATCTGTGTATCAGGTTCCAGTCTAACAGAGCAGAACAATAGACCTTGCAGAAGATCTTGTTTCCAGATGAATGGAAGTTGCTTGTTGGGAAAATGGTGGCATTCAGTAACTATGGCCGACATGAGTAATGACTTGCAAGAGTAAGTTTTGGTCCGCACTCTAAATTATGCATAGATCTAGCCGACATGGTTGAGCATTCTTAAGTGTTCTAAGTACTGTTGAAGCTGACTGGTAGAATGATTATAGATCTTGTTGCAGATATATATAGTCGATGAATTCGGATGTTTAGGAAGTGTGGTGTATGTGAAAAAAGTAGATGTGAGCAGAGTAGAAATCTAAGGTGTGAATAAGAGCAGAACAACAAGAAGAACAGAATAAGGATAAAGTGTGTAAGATCAGTTTTTGTACTCATCTGGAACTAAAATTCCTGCATAAGTAGATGCTATCATTAGTTCATATCTCTATCCTTCATTTGTAATATTGTCTTGGGTAGTGAGCCTTCATTTGAGTAGTGAGCTCTAGGTAGTGAGCTTGAATACATGTGCATTCACATTTTGTGTCAATACTTTTAATAGGGTATTAAACTCTTGTGGGTTAACCCCCACCGTGGTTTTTCCCTTAACTGGGTTTCCACGTCAAAAATCTCTGTGTCAAATGTGTTATTTCCTTTTTTCTTATGTGATGTCTAAAATACTTGTTTCATTAATCTATTTCTAAATTGTAAAAGAAAGAAAAGGTAGAGAATGTGTGACATCTGATTCACCCCCCCTCTCAGTTGTCCAGGCCTAATCCAACAATTGGTATCAGAGCAAGGATCCTTAGAGAAGCCTAACAGCTTAAGGAAAAGATCTTGGAAGAAGGCTCAAATGGGATCACTAAGGGATCTTCAATCAGCCCTTGAAGAACTTGCTCAATCTAGAACAAAAATTAGTAATATGAGAGGTGAACTTAAAGATGCTGATGACACCATTGAAATGTTGAAATATAAATTAAAGAAATCTCTACAAAGAAAAAAGGAGCTACTTCTGCAGCTATCCAGTTTACCTGAAGAAAATGATTTGAATGAAGTTTTGAAAGAAAAAACAAAAGAATGTGAAAAGATCTTAAAAGAAGTTGTTGTTTTAAAAATTGAAATGGAATCTGGGGTGATGAGGCAAACTAAAGAAAGTGAAGATAGAAAGAAGATTGAAGAAGATTTGAAACACAAACTAAAAGAAAGATCTAAAGAATGTTGCAGATTGGATGGAATAGCTAGCCATCTAGAATCTGATTTACAAGAAAGTAGAGACAATGAGAGAGAACTTGAAAGGCAAATAGTTATTCTCAGACATGACCTAGATGTTGCAAATGAATACAAGGAGAAGTTCAAGATAAGTTCAGCTAAACTTGAAGCACTTCTTGAAGGATGGAAAAGGGCCGATGACAAGCATGGTCTTGGATATGAGAAAGGTGAAAGCTTTGGATCTGGATAGAGAAACCCTCAACCTAAGAATGGGAAAATCAGACCTAGAAAACCTCTGGTAAGACAGCCAAATGCTCAAAGATATCCATCATTCAATGGAAATTGTTTTAATTGCAATCAATTTGGTCATAGAGCTACTCAGTGCAAAAACAAAGTAAATCAAAATGGTCCATCCTTCTCTGGTCAATGCTTCAAGTGCAACAAATATGGTCATAGATCAAACGAATGCAGAAGTAGGACAATGAATAATTCCAATAATAGAAGAATTAGTAATTCTTTCAATGGTTACTGCTTTGCTCACAATGGGTTCATACATATGGCTAATTAGTGCAGATCAAGAGAAGATCATAAAAGAAATATTGTATACTTTAACTGCAATAAATATGGTCATACTGCAAGATTCTGTAGAAGTAGAGACTATGGAAGAAGAGGTCTGGTAAATAGAAAATTGGATGAACAAAGACAAGACAAAGGCAAAGGAAAAATTGATACAAATGAGACTTAGGATGAATCAAGCAAGATATGGGTCAAGAAAACCATTATGAACGATAGTAATGGATCCGCACCGCAATCTAGTGCTGACAGCCTCTGAGAATTGAGTTGGAAGTCTTCGCTCAGGGGAGCAACATTGCAAATCAAAATTCCCCTGGCCAATAAATGTATTCCTAGATCTAGCACAATATGAAAAAGTATCTTGAATGGAACCAGAACAATTGGAAGGATTTCTGGTAGAAAAAGGTGGAGATGGCAATTTTTGGAAGCAATTCATGTAAAATTGTACAGTAAATAGAGTAACCGGATGTATTAGGGCAACACATTTATCACAACAACAAATTAGGTCTTGCAAAGGCATAAAAGGATTTGTTATTCATCATTTGAATCATCTTGCTTTTTGGAACAAGGTAAAGGAGCGAACCCAAGAGAAAGAACTTGTAGAAAAACAAGAGGTGAAGATCAAATTCAAGAAATCCCATCCGACTACTCAAAGTGAAACCCTGAACCAAAAAAGAGGTATACTTTGCAAAACTTTCTGAATTCCATTATTGAAGATGGCTACTCCACTGGTTGTAGATGTTACTAATAGACCACACCCAAAATTCAAGAAACATCCATACAAATATATAGAAGTTGATCAGCTAGGAGCCTTTTCTAAAGTTTCGTATGGAGTTCTACATGTGGAAGATATTAGGGTTTACATACACACAAACATTGAGGAATTCAGAAACTCAAAACTTTTGGATATTTTTGATAACCATCTAAGGGATGAAAATTATGACATCAAACCTGAGTACAAAGCACTAGAAAGAAAACATCTTGCACATGTTATCCATTTTCCAATTTTTGAAGAAAATGAATGGGTCCGGTATGTTCTAAGCAGAATACATGATAACTTTATATGGCTGATGAAACCCTTCAAAATCACCAAAGATGCCATTAGGGCTATGACTGGATTACATTCAACTGGTGGACTACCTCTATTAAAGGCAGTGAAGAATCAAATTGTGTCAGAAGTCACCGGATCAAAGTTTGACAAGAGAACTATGACGATTAACGACATCACTGATCTGGATGTCAAGTTCACCTCAATGGTAATCTGATATAAGGTCTACCACTCCAATAGAGAGAATTTCATCTCTGGAACAACCATTTATGCCGCATATCAAATGATAAAAGAAAATGCAGATTATGATTTGTGTGCATTGTTGCTGAACCAACTAATGGAGAAACTATAAAAAGTTACGAAAGATAAGAAGAACTCCTTCAAATATGGTACGCTAGTTATATGCCTATTCTTCTACTTTATGAATGAATTACCAGATTCAAGAGGCTTAGTCTGGACAAATGACAAACCTGTAGCAATACAAATTAGAGATTATTGTACAACATTGGTGATCCAAAAGCCCAAAGAACTGCACTCTGGGGCTACTTTAAGAATTTTTAGAACATGATGCACTCTAGGGAATAGATCCCCAAAACAATAGTTGAGAAATATAAAGATACAATCTGTTTCATGGTAGACACAGATTGGTGTTTGATGGAAGTAGTAGAACCAAGCATTGTGTGGGTCATGCCCATGGGATATGAGGTTGAGGAGGATGTATTGGAGTTGTATGCTCAACATTTACTAAAACAACCTAAGGATACTAAAGTAGAAAGGTTTGGTACCTTTGAAGAACTGAATATTAAGATTCATATTGAGCTCAGTGAACCTGAAACAAAAAGAAAGATAAATAAGCAGGTTGAAGCATATGCAGAGAGCATAGGTATAACCAAAGCAATAGTAAAGGCAAACAGAGAAAGGTTAGAGAAAATTGAGAAAGAGAAAAAAGAGAAGAATCAAGGAGGTGCTCTGGTAGAGACCTTTACCAAAACAAGAACAACTAGGAGCTCTGTTGCAGCCCCTGTTTCTTCTAAGACTAAAGCAAGATGAAAAAGACAATCCTTCTACTCCAGAAGAAAATACTGACAAGGAAATCAATAATCAAAGTATCTCTCTAGATCCTCCGGAATGATTTGTCAAATCTAAATATTGGAGAAATTCAAGAAGAGGAACAAGTCAACCAGGAAGTCATAGAAATGATAAATAGAATAATTGATGAAGTAATATCTCCTCCACCTGATCACTCTGAGAAGAAAGAGAATATTGCTATCACTCAAAGCCCTCTAGATCAAGAAACAAGTGGTGAGCAAACATAAATGAGTCTCTTAGAAGAGAACATAGAGAAGATTAATACAGAGGAAGTGAAGGAAAAGGGAAAGGAAGACAAAGCAGAAGAAGATGGTGTAAATGTTGAAGTTGTTGACAACTGAGAGGGGGGGTGAATTGGTTATCTTGATTATTTCAACTTTCTGATCTTTCTTAACAATTAGTGTGGCATCAAATCAAATAAGCAAACATAACTATGAAATAGAAATGACATCAATACACATGACACAATGATTTTGACGTGGAAAGCCTTGTTAAGGGAAAAACCACAGGGTGATTAACCCAAGATTGTATTCTCTGTTAGAAGAATAAGATAGTACAAATGACACTTGCCAATTAGGGCTCACTGCCCAAACACACTACTCACAAAAGGCTCACTGCCTGAGCACACTATTCACAAAAGGCTCACTGCCTACAATAGTTTAAACAAGGAAACTAGATACTTGAACTAATGAGAAGCATCCATATATGCTGAGGTTCAGTTCCAGTTAGGTTCAATACACTGATCTGCTGCACTTCATTCTTCCTCTTCTTGGTGCTGCTATCCTATCACATATCGGAGCTGCCTTACTACTTCCACACTATTCTTCTACTTTTTATTCACACACTTCCACACACACACCAATTCATACCGAAAACAATTTGGTATATATATCTGCACTGATGATTTCATCCACTTTCTAGTCGGCATCCAAAATACTTATTATTTTCCCAAACTCTTGGTTTGTCAGCTGAATCCTTACTTATCAAGTGATGCGTATCAAAGAGATGCTCATAGAAGTCATCAATCATGTCAGCCAATCATGAATGATACCTTAGTAAGTTTGGTTACCATCAATATCTCATCCAGATCAAGGTCTGATGCTCTGCCGGTCAGTTCTTCCTCTATTTACTCTGCCAAACAGGAACCCAATATTTAGGTGCTTATATCTCTTCATTCTTTCATCACTGGAGGCTCAATCCCTAGAATCTATCAATCAAGTTACTCCTCTTGACTTCCCCAAGTACGTAGTTTACATAGATACTTCCTCTGAGAGATCCAGACCTGATTGTTAGACCTTGCTGCATACTCTGTTCTTGGTCACCAGACCAAGTTACTCTATAATTTGACTTCTGGTATAGACACACCATGTCCTGTGGATGGGTGGGATGAACTTTGTTGCCATCAATGACAACATTCATGAAGCTACAATGTGTCTCTTGCCAACAATCTCCCCCTTTGGCATTGATGGCAACACTTAGTGAAAAATGACTAAGTGTCATACTATACTCCCCCTTGGCTAGTGCTCTATTCTTATGTACATTTTCCAGAGCTCCCCCTTAGCTAGATTCCTCATTTTTCACTGTTCCTCAGTCCCCCTTTGACATTAATGGCAAAGGGTGGGGTCCGCACACCAAAATTTTCAAAACTCAATCTATCGCATAAGTATATTATCCGGTTATACTTTACATATACTTTAGTATATCTGCAAAAGTATTCTTCAATTGTACAACTTCTGTTGCCCAGCTCAGCTTCATCCTGTCCAAAATTGAGATGTGACCACTTAACAGGAATGCAAAAGATTTTGCCCTCTTCAGATCTGTCGGATCACTTGTCCGGGCTTTGGTTTAAGCATCATTTAAGGCTTCATGCATGGCCTCTAACTTAGGGATAATTATTCCTCTAAGTTCACTCAACCTACTTATTCTATTTTTCTTCTCCTTCTCAAGCTTCTTAATTTCATTCAAGACTGTAATAGTCTGACATTCTTGATTTATTATGGAAGTGGTAAGAGGATCAAAATTCTAAGATAGTCTTGTTAGTTTATCCTCCTGTTCTTTCACTTTCTTCTTAATCTCCACTGTTACTTTGGACCATGATAGACAAAATTTATACATTTCCCCGCCATCTTTAAGATCATTTTCTAAGCTCTTTATCCCTATATCCATATTTATCCTATCACTGGTTATTAGTCCTTGTACTTCAAAGAATCTCTTTTCCACAAACTCCTTCCGAACTTTATCTTCTGCTGACTTCTCTAAGGAATCAAAATGTGTGCTAACACTATTTACTAGAGATTTGAGATTACCGAATCAAGAGGCTGAGGGATCCTTCTAAAAAGATGGCATGATCTTCTCCAATACATCGGATGTAGTTTCTATGAGCTTGCAGTCTTCCATGTGAGACTTCAGAAGTTTTTCTTTTGCCTTTGCTGAAGTGAAGGATGCTAGCTTCATGGTTTGAACCGAGGAGAGGGAGTCAAAATTGAACGGTCCTTGAAGAAGTTCTAGTTCATCAAATTCCATCATCTCCTTGGTTAAGAATTCTTTGACTGCTTCTGCTGTGTCTCTTGCCGGTGACAGGGTTTTGTCCCCTTTTGCAGCCTTACCACTATCATCTGTGGTCTTTTCTATTGGAATTTTCTCTCCTTCTGCACCCTTATTACTGTCATCTTATTTTTCCTTCTCCTCTGCTTCTTGACTGATCTTCTCTTCTACTCTTTCTTCTTCTTTAGATCCGGAGTCAGCAGTGGAAACTAGAGGAGAGATGTTTGCTTGTTCATGGATCTCCTCTTCCAGAGCAGAGGATTCTAAGTCCTTATCTTTCTCTTCACCTATCTCCTTTACCTCTTCTGCTACAGTCTCAGTAGATTCTTCTTTGTTATCCATTCCCGAGGGATCATTACCTAAATCCTCTATAACAGGAATATTGAATCTTTTATAGGCATTCCGGAGGATTTCTTCTATTTCTTTTGCCACTTTATTAGTTTCTCCAAGCATGAGCTGATTCATTCTAGCCTTACTCTGGAACTCATCCTTGCAATCTTTGAAGATCATATCCATTTGTTTCAGAGTAATTGAAGGATAGAGCTGAATAGCTATCTGTTCTCTAATCTCTAAGTCCTTAGCCTTGGCATTTTCTTTTCTCATTTCAAGTTCCTTTTCTAAACTTTTAGGAATTAGAGAAATTATTTCAATAAATGCATTATTGTATATGTTCAAGTACTTAACTGTGGCTTCCTCCAGGATCTTTCTATCTGCATCATTATATGCATCATAGAATTCTGTTATTGGTTGCAGGTTCCCATTCACAATAACTACTTTAACTACATCATCTAAGGATAGAGTGGGCCTTTCAACAAACTCTTCTGCCTCTGCCTCCTTGTCTTCACTGGATACTTTCTTCTTCTTCTTCATCTTCTTAATCTCTTCATTAGATTCTATCTCTTCTTCATCCTTCTGACTGATATAAGACCTTGTTGCCTTTGTCTTTGTTCTCTTTTCTCCTTTACCAAATGATTTTGCTTCCGGTTTTGATGCCTTTGAGCTCTTAGTAGTGGCGGATGCAGAGCTCTTAGAGGATTTGGTCCGGGAAGGGGCTTCTACTGGAGCACTTTCTTTTTCTGCCTCTTCCTATTCTTTTTCTGTCCTTTTCATCTTTTCTCTATGTGCATCAAGTGCCTCTTTTGAGATGCCATATCTTTTGGCAACATTCTCTACTTCTTTTCTCACTTTTCTCTTCATCTCCGGTTGTCTTAGTTCCATGTGAATCTTTATACTCAATTATTCAAAGGTTCCAAACCTTTCTGCCTTGGGATCCTTGGGCTGACTTAGCATGTGCTGAACATGCAGCTCTACAATTTTCTCATCCACTTCATACCCCATTGGCATGATCCACACTATTCTTGGCTCCACAACCTCCATTAGGCACTGATCAATTTCTACCATAAAGCACACTGTATCTTTGTACTTTTCAACTAGAGATTGGGGGATTCTTTCTCTAGCTTGCATCATGCATTAGAAGTTTTTGAAGTAGCCCCATAGTGCCATGTTTTGTGCTTTGGCATCACCAAGCCCATGCAAGTAATCTCTAATTTGAATTGTAACTAGTCTGTTATTTTGCCATACCCATCCATTGGATCCAGGTAGCTAATTCATGTAGTAAGAGAATAGGTAGAGTATCAAACCATCGTATTTGAAAGAATCCTTCTTATCCTTCTTTATCTTCTGCAGATTCTCCAAAAGTTGGTTCAGAAGGAGCTCACAAAGATCATAGTCTGCATTCTTCCTTAAAATTTCATAAGCAGTATATATAGCAGTTCTGGATACTGAATTCTCCCTGTTGAAGTGATATATCTTATATCCAATTATCATTGATGAAACTTGATATCTGGATCTGTGATATCCTTAATTGTCATTGCTCTTTTATCGAATTTCGATCCGGTAGCTTCACTTACAATTTGGTTTTTGACAGATTTGAGAGTAGGCATCCCACCGGTTGAGTGTAATCTAGTTACTACCCTAATGACATCCTTAGTGATCTTAAATGGCCTGTTCAACCACATGAAGTTGTCATGCATTCTGCTTAAAATATACCGGACCCATTCATCTTCTAGAAAATAGGGGAAATTAATGCATTGTGCAAAGTGTTTGTCTCAGATAGTCTTATACTAAGGTTTGAGATCAAAAGAGTCATCTATTAACTGATTGTGATAGATATCTGATAGCTTGGATTCTCCAAACTCTTCAATGTTCGCATGAATGTATGCCCTAACATCTTCAACATGTAAAACCCCATGCAGAATGCTAGAAAATGCACCTAAAGGATCCACTTCTAGAGATTTGTAGGGATGTTTCTTAAATTTAGGGCATGGCCTATCAGAAATCTTCACAACATTTAAAGTAGTCATCTTTAAAGATTCAGAGAAAGAACAAAAAATACCTCTTACATCTTTTAGGGTTCATGGAATGAGCCGAAGAGATCACCAGCTGATTTGAATTTTGTGATTGATCCTTGAGAGAGATGAGGCAAGCTTGTTTGCAGAGCTCTTCTTGATTATTTCACTAATGCAAATGTGCAAATGAAGAGTAAACAAACCCTTCTATCACCGAGTAAACCTGAATTACACATTGTAATAAATGCGTAACTCAAGTCATTCTGGTTGCCTTGTTCTCCTTGTTCTGAGAAAGATCTTTTTCTGGATCACTGAGATATGCTTTGAATCATACTTGGTGATTATTGACAATCTATCTTTCTTTCCATAATCATTTGATCTCTCCGCAGATCAAGATTCCTCAATTTTGAATCAAACCGGATCTAATTGTGAGAATCATGCTTTTACCAGATGACAGTCAAACCGGATCTATCTGGGAAGATTAGACTCTTCAAACCTTCTTACAGATCTTTGATATCTTTACCAATCCTTCTTTAGATGTTTCTATGAGAATCCTTTAATTCGCAACCTTTCATGTGCCAATTTTGGGCACCTAATGACTGTTTGGGGGAAAATGTTTTTCTTTTGTTCCTCCCCCTGAGTCAGAGCTCATCTATTTAGTTTCCGGAATGAATATCAGCACCAGATTTTGGTGCGGATCCATCCTCAACATTTTTTGTACTCCTCTTTACCCAAATCTTGTTCATCTCCCTTTGAATTTCATCTGCATACATTTTTCCTTTTCCTTTGTCTTGGTTTTGATTATGATGTACCGGACCCTTATTGTTCTGATTCTTACTTCTGTACAATTTGGCAATATGACCGGTTCTATTGCAATTATAGAAAACAACATTTCTTTGCATATTTGACTAATATCTCTTGATCTACACTGATTAGCCATATGTCCCACTCTATTGCATGTAAAACATCTACCATTGAATGAATTGTTCATTTACATATTTCTACACTCATGAGATTTGTGACCATACCTTTTGCATTTGAAACACTATCCAGAGAAGGATGAATTAGTTTGATTCATTCTTCTTCTACACTGATTTGCTTTATGACCAAAGTTATTGTAGTTGTGGCAGTATCCATTGAAGGATGGACATCTTTGAGCATTTGGTTGCCTTACCGGAGGTCTTCTAGGTCTGTTCCTTGGATTTCCCGATCCATAGTTCTTCTGATCAGATCTGGAACTTTCACCTTTCTCATATCCCAAGCCATGCTTGTCATCTACCCTCTTTTGACTTTCAAGAAGAACTTCAAGTTGAGCAGAGCTTATCTTGAATTTTTCTTTGTATTCATTTGTTGTTTGAAGATCCTTTTTAAGAATGTCTATTTGATCCTCAAGTTTTTCTTCATTATCTCTAGCATCTTCAAGATCAGATTCCAGATGTCTGATTATTCTATCCATTTAATGGCAATCTTCTGATTTTTCTTTGAGAAATTGTCTTAGATCATCTTCAATTTTTCTTTTCTCTTCAATTTCTTGGGTGAATTTCATAACTCCTAATTCCATTTCATGTCTTACCATAATGACCTCTTTTGATAACTTTTCACATAGCTTGGTTTTCTCCTTTAGGTCTTCATTTGAATCATTGGTGTCACCTTGACTTGCTAATTGCTGAAGTAGATCCTTTCTCTTTTTCATAGAGATACTTAGTTTCCCTTTTAATTCATTTATGAAATCATTAGCCTGTTTAAGTCTTTCCTTCAATTCAGTGACTTCAGAATTAGATTGTTCAAGATCATCTAGGGCAGACTGAAGTTGTTCCTTCATACCATACATATCAATTTGAATTCTCAGATCTTCCTCAAGTTGTTAGGCTCTGTTTGGAGGAACTTGGCTCTGATACCAATTGTTGATAATTAAGAGGGGGGGGGTGAATCAGTTATCTTGATTATTTTAACTTTCTAATCTTTCTTAACAATTAGTGTGGCATCAAATCAAATAAGCAAACATAACTATGAAATAGAAATGACATCAATACACATTACACAATGATTTTGACGTGGAAAGCCTTGTTAAGGGAAAAACCACGAGGTGATTAACCCAAGATTGTATTCTCTGTTAGAAGAATAAGATAGTACAAATGGCACTTGCCAATTAGGGCTCACTGCTTGAGCACACTGCTCACAAAAGGTTCACTGCCTACAATAGTTTAAACAAGGAAACTAGATACTTGAATTGATGAGAAGCATCCATATATGCTGAGGTTCAGTTCCGGTTAGGTTCAATACATTGATCTGCTGCACTTCATTCTTTCTCTTCTTGGTGCTGCTGTCCTGTCACATATCGGAGCTGCCTTACTACTTCCACACTATTCTTTTGCTTTTTATTCGCACACTTCCACACACACACCAACTCATACCAAAAATAATTTGGTATATATATCCGCACCAAGGATTTCATCCACTTTCTAGTCAACATCCAGAATTCTTATTATTTTCCCAGACTCTTGGTTTGTCGGCTGAATCCTTACTTATCAAGTGATGCGTATCAAAGAGATGCTCATAGAAGTCATCAATCATGTCGGCCAATCATGAATGATACCTGTTGGCAAGAGACACTATATGGATTCATGATTGTTGTCATTGATGGCAACAAAGTTCATCCCACACATCCCTAGGACATGGTGTGTCTCTACAGGAAGTCAGAGTGAAGAATGTTGTGGTCCAGTAAACAAGAACAGAGCATGTGGCAAGGTCCGATAGACAGGTCTGGATCTCTCAGAGGAAGTATCTTGGTGAAGTACGGATTTGAGGAAGTCAAGAGGACTACCTTGAGTGATAGATTCCAAGGATTTAGCCTCCGGTGATAGATGAGGAAAAAGCTATGAATACTTGAGTACTGGGTTCCTGAGTGACAGTATGAACAGAGGAAGAACTGACTGGCAGAACATCAGACTTTATTCCGGATGTGTTACTGATGGTGGTAAAGGTTATGAAGGCATGAATTATGTTTGGCCGACATGATTAATGATTTCCATAAGTATATCCTTGATCCACAATGTTTGGTAAGCAAAGATTCAGCTGACAGATCAGAGTTTGTGAAAAGATTGACTATTCCGGATGCCGCCTAGAAAGGTGATGAAATCACTTGTGCGGATATATATACAAGATGGATTTAGTTGTGAGATGTGTTGTTGTTGTTAGTGATGTGCGAATAAAAGTGGAAGAGCAGAGTAGAAGCAGTAAGGAAGGTTCGGTATGTGAAAGAAAGCAACATAAGAGAAGAGGAAAGATGAAGTGCAGCAGATCAGTGTACTGAGCCTAACCGGAACTGAACTCCAGCATATGTAGATGCTCCCAAATCAGTTCAAGTATCGTATAACACTCTTTTTGTAGAGTGAGTCTTTTGTAGGCAGTGTGCCTCTTGTGAGCAGTGTGCTTGGGTAGTGAGCCCTAATTGGCAAGTGCCATTTTGTATTTCCATTCTTCTAACAGAGAATACAATCTTGGGTTAATCACCCTGTGGTTTTCTCCCTTAACAGGGTTTCCACATCAAAAATACTGCGTCATGTGTATTTCCAATTCATAGTTATGTTTGCTTATTTGAATTAATGCTGCATTGATCATTAAGAAAGTTAAGAAAGAAGAAAATAGTAGGATAACTGATTCACCCCCCCTCTCAGTTATCAACAATTGGTATCAGCGCTAAGTTCCTCCTAACAGAGTCTAACAGCTTGAGGAAGATCTGGGAATCCAAATGGATGCATATGGTTTAAGGGAGCAACTCAAGACTGCCGTTGATGATCTTGAATAGTCAAACTCTGAAGTCAATGAATTAAAGGAAAGACTCAAACAGGCTGATGATTTCATGAGAGAACTAAAAGACAAATTAAGTCTCTCTATGAAAAAGAGAAAGGAGCTGCTTCAGCAATTGGTAAGTCAAGGTGAAGCAAATGATGCAAATGAAGAGTTGAAGGAGAAAACCAAGTTATGTGAAAAGTTATCAAAAGAAATCATTATGGTAAGACATGAAATGGAATCAGGAGTTATGAAGCTTACCCAAGAAGTTGAAGAGAAAAGAAAAACTAAAGATAATCTAAGACAATCTCTCAAGGAGAAATCAGAAGATTGCCACCAGATGGATAGAATTATCAGACATTTTGAATCTAATCTTGAAGATGCTAAAGATAATGAAGAAAAACTTGAGGATCAAATTGTCTCTCTCAAAAGGGATCTTCAAACAGCAAATGAATATAAAGAGAAATTCAAGATAAGTTCTGCTCAACTTGAAGTTCTTCTTGGAAGTCAGAAGAAGGTAGATGACAAGTGTGGTTTGGGATATGAGAAAGGAGAAAGCTCCGGATCCGATTAGAAGAATTTGGATCAAAAAATCCAAGGAACAGGCCTAGAAGACCTCCGGTAAGACAACCTAATGCTCAAAGATATCCATCCTTCAATGGATACTTCCACAATTGCAATAACTTTGGTCATAAAGCTAATCAATGCAGAAAGAGAATGAATCAGACTAATTCATCCTTCTCCGGACAGTGTTTTAACTACAAAAGGTATGGTCACAAATCTCATGAATGCAGAAATATGCAAATGAACAAATCATTCAATGGTAGATGCTTTGCATGCAATAGAATAGGTCATATGGCTAATCAATGCAGATCAAAAGGATATCAGTCAAATATGCAAAGAAATGTTATTTGCCAAATCTGCAATAGATCTGGTCATAGTGCAAAATTCTATAGAAGCAAGAATCAGGACAAAAGAGGTCCGGTATATCATAATCAGAATCAAGATAAGGGTAAACAAAAAGTGAATGCGGATGAAGGTAAAAGTGAGATGAACAAGATTTGGGTGAAGAAAAGTATAGAGAATGTAGAGGATGAATCCGCACCAGACTCTAGTGCTGATATTCCTTCCAAAAATTAAAAGGTGAGCTCTAGCTCAGGGGGAGACACAAAGAAAACCTTGTTCCCCCAGCCAGTCAATTGGTGCCAGAACTAGCACAAGAAGAGTTGTGGATTGAAGGGTTCATAAGGGAAACATCCAAACAAATTATGGTTAAGATTTGGAAAATCCGCATGGTGTTTAAAGATCAGGATTGATCCGGTTCTGCAAATCATCTGAATAAGGCAAACCAGAATAACTTAGGTCGAGCATTTATTACAAACTGACATTAGGGTTTGCGGAGCAATATAAGGGTTTTCTCATTAATCACTTGTTCATTCTATATTCAAGAAGAAATGAAAAGTGAAGCTCTGCAACAAAACTCCTCAAGTTCATCAAAGATCATTTGCAGAAGTCAATTCATCTAGAAATCGATCCGGCCAAATCTGTGAAACCGAAAGGCGCAAAAGGTATTCTTTGTTATCAAATATCTCTCTCTAAATCCTTGAATGATGGGTACTCCAAATATTGTAAAAATCTATGATAGGCCTCGCCCTAAGTTTAAGAAACATCCTTACAAATCATTGGAGGTAGATCCCCTAGGAGCATTCTCTAGTGTTCCGCATGATGTTTTGCACACAGAAGACATTAGGGTTTACATACATGCAAATATTGAAGAGTTTGGGGAATTCAAACTAAGAGACATCTATCACAAACAATTGATAGATGATGCTTTTGAACTCAAACCAGAATATAAGGGCATCCAGGAGAAACATTTTGATCAGTTCATTCATTTCCCCTGCTTTGAAGAAGATGAATGGGTCCGATATGTGTTGAGTAGGGTACATGACAACTTTCTATGGCTGAACAGACCTTGCAAAATTACCAAGGAGGCAATTAGGGCAATAACTGGCTTACATTCATCCAGAGGAATACCAGTTCTCAAATCTATCAAAAACCAGACTGTGAGTGAGGCCACCAGATCAAAATTTGATAAGAGAGCAATGACCATAGAAGATATCTCTGATCCAAATATCAAGTTTACATCTATGATAATTGGTTATAAGTTATATCACTCCAGTAGGGAGAATTTAGTACCTGGAATAGCTATGTATACTGCTTATGAAATGCTGAGGAAAAATATAGATTATGACCTCTGTGAACTCCTTCTAAACCAACTGATGGAAAACTTACAAAAGATTAAGAAGGACAAGAAGAACTCTTTTAAATATGGTGGACTAATATTATGTCTATTCTTCTACTTCATGAATGAGCTGCCCGAATCAAATGGATGGGTATGGCAAAATGACAAACTGGTAGCAATTCAGATCAGAGATTACTTACATGAACTTGGGGATGCCAAGGCAAGGAATACAACTCTTTGGGGTTACTTCAAGCACTTTCAAAATACAATGCAAATCAGAGAAAGAATCCCCAAATCAGTAGTTGAGAAATACAAGGATACAGTGTGCTTCATGGTAGACACTGATCAGTGCCTAATGGAGGCAGTAGAACCAAGAACTGTGTGGATCATGCCTATGGGATATGAAGTTGATGAACAAATTGTGGAGCTACATGTTCAACACATGCTAAGTCAACCAAAGGATCCAAAGGCAAAAAGGTTTGGAACCTTTGAAGAGCTAAGTGTAAAAGTTCATGTGGAACTCAGACAACCGGAAATCAAGAGGAAAGTAAGAAAAGAAGTTGAAGAAATTGCCAAAGGCTTAGGCATCTCAAAGGACGCACTTGATGCCAACAGGGAAAAGAGGCAAAGGGTTGAGGAAGAAAAGAAAGAGGCAGAAAAGGAAAGCAAGGAAAGTGCTCCAGTAGAAACCTCCACCCGGACCAGATCATCAAAGAGATCTGCACCTACCACTGCCAAAAGCTCAAGGGCATCTAAACTAGAAGCGAGATCATCTGGTAAAATAGAGAAAAGAACCAAGACTAAGGCCACAAGGTCTTATGCAAGTCAAAAGGATGAAGAAGAGACTGAATCTGATGAGGGGATAAAGAAAATAAAGAAGCAGAAGAAGAAAGGATCCGGTAAACCTTCCACAAGATAAGACAAGGAAGAAATGGCAGAGGAATTTGTTGAAAAACCCACCCTGTCTTTAGAAAGTGTAATCAAATCAGTCACTGCGGATGGAAACCTTCAACCAATGGCCGAATTCTATGATGATTATAATGAGGCTAACCAAAAGATCCTGTAGGAAGCTACAATTAAGTATCTGAACATATATAATAAGGCTTTTATTGAAATTATATCTCTTATTCCCAAGAGCCTAGAAAAGGAGTTAGAAATGAGAAAGACTAATGCCATGGCAAAAGACCTTGCGATCCAGGAATAGATAGCTATTCAGCTATATCCTTCAATCGATCCCAAGACAATGAATATGGTATTCAAAGATTGCAAGGATGAGTTCAGGAGCAAAGCAAGGATGAATCAGCTCATGTTTGGTGAAACTAACAAAGTGGCAAGAGAGACTGAAGAGATCCTCTGAAATGCTCTTAAAAAGTTTAACATTCCCATCATAGAGGACTCTGGTAAAGACAAGGGCTCAGAATCCTCTATTCTGGAAGAGGTGGCTCATGAACAAACAAATATCTCTCCTCTGGTTTCCCCTACAGCCTTCGGATCTAAAGGAGAAGACAAAATACAAGAGAAAGAAGCAGAAGTGAAGGAAAAAGAAGTTGACAGTACCAAGGTTGCAGAGGGAGAGAAGACCTCAATAGAGAAGACCACAACTGCTAGTGGTAAGAATGTAGGAGAGAAAGCTCCAAGGGACAACTCTAAGAATGCAGAAGAGAAGAAACCTCTGTCTTCGGCAAGAGACACTGCACAAACTGTCCAAGAATTCCTGAACAAAGAAACAATGGAGATTGATGAACTAGAGCTTCTACAAGGACCATTTAATTTTGATTCTCTTTCTCCGGTACAGACAATGAAGATAGCTTCATTTGCTAATGCAAAGGCTAAAGAAAAACTCCTAAAGTCTCACATGGAAGATTGTGAGTTGATAGAAGCTACTTCCGGAGTGCTAGAAAAGACTATGCCATCATTTCAGAAGGATCCCAAGCCTCCTCATCTAGTAATCTCAAAACTCTAGTCAATAGTGTTAGCACACATTTTGATTCCCTAGAGAAGTCAGCAGAACATAAGGTCCGAAAGGAATTTCTTGCAAAAAGATTATCAGAGGTACAAGGGTTGATAATTAATGATAGGAGAAATATGAATATTGGGATAAAGAGCTTAGAAAATGCTCTTAAAGATGGCGGAGAAGTATACAAATTTTGTATATCATGGTCCAAAGCAATAGTGGAGATTGAGAAGAAAATGAAAGAACAGGAGGATAAACTGATAAAACTTTCTCAAAATTTTGATCCACTTACTACATCAATAATAAATCAAGAATGTCAAACGGTTGCAGTTTTGAATGAGATTAAGAAGCTTGAAAAAGAGAAGAAAAATAGAATAAGCAGGTTGAGTGAGCTCAGAGGGATAATTGTCCCTAAGTTAGAGGCCATGCATGAGGCCATAAAAGAAGCTCAAATCACAGCCCAGACAAATGATCCAACAGATCTAAAAAGGGCAGATGCGTTTGCATTTCTATTGAGCGGTCATATATCAATTTTGGACAGAATGAAGCAAAGTTGGGCTACAGAATTCATTCAACTAGAAACAACTTTTGCAGACATACTACAGTATATGTAAGTATTCCATATGTATATACTTATGCGGCTAAGTATAGTTAAAGTTTTGAAAATTTTGGTATGAGGACCCTACCCTTTGCCATTGATGTTAAAGGGGGAGTGAGGAGCAATGAAAAATGAGGAATCCAACTAAGGGGGAGCTCCGGAATATGTATATAAAAACAAAGCATCAGCCAAGGGGGAGCATAGTGTAAACACTTAGTCATTTTTCACTAAGTGTTGCCATCAATTCCAAAGGGGGAGATTGTTGGCAAGAGACACTATATGGATTCATGATTGTTGTCATTGATGGCAACAAAGTTCATCCCACACATCCGCAGGACACGGTGTGTCTCCACCGGAAGTCAGAGTGAAGAATGTTGTGGTCCACTAAACAAGAAGAGAGCATGTGGCGAGGTCCGACAGACAGGTCTGGATCTCTCAGAGGAAGTATCTTGGTGAAGTGTAGATTTGGGGAAGTCAAGAGGACTACCTTGAGTGATAGATTCCAAGGATTTAGCTTCCAGTGATAGATGAGGAAAACGATATGAATACATGAGTACCGGGTTCCTAAGTGACAGTATGAACAGAGGAAGCACTGACTGGCAGAACATCAGACTTTATTCCAGATGTGTTACTGATGGTGGTAAAGGTTATGAAGGCATGAATTATATTTGGCCGACATGATTAATGATTTCCACAAGTATATCCTTGATCTGCAATGTTTGGTAAGCAAGGATTCAGCTGACAGATCAAAGTCTGTGAAAAGATTGACTATTCCGGGTGCCGACTAGAAAGGTGATGAAATCACTTGTGCGGATATATATACACGATGGATTTAGTTGTGAGATGTGTCATTATTGTTAGTGATGTGCAAATAAAAGTGGAAGAGCAGAGCAGAAGCAGTAAGGAAGGTCCGGTATGTGAAAGAAAGCAGCATAAGAGAAGAGGAAAGATGAAGTACAGTAGATTAGTGTACTAAGCCTAACCGGAACTGAACTCCAGCATATGTAGATGCTCCCAAATTAGTTCAAGTATTGTATAACACTCTTTTTGTAGACAGTGAGTCTCTTGTAGGCAGTGTGCCTCTTGTGAGCAGTGTGCTCGAGTAGTGAGCCCTAATTGGCAAGTGCCATTTTGTATTTCCATTCTTCTAACAGAGAATACAATCTTGGGTTAATCACCTTGTGGTTTTCTCCCTTAACAGGGTTTCCACATCAAAAATACTATGTCATGTGTATTTCCATTTCATAGTTATGTTTGCTTATTTGAATTAATGCTGCATTGATCATTAAGAAAGTTAAGAAAGAAGAAAATAGTAGGATAACTGATTCACCCCCCCTCTCAGTTATCAACAATACCTTAGTAAGCTTGATTACCATCAATATCTCATTCGGATCAAGGTCTGATGCTTTGCCAGTCAGTTCTTCCTCTGTTTACTCTGCCAAATAGGAACCCAATACTTAGGTGCTTATATCTCTTCATTTTTTCATCACCGGAGGTTCAATCCCTAGAATCTATCAGTCAAGGTACTCTTGACTTCCCCAAGTCTGCACTTTACATAGATACTTCCTCTGAGAGATCTGGACCTGATTGTCGGACCTTGCTGCATACTTTGTTCTTGGTCACCAGACCAAGTTACTCTACAATTTGACTTCTGGTATAGACACACCATGTCTTGTGGATGGGTGGGATGAACTTTGTTACCATCAATGACAACACTCATGAAGCTACAATGTGTCTCTTGCCAACATAAGCACCTAAAGCAGACAAAGCAGAAGAAGATAGTGCAAATGTTGAACCACCTAAAGCACCTAAATCAGATAATAAAAAAGATGACTCAGTAATTGTAGAAAGAGACACTGCAATCACAGTAAAAGATTCTCTTTAAAAGGAAGTGATTGAGCTTGATGAGCTTGAACTACTCCAAGGACTAACCAATCCAGATGCGCTCTCTCCATTTCAATTCATGAAAATAACATCCTTCACTCAAGTAAAAGCCAGAGAAAAGATGTTGAAATCCCACTTAGAGGACAATGAGCTACTGGGGTTAGCAATCAGAGTGTTAGAGAAATTAATTCCAACTTATCAGAAGAATCAAAATGATTCTTCCTTTGGGCATTTGAAAAATCTTGTATGTTTAGTTGACTCGCATTTTGAATCTTTTGAAAAGTATGTGGAGGCAAAGGTTCAGAAAGAGTTTTTGAATAAGAAATTTAATCAAGTTAAGAATCTGATAAGGAGTGATAGAGTGGTACTAGGCATCAGCATAAAGAACATTCAGAATGCTCTAAGTGATGGAAAAGATATATATAAATTTTGTCTATCATGGACTAAAGTCAATCAAGATGTTGAGAAGAAGATAAAGGAACAGAAACAAAAAATATCAATTCTATCCCAAAATTTTGATCCTCTAAATGCCTCTCCCATAATTTAGGAATGTCAAATCATTAGCCTGACAGATGAAATAAAGAGTCTTGAAAAAGAGAAAATCAATACTATAAAGAGGATGTGTGAACTCCGGAGATTGATTGCCCCCAAGTTGGAAGCCATGCATAAAACCTTATCTGAAGCCCAGAATGCACTTTAGACAAGTGATCATCTGGATCTGGCTAAGGCAGAAGTATATGCATTTTTGGTGAGTGGGCACATCTCACTCTTGGATGGAATGAAGAACACTTGGGCCTCTAAACTTGTGCCATTAAAAACTAGTTTTGCAGACATTCTCATGTTCATGTGAACAATACTTGATGAATTGTTGGACATACGTGGCAGTATAAACATTTTTTTTGAAGAATTTTAACTTGTGTACCCCAACCTTTGCCATTGATGTCAAAGGAGGAGTAAAGGGCAGTGAAAAATGAGGAGTTCGGCAAAGGAGGAGAATCGGAATAAGTGAAGAACACAAATGCACAAACAAAGGGGGAGTTGCACTAAGACACTTAGTCATTTTTCACTAAGTGTTTCCATCAATGCCAAAGGGGGAGATTTTTGGCAAGAGACACTGCATAGCACTGATAGGAGTTGTCATTGATGGCAACTAAGATTGCTCCACACATCTGCAGTGTAGTATCTGATCATACCAGAAGTCAGAAAGATAATCTATCTAAGTCTAGGAGCCTAAAATAGAGTACATAGAAGAGTCTGGTATTTTGGTGTGGATCTCTCCAGTGGAAAGGCATGATATGCTATGGATCTAAATTTGTTGACAACATAGAAAATGCACTCTAAATCTAGAGTTTTGTCATCTGGTGATGAAGGAATCAAATGTTATTAGCATCTATGTATCGGGTTCCAATCTGACAAAGCAGAACAGGTAGACCTTGCAGAAGATCTTATTTTTGGATGAATGAAAATTACTTGTTGGGAAAATGGTGGCATTCAGTAACTATGCCCGACATGAGTAATGACTTGTAAGAGTAAGTTTTGGTCCACACTCCAAATTATGCATAGATCTAGCCGACAGGGTTGAGAATTCTTAAGTGTTCTAAGTACTATTGAAGCTGACTGGTAGAATGATTATAGATCTTGTTGCAGATATATATAGCTGATGAATTCAGATGTTTAGGAAGTGTGGTGTATGTGAAAAAAGTAGATGTGAGTAGAGAAGAAATCTAAGGTGCGAATAAGAGCAGAACAACAAGAAGAGCAGAACAAGGATGAAGTGTGTAAGATTAGTTTTTGTACTCAACTGAAACTGAAATTCTTGCATAAGTAGATGCTATCATTAGTTCATATCTCTATCCTTCATTTGTAATATTGTCTTAGGTAGCGAGCCTTCATTTGAGCAGTGAGCTTTGGACAGTGAGCCTGAATGCATGTGCATTCACATTTTGTATCAATACTTTTAATAGGGTATTAAATTCTTGTGGATTAACCCCCACCATGGTTTTTCCCTTAACTAGGTTTCCACGTCAAAAATCTCTGTGTCAAATGTGTAATTTCCTTTCTGCTTATGTGATGTATTAAATACTTATTTCATTAATTTGTTTCTAAATTGTAAAAGAAAGAAAAGGTAGAGAATGTGTGACAACTGATTCACCCCCCCTCTCAATTGTCCGGACCTAATCCAACAAAGATATGTATACTAAAGTGGACAATTCCAACTGTGTGGTGTTTACTCGAGGCCAGCAAACACAGAGAAGTTAGGATACTCAAGGACAATCCAGCAATTCAAATCCTGCTCCTAAGTATATCTTGACAAGACAAAACAATGCTAAGAAAGTCGAGGAGGTGCCAACCAAAAATGCAACCACCGAGGTACCGTCTACTTCATCTCCTAAAACTCATGTCTCAAGTTCATTTGATACTATAGAATCATGTAAGAATACTAAGATTGAAATTTCCCATGATGAGTACTTGAGGCTTAACCCATCTGAACTTGACAGACTAATTAAATATGTTATACAAGAACCTTCCCCTTCCCATTGTAATGCTCAAAAATCCAATGATGCCAAAGTACATGTGAAAAGCTAAAACTATTCAAACTCTAGTTCACAAGACATTGGTTCCCAAAATCCTCTTAACAAGTCGGAGCCCTTTTATATCTCCCTTTATATTGCTAGTTTTAAACTTAGTAATTGTGTATTGATTCTGGGGCTTCAGAGAATGTTATGCCTGCACAAGTTGTTAAAGCTTTAGGTTTGTCTTATACGCCATCACATGGCAAATGTTTTTCAATGGATGGTTCCCTGGTGCCTATCTTGGGTCAGATTAAAGATGCCCAAACTACCATAGTGGCCTTCCCAAAGGAAAGATTGAAGTTAACTATCCTTGTAGCTGACATACCTACCAGTTATGGGATGCTCTTAAGTCGTAGTTTCTACAAAGACTTGGGAGGAGAAATTCAAATGGATTGGTCACATGCCCTGATACCCGATGATGGGAAGAAAGTTTGCCTTAACCTTGAACTAAAGCTAAGTTCACTGTGCTCAAATCTGGAGATCCTAGAGCGGACATTCTGTTTGTGGAAACTAGACTAGGCACTTACATGTGTACATCTGCTGAAGATGAGAATATGAATCTAATTAATCCTGATCTAATTGATAAGTTATGGGCTCTGGAGTTTGATGGAAGTTGTTCTACCACATGATCTGGGGCAGGGGTTGTCTTGATTTCACCTGATGGTTACTCTTTCCCTTTTTCTTTCAAACTGGAGTTTGAGAACACAAATAACACAGCCGAGTACAAAGCCTTGTTATTGGGCCTTGAATTGGCCAAAGAAAGGGGCATAAAATAGTTGAAAGTTAAAGGAGATGCTGAACTAATTGTTAAGCAGGTGGGAAAGTTGTACACAGTCAAAAATGGTAGATTGAGGCATTATTGTAATAGGGTATGGGATTGTATTGAAGAATTTGATATGAATCTCCTAACAAAGTAAATTTGTCCAATGAAAGACCAGATGGATTTTATT
The DNA here is from genome assembly GCA_027924645.1 of Cunninghamia lanceolata. Classification (NCBI taxonomy): domain Eukaryota; kingdom Viridiplantae; phylum Streptophyta; class Pinopsida; order Cupressales; family Cupressaceae; genus Cunninghamia; species Cunninghamia lanceolata. Next base: position 22,256,842 of record BSBN01000237.1, on the reverse strand, counting down.
ATTTTTGGAATGGGAATTTTATCAATAGCTTCCACCTATTCAGAATCAATCCTTACTCCATCCTTTGAGACTATATCCCCTAATAATTTGCCCTCCGTCATAGCAAAATGACATTTCTTTGGGTTTAAAGAAATGCCATATTCTAATGCTATGATAAAGATATTTTCTAGGTGTGCACAGTGGTCTTTAGCATTTTTGGAGTGTACTATTAGATCATTTTGATAGACCACCATTATTATAGTATTGATGAGCTCAGGAAAAGCTACATCCATAGCCCTTTGAAATGTTGCTCAAGCATTTATGAGGCCAAAAGATATTCACATAGACATAGGTACCCCAAGGTGTTGTAAAAGTAGTTTTATACTATTCTGACTCCTTAACCTTTACTTGGTTGTACCTAGAGAATGTTAGTTTCAAGACAGACAACTGAGAGGGGGGGTGAATCAGTTGTCCCAAAACTTTCCTTTGATTAACCACTTAAATCCTTCTTGTAATTCAACAACATAATAATAAATCAATCATGAAAACACATTAACACATATGACACCAAGATTTTAACATGGAAAACCTGGTTAAGGGAAAAACCACTAGGTGATTAACCCAAGATTGTATTCTTTGTTAAAAGAATAAGAAAAACAAGATGGCACATGCCAATTGGGGCTCACTACCCGAGCACGCTATTCACAAGAGGCCCACTACCTACAGGAGACACACTATCTACAGAGTGATAAATATTACATACTTGAATTGAAGAATAACATCTTGACCATGCTTGAGTTAGTTCCATTTACGTCCAACACTTCTGATTTGCCTTTCGCTCTTCTCCTCTCTACCACACTCTCCTCATCACCAAGATACATTTGAAATGACTTCACAACTCTTATTTATACAAGACATTGACTTTGGGATAATCATCAAAGTCGACATACTTTACAGAGAAAATACACAAATACAACTTGGCTTAGTACAACAGACTTCATGCAAATCATCACACTGTCAGCCACGCAGATCTGGGACTTCAATCTTCTTTGAGAAACACACCATGCTTCGCAGAACATCTTCAAGATCATCTGCAAGATGTGTAACTCATCTGGTCGGCCAAGTTTAGGAAGAACATCATCATCCGGAAGTAATTCTTCAATTACAAGCTCAATCTTCAATGCGGACCATCAACACAAACTGGACATAATCTAGAGACCTCCACAAGCTTGCCTAAATCACCAAGAACATCCACACTACTACTGCTTACTGAAATCATTGTCTCCTTCATCTTGAACCTCAAGAACACAGTCTATCATCACTGTCATATTGGAATAGATGCTTGTGGACCTCCAGACCATGAACCAATTGAGGTGTCAATTCACATTGACTTCTTAAACACTCCACCAAATCTGCAAAACAAGATATTGCATTTCCAAATCTCATTGGACCTATTTGTGTCACTTTGTCACCTCTGAACATCTGCCAGAACTGGTTTTACTCATATGACAATAACTTCTTCAAATATTCATGTGGACCTCTCAAATATTTACTAGATCACCTTTAGACACATATCTACAAACCCTTTGATGCGCATCCTTTGATCTTCATCTTAGCTGGGATCTTCACTTCACTGTCTTCACTATTCTTCTCTATTTCTGATAGGACTAATTTTCTCAATATCCTCAGCATACAACTCATCCAATCCTTGACATCAATGCAATAGGAGTATGTTGACATTAATGACAACACTGGTTAAGCTCATACTTGCAACAATCTGCCCCTTTGTCATTGATGACAACATATGATGTGAAAAACTGTTTTAACCATCAAGACAAGAACTTCTCCTTACTGACTAACATAACTCCCCCTATCAACAACAACCATTCACATGTCTTCTCTTCCTTTACTACTCCCCCTTGGATCAGCAACCACTTTTTGTTTTTCACATGTCTTCTCTCTCCCTTTGACATTAATGGCAAAGGGCACATACTTGCATCACTCAGAATCATACAGACTGCTCCCCCTGAGTAGCAGCTTCCTATCATCAATCCGAACCACAAGATATGACTGTGAGATCCACCAGACTGATGTACATTAGTGCACCTTAATTCAGAACTGGAGGGGTAATAACCCCTAACTTCTCCCTGAGATACTCAAAAGAGTCCTTAGGTAGAGGTTTACTAAAAATATTTGCAATCTAATCTTTGGAGGGCACAAACTCCAATCTGACTTTATTTTTGGTCACTTGCTCTCTCAAAAAGTGAAACTTGATGGATATATGTTTTGCCTTTGAGTGCAACACTGGATTTTTGATATATTTATTACACTTGAATTATCACAGAAGATTGTGATAGGTTCCTCATACTCCACTCTAATGTCTCTTAGCATTTGCTTCATCCACAATACTTGAGTGCAACTACCTGCTACTGCAATATATTCTGCTTCTGCAGTGGACATAGATATTGCCTCTTGGTTCTTGTTCAGCCAAGAAACTAATCTTTTCCCTAAAAAGAATGCTCCACCACTGGTACTCTTCCGATCATCCACATCTCCTGCCCAATCTGCATTTGTATATGCATGAAGAGAGAAATCATGATCTCTAGGATACCATAAACCATACTCAATTGTTCCTTTTAGATATCTAAGAATCCTCTTGATTGCCATGACATGAGATTCTCTAGAATCAGCTTGGAATCTAGCAATAAGACCAACAACATTCATAATGTCAGGTCTAGTTTGAGTAAGATACAATAGTCCTCCAATCATTGACCTATATTTTTTCTGATCAGCCTTAGGAGAGTCATCATCTTTGCTCAGTTTACATCCAGTTGTCATGGGAGTATTCATTGGTTTTGAGTCTTCCATCCTGAATTTCTTCAACAATTCTTTCACATATTTGGTCTGTGAAATGAAGATTCCTTTCTTTGTTTAAATGATTTGCAGACCTAAGAAGAAATTTATTTCCTCAAACATGGACATCTCAAATTCACTTTTCATTTGATTTGCAAAAGTTTTGCACATACTATCTCTTCCTCCAAAAATGATATCATCAACAAATACTTTAGCAATCAAGATATTTTTATGATCAATTTTGAAGTACAAGTTACTATTAGTAGTACCTTTGTTGAAACCAATCTTTAAAAGATGCTTATCTAGTCTTTCATACTAGGCTCTTGGGGCTTGTTCGAGTCCATACAGTGCTTTCTTCAACTTATAGACCATATCACCATGATCAGACAATTGAAATCCATCCGGTTTCTCAATGTATACTTCTTCTTCCAAGTCACCATTCAAGAAGGCAGACTTCACATTCATCTGATATACTTTGAAATCCTTGAAGGTAGCAAAGGCAAGAAATAATCTGACTGCTTCAATTCTTGCCATCGGAGCAAAAGTCTCTTCAAAATCAACTCCTTCTACTTGGGAATAACCCTTGCAAACCAATCTGGCTTTGTTTATGACTACTTCACCATCTTCATTTAGTTTATTTTGGAAGACCCATTTGGTTCCAATCACATTTTTGTTTCTAGGTCTAGGAACAAGATCCCAAATGTGTTTTTCCTCAATTTGCATCGGCTCCTCCTTCATTTCTTTAGTCCATCTTTCATCATTGCGTGCTTCACTCACTGTTTTTGGTTTAATCTTTGAAATCAGACAATATTTTCTGAGTCTTGAGCAATCTTTCTTCTTGTTTTAACACCTTTGCTTTTATCACATATGATCTGATCTTCAGAGTGATTCAGTCTTACATACATGGGAGTTTTGGGAATTTCTTGCACTTCTATTTCTTGAATAGGTTCATTCAAACTTATCTCTTCTTCTTGATTCTCTAGATCAATTTGGATCTAAATTTCAGAAGGGGCTTGGACTTCTTGGACCAAAACATTATTCTGATCATCTTCTTCATATTCATAAAACCTTGAGGGTTTTTCGATACCTTCATACACCTTCATCACTTCTAGCATCAAATTTTCCAAGATCTTCATCCCTTTTAATGTAACATTTGTTACCAAAGACTCTAAAATACTTCATAGTGGGAGTGATGCCAAACCAGAGTTCATAAGGGGTCTTACCAGTATTGCTTCTGATTTGTACTTGATTAAGAGTATAGACAGCAGTGCTTACAACTTCTCTGCAGTAGATCTGAGGAACATTTGCTTCCATCATCATAGTTCTAGATGCTTCCTGGATGGTCCAGTTCTTTCTCTCCACTACTCCATTCTGCTGTGGAGTCCTTGGAACATATAACTATCTTTTTATCCCATGTTTCTCACAGAATTCTATGAACTCTCTAGATGTGACTTCTCCACCTCTATCAAACTTGAGACATTTTATGTTTAATCCAGTTTCATTCTCTACCATAGCTTTGAATATTTTGAATTTCTCAAGAGCCTCAGATTTCTCTTTTAGAAAAGTCACCCACATCATCTAGGAGTGGTCATCAATTAATAACATGAAGTATCTATCACCTTGCAAACTCCTCATTCTTGCCGGTCCACATAGATCAGTATGTACTAAGTCCAACAATTCGGTAGAAGATTGTTCCTTACTTTTAAATGTGACTCTATTCTGCTTACCCAACTGAAATTCTTTGCACAAACTATTGGTAGGTTTCACCAGTCTTGGAAGATCTCTTACAGCTGGAGTGTTACTTATCTTGATGATATTATCAAAATTCACATGACACATTCTCCTATGCCACAACCAACTCTGATCAATTTGAACAAATAAACAACTTTTTCCAGTACCAACCAAGTGGAAGATGTTACCTTTTGTTTGAGTACTAGATGCAATCTCTGTTCCAAAACTTTCAAAGATCTTACATTTTTCATTTTTGAATTGGAGATCATAGACTTTGTCCACCAACTATCCAACACTGAGAAGATTGTGCTTCAGACCTTCAACATATAGTACATTATTGGCTTTGTTCTTTCCATCAAAAGAAATAGTTCCTCTGCCTCTAATTCTGTCAGCAGAATTATCACCAAATTTTACCACTCCTCCTTCATATCTTTCCAAATCTATGAACTTATTTTTGTCACCTGTCATATGGTGGGAGCATCCATTGTCAATGACCCAGTCATCCTTTTCTTCAACTTGGGCAGCCAGAGCTATTTCTATCATTTTATGATTGATAGATTCAGAGGGCATTGGATCTTCTTCCTTGATGGCAATAAACACCCAGTCACTTCCAGATTTGTTTCTTGTCTCTGATTCATCATGTGTTACTCCATCATCATCATCTTCATGAACATAGTAACATTTCTTTTGGAATCTTGATCTATTTGGATTTGCCCTTGAAACTCTTTCTGAACACCTTGAGGCAAAATGACCAATCTTATTGCAGTTGAAACATTTAAAGGGCAATTTTCCTTCATGCTTACTGGATCCTTTTGGCAGTCTTTTTGCAATAAGGGCTTCAAGTTGAGTAGTTTCTACTTCATCTTCTTCCATATCTTTTATTGCTTTTTCATACCATGATAGTTTCTTTGAGGAGTTCTCTCTTGGATTAAAATTTTGTTTGCCTTTTACAGAGGCACTAGCTTTGAATGTAGATTCAGTCTTGGGGGGTGCATGTCCAAACTCAGCCAATTCAAATGCAACTAATTTTCCAACTAATTGAACCCTTGTGATATTTGAAAAAGATTTGAATTCTTCAATAGCAGCAACCTTGTATTTGTAAGGAGGTAGGGATCTGAGAACTTTGGCAACAATCTCATCTTCATCCAAGATTCCACCAGCACACCTAATGCCACAAACAAGCTCATTTACTTTTGGCATAAATGTAGTAATATTTTCATCTTCATTCATCTCTAGGTTTTTAAATTTTCCTTTCAGACTCTGTAGCTTGGCACATTTAACATATTTGTCTCCTTCATGTAGAAGTTCCATTTTTTCCCAAATCTCATATGCAGTTTTTAAATCTATGACATTTGTCAGTTGTGAATTAGATAAGGCACTTAGTAAATCTTCTTTAGCTCGAAGATTGTCTTCAACATCTTTTATTTCATTTATACTTCTCGGACCATCCTTTGAGGAACATACTTCTTTGAAACCATGATCCAATATTGCGTTCCCATAGATTGCAAGTACATTCCATGCAACTTTTCCAAAGAGTGTAATTGGTTCCATCAAACCTCAGACTATCCTTCTTGTAGGAAGACATCCTGGATCTCCTCAAGCGGTTAAGCTCTTTTAGAGGAACTTAGCTTTGATACCAGTTGTTAGTTTCAAGATAGACAACTGAGAGGGGGGGTGAATCAGTTGTCCCAAAACTTTCCTTTGATTAACCACTTAAATCCTTCTTGTAATTTAGTGGCATAATAATAAATCAATCATGAAAACACAATGCAATAATTCAAGAGCAGAAACACATTAACACATATGACACCGAGATTTTAACGTGGAAAACCTAGTTAAGGGAAAAACCATGGGGTGACTAACCCAAGATTGTATTCTTTGTTAAAAGAATAAGAAAAACAATATGGCACATGCCAATTAGGGCTCACTGCCCAAGCACACTACTCACAAGAGGCCCACTACCTACAGGAGACATGCTGTCTACAGAATGATAAATATTACATACTTGAATTGAAGAATAGCATCTTCACCATGCTTGAGTCAGTTCCATTTAAGTCCAATGCTTCTGCTCTACCTTTCTCTCTTCTCCTCTCTACCACACTCTCCTCATCGCCAAGATACTTTTGAAATGACTTCACAACTCTTATTTATACAAGACATTAACTTCGGGATAATCATCAAAGTCAGCATACTTTACAGAGCAAATACACAAATACAACTTGACTTATTACAAAAGACTTCATGCAAATCATCACACTGTCGGCCACACAGATCTGGGACTTCAATCTTCTTTGAGAAACATACCATGCTTCGTAGAACATCTTCATGATCATCTGCAAGATGTGTAACTCATCCGATCGGCCAAGTTTATGAAGAACATCATCATCCGGAAGTAATTCTTCAATTACGAGCTCAATCTTCAATGTGGACCACCAACATGAACTGGACATAATCCAGAGACCTCCACAAGCTTGCCTAAATCACCAAGAACGTCCACACTACTTCTGCTTATTGCTCCTTCATTTGGAACCTCAAGAACACAGTCTGTCATCACTGTAATATTGGAATAGATGCTTGCAGACCTCCAGACCACAAACCAATTGAGTTGCCAATTCACATTGACTTCCTAAACACTCCACCAAATCCGCAGAACAAGATATTGCATTTCTAGATCTCACCGGACCTATTTGTGTCACTTTGTCACTTCTGAACATCTTCTAGAACTGGTTTTACTCATATGGCCATAACTTCTTCAAATCTTCATGCGAACCTCTCAAATCTTTATTGGATCACCTTTAGACACATATCTACAAACCCTTTGATGCACATCCTCTGATCTTCATCTTAGCTGGGATCTTCACTTCACTATCTTTACTGTTCTTCTCTGTTTCTGATAGGACTAATTTTCTCAATATCCTCAGCATACAACTCATCCAATCCTTGACATCAATGCAACAGAAGTATGTTGACATCAATGACAACACCGGTTAGGCCCATACTTGCAACAGAGAAGCCATCGATTGTGGACAACAATTCACATCCTATCACCCTTTGTGGCATTGCTTCCATATTTAGAAGTGGATAATTGTCTTTGAGTGATGAAATATTTAAATTTATGAAATTCACACATAATTGTTACTAATTTTTTGTTCACAATTAAAATTAGTTGGACCTAGTAAGTGTAATTGTTCAGAAGGAATAATAGAAAACTTCAAATTTATGCATTTCTTGAATGGTTGATGCCTTGACAAAGTAGAAAAGAAGATCTAGTTGTCAGGATAACCCATTAGTCCAATCAGGATTGATAAGTTATCATGACAAAAGAATTGATTATCAAAGGATCAAACATTCAAGGAGATACTGTTGTTCTACAAATTTTGATCTTTTAGGAGTTATAAGTTAAATTGATTATTCAATTAATCAGTTTTGAATAAAAGAGAGAAAGAGATTGTATTACATTGTTATTTCATGTCATGTTTTGAACATACATCCAGGTATCTGTTACTTTATCTCATGCATTGATTGAAAAGAAAATACGTATACATCATATGCATTAGAGAAACTAACTGATCATGTTTAGAAGAAGTATTCAAATGTGTCCCACACAAGCCATGGGAGTAACTAGACTGAGCAATTGCAGACATGCAAGCTATGTGTCTATTTGATAAAAGAAAAGAGAAAAGAACATATGATAAATATAAACATCCATCATTACCTGATGATGGAGGTTGCTATTGAAGCTAGCCTTCAAGTCTTCATTCCTGATTCTTCACTCCAATCCATCATCAAGTTGAAACCTACAAAATTTTGGGGACAACCCTATTGGTGCTCTGGTTGTTTACAATTATCACATGCTTTTATCAAACAGAGACATCTACTTATCATATCATGCATTCATAGAAGAGATCAGATCAGATATATGACACAAATCAAGAAGAAATCATGAAGGAGATCAATCAATGCTATCAGGTACTTTTTATGCTAACTTGTTTGTTCACTGTGCAGGTTTAGGACAAGTTTTGTTGTTGATCTGAAGACAAGTAAGCATGTGGATTAAATCTAGCTCCCACAAGGGTTGAGCCCAGCATGCTTCTTTCTTACTTAATCAAGAAAGATATCAAGAGTAATGGACAAATGACATTATATGTTGCTTCCTCATGCCATGTTATCAAGAGCTTATGTTCATATGAGGTACATTAAAAGCAGAGATACCATTCAATGCCTTGCTATGCAATAAAGAATACAGGTATAATTTCAAAGATGAGACAACATTCTGATGGTAGTTGTTTGTCATTGATGTCAAAGAGATATTGAGGGTGTTGAGTTAGTGTGCATCTTCATAAGGTATCATCATGGTGACTTGCACTATTGATATAGGTTGTTCAAAATCATGTCTTTCACAGTTGTTCACTCTATCAGGAACTTCAATCAGGAGTTGTTCATTTGGATAGGATAAGAGTGTTGATTATGCCTTCAATAAGGATGTTGTTAGTTGAGTTGGCTTGGTTAGTATATACCTTTCATGTGATGTGTCGATCATCAATGGTGTTGTTGTTCTTCAATTGCTTATACTGATGATGGAGTTTATTATCTTGCTAATAGTGCAAAGTCTTCATTCATTTAGGATGTCTTCAAGGACTGATAAGCATAAGAACAATATGTGTAATGTTTACGACAGACACAGGTTGAAGGTATCAGTCATGATTGATTGATAGGTTTGTAGGACTTGATTGATCAATTCATGATCACATTGGTTGTTAATGTCTATCTTGTTATTATGGTGTTAAGGAAAGGACACAATGCATGTGTTGAATATTGCAGTTGAGAAATGATGTTGATACCATTCATTCAGAGTTACAAAATTTGGTGCTTGATCAAAGCTTGTGTTGATACAAGGATAAGATGTTCATTGGAGTTTAGGTCACTGTTGGTGGATGTTTGACAAGTTGATAAATTGTTGAAGAGTTGCTTCAGACTAGCAAAGAATTATAGAGATCTCACAAAGTCCATAAAGTCTTGCTTTAAGGATTTGATTCTAATTTGAAGATCTAAACCCTAAAGGATTTCTAATCTCTAAGGCTAAATCCTAATATGCAATCTATAAAGCTTTATTTGTAATAGGTTGTTATCACTAAAGTTGACCTAGTAGAGGGTATTTGTGTCATAAGTTTAACCAACTCATTACCTTTTCTACTAAACACCACCAGTTTACATAAAGAGATATATGTCAAAGAGTTTTTGAATATTCAAGTGACCATAGGTGCATAAAGCCACAACCCGAATCGATGAACAAATTAGATATTCTTAGAAAAGGCTTAAACATTTCTAAAAAGTATATAGATTCATCTTATTCACATTGCTATTGGCACTAATAGTTCCTTTTTAAGTTCTTTAGTTAAGTCATCGAATATTCTTTGAAGTGGGAAGTTTATTTCCTTATGCAGCCCGAAAAAGATGATATTTGATTTATTTTTTATCTTAGAAACTTTCTTATTTATCTCCATTTTTGATATATGGTTTTATGTCATATCTCTATGACATCAAATTTAGCCTTTTTAAGGAGTTTTTGTTTTTAAAAAAAGGCAGATTTTTTGTTGTTTTATGTCATATCTTTATGACATCAAATTTAGCCTTTTTAAGGAGTTTTTGTTTTTTTAAAAAGGTAGATTTTTTGTTGTTTTAAAAAGGCAAGATTTTTTTATATTGGAGGAGATTTATAAATATATATATATATATATATATATATATATATATATATATATATATATATATATATATATATATATATATATATATTTGGGGAAGTTTTTATGAAAGTGAGAAGTATGACTTGTTTATACAAAGATGAAAATGTTGAGATAATATGAAATTATAAGAGATTTTATTTTTCTCTTACAGGATATTGATTGATTTATTAATGAAGATTTTTTTCAGAAGAAGAAGATGAATGGATTGGGAGAAGTTATTTTACAAGAGCATATTGAAAAAGATTTTATTTTTGAAAGAAGAAAATTGAAAAGTGTTTTTTTGAGAGGAATATGAAATATCATTTCATTATGTTTTGATACACAGATTGAAGATATTTTTTCCAAAGAAATTTTTCAAAAAGAAATGTTAGATGATTTTATTGCGGAAAAGGTTGATTGACAAATTGGTGGAGTTATTTTTGCAGATTGAATTTGCACAGGCAAAATGATTTTTATGAAAAGTTTTTTTAAAAGAAATTATTTTTGACGGGGGCAATATTGAATATTTTTTATGCAGGAATTTTATTGAAGACAAATTTGTTTATGTTGAAATGTCATTGAATATGAAGAGGCATTTACAAATATGAGAGCAAAAATAAGATATTGAAGATCACTGAATTTTCTTCTGCAGAATATGAAAGGTTTTATGCTCACTAAAATGGATTTGCAAGATAGAGAATTTGAAGAGACCGTATTTGCAAATGCAAGAATATCAAGGATTGAAACAATTGTGGAGAGAAGACAAAATATGAAAAGTCATCTTGTATATAATGGCTTTGCAGGTGGATTGATATGTGTGTTGTTGCGTGGATCAGCATTCCGGGTTGAATATATTTTGAATATCCTCTTGAAGAGAAAATTCGGATGATGAGAGAAGTATGGTCATATGACAGACACATGTGAAAGAAGAAGTGATTTGTATCGAAACAGAGAATCCCTCTGAGCTCTTGATTTTGAGTATATGTTAGGGGTTGGTGCTCCTTGAAGTTGGTGCTTCTAAACATTGTAACTAGTGAGGTTTTTACTTAAGCCAATGAGGCATTTTGAGTGGTTTTTCTACCCCTGGAGGGTTTTCCACTCTGTAATTTTCTTGTGTCATAATCTCATGTCTTAATGTCTTCCATAGCTTCATTTACCAAATATGATTTATGTGATTAATCATTTGTTGATTAATTGTTCAAGTAAATAGTTTAATTCTGATAATCATATTTGTCAATTTTTGAAAATTATAAAAATAAAACAACACTGATTCAGCCCCCCTCTCAGTGTTGTCCTGGACTCCTACACATTCTACATCAAGTATTCTTCATATTGTCCTCATATTGCTAAAGATGATCAAAGTTTAACAGTTATATCACATTTGAGTTGCAAATATCTCATAGAGACAGTCAAGTAAAATGCCACATGAACAACAGATGAGGTAGCCTCCAAGATGAGACAATCATATAATACACTATGCCAACTTAACTGTCATAAAAGAAGACCTCACCATGATATATGAGTGTAGCAGTCACATGCTAGAGGCAAAAATGCAATGACAAATGTATACAATGTGCTCTTTGAAGGCATTCATCAAATCATAAAGACTGTTACTTACTATCAGTGATCTTAAAGGAAGAACAAGCTATGGAGTATCTACATATGCCATCACTGACATGACAGTCAAATATAAAGTCTTAAGCAAGAGACAATCATGTCTATAGAAAAAGAGGATTCAAATACATTGAGCACAGTGGAGTGTTAAGAGTGCTACAGCCAAAGATAACAAGGTAGATTCCATACATCTCATGACTATTTTGATCTACAAGCTCTTTTTCACATGCCTAAGCTACAGTGATGCAATGGTATAGTCAACAAAATGCATGGTTAAGAATGGATAGATATGAATAGGATAGTCACACATGAGGCAGCAGTCGTAATCTATCTAGGAAAAGGAGCATCAAACAAATCTGAAAATCATCCACTTCAACAGTTGAAAAGCCTAGTCTAGGCCAATGAAAAGAAGAAAAATATTTACCACTTTTTGTTGTGAATAAAATGTAAAGCTTCTCATGAAGTGTTTTCACCATTGAGGTGGATGATATTCAAATAGAATGATGCCTTGAATTCCAGAGGTATTTTTCATGATACAATGTTGACAAATGCAATTATAATGCCATGTATTAAAGAAGCACATACAAGGTTATGATAGAGAAATGTAGAGTTCTCTTCAAGGGGTTTGAGACTGCAAGATGACATCACAAGTAGCCTTTACATGCATCTAGAAGGATCATCTTAGAAAGTAAAGGACTATTTGGAGTTGTCACTACAAGCCTATATCAGTTTGTAAGAGTAGTATAATGAACATTAATAGTAGTAGCACATATTGTATGACAACAGTCACAGAGGGTATGACAAAGGATATAGTCCACAATAGGCAATCTAAGAGGCCAAGTAGTTAAGAGGAAACACTCATAACTATTTGATAGCAGCCATTGTCAAAGAGCAGTAGGAGGAGTGAGCAACATGCACATAAAATGCAGCCTAAAGAGAAATTGATATACAAAGTTGGAGCAGCATGTAAAAGGTATAGTCAAGGATTATACAAGTAGGTTGTTTGATGCAAGGGGCCTTATTCTTCAAAGAAACAAAATCCCTCATTCTTCTCTGAAAACCTATGCACTTCCAGGTATGCAATGGCAAGAGAAACCAAAGAACCCATTTTACAGTTATAGCCATGCTATAGGAGGGTCTTAGTGAAGAAATAAAAAAGCCTTTATCTTTCCTTCTTGCAACCCTTGTTACGCATGGAAAAGAAGAAATACAAAGGAAAGAGCTATGTAGAAAGCATGATTACTCAGAAATAACAAAATTCTGCACATATTCATGAAGCCCTTGCTTCATTGTTTCATTACATATCAAGAAATAGACACAGAGGCAAGAAAATGCTATGGCAATTACAAAAGAAACTATTTGCAACACCCATTTTTAGAGATTTCTTTAAAACCCTTGTCATTATATATATACAATCAAGGCCATAAATAGGAGTGACAAGAAAAGTATTTTTTTTGCTTTAAAGGTTAAAGCCCTCATTGTTAAAAATGAAACCCTTATCTTTTTCCTTTCATACAATGCAAAACAAGTTACAGAGGCAGCATAATGCCATGACCATAACAGGAGGAGGTTTTGTTAAAAGAAATAAAATACCCTTGTCATTCATTCAAAGCCCTTGCTAGAATGGAGTATATGGTCAAAAGAAATCAGAATAGTGAAGTGAGAATGGAGCCATACCTTGTATTCTTGAAAGAATAAAGAACTACAGGCCATGGATGCCTTGTTTAAACAGAGTTTTGTGTTTTACGAGTATCCATCATGAAAAGAGAAACACAGGAAGCAAAAAAGCATTGTCAAAAAGATGTTATAGAGGGAGCAAGAGAAGCAGAGATGGCCGTGGCCTAAATATATCAATGGAGCATGAAAAAATGATATGATGTTGTTAAGGAAAGCTCAAACACACTTACCTTTGTCCCAGCATCAACATGTCATAGTCAATACTGAGAATGGCCATCAAAATGGCAAGGAAAACCACAGAAGAAGCTAAATCCTCGACCAGCATGGCGGCTCAGTAGAAACAAAGGAGCAATGCAACAAATACAAATGATGTCTTAGGGTTTCAAACCCTTGATTTCACATGGAGCTTGATGGGTTCTTCTTCCCATCTTTTGACTTATGTCAAAAAAAAATCAATTATTACATTACCTTGTTTTAAAAAAAATAGATCGGGGTCAAGACCTTCTCTTGACAAAAATCCTAGTGATCATTATAGGGGATGGCTGATCAATATGTACCTTGCATATCATTTAGAAGTCAAATGGTGGCCAATCACTTGAATGGATGAGTATTATACTTTGTAGAAATTCAAACAACACTCATTACCTTGTGTCGACTATTGTAGTCGAATAGTGCTCATATCACATGGTCAAAGGATGCTCATTCCCCAATAACATTATGCATGGTCAAAGACTTCCCTTGTACTCATTGGCTCATGTGAGGAGACAGAATATAGTCAAGATAGATATTCTTAATGCCTTATGGGGTTATCATTTGAAGTCAAAACCAAGAAGATGCAAGAAGACAAATTGAGTTTACAAGGTGGCAGATAGAATATTTTTTTGCATGAAGGAGCTATGAAGGGAATATGATGCATATGACAAGGTGGCAGAGTAACAAAGAGACTTAGGTCTTTTTATTTTTGCATGATGTGTATGGGACAATGAGATCTTTTTTGCTATGATTGGAGTTATAAGGCAGAGAGGATTTTTGTTTTCTTTTAAAAAACAAATATTGAAGTTATAAGTATGGTATGAAGTGCCTTGTTTTTATGCCTTTTTGATCTATTTGGAGTAATAAGGGTATTATTTTTTCCCTAAAGGCATATTGGCATGCAAGAGAGTATTTTTTCTCTCATATGGAGTGATAAGGTTAAAATTTTTACCTTAAATGTATTTGCATCATGCAAAATAGGGATATTTTCTTACAAGGAGTTATAAGGAGTTTGTATTTGTCCCTAAGTCCTATTTTTTGCTCATATCATGCAAAATAGGCAACTATAATTGGAGTGATAAGGAGTCATATTTTTCTTCTAGTCATGCACGATTTTACGTATGAATTAATTGTAAATAAATAATAAAGTAATATTCTATAAATTACTTTATTATTTTTTACAAATTGTAAAATCAAAAATAAATCAAATTGTAACCAATAATAGAGTAATATTCTATTACTTTAATATTTACTCAATCAATTTTGCTCATACAAAATCATACAAATTGATTAGATGAGTTAACTAGGCCACCTAGGAGGTTTTGCATGACTTTTAGCAGTACTTTAGGGTCTTTGGTCAATTTTTTTGGTCAAACATATGGAGAGGCCCAAATTGAAGCTATTTTTGCTTAATTTGTGGCAGTTTTAGGCCCTAATTTTGAGGATTTTTGAGGTTGTTGAGGAATGAGTATTTTTAGAGGCAGTTATTTACAAGTCCATATTTTTTGCATGCCTCTTGGAGAGAGCAGACCTATATATTGTAAAGTAAAAGTTTGTTTTTGCTAGTTCTTGATTTTCATTCTAATTCAGATAGATTGGAGAATTCTTGTAGCTCACTTTTTTATAGTTTTATTGAGAGATCGACAGGTTATAGGTTATCTTTTATCTTTTTGCAAAACTTTCCTTTATTTATTTCAGATTAGTTGAATTACCTTTCCTTTTTTGTTGAATGTTGAAGTGATTTGATGAAATTTTGCTGTGTTTTATTATTAAACCTTCAAAATTATTGTCTCACCTACTTGTTTGCAGCATTAAAGCATATATTCATCACAGGTCTTAGGTTGTGTTAACCAGAAATAGTCTTTTTATGCTATGAAAAAACCATTTCCTTCATAAAACCTATTTTCAAACCTTCCTTAGAATCACTTTTGTGGTATTTATGCCAAGTCTGGATTGTGTAAAAGTCAGATTTCTGAGTAAACATTGTGGATTAGATTGCATTATTTTTATCCATATAAGATGCATCACCATTTTACCTTTAGCATTCATTTAGTTTCTTTCTTCCCTTTTCCCAAAAAGTAAAAACATATATCTCAATAGAACATTCGAAGGGAACTAGCCCGTAATCTGGAGGTCTAATCTCATCATAGGACACCCACAACCTGAGATTAGTCCGATGTTACATGGAATTGCGGTGCTTTAACTAGCCTTGCATACGGGTGCAATTCCCAGTGATAACAATAATCTTATATCCCCATTTTTCTTTCTTACTGGCACCAAATTTGATACCTAAGAAGAATGTCTAATTGGTTTGATTATTCCACCATCTCTGAGTTTCATGAGCTCTTCTTGCATTTTAGGTGCTAATGTGGGATTTATGGGTCTTTATTTTTGTCTATATGGTTTAGCATCAGGTTTCAATGGTATTTCATGCTGGAATAAGTCTTCTCTGCATGCCTTTAAATAATCATAGGACCAAGCAAACACATGTTTATATCTTCTAAGCAGGGCTATAAGCATTTCTCTGACTTTAGTTTTGTTTGTTTTGAGCTGCACCACTTCTTTCCCAAAACGAGTTTCCTTGCCATCTACCTCTTCCACAAATGCATTGAAATCTATTTCTTGGGATTCATATTGATCTACACAATGAAGGAACTTAATTAGATCCTCATCATCATTAAACACTTGCTAGTTATAGATATTATCAGGGATTGCAAGCCTAGTCTTGAAATCCACCTCTGTTATTCCTAATAATGTAATATCATTTCTTTTTAGGGCTATATTGGCCAGGAAATCTACCATTATGTTTTTAGATATTTCTATCCAATCTATAGAGAATGCATCAAAAAGTTCAATGGTGTCCCAAACAACATTTCTATATTGCTTTAACCTCTTGTTCTTTGATGAATATTTTGCCCTAATTTGTGAGACAATTAGTTCAGAGTCTCCATACACTGCTAGCAGTTTGATTCCATATCTTAGGGCAATATTCAAACCCATCAGCAATGCCTCGTATTCAATGATATTATTAGTACATTCAAAAGTTAATAAGAATGAGTATTTGAATGTTTTTCCTATTGGCGAGATGAATATCACTCCTGCTCCATTCCTTTATTTACTACATGCACCATCAAAATACATTTGCCATACACCATGTTCATCTAACTAAGCCTCTCTATTGATTGGTTCTGTATTTTGTAATTCAAGCTGTGATTTTTCAATTATGAAACTTTCAAGATCTACATCACAAAAACAATTCATTTGGTTTGGATCCAGATGCTCTATTATATTTTCATATCTTGGCTCTCTACACAACCTAATTTCCTTCCCATTTACTAGTATTGTTGCATATGATAAGTCCAATTGGACATTTCCCACTACTGCAGTAGTCTATTGTCTAGATAACAACATTCCATAGTATGGTGGAGTATCTACTACAATTATATCAGCTCTGTAAGTGGCTTTAGGACATGAGTCCAATTTCAACTCCACATCCTTCATGAATTCAACAACCGGGATGGACCTATTATCCATTGCATAGCATTTACCATATGTTGTATCCACCCACAAGCCTAATTCTTTCGTAACAACTATTGACATGATGTTTACTGTATCTTCAAAGTTGATCATGCAATTTCTTACCAATTTGTTATTGATCAACAGTGTTATATAGAATGGGTCCACCTAGGAAGGATTCTTTGTTATGGTATCACCAAGATAGATTTCAGGTGTTTTCATTACTTATTGTTCAAGATTGTTTATTTTGTTTTCTAACCCTTCTTTGTTTTTTATTCTAATTTTGCTGCTTGTTTGGTATATTGGAAATCAATTTGAGAGTACTGTCCCTGTATTCATCTATTCTTATCATCTCTATTAATATTACTAACATTTTTTATTTGAGACGATGCTTGTGTTATGTCAAATGAGGGAGTTGTAACTAATTGCTCTATTTTTTTCTATCTTATTGGAGCTCTTTTCTTGAGATTGCTACTTATTGTTGTCTTTTGTCTTAATTTTCTCAACCTTTGTTGTTTCCTTGTGTGTATCCTTCTAAGTTTCTCCTTTCTTCTAGTTATCCAAGGCACCCTTCCTATGATTTGGCTCTTTGATGAACAAGCCTCTATTATAAATATGTGCCTATGATGTGTTGTCATTGATGTCAACATATCTCTTTGTCATAAAAAAGGGAACCAGTGGATATCAGTGAGGAATAAAAATCAAAGTACATGGACCATAAGACTATGTAAAGGATTGTCTGAAGTAGCTCTAGTTAAGATTTGAGAGGTCCACATGAAGATTTGAAGAAGATATGGCCATCTGAGTAGAACCAGATTTGCAGTGTTCAAAAGAGACAGAGTGACAGGAAAGAGGTCTGGATTGTTCTGAAAATGTAATATGATGATCTATGGATCTAGAGGCATGTTTGGGAAGTCAGTGTGTATCCTCAACTTAATTGGTTCATGGTTTGGAGGTCCACAAGCAATCTTTCTAGTGTGATAGTCATGGCAGACAGTGTTCTTGAGGTACTGGATGAAGATGCAAATGATTTTGATGATTTGGAGTAGTGCGGATGTTGTTGAATTCAATGTTCTTATGGAGATCTTTGGATCGTGTAGCTACTGTGTTGGAGGTCTGCATTGAAGTTTGAGCTCGTTATTGAAGATTTCCCTCTTGGTGTTGCTGTTCTTCCCAGTCTTGGCTGATTAGATGATTCAAGCATGTTGTGGATGACCTAAGATCATTTCTATGGAGCATGGCATGTTGATTGAGGAAGATTTGAGTCCCAGTTATGTTTGGCCAACAACTTAGTGATTCACATTAAGTCAGATGTTTGTTATGCCAACCTTGATGTTCATTCCAAGGTTGATGAAGTGCATAAATACTTGTGGATAAGTTGTGGAAAGTCATCCTTGTGTGAAAATAATAAAATCCAAGGAAAGGATTAGAAGAAGAGCAGAGTAGAGGAGAAGTAGAAGAACAAGAGCTATTTAGGATGAAGAGTTAAAAAAGTATTTGGGGCAGAGCAAAAGTTTTGTGAGATTCCAATGAAACTGAACTAGGCATGAAAAATATGCTATTTATCAGTTAATTATTTCTGTGTTAAAACATAAATTCTGTAGGCAATGAGCCTCTCTTGAGCAGTGAGCTCTCGGCAGTGAGCCTGAAGGCATGTGCCTTCTCTTTTCTTCTAAGTACTTTTAACAGGGTATAAATATTGTGGGTTAAACCCCACCTTGGTTTTCACTTAACCGGCTTCCCACGTAAAAATTCTGGTGTTATGTGTGCTTAATTTATTTCTGTTCATGTGTTGTTGATTCATGCTTTAATGTTTACATTATTAATCTGATTGTAAGTTGATAAAGAAGATTAAAAGTAGAAAAGGTTAAATTTGTGGGACAACTGATTCACCCCCCCTCTCAATTGTCCAAACTAATTCCAACAATTGGTATAAGAGCTAAGTTCCTCTGAAGGAAGCTTAATTGCTTGAGGAGATCCAGGATGTCATCATACAAGAAGGATAGTCTGAGATTTGATGGATCAAATTATTCTCTTTGGAAGATGCATATGAAGTGTCGTTTACAATGCATGCGTGATTCTTATTGGTTGATAACTAAGGATGAGAATAAGATTCCAAAAAAAAGGCCTAATACTTCAGATGAAGTCAAAGATGTGGAGAACAATGTTTGAGCTATAGAAGCATTGTTGAGTGCCCTAATTGATACTGAATTAAAAAATGTCTTGGAATTAAAAAATTGCGCATAAAATCTGGGAGAAGCTGGAAACTCTATATGAAGGAGATGAACATGTCAAATGTGCCAAGCTACAAACCCTGAAGGGTAGATATGAAACCTTAAGGATGAGTGAAGATGAAAACATTACCTCCTACATGCACAAGGTGAATGAACTTGTAAGTGGTATCAGGTATGCTAGTGGAAAATTGGAAGAATTAGAGATTGTGGCCAAAGTGCTCAGATCCTTACCTCCAGCTTACAAGCATAAAGCTACTACCATTGAAGAAATCAGGATTGTGACAACTGTCACAAGGGATCAGTTGGTTGGAAAGCTTTTAGCATTTGAAATGAGTGAGTTTGGTGATTCTCTTCCCAAATGTGAATCTGCATTTAGAGCTAGTGTTCATGGAAAGTAAAGATATGATCCGGGTGAAAGCTCCTCAAGAAGATCAAATAGATTTGAGAAAGCAAGGAAGGATCTTGAAGATGATGAAATTGAGGCTACAGAACTTGAAGCTCTCATTGCCAAAAGAGTGCCAAGAGGATCTGGTAAGTATCAAGCAAAATTGCCATTCAAATGTTTCACTTGTAATAAGATTGGTCATTTTGCCTCAAGATGTCTGGAGAGGGTTTCAAACCCAAACCCTAACAGGTATAAAAATCAAAAGAAATGTTATTATGTCCAAGAAGCTGGAGAAGGATTCACAGATGATGAATCTAATCATGGAGATTTCACTGAAGGTGATTGGGTGTTCATTGCTATCAAAGAAGAAGATCTGGTGTCAACTGAATCTACTAGCTGTGGAAATGTGGAAAGTACCTTGGCTGCTCAAGTTGTTGAAAAAGATGAATGGGTGATTGATAGTGGATGTTCTCATCATATGACTAGTGATAAAAGTAAGTTTGTAAGCTTTAAAAAATATGAAGGTGGATTTGTGAAATTTGGAGACAACTCAGCTGGTAGAATCTGTGGCAGAGGATCCATCTCTTTTGATGGTAAGAATAACACCAATAATGTTCTATATGTGGAAGGACTGAAGCATAATCTTCTCAGTGTTGGACAATTGGTTGACAAGGGTTATGATCTTTGATTCAAGGATGGAAAATGTAGAATCTTGGAAAGCTCCAAAAGTAAAATTGCATCTGGTACTCAAACTAGAGGTAACATCTAGCATTTAAGTAGTTCTGGCAAAAGTTGTTTGATTGCTCAGATAAATCAAAGTTAGTTATGGCATAGGAGGATGTGTCATGTGAATTTTGATAACATTGTCAAGATAAGTTCTACTCAGGCTATAAGAGATCTTCCAAAACTTGTGAAACTTGATAGCATGTGTAGAGAATGTCAATTTGGTAAACAAAACAAAATCTTATTCAAAAGTAAAGAACAATTTTCAAGTGGACGGTTGGAACCGGTGCATACTGATCTCTGTGGTCCTGTTAGAACTAGGAGTGTGCAAGGAGACAGATATTTCATGTTGTTGATTGATGATTACTCCCAGATGATGTGGGTAACCTTCCTAAAAGAAAAATCAAAAGCTCTTGACAAGTTTAAGGTGTTCAAGGTGATAGTGTAAAATGAGATTGGTGAGAAAATAAAGTGGCTGAGATCTGACAGAGGTGGAGAATTTACCTCCAGAGAGTTTGATACATTTTGTGAAAAGCATGGAATAAAGAGATAGTTATCTACTCCTAGGACTCCTCAGCAAAATGGAGTTGTGGAAAGAAAGAACCAGACCATTCAAGAAGCTTCCAGGACCATGATGATGGAAATAGATTTTTCTCAAGTCTATTAGAGAGAAGTTGTGAGTACTGCTATCTACACTCTTAACCGGGTGCAGATCAAAGGCAATTCTGGTAAGACCCCTTATGAACTATGGTTTGGTCATCCTCCTATTGTGAGATATTTCAAAGTTTTCGGTAGTAAATGCTATATCAAAAGAGATGAGGACTTAGGCAAGTTTGATGTAAGAAGTGATGAAGGAATATTTTTGGGATACTCTACTCAAAGTAAGGCTTACCGGTGCTTTAACAAGAGGTTTAAAAAGATTGTTGAAAGTGCTAATGTTAGAGTTGAGAAAAGGACATTCTAAGTATTGTGGATATGATTCAGATGATCAAGATGAAATTCAAAGTCAAGGAAAGCAAGTTCAAACCTAGACTCAGATCCAGATTGATCCAGTGACTCAAGAGAATAGTGTAGATGCTGAGGAACAAGATCAAGAAACAGAAGCTCAAGCGATTCCTAAAACTCCCAGGTATGTAAGGCTAAATCCTCCTAAAGATCAGATCATAGGAGATAAGAGTAAAGGTGTTTGAACTAGGAGAAAAATTACTGAAGATCAAGAGGAGATTTGTTTCATTTCAAAAATTGAACCTAAATCAGTAAGTGAAGCCCGCAATGATGAAAACTGGGTAAAAGTAATGGAAGAAGAATTGATGCAAATTGAAAAGAATCACACTTGGGATCTTGTTCCTAGACCTGAAGACAAAAATGTGATTGGAACTAAATGGGTCTTCTGGAATAAACTAAATGAAGATGGTGAAGTTGTAAGAAAAAAAGCAAGGTTGGTATGCAAAGGCTATTCTCAAGTGGAAGGAATTGATTTTGAAGAAACTTTTGCTGCAGTGGCAAGAATAGAAGTAGTCAGACTATTTCTTGCATTTGTTGCTTTCAAAGATTCTAAAGTTTACCATATGGATGTCAAATCAGCATTCCTGAATGGAGAGTTGGAGGAAGAAGTCTACATTGAGAAACCAGAAGGATTTCAGTTGTCTAGTCAGAAAGATATGGTTTGCAGACTAAGAAAAGCATTGTATGGACTCAAGCAAGCCCCAAGAGCCTGGTATGCAAGATTGGATAAGTATTTGCTTAAGCTAGGATTTAACAAAGGCACTGTTGATAGTAATCTTTACTTCAAGATTAATCATGAGGACATCTTGATTGTTGAGGTGTTTGTTGATGATATCATTTTTGGTGGAAATGAGTGTATGTGCAAAGCATTTGTTGATCAGATGAAAAGTGAATTTGAAATGTCAATGTTTGGTGAGATGAATTTCTTCCTAGGTCTGCAAATTATTCAGTCAGATAAAGGTATCTTCATATCTCAGTCCAAGTATGTGAGAGAATTGTTGAAGAAGTTTGGAATGAAAGATTCAAAGCCAGTGGGTACACCTATGGTAATCAGATGCAAGTTGAGTAAAGATGATGACTCCCCTAAGGAAAATTAGAAAAGGTATAGATCAATGATTGGAGGATTGCTCTATCTCACTCAGACCAGACCTGACATCATGAATGCAGTTGGACTTGTTGCTAGATTTCAAGTTGATCCTAGAGAATCCCAGGTTGTAGCAGTCAAGAGAATTTTTAGATATCTCAAAGGGACAATTGTTGATGGCTTATGGTATCCAAAGGATAATAACTTCACCCTTCATGCATATACAAATGGTGATTGGGTAGGAGATGTGGATGACAGAAAAAGCACTAGTGGTGGTACATTCTTCTTGGGAAGTAGATTGGTTTCTTGGATGAGCAAAAAGCAGGAGGTAATTTCCATATCTACAACATAGGCATAATATATATAAAAAACAAACAATTGTACTCAAGTTCTGTGGATGAAGAAAATGTTGAAGGACATCAAAATTGTGTTTGAGGATCCATCACAATCTTTTGTGATAATTCAAGTGCAATAAGCATCTCAACAAATTCGGTGTTGCATTCAAAGACAAAGCATATATCTATCAAGTTTCATTTCTTGAGAGAGAAGGTAAATGAGAATAAATTCAGGTTGGAGTTTGTGTCTTTAAAGGATCAGATCATGGATATTTTCACTAAGCCTCTTCCCAAGGATACTTTTGAGTATCTCAGAGAGAAGTTAGGGGTTATTACCCCTCCTAATCAGAACTAAGATGTAAGATGCACTAAGGTGCATCAGTCTAGTGGAATTCATAGTCATATCTTGTGATTTGGATTGATGTTAAGGAGATACTACTCAGGGGGAGTAGTCAGTATGCAAATTTTAGAGATTAGTCTGAAACAAAAAAGGGGGAGAAAAGATTGCAAATATGTGCCCTTTGCCATTGATGTCAAAGGGGGAGAGAAGTCATGTGAAAAACTAGTTGTTGATGAAAGGGGGGCAGTGAAGAAAGTGGTTGTAGAAGTGATAAGAGAAAGGGGGAGAAATCCTTGTCTTGATGGTTGAATCAGTTTTTCACATCATATGTTGCCATCAATGAAAAGGAAGGAGATTGTTGCAAATATATGTCTATGATGTGTTGTCATTGATGTCAACATATCTCTTTGTCAAAAACAAGGGAAACAGTGCAGATCAGTGAGGAATAAAGATCAAAGTATACGAACCCTATGACTATGTAGAGGATTATCTAAAGTAGCTCCAGTTAAGATTTGAGAGGTCCGTATGAAGATTTGAAGAAGATATGGCCATCTGAGTAGAACTAGTTTTGTAGTGTTCAGAAGAGACAGAGTGACAAGAAAGAGGGCCGGATTGTTTCAAAAATGTAATATGATGATCTGCAGATCTAGAGGTATGTTTGGGAAGTCAGTGTGTACCCTCAACTCAAGTGGTTCATGGTTTGGAGGTCCACAAGCAATCTTTCTAGTGTGACAATCATGGAAGACAGTGTTCTTGAGGTACCAGATGAAGATATAAATGATTCTGATGATTTGGAGTAATGCAGATGTTGAATTCAATGTGCTTGTGGAGATCTCTGGATTGTGTATCTGCTATGTTAGAGGTCCGCATTGAAGTTTGAGCTCATTATTGAAGATTTTCGTCTTGGTATTGTTGTTCTTCCCGGTCTTGGCCGATCGGATGATTCAAGCATGTTGTAGATGACCTAAGAGCATTTCTATGGAGCATGGCGTGTTGATTAAGGAAGATTTGAGTCTCAGTTATGTTTGGCTGACAACATATTCACATTAAGTTAGATGTTTGTTATGTTGATCTTGATGTTCATTCCAAGGTTGATGAAGCGTATAAATACTTGTGGATAATTTGTGGAAAGTCATCTTTGTGCAAAAAAAAAAATCCAAGGAAAGGATCAGAAGCAGAGAAGAAGCAGAAGAACATGAGTTGTTTAAGATGAAGAGTTAAAGAAGAAGTATTTGGGGTAGAGAAGAAGTTTTGTGAGCTTCCAATGAAATGGAACCAGGCATGAAAAAGATGTTATTTATCAGTTAATTCTTTCTGTGTTAAAACAAAAATTCTGTAGGCAATGAGCCTCTCTTGAGTAGTGAGCTCTGGGCAGTGAGCCTGAAGGCACGTTCCTTCTCTTTTCTTCAAAGTACCATTGGGAATTAATGTGTCTCAACCTTGGTAATTCCTTACATTATTAATTTTTGTATTTATTATTTAATTGCCTATGTTGTAAATATTTGTAAATTCCATATCATATTGTGGGATGTGGCACAGTGATGTGTCAATCCTACATGGAATATGACAACTTGTAATTTTGTCCTGACATGAGGAGATAGGTGTCCCACTTTTTGGTAGGAGAATTTTTCCATGTGTCAGCATCTTCCATGTTGTGTAAGTGAATCTTGACCGAAACAGTTATGACAGGTTCCTATGACAAAATCTATGACATGTAAGAGTCAGAAATAGAAGGTTGTAAGACAGGTGGAGACATGTGTCATGAAGCATCTTTGAAAAATGCATATTTGGGTGCCCCAAGGTGGACTATGACATGTTGTAAGAGAATATGCTATTTATAGCATGCGTATGATAGATTCTCTTATAGCAGTAAGTTGTAACTGCTATGACAGATTCTATGATGGTTGTAAGAGTCATAAGAGCATCTGTCATAGCCTATTTTAGAAATAGGCGACCTCTTTGGGATGGGAGCTATGGACAAGTGTTAGGCACATTCTACAATGTTGACCAAGTGTCCTTAGGTGTGTGTTTTGGTCCATGAAGCCAAGTTGGACGCCCATCCCAAGAAAGGTCTAATATTGCCTTGTATTTTCTATATAAATAGGTGCTTGGAGGAGTAGAGGCATCACAAGTTTTACAAGTACGGTTATGCTGCCAGATTGACTCCAGACATAAGTGTTGAAGACCATTGAAATTTGAATTGCAAGTGTATTGTAAACATATTTCAAATTTGTTAATACATTGTGCAGGTTTATGAGTGTGGGGATTTTCACCCAATAAGGGTTTTCCCCACCATAAATCTTTGTCTCTCTTCTTCTGTCTTCTTTATGGTTCATGTGTATTGCTGCAATATCTTGTTTATGTGTTACATATTGCTGTAGTTATAAGGATTAAATTGAATTTGCATAGCCCTCTCCTCATTAGATTAGTGTAGGAAACAATTTTCACACACCTTGCTTCCTTTCAGTTGGTATCAGAGCTTGATCACCTTTGGTCCTAATTGTTGGGTAGGGGTTTTTTGAGCTGATCTTAAGTTTGTTAGATTCAGGACAGACAACTAAGAGGGGGGGTGAATCAGTTGTCAAAACTTTCTTACCAATAACACACTTAAAATCTTCTTAGTGGTTTAGTAGCATATCAATAAATCAATCATGGAAACATAATGCATTCAATCAAGAGCAGAAATACATCAACACATAAGACACCAAGATTTTGACGTGGAAAACCTGGTTAAGGGAAAAACCATGGGGTAATTAACTCAAGATTGTATTCTCTATTAGAAGAATAGAAAGAACAAAATGGCACATGCCAATTAGGGCTCACTACCTAATCACACTGCTCACAAGAGGCCCACTGCCTACAAGAGTGTTGCAAGTATGAGGTGAGCCATTGTTGTCATTGATGTCAACATACTCATATTGCATTGACAAGAAGGATTTGATGAGCTGTGTGCTGAGGATATTGAGAAAATTAGCCTCAGTCAGGAACAGTGAAGAACAGTGATGAGAAGAAGGCAAATGTACTGTATAGGATGAGAACCGGAGGATGCGGATTAAAGGGTTAGTAGATATGAGTCTTGAGATGCTTTAGTTAAGATTTCAGAGGTCCGCATGAAGACCTGAAGGAGTTGTGGCTGTCGGTATAGAACCGGTTCCGGCAAGTATCCAGAGGTGACAGAGGATCACAAAAAGGTCCGGTGAGGTCCGGAATTGTATTATCCTAATCTGCGGATTGGACGGAGTGTTTGGGATGTCCTTGTGATGTGTCATCCTGATTTGTGTATGATTTGGAGGTCCGGAAGTACCTCTTGCATTATGACAGTGGCGATAGACTGTGTTCTTGAAGTTCCGGATGAGGAAGACAAGAGATCCCAGGAAGTAGAGGAAGTGCGGATGTATCCGGACATTCAGACAGGCTTGTGAAGGTTCTTGGATCATGTTTAGGTTGTGTTGTTGGTCCGCATTGATGGTAGAGCCCGGAATTGAAGTTATTCTTCCGGATGAAGTTCTTGCTCTGTTTAGCCGACCGGATGAGTTGTTCATCCTGCGAATGTTCTTGTGATGGCCGACCGGATGTGTTATTCATCTTGCGGATACTCCTATGGTTGTTTGCCGACTTAGATGTTTGTTCCTAAGTCGATGTCTTGTATAAATAACGGTTTGTGAGTTCATTTCAAAGTGTGGTGTGTGGATAAGTGTGGCATAGCGAAGAAACGTGCGAAAGGCAGAGCAGAGATTTTTTGGGCTTAATTGGAACTGATCCGGACATGGTAGAGATGTCATTCTCCAGTTCAAGACTGTGATTTTTATCACTTTGTAGACAGTGTGTCTCCTTGTAGGCAGTGGGCCTCTTTGTGAGCAGTGTGCTCGGGCAGTGAGCCCTTATTGGCATGTGCCATTCATTTTTCTTTATTCTTCTAACAGAGAATAATTCTTGGGTTAATCACCCCGTGGTTTTTCCCTTAACCGGGTTTTCCACGTCAAAATCTTGGTGTTCAATGTGTTGATGCTTATCTGCTCTTGTGTTTATATATTATGCTTCCATGGATGATTATTTGATATGCTGCTAACTAACAACAAAGAATCAAGTGTTTGAAAGAACAAGAAGTTTTATACAACTGATTCACCCCCCCCCCTCTCAGTTGTATGCCCTAGATCCAACAAAGAGACCCACTGTCTACAGAATAATAAGTATCACCTACTTGAACTAGAAAATAGCATCTTCACCATGCTTGAATCAGTTCCATTTAAGCCCAATACTTCTGCTCTGCCTTTCACTCTCCTCCTTGCTACCACACACTCATCTCCACAAGGAGACCTTTGAAATGACATTACAATCCCTTATTTATACAAGACATCTACATAGGAATGATCATCTAAGTCGGTAAACATCAACAAGAACATCCACAGAATGTGTAACTCATCTGGGTCGACCAGCCTCAAGAAGAACATCATCATCCAGAAGTTATTTTCAATTGCGAGCTCCAACTCCAATGCAGACCACCAACACGAATTGGACATGATCCAAAGACCTCCACAAGCTTGCCTGAATCACCAAGAACATTCACACTTCATCTACTTACTGAAATCCTTCTCTCCTTCATCCAGAAACTCAAGAACATTGTCTGTCATCACTGTTACAAAGGAATAGATGCTTGCGGACCTTCAAACCATGAACCAATCAAGTTGACACTTCAAAAAGACTTCCTTAACACTCCCTCAAATCCGTAGAACAAGATAATGCATTTCTAGAACTCACCAGACCTATCTGTATCACTCTGTTACCATTGAACACCTGTCAGAACTAGTTTTACTAGAATGGAAACAACTTCTTCAAATCTTCATGCAAACCTCTAAAATCTCTATTGAACCACCTTAAGATACATATCTACAAACCCTTTAATTTGCATCCTCTTATCCTCATCCCATCTTGGACTTTTACCTTACTGTCATCACTATTCCTGATTGAGACTAATTTTCTCAATATCCTCAGCACACAACTCATCCAATCCTTATCATTAATGCAACAGGAGTATGTTGACATCAATGACAACACCAGTTAGGCCCATACTTGCAACAATCTCTCCCTTTATCATTAATGGCAACATATGATGTGAAAAACTATTTTGATCATCAAGACAAGAACTTCTCCTTACTGTCACAACTCCCCTATCAGCAACAACCATTCACATGTCTTTTCTCCCTTTATTGCTCCCCCTTTGATAAGAAACCACTTTTTTTTCACATGTCTTCTCTCCTCCTTTGACATCAAAGGCAAAAGGCACATACTTGCAATTTCACCACTTTAGAATCATACCTGCTACTCCCCCTGAGTAACAACTCCCCATCATCAATCTGGACCACAAGATACGACTGTGATATCCACCGGACTGATGCACATCAGTGCACCTTAGTTCATCACTAGAGGGGAAATAACCCCTAACTTCTCCCTGAGATACTCAAAAGAGTCCTTAGGTAGAGGTTTAGTAAAGATATCTACAATCTGATCCCTGGAAGGCACAAAGTCAAATTTGACTTCATTCTTGTTCACTTGCTCTCTCAAAAAGTGAAACTTGATGGATATATGTTTAGTCTTTGAATGCAACACTAGATTCTTAGATATATTTATTGCACTTGAATTATCACAAAAAATTGTGATAGACTCCTCATACTCCACTCTTATGTCTCTTAGCATTTGCTTCATCAACAAAACTTGAGTGCAACTACTTGCTGCTGCAATATATTTTGCTTCTGTAGTGGACAGAGATATTACCTTTTGTTTATTGCTCAACCAAGAAACCAATCTCTTCCCCAAAAAGAATGCTCCACCACTGGTACTCTTCTGGTCATCCACATCTCCTACCCAATCTGCATCAGTATATGCATGAAGAGAGAAATCATGATCTCTAGAATACCACAGACCATACTCAACTGTCCCTTTTAGATATCTAAAGATCCTCTTGATTTCCATGACATGAGATTCTCTAGGATCAGCTTGGAATCTAGCAACAAGACCAACAACCTGAATAATGTCTGGTCTAGTTTGAGTAAGATACAATAGTCCTCCAATCATTAACCTATACTTTTTCTAATCAGCCTTAGGAGAGTCATCATCTTTGCTCAATTTACATCTGGTTTCCATGGGAGTATTCATTGGTTTTGAATCTTCCATCCCAAATTTCTTCAACAATTCTTTCACATATTTGGTCTGAGAAATGAAAATTCCTTTCTTTGTTTGAGTGATTTGTAGACCTAAAAAGAAATTCATTTCCCCAAGCATGGACATCTCAAATTCACTTTTCATTTGATTTGCAAAGGTTTTACACATACTATCTCTTCCTCCAAATATGATATCATCAACAAACACTTCAACAATTAAGATGTTCTCATGATCAATTTTGAAATACAAATTACTGTCAGCAGTACCTTTGTTGAAACCAATCTTCAAAAGATGCTTATCCAATCTTTCATACCAGGGTCCTGGGGCTTGCTTCAGTCCATACAGTGCCTTCTTCAACTTGTAGACCATATCACCATGATCAAATAATTGAAATCCATCTGGTTGCTCAATGTACACTTCTTCTTCCAAGTCACCATTCAGGAAGGCAGACTTGACATCTATCTGATATACCTTGAAATCCTTGAAAGCAACAAAAGCAAAAAATAATCTGACTACTTCAATTCTTGCCACCATAGCAAAAGTTTCTTCAAAATCAACTCCTTCTATTTGAGAATAGCCCTTGCAGACCAATCTGGCTTTATTTCTGATTACTTCACCAACTTCATTTAGTTTGTTCCGGAAGACCCATTTGGTTCCAATCACATTCCTGTTTCTAGGTCTGGGAACAAGATCCCAAGTGTGATTTTTCTCAATTTGCATCAACTCTTCCTCCATTGCTTTAGTCCAGTTTTCATCATTGCAGGCTTCATCTACTGACTTAGGTTCAATCTTTGAAATCAGACAATACTCATCTGAATTTTGAGCAATTCTCCTTCTAGTTTGCACACCTTTGCTTTTGTCACCTATGATCTGATCTTCAGAGTGGTTCAGTTTTACATACCTTGGAACTTTGGGAGTTTCTTGCACTTCTGATTCTTGATCAGTCTCATTAAAACTCATCTCTTCTTCCTGATTTACCAGATTAGTTTGAATCTGACTTTTAGAGGAGGCTTGGGCTCCTTGAATCAGAACACCATTCTGATCATCTTCATCATATTCATAAAACCTTGAGGGTTTTTCAATTCCTTCATCAACCTTCACATTTGTACTTTCAATCATTTTTCTCAGTCTCTTGTTATAACACTGGTATGCTTTTCTATGAGTAGAGTAACCTAAGAATATTCCTTCATCACTTCTAACATCAAACTTTCCTAGATCTTCATCTCTTTTAATGTAACATTTTCTACCAAAAACTCTGAAATACCTCACAATAGGAGTGATGCCAAACCAAAGTTCATAAGGAGTTTTACCAGTATTGCTTCTGATTTGTACTCGATTGAGAGTATTGACTGCAGTGCTGACAGCTTCTCTCCAATAGATCTGAGGAACATTTGCTTCCATCATCATGGTCTTAGATGCTTCCTAGATGGTCCGGTTCTTTCTCTCAACTACTCCATTCTGCTGTGGAGTCCTAGGAGCAGACAACTGTCTCTTAATTCCATGTTTCTCACAGAAATCTATGAACTCACCGGATGTGAATTCTCCACCTCTATCAGACCTCAGACATTTCAATTTTAATCCGGTTTCATTCTCTACCATAGCCTTGAATATCTTGAATTTCTCAAGAGCTTTTGATTTCTCTTTCAGAAAGGTTACCCACATCATCCAAGAATAGTCGTCAATTAGTAACATGAAGTATCTATCACCTTACACACTCTTGATTCTTGTTGAACCACAAAGATCAGTATGAACTAAGTCCAATAATCCGGTGGAAGATTGTTCCTTGCTTTTAAATGAGATTCTACTTTTTTTCCCAACTGACATTCTTTGCACAAACTTTTTGTAGGTTTCACCAATTTTGGAAGATCTCTTACAACCTGAGTATTGCTTATCTTGATGATATTATCAAAATTTACATGACACATTCTCCTATGCCATAACCAACTCTGATCAACTTGAACAAATAAACAACTTTTACTAGTACCAACCAAGTGGAAGATATTACCTTTAGCTTGAGTATCGGATGCAATCTTTGTTCCAGAACTTTCAAAGATCTTGCATTTTCTATTCTTGAATTGGAGATCATAGCCTTTGTCCACCAACTGACCAACATGGAGAAGATTGTGCTTCAGTCCTTCAACATACAGTACATTACCAGTTTTGTTCCTTCCATCAAAAGAGATAGTTCCTCTTCCTCTTATTCTACCAGCAGAATTATCACCAAACTTTACCACTCCTCCTTCATACCTTTCCAAATCTATGAACTTATTTTTGTCACCTGTCATATGGTGAGAGCATCCACTGTCAATGACCCAATCATCCTTTTCTTCAACTTGGGCAGCCAAAGCTCTTTCTACAACTTTATGATGGACAGATTTAGAGGATAATGGTTCTTCTTCCTTGATGGAAATAAATACCCAATCACTTCCAGATTTGTTTTCTGTCTCTGATTCATCATCTGCTACTCCTTCATTATCATCTTCCTCATGAACATAGTAACAGTTCTTTTGGAACCTTGATCTGTTAGGATTTGGCCTTGAAAATCTTTTCGAACACTTTGAGGCAAAATGACCAATATTATTGTAGTTAAAACACTTAAAAGGCAATTTTCCTTCATACTTACCAGATCCTCTTGGCAGTCTTTTTGCAATAAGGGCTTCAAGTTGAGCAGTTTCTGCTTCCTCTTCTTCTAGGTCTTTTCTTGCTTTTTCATACCATGAGAGTTTCCTTGAAGAGTTCTCTCCCAGATCAAACCTTTGTTTTCCTTTCACAGAGGTACTGGCTTTGAATGCAGATTCAGTCTTAGGAGAGGCATCTCCAAACTCGATCATTTCAAATGCAGCCAATTTACCAGCAAATTGATCTCTTGTGATAGTTGTATGGGCTCTAAATTCTTCAATGGCAGCAGCCTTGATTTTATAAGAAGTAGGAAGGGATCTAAGAATTTTTCCAGCAATCTCATCTTCATCCAAGACTCCACTAGCATTTCTAATTCCACAAACAATCTCATTTACACTTGGCATAAAAGTAGTAATATTTTCATCATCTCTCATCTTCAGATTTTCAAATTTCCCTTTTAGACTCTATAACCTTGCACATTTAACATACTTGTCTCCTTCATGCAAAAGTTCCAGTTTTTGCCAAATCTCAAAAGCAGTTGGTAGGTCAACAACATTTGAAAGCTCTGAATCAGATAGTGCACTTAGAAGAGCTTCTATAGTCTGTAGATTGTTTTCAGCATCTGTGATTTCATTTGGGGATTTCAGACCACCCTGAGGAGGAGTATACTTTGTTGAGGCCATGTTCCAGTACTGCATTCCCATACATTGTAAGTGACATTTCATGCGACATTTCCAAAGATTAAAATTGGTTCCATCAAACTTCGGACTATCCTTCTTGTAGGATGACATCTTGGATCTCCTCAAGTGGTTAAGCTCCTTTTAGAGGAACTTGGCTCTGATAACAATTGTTAGATGTAGGATAGACAACTGAGAGGGGGGGTGAATCAGTTGTCAAAACTTTCTTACCAATAACACACTTAAAATATTCTTAGTGGTTTAGCAGCATATCAATAAATCAATCATGGAAACATAATGCATTCAATCAAGAGCAAAAATACATCAACACATAAGACACTGAGATTTTGACATGGAAAACTAGTTAAGGGAAAAACCATGGGGTGATTAAACCAAGATTGTATTCTCTATTAGAAGAATAGAAAGAACAAAATGGCACATGCCAATTAGGGCTCACTGCCCAAGCACACTACTCACAAGAGGCCCACTACCTACAAGAGACACACTATCTACAGAATAATAAGTATCACCTACTTGAACTGGAAAATAGCATCTTCACCATGCTTGAATTAGTTCCATTTAAGCCCAATACTTATGCTCTACCTTTTTCTCTCCTCCTTGCTACCACACACTCATCTCCACAAGGACACCTTTAAAATGACTTTACAATCCCTTATTTATACAAGATATTGACTTAGGAATAATCATCTAAGTCGACAAACATCAACAACAACATCCACAGGATATGTAACTCATCCGGTCAGCCAGTCTTAGGAAGAACATCATCATCTGGAAGTTATTCTTCATTTGCGAGCTCCAACTCTAATGTGGACCACCAAAATGAACTGGACATGATCCAAAGACCTCCACAAGCTTTCCTGAATCACCAAGAACATCCACACTTCATCTGCTTACTGAAATCCTTCCCTCCTTCATTCAGAAACTCAAGAACACAGTCTGTCATCACTATTACAAAGGAATAGATGCTTGCGGACCTTCAAACCATGAACCAATCAAGTTGACACTTCAAAAAGACTTCCTTAAAACTCCCTCAAATCCGCAGAATAGGATAATGCATTTTCGGATCTCACCGGACCTATCTGTATCACTCTATTACCACTGAACCCCTGTCGGAACTAGTTTTACTAGAACGGAAACAACTTCTTTAGATCTTCATACAGACCTCTGAAATCACTATTGAACCACCTTAAGACACATATCTAGAAACCCTTTAATCTGCATCCTCTAATCCTCATCCTATCTTGGACTTTTACCTTACTGTCATCACTGTTCTTCACTGTTCCTGATTGAGACTAATTTTCTCAATATCCTCAACACACAGCTCATCTAATCCTTATCATTAATGCAACAAGAGTATGTTGACATCAATGACAACACCAGTTAGGCCCATACTTGCAACAAAGTTGAGTGGGAGTCTGTGCAGAGTATTTTGAATCTTATTGCAGTAGAGAGATGGAAAGCACATCCGAAAGGATAGAGGTGGAGAAATTCAATGGCACTAATTTTGAGCTATGGAAGCTCAAGATGGAAGACATGCTTGTATACCGAGACCTATGGGAAATTTTATCCGATGTAAAACCAACCACAATCTCACAAGATGATTGGGATCTAAAGGATCAGAAGGCTAAGGGTCTCATAAGACTCTGTTTAGCTGATTCCGTCCTATTGAATGTCCATGAGGAGAAGAGCACAAAAGACCTTTGGAAGAAGTTGGAAGATGTTTATCAGGCTAAATCCCTGGTGAACAAACTTTTCCTGAGAAAGAAGTTGTATTCTCTTCAAATGGAGGAAGGAGGATCTGTTGCTGAGCATATGAATGCCTTTAACATGCTCATTGAACAATTGACATCTGTTAGTGTGAAGATTGAGGAGGATGATCGTTGTATGACCTTGCTTTGTTCTTTGTTGGACTCATGGGATCATCTTGTCATGGCTATTAGAAGCACCACATCCACATTCAAAATGGAAGAAGTGGTATCTTCGTTGTTATCCAAGGGGATGTAGAGAAAGTCTTCTGAGGTAGCCAAGGAGGCTCTTGTAGTTCATGGAAGACCTAATGAGAAATGGAAAAAGAAGGACAAGAAAGCTGAGAAGGGTAGATCCAAGTCCTGTGGGAGATCCAAATCTCCTGCAAAGTCCAAGGCTTTTTGTTGGAAATGTGGGAAAACTGAGCATTTTCAAAAGGAATGCAAGGAGGAGAAGAAGAAGAAGAAGAAGAAAGCTCTTGATTCAGATTCTGACAAGTCACAAGAAGATGGTGATGCTTTGATTGCATCCCTGGCAACCCATGCATCTGATGATGTGTGGCTGATTGACTCTGGTGCATCATTCCACATGACCTCGCATCGAGACTGGTTTACCAAGTATGAAAAGTTCGATGGTGGAAAGGTGTATCTGGGTGATGACTCTCATCTGAAGATTGTTGGTCATGGAAGAGTCTCTATCTGATTTCCTGATGGATGAGTGAAGCTTTGGGGTTATGCACATCCCAGGCTTAGCACGGAACCTACTTTCTATAAGTATGTTGAATGATGCAGGTGTGCAGGTTGTCTTTTCGAAAGAAGGATGCAAGATGACTAGAGGAGCTATGGTGCTTGCTAAGGGTACTAGTAGAGGTACTATGTTTCAGCTGGAGGCATGCATTGCACAATGCAATAGTTCTTCTGACTCAAAGAAGAGGGAAGCAGTCACTCCATCCCCACCATCTGAACAAGCAGTGAAGAAATTTGTTGTTTCTACTTCTGATGGTTGTAATCGTGCATTGGAAGTTACACTTCCTGCTGAAAAGACAATGTTATGGCATAAGAGATTTGGCCACATTGGTGAGAAGGGTCTGCATACCCTGAGAAATAAGAACGTCGTTGAGGGGTTAGATGATTGTAATCTTGAGTTTGACTTTTGCGAATAGTGCATTTATGGAAAACAAAACCATGTGAGGTTTTACTCGAGTTCTCACAAGTCTTCTGGTTTATTGGACCTTATTCATTTTGATGTGTTTAGTCCTGTTAATGTTCCTTTGTTATCAAAATCTGTATATTTTGTATCTCTCATAGATGATTACAATAAAAGGACATGGATTTATTTTCTCAGAAGCAAATATGAAGTCTATAGCAAGTTTAAGGAGTTTAAGGCCTTTGCTAAAAATCAAACTGGTAAAAAGATTAAATGTTTGAGAACTGACAACGGTGGTGAGTTCTGTTCTACAGAATTTGATAAATATTGCAAGGAACTTGGGATTGAAAGAGAAAAGACAACTCCATACAACCAACAGCAAAATGGAGTTGTAGAGAGGATGAACATGACACTGATGGAGAAGGCTAGGAGTATGCTTAGTGGAGCTAGTCTAGAACAAACGTTTTGGGCTGAAGTTGTTGCCACTGCTTGCTATCTGGTAAACAGATCTCCTACATTAGCTCATGCTAGAAAGACACCCATGAAGGTGTGGTCTAGTAGAAAGCCTTCAATAAGGCATCTTCGTGTTTTTGGTTGTGAGGCATATGCACATGTGCCTAGGGAGAAGCGGTCAAAGTTGGAGAACAAAGCTGTTAAGTGTATCTTCATTGGCTATGGTGTCGATGTGAAAGGATACAAGCTTTGGGATCCTGTCACTGCAAAAGTGTTGTATAGCAGAAGTGTCATCTTTAAAGAGCTTACACCTTCTTCCACTATTTTACAGCCAGAAGAAAAAGAAAAGAAAGAGGATGTTGTTTAGTTTCCTACTAAACTTGAGAAGACTGAATAGAAAGACAATGTTCGACCTGATGATGAGGAGAGATTTGGCAGCTCTAAAAGCTCAAATGAAGAAGCTGAACCTCAACCTCAGCCCTTGAGGAGGTCTACACGGATAAGAAAGCAACCTGAAAGGTTTGGTTTTACATTGCTTGATTCTAGTTGTGCTTATGCTTTACTCACTAATAGTGATGAACCTAGAACTTCTTTGGACATGAAAGATGTAGGTTCCTTGAAGGAGGCCATGGAGGATGAAATAGCTTCTTTGGAAAAGAATCAAACTTGGGACTTGGTGCCTTTGCCTCTTGGATAGAAGCCCGTTGTATGCAAATGGGTGTTCAAGAAGAAAATTGGTGCAGATGGCAGTGTTCAGAAATATAGGCTAGATTGGTTGCGAAGGGGTATTCACAAGTGGAGGGTATAGATTATGGTGAGATCTTATCTCCCGTTACAAAGCTGACATCCATTCGATTCCTGTTGTGTATCGCAATAGCTTATGACTTAGAGGTAGAACATATGGATGCGAAGACAACTTTCCTTCATGGTGATTTGGAGGAAGAAATCTACATGTCACAGCCAGAGCATTACATGGTGAAAGGTAGAGAAAATTTGGTTTGCAAATTAAAGAAGTCTTTGTATGGTTTGAAGCAATCTCCTAGGAGGTGGTACTTGAAGTTTGATGCCTTTGTGTTGTCAATTAGATTTGTGAGATCAAAATCAGATCACTGTGTGTACTTTAAGTTTGATGGTGATCGTATTCTCATTGTTGCACTGTATGTTGATGATATGTTGCTCATTGGCAAGGGTAAAAATATGATTTTTGATTTCAAATCTCAGTTGTCAGCACAGTTTGAAATGAAAGATTTAGGGGCAACTAGGTACATTCTAGGAATGGAAATCAAAAGAGACGGAGCTAAGAAAAAACTTTGGTTAAGCCAGAGTAAGTATGTGAAGATCGTGTTGGATAGGTTTAGCATGACAGATTGTAGACCATTGTGTGTTCCTATTTCTTTGGGGACAGTTATCTATTGAGGATTGTCCAAAATCTCCTGGTGAGGTGGAGGACATGAGAAGAGTACCTTATGCTAGTGTTGTTGGCAGTTTGATGTATGCTATGGTCTACACAAGACCAGACATTGCCCAAGCAGTGGGAGTCCTTAGTCGATTTATGGCTAATCCTGGATGAGTTCATTGGGATGTAGTTAAGTGAGTGTTCAAATATTTGAGGGGTACTTCTGAGTATTCCATATGTTATCATGGTAATGTTACAGGACCTTCACATTCTGTTGATATTCATGGATTTGTGGATTCAGATTGGGCAGGTGACATTGATAGCAGGAGATCCACCAGTGCTTATGTGTTTACACTATTTGGTGGTGCTATTAGTTGGATGAGTAAGCGACAACCTGTGATTGCTTTCTCCATGATAGAAGCTGAGTATATGGCAGCAACTCTTGCTTGTAAGGAAGCCATTTGGCTTAAGAGATTGTGTTCAGATATTGGTGTTGATGCAGGTCAAATAACGATCAGTTGTGATAGTTAGAGTGCGATTTACCTTGCGAAGAATCCAACATTCCATGCCAGAACAAAGCATATTGATGTTCAGTTTCAATTCGTACGAGACATGGTAGAGGATGGGAAGGTAAATTTGGAGAAGGTAGATACCTCGAAGAATGTTGTAGATGCATTGACGAAGCCAGTGAGCACAGAGAAGTTCAGATGGTGTTCAGAGTCTATGGGCCTCTTGGCCTATAGCAGTTAAATCATGTTATTCTATTGGCTCTTACAAGGTGTTTGACAAGTGGGAGAATGTTGGGAATTAAAGTGTCTCAACCTTGGTAATTCCTTGTATTATTAATGTTTGTATTTATTATTTAATTGCCTATGTTGTAAATATTTGTAAATTCTATATTGTCATATTGTGGGATGTGGCACGGTGATGTGTCAATCCTACATGGAATATGACAACTTGTAGTTTTATCCTCACATGAGGAGCTAGGCATCCCACTTTGTGGTAGGAGCATTTTGCCATGTGTCGGCATCTTCCATGTTGTGTAAGTGAATCTTGACCAAAATGGTTATGACAGATTCCTATGACAGAATCTATGACATTTAAGAGTCAGAATAGAAGGTTGCAAGACAGGTGGAGACGTGTCATGAAGCATCTTTGAAAAATGCATATTTGGGTGCCCCAAGGTGGACTATAATATGTTGTAAGAGAATATACTATTTATAGCAGGTGTATGACAGATTCTCTTACAACTATAAGTTGTAACTGCTATGACAGATTCTACGATGGTCGTAAGTGTCATAAGAGCATATGTTATAGCCCATTTTGGAAATAGGTGACCTCTTTGGAATGGGATCTGTGGACAAGTGTTAGGCACATTCTACAATGTTGACCAAGTGTCCTTAGGCGTGTGTTTGGTCCATGAAGCCAAGTTGGATGCCCATCCCAAGAAAGGTCTAATATTGCCTTGTAATTTCTATATAAACACGTGCTTGGAGGAGTAGAGGCATCACAGGTTTTACAAGTACTATTATGCTACCGGATTGACTCTAGACATGAGTGTTGAAGACCATTGAAACTTGCATTACAAGTGTATTGTAAACATATTTCAGATTTGTTAATACATTGTGCAAGTTTCTAAGTGTGGGGTTTTTCACTTGATAAGGGTTTTCCCCACCGTAAATCTTTGTCTCTCTTCTTCTATCTTCTTTCTAGTTCATGTGTATAGCTGCAATATCTCGTTTATGTGTTACATATTGCTGTAGTTGTAAGGATTAAATTGAATTTTCATAGCCCTCTCCTCATTAGATTAGTGTAGGAAGTGATTTTCACACACCTTGCTTCCTTTCAAGTACTTTTAACAGGGTACAAATCGTGTGGGTTAAACCCCACCGTGGTTTTCCTTTAACCGAGTTTCCATGTAAAAATTCTGGCGTTATGTGTACTTAATTTATTTCTACTCATGTGTTTTTGATTCATGCTTTAATGTTTACATTATTAATTTGATTGTAAGTTGATAAAGAAGATTAAAAGCAGAAAAGGTTAAATTTGTGGGACAACTGATTCACCCCCCCTCTAAGTTGTCTGGACTAATTCCAACAGCCTCTAGGTGTTCCCTGATATGCATTTATGGTTCTATTCCTAAGGTTGCAATTACTTTTGGCCTGAGCCACATCAACAATTGTAAGAGCTCTTTTCTCTTCCTCAGTTGGTTTTCTTAATTGGAACTGTGGGACTGTATTGGGCATATAAGTGATTCCTTCATTATTATCTTCCTGATCAGAAAAGATTTCTTGTTGAGCCATATTAACATTATACCTCTAATTGCTCACATCATATTCAAACCCATCTTCTTCAAAGGATGAGTATTCTTCATCAATTTGGTGAGGTCTCATCCCTAACATGTTTATAATATGATCATCCATGTCCTGATCACAAGATGTTTCATTTTCTTGTAATTATTGTGCCACTACACAATATTCAAGTGAATGTGGTAGGTTGCATACTAAACACCATGGATTATTTTGTACCACATGTGTCCCATGTTTCTTCAAGGGATCAAGGGTATCTCTACTATAATTCTACTTTTGTTTGCTATCCACAAGTCTCCCATCCTTCCAATTAGTGTTGTAGGACATATCATGTAACCTAGACCTTTCATTTCTATAATAGTTTTCTTGACTAGTTTGATGATTGTTAGGACTTTGTGGAACTCTGATGTTTTCCCTTTTTCCAAGTTTTCCAGTAGCTCTTCTGTTATTTTCAATATTCATAGTAGCTTTCTGAGCTTCTGCAAGAGTAATAGGAGTTCTATTTCTGAGTTCATATCCAGTTTTGGGATCAAAGGATTTTAAGTATAAAGCCAAGGCCATACCATCTAGGGGTTTCAACTCAGGAGAGATTTTATGGTGTATTTTTTAGAACCTCTGGTTGAAATCCACAACTAATTCATTATGGTATTTTTTTATGTCTATCAGTTCATGCACAACAAAATTTGGGTCACATTGATTTCCATATTGTTCTTTAAACTGATCTTTGAAGTCTTCAAAAGAACTGATTGAAGCATCAGGCAAATTCTTATACCAGTCCCTAGCATCTTTGATCAAGGATAGCATAAATAATTTCATGAGGACATCTTCATATTGTACATCATAATTATCCATAACTGTCTCAAAGTTTCTGATATGTTCTTCTACTGAAATGGCATTATTCCCAGAAAACTTTGGGATTACATTTCTCCAATCATTGTCAGTGGGATCAAGACAGATCTTCTACCAAAATAAATCTAGCTGCCTGTATCAGTTTATATTCAGGGGTCCTTGCAAGTTTTGATTAGGCTAGTATTGTTGATGTTGGTGGTGAGGTACATGTTGCTGTATATTATGGTGTGGGTTTATAGTTCCGTGCACATTTTGCTGGCAAGGTGGGACATGCTGCTGACCAGGAGGTGGATAGGTATTAGCCATGGGTTGGGAAGTTGTATGAACATTTTGTGTTCTTGGGTTTCGTGGTGGAATGTTTTTCTACACATAACTAGTGTTACCTAGATTTTGTGGTGCTTTTGAAGCATTTAAACCACTTACATTCTAATGTGACCCTTGTGGATTGCTTGTAGGAAGATGCCCACTTTGCTTATAGGGGGTATATACATTGAGCTACTTCTATATTTTTAGATTTTAACTATTGTAATTCTTGTTTTATTCATTCTTCTTCTTCCCTTAGTTTGGCTAACTTAAGCTCTTCCTATAATTTCTGCAAGTTTTGTTGTATCTCATCAGCATTCCATGTGTCTTTTGGTGGACTATAAGTCTATGTAGATGCCATTTGATCTATAGACTCATACTAACGTTCTCCACCCTGTTGTAGTGACATTTTATACTCATATTCTGCTTGCTTTTGTATCCATTCCCATTCAAGTCATGCCTCAAAATCAAGCTGCTTTTGAGTGTTGGGTCTATATTGGTCTAAAATATCACCAAATCTATTTTGTTCAGACTGGGCATGATAGATTTTTTATTAGAATTCTTCTTGAAATTCTAATTCATGTAGAGGAGTAAAATTGTTGTGTGTCAGTATAGGTTGTTCTGATATATTTTCCTGAGTACTCTAGGTATTAGTTTGGATGCATTCTGATTGATTTGATGTTCCTTCATTCCTCTTAGTAGGGATTTTTGATGGTGGGGATGATTACAACTTTTTACCATA
Organism: Cunninghamia lanceolata; assembly: GCA_027924645.1. NCBI lineage: Eukaryota > Viridiplantae > Streptophyta > Pinopsida > Cupressales > Cupressaceae > Cunninghamia > Cunninghamia lanceolata. The sequence goes on along the minus strand of BSBN01000237.1, from coordinate 22,214,968 downwards.
TGTTTTGGATCTCCTACCATTCATGATGTGATATATCTCAAATTTAGAGTAGAGTCGCCACCTCTCTTAGAGACGAATAATTTTATCCTCTGGGCCTTTTTCCACCAATAGAGTTTGTTTAGGGTAAAATTAGATTTGTTAATCTTTTGTGGTTTAGATGTTAAAATCCTCCTTTCACCCTAACATTGAAGGATCTAGGTTCAAATGACGAGCATTATCATACCCTAGGTCACTTTTAAATGAAGGGAAACTTGGATTAGGGAATTAATCATCAATTTTTCCTTCTCCTATGTCTAATTGACCATTAAAACCCTAATTATGCAAATATGACAACAAATCAATAAATTACGGGAAAAGATCTTGCAAACAGGAGCAAAATACAAAATTACAGAGTACCTATTTTTAGGGTTCTGAAGCAGAATAGTCAGGGACACTGGAGCGGGCGCCCAAGTCCAAGATACTTGCCTTTTCGGGAAATCTGGACCTCCTTTTGGCACTGATCAACCCTATAAATTCAGTTTTATGAGATTTGTCTATAGAGGACATTGGAACGAGCACCCTATTCCTGGAAGTGCTCCTTTGTCTGACTTTTATTCAGATCTCGAATCCCTGATACCTGTCAAGCCTTCCTGCAACTCCACTTTCTCTAGATGTGACACATGTAACCTACAATCACAAGACTTGGTTTGGGGGTTGTGGTGTTTAGAGGCTTGCCTTAGTCAAACCCCAGAGGACACTTAAGTCTCTGAACACCATTGCCAAATAGAGAGGGCATGCCCTTGTGAGGCAAAGGCCAAAAACCAAAGGAATCAATGATTAAAACACAATGATATGTCACCTTGTAGTGAAGCTCTCATGGAGGAAGATGCTCTTCATGCCATGAGGAGATTGATGCTCAAATCTACAAATATCAACACATAAAACACACAAGTCTACTCTTGCAACACAATAGAAAGGCTTAAATCACCTTTAGGATGCCAAAATCACATGAACATAATCTAATTGAAATATCATTTACAAATGAATGCCTACACATGCTTATATATGCAACTAAAAGCATGCATGCCAAGATATTTGAAATTCAAACATACCATGTCGGCGAGAGAACCAACTAACGATCACTAACCGACACCCAGAATTGGGGCTGCCCCAAAATAGGGTAGGGCTACGGCGCAGGTGCCCAAGTCCTCCCCCTGTTTTGGGTAGGGTATAGCTCAAGGGGTCCACCTAGGTCCAATTTGTCATGAAACCCAGCTCTCATTCCATCAGGATGCTAAAATATGAACTAAAATGTCCTAAATGCATGCTAAAGACCCGAGAGCTAAACCTTATGAGGGAAAAGCCCCCGAGGGTACATTTTCTGACGTTACATTTAGCCCCCACTTTAATGTACATGTATAATGCAAGGCCAATACATGCATTAAAGTTAGGTCACAAACATAGCAAACACACCAAGCATGGAGAAGACACGCCAATCACATAGAAGACCGTAATAGGCATGCAAAAAATGGAGAAGATAGTTACAGTCATGCAGAACACAGAGCAGATAGTCAATGCATAGAAGACACATTAATGCATGGAAGATAGAAATGATATCTTTTCTTTTCTTTTTATCATATATATGAAATGCAAATGCAAGTAGTAGAAAGTAAATAAACCTCCCATAATACAGGATGCACTACCCAAGGGCGTAGGTCTCAGTATATATGGGGCAACACACATGCAAGACATGCAAAACCTCCCAAAATGCATGAAGCACTACCCAAGAGCACTGGTCTCTGCACATGGGGCAACAAACACGCCACACAAAACAAGCACACCAAAACACACACACTTGAAGGCACGGAGAAAACACGGCAGACAAGCGATGGTGTACCTATTTCTAGGTCCAACACCATCTCAAGCACATTACAGGCACACACTGACGATTGGGCTTTGCCACAACAATCATTGAAGACACGCTTAAGGGTTGAGTTAGTCATAGAACCACTCCCCACCTCCACAGAGGACTTTTGAAAATGATAGGATGATGTAATCTACTCCAAGAGATACACCATCCCCGCCTCCGCAAAGGGCTTAAGAAAAAGGATATGCTCGATATCTCACCTCTGCAGAGGGCTTAAATGATTGAATGATTGATTGCAAACAAACTCAGGATGCACGATGCACTACCCTGGGGCACAAGTCTTTGCATCTAAGATCAAGCACATTGCTAACATCTATAACAGATAGCTTACCTTATATATGCCCCCACCTTAAGGTGGTTGATATCAAGTATCGATATCAAGCACGTTAAGGTAGGAAGAAAACACACAAGGGCACACTGACTTTCACAAAGCCCATGCCCCCTGGAGGTCACATGTACTTTACGATCACCAAATGTTCCCACAAACACATCCCTGCAAGAAACAAGTTAGTGTCTACAACATCATGATAAAAAACAACATCAATGCATCTGATTAACCACACAAAGAGCCAAGATTATACCACAAATTTGGAGTTCAAGGATAACCATAGGGCTATATCACGAAACTCTCTGAATCGAGTACCACCAAGTCTAGATTCAAAGACGAACAAAGGTGCATAGACCAACAATATTGTTAAGGTTTGTAAATGTGATAGAAACATTATGAAATTCACTATGCGAAAAGCACGAATGCTTCCAATAGCCAAGCGTCGAATAAAATATACAACCCCATTGTCATATTAGGAACTATAGTCCATTTTTGGATTGCTCTCAAAAGGGACACTAGGTCCGCATCAGTATAAATGTTTGTTGTCATCTGCCCACTAGATGGAAATACTAGAGGAAGGGAAACAATAAATAAGAGAGGAGAAACAAGTGTCTGAGGGATAGTCACGTAGGAGGGTGTCCCCAAGTCACCAACTGCAATGCTATGTCTGTAATACAACACACAACAATGAAATCAGAGAGAGAGGCAATATAGAAGAATGATGATACAAATAGAAGAATGTCACAATAGAGGTGGTCTCCTGGTATCTCAAACCTTATGGGAGAATTCGAGGTCATCCCAGGAGGCCTGAATGACACGTAACACATCACGGGGGAAGCACATCACGAGAGAGAGAAAGGGTTAGAGATACTTACCTGTAGGGTCTTCGTGCTAAGTCTTGTCATCAAGAAAATCATTGTCGTCTTTCCAAACATAAGGTATAATTACCAAGTCATTGTCATTATTCTTTCATTCATTCTTAAATGCTTCTTGGTTTTTCTCAATGTTAGGTAGAATGTGTCCTTGTTGAAGTTGATTAGTACACATATGCTCTATCTTCATAGGTGGTGGGAGAAGCAAATGATTTTGAGTGATCTCAACATCCATCCTTGAGGGATTTAATGTGAGAGGATTCTCCTCATCCACTAGGACTACATCCTTAGTGATGTCCAAATGACTTGAATATTCAAACAAAGGAGGGACATTAAATGTCTTCTCTTCCTTAGTGAAATCCAAGGTGTATGAACACTCAACTAAAGGAATAAGGTTGCTAGGATGATCCATAAAGGTTTGCATAAAGTTTTGATTTTTGTTAGATGAAAGCTCATTGTCGACCCATGGAATGTTCTTTGTTGAAGGGAGTTCTTCATTCACTAATGATTCCTCTTGGCCAGGGAGAGCATTGGAATGGCAAAGTGGTGATGGCTTTTCATTTGCTAATGCTTCATCTTGGCCAAAGTGAGCATTAGGACGAAGACTTGATGATGTGATGTTAATAGATGTGTCAATGAACTCATCCTCTTGCATCGAAGTGTCCTCATGAGGAGGAATAACCTTTGGAGAGGGATCATAAAGTAAACCAAAGTTATCATCACATGCTTCATCAATAGGTGTCATAGTAGAATTTCCCATAAACTCATCCAAGGCTTCATCTAACATTTTAAAATCATCACTAGTATATGTATTATTGATCATGAATTTAGTGAGATCATCCAATATTGAAGGGTATATTCCCATGAGAGTTGTGAAGCTATCAAAGTAACCTATATGACAAAGGATTTCATATTTGGAGCACATAGAGAGTTCAACATAATGAATGTATGCTATTTGTTCCAGGACTTCAGGATGTTTATCAGTGAATTTAGAGAAATGGTCAACGTCTATGATATATGAAAATAATTCTTCCAAATAAGTAGCCATGATATATGTCTCCAAATGAATGTAAAATTAGATTTAAAAGTTTTTCAAAATTGGTGCAAAGGACAAGAGTAAAAATAGCCTAGAATGCTTGATTTTTTTGATACTTTTCAATGCAAATGAATGAACCAAAGGGTGATGTAAGTAATTAAGTCAAGGGAAGAAAGTTATATGTCTGATTTAAGTCCAAAACAGCAGTATAATCACTCTCAACACACTCTTGACACAAATCCAGGATAGTGCCAAGTCAAAATATAGTGAAAATATGTCAAACTAGGCACTTTTTTCACCAAAATTCAATGCAAAAGAGCATAACAAAGGGTGTTGTGAGGAGAATGATAGCAAAAATAGGCTATTTTTCACAGTTTTAGTGCCACTTAAGGTAAAACCCTAGTGAAATTATAGCAAAAATAGGCTATTTTTCACAGTTTTTCAACTCCAAGACCTAGAAAAGGGGGTGTTGTAATGAATTTAAGGAGGAACAGAAAATAATATCAACAATATCATTCACATAAATCCATAAAATTGATCACAACACACTTGGAGTGCAAACTAGGTCAAACACTAGGGCCAAAATAGCCAAAATGTGTAGTTTTTCACCAAATTTTCACTACAAGAGCCCGATAAAAAGGGTGTTGTGAAGATTTTTAGGAGGCAAAAAAAATTATTACCCTGATAAAAAAATAATAATTCCAAAATACCTTTCACAACATACCTATGGTGCAAGTTTATAAAGTCAATAAGGCCAAATTTAGTGAAAATCGTTGTTTTGATGCCCTAGGTTTGAGATCTTGGGACAAAATGGTATGTGAATGCTTTGAAGTATGATTTATGATGGAAATTAAATAATCTCATATATGAAAATTATTTTTAAGGTTAAATATGCAAAATGCCCATGCAAATTTAATGAAAATGCATCAAAATTGCTAGTTTTTTGTTGAAATTTTCTATGCAAAATTGCAAATATTTTAAATGTAAATGCAAATTCACACTAAAATGCAAGACTACATCCAAATGTAAATTTGAATGAGCCTCTAAAATCAGTAGAAAAATCTGATAAAATATTTTGCCTACAAACCCTAGATTTTGGAATTACTAGGTTATATAAAATTGTCAAAATTTCCACAAAACCCTAGCAATTAAATGATCAAAATGCAATGTAAATTTATGATTTTTTGGATTTTTCTATATTTTATATCAGATCTAATGCAAAAATCATGAATTAGTAAAATTTAGGAAGAATTGGTGTAATTTAGTAAGCCCAACAATGCAATTTTTTTGTATTTTTCAAAAAATTTGAAATTTTCTCAATGCAATAAAGTAAATGCCAATAGGAATTAATGAAATCACACCAAATATGTAGACAAACACTCAACAAGTTGCAATTTAAGTCCAAAAACATGGATTCACCAAAATATTTAGGGTAAAATTGGATTTGTTAATCTTTTGTGGTTTAGATATTAAAATCCTCCTTTCACCCTAACATTGAAGGATCTAGGGTCAAATGATGAGCATTATCATACCCTAGGTCACTTTCAAATGTAGGGAAATGTGGATGAGGGAACTAATCATCAATTTTTCCTTCTCCTATGTCCAATTGACCATTAAAACCCTAATTGCGCAAATAAGACAACAAATCAATGAATTACAGGAAAAGCTCTTGCAGACGGGAGTAAAATATAGAATTACAGAGTACCTATTTTCAGGATTCCAAAGTGGAATAGTCAGAGACACCGGAGCGGGTGCCCAAGTCCAAGGTACTTTCTTTTTGGGGGAATTTGGACCTCCTTCCAACACTGATCAACCCTGTAACTTTAGTTTTCTGATATCTATCTGCGGAGGAGATTAGAGCGAGTGCCCTAGTCCTAGAAGTGCTCCTTTGTATGACTTTTCTTTAGATCCTGAATCCCTGATGCCTACCAAGCCTTCTTGTAACTCCACTTTCTCTAGATGCAACACCTGTAACCTGCAATCACAAGACTTGGTTTGGGGGTTGTGGTGTTTAGATGCTTGCCTTAGCCAAACCCTGGAGGACACTTAAGTCTCTGAACACCATTGTCAGATAGAGAGGGCATGCCCTTGTGAGGTAGAGGCCAAAAAATAAAGGAATCAATGATAAAAACATAATGATATGTCACCTTGTAGTGAAGCTCTCATAGAGGAAGATGCTCTTCATTCCATGAGGAGATTGATGCTCAAATCTACAAATATCAACACATAAAACACACAAGTTTGCTCTTGCAAAACAATAGAAAGCCTTGAATCACCCCTAGGATGCCAAAATCACAAGAACATAATCTAATTAAAATCTTGTTTTCAAATGAATGCCTACACATGCTTATATATGCAACTACAAGCACTCCCTCCAAGATATTTGAAATTCAAACTTACCTTGTCGGCAAGAGAACCAAATAACAGTCACTAACTGACACCCAAAAATTGGGGCTGCCCCAAAATAGGGCAGGACTAGGGTGCGGGTACCCAAGTCTTCCCCCCCTATTTTGGGCAGGGTATAGCTCAAGGGGTCCACCTAGGTCGAATTTGTCATGAAACCCAAGTCGCATTCCATCAGGATGCTAAAATATGAACTAAAATGTCTTAAATGCATGCTAAAGACCCAGGAGCTAAACCTTATGAGGGCAAAGCCCCCAAGGGGACATTTTCTGACGTTACAGAGTTATTATTCTTTAATTTATTGACTCTATTGAGATTGTCTTCTACCAAGTTTTCTTATGTTGGTCCCCAGTAGAGTCACCAATTATGTTAGGTCTCAAAAATGTAGGTGTTAACCTTAAGAGGATGCCAAGCTCTATTAACACTTTTGGCTAACAAAATAGGGTTGATATGATTGAAAACCACCTTCTATTTAGGCTTTCCTAGACCTAGACAAGTGTACCTTGATAACTGATGTAGATGTATGTGACCTTAGTGATCTACTCATAGTGGCATGTAGACATGAGACAGATATAAGGTTGAGAGTTATTCATAATACTAAGGCTTGAAATATAAAGATAAAAACTATAACTTCATGTTTTAAAGTGAGTATGACCAGTGCCTAATTCTATTGGGTGATTGGGGTCAAGTATTGTATGATATGTGGATCTTCTTACTTGGCTTAACTCTAATTACTTGGCACTTGTAAATGTTTATACCCTATATAAACGTGCAAGAATGTTGGTTATGAGGCTCTTTTTATCAATCCCAATGATATATATTCAAGTTATTGTGATTACTTGAAAGGATTTAAATTCTTATAGATAGGAAACCAATTAAGATGATTCGTTTAAAGGATTTCAATTTAGGATTAAAACCAATAAACAAAAATCACTAAAAAGGAATTTAATTCTCTCCTTGAAGAAACAAATCAACACAATCACACAAAGGCAACAAACATGCCTTGACAGACTAAATACACGTTCAATATACTTGATCTGAATAACATGAAAAAACCACTCTGGAGACAGCCAAATAACTCATAAGCATTAATATTGACAAAGTAATTGAACACCAAAGTTTTGAGCCACTGATTATATATTCTTCTTGATTGTATTACTTAAAATTCACAAGAGTTGCCTTGCATTTTATTAATAACTAGAGATAACAGTATAATTTGTTTTCAATTGCTTGTATATATAAAGTTCTGTCAAGTAATGATGCTATTGATGATGATACAAAAATGGCCTTGGTTTCCCATATATATGGGAAGCAAACAAGCTTCAAGCCAAAAGAGGGTGTCACTTCATGACTCGCACCTCTTGTGGTAACTAACAAACATTTAGGACATAATTATGAAATAAACAAAGACAACAGTGTGGGTGTTCACAACTTTTAGGATCTAAGTCCATTAATCAACATGGAGAACCCATGATCATCCCGGTCTGGCAAGGTTCTCCTCTCCAATGATGTAGAGTCTTGAGGCACATGCTTTGCCTACTGTTGTTTCCTCCTCTATACTTTGTTGTAAAAATTCTTGAATTAGCATTGGCAAAATTCTTAAGGATCAAAAAGATTCTCTAGATTTTCTAGCTTCTTACTTAACCATTGTCTTCCATTTTAAATCAACTGAGAATGTAGACATGGTTCCTTTGACCCTTCATGCTGCTCTACAGATAAACAAATTAATTCTAGTGATATAATCAATATACTCTTGGGTTGCGTAAGTACCTGTAGTTGATAGTCGATACCATTTCTTTCATAACAAAATCAAGAGTAAAAATCTTTTCTAACTGCTCATGTGTATTTTTCATTACTGTTGACTCATCATTTACTTTATTTAGAGCCATTGGTAGCAATTGGGCAAGTTCTTCCCTCCAGACATCATGTCCTCTTAGATTGCCCTCATCATCAAAAAAGCTAGGAAAAGATAGATCCAATAGTTGATCAAAGTCACTAAGGTCTTGTGTGAGCTCAGTTTTGAATTTCTCATGTATGTTGATCAATTCATCATTATCTTTGAGGACCTGTACATTAACATTTTCCTTGGACATCAATTCTTCCTTCTTTTCTAGCATTCTGAGGTGCAATCTCTTATGTTCTTGATACATAGCATAAGACCCTTTGTGTATTATCCACACCTTATCAACATTTGCAATCATTTTTTCAAATATGTTCTGGATCAATTCTGAGATCATCTTGTATTTAATAGTTTTTATCTCTGTCTCCAATTGATCACTCTTCTTTTGGAATTTCTCTACCTTAATCTTCCAATAAGTAGCATGAGTTCTAGCCTCCACCACTCTTTTTTCAGATTCCAGGTAAGGTGAATAGCTACTTGATGATGATGGCAACCTATCCTGATAATTGGCAACTTCTTGCCTCAGTTTTTCATTCTCTGTCATGTATGCTTTATTATTCCTTACCAGTCGCTCAATTTGAGCCTTTGTGAATTTGGCTACATTTACATTCAAATCAGCAGTGTCTAAAGGATCTGTGTCTTCAACTCACTATATCAATAGGTGACCAAATGCTTCATTTGGATTATTAATGATCAGGGGCCTTTTATTAGATGGGTACAATGCTCACATTAGCAATGTTGCCTTATTAGGATCATATATTGACCCTGTTTTAATCTTATCCAGTGCTTCAATACTCAGTTGCACTTTTTTGTCCTTATTTCTTCTAAAGCTATCAAATACAATGGCTAAGGTCATGTCCCACCCGAAGACTAGCATGACTCCAACTTCATCAAGCAGTGTTCTCCCCTTTTTTGGAGTTATATTCTCCATTTCTTTATCAATTTTTGTTTGGAGCTCCTTCAATGCCTTAGCCTCCACTTCAGGGGTGAAGTTCTTCATTTTCTCCCTAGCTTGTTTGCCTTTGTACTCGTACAAGAAGGCTTTGGATTCAGGGGTTTTAACAAAATCATCATCTGAGACAAATCTTTGCTTGCCATGTATCTGATATCATTTGAAAGCTCATCAAGAGCTTACATCATAACAGATTCTCTTTCCACAAGGGACTCATATTTGTTAACCATAGGATGGAATGCCTGCAAGTCCTCATCCTCGTCCTCACTTTTCTCTTCTTCTTGTTCAATTTCAAAGGTAATATCAGGTGTTGGCTGTGGGGATAGATGGATGAGAGGAGCTTCATATTCATCCTGTGCATCTCTGACGCTCTTACTTCTTCTTTCAAAAATCCACAAGGGCACATTTTCAATCAATGTTGCCTCATTGGCAACCAATTTTTCCAATCTTGAGATAGGATCACTAATCTGAATAAAGGCTCCTTCATACACATGATTATTTGAAACTCTCCATGATTCTGCCAATATTATCCTGTGATACTTATTTATCCTTTCAATGGCAGAGTTTTCATCAACATTCCTGATTAGGTCATCATCTACAAAAAGAGTATACTGATATCTTTTCAAATTTTGACTCACTTTGACATTATTTATAAAATGCTCAGGGTCAAATTTCTCTTGGGCATTCCCTTTAGGCATTCTGAAATGATCTAATTTCTTCTCAATTGCTTCATACCCTTTTTCAGAAAATGTAGTAAAATTTTCAAAATGTAAAGTACCCAGCATAAAAGACTATTTATTGTCATTTTTCAAATGCATAAAATTGCAATAGGCCAATTGCCTCACAATTTCTAAATAGGCAATTCTATCAAGGCAAGCCTTTGGAAGTAAGAGTGGTGCTCCTTCATACCCAAAAAATCTAATTTCTGTGCAATCACTATAGGCATACCAATCACCCCAGTTGTGATTGATTTTCTTATTTTTATCCATATCCTTTGGTCTGAGAAACTTTTGTATAGCAAGTGACAAATTATAATTACATGGATGACCCAACTAACCATATAGTGGCTTCACAAAATACTCTTCAAAGTACAATCAGTGTGATTTATCACATCTACTGTGCTAGATAGTTGTCCACATCTGTATGGGTTTAATATTTCCATCCCTATCTAAATCTCTGACCCTAAGACACTCATTCCACAAACCTATATTCTGTCCTTCATACAGAATAAGATGCATACACAAGGAATAGTGCATGAACTTAACACCTCCCATCTCACTTTTTACAGTGTTGGTTCCCAAATTAGCAAAGGGTTTGCCACTTCCTATACTCAACAGATTCAGCCAACAAAGACGAGAGGTTGTGTAAACTGCCTCCCCTTCACTTTAGGTTCTTCCGCACCAAGGGGGATATCCCTATAACAAAAGATTTAACTTTGAATCTCTCAAAACAAAAGATTTGTCTTTTCTATACCAGGCAGAATGCTCTCATGAATGGACCAAGATTTATTTGATATATCTAGACTGGCAATATTCTTGGACATATCACACTGGTTGAATATGAGAGCATGCAAGGTCCTAATCCTACTCCTAAAATCTAAAAGTTTTCAAATAATAATCTTATTTTATTTTTGTGTTTTGGATGCAACCCAGGGGTTTTGAATCATAACTTTAACACAAGAACATACTGGTGCCTATCTCAGGGCAAGGAGTCAACTAGATGTATACATGTGAATGATTTGCATAAACTTAGCTGACATTCAAGTTTCATGGGGATAGATTGGTATTTACCTTACAAACACCACCCAAGATTGAGTATTTAGTTATCCATACTTACAAATATACTCACTGCAATATATTCTTCCCAACACTTAACCCTAAACATTTAATCTACTCCTTGAATAGAAGTAAAAGATCAAGTATTCAACATAGCAAACCCATGTCCCAGAATCTTGAACAACCCTTAGCTATTTAGATTCAGAAGAAGAATACATATAATTTGGAGACAAATAACATAATACATGTGTTTAGTCTCAAATTTGGATAGTTGGTTTAAGTTATGTCCAATACTACCATTTCACCACTAAGCATTGGGAGGACAAGGACTAAGCTTGCAAACAAGCTTCTAATCACTTTGTCTATCCCTTCTGCTTGCGTGGTTATGAAACCTAAGGCCCTAATAAGATTTTATCAAGTGTTTTCCTTTCAACCAAGTAAAACCCTAATTATGCCTTAAATTAGAAATATGCAGAAATTGATGAAACAACTGGCAAAACTGATCATAGAAGTGCAGAGATACAGTTTCAGAGACAAAGTACCCAAATTTTGAGGGCCACTTGGACTAGGGTGCCCGCTCCAGTGTCCTAAAAGTTTTTGCACAAGAAAATCTTCTGCACAGGGTGTCTGAGACTGCTGAAAGGCTTCCAGATCTTGAAATTAACCCGTGGTTGGACTAGGGTGCCTGTTCTAGTGTCCAGCAAGTCTCGAAACCTAAAAATCTGAAAGTCTATCATGACTGTATCTGTAATATCCTTCTTTCTGTAGCTTCTTTCTGTCGAAACTTGCAAAACACGATTTGCACCTACAAAAGGAGGAAAATGTTGCAGCTATATAGGAGCTTGCCTTAGTCAAGCCCGTCTTTGGTATTTCTACCTCAACAATAGCCAGCGAAAAAGATTTGCAGAAGTGTGTACAAACCTAACAATGTGTGTATGCATAAATATCATACCCTCGATGTCTCAATCAAGGGAAGATCAACAACTTGATTTGCATCAATAAATACATACAACTTCACCTCAAGGAGATGAGATAAATGAAAATTTGCATGAACAAGAAGGTGAATCAGCAATGTCCATGGAGAATCTCCAAGCTTGCTATTGGAGGCTTCAACCCTTCTCCCGATCATACAAAGGGTGTACAAACCCTAGGAAGAGCAAGATAGACTCAAGATCTTGATTCCTAATCTTCACCCATTGTCTCCAAGACAGTAAATAAAGAATACTTCAAAGATCTTCAACAAGTCACTAATCTTCAATAGCAATTGTAGTAGAGTTTTGGCATCAAACTTGCATAATAATTGTGTGTGATAAAATGATTTACAAATGTCTTTTTATATCTAGCTTTAGGGAATTCAAATTTGGAAATAACGTCTCGATATCGCATGAAAAGAGAGAATTTGAAAATGGAATCTCGAGGCACTCAACGGGAGCCAACACCTTGCCAAAATTCAAAATCCCGAGAAATAGGGGAGGACTAAGGTGCGGGCGCCCAAGTCCAAACCCCCATTTCCACTTAGATCTCCATTTTTGGGAATCCTAGGGACCCAAATCTCAAATCCCCTTTCCATGTTCTATCAACAAGTTACCTCAAAAGGTGAATAGATTGCTCCTAGACTTAGTCAATCAGGGTTTCAGGAAGGACAAAAAAAGAAAAGGTTGAGGTCACCAAGAGTGAGGAGATAAACCAAGGGAAATTGTACCATTCCATACAAGAGGACAATTTGTGATGTTACATTTAGCCCCCACTTTAGTGGCCATATGACACTACGTGCATATGCAACTAAAGGAAAGTAAAGTGCATCAATCATGAAAAGGATACCCAAAAGGATACTGTAGAGGAAGCTGAAGTGTTGTCGCCAAGAAGGTAGAAGCCCCCAAGTCTGCAATCCTGCAAGACCACAAATTTGGGAACCGTAACCTACAGAGGAACACTTGTCAAAAAAATCAAAATCAAATCAACCTGCAACCACCACCAATGAGTCAGTACAAAAATGCTAAGGGGGTTGAGTGATAGAACATGGCGAGGGAGGAAATCGAGGGAGATATATGCCCCCCCTTGTTTCTGCTTACTTAGTCTGAGAGTAGAAACAAGGAGATATCCACGTGTTCCAATTTCAAAGGAAATGTGTTGTGAGGGTCATTTGCAGACACAACACTCAAACATAACACATTGGGGAAGAAAGAGAGCAGAACCCAGATTCCAATGCAAAAAACAACACTAAAATTGGAGTTCGACAGCTTGAGAAAAGGGCTCAAGAGCAAAAGAGTACACTTTTGCACCTAGTTATGGGTAGGAATTCTCACTCACTTACTTTATGTAAAAGAGAGTTGTCACTTATCACTAACTCATTCTTGTTTCTTGTCATCGCAGAGAGAGAAGGAGAATAGGAGAATGACCATGCCGAGCTAACGTCCATATCATCCACCACGGCTGGAGATGCTCTGAGCTTGAGTGGTGGAGAGATGCTTCAAGGCCAAGGTAGGGTCCTAATTCCACACTTCTATCATCTTTCATTGTACCTTTGCTTTCACCAAATAATTCCAAGCAAATAATTTTGAGAACTCATTCAACAGTTTAGTCATTTCTTCTTTTTCTTCCGCATTTAAACAATCACCAATAGCGATAACTTTTTTCAGGGTTATCCTTATCTATAAAGACATCAATAGTCTTTCCGTTAAGGAGAGTACTATGGTCTAGGGGATTGTAGGATTGTAATTGTTCTTCAAGTTCTTCACTATGCTCTACTGTAGCAGCTATTGTGCTAGTAGTCTTTCCAAAATATACATCATTATTTAAACAATAAGGTAGGCCACGTTTATGGTGATAACGAGGAATACCATCATAAGCACCTAAGAATTCCATTATCGCTTCATCTGTCATAAACATATTTAATGGAAGTGATCCTGGAGGACAATTGATGTTAATCATCTCAGGAAATATCAAACTAAGTGTTGATATTATCTTCACATTTAGAGTAGGGCGTTTGCGGGCTTTGGATTCCTTAAAAGGATTATATCAAATGTCACTTGAGTAATGTTGTGAAGAGAATTCTATAGGGACTTTGATTCCTTGTTGATTTATGCCACAGCCATTACCTATATAGTCACAATTTTTATAAAGGGTTCGAAATCCTCTACCATAAAGAGAGACCATTTCTTTAGACGAAGGTGGAGCTTCATAAATCTCATAATCGGTAGTATAACTCAGAGTATTATCTTTATTTGTCATCAAAGAAGTCTTATGTTTATCATTCAAAGCATGAGATGTGATCGATGAAATATTTGATGTTTCGAGGACGGGGTTTTTAAGTTTATATTCTTCTGTGGAGGAAGATGCAAAATCTAATGATCCCCGGTCATCACCAATGAATACATTTGATTGCTTGGACTCTTGTATAACATTTTTAGAGGCAAGAGGAGCTAATAAATTAGCTTTCAGATTGTTTAAACTCTTAGGACCAACAACATGCTTATGCACTTCCATTTGCAAGCAATTATCAGGTTCAGGATCTGAATGAATAATATGCAGTTTACCTTTAAATATAAACTTAATCGAATGATGTAAAGTAGAAGGAACTGTTCCTAATGCATGTATCCAAGGTCCACCCAAAATCATGTTATAAGATAGAGAACAAGGCATTACATGAATCAAGGTAGGCAACATCACAGGTCCAACTTGTATAGGTAGAGTTATAGTGCCCACAGATTGTCATCCAGCATTATCAAAGCCATGAATACTTAATGATTCTAGTTTGATGGAAGATACATCAACTTTAACCTTATGCAATAAATCAATGCCAGAAACATTAAGGGCTGGCCCATTATCAATCATAACTCTCTTAACCAATGTTTTGTTGATTGTAATTAAGATAACGAAAGGATCATACTGATTCTGAACCTCGAGAGATGGTAATTCATGTTGTTGAAACAAAATATCTATTTTTGTTGCATGCATACAATCTAGTAAAGCGATATCATTTTGTTTAATGGTAGGAGGAACAATCACCTTTTGTAAAGCTTCTTGAAGCATTCCATGGTAAGTAGGTGAAGTTTGTATAAGTTCCCAAAGAGATATCTTTGTAGGAGTAGCGTGAAGCTGCTCTACAAGATCATAGTCTTTACCACCTTTATATGTTAAACAAGGTGCTTGAGGAAGCATAGGTTGAGAAGCTGGTGAAGATATCGAAAGATTCATTTGTTGTGTACTTTCTTTGTTATTCTGAGTATTATATGCATGAGCAACCACATTATGATTGGTTTATTGTGAGTTTTGATTCGCTATTTATTTTGCATAATCATAAATGTGACCAAGAGATTGAGAAGGAGATGAAAGACCTCTAACAACAAGCACATGTTTAGAGGATGGTTGAACCACATTTGCACATAGAGTGACCACAATTTTTAGTTTTTTGATCCCTTCTTTAGATTTAGGAACATAAATTGCATTTACAAATCTTTGAAATAGTGACATCTTAGAGGCTGTAGTGGAATGTTCAATCGAGAGAAAATCCTCAAGGGCTTCATCTAACATATCGAAGTCATCACGACTAAACGGTTCATCATAAGCATGAAAATCTTGCAAAAAATAATTTGACATTTTAACATTCTCTAATTAAACCAAGATTTAAATGCACAATGATGGCCTTTGCAAATTAAATACAACATTCAACAATAAATGATAATTTTCAACTCTTTTAGTGAAAAGATAAAGAATGTAATCCACAATTTAACATATGCAATTTCACTAAAGAGGTTTTCCAATCCAATTATGCTCTAGAACAACAAATTATTTGAAATTTGAATTTTAAAAGGATGCAAATTCTTCAAAGCTCGGGTTCACCAAAATGTTTAGTGTGAAATTTGGATAGTTGGTTTAAGCTATGTCCAATACTACCATTTCACCACTAAGCATTGGGAGGACAAGGACTGAGCTTGCAAACAAGCTTCTAATCACTTTGTCTATCCCTTACGCTTGTGTGGTTATGAAACCTAAGGCCCTAATCAAGATTTTATCAAGTGTTTTCCTTTCAACCAAGTAAAACCCTAATTATGACTTAAATCAGAAATATGCAGAAACTGATGAAACAACTAGAAAAACTAATCACAGAAGTGTAGAGATAGAGTTTTAAAGACATAGTACCCAAATTTTGAGGGCCACTTGGACTAGGGCGCCCACTCCAGTGTCTTGAAAGTTTTTACATAGGAAAATCTTCTGCACGTGGTGTCTGAGACTGCTGAAAGGCTTCCAGATCCTGGAATAAACCCTTGGTTGGACTAGGGCACCCACTCCAGTGTCCCATGAGTCTCGAAATCCAAAAATCCAAAAGTTTGTCGCGACTGTATTTGCAATATCCTTCTTTCTATAGCTTCTTTCTGCCGGAACCTGCAAAACATGATCTGCACCTACAAAAGGAGGAAAATGTTGTGGCTATATAGGAGCTTGCCTCAGTCAAGCCCTGTCTTTGGTATTTCTACCTCAATAATAGCCAGAGAAAAAGATTTGCAAAAGTGTGTGCAAACCTAACAATGTGTGTATGCATAAATATCATACCCTAGATGTCTCAATCAAGGGAAGATCAACAACTTGCTTTGCATCAATAAGCACATACAACTTCACCTCAAGGAGATGAGATAAATGAAGACTTGCATGAACAAGAAGGTGAATCAGCGATGTCTACAGAGGATCTCCAAGCTTGTTGTTGGAGGCTTCAACCCTTCTCCTGATCATGCAAAGGGTGTACAAACCCTAGGAAGAGCAAGATAGACTCAAGATCTTGATTCCTAATCTTCATCCATTGACTCCAAGATAGCAAATAAAGAATACTTCAAAGAGCTTCAACAAGTCACTGATCTTCAATAGCAATTGCAGCAAAGTTTTGGTATCAAGCTTGCATAAGAATTGTGTATAATAAAATGATTTACAAATGTCTTTTTATATAGGGAATTCAAATTTGGAAATAATGTCTCGATATCACACGAAAATTGAGAATTTGAAAATAGAATCTCGAGGCACTTGGCGGGAGCTGACACCTAGCCAAAATTCAAAATTCTAGGAAATAGGGGACGACTAGGGTGGGGGCGGCCAAGTCCAAGCCCCCATTTCCACTCAGATCTGCATTTTTGGGGGTCCTAGGGACCCAAATCTCAAATCCCCTTTCTGGGTTCTATCAAGAGGTTACCTCAAAAGGTGAATAGATTGCTCCTAGACATAGTCAATCACAGTTTCGGGAAGGTCAAAAAAAGAAAAGGTTGAGAGGTCACCAAGACTGAGGAGCTAAACTGAGGGAAATTGTACCATTCCATACAGGAGGACAATTTCTGACGTTACAACATGCATCAAGCATTATTCATCTAAGTCAACATGAAACTAAAAACATGTATGCAAACATACATTCAACATATAACTCATAAACTCACAGCAAAAAGATAGAACAACCCAGTTGAAGTGTCTTTCATTACTTCTCCAAAATTCCCAAGTCTTCAAAAACAACAAAATGAGAGCCCAACTCTTTTTTATGTTCAAAGCTTGTTGCCCTAGGAAATAATTGCATATGGAGGTAGGTGAAACAATTTTTTAATACATTTTCTCTCCAATATGTACTGGGAATAAAATAACATTAGATTAAAAGAGGAGAGAAAAATGAATAAAATATACTTTAATATCCCTCTTTTTAAAAATTTACATTTTTTCAATTTTCCCAATTTTACAAGACAACAGCTGAAGCCTTCTATTCCTTTGGACCGATATCTCATTCCTCTACCATACAATTGTATTCAACCTCTCAAACATCATTACAATAGCATTCAAATCTGATTTTTGGCCAATCAAAACTTTCTAGGTCGTTTTTGCCAAAACAGAGGCAAAATCCACTCATTCCGGCACTCAAAATTCACTCCAAATGGCTAAAAAACGCCTGCCAATGGATGAGGAATGGATTGACGAAGATTTTCAGGCATATAACAACACATTCCGGTCAAAAATTGCCCTGAAAGTGAAAAAAGTGATATGCACCTTTGGATCAGCGATATGACTGCCCAGAACAGCGAGAGGAACCATCGAAACCACCACATAAACAGAGGAAAAGCACCATGTTTTAATTGCAGAGGAAGGCGACGGGCATATGATGCCCCACAATTGGCTTATCGCACCATCACGGGGGTCTAAATAAGCATTAAGAGGGGGTGTGCAATGGTGCGATGAGTGTACCATCGCACCCCTTTTATGAGCCTCCGTTTAAAATTTAAGACTTTAAAAAGTCTTTACTTTATAACCTTTGACTTTCTTTTAAAATTCACATTCACCTCTTATGCCTCCTTTTCTATTAAAATGCAAACCTTTTAATTTTTCATTTTTTAATATTTGCATTTTACTACTTGAAATTTTATGCATTTTTTGAATTTCTTTATCCAGGCAAATGGTGCAATTCCACTTAAGGCAAACCGGGTGTTTGATGACTATGAAATTTTGCACAAGGGCATAATCAATTATTTTAAGTAAACCCATATCCTCAGAATCTGCATCGCAAACCAAATTCTGGTACCTGTTTTGTAAACTAGTTCGTCAAGTGAGTTCGCTGCAACAGAATTGCATTAAAATAATGCATCAAATGGTCTCCAATTTTGATGAAATTGAAACTAGAGATGTTTGAGGCCGAATCGGCAACTGGGTCATCCTCAGATTTGCACGATTTGAAACTTTTTGGGATGCCCATTTTTGGCCCAGTCGCAATCAAAAAACATTTAAAATGCCCATCAGAACTCGTCCCAGGAGCATGAAATTGAGCAAGTGTGTTCTCATATGCACAAAGAAACTTTCTACCAACCATATTTACAAGATGATGCCTGATTTGTAAAATTTTAATCGCTGAAGTTGGCCTCCGGGGTAGATTGAGCAGCTTGTCAACCAAGCCTCCATCGACATCTCGAAAAGGTACTCGCACATAAAATTTGAAAAAATTTGAAGGTGCCACCATTGGATCTTGATTGGGGACGCATGCCTCTTGTAGGCAGGTTAGATTCTAGTTATCTCTGGGACGTAGACCAGGTGCCTACTCCATTGGGTTGTAGAGTCAATACTTCATTTTGAATTAAAATAACCTCTTTAAACTTGATTTGGGAGGCCTCGGGCCCCCAAAAATGAAAAACCAGAATCCTCATGTGTCAAATCCCTGATTTTCATTTGATTTCATTGGGTCAAGTCTGAAAACACCACCATAAACTGCCCACAAGCTAATCCTATCACTTACATGCTTCACCATTTTTCTGAGCCTGCCCCTGTCAATGCAACCTCCATCAATCTGAAAGTTGCACACTAACTGAAATCCACAATCATTTTGACATTTCACTTTAATCAGCTCATTGGCATGTTTCACCAAATGTTCATCCATCTGAACTGAAAATTGAAAACATTCATAATCCCTTTGACAGTCGGCATCATTGATCTTGAACTCACATTCATCTTGCATATCAAACATAAAATTTTCATAAAGAATTTTCCCATTTATCCCATCAAGAAATACTTGCGTTGATTTGTTGAGGCCAATTTGCAGCTCCAAGTTTGTGCTATACTAACATTCATACACAGGCACCATCTTTATTTTCTCCATTGAACACTGACCTTCATATTCATACAAACTTTTCAACCCTGAAGTAAAATTTTGCCAGGCATGCTCACACAAATAATCATAATCAATTAAAAATTGATCATACTCACAATCACCATGGGCAATGGGTTGAAGGAGTTCACTATTGAAAACATCCTCATACTCATCACTATTGTGCTCAACATCTTTATCATTAAATTCTACCTAAAATATCTCAAAAGAAGGCATGAAAAAATTAGAATATGGCCCATTACCAGAGTCCTCACACTGACAGATATTGATGTTATCATTTGCTGCATTATCATGAACATCAGCAACTTACCTATTTATATCTGAATAATGACCCTTATTTTCCTCTTCATCAAGATTTACACTATTACACCCCTTAGTGAATGAAAACATGTCCACCTCTACAAAGAAACAAGCATATTCCATTTCATCATTGATTTCATGAGCTAGTGACTTCACATCTAGATCTGAATCGGCACATTTTCTAGCGTTATGCACATCAACATCCTCATAGAAGCATTCATAATCCACAGAAAAATAATCAAACATGTTGTCATCATGATCCTCATCACAAGAGAATTTATCATCACATAAACTATGCTCAAAATCCTCAGAAGGAATGCTTAAAATTTCACTTTCAAAATCACAAACATTGATGTGCAATGGAGTCTTTGCAACTCTTGCACTGCTATCACTGATCGAAACATAGCATGGGAGGACATCTTGTATCTCCTTTACCTCTTCAACATCCAAGACATCACAAAAGGAAAATTTATATATATATATATATTGTCGTCATGCCATGCACCTTTATCTTCATTGCTGATATACTGGCCTGCATATGTGTTGATTGAGTACTGATTACACTCACCGTCCTCATTTACACAAGATAAACCTTTATTTTCTGATATACCCTTTCCATTTATGTGCATAATACTATGATTTTTCCCAATGGGACAACAATTGTTTGCATTTTTAGAAGCCACACCACTTACACAATCACATTGGGTTGATGCATAAATTGGTATAGTAGGGGTGTAAGTGTTCTGGCAATCATTTTTGATAGTTAAATTACACCTTTCATCAACATTTTGAGCCTCAAGACAACAAACACTTGTAGACAAAAAATATTTGTGCATTCCATACTTCCAGTTGTTTTCAATGTCCATTGCAATTCCAAAAGCCTGACAAAGTGTTATAGGTTCTTTATCCCTCAGCATGTAGCTCATTTTCTTGTTGAATGCACCCAAATAGATGAATAAGGCTAAAGCATCATTAGGTCTATTTTTTTCTAGAATTCTTTCCAATGCCTTCATGAACTTGAGGTTAAAGGTTGGAACTAATTTCTCTTCTTCAATGTGAATATGCATGAAATCATTGAGAAGTGAAAACTCAAAAATTCTTTCACCAAATTGTTCTATGAATGTCGATTGAAATTTTTGCCAAGAGCTGACAGAGCATGCCAGAAGATAAGAGAACCAGTCCCTTGCATCTTCATTTAGAGACTGAACAAATAGTCTTATGATTACTTCCTCATGATCAGCTTCATAATCATCCATAATGAACTAATGTAGGTGCTTTTCTATTGATTCACTTTTCACACCAACTGAATATAGGTAAATATTTTCTGATTTTAGATGGGATAGCATTTGGGAGACCACAAATGCCATTAAAATTAATGGCTCTGTATCTGTTAATGCTGAAGCTTCTCTTGTTGCACGGTTGGGCCTGATTACAAGTTACCATTGTTGCATTTGACACCATACAAGGATGCAGGGGCCGATGGTACATTTTTTCACACTTTTACAAGCCTTTTCACAACTCAAACTTCCTTTACAACAATAATCTTAGGCCTCTAAAATGCAAACTATTGTTTCATCTTGCCTAAGGTCCTCTAAATGAGTTTTTTTTAACAACATTGCATACTTCATTTGAAAATACAAACTACACTCTCAGCAAATACAAAAGTATGCAAGCTTATCACCACTATTTCCCTTTTAACTAGTGCTAACTTCACCTATTAGGGAATCATTTAAAACTCAAAACACCATGGTTTTCACATAAGCTTGTTTTGAAAACCAAACTATGAAAGATACCTAGATATGTTGCAGCAGATGCTAACCTTTCTTCTGGACTGAAAATATGCTGATCTGAAACTCTTTCACATCCTTCATCAAGTTCTTTGTATGCAGAGTTGCCACCTCCTTGCAGAGGAATGAGCTTTATGAAGTTGAAAACTTTTTTCTTTTATTCTGGGTTCTCCTCAACAACAGAGTCACACATAAATCCTCTTAAAATTGTTGCAACAAAGCACTTCCAGGTCTGATAACTTTCAATGTCTGAAGCAAATATTCAAATCCATTAAATTATTTGACTCTTTTGATGGATATGACATTGCTCCCCAATAGAGTCGCCAGTTTTGTTGGTTCCCAAATCAGCAAAGGGTTTACCACTTCCTATACTCAACATATTCGGCTAACAAAGACAAGAGGTTGTGTGAATTGCCTCCCCTTCACTTTAGGTTATGTCGCACCAAGGGGGGTATCCCTATAACAAAAGATTTAATTTTGACTCTCTCAAAACAAAAGATTTGTCTTTTCTATACCAGGCAGAATGCTCTCATGAATGGACCAAGATTTATTGGATATATCTAGACTGGCAATATTCTTGGACATATCACACTGGTTGAATATGAGAGCATGCAAGGTCCTAATCCTACTCCTAAAATCTAAAAATTTTCAAATAATAATTTTATTTTATTTTTGTGTTTTGGATGCAAGACAGGGGTTTTGAATCATAACTTAAACACAAGAACAGACTGGTGGCTATCTCAGGGCAAGGAGTCAACTAGACATATATATGTGAATTATTTTCATAAAATCAGCTGACATTCAAATTTAATGCTGATAAATTGGTATTTGCCTTACAAACACCTCCCAAGATTGAGTATTCTGTTATCCATACTTACAAATATCCTCACTACAATATATTCTTTCCAACACTTAACCCTAAATATTTAATCTGCTCCTTGAATAGAAGTAAAAGATCAAGTATTCAACATAGCAAACCCATGTCCCAGAATCTTGAACAATCCTTAGCTATTTAGATTCAAAAGAAGAATACATACAATTTGGAGACAAATAACAGAATACATGCATCAAGCATTATTTATCTAAGTCAACATGAAACTGAAAACATGTATGCAAACATACATTCAACAATGAACTCATAACCTCATAGCAAAAAGATAGAACAGTCCAACTGAAGTGTCTTTCATTACTTCTCCAAAATTCCCAAGTCTTCAACAACAACAAAATGAGAGCCTAGCTCTTTTTTATGTTCAAAGCCTATTGCCCTAGGGAATAATTGCATATGGAGGTAGGTGAAATAGTTTTTAAATACATTTTCCCTCCAATATGCACTGGGAATAAAATAACATTATATTAAAAGAGGAGAGGAAAATTAATAAAATATACTTTAATATCCCTCTTTTTAAAAATTTACATTTTTTCAATTTTCCCAGTTTTACAAGACAACAGTTAATGCGTTTATATGCAACTTAGTCAAGTTCAGGACCAACGAATCCTTCTAACATGATTTTGCATTTAGGCCGTTGATCTTGATCCCAGTTGGTGCAATTTGACGATGTTGATTTGACCCTTTTCCAGGTCAGACCTTATTGCTCGCTTCACACAATAGCAACATGCCATCTGGATTATCCTTTTCCAACCGTGATCCCAAGGAGAAGTCCCCTCCGTAGTGCAGTTAAGATGGCACCCGCTATTTTGTGTATGAAGGATGTGGTCAGAGATATGATCTCGACAGAATGGTAGATAACCGTCGGATCACTATACTTTGAGCAAAGCATCTCTTGAAATGATCACGTTTGATGCCACATTTGAGACATGCATTTAATATAAGAGTCCCACAACCTAAGAAATCCACAAGTCTCAATTATGTGATTCCGCAGTCGCTCATAAAACCTTTTGATGGAGTATAGCGGAATGGTAGAATTGAAACATAACTGATATATATTGCATGCACCACCTTCTTGCCATCTGGGATTGTCCACAGCCAACTGTCACCCCCACATTTCCCTCGAGGCCATTTTCCTTTGCACCTCATCGCAGGCGGAATGGTGGAAACAAATCCGCATGCGCCACCTGCACAAAACTCATTAGTAGGACTAGTTTTAGACATGTATATAACCTTTTGCCCTTTAGACTAAGGGTGACCAATCAGGGAAAATTTTCCTTTTCTTTAATATTGGGTTTCTCCTCGGCGCGGACTATAGACGGTACTTGTTTGGCGAGGGGCCGGTAAACAATGTTGAGGGACGACATGAAAAGGGAACTTAAAAGGATGGTGATGGGAACAGGTAGTCACCGAAGAATTAGATTAAGTGCAACTATTGACTTGATACTATAAGGGTTTAGGTTTTTTGGTAGAGTTGGGTTACTCAGAACATTTTTTAGCAGAAGAACCCTAATTATGGAAATCTTGTAACCAGGTGACATAAAGCCGGGAACAAACGTCGAGCCAATATGTTAAATGCACAAAATCTACCTTTAAGAAGGAAATGATCTTGGTCTAGGTGTTGTTTTAGAAGTTATGGCTATTACTAAGATATGTCATAGTATTTTAAGGGCACCTTTGAATGGACAACCATCATTAAAAAATTGCTTCACAGGCAGGGTCAATTGTCAAATCGTCAAATTTAAGCCCTGATCTCATGGAAATGTATATGCTATGAACAAAGATTTGTAGGGTTATAGTTAGTTTCTTTTAATTAGCTTTTCAAAATGCTTAGATTTAGGTACAAGGCATTTATATATATTGAGATTTTTTTATTGTTATATTTAAATTTTATTTGGATTTTTTAAATGTTTTATTAAAAAAATAAATTAGAATTTTATTGAACATATGATGAAAGATTAGATTAATGGAGTTAAATAAATATATTTGCTATTACATGTTTATATAAAATTTATTGTAGATTTAATATTTATATATATTTGTTAATTAATTAATTAACAACATGTGGAATATACTATGACTAAAGCAATGGTCATATTCTTCTCTCGTGTTGTTCAGGCCAATTAAAAAACAAATATATTGTAAATCGAGGGGCACTTTACAACTACATTTACCTCCTTAATCATATTAAGTTGTTGTAAGGGATAATAGAGCAACGTATATAGTTGAAATAAATTTGATAATATATTACTTTTTATTTATAGATTGTATTTAGGGACACTTTTAAAAAAAATTAAAGTTCATAATTTGAACCACAATCAGTCTCCAACAAACCTAAGGCTATTACTTAGCCTTATAAAATGTATTATTAAATAGTATTATTTATTTTATATTTTATATAGTATTATTTATTTAGTATTATAATATGTCAAATAATACTAAATATTATAAAAAGTAACATCTAATATTATATTTAATATTATACTTAAGTATTTTATAAATAATATTTATATATATATATATATATATATTTAATTTAATATAATATTTAATGTAAATACTTATATATATTAAATATTTAATATTTATATACATCTTAATATACAATATTATATGTGTAATAGTGTAATTAATTAAATAATTTATATATAATTTATTTATATTTGTTATTTAATTTTAATATTTTTATACATTTAAATATACAACATTATATATTTAATATTATAGTTAATTAAATATTATATTAACAAGTTTTTATTAAACTATATTTAATAATCTAAAATAAAAATTATATATATTAAATATTTAATATTTACATACATTTGAATACATAACATTATATATTTAATTGCCAAGTAAGATTTAAAATAAAACAAATATAATTGTATCAAATTTTTTATAAGATACTTAACAAATATTAATTAGTTTTTAAATATATTTATTTTATTATAGCATACATATTAAAATTAACTAAGATATAAAATAGTAAAACATTGAAACCTAAAATTTTAAAAACTCATAATATTATGCATAGTATAATTGTACAAACATATTCTATACAAACAATAACAATTGACTCTTAAAAATTAATTTTAAAAAGGTTTAAGTATATCAAATTGCCTTTAATGTTTAATCATCATTCTTTTAAGATTGGATTGTATGGAGGCATGAAAAGACTACAATCTAAGGAAGTCCATTAGAACTAGCATGCTTCCTAGTAACATGTGATGATTTTGATGTCCTTTTGATTCTTTGTTGTTTTTTAAAGAAATGGTTAATCCCTCCACAATAGTTAGATCGCATTAATCCCTTTATTGATAATTGATTATTATTTCTACACTCATATATTTGATCTAGCCAAATTCTAAGGAAAACTATAGTTAGATTATGTCATTCTTCTTTTAACACATCTAAGAAGTTGCAATTCTTAGTTATAGTTCAAAAGCCTAATTTTTAGTAAATAACATTATTTTTGTTTATGTACATTTTAGTGAACTTGACTTCCTTACACAAATCAACCTAGGGTTTTCGCCTTAGGTTTTATCCTTCCACATTAGAGTCATTATTATGCGAGAGGCGTAACCTACAGTGGCAGCATGGGGTGAAAATGGCTTAAGCATGTTAAAAAATACTTTTGAAACATTAAAAAAAAAGCT
The DNA here is from genome assembly GCA_027924645.1 of Cunninghamia lanceolata. Classification (NCBI taxonomy): domain Eukaryota; kingdom Viridiplantae; phylum Streptophyta; class Pinopsida; order Cupressales; family Cupressaceae; genus Cunninghamia; species Cunninghamia lanceolata. The sequence goes on along the minus strand of BSBN01000237.1, from coordinate 22,188,550 downwards.
AACAAATGCAACATTAATAATTAAAACATATATAAAATAGAAATGTTTGAAAGTCTCCTAAAACAACCAAAAATAAAATCACGGCAAAATCAAGAATCAATGAAAATCAAGGTATGAATTTCATGATTTGCAGGAATAATGGTGTTAATATGTATGCATAAATCATTTCATATTGCTACAATATTAAAAAATTAAAAAAATATTAAAAAAAATAAATCTATACATTTCATTTTGTTTTAGGGTTTGATTTTTTTTGGTTTTATTAACTAATCCTTTTATTTTTAATATAGATTAAGACCTTTTTTATTTTTAAAATATATGTAAACAACTAATTGCATTAATACATATAGTGTTGAAAATCTTAACAGATAAAACCCTAATTTATAAAATATTATTTTAGGGCACTATATTAATTATTCGAAACATTTAAAAATAATAATAGCTAACAAATATATATAAAACATAAATGTTTGAAAGTATCCTAAACCAACCAAAAATAAAATCACTAATTACAAAGTCCTATTTCATGATTTGCAGGAATAATGGTGTTAATGGTGTATCATTTCATATTGCTACAATATTAAAAAATTCAAAAAATATTAAAAAAATAAATCTATACATTTTGTTTTGTTTTATAATATGTAATTTAATTTAGCTAGGTTTTGAAGTTTGTAGTTTTTGCATTAATACATATAGTGTTAGTGTTGAAAAATTAAAAGGTAAAGCCCTAATTTATAAAATATTATTTTAGGGCACTATATTAAACCTATATTATTTACTTTGAGATGCTTGTAAAATCTATAGCGTTGAAAAATTAAAAGGTAAAGCCCTAATTTATAAAATATTATTTTAGGGCACTATATTAAACCCTATATTATTTATTTTGAGATGCTTGTAAAATCTATAAAATATAACTTCTCTGATTGTTAGAATATACTTTGCTAATATAATATTATATTACTTTACAACACTCTATTTTTATTAAAAAATGAGCCACTCAAAAAGAAATAAAAATTAATTTTATTATGTAGAAAATAAAACTAAATTAAATTGATGCCTCCATAGTAAAATCTATAGTGTTAATGGTGAATCATTTCATATTGCTACAATATTAAAAAATTAAAAAAATAAATCTATACATTTCATTTTATTTTATAATATGTATTTAATTTAGCTAGGTTTTGAAGTTTGTAGTTTTTACATTAATACATATAGTGTTAGTGTTGAAAAATTAAAAGGTAAAGCCCTAATTTATAAAATATTATTTTAGGGCACTATATTAAACCCTATATTATTTACTTTGAGATGTTTGTAAAATCTATAGTGTTGAAAAATTAAAAGGTAAAACCCTAATTTATAAAATATTATTTTAGGGCACTATATTAAACCCTATATTATTTACTTTGAGATGCTTGTAAAATCTATAAAATATAACTTCTTTGATTGTTAGAATATACTTTGCTAATATGATATTATATTACTTTACAACACTATTTTTATAAAAAAATGAGCCACTCAAAAAAAAAAAATTATTATGTAGAAAATAAAACTAAATTAAATTGATGCCTCCATAGTAAAATCTATAAAATATAACTTCTCTCATTGTTGAATATACTTTGCTCCTTTTTTATTTATATATGATATAAATAAAATTTTATTAAACTATATTTTATTAGGGTTTTATCACATGAAATAAAAAGGAGCAAAGTATATTCAACAATCTTAATCCAATGGTAAGGCCAATATATTTTATAGTTTTTACTATAGAGTCATTAATTTAATTTTCTTTTTTTCCGCATAATATATTTAATAAATTTATTTTTAAAAAACTAGCATATCTATATTTAAAAAATATATCTAAGACCTATGTGTGGTAAATTGATTAAAAATAGGCCCCTGGAAGAAGGATATCTCTCGGCATATTTTAGATATATTTTTTAAATATAGATATGCTAGTTTATATTTTTTTATTATATACTTTTCATTTTAAATTTGTTTGGGGTTTGAATCTAACTTTATTTGTGCTTCATTGTGTTATCTTGATTAGTGTTTGGGCTATTATTGTTTGATATTTCTTAGATCCTTATCCATGCACTTACACTATTAGATATTTTATCGTGCACTTACACTATTAGATATTTTATCGTGGATGTTGATGACACATCTTTTGTAGCATATGATAGTGACTTAGCTACTACTTCATCCCTATATGTGCTTGATATGTCTAGGGATCTTGATTGTGTGATATTGTGTCTAACAAACATTAATTTTCCACCTCATGACAACTTATCATTTATAATAATGGTGGCTTTTTCAAAGTAAAATAAAAATTTATATAGTGAAATGGTTTTCAAATAAAAAAATACATAGTAAAATAGTTATATACATTTTAACATATAACATTATATATTTAATTGCCAAGTAAGATTTAAAATAAAAACAAATATAATTGTATCAATTTTTTAATAAGAAACTTAACAAATATTAATTAATTTTTAAATATATTTATTTTATTATAGAATAAATATTAAAATTAACTACAATATAAAATCAATAAAACATTAAAACCTAAAATTTTAAAAACTCATAATATTATGCATACTATAATTGTACAAACATATTCTATACAAACAATAATATTTTACTCTTAAAAATTAGGCTTATTATACAATAAACATTAAGATTAACTAAGATATAAAATCAGTAAAACAGTGAAACCTAAAATTTTAAAAACTCATAATATTATGCATATTATAATTGTACAAGTATATATTATACAAACAATAATATTATGCATGTTATGTATGTTTTGCATGAAAGCCTCATTCTTCTCATAATGGAGCACATGAAAATCAACACCCCTAAAAAGTCTTTAAAACATAAACCCAATGCCAAGAAGAAGGGTAGGGTGGTGTCTAGTGAAGAGGAGTCAGATTCAGAGGATGAGGACTGGGAAATGGAAGAGGAAGAAGAAGAGACTAAGGAGGAATCCTCTAAAAAGAAAAGAAAAACTTAGAAGAGGGAAGTTTCTATTTCCTGGTCGGATGGGTTTGATACTAGAAATGACACGGACACTTCAATCAAGGAGATTTTTGACAAGAATTTGAAGCCTCAGAAGAGGAAAACCCCTGCTTCAAGGAAGAAAGGTAAAAATTCCATGGAGGAAGATGAGGGTTTTGTGTAGGAAGTCGGCATCTCTTCTCAGAAACAGGGGCCTAAGACTAAACAAGGAAAGAAAGCTAAGCCTGCCAAGAAGAACCAGGAAGAGGAAGATGTTTAGCTTGCTTGTAGTGCGGCCCATAAATAGGGTACCAAGCAGAAGCAAGGGGTTATGGAGTTACAGTCTGAGAAGGACAATGTTAGGGTGGAAGACTCTCCTGGCAAGACCAAGCCTATCCTTGAACCTTGTGTGGGTGTCAAGTTCCCTGAGATCAATGACCCTTCCAATAACCTTCCTGAGGATTTTGATGATCTGTTGGCCTGGTGAGAAACTGTGATCAGGTTGAGGAGGTCTTTGAGCTTGTGAAGAATGCGGTGAATTCTTAGCACAAAATGACTAAGTGGTTCTACTTAAAGATTAGCAGAATTAATATCAAATTCTAGGTGCTTCAAGAAAGTTTGGGAACTGGGATCCATTCTACTACCGAATAGGACTCCCTCATCTTTAGAAACTGGGATGCCATCCTGAATATGGAGGAAATGGATCGAGAAATAAGCAGGATGAGAGAAGAGTTCAATACTAGGATTCAGTATCTTGAGGAAAAGATCGTTGAGGTGAACAATAACTTGGAAAAATATGCAATATCAGTAAACTCACTATTCATAACAGTCTCAATGGGATGCGTGTGCTAACAAAGAAGCTTAAAGAACTAAGAAAGGACTAGTTCAAGGAATTCAATGGCGAGGACATTATGACTGTTGTGGATCAGGAAAATTAGGATAAAGGAGATGACACTAAGAACACGAGTAACTAGGTGGTTGGTGAAGATACATGCGAAACTTCAACCCGAACCAGAGGAAGAAACAAGAAGCAGTTCGAAGATGAGAGGAAAGAGCTCTTAGAGTTTGCCAAGATGCATGAGGCCTTTTACGAACAAGAATTAGAAGCAAAAGAGACTCTAAAGAAGATGAACTAATTTCATGTTTTGTTTAATCTGGACTCTTTGTAGCTACTCTTATTATGCTTGTGTTTTTATTGTAGCTTCTTGCTGGCTGATGGTTGGCTTACATCTTTTTGTATGCTTCTTTTTGTGAAGGGTTTTGAGGTCCCCTCTTAAAACTTATTTGACCACTTTAATCAAAAACAATAATATTTTACTCTTAAAAATTAAATTTAAAAATCCTTAAGTATATCAACTCTCCTTTAATGTTTAATCATCATTCTTTTAAGATTGGATTGTATGGAGGCATGAAAAGGCTACAATCTAAGGAAGTCAATTAGAATTGGCATGCTTCCTAGTAATGTGTGATGATTTTAATGTCCTTTTGATTCTTTGTTTCTTTTTTAAAGAAATAATTAATCCCTGTCACAACAGTTAGATTGCATTAATCCCTTTATTAATAATTGATTGTTATTTCTACACTCATATATTCGATCTAGCCAAATTCTAAGGATAACTATATTTAGATTGTGTCATTCTTCTTTTAACACATCTAAGAAGTTGCAATTTTGAGTTATAGTTCAAAACTTATGGTTGAAACCTATTTTTTAGTAAATAAATTTATTCTATTTTATTTACATTTTAGTGAACTCAACTTCCTTACACAACTCAACATAGGGTTTTCGCCTTAGGTTTTATCCTTCCTCATTAGAGTCATTATTTATATTTTTTGATTATATACTTTTCATTTTAAATTTGCCTTGGGTTTGAATCTAACTTTATTTGTGCTTCATTGTGTTATCTTGATTAGTGTTTGGGATATTATTGTTTGTTATTTCTTTGATCCTTATCCATGCACTTTCACTATTAGATTTTTTTATCGTGGATGTCTTCTCGCCTTTCCTTACCAACCTCATTTTTTATGTCATTGTGCTTTATGATTACACATCTTTTGTAGTCTATGATAGTGACTTAGCTACTACTTCATCCCTATATGCACTTGATATGTCTAGGGATCTTGATTCATGTGATATGTCTAACAAACATTAATTTTCCACCTCATGACAACTTATCATTTATAATAAATGGTGGCTTCTTCAAAGTAACATAAAAATTTACATAGTAAAATAGTTTTCAAATAAAATAAAGTAAACAATATATTATTAATAAAATAAAACTAGCATAGATATCTTAATTACAACAATCTTAGGCACCAAGAGATATCAATTTGGAGGTGTCTAGAGAGACAGATAGAGGAGATGATATATAAAGATACATATCAAGACAGAGTTAGAGAGAGGGGGGAGAGACACAATAGAGAGGAAGAGATAGAATGGGCTAGTAGTGAAGTATTCCTCTATTTTATCTAAATTTCCATGGATTGTGAATTATGTAAGCCATGCAATGCATTCAACTATAACTTGACAGAATGATGAAACCTTCATTTTGTACTAATCTGGACTTCAATAGATTATAAATTCCTTTTTTTCATTGTCAGGTTCCTACCGAAATTGAATAGGCTACCAAGAAAAAGTATTAGAAATTATGGACATTATTATTATTTCGATTCTATGTAGAAAATTTGTTTGCACAATCAACATGGGACTAATTGCAGGTATGGATGTTGACAATTGTAGACCAAACATTCTACAATTTAGGCATCAGAAGCCTTGTGGAAGCAAACGATGTCCCCTGGAAGAAGTTTCATGTCACGAACAAAGTGATTCCAACCCTTTCTGAACACATAGCTCTGGTTCCTTCCCCACTAAAGTACTAGAAGCACCATTCTTTCCCTATACTATCTTGGATTGTGATCAACAGTCATCCATCTTTTGCATTTTTACAAGGATTCAATCAAAGCCTAGAGGATTTGCAGAAAACCAAATACTATGAAACTCATCACAAGAAACCATTTTAAAAGACAAATCTCAAAGAAAGTATGTCTTCCAAAGGCTTGTCTCTAGAAAATAAAGATAAATTTTTGTTTACCACAACATATTAAGGATCGGTTGGATTTGGAGTTCCAAACCACATTGTGGATCAATTCTAGAAGCTTAAAGAGTTTGAGAAAGTCCCACCAGAATTTTACTTTTAATATGTCTATAGTATGCCAAAGGGTGTATGGGAAAACCATATCCTTATTTATGTATGATGGTGAACTAAAATTTGTGGATTCAAAGTACCTTTTAGCTTCAAGTAGAGAACATGACTACATGCATAACCTTCCTATGAATAATTATTTTTAGATTTTACCTTTATCACCCATGACAATTGCAAAGAAATTTCCTAAAACACAAAATCATTGGCCATCATGGGATTACAAAACAAAGATTTAAAACTGCATAGACATAGTGGAAAAAAATATTCCATTGTGTGATACACTTAGGACTATGGTCAAGCATTCTAATAGAAAACCATACATTAATGATCAAGCTATGGTACTTTAACAATGTAAAAAGTCAAGCATGAAATGGGTTGGTCCAAATCATCTAGCTCTGCTGGAGCCTTGTGAAATTGAAAGAGATAAAGAAAAGAGAGTGACTTAGTATAGGTTGGTCCAAATCATCTAGCTCCACTAGAGTGGGAGAGAGAGATAGAGATAAGAGATATAAAGGGAAAGAGCATATGCAAATACAAAAAAATCAATCAGTCATTTCATGACAATGATCCAAAGATAAACAGAGAAGGAGAGATAGATAATGAGATAAAGAGAGGGAGATATATAAAGAGATAAATGGGCGCTTAGTGTTAAACCACTCCCCCTGCCTTCTTTAAATATAGCATACTTAGATATACATTTTTTATATTTGGCAAGATACAGATTTTGGGACATTGATATTTTTTAAAAAGATTTGTTTCCTTCTCTATAGGTATTTATCAATTTTCCATGACGGTTGTTCCTTGGATGAATTTTGTACACAACGAGCTCCCGTGACATAGAATGTACACCATTTTTTAGGTCTCAAGATTATTCCCATATCATCTACAAATTTAAACAAATCAAAATTTTTTCCCTTCAAAATTTAATTTTAATCCATTTGAGCTCCAAATTATGCAAAGGTGTGAAATTATAAAAGCAATGAGGATCACTAAGTTTGACTGATCTTCGTATCGTGTAACATACCATGAAAGGATGCATGATGGTAGGCTAGATGACACATAAAAATGATGTAGGTGGTGATCATGCTTATTTTGCAAGATGTTAAATATGAGGCTTGTGATAAACAAACTTATATACTTTAAATAATATGCATAGGTGATGAGAAATGAAATGCAAGTGAACCCAAGTGCAATGCATGAACAAGAATATAGAAAGGAAATGCACAGGCACCAAACATGGAAGCTCACACATTTCAAGTAGCTACTAAGCAAAACACAGGGATCTTCAAATCGATTAAGATTGTCAAAATTAATTCACGACAATCAAAAAACAAAACAAAATAGGGACCATAGAGATACAAGACAATCATCATTTACTTTAAAACATATCAATTGAACTTCCACAACTATTCGGCATACCCATTGCACACCAAGGAGCAATTTCTAGTATATATAATTATTTAAGATTATCATGTAGATACCTGTGTTAGTAATAGTTTATAGCTTTTATAAATTTGTATGTCTAGTGTTATGGCTAGTGTAAGTGTCAATCATGACCGACCTTGCATCTAGACTCCATCAAGAAAAGTTTGAAATTCAAACATATTAATTTATTTACAGTGTTAAACAAGCAAATTAAAACACCTTTTTCCACCTTGTCATAAGAAAAGGAGCTCATATAACATGTAAAGTGTGAGTTTTATATCTAATGCAATAAGAGAATATGAACTTAGATGAATGAGAAGATTGATAGGAAAGTGTTTAAATAACATCTTATTTAGGCTCATTACTATTGAAATGTATGACCCTTCTTGTTGTCTTAAGTATAGAATATATGATTTCGGCGTAAATGGAAAATAGAACTTAGTTAGCCTTTATGCTAGATGAGATATTAGGTTAGAAGAAGTTTAAACCTTTCTTTATCATGTAATGTGTATAAAATCTTTGAGTGAAGTCTTGTGAATGTTTCCTCGTATTCTTGTCTTTTCTTAGTACAGAATTATATATCTTAAGCTATGAATGAAAAGATGTTAATCTCACAAGTTTCAATGTATTTTAGGACCATGGTATTTTCATGTCACCCTTTTTTAATCATCTTCCTTCTTGGTAAGATATCTTAACTAATGGTTTAGGAGTGAGAGGTTTTCTTTTAGAAATGTAAATATTGTAGGTTGTGAATTATACCTTAGTAAAAATAGCAAGGGTTTCAAGATAAACTGACTTAGATTAATTTTGATAGTTAAATTGTGTTAATGAATTGTGTGAGATGGCAATATAGTAGGAACATTATAGGATTGATCTCTTCTTGTTCCCTACTAGAGTTCACTCTTTGAATTGCTTCATGCTTCTATCATGTAACTCCTTTTTATGTCAAAAAAGCTTCTTTAGATGAGTGTGAAAAATCTTCTCTAGAGGAGTTTGAACCCTACACACTAATGTATTCTTATAGGTAAAAAAAGTAGGTTAGATCAATAATAAAGGAGATGACTTACCTTTCACCTAATGCATGTGCAAGGGAATTAAGAAAATTAGGCAATGTGTTTACTTTGATTTTATCTGTGTGTTTGTATTAAACTCTTCGTATGTATAGAAAATGTGTTTAAATAGGTCTAAATATATGATTATATACTTGTATCATTGGCACCAAACTTAATGAGGTACATCTTGGTCTTCATATGAAAAGTTTGTCAAACCTTAGGAGGAAATTATGAACAGAGTCAATGGTAGATAAGTTGTCTAAATTGTAAATAGCATCTTAAAAGAATATTGAAATTCTTATGTTGATTAAAGACTATCAAGTTATCTATTGAGATTAGCCTTCTATAATATTATTTTAAACTTCTCTTATGAATGAAAGGATAAGTAAACTCTTTTGAATGCATCATTTGGATGTGCATTATTGTTTGTAAATGTATGTTGTTTCCCTACTTCTGTTAAATCAGTAAGTTGAGTTAGAGAATAGGCATGAATGAGTGTTGAATATGGAGCTATAGAGAAGGATAGGTTTCTATTCATAACCTATCTGTTGAACATGACTTAAAAAGATGTTTTGTCCAAAACTTGTCAATCAAATTAGTAGTAGTTACTATTTGATTTTATAATTTCTCTCTTTGCCATATTAGTACATATGCATTTTATACATGCTAGAAATGTTAGATATATCATGTTGCACTAGATTCCTTCACACATACTGGCTTCAGTTTGCTAGACCCCTTGCGAAGGGTCAGGCTTCTCCATTCAGGAGTAAGACCAGGGAGGCGTGAACCTCGTGGTTGGGTGGTAAATCACCTTGATGATGCTCTCTCTTTTCCAGGTTCAGTGTCAAAGATATGGTGTGGTATCGAAGAAATTGTATGGTGCATTGTTATTTTGTTTTAGGCCTATATGGCTCGATGTTGTAAGGACATAGTCCTATTTGTAAACTTTAAACTAGTTGTTGTAATAATCTTTATTGTTGATTAATGAGAAGTATTTATTTAATTAAGTTGTAATTTTATTGGGAAAAGTTTTAATTAATTCCCAATTTTGTATTATTTAATAATATTTTGGTGTGGTCTTTATAGGTTTTTTACTCAAAATGGTTTTCCCCACATCTATTGGTGTCTCTTTGTTGGTTTTAGGACAGACAATTGAGAGGGGGGGGTGAATCAGTTGTCACCAAAACTTCTATTCCTTAAATTCTTAAAGCCTTCTTATATTTCAACAGCATAATAATGATTCATCCATGGAAGCATAATGCAACAACTCAAGAGAAGAAACACATTCAACACATATGACACTAAGATTTTAACGTGGAAAACTTGGTTAAGGGAAAAACCACGGGGTGACTAACCCAAGATTATATTCTCTGTTAAAAGAAAAAGAAGAACAAAATGGCACTTGCCAATTAGGGCTCACTGCCTGAGCACACTACTCACAAGAGGCCCACTGCCTACAGGAGACACACTGTCTACAGAATAATATAAATATTACATACTTGAACTGGAGATTAGCATCTTCATTATGCTTGAGACAGTTCCATTTAAGCTCAATACTTTTGGTCTACTTTTTGCTCCTCTCCTCTCTACCACTTTCTCATCACGACAATGGATGCTTTTGAATGACTTCGCAATTCTTATTTATACATGACATCATCTTTGGAATTATCATCAAAGTCGACACAACATACTTTATTTTATTACAGAGTAATTTCAAAAATACAACTTGACTTGTTACAAAAACTTCATGCGTATCACTACACTATCGGCCACACATATCTGGGACTTTAATCTTCTTTAAGGAACACGCCATGCTTCGCAGAACATCTTCAGGATCATGTGCAAATCATCCGGTCGGCCAAGATTAGGAAGAACACCATCACCCAAAGATGAATCTTCAATTACAAGCTCAATCTTCAATACGGACCGCCAACACAAACTAGACATAATCTAGAGACCCCCACAAGCTTGCTTGAATCACCAAGAACATCCGCACCACTTCTACTCACTGTAATCATTCGCATCTTCAGCCGGAACCTCAAGAACACAGTCGGTCATCACTGCCACATTAGAAGGATTGCTTGTGGACCTCCAAACCATGAGCCAATTGAGATGTCAATTCACATTAGCTTCCCAAACAAGACACCAAATCCACAGAACAAGATATTGCATTGTCGGATCTCACCAGACCTATTTGTGCCACTCTGTCACCTCTGAATAGCTGCCAAAACTAGTTTTACTCATATGGCCATAACTTCTCCAAATCTTCATGTGGATCTCTCTGAAATCTTTACTGGAGCACCTTCAGACACATATCTATAGACCCTTTGATGCGCATACTCTGATCTTTAACTGACTAAGATCTTCATAGAACTTTACTGTCTTCACAGTCCTTCTCTATTTTTGATAGGGCTAATTTTCTCAATATCCTTAGCACACAGCTCATCCAATCCTTGACATCAATGCAACAGGAGTATGTTGACATCAATGACAACACCGGTTAGGCACATACTTGCAACAATCTCCCCCTTTGTCATTGATGGCAACATATGATGTGAAAAATTGTTTAACCATCAAGACAAGAACTTCTCCTCACTGGCTCCCCCTTCGACATCAACCATTCACATGTCTTTTCTTTCTTTATTGCTCCTCCTTTGATCAGCAACCTCTTTGTTTTTCACATGTCTTCTCTCCCCCTTTGACATCAATGGAAAAGGGCACATACTTGCAACCACTTCTTATACTTCAGAATCATGTTGACTGCTCCCCCTGAGTAGCAGCTTCCTAACACCAATCCAGATCACAAGGATATAACTGCGAGATCCACCGGACTAATGTACATCAGTACATCTTAATTCAGAACTAGAGGGTAATAACCCCTAACTTCTCCCTGAGATACTCAAAAGAGTTCTTAGGTAGAGGATTAGTAAAAATGTATGCAATCTAATCCTTTGAGGGCACAAACTCCAGTCTGACTTCATTCGTGTTCACTTGTTCTCTCAAAAAGTGAAACTTGATGGATATATGTTTTGTCTTTGAATGCAACACCAGATTTTTTGATATATTTATTGCACTTGAGTTGTCACAAAAGATTGTGATAGGTTCATCATACTCTATTTTGACGTCTCTTAACATTTGCTTCATCCACAGTACTTGAGTGCAACTACCTTCTGCTACAATATACTCTACTTCTGCAGTGGATAGAGTTATTGCCTCTTGTTTCTTGCTTAGCCAAGTAACCAATCTCTCCCCAAGAAGAATGCACCACCACTAGTACTCTTCCGGTCATCCACATCTCTTGCCCAATCAACATCTGTATATGCATGGAGAGAGAAATCATGATCCTTGGGATACCATAAACCATACTCAACTATTCCCTTTAGCTATCTGAGAATTCTCTTGATTGCCATGACATGAGACTCTCTAGAATCAGCTTGGAATCTGGCAACAAGACCAACAACATTTATAATGTCAGGTCTAGTTTAAGTAAGGTAGAGTAGTCCTCCAATCATTGACCTATACTTTTTCTGATCAAACTTAGGAGATTCATCATCTTTGCTTAGTTTACACTCAGTTGCCATGGGAGTATTCATTGGCTTTGAATCTTCCATCCCAAATTTCTTCAATAATTCTTTCACATATTTGGTTTGTGATATGAAGATTCCTTTCTTTGTTTGAGTGATTTGCAGACCCAAGAAGAAATTCATTTCCCCAAACATAGACATCTCAAATTCACTTTTCATTTGATTTGCAAAAGTCTTGCACATACTATCTTTTCCTACAAAAATGATATCATCAACAAATACTTCAACAATTAAGATATTTTCATGATCAATCTTGAAATAGAGATTACTATCAGAAGTTCCTTTGTTGAAACCAATCTTCAAAAGATGTTTGTCCAATCTTTCATACCAGGCTCTTGGGGCTTGTTTGAGTCCATACAATGCCTTCTTCAGCTTGCAGACCATATCTTCATGATTAGATAATTGAAATCCATCCAGTTGCTCAATGTATACCTCTTCTTCTAGATCACCATTTAGGAAAGTAGACTTGACATCCATCTAATACACCTTGAAATCTTTGAAGGAGAAAAAGTCAAGAAATAATCTGACTGCTTAAATCCTTGCTGCCAGAGAAAAAGTTTCTTCAAAGTCAACGCCTTCTACTTGAGAATAACCTTACAAACCAATCTGGCTTTGTTTCTTATTACTTCACCATATTCATTCAGTTTATTCTGGAAGACCCATTTAGTCCCAATCACATTTTTGTCCTTAGGTCTAGGAACAAGATCCCAAGTGTGATTCTTTTCAATCTGTATCAATTCCTCCTTCATTGTGTTGATCCAACTTTCATCATTGCATGCTTCACTTACTATTTTTGGTTCAATCTTTGAAATCAGACAATACTGAGTCTTAAGGAATATTTCTTCTTGTTTGAACACCTTTGCTTTTATCTCCTATGATCTGATCTTCAGAATGATTTAGTCTTACATACCTGGGAGTCTTGGAATTCTCGTTCACTTCTAGTTCTTGGACAGGTTCATTCAAGCCAGTCTCTTCTTCTTGTATTTCTGGATTCTCCAGATCAGTATGAATTTGAACTGGGGTTGGGACTTGTTCTTCTTGTTCTAAGATATCATTTTGGTCATCTGCTTCAAACTCATAGAATCTTGAGTGATTCTCCATGTACCTTCACATTTGTACTTTCTACAATCTTTCTTAATCGCTTGTTATAACACTGGTAAGCTTTGCTTTGAGTAGAATAACCCAAGAATATTCCTTCATCACTTCTAGCATCAAACTTGCCAAGGTCTTCAGTCTTTTGATATAACATTTACTACCAAATACTCTGAAATACTTCACAGTATGAGTGATGCCAAACCAGAGTTCATAAGGGGTCTTATCAGTATTGCCTCTGATTTGTACCCGATTGAGAGTATAGACAGCAGTGCTTACAGCTTCTCTCCAATAGATCTGAGGAACATTTGCTTCCATCATCATGGTTCTAGATACTTCCTAAATGGTCTGGTTCTGTCTCTCTACTACTCCATTCTACTGTGGATTCCTTGGAGTAGATAACTATCTATTTATCCCATGTTTCTCATAGAATTCTATGAACTCTCCGGATGTGAATTCACCACCTCTATCAGACATGAGACATTTTATGTTTATGCCAGTTTCATTTTCTACCATAGCCTTGAATATTTTGAACTTCTCAAGTGCTTCAAATTTCTCTTTCAGGAAAGTCACCCACATCATCTAGGAGTGGTCATCAATTGGTAACATGAAATATCTATCACCTTACAGACTCTTGATTCTTGCCAGTCCACATAGATCAGTGTGCACCAAGTCCAACAATCCAGTTGAAGATTGTTCCTTACTTTTAAATGTGACTCTGTTCTGCTTACCCAACTGACATTCTTTGCACAAACTGTTAGTAGGTTTCACCAGTCTTGGAAGATCTCTTACAGCCTGAGTGTTGCTTAACTTGATGATATTATAAAAATTTACATGACACATTCTCCTATGCCACAACCAAATCTGATCAATTTGAACAAATAAGCAAATTTTTCCAGTACCAACCAAGTGGAAGATGTTACCTTTTGTCTGTGTACCAGATGCAATCTTAGTTCCAGAGATTTCAAAGATCTTGCATTTTCCATTTTTGAATCAGAGATCATAGCCTTTGTCCACCAACTGTCCAACACTGAGAAGGTTATGCTTCGAACCTTCAAAATACAGAACATCACTGGTTTTGTTCTTTCCATCAAAAGAAATAGTTCCTCTGCCTCTCATTCCGCCAGCAAAATTATCTCCAAATTTTACAACTCCACCTTCATATCTTTTTAGATTTATGAACTTATTCTTGTCACCAGTCATATGGTGAGAGCATCCACTGTTAATGACCCATTCATCATTTTCTTCAACTTGCGCAGCTAGAGCCCTTTCTACCATTTTATGATTGACAGATTCAATGGGCATTGGATCTTCTTCCTTGATGGCAATAAACACCCAGTCACTTCCAGATTTGTTTCCTATCTCAGACTCATCATCTGTTACTCCTTCATCATCATCTTCTTGAACATAGTAACACTTCTATTGGAATCTTGATCTATTAGGGTTTGGCCTTGAAAATCTTTCCAGATATCTTGAGGCAAAATGACCAATCTTGTTGTAGTTGAAACATTTGAAGGGTAATTTTCCTTCATACTTACTGGATCCTCTTGGCAGTCTTTTTGCAATAAGGGCTTCAAGTTTAGCAGCTTCTGCCTCATCTTCTTCTAGATCTTTTCTTGCTTTATAATACCATGTTAATTTCTTTGAGGAACTCTCTCCTGGGTCATACCTTTGTTTACCTTTTATAGAGGCACTAGCTTTGAATGTAGATTCAGTCTTGGGGAGTGCATCTCCAAACTCAGCCAATTCAAATGCAGCTATCTTCCCAACCAATTGATCCCTTGTAATATTTGTTAAAGATCTGAATTCCTCAATAGCAGCAACCTTGTGTTTGTAAGCAGGAGGTAAGGATCTAAGAACTTTGGCAACAATCTCATCTTCATCCAAAGTTCCACCAGCACATCTAATGCCACAAACAAGCTCATTTACCTTTGGCATAAATGTAGTGATATTCTCATCTTCATTCATCTTTAGTTTTTCAAATTTTCCTTTTAGATTTTGTAGCTTGGTACATTTAACATATTTGTCTCCTTCATGTAGAATCTCCATCTTTGACCAAATTTCATACGCAGTTTTTAATTCCATAACATTTGTCAGCTCTGTATCAAATAAAGCACTTAGTAAGGCTTCTTTAGCTTGAAGATTATCTTCAGCATTTCTAATTTCATCTAGAGTTGTCAAACCATTCTTTGGTGGAATATATTCTTTTGTAGTCATGTTCCAATATTGAACTCCCATACATTGCAAGTGACATTCCATGCGGTTTTCCCAAAGAATGTAGTTTGTTCCATCAAACCTTGGACTATCCTTCTTGTAGGAAGACATCTTGTATCTCCTCAAGCGGTTAAGCTTTTTCTAGAGGAACTTGGCTCTGATACCAATTGTTGGTTTTAGGATAGACAACTGAGAGGGGGGGTGAATTAGTTGTCACCAAAACTTTTGTTCCTTAATTTCTTAAAGCCTTCTTATATTTCAACAGCATAATAATGATTCAATCTTGGAAGCATAATACAATAACTCAAGAGCATAAACACATTCAACACATATGACACCAAGATTTTAACATGGAAAACCTGGTTAAGGGAAAAACCATGGGGTGACTAACCTAAGATTGTATTCTCTGTTAAAAGAATAAAAAGAACAAAATGGCACTTGCCAATTAGGGCTCGCTGCCTGAGCACACTACTCACAAGAGGCCCACTGCCTACAGGAGACACACTGTCTACAGAATAATATAAATATTACATACTTGAACTGGTGATTAGCATCTTCATTATGCTTGAGACAGTTCCATTTAAGCTCAATACTTCTACTCTACTTTTCGCTCCTCTCCTCTCTACCACTTTCTCATCACAACAACAGATGCTTTTGAATGACTTCGCAATTCTTATTTATACATGACATCATCTTTGGAATGATCATCAAAGTTGGTACAACATACTTTATTTTATTACAGAGCAATTACAAAAATACAACTTGACTTGTTACAAAAACTTCATGCGTATCACTACACTATCAACCACACATATTTGGGACTTCAATCTTCTTTGAGGAACATGCCATGCTTCGCAAAACATCTTCAGGATCATGTGCAAATCATCTGGTCAACCAAGATTAGGAAGAACACCATCAGCCAAAGATGAATCTTCAATTGCGAGCTCAATCTTCAATGCGGACCACCAACATGAACTAGACACAATCTAGAGACCCCCACAAGCTTGCTTGAATCACCAAGAACATCCGCACCACTTTTGCTCATTGTAATCATCCGCATCTTCATCTAGAACCTCAAGAACACAGTCGATCATCACTACCACATTAGAAGGATTGCTTGTGGACCTCCAAACCACGACCCAATTGAGTTGTCAATTCACATTAGCTTCCCAAACAAGCCACCAGATCCACAAAACAAGATATTGCATTTCCAGATCTCACCGGACCTATTTGTGCCACTCTGTCACCTTTGAACAACTGCCAGAACTAGTTTTACTCATATGGCCATAACTTCTCCAAATATTCATGCGGATCTCTAAAATCTTTACTGGAGCACCTTCAGACACATATCTATAGACCCTTTGATGCGCATACTCTGATCTTCAACTGACTGAGATCTTCATAGAAGTTTATTGTCTTCACATTTCTTCTCTGTTTCTGATAGGGCTAATTTTCTCAATATCCTCAGCACACAGCTCATCCAATCCTTGACATCAATGAAACAGGAGTATGTTGACATCAATGACAACAATGGTTAGGCCCATACTTGCAACACTCTTCTCTTCTATTTATTTTTCTTCTATTCTTCTTTCTTCATGTTCTTAAATTGTTAATTTACATGTTATGCTATCAAAATTTACTTAGATATGTAAGTTACATTATCTTTCCTCTAATGGTTAATGTGATGGGAATTTGTTTTTTCTTTAAGGGCATAGCAGTATGTGCTTGGATCGAGTTATTGAATAATTGATTAAGAGAAGCATAAGATACTGGAAGGTGCATACTTGGTTCTCTTTCCCTTTCAATTTTTAATAACTAAAATGTAATGCGACATGATAGAACAAACACACATAAATGGCCATTCAGTTTACAAGTTTCTACATAACATGCAAATTATAGAATTACCATTGATTCAGATCCAAATTCATATAGGGATACACAAGATTCATCCCATACTTGAGTTGAGTGAGATCAAGGTTAACAAACAAGTGTTACCCAATGCAAAAATTTCTAATATAACCACCATTGGGGAAACCTAGTACCTCCACACTCAAGTGAAACATCAAGCATACTTGCACCATATAAAATAGCCAAAGTAAAGGAAAACCACCCAATGTGGCATAATATCATATGAATCAACTAAATATCACATCTAGCAAGAATCATTAACATTGAACATTACCTAGTGATAGATATGAAATTACCAATAGTAATTCATAATACTAATCCAATTATAATAATCATACCTATATAATATATAGCAAAAGTAGTGAAACAAAAACACTAAAAGTCCAATGTATAAAGTTAGAACACATGCATCCATTGTTAGAAGTTTAGCTACCAAGACAAAACCCTATTGAGAACACATCAATGGTATAATAAAATATCATTGCTAATAAGTAATGGATCGAAAGCAAAAGAGAATAGATGACAAGGCATAAATGCTAGTGGCATTACAATGATCACCTCATACTCTAATCCTTCATTATGCTCTTATACCCTTACTCTCCTCTCTTGTGATATTCATTTCTAACACAAGCTCACTGATAATTGCTATGTGTTCACCTCTTGGTTTTCCATTGATGTATATGAGAGACAATGAAGAGGAGGAAGAGTCAAATCTCAAGAGAAAATTCATTATCTCTTCTATGGACTATCCACTCTAAAGTTGTTGCAAGAAAATGTTAAGATATGACAATGAATCCTCCATATCCAACCTTTATCCATTGCTTGAATTTCAAGCTACATTGTCCTCAAGAAGAAGAAAATACTCTTAATCCAACTATGTAACTTCATTGATATCATGAACAAAAATTATTTACCTTTAGCAAAAAGCAGCCCATTCCCAATGAAGGTGTCAACTAAAATTGAAGTTGTGGAAGCCATTAGACATGAAGCTCCAATTAAAGTTTTTCTAGAAATGTGAAATGGATTCTTATCTATCTACAACTAAGATTTGGAGGTGTGATATGGATTCTTATCTATATCATGTCAAATATACTAATGATACACTTAGTGCATGCCCACAAATACCATCAACATCAAAGTTAAACCATTTTATATTTGTAAGTTTAGTATTATAGTATCTTGAATTTCTATAGACTAGTAAAAGCACCAAAGGTGCTATCAAATGGCCGATAAGCACAAATATTTATAGGCCTATCACCAAATAGTAGATATTTATATTTTGGTATGCACACTGTAACCATTCTTTGTATGTTTTGGCCATTTTGGTAATGTATCATCATGATTTGATTAGTTGATCATTTTAATTCTAAAGCATAATTTTAAAAGAATGGAAGACAATATTTGCAATTCAACTCTCTTATTAACATACTATGGATTCGAAATCCAAAATTTTAATATTAACATTCAATAATCTAAAACCAAAAAACCCTTCATAAATAATGTTTATGATTTGGGGTTACAAGTATTTATAGGCCCATCACTAAATAGTATATAAGGCATGTGAATTGTTTGAATATATACCTCAAAAGAACATAGTTTCTTGGATTGTAATGATTGTAGAATATACCCAAAATGTATTTATCAATATTACCTTGGAAACTTTTAAGCAAATGCAATTAGAAGAAATAAGGTTAGATTCCACAACCTTTGCCACCATCCTCCCCACTTGTGCCCAAATGAGAGCTTTAGAACAAGTGATGGACATAAAAGAATAATCAAAACCTAAATTTTCTACCATGTTGTTGTTGCAAGTGCCTAATATACATGTATGCAAAATGTCAAAGCATACACAAGGCACAATACAATTCACATGCCTTGGGTATGCCTTTGAATCTTACTCTTAAAAACATGTGCCAAATGACTAATAAATTAAATTATGAGTAAATTTAATCTAAATTAAAACTAAAATGTACATGTATATCGAAAATTATCCACCATGACAAGTAAAAATAATTGAAATAATTGCATCTTATCATTAATGATTCTCCTTTATTTATGGTTAATTAAAAAATCTCTAAAACATAAAGAAAACCTATATTGTATAAATATTTGCACATTATATATGTTTTATCATGTGTTGAGTCCTTTTGTTTATGGAATTCAACTTTTATTTGATCATTGTATACAATACACTCTAAGTAAAACCCTTCCAAGATAAAAATTTGAGAAACATAAAAAAATAATTATATAATTACATCGGTTTTCTTAGATTGGTTTTCTTATTTGTTACATCTCAAAAAGTGTATGGAAAATTCAGAATTGTCGTGAATGCCAAGATATTGATTGTCCAATTAAGGAGGATTGTCCAATTAAGGAGGATTGGCTCATACCTTCACTGCAAGGCCTTATGTGACTCTCTATGCATGCCAAAAGTAAGATTTAAATCACTTGGTTCTCAATGCGTAGTATAATATTAATAATTGAATGGTCACATGTTTTGTATGGCCATTCATCTAACATTTGATCATCAAAGATAAATTGACTGATACAATTGGGACAATTATTTACCACTTTTAAGTGTGCATGAAGTGTAAACTTACTATTGAATGTTTGACTATTAAACCTTTTGATATTTAAATAAAAGTCATTTTATATGTATCATGTCATAACAATCACTTTCACTTTGAACTTTTTTTAATAATTACATTCTCAACATGGATTGTATTGAGGACTGTGCACACCTGCATTCTCTCAATCTTACCAAAAATGGGGGTTGTCAAGGTACATACTTCTTAATTATTTATAAATTTCATTTGTACTTTAATTTTGTATTTTCACCTCCACAAGAGATATGGCGATTCCCAAAGACATCAATATTGAACTTCAATACATGAAATTAAACAGACTTCATTTACTCACTTCTATTAATAAGTTTGAGATTTCTGGTAGTTAAGTGAAATGGAGTTGTACATAATATCAAATCTTTCTTAAAATCTACTCTAAAAGAAGTCGAGTTATCTAAATAAATTGTTTGGTAAAAAAAGAAATTTAAGAATATACCAAAACATGTGAAGGCATCTACATATGCACATACATATTTGTAACTCTAAGCTTTAGACTATGCTGCGGCCCAAGGAAGTGAACTACAAGTGAAAAGGCATTAAATAACCATGACGCTTGTTTGGGAATTTAATGAAAACTATTTACATTTCATCTCAATACATCTACTTTAATACCAAAATGAGAATAGAAGTCAAATCATTATTTGGCTAAACTATGGACCATGGTTAAGACGGAAGGAGGTTTATTTCAGTTCCAAGATCTCCATAGATATGAATGAGGAGATTAATCGTGATGCAAGCAATCTGAAAAAAATAGGCTTGCAAGATTGCATTGATTGCAGGACATGCACAAAACAAATTTGATGAAAATGTTGCGAATGAATCAGCATGCAAAGTGTGTGGATTGCTTGTGGTTGTGATCAAATTGTTTCTAATTCAAGGGAACCGTTTTAGATTTTTCAAAAAAAACCAAAAGGTTATGATATTAACTCATGCCTAAAAGTATTTATGTTATACGCTGAAGCCATTTGACTCAAAGGCCTAGAGAAGATCAATATACATATGAACATTATCATAAGCTGATAAATTAAGATGAAAGCCCAAAGAAAACTCTTCTAACTGGTCGATTAAGTACCAAAGAGATAAAGCGAAAGATTAACAATATCAAAGTAGCTTATAACTAAGATATTGTTGTTGAACCAAGAAAAGAATAGTTAGTATGAGGAAGAAGTTATTTTTTATTAAAACTTATACAACTCCAGCTAAAATATGACCATTTAGTAAATCATGGTAGAGACATTTTGTCAAACAACTCGTGAGCATCCTTGTATCTGTAGAGTGGCAAAGCAATTGCATTATCTTTAGATGAGAGATCACCCAACAGTAAAAAGCATCATCAAATTTAACCATAAGTACAGAAAGAAATTAAGCTTTGTTTCTTTTTGGGCATGATATTTAATTTCGAAAGCTTTTTCCTTGTGACTTCCAGATTGGCAATAAACTAAATCCATTAGTTGTTACTGCATGTGAACTGTGCTTTAATCATGTTACTGTTTAGAATCTACCGATTTTGATCTTCCAAAAGAACCGACAAAGTCTATCCAGTATTCAGATTCATGCTGCCATACCCATAAGTTTAGAACTCCATATGTTAACTGCCCGTCCATCTAGAGATTAACTCTACGATTTTCACTGCACTCAACTGCTATTTGCATGCTTGAATTTTTCCAAATCCCCACACTCAACTGCTGTCTGCATGCCAGATCTCTTTCCAAATTATTTTTAGAAAGTTTTGAGTCAATTTTTCATTAGTGGGAAACCAAACAAACATTTTGTATAAAAATCTGGCACATTTCTAGGAGAGAGGCCGATGGGACATTGAAGCCTTTAGTGATGGCTTCCATAGCAGTGCTTCCAAGGGTTGGAGCACAGGGTAAAAGTAGTTTCGAATGAGAGACGACATGAAATTAGAGAGCTTTCATGGCGGAAGATTTATTGTTGTGCTGGGAATAGTAGAGAATATGAAAATAGACAAAGCAAAACAACCCAGAAAAGAATATAACTAAGATATTGTTGTTGAGCCAAGAAAAGAATAGTCCAATATGGATTTAAAACACGGCCAAGAAATTGATCAGAGACCAAAATCATACGCAAACCAAGGAATTGATTACATCCCAAACTCATATGCAAGCCAATATACAGAATGATTGGCGATGAATGACGCTTCACATAAAAATGATGTTGCTTGACGCTTTAGATTTCAAATTAAAGTGTAACAGTAGTTTAATAAAAAATGTAATGTGGATTGAAACAAACATTGCAGTTTGTTGACAATTAAAAAGTTTTTTTTTATGACAAATTTTTTTAAAATTTTTGGACAACTAAAAAATAATGGAACTGGACAACGAAATTAGTGGGACTACCAATTTTTTTGGTAGTTACAAGATGTGTGCACATATAGAATGGCCTATCGACCAAATTAAAATATAATTTTAATAATCCTATTATAGGAGGTTCAAGGAATACGCCGATATGAACAACGACGAGTTTAGAAAATTTCCCAACGATTTTTTTTAATGGCATGAGACTATTCCAAGCACTATAATACTTACATATAAAAGCCTATCAGCTAATTACTTATGAATATACTCTACATCTTATTACCTTTACTTTCAAAAGACTTATCTATTCATACTATTATATCTTTTTATGTGTTTTAATATCTTATTTCATGTTTAGTGAAGAAATGTTATGACAGTTAAAGAGGTGATGATCGGAGGCATGCACAAATACTATTATTTCATGTTTGGTGAAGAAATGTTACATGACCGTTAAAGAGGTGATGGTCAAAAGTGAGGAGGAGAAAGTTAGTACATGTATATATTGCATTTTCAATAGTGAGGTTACTTAGAGGCATGCACATCTCAATTTTTTCCACAATTAAACTAAAACTATAATATTAGATTTGAAGACCAAAACATTAAATCTGGAGTCAATTATAACATTGTTCAAAATAATATATATGTAATACATCAATGAAAAATTTACATCTTAATGTAACTGCATGCACCAAGGTTTTCTATTAAGGGAAAGATTACAACACCTTGGAAGATCTTTCTCTATAGGTTGAGGATCCTTCAATATTGGAGAATGTTTGGCAACTTTTTACAAGCTTGTCAAGTAGGTATGAACCATTTGGGGAAAAAAAATTGTGGTTTCTACCTTATTGCCTATAAAATTCACATAAATGCAAAATAAATCTACTTACCGTGAACATAAGAATGGTGGATCACAACACACCAACTTTTTCTAGCTTGGCAGGAAGACAGATTGACCTACTTACTAGCTAGGTTTGGGGAT
This sequence comes from Cunninghamia lanceolata, assembly GCA_027924645.1. NCBI lineage: Eukaryota > Viridiplantae > Streptophyta > Pinopsida > Cupressales > Cupressaceae > Cunninghamia > Cunninghamia lanceolata. Next base: position 22,165,154 of record BSBN01000237.1, on the reverse strand, counting down.
GGTCTCATTTTCCCGCCCAAGTGAATGATTTTTTTACGGATCTGGGAAAGAAAAGAAAAGAAAAGAAGCATAGCTAGACTATAATCTTAAAATAAGAGGTTACGGCAGAAATACTATTGGGGGCTGAACTTTACTAAAAAATCCCCTGGGCCGAGAAGTACTTTGTGTACAAGATCTGAACCATTTTTCCTAAAATCTACCTACGATTTTCAATGAAAAAACCTTTGTAAGAACAAATTGCCTTTCATTAGTATGGTAACCTTAGTGGTTCATCTAGATTGGTTGTGTTTCCCTTTGACTCTTGCAATGTATACAACAAGTGGGAAAATATTAGGATTGGGTGTGTCATACACCTTGCAAGTTCTAATATTTGAAATATTTATTTATTTGTATTTATTATGCACGCACATATTTTGGCAATCCCACTTGGAGTGGCACTATGTGCTACTTGTAGTTTATATTTTTGAAATTTGTATTTATCACTTAGTGTCATGGAAGTTGCTAAATGCAACTATGACAACTTGTAATGTGTGTAAGAGTTGCTAGAATGGAAAGAACTTGAAAGAGGGAGTTACATTGGAAACTTGACAAGCATGATTTTTAGGAGCAAAAAATGGAGCACCATATTTGGATAACAGGAGTAAGTAACTTTCTATTTTATGGTGGATTTGATTGAAACTCATATAAATTGAATGTTTGAGAAGTCATTTGTGAGGAGAGGAGAGTTTTCTGCAAGGTTATGCTATTAGTTTTTGTAACATCCATATCTGATTTTACTTGAAAACTAGGTTTTAACGTAGGTATATTTTTTTTCTTTCTTTGTGATCAAATATAAAAGAATTTAACTACTATCAAGTATAACATTCATTGCTTTAACAATAAACATGATTTCATTTTTCACAAAGCTGAAAGAAATGATAAATCTTAAACATTTTGTTTTCTCACAATTTGAAATATTCTTGAAACAAATACAATATTGGAAACATACCATTATCAACGCATATCAATTGTCGACCCATCACATTCAAGACTCGGCAATCCTCAATATTTGGAAGAGAAAGCATCTTCAAGGAGCTTAACCTCCAACCACAGACCGTCGGTCTCCCGCACTCCTTCCTAACCAGAAGTGGCCCTACCCTACTCAAGAGGATAGACTTAGGATAACCATCAGTGTTTGCCATCTGAGCTCTGGTGTTGTAGCTTACGTATCTTGTTATCATGTAGATCCCTAGATACCCTCTAGTCATGCATGACTCTCCACAAGAAATGCCATCCAGTCACAGTGAACATTCAATGCACTTGAGGATCGTGCATCACCTTGGCCAAAGGATTTGTATTTAAATAGCGTTGTATGAACGCATGAATATAGTTCACCCACCCTACTCAACTTGAATTAATCGCAATCCTACTGTTTTCCTATTTGTAAGGTTTATATAAATGTTGACCTTGATGACCTCAAGGTATTTGAATTTCCTCATGCAATAGCACATGGCATAAATGTTTACTCTATTCCTGAGTTTATGGATTCATCTCTGTTTACACAATGTATAAAGGGTTTTCTATTTCAATGTTTATATGGATAGCATTTGTAATGCAATAATAATCCCATAATCATATAAAACATCGTTTATAAATATCCACTCCTAAGTGGTCTCTAACTTGGCCATACGGTTTCCATAAGTTTATACAACATACTCAAGTATATGATACCGTTACCCGTAAGCCCGAAGTTTAAAGTTTTAGACTCATAAAGGTCTTCAAGATAATAGCGACACAAGAATCATCGCATGCAACTTAATTAAGACACAAAATGCGGGTTTCCCACCCTTATCTTTTCATTTCAAAAGCATGACGGTTTTCGACCAAGAATAAATACTTATACTTCAACTCTACACCTCCTTCCAAATCAAATGGTTTCACATGGTTCAATGAGGTAAGAGTTAAATGATAAAGATAATAAAAGACTTGGAATCTATCTTATGACACTAGAGATGATCAAACACATTTGTCGACCTCTAACTAAAGATCTAAAACTGAATAAGAAACTATCAAAATACATTTGTCGACATTCAATGTCTTGTTTTCAGAATCTTTATCTATTTGGACAAAGAGATGTTTTGAAACCTTGTCCTCCTCTGGTTTTTATCTCCCGACACCACAGCCAGTTACAATTACACCTCCGGCTGTCAAACAAACTAAAATCTACGTCGAAACATGCATTAAATCTGAGGTTTTAAACCCTACACAGTAAGCACGTGGTGCAATGTGGCTTCTTACTAAGAAACTAACGTTTTGAGTGTACACAAGACAGTTTAAGCTGATAATACAATCATCTACGAACCTCTCAAAACATGCATCATTACCGACAGCTAGTAGAATACCATTCACATTTTGCATCATGCATTGATCAACATTGGTGTGTATATATTTGAAAAACTGTGTTCTATTATCATTATGGTTTCGTTCATGATTTGCAATGATATTGTTTCTGAGAAGATAGCCATGATTTCAAATTCTAAGAAGACAACAATGATACGTATTCATTGTAAATAACCTCGCACAGAACTTTCAGTAAAAAGACATTATTATCACATCCTATACGTTGTAAGCTTCTTACACTATCATTGCAGAAATGAGACACAAATATTGATCATAGACTGCGCAAAAAGAAGAAATGGGAACCTGTCGATGTGCATAGAGATCCGTTGTTGCTAGCTCGTCCTCGCTGAGCTCTCAGCGACGTCCGCAGGTTTCTTTCTCAGTCTCTCAACCCACTGCACTCTCCTATCCACGTCCTCTCTGGTTTTTTGATTTATTAACAACAGAAAAACTAATCCCCCAAGACTACTCATGGCAAGGAGATTAATCCCCTTTACCTCCCAGTTTCAGTTTCTAAAACAACAGAAAACTCCTGCCAAAAGTGCCCACGACGATGGAGCATAAAGACATTCCACTTCTGCCGTCCCATGCCTAAACACAAGGAGGTCAGTTGTTGCATGCCACCCGACTTCCTTACTTACAGCGACCTCTTAAACATGGTGGAGACTCCTTAATGACGACGTGGCACAACAACCTCGTCCACTTACTCCACAAGACGGCTTCTAAACCTCTGAAAAAGCAACTAACACCACTTAGTGGAATTAAACTCTTACAAGGTGATGCATAATAAATGCATATCGACTCTCCAAGGTTGAAAAGAAAGAAAGAATAAAGACCGACTTAATAAAGAAAGTATAGGTTTGATTTATGATAACTCAAGTCTTAAGCTCGAAGGCAAAAGGCTCATTCGAAAAGGAAGACGTCCAAAACGACAGAACTTGGGCGTAAATCTACTTGACTTGACGAGAAAACTGACATCATATAAACTAACGAAAATACCTCATGTTAACCAAGTTATGACTAAGGCGATTTTGGAATATTCTTCCAAATAATGACCAAAACAAGTTATAGCTTATCTCGACTTCAAATTTGACTTCCGTCGATTTTCAAAAAAGAATAAATTCACAACACATGATCAACGCGTTTTTACGGCAATCATAACGGATTGGGCGTAATGCAAAACAAGTTTTCTAAATCGTTTGACGCACAAATACGACTTCTCGCATCTTTCAACTACGAGACGTGACTCACAAATCTACCACAAATAGGTTTATTTATTTACCTACAAACGAAATATTAATCATCTATATAAGATGACTCACTTTGGTGGACTTGCGACAACAACGTCGATTTCCAAAATTCTATATGACGACTTACGAAAAGGTGTTAAACCTTATCTTCAGACGTCGACATCTAGTCTTAAACTATCTTAGTTGTAAACATGACTAAATTGAAGGCTTCAAGGTTTTTCTACCTGCTTGGCGTTTTCAGTAACAAACACCCATGGTTAATTTCCAGAGTCTATACTCTCTCTCAAAGATACTTTCTCTTCCTGTCGAACATGGTCCACCTATTCTTGCAACTACAGTCTCACATACAATTTTTGTGGTCAAAGCACCTATATTCCAAATCAAAGCATAATATATCCAAACATCATTTTCTCCTAACAAAAGGGCATTTTAGTTTATAATATCACATTGATCATAATCAATAGATTCCAAAATTTCATAGAACCAACTTTGTCTATTTACATCACCAGTTTCCATGTCGTCCACAACATATTATATAACTGAAATTTGCAAGAAAAGTAAATAGCGTTATCAATTCCAAAAAGAGGGATGTAACAGTTTTCCTCCAAAGAAATAAGATGTAAATCTCCATGTTAAGGTTTTGAGCCTACAAATGTATTGTAACATGTTTGTTGTTGTAGATAAATACATTGGTTCGACGCTTTGGAGTGGGGCTTTGTCATAACCCTTAATTTATAATATTTAATAAATATTATTATTAATATTATTTAATTGAGTTGTTGGCTCACTTCTGTATTGCACACAAACACTCTCTCAACGAAGAGAGGGTATCATCAAGATAGAGGGTGTTTAGTTGACTGCAGGTGAATTGTGTTGAAGGAAATCTACATAGTTAAATTTGCATTTATGATATTGCATTGAAAAAATTTAGTCAAAAATATTTAGTTACATAAATATTTTGAAAAATAGAAATTATAAATTAATTTTTAGTGGCAATAAATTAATAGATAAATTAGTTGTAAAATTCTAAGATATTTAAATATCTTTCAGAAATATGTTATTTTAAATGCTTTGACATCATTTATTTATTAGATTTTATTTTGAGCCGCATGAAAGAGGTGGCAGTTATTAGTTTGATTGAGACGATATATGTTTCTAGTTATTAATTTATAAAATGGAAGAAAGAGTGGGGAGGTGGGTTATTAGAGAATTTATGAGCAAAAGTTGTTTTTCCTAGATTTTATTTTTCCAACAAAGATTCTCTAAAGAATTTGGAGGAGCTATAAAACTAGAAATGATGAAAGATTTAGGACATAGACTTCTGGTGGAAAATTTTAGAGGATTTGAGGAAGAAAAGAAGCACGGGAGAATCAGGAGGAAGAGAAGGAAAAAGTAAAGGAAGAAAATGAGATTTCATGGGTATGTTTTGCAATTTTATGGATTTTTCTATGGTCTATGGATGCATATGCTTTTCAATTATTTAGAAATAAATAATTGTTTAAATTAGAAACATTGTGTATGTTTAAAATGATTTTTTTTACAAATAGTTACAATCCAAATACTACATCACTGTCACTATTTCTGATTACCTTCATTTTTTGAGCTCCTCACCTTCCCAAGGTTATTTTAAATCTTTTGAACCTCTTAGAGCAATGGATTTATCTCCAAACAATTATTTTATTTATATCTCAGACTCTTTCTCGATTCTGAGCGCTGGATGAAATCTTGACTATAACTCCTTGTATTTCGTAAACTTGTGCATTGATGGGCGTCATTAAGCTTTGAATCTCACTCTTTGAATATTATTGATTTCATTGTCATTGACTGCGCCTTATGCACATCCCTGTGCTTTATCTTTGCTTTATATTTTATTGTATCGGATTACCCATGAGCCTGTGGAGACTCTTTGTACAGTGATTCGTTTCTGTTTAGCGCTATCACGTCCACTCCAGCATCAGTTTTATGATGCTTGACATCAGATTTAATGTGTTATATGTCTTAAGTTTCCTGTGACTACATGCAAGGTCAAAATGCGTCACTCCAGCACTGGTTCCTTTGATGTCTTACCTCAGATTTAACCTATGTTATGAATTAAAACTTTTAGTATTCAGAGCGCCCAACAATTATGTTTATCAACCTCTATTTTAAACTCAACGTCGAGCCAATATGTTAAATGCACAAAATCTACCTTTAAGAATGCAATGATCTTGGTCTAGGCGTTGTTTTAGAAGTTATGGCTATTACTAATGCAAAACTGACTTTAAATAATCGATACCTGAAGCTTCAAGCTAGTCGTAATGCTAGAGTAAGTGATTCATGTCTTACCGTTTTCTCTTGTTTTTAAAAAAGGATTTGATTTCATTTATATATATAATTATTTAAGATTATCATGTAGATACCTGTGCTAGTAATAGTTTATAGCTTTTATAAATTTGTATGGCTAGTGTAAGTGTCAATCATGACCGACCTTGCATTTAGACTCCATCAAGAAAAGCTTGTAATTCAAACATATTAATTTATTTACAGTGTTAGACAAGCAACTCAAAACACCCTTTTCCACCTCGTCATAAGAAAAGGAGCTCATATAACCTTGTAAAGTGTGAGTTTTATATCTAATGCAATCAGAGAATATGAACTTAGATGAATGAGAAGATTGATAGGAAAGTGTTTAAATAACATTTTGTTTAGGCTCATTACTATTGAAATGTATGACCCTTCTTGTTGTCTTAAGTATAGAATATATGTTCGGCGGAAAATAGAACTTAGTCTTTATGCTAGATGAGATATTAGGTTAGAAGAAGTTTAAACCTTTCTTTATCATGTAATGTGAATAAAATCTTTGAGCACTTGAAGTCTTGTGAATGTTTCCTCATATCCCTGTCTTTTCTTAGTACGGAATTATATATCTTAAGCTATGAATGAAAAGACGTTAATCTCACAAGTTTCGATGTATTTTAAGACCATGGTATTTTCATGTCACCCTTTTTTAATCATGTTCTTTCTTGGTAAGATAAATTGAGTTAGATTAATTTTGATAGTTAAATTGTGTTAATGAATTGTGTGAGATGGCATTACCGTAGAAACATTATAGGATTGATCTCTTGTACACCTAAAAATGATATACTCAGTGTAAATAAATATTTTAAATATTTATTTCATCTTAATATTCCTCTATCAATATCAATTTATTTATTTGATTCATTTTCCTCCCATTAATTGAATAAATTACATTTATTTAATTAATTTCATCAATATCAACTTTATTCTTCTAAACAATTAAATAATTTTTATTATTTAATTAAATCATTCATTCTCCCAAATTTAAATAAAATGTAAATCTATTTAAATTAAATCTCAGTCTCCAAAAATAAAATGTAATCAAGTATTTTATTTATTCCTCTAAATCTTACACAAACAATTAAATAAATTTATTTATTTTTGCTTTCTTATCTTCTAAAAAATCTTCCAAATCTTTTAAGAATAAATCTTCTTTGTCATGCAAAAGCAAAAGCTGAGTTAATGATTTAAAGCAACTTTGCTTTTATCAACAAACTCTTAATTTAGAAAAATATATTCTAATTTATGAAATCAAAGCTCATCCTCATCAAGAAAGCAGTTAACTCAAACAAAGCAACTTTTTGAATGACACATGTCTTCTTTCTATTCGTGCACATTCTCTCAAACATCCCCTACCATTGATCTTATTTTCTTCTACACCATTGATCTTCTCTCGTACAAGTCTATAGATACCCCTCTATTCTTCCATTTCAGATCAAGAAGCTTTTAAGTAAGATTACTCTGTTGAATCCATAGCGTGCCTTTGACACCCCCACTCTCGCATTATTCATTATCCATCATACATTGTATTGAGGTTCATCTTCAATACAACAAGTATCCTAGCCATTTCTCCATCCTCATCTTGAGGAAACAAAGCAAGGAAGCAAACTTCCTGAGGGCTACATTCATCACAAAAGATCAATCAAGACTAGGCGAACAATGGAAGCCGCAAGGTAACAAGTTTGTAAGTACATTTCTCTTTTCTTTTTCTATCTTGTTATTTGCACACTTCATTGAGTTATTGGGTTTATGATTCATTTTAATATTATCCAATTTTCCCCTTAACAATCTCTTCTTGTTCCCTACTAGAGTTCACTCTTTGAATCACTTCATGCTTCTATCATGTAACTCCTTTTTATGTGAAAAATCTTCTATAGAGGAGTGTGAAAAATATTCTCTAGAGAAGTTTGAACCCTACACACTAATGTATTCTTATAGGTAAAAACAGTAGGTTAGATCAATAATAAAGGAGATGACTTACCTTTCACCTAATGCATGTGCAAGGGAATTAAGAAAATTAGGCAATATGTTTACTTTGATTTCATCTATGTGTTTGTATTAAACTCTTTGTATGTACAGAAAATGTGTTTAAATAGGTCTAAATATATGATTATATACTTGCATCATTGGCACAGAACTTAATGAGGTATCTTGGTCTTCAGATGAAAAGTTTGTCAAACTTTAAAGGAGGAAAATGTGAACAGAGTCAATGTTAGATAAGTTGTCTAAATTGTAAATAACATCTTAAAAGAATATTGAAATTCTTATGTTGATTAAAGACTATCAAGTTATCTATTGATCTATTAGCCTTCTATAATATTATTTTAAACTTCTCTTATGAATGAAAGAATAAGTAAACTCTTTTGAATGCATCATTTGGATGTGAATTATTGTTTGAGATTAGCCTTCTATAATATTATTTTAAACTTCTCTTATGAATGAAAGAATAAGTAAACTCTTTTGAATGCATCGTTTAGATGTGCATTATTGTTTGTAAATGTATGTTATTTCCCTACTTCTGTTAAATCAATAAGTTGAGTTAGAGAAGGAGCATGGACGAGTGTCGAATATGGAGCTATAGAGAAGGGTAGGTTTCTATAACCTATCTATCGAACACGACTGAAAAAAAATGTTTTTACTAAAACTTTTCAATCAAATTAGTAGTAGTTACTATTTGATTTTATAATTTCTCACTCTGCCATATTAGTACATATGCATTTTATACATGCTAGAAATGTTAGAGATATCATACTGCACTAGATTCCTTCACACATAGGGTCATCCCATAATAATGGGTTACACTTTTTGGTAAAACTTGACAATGAAATCAACATTTTGAACTAAATCTTCACTTTCTGACACCTATAGGCGCTAAACCGTTAGGAATTTGAAAATGATGAAAACTAGTGATTTGTGAGATTTTGTTTTTAGATTTTAAATATATATTTTTTAAAACATTTAGAGTTAAATTGTAAAAAAATTTGCATCTCCTTTGATAACTAGTTTTTAATAGTAAACAACATTTTTTTAAAGTGATGTGTATTCTGTAGCACATAACTTTTTTCTACAAAGGATAAAATTCTAATTCTTTTGAATTTAGATTGGTAACACCGATATATAGGACATGCATTTGGTTTCATAATGTTTTGTTGAATTTTTTTTAATTAAGATTTGAAGTCAAACTAATTATAATTTAGACATAGGCGTATTCCGTAAAACATAACTTTTTCTGTATGTATCGAAATTCAATTTTTTTTTTTTGTTGAAACAAGGACATTAATAACTAGGGCATAGATATTTTTCAAAAAAAATTTCACTAATTTTTTAATTTTCCATGTGTGTAGAACAGAGAACTTGATGTTTAGTGAAAAACATACATTCACAAGAAATAAAAAATAAATATAATAATCAAATTAAATATATTTAAAATTATACTTTTTGGGAAGCTTATAATAAGGACTACATAATTACAAAACATAAATTTTAAATGAATTCATTTGATCCCCCAAAAGGTAAATCAAAAGTGGTTTTTTATCAACATTTTGATAGGTGTAGAGGAGACTCCATGATAGGTATGGTTTAAAACTAGCGAGGTTCTATCCAAGGGGTATGGTTTAAAACTAGCGAGGTTCTATCCAAGGGGTTTGAATCTAAGGGGGTTTGATCAAACTCTCTTCAATTAAAATCTTTTAAATGGAACCTTTCAAGGCTTAAATCATTACATTTTCTAAAAATATGTGATTTTAGCAAAAATCAGGATGTCCTAGAAAGTGTAACCAATTATTGTGGCAGCACCCTATATTGGCTTCAGTTTGCTAGACCCCTCGCGAAGGGTCAGGCTTCTTTATTCAAGAGTAAGACCAAGGAGGCGTGAGCCTTGTGGCTGGGCAGTAAATCACCTTGATGATGCTCTCTCGCTGCCAGGTTCAGTGTCAAAGATATGGTGTGGTATCGAAGAAATTGTATTGTGCATTGTTAGTTTGTTTTAGGCCTATATGGCTAGATGTTGTAAGGACATAGTCCTATTTGTAAACTTTAAACTAGTTGTTGTAATAATCTTTATTATCAATTAATGAGAATTATTTATTTACTTAAGTTGTAATTTTATTGGGAAAAGTTTTAATTAATTCCCAATTTTGTATTATTTAATAATATTTTGGTCTGGTCTAGTTATAGATTTTTTACTCAAAAGAGTTTTTCCCACGTATATCGGTGTCTCTTCTCTTCTATTTATATTTCTTCTATTCTTCTTTTTTCATGTTCTTAAATTGTTAATTTACATGTTATGTTATCAAAATTTACTTAGATTTGTAAGTTACATTATCTTTCCTCTAATGGTTAATGTGATGGGAATTTGTTTTTTCTGTAAGGGCATAGCAATATATGCTTGTATCAAGTTATTGAATTTTTTATTAAGAGAAGCATAATATACTGGAAGGTGCATACTAGGTTCTCTTTCCCTTTCAATTTTTAATAACTAAAATACAATGCGACATGATAGAACAAACACACATAAATAGCCATTCAGTTTACAAGTTTGTACATAACATGCAAATTACAGAATTGCCATTGATTCAGATCCAAATTCATATAGGGATACACAAGACTCATCCCATACTTGAGTTGAGTGAGATCAAGGTTAACAAACAAGTGTTACCCAATGCAAAAAATCTCTAATATAACCACTGTTGGGGAAACCTAGTACCTCCATACTCAAGTGAAACATCAGGCATACTTGCACCATATAAAATAGTTGAAGCAAAGAAAAAACACCCAATGTGGCATAATATCATATGAATCAACTAAATATCACATCTAGCAAGAATCATTAACATTGAACATTACCCAGTCATAATGAAAGCCTCTTGATGCAGTTCATGCGTTCTTGGGAGGACAGAAAGGTCAAGGTGGGCATTGTGGGATTCAAAATTATGGAAGAAGTGATAGGAATGGCGATGGGGATGCCCACGGATGGCACCAAACACCCCAAAAAGAGCAAAGTATCTGACCTTGAGGAAATGGCTTGTTTTCTAAAGAAAGGGGAGGTTCTTCACAATCTGCAGGGGGTTTTGATTGTGAAATGCTGCCAAAACTATGGGACGAGGTGTGTTACATGCTCATAAAGTAATTCACTCTAGAAGGTAGATTCAACCGCTTCTTCCATTATCATTTTGCTCTATTCAATCATTTTCATCGTAGCAAAGTGATAAGTTTTCCTTTTTATCTATTATCATCTCTAGAAGCCTTTATTTCATCTATCATTAAACAATATGTTGTTGACCCCAACAAACCCCTGATCCCGCTCCATCAGGGGCTTATCCTCAGACTGTATAAATTCCATTTAGCACTCTACCCCCTAAAGCCCTAACAGCTACTAGGGTTGAACCTCCTCTGCCGCCCTACTCCAATCCTATGGTGTCTAGCCCTTTGATAATAACGGAGGCCACTCTGAAAAAGTATGCTAAATCCATAAAGTCTGGTAGGAAAAAAACTACCATCGGTAAAATCCCAGAGCCAAAATCCAGACCAGACTCCCTTGACCTCTGCGAAGACCTCTGTAAAAAGAAAGATTTTACCCGGTGATTCTGCCCAGGTGACCTCATAGAAAAAGAAAAGGGGTAGTTTGGAGGAAGGAAGTGGCATGGATGGCGAGAATAAGGCCAAGAATGTTTCTCTAGTGGTGGAAGAGGTTAGCTCTGAGGAAGATATTGGTGGTAGCAACAACATTGTTGATGAGGATTTTACCTTAATGGAAAGTAAACCTTGGGTGTCGTCGACAAGGAGGTTGACGAGGCTTGAAGGTAAGCCTAGTCCTATTCTCCACAAGAAGAAGGTCTTTGAGGTGGAGGCAGATACTGCAGACCTGGAGGGTGATGGCATTTCTGATAACAAAAACAACAAAGTGGACACTATTGTGCCTAAGACTGAACAAATGGGTGGGGAATTTTCTGTCAACAAGGAGACCAAAAATGACAATGTGGAGGTCGAAGCAGATGATGGGCCCAATAATTTCCTTGAGCTCAATGCTAAGGGATTTGATTTTGTGAGTTTGGATAAAATGGTGAAGGAGCCAGGCAAGATGAAGAGAGAGGGCAAGGCTGTTGCTAAAGATAAGGAGATTGATATTCTCTCTACTAGGATCACTGTGCTGGAGAGGAAGTTTAAGACTATGGCCAAGTTCTCTACAAAAGTGATGCACAAATTTGCCATGACCCTTGTTGTCCTTCAAGATGCTGAGCTTACCAGCCAAGGATTGAAGGATAAAGAACTCAAGGAGTATCATGATCTCTACCAATTTCTGGCTGAAGATTGGGACCAGATGTTTAATTAGCCATTGGGGCTTTGATCGTTGCCTTTGGTTTTTGTCTGTTATTGATATGTTGTTGGTTCACTGTGTCTCGGTCCTGGGTTTCTTTTTGGCTATTTCTGTTGGTTCGTTCTGTTTATGCTTTTTGGTTCTTAATGGAACTTTGGTGCACCTTTTTGGCTAATTTGTAATGGGATCGGCACCCTTTTATGCCGCTTATTATATCAAAAACATTAAACATTACCTAGTGATAGATATGAAATTACCAATAGTAATTCATAATACTAATCCAATTATAATAATCATACCTATATAATATATAGCAAAAGTAGCAAAACAAAAACACTAAAAGTCCAATGTATAAAATCATAACACATGCATCCATTGTCAGAAGTTTAGCTACCAAGACAAAACCCTATTGAGAACACATCAATGGTATAATAAAATATCATTGCTAATAAGTAGTGGATTGAAAGCAAAAGACAATAGATGACAATGCATAAATGCTAGTGGCATTATAATGATCACCTCATACTCTAATCCTTCATTATGCTCTTATATCCTTACTCTCCTCTCTTGTGATATTCATTTCTAACACAAGCTCACTGATAATTGTTATGTGTTCACCTCTTGGTTTTCCATTGATGTATATGAGAGACATTGAAGAGGAGGAAGAGTCAAATCTCAAGAGAAAATTTATTATGTCTTCTATGGACTATCCACTCTAAAGCTGTTGCAAGAAAATGTTAAGATATGGCAATGAATCCTCCATATCCAATCTTGATCCATTGCTTGAATTTGAAGCTACATTGTCCTCAAGAAGAAGAAAGTACTCTTAATCCAACTATGTAACTTCATTGATATCATGAACAAAAATTAGTTACCTTTAACAACAAGCATCCCATGTTTCCAATGAAGGTGTCAACTAAAATTGAAGTTGTGAAAGCCATTAGACATGAAGCTCCAATTAAGGTTTTTCTAGAAATGTGAAATGGACTCTTATCTATCTACAACTAAGATTTGGAGGTGTGATATGGATTCTTATCTATATCATGTCAAATATACTAATGATACACTTAGTACATGCCCACAAATACCATCAACATCAAAGTTAAACCATTTTATATTTGTAAGTTTAGTATTATAGTGTCTTGAATTTCTATAGATCAAAATATAATTTTAATAACCCTATTAAAATTTCTCTGTAACATAAAAACTAACACTTGCACCCATAGGAAGTTCAGAATACGCCGATAGGAACAACCGACAAGTTTAGAAAATTTCTCGACGTTTTTTTTTTAGTGGCATGAGACAATTCCAAGCACTATAATACTCACATATAAAAGCTTATCGGCTAATTACTTATAGATATACTCTACATCTTATTACCTTTACTTTCAAATGACTTATCTACTCATACTATTATATCTTTTTATGTGTTTTAATGTCTTATTTTGTGTTTGGTGAAGAAATGTTATGACGATTTAAAGAGGTGATGGTCAGAAGCATGCACAAATACTATTATTTCATGTTTGGTGAAAGAAATGTTATGACACTTAAAGGTGATGGCCAAAGGTGAGGAGAAGAGTTAGTACATGTATAAATTGCATTTTCAAGAGTGAGGTTACTTAGAGGCATGCACGTCTCAATTTTTTTCATAATAAAACTAAAACTATAATATTAGATTTGAAGACCAAAACACTAAATCTGGAGTCAATTATAATATTGTCCAAAATGATATATGTAATACATCGATCAAAAATTTACATCTTAATGTAATTGCAAGTACCAAGGTTTTCTATTAAGGGAAAGATTGCAACACCTTGGAAGATCTTTCTCTATAGGTCAAGTATGTATGAACCATTTGGGGAAAAAAAAAATGTGGTTTCTATCTTATTGCCTGTAAAATTCACATAAATGCAAAATAAATCTACTTAACATAAGAACGGTGGATACAACACACCAGCTTTTTCTAGTTTGGCAGGTAAACAGATTGACCTACTTACTAGCTAAGTTTGGGGCACTCTACTTAAACATCATCCATTTCAATAGTCAAACAATCAATAACAATTTTACACCTCATTCACAACAAAAAGTGGTAAATATTTGTCTTAAAGTGGATAATGTTTAAAAATAGCCGGTTTGGAAATGATCTCATTTTCCCGCTGAAGTGAATGATTTTTTTTACGGATCTGGCAAAGAAAAGAAGCGAAGCGAAGCATAGCTAGACTATAATCTTAAAATAAGAGGTTACGGCAGAAATACTATTGGGGCCGAGCTTTACTAAAAATTCCCCTGGGCCAAGAAGTACTTTGTGTACAAGATCTGAACCATTTTTCCTAAAATCTGCCTACGATTTTCAATGAAAAAAACTTTGTAAGAACAAATTGCCTTTCATTAGTAAACCACACTTTCGATCAAATGAATATCCCTGCGCAGACGAAATAGTACACATCAGATAATGACACAGATGAAAATAATGTGAATTGACATGAACTATATGCTATTTTATTCCTCCTCTCGTTTGCTCTCTACTTCTTTGATTGCTTTAACTATTTATAGATTACTGACCCGTATAGATTTATTTATTTATGTTGTACAATCACACCGATTCATTAGAAGTAACGACTAGTTCTTCACATCTGTATTCGTTGCTGTCATTAATCCTTTGAAATTTCTGACAAATTTATGATTCGAAAGCTATTTTTTCTATTTGAAGCGCGGTGTGCCAAAAGCCTGTGTTTTAAACAGCTACCTATTTAAGACAAAGCGTCAGACATGCTATTAATTAAGGGAAAAGCATAACTTTTTACGGGATGTTGAGTGGACTGTGGTATTAGTGGAAATGCCATTTCTTTTCCTTGAAAAAACTCCATCGCCCCCTCTTTCGTGTCTTTTTATCATTTTAGTTTTCACCGTTCTTTCTTCGTTTTTACGGTCTGCATTCATTGAATATAATTTGGAGTCACTTTTAAGTCAATTTCAAAACTTTTTCCCTTCTCTCAACGCAGGTACAGTCCACGTGTTTGTGAATGTGAGAGTAAATTCTCACCATCAAGAAAATATATTCCTTTAAAAAGAAGTCCATCATTGAATAATTTACTTACAGTACATATAAAAAATGAAAATTATCATAAGAAAGAGACCATACGTGAATCAAAAAGCAAAACAACATTTCTAATGGTACACACAATATAAGTAAATCTTTAAGCAATTCTTTTCAGAAATATTCACGTGAATGCATCATTTTTTTCTAACTGTATCGCCGTTAAAATGAATATATTATAATAAAAATACTATGTTGATACAGTCAGATCATAACATCGACCCTAGGATTTCAAGCCAAAAAGTAGATTCATCAAAGAAATATAGTCCTCAATCAAAACAATGTACATCATATTCGCTAAAGAAAATATTTACATATCGCAACACTGTTAGTTGACACGAAATATGGGAAATATTTACAAATCGCAACAATGTTAGTTGACATGAAATTATGAGAAGAAACATTTTTATTTTTAAAATTGTGTAGTTAAAGTTTTATTTAAATATTATTTGGTTTGATAGTTAAATAATTTATAGTAAATTTTCACTTTATCTATATTAAATAATAGTAAATAGTTGTCTTATTTTTATTATCAAAATTTACATTAATTTTTAAATTGAATGATGTTTGAAAATAGTTTTACATGATTAATCAACTCACAAGTGATAGTCTAATTCAGTTCTATATACTAAGTGTTGTTAGTGTTTTATAGCTGCGTGAGGATTTTTTCTAAAAGGAAGATAACCTACTGCTGGTTGGCCAGGAAGATATTCACCCAGTTTGGTATTTATAAGAGATTGAATCTCTTCTTTTGGACATTCGATTCAATTCTAAGAAGACTTATTCACCAGCAAGTTCGCCATCTGAAGTAGCAGATCCAAAAAGAAGTATCTTATTGTTTATAAAAGGGAATTACACTATTTTTAGGTGCAGATTTATTGTGTAAGATTCTGCCCTTCTAGGGCTTGATTGTGAGTGTCATTTTTGCACTTATTATTCTAATATATAAGAGAATATCTTGCTGGGTTTTTCTCCCTCGAGTAGGAGGGTTTTCCCAGGGTAAAATATTGTGTTCATTGTTCTATGTGTTGTATTTTATGTTTTTGCATTTCTGTTCTATAAAACTAACATGGTATCAGAGCGGGTTTAAGCAAGATCTAGATCAGAATTGTTTAAGCAAAAATCTTCATCTCTTCTTCTCATCTAAGGGAGTCTATCTTCGCTGCAAAAATGGTGAACGAACTCAAGGTTGAAAATAGACTTGATGGTGCATCTAACTTCACCTCTTGGAAGTTCAAAGTTCTTATTGCATTGGAAGAAAATGATATTCTCGATTTTGTAGAGAGCAAAGTACCAGAACCTTCCGATGAGACTGAGAAAATTCAATGGAGGAAGAATGGCACCAAGGCCAAGAAGATCTTGATGGATTCTGTAAAGGATCACCTTGTGCCTATCATCTCCAAGTTGAAGATAGCTAGAGATATGTTCAAGACTTTGAAGGGATTGTATGAGATCAATAACACCAGCAAAGATCTTGCCTTGGACAACAGCTACATCACATCAAGATGACTAAAGGAGATTCAGTTATCTCCTTCTTCATGAAGATCACTGAGTTGAAAGATCAACTATATGTCATTGGAGACATAGTTGAAGATAGAGACTTAGTCATGTTGGCACTTAATGGTCTTCCTCAATCTTGGGAGCCCTTCATCCAAGGTATCAGTGGAAGATCTAAGGGTAAGTGCAAGAAGATGGGGGGCCAAAAAGGGGTTTTAAGTGGCCCTTTTTTTTCTGAAATCAGGAAATGCTAGCCTTGGATGCGAAATTGAGCATAGTTACACTCAAAATTTGGAGATGTAACCAAACAATGTTTGTAGTGCTCTGAGTCTACTTTCTAAACTACTATTTTTTTTAAATGGAATAGATTAAGGGGTTCAAAAGAGGGAGCCACAAAAATTGGTGTTGTTTCTGTCAAAAAAACATAACATAGCATGTTTTGTGGCTCCCTCAAAAGGTCAAATTTTTTTTGGTATTTTTAAAATCACTTCGGTTCGAAATTAGCTAATAGCATGTAGTTTATTGCTAATTTTTCTGATAATTTTTTTATGAATATTTGATTTTTTTACTAATTTTTAAAGTGGACACATCCTAAAAAATAGAATTTTGGCCGTGCTACCCCTATAAATTTTGAAAACTAATTGAAAATCATTTTTTCTTTTTTTAATATGTGTAGAATGGAGTCTAGTGTCTAAATATGTAATTTTTTTGAAATTTCAATGAATAGTTAATTTACAATAAAAAAAAGACCAAACAATGGTTTTTGACCAAAAATAGACACAAACAAAAGAAATTAAAGATGAAAGGCTTAACATTGTTAAAATGTGAAAAAAATCACATTGTCAAATAGCTAAGAGAAAGCTTACCATTACCTAGGTGTTTGATTTGTTCGACTTTGAAACACATGCAAATCTGAGGGTTAGCACGAACAAAATTATGTGAAATCTTGAAGAATATGGAAAAACACATCTGTGGATGTTGAAAAGGCACTCCAAGCCTTTGGGTTGGAAATCCAAAGAAAATCCCAAGCCCAAGGCTTGGGATTCCCAAAGCAAAACATAATGCGAGCGCGTTATTGTTTGCTTTGCATTTTTCCTTTTCCGCAAAAGTTTGTGCTGTTTGTCATGTTTTAAATAACGCGAGCACGTTATAACACGCTCCTGTTATGTTCCCCTTGAATTTTTTTATGTTCAAGGTTATTAATCATGTATGTATGTATGTATGCCTATATGTATGTATGTATAGTGTCGAGGGTAGAGGAGGGTAGAGATGGGAGTGAGCCAGATAGGGGAGGAGAGGGGTGGATAAGGATTGAGTGATTAAGGTTTAAGGTTGAGGGTTGAGGGTTTAGGGATAGGATTTAGAGTTTAGGGATAAGGGATTAGAGTTTAGGACCTTGAGGGATTAGGGTTTAAGGTTAAGGCTTTAGGGATAGCATTTAGGGTTAAGGGTCGAGGGATTAGGGTTAAGGTAGAGTGTTGAGGGTTGAGGGATTAGGGTTTAAGGTATAGTTTTGAGGGTTGAGGGTTTAGGGATAGGGTTTCAGATTTAAGGTTTAAGTGTTGAGGGTTGAGGATTTAGGGATAGGGTTTATGGTTTAGGGATAAGGGATTAGGGTACCATAAATTATAATTAGGGATTAGGGTTTATGGTTTAGGGACTAGGGTTTAGGGTTAAGGGATTAGGGTTTACAGTTTAGGGATGTACAATTAAGGGGTACCATAAATAAACTGGAATTTAGGAAGGGTTGGGAAAATTTTGTGAATCATCATGGGCTGGAGATTAGAGATTTTGTTGTGTTCAAGTACATATCCAAGTCATAATTTAAGGTTAAGATATTTCAAAGAATAGGGTGTGTGAAAAACATCAATGATCTTCGGCTTATGAATACCAACATTGATACAGATAAAAGATGCCCTTCTTCTAACAGAGTATGCAGTTCAAGTGAACCGATGGGCAGCAAGTTGTCGAATGAGTTGGTTTAATGGGCATGCCTCCTTCTTCAAGGCCCAGGTGGGTAGGAGTGGGATGTACAATTAAGGGGTACCATAAATAAACTGGAATTTAGGCAGGGTTGGGAAAATTTTGTGAATCATCATGGGCTGGAGATTGGAGATTTCATTATGTTCAAGTACATATCCAAGTCATATTTTAAGGTTAAGATATATTAAAGAACAGGGTGTGTGAAAAATATCAATGCTCTTCAGCTTATGAATACCAACATTGATACAGATAAAAATGCCCTTCTTCTAACAGAGGATGTAATTCAAGTCAACCAATGGGCAGCAAGTTGTTGATCTTGAATTGGTTTTTTTATGAAGAAAATAATGATGTTGTTGAAGCAATGGAAGAAAATCAAAATTGTAAGTCTAATTTAATTTATTTCAACTTTCAAAGCAGGCATTTGAATTGTAGCTTTACCTAGAGGATTGGTATAACAAAAACTTAATTATGTTACAAGCCTTTCTTTGAAACCCTAGACATTATGGACCCTATCATTTAGAAAAGCACATGATAGTGAACTTTGCCCCACCTTTCAAATCATATATTTACCTTTTTATTCAATGAAAATGAAGTCACAAAATGTAAACCGACCATGCATACTAGTAAGATCAAATTCTCTGCCTTCTATTCTTATTACTCTTACTTTATGAAGAGAAGAGTGTCAAAAAGAATGGGTTTAATTGTAAGCTAACTTAAGGCAAAGCAGTTTTGTTATTACATTTTTCTGAGGGATCTCTATTAGTCTAATATAATGCAGTCTTCTATAATATGAACATCTGCATTTGTGTGAATGCTAAGCTTTAATATAGTAGAGTATTAAATCAATGCAATTAGCTATTTATTGGGTTAAAATAACTTAGTTTTTGTAATGGTTTGGGAATGCAGGAGTTGCCAAAAATAGGTGAATGTCCTCTACAATTACCAAGAGAAAAAAGTTTAGTAGTTCTTGTGGATAGAGCCAGTAAACAATGGGAGATTATTTGCCTGTTTCATAACAATATACCTCCCCTAAGTGCAGGATGGACAGCAAGAAACATAGATGTACCCCAATGCAAAGCTTTTCTCATAATGATCATCCTTCTTATTTCAATTGTTAATTTCTCACTATGGATGTTGTTAATAACTAAGAGGGGGGGTGAATTAGTTATCTTAATTATTTTAACTTCCTGTTCTTCTTTAGCAACTAGTGCAGCATCAAATCATATAATCATGTATAACCATGAAAGCAGAAATAAAAATAATACACATAACACAATGATTTTAAAGTGGAAAACCATATTAAGGGAAAAACCATGGGGTGATTAACCCAAGATTGTATTCTCTGTTAAAAGAATAAGGTAGTACAAAATGGCACTTGCCAATTAGGGCTCACTGCTCAAGCACACTACTCACAAGAGGCTCATTGCCTACAATAGTTTATAGAAAGAAACCAAGTACTTAAACTGATGAGAAGCATCCACACATGATGAGGTTCAGTTCCAGTTAGGCTCAATATACTGATCTAATGCACTTCATTCTTCCTTTATTTTAGTGCTACTGTTATGTCACATTCCGGACCTGTATTGCTATTTCCACACTGCTCTCTGCTTTTCTTCACACAACACAACACACACACTTTTCTACTCATCAAAATCTATCTGGTATATATATCCATACCAAGGATTTCAACATCTTTCTAGTTGGCATCTAGAATACTCAATATTTTCCCAAACTATGGTCTGTCAGCTGAATCCTTGCTTACTAAGTGATTTGTATCAAAGAGATACTTATAGAAGTCATCAATCATGTCATCTAATTATGAATGATCCCTCAAGAAACTTGATCACCATCAATATCTCATCTGGATTAAGGTCTGATGCTCTGCCGGTCAGTTCTTCTTTAGTCTTCTCTGCCAAACAGGAACCCAATACTTAGGTGTTCATATATTTTCACTATTTCATCACCGGAGGCTCAATCTCTGGAATGTATTAGTCATGGTACTCCTCTTGACTTCCCTGAGTCTGCACTTTACTGAGATACTTCCTCTAAGAGATCCAGACCTGATTGTCGGACCTTGTTGTATGCTCTGTTCTTACTTACCAGACCAAAATACTCTTCAGTCTGACTTCCGGTATAGACATACTATGTGCTACGGATGAGTGGGATGGACTTTGTTGCCATCAATGACAACACTCATGAAGCCACATAGTGTATCTTGCCAATAATCTCCCCCTTTGGCATTGATGGCAACACTTGGTGAAAAATGACTAAGTGTCATACTACACTCCCCCTTAGTTGATGCTCTGTTCTAATGTACACTTTTCAGAGCTCCCCCCTAGCTGGATTCCACATTTTTCACTACTCTTCACTCCCCCTTTGACATCAATGGCAAAGGGTAGAATCCACACACCAAAATTTCCAAAAATTAGCCTATACATATCCGCATAAGTATATATACAAGTTATACTTACATATACTTAAGTATATCTGCAAAAGTATTCTTCAACTGTACAACTTATGTCACCCAACTCTGCTTCATCCTGTCCAAAATTGAAATGTGACCACTCAATAGAAATGCAAAAGCTTCTACCCTTTTTAAATCTACCGGATCACTGGTCTGGACTGTAGTCTGAGCATCAGTTAGAGCCTCATGCATGGCTTCTAACTTAGGGATAATTATCCCTCTTAGATCACTCATTCTTCTTATTCTATTCTTCTTCTCCTTCTCAAGCCTCTTTATCTCATTCATAGTGGCAATAGCCTGGCATTCTTGATTCATTATGGATGAGGTGATAGGATCAAAATTTTGAGATAAACTTAATAGTTTACCCTCTTGGTCTTCCACTTTCTTATCAATATCCTTTGTCACTTTAGACCAGGATAAACAAAATTTATATATTTATCCGCCATCTTTAAGAGCATTTTCTAAGCTCTTTATCCCAATATCCATATTTATCCTATCATTTGTTATTAGCCCTTGTACTTTAGAGAATCTCTTTCCCAAAAACTCTTTCCAGACTTTATCTTCTGTTGACTTCTCCAAAAAATCAAAATGTGTACTAATTGAATTAACAAGAGATTTCAAGTTACCGGATGAAGAGGCCGAAGGATCCTTCTGGAAGGATGGCATTATCTTCTCTAATGCACCGGATGCAATCTCTATTAGCTCACAGTCTTCCATGTGAGACTTCAGAAGCTTTTCTTTTGCCTTTGCTTGGGCAAAGGATGCTATCTTCATTGTCTGAACCAGGGAGAGGGAATCAAAATTGAACGGTCCTTGAAGCAGTTTTGGTTCATCAATCTCCATCATTTCTTTGGTCAAGAACTCTTTAACTATTTCTGCAGTGTCTCTTGCCAGAGACAGAATCTTCTTCCCTTCTGCAACCTCAGAACTATCATCTGGGGTTTTCTCTATTTGGTCTTTTTCTCTTCCCTTGACCTCTTCTTCTTGACTAGTTTTCTCATCCTTTCTTTCTTCTCCTTCAGTTCCGCATTCAGCAGGGGGATCCGGAAGAGAGATATTTGCCTCTTCATGGACTTCCTCTTCCGAAACAGAGGAATCCAAGTCCTTAGTCCTCTCCTCACTTATCTCCTTTGGATCTTCTGTAATTTTCTCAATAGGTTCATCATCTATGTCCTCTATAACAGGGAGATTGAATCTCATGAAGGCATTCCAGAGGATGTCTTCATTTTCTTTTGCCACTTTGTCAGTCTCTCCAAGCATAAGCTAATTCATTCTTGCTTTGCTCCGAAACTCATCCTTGCAATATTTGAGGATCATGTTCATTTGTTTTGAAGTGATGGAAGGGTAGAGCTGAATGGCTATCTATTCCCGGATCTCCAGGTCCTTTGCCTTAGCATTGTTCTTTCTTATTTTAAGTTCCTTTTCTAGGCTTTTGAGAATTAAGGAGATGATTTCAATGAATGCTTTGTTATAGATATTTAGATACCTGACTGTAGCTTCTTGCAGGATCCTCTGATCAACTTCACTATAATCATCATAAAATTGAATCATTGGTTGCAGGTTCCCATCCACATTGATTGATTTGATGACATCATCAATGGAGAGAGTAGGCCTTTCAACAAATTCTTCTGCCTCTTCTTCCTTGTTCTTGTCGGTAGATGATTGCATAGAAGTTTTCTTTTTCTTTTTCATTTTCTTAACCTCCTCATCTGTCTTTGTTTCTTCATCATCCTTTTGACTTATATAGGATCTTGTAGCCTTGGTTTTTGTTCTCTTTTCTCCTTTTCTAGATGTCTTGGCTTCCAGTTTTGAGGCCTTTTGGATCTTTGAGGTGGCAAGTGCAGAGCTTTTAGAGGATCTGGTCCGGGAGGGGACTTGCACCGGATTACTTTCTTTCTCTGCTTCTTGTCTCTCCTTCTCCGCTCTTTCTGATTTCTCTCTATTTGCATCGACTGCTTCTTTAGAGATGCCAAATCTTTTGGCAACTTCCTCTACTTCTCTTCTCACTTTTCTTTTTATCTCAAGTTGTCTTAGCTCAACATGAATTTTCACACTTAACTCTTGAAAGGTTGCAAACCTTTCTGCCTTAGGGTCCTTGGGTTGACTCAGCATGTGTTGGATATGCAGCTCTAGGATTTTCTCATCAACCTCATACCCCATTGGCATAATCCAGACTATCCTTGGCTCCACTCCTCTATTAGGCATTTATCAGTGTCTACCATAAAGCACACTGTATCCTTGTATTTCTCAACCAATGATTGGGGGATTCTTTCTCTAGCTTACATCATACTTTGAAAGTTCTTGAAGTATCCCAAAGTGCTGTACTTTGAGCCTTGGCATCACCAAGCCCATACATGTAATCTCTAATTTGTATGGCAACCGGTCTGTCATTTTGTCATACCCAACCACTAGATCTAGGGAGCTCATTCATGTAGTAAAAAAAGAGACATAATATCAGGCCACCATATTTGAATAAGTTTTTCTTATCCTTTTTGATCTTTTGCAAGTATCCTTGTATTTCATATGCAGTATATATAGCAGTTCTGGATATTGAATTCTCCCTACTCGAGTGATAGATTTTGTAACCAATTATCATAGAGGTAAATTTGATATCTGGATCTATGATGTCTTCTACTGTCATTGCCCTCTTATCAAATTTTGATCTGGTAGCCTCACTTACAGTTTGGTTTTTAACTGATTTGAGAGTAGACAACCCACCGAATGAGTGCAATCTGGTTACCTCCCTAATGGCATCTTTTGTGATCTTAAATGGACTCAACAACCACATGAAATTGTCATGCATTCTGCTCAAAACATGCCGGACCCATTCATCTTCAGCAAAACAAGGGAAATGGATGCAATGTCCAAAATGCTTATCCCAGATGGCCTTGAATTAGGGTTTAAGTTTAAATGATTCATCTATCAATTCCTTGTGGTAAATATCCATCAGCTTGGATTCCCCAAATTCTTCAATGTTTGCATGAATGTATACCCTACCATCTTCTACATGCAGAACCCCATGAGGAATGCTAGAGAATGCGCCTAGGGGATCAACTCCCAGGGATTTGTAGGGATGTTTCTTCAACTTAGGGCACGGTCTATCAGTGATTTTAACAACATTTGGAGTAGCCATCTTTCAAAGGATTTAGAGAGAGATTCAAGAGCGAAAAATACCTTTTACGCTTCTAGAGTTCACGATAAGAGCAGAAAAGATCGCTGGTTAAGTCAAATTATGTGGTTGATCCTTGAGAGAAAGTTGAAGCAATCTTGTTGCGGAGCTCTTTCTTCCTTCTTCTTGAATGCAATTGTGTAATTGATGAGCAAAATAACCCTTTTTATTTCTGTGCAAACCCTAATTCCATTTTGCAATAAATGCACAACTTAAGTTATTCCAGTTGCCTTGTTCTCCTTGTCCTGAGAGATCTTTCTGGATCACTGAGATGCACTTAAAGTTATTCTCGGTGAATATTAACAATCTATCTACCTTTCTCCAATCATTCCATTTATCTGCAGATCAAGATACCTCAATTTTAAATCATACCGGATCTAATAGTGAAAATC
This sequence comes from Cunninghamia lanceolata, assembly GCA_027924645.1. Taxonomy (NCBI): domain Eukaryota; kingdom Viridiplantae; phylum Streptophyta; class Pinopsida; order Cupressales; family Cupressaceae; genus Cunninghamia; species Cunninghamia lanceolata. The sequence continues at coordinate 22,140,270 of BSBN01000237.1, read as the reverse complement.
CTGCTCTTACCGGATGACTGTTAAACTGGATCAATCTTGGATGATTAACCTCTTCAAAACTTCTTGCAGATCTTCCAAATCTTTACCAAGGTTTATTTAGGTGTTTCTCTGAGAACCCTTTAATCCACAACTTTCCATGTGCCAATTTCAGGCACCAATTGGTTGGCTGGGGGAATTTGTTTTCCTTTTTGACTCCCCCTGAGCCAGAGCTCATCTTATTTAGTTTCTGGAAGGAATATTAGCACCAGATTCTGGTGTGGATCCATCCCCAACATTTTTTGTACTTCTCTTTACCCAAATCTTGTTCATCTCCCTTTAAACTTCATCCACATTCACTTTTTCTTTTCCTTTGTCTTGATTTTGATTATGATGCACCGGACCCATTTTATCCTGATTCTTACTTCTACAGAATTTGGCTATATGACTGGATCTATTGCAGTTGTAGAAAATAACATTTCTTTGCATATTTGATTGATATCCTCTAGATCTGCATTGATTAGCCATATGTCTCATTCTATTGCATGCAAAGCATCTACCATTGAATGAATTGTTTATTTACATATTTCTACATTCATGAGATCTGTGACCATACCTTTTGTAGTTAAAACACTATCCGAAGAAGGATGAATTAGTCCGATTCATTCTTCTTCTACACTAATTTGCTTTATGACCAAAGTTATTACAATTGTGTCAGTATCCATTGAAGGATGGATATCTTTGAGCACTTGGTTGCCTTACCGGAGGTCTTCTAGGCCTATTCCTTGGATTTCTTGATCCAGAGTTCTTCTGACTAGATCCAGAGCTTTCCCCTTTCTCATACCCCAAGCCTTGCTCGTCATCTACCCTCTTTTGGCTTTCAAGAAGAACTTCAAGTTGAGTAGAGCTTATCTTAAATTTCTCTTTGTATTCATTTGTTGTTTAAAGATCCCTTTTAAGAGTGTCTATCTAATTCTCAAGTTGTTCTTCATTGTCTCTAGCTTCTTCAAGATCAGATTCCAAATGCCTAATTATTCTATCCATTTTGTGGCAGTCTTATGATTTCTCCTTGAGAGATTGTTTTAGATTATCTTCACTTTTTCTTTTCTCTTCAATTTTTTAGGTGAATTTCATAACTCCTGATTCCATTTCATGTCTTACCATAATGACCTTTTTTTATAACTTCTCATATAACTTGGTTTTCTCATTCAAATCTTCATTAGTATCATTGGCTTCACTTTGACTTGCTAATTGTTGAAGCAGTTCCTTTCTTTTCTTCATTGAGATACTTAGTTTTTCTTTGAGTTCATTAATGAAATCATCAGCTTGTTTGAGTCTTTCCCTCAGGTTATTGACTTCAGAGTGAGATTGCTCAAGATCATCTAGGGCAGACTAAAGTTGTTCCCTCATACCATACATATCCATTAAGATTCCTAGATCTTCCTCAAGTTGTTAGGCTCTGTTAGGAGGAACTTAGCTCTGATACCAATTGTTGATAACTGAGAGGGGGGTGAATCAGTTATCTTAATTATTTTAACTTCTTATTCTTCTTTAGCAACTAGTGCAGCATCAAATCATATAAGCATGTATAACCATGAAAGCAGAAATAAAAACAATACACATAACACAGTGATTTTGACATGGAAAACCCTTTAAGGGAAAAACCACGGGGTGATTAACCCAAGATTGTATTTTCTATTAAAAGAATAAAGTAGTACAAAATGGAACTTGCCAATTAGGGCTCACGGCCCGAGCACACTGCTCACAAGAGGCTCACTGCCTACAATAGTTTATAGAAAGAAACCAAGTACTTGAACTGATGAGAAGCATCCACATATGCTAAGGTTCAGTTCCAGTTAGGCTCAAGATACTGATCTACTGCACTTCATTCTTCCTCTATTTTAGTGCTTATGTTCTGTCACATACCGGACCTGTATTGCTATTTCCACAACTGCTCTCTGCTTTTCCTTGCACAACACAACACACACACTTTTCTACTCATCAAAATCCATCTGGTATATATCCGTACCAAGGATTTCAACATCTTTCTAGTCAGCATTCAAAATACTTAATATTTTCCCAAACTATGGTCTGTCGGCTGAATCCTTGCTTAGTAAGTGATGCGTATCAAAGAGATATTTATAGAAATCATCACTCATGTCATCCAATCATGAATGATCCCTCAAGAAACTTGATCACCATCAATATCTCATCTGGATTAAGGTCTAATGCTCTGTCGATCAGTTCTTCCTCGGTCTTTTCTGGCAAACAGGAACCCAATACTTAGGTGTTCATATCTTTTCACTCTTTCATCACTGGAGGCTCAATCTCTAGAAGCTATTAGTCATGCTACTCCTCTTGACTTCCCCAAGTCTACACTTTACTGAGATACTTCCTCTGAGAGATCCGAACCTGATTGTCAGACCTTGCTGTATGCTATGTTCTTGCTTACCGAATCAAAATACTCTTCAGTCTGACTTCTGGTATAGACATACTATGTGTTGCGAATGAGTAGGATGGACTTTGTTGCCATCAATGACAACACTCATGAAGCCACATAGTGTCTCTTGCCAACAGATGTACCATACGCAAAGCTTTTCTCATAGTGTGTACACCTATTGGCATAATGAACCCCAGATGGGCCAAAAAAACATGCCATATAACATTACTAATATTAAATAAGTTCATAGCCATTTTTCTGACATATTCTTGCAACTCAGATATCTTTAAGAGGAGAGTGTCAAAAATGATGGGTTTAACAACCTAACATAAGGCAAAGCAGTTTTGTTGGGTTTAGGGATTAGGGTTTAGGGTTGATGGATTATGGTTTAAGGTATAGTGTTGAGGGTTAAGGGTTCAAGGATATGGTTTAGGGTTGAGGGATTAGGGTTTAGGGTTGATGGATTAGGGTTTAATGTTGAGATTTGAGAGTTGAGGGTTGAGGGTTAAGGGTTGAGGGTTTAGGGATAGGGTTGATGGTCATAGGATTAGGGTTAAAGTATAGTGTTGAGGGTAGAGGGATTAGGGATAGGGTTTAGGGTTGAAGGTTTAATGATTGAGGGTTGAGGCTTTAGGGCTGAAGATTAAGGGATTGGGGTTTAAAATATAGTGTTGAGCATTGAGGGTTTATGGATAGGTTTTAGGGTTTAATTTTTAAAGGTTAAGGATTGAGGGATAGGGTTTAGGGTTTAGGGATAAGGGATTAGGGTTTAAGCTATAGTGTCGAGGGTTGAGGGTTGAGAGATTAGGGTTGAGGGTTGAGAGATTAGGGTTTAAGGTATAGTGTCGAGGGTTGAGGGTTTATTGATAGTGTTTAGGGTTGAGGGTTGAGGGATTAGGTTTTAGGGTCAATGGATTAGGGTTTAAGGTATAGTGTTGAGGGTTGAGAGTTTAGGGATAGGGTTTAGGGTTGATGGATTAGGGTTTAGGGTTGACGGATTAGCGTTTAATGTCAAGGTTAGGGTTAGAGTGTCGAGGGTAGAGGGATTAGGGATAGGGCTTAGGGTTGAAGGTTTAAGGATTGAGGGTTGAGGCCTTAGGGATGAGGGTTTGAGGCTTAAGATATAGTGTCAAGTGTTGAGGGTGTAGGGATAGGGTTTAAGTTTTAAGGGTTAAGGGTTAAGGGTTGAGGGATAGGGATTAGGGTTTAAGGTATAGTGTTGAGAGTTGATGGTTTAGGGATAAGGTTTAGGTTTGAGGGATTAGGGTTTAGGGTTGATGAATTAGGGTTTAATGTTGAGGGTTGAGGTTTGACGGTTTAGGGTTAAGGGTTGAGGGTTGAGGGTTGAGAGTTTAGGGTTTAGGGATAGGGTTGATGGTCAAGGGATTAGGGTTTAAGAAGAGTGTCGACGGTAGAGGGATTAGGGATAGGGTTTAGGGTTGAAGGTTTAAGGATTTAGGGTTGAGGCTTTAGGGATGAGGGTTAAGGGATTAGGGTTTAAGATATAGTGTCGAGTGTCGAGCGTGTAGGGATAGGTTATAGGGTTCAAGTTTTAAGGGTTAAGGGTTGAGGGATCAGAGTTAAGGGTTGAGGGATAAGGGTTTGATGTTGAGGGTATAAGGGTTGAGGGATAGGGTTTAGGGTTTAGGGATAAGGGATTAGGGTTTAAGGTATAGTGTCAAGGGTTGAGGGTTTAGGAATAGGGATAGCATTTAGGATTTAAGGATGAGGGATTAGGGTTGAGGGTTGAGGGATTAGGGTTTAAGGTATAGTGTCGAGGGTTAAGGGTTTATTGATAGTGTTTAGGGTTGAGGGTTGAGGGATTAGGTTTTAGGGTGGATGGATTAGGGTTTAAGGTACAGTGTTGAGGGTTAAGGGTTCAGGGATAGGGTTTAGGGTTGATGGATTACCGTTTAATGTTGAGGTTAGGGTTAGAGTGTCGAGGGTAGAGGGATTAGGGATAGGGTTTAGGGTTGAAGGTTTAAGGATTGAGCGTTGAGTCTTTAGGGATGAGGGTTTAAGGCTTAAGATATAGTGTCAAGTGTTGAGGGTATAGGGACAGGGTTTAAGTTTTAAGGGTTAAGGGTTAAGGGATAGGGATTAGGGTTTAAGGTATAGTGTTGAGGTTTGATGGTTTAGGGATAGGGTTTAGGTTTGGGGGATTAAGGTTTAGGGTTGATGAATTAGGGTTTAATGTTGAGAGTTGAGGGTTGAGGGTTTAGGGATAGGGTTGATGGTCAAGGGATTAGGGTTAAAGAAGAGTGTCGAGGGTAGAGGGATTAGAGATAGGGTTTAGGGTTGAGGCTTTAGGGATGAGGGTTAAGGGATTAAGGTTTAAGATATAGTGTCGAGTGTCGAGCGTGTAGGGATATGTTTTAGAGTTCAAGTTTTAAGGGTTAAGGGTCGAGGGATCAGAGTTAAGGGTTAAGGGATTAGGATTTGACGTCAAGATATAAGGGTTGAGGGATAGGGTTTAAGGTTTACGGATAAGGGATTAGGGTTTAAGGTATAGTGTCAGGGTTGAGAGTTTAGGAATAGGGATAGCGTTTAGGGTTTAGGGATGAGGGATTAGGGTTGAGGGTTGAGGGATTAGGGTTTAAGGTATAGTGTCGAGGGTTGAGGGTTTATTGATAGTGTTTAGGGTTGAGGGTTGAGGGATTAGGTTTTAGGGTTGATGGATTAAGGTTTAAGGTATAGTGTTGAGGGTTTAGGGATAAGGTTTAGGGTTGATAGATTAGGGTTTAGGGTTGATGGATTAGCATTTAATGTCAAGGTTAGGGTTAGAGTGTCAAGGGTAGAGGGATTAGGGATAGGGTTTAGAGGTTAAGTTTTAAGGATTGAGGGTTGAGGGTTGATGGTTGAGGGATTAGGGTTTAGGGATAAGGTTTAGGGTTGAGGATTGAGGGATTAGGGTTTAAGGTATAGTGTTGAGGGTTTAGGGTTAAGGGATTAGAGTGAAGGGTTGAGGGATTAGGATTTGACTTTGAGGGTTGAGGGTTGAGGCTTTAGGGTTTAGGGTTTAGGGTTTAGGGATAAGGTTGAGGGTCAAGGGATTAGAGTTAATGGTTGAGGGATTAGGGTTTGACATTGAGGGTTGAGGGTTGAGGTTAGAGGGTCGAGGGTTTAGGGATTGGGTTGAGGGTCGAGGGATTAGGGTTAAAGTAGAGTGTCAAGGGTATAAGGATTAGGGACAGGGTTGGAGGGTTTAGGGATAAGGGATTAGGGTTTAAGGTATAGTATCGAGCCCGTTGAGGGTTTAGGAATAGGGACCGTGTTTAGGGTTTAGGGATAGGGTTTAGGGTTGAGGTATTAGAGTTAAGGATTGAGGGATTAGGATTTGACGTTGAGGGTTGAGGGTTGAGGGTTAAGGGTTGAGGGTTGAGGCTTTAGGGTTTAGGGATAGGGTTGAGGGTTGAGGGATCAAAATTAAGGGTTGAGGGAATAGGGTTTGATGTTGAGGGTTGAGTACATTAAGGTTTGAGGGTTGAGGGATTAGGGTTAAAGTAGAGTGTTGAGGGTATAAGGATTAGGGATAGGGTTGGAGGGTTTAGGGATAAGCGATTAGGGTTTAAGGTATAGTATCGAGCCTGTTGAGGGTTTAGGAATAGGGATAGTGTTTAGTGTTTAGGGATGAGGGATTAGAGTTGAGGGTTGAGGGATTAGGGTTTAGGGATAAGGTTTAGGGTTAAGGTAGACAAGGAGCGACTGAGAGACATAGAGAGGGGAGAGGTAGAGAGGTGAGGGGGAGAGATAAGTGAGATATAGAACATGAGCTAATGGAACTAGAGGTGAGATATTGTAAAGGTGCTATCGAAGGTGAGAGAGGCACAAATATTTATGGATCAATATATAGCAGGACAAAACGCAAGTGCATTATAACGCGAGCACGTTATAACACGAGCACGTTATAACGCGAGCACGTTATAATGCGCTCGCATTTCATCCTTCTATAGAAATGGTAAAAAAGTGTTGACCCTCGTGTTCTAGGCCCACATGCTCTATTTTCATGCTGATTATGCGCATGCTCCAACAAAAAAGAAGTGCTTTCAAGTTGTTGGGAAGTTCACATGCACATTTTACACATTCTACCACCTTTGCAGGAGCTTTCCAACACCTTTTCTACTTTGCCAACTTGAGAATGAGGAAATAACATAGTTTTCACACCAAGTTTGATATATATCTATTCAAGTTTTAATTTTTGTAGTGTTTCAATGTTAATTGTGATTCAATTTTAGGAATTTAACATTATAGATTGGTTAATAGTATTGTTGTTAGTAATTATATTTGAGTGTTATTCAATTTAACATCGAAAAGGAAGCAAGTTGTGAAAAACTCAAATTGTTGAGGAGTTTGATGCAAGAAAAAAAACACTACATAATTGGGTACTCTCTCCATTCGAATCTTATTTTTTAGGTATGTCAAGTCTTTACATGCATGTTCTTTACATTTTCCTTAATTCTATTTGAATTACTTTATCATGCTTTATCATACATGTTTAAAATAGACACATTCCCAATCAAGAAAGCAGCCTACAATCTCACATGATGCCATGTATATTTTCTACACTTGGGCTCTTTAATAATTATGTGTAATAAACAGACCTTAACATACTATGATGTCAAACTATACAAGAATAAATCCTTACAACATAATAAAAATACAATCCCACTATTATAATTGTCATATTAACAAGTTAAAATACAAATGAATAGGTGCCAAGATCATACAAGTATGCACATGACATGATGATTTGTATGCACATATCTTGGGCTAGGACATTCCTTATGCACCTATTCATGAGGATTTGTACATGCACATGACACAACAATTGTTGTCTATTCCTTCACAACCCACCCAAATCGTAGTATCCCTAGTACCAACAAAACACCTTATCAATTCTAAATCCTAGCAGCCCTAGTAACAACAAACATGTCAAATTGGGTCTGCCTCAACCTTTTCAAGCATGAAGTCCCATTACTCTTTTCATGGCTGCAATAATTTTCTTTGTATGCTTTGTACCTATTTTGGTTCAGTGACATTTACTCTTTTACATGATGATTGTATGTACATTTACTATGAAGGGTTGAATGACATATATTTTAGTTATTTGTATGGATTCATTTCTTAGGAACTAATATTGGTCTCTTTATCATGCTACAGACAAATTCTCCGTCATGCTGAGGAAACGATCAAGAATTAAACCAACACAGGAAGAGATAGAAGCTAAGAATGCAAAGAAAGTAGTGGCTATGAGGGAACTTCGTGAGAAAAGGAAATTAGACATGATAAATGAAGACATGCCAATTGAAGAGGAACCACAACCATCACAAAGAGATATGGTATTGGCGGCACAAAGAGAACGAATGCAAAAACTTCATGCTACGAGAGATTTGAATACCATAGTTGGAGACACGTCCTCTACCGCAAGTCAACATGTAGGGACACCATCTACAACATATCAAGTTGAGAGTACATCATCACTCACATGTGATGAAGGAGGTACGCTATCGTTCCCACCTCAACCTCAAGGTACGTCATCTATTCCATCTTTGATCGAAGGTATGCCATATAGCCCATCTCATTTAAATATTGATGAAATTCCTAATGTTGAGATGAATTTATCTAACTTAACACCACCTAAAATTTTACATAGAAAGCCAAAGTATTTGATTGATATTGATGAGAATATTTTGTAGCCAATGGAAGGTAAGATTCTAAAACGCACTTGTGGAAGATATGCTCATAAGATTTGGAGATTGTTCTTTGAAAAGTTAAATGAGACTGCAAGATGTCAACTATTCCTTGAAATGATGCAAAGTATAAAGTATAGGTCCATCATGAAGATTCTTGGGTTGAGAACATCAGAGGCTTCAAGTGAAAAATCTATTGTCAAGAATCTAATGAGTGCGTATGAGAGTGTGGGTAACACCTTATGCACAAAAGATAGTAATGTAACATGGCGTGTGATTACATCAACTATAGTAAGTAGTCAAACGAGGATTTAGCTCATCTCATTAGAAAGACGAGTCAAGAATTGAGAATTAATAGGAAAACTTTATCAAGAGCCGTTGGAAGACACCAAAGAATTAAGGACACTAATGCCAATGAATTATGGGCGTTCTCGAGGAGACTACCAAAAAAAGATAAACCAATTGTTGAAGCATTGAGATGACTAATTGAAGACTTTTGGAAGAATTACACAAGGGTATCTCTGAATCAAAGGGATGTAGTAAGAAGGAGAATTGGTAGTCAGAACCGTGAGCCACATCCAAAGCATTTTTTGGATGAGACTCAAACACAGTTTTATGGTAAATTTCTAAAGAAGTATCCTCAAATTAAAATTTGTCAAAGATATTTTGAAATGCTAAAACCTTTCTATGTCAAGATAAATCACACACGCACTACTTGTTGTTGTAGATTACATATTAAATTTTCTAACCATTTTGATGTTTATAGGTCTATATGTTTAGATATGCATACTAACAATGTTTTGTAGGGTTGTGCCATACATGCCCCACCAACATCTTCAAGAGACTTCATATCAGGAATTTTATGTGAAAGAGAGGAAGGTCAAATATTCTACAAGAAATTATGCTTGGATGGCACATGTCATCGTTGCAGTGGCTTGCAACATTTACTAATATGTGAATATATGGAAAGAACACATGCGGTTAGAAACAAACTGGTAGAGTTTGGCAAGTAGAAAACAGTGGCATACAATACAAAAGATGGTAAAGAAGCAAAGAGGTGTAAATTGGTTATTGAAAAGATTCCAGTGTATCAGTTTATGCCTATATTTCATGATAGCATAGTGTATGAGTATGCAAGACATGCCCATAGAGCTTGATGGTTGGACTTGCAATTCAAGTTATGCAAGGACACATTTCTAGTTGGTAGCATTGTTTCAGTCATTGACTTTGCAGAGAACTACAGTCTACAGCCACAACATGAGGTGCAATCACAATATTACAACTCCACACATGTTTCTATATTTGTGCACATCGCATTCATCCATGTGAATGATAGTACAGAGGATGACAGAAAGATCATAAGGGAGTATAATTTCTATATTGTTGATGATCGCATGCATTCCACAAAGTTCATGCAAGGTTGCTTTCAGGTGTTCTACAATGATTTGGCTAGAAGGGGCATATCGTTCAGTCAGCATATCGTATGGTCGGATAACTATGCGTCATAATTCAAGAACTCACAGAATTTCTATTGGTTGAGTAGGAGGTATAATTTTATAGGTATTCAGCATATGTGGAACTTTTGTGAGGCCCAACATGGAAAGGGGGAGCATGATGGTGTAAGAGCATGTATCAAAAGAGCCATAGCACAAGAAGAGTTAAAGTATAAATACAATGCAAAGTTGACAGATGCAAAATCGATTGTCGAGTGGTGTAATGCTTCCATGGGTCCAGGTAATGAAGGCAAGTCTTTAGTTCGTAGATTTTTTTGGTTGATAGATGATACTAACATTACACCATATGAGGACTGTTGTACACTGATAGGATCAAATGAAATGCACTCTTTCAGAAGCTCAATTACAGATTCATGGAGTATCCATACGTGAAAGATGTCATGCTTTTGTTCTTCCTGTACAATTCAAGCCTGGGATGAGTGTGAGTCAAAGGAGTAGGTTGACGAATGGCAGTTAACTTATCTTAGCCCACTTGACACGTATCGACCCCTGACGGCACTGGAACTAACATAGATGGAATCATCAATTGACTTTGAGCACATATTAGATCTAGTTCAACTAGTTAATATATCTATTTGCATAGTTTTTGAAATTCCTAATGTCATCTTACTTTGTAGTGTTTTTGTAATGTTGACTAATTTCATCTAATTTGCTACACATATCAATGTAGGGCACGTATATGCAGTTATTATAGATGAAGATAATGAAGAGGGAACAGATTATTACTTATGTCATTGTGTTGAGGCCAAAAAGAAATTGGAGGCCCCAGTTACAGATGGAGAAAACATCGAATACTCTACAGACTCAGTAGTTATTACTGGAGCATAGCTTAGAAGCTACCCACATAAGAGTCTTAATGTTTGGTTGTTTCAGGACTTTGACACACATCAAAAGATTCTTCATTACTTGAACATTGTCGTGGCATCCAATGTTTATTTGATATAGTATCGGGGTAGACCTTTGAACAAAATCTTGTGGAAGGTGCATGAGTCTGACCATGAAGCAATACTTGACACAATAAAGAGTAGAGCAGACCCAGATGGTTCATTGGATTAATTTGTAAGTATTCACATTGATTTTGTAAAGTCATGTTACATTGAGTTGTAAGTATGCACATTAATTTGTAAGGTTTGTCTTTTTTTATTTCCTACTGCACTTTTACACATATACACATTTTTATATCATCATGTTATGCTTCATGGGTTAGACCTAAGTGATGGATGAAGTTGATCATGAGAATAATGTATAAAATCTAGGTAATGTATAAAATATAGGTGTCTCTAGGTGTCTTGGTTTCTAACTAGATAATAGGTGTCTCTAATTGTGATGTAGAGGCAATGGGATAGTTGGAGGATGGCAAACTAGACAAGGTTTCCTTATGCTCTAAAGCCTAAATTTCATGATCATTATACAAAAGTGGGAACAACAGTTAGAGACTCTGAATTCTTCATGGAAAAAGTGATTTCAGATGCTATGGGACCCATTCCAATCATTGCCAAAGGCAGACCAAACTCAGGATTAACACTTCCTTCACAAACCCAAGAAATGACTTGTAGCCCTAAAAAAAGAGAACAGTCCTAATAACTTTTGATACAGATCTTCAAACATAGAACTTGGAAAATTAGTAGATACCCATTTGAACTCCCTATCACATATCCAAAACTGGGTATAGGTTGTTTTGGATGATATACCCTAACCTATAACTCCTCTCAATAACCTAAAGCCCCAATTAGGCCTAAACTACAAATAGACCCCCTTAAATTCACACACAACTCAACCAATGACTTGAGCGCTTAGGTATTCATGCCAAAACTATGAATTTTGTGGGTTTTGTCCTCCTACAATATGTTGTTCCCAAAAATGCCTCTATGGTTCCTTCTCTATGTCTCTAAACATCACCTAACACATGGTTTTGTTAGGTTTCCTCAAAGAAAACTTCTTCTCCTCAGATTTCCTGCCAAAAAGTCATCATAGCATACTAGAATAGACCTCCTACAACCCATTCCACTAATCAAAAGTGAATCAAATCAGTGGAATGGCCAAAAAATGCATGATTCTTACAAAAACCTTAGATAAGGGTTTCTTAAACTATTTTCAGGAAAATGAGTCTTACTCTACTCTAGAATTGTTTCAAGATGCCAAACTAGATGTAAATTAATGTCAACTCACTCTAGTTTCATGCCACCACCATAGTCCTTCAATTGCACTAATGGTGCAGGGGCACCTAGGTTGTCATGCCTCCAAGAGGGGTCAAAAAATGAAATTTTGTTTTGATTGAGTCAATTGTATGTAATAAGGTCTTCTAAGACCATTTCATTTCTTTTTAAGTCGCTTTGAGTTATTTGGGGTCAGTTTGAGTCTTTGAGTCCTGTTGCAAAAAAATGTCAATGTTGTCAAGTTACATAAAGCAACTTTTGCATTTTTGGTGTCCTGCTCCTGATGCGACCAAACTGACAATTCTAACGTGTCCAGATGGGTACGTTTAGGCTACGCATGGTTCTATTTTTCACCCAAACATGTCGAAACAGTTCGAGCTACATTGTACCGACGATATCCCTAAAGAGTCCAAAGTGCAAAAAGGTAGTAATCTTTGATGAGACGTTACTTGAAAATCATATCACTTAGAAATATTCTATCTAAGGCAACACGATCATGTAGAGTGTCTCTACAATAACCTCTCTCAGTTTTTTATATCTCTGAGGTATTTGCCCGTGGTGAAAGGTTTTATGCTACCCCAAAAATCGTCAGAAGGAGGCAGTGTAAAGTTGCAAAGGGGTGTAACTTTCGTCTTGCTTCTAATGTGACCAAACTGACTATTCCAACGCATCTGGATGGGTACATTTACGCTAGACATGGTCCTATTTTTCACCCAAACATGTCGAAACAGTCAAAGCTACATTGTACCAACGATATACCTGAAGAGTCCAAAGTGCAAAAAGGTAGCAATCTTTGACAAGATATTACTTGAAAACTGTCTCACTTAGAAACATTTTGTCTGAGGCAACATGATCATGTAGAGTGCCTTTACAATAACCTCTCTTGGTTTTTTTATATCTCTGAGGCATTTTCCCGTGGTGAAAGGTTTTCTGCTACCCCAAAAATCGTCAGAAGGAGGCAGTGTAAAGTTGCAAAGGGGTGTAACTTTTGTCCTGCTCCTGATGCGATGAAATTGACTATTCCAACGCATCTAGATGGGTACATTTACGCTAGGCATGGTCCTATTTTTCACCCAAACATGTCGAAACAGTTCAAGCTACATTGTACCGACGATGTCCCTAAAGAGTCCAAAGTGCAAAAAGGAAACAATCTTTGACGAGATGTTACTCAAAAATCGTGTCACTTAGAAACTTTTTGTTTGAGGCAACACGATCATGTAGAGTGCCTCTATAATAACCTCTCTTAGTTTTTTATATCTCTGAGGCATTTGCCCGTGGTGAAAAGTTTTTTGTTGCCCCAGAAATCGTCAAAAGGAGGCAGTGTAAAGTTGCAAAGGGGTGTAACTTTTGTCCTGCTCTTGATGCGACCAAACTGACTATTCCAACGCATCCAGATGGGTACATTTACGCTAGGTATGGTCCTATTTTTCACCCAAACATGTCGAAACAGTCCGAGCTACATTGTACCAATGATATCCCTTAAGAGTCCAAAGTGCAAAAAGGCAACAATCTTTGACAAGATGTTACTCAAAAACCATCTCACTTAGAAACATTCCGTCTAAGGCAATACGATCATGTAGAGTGCCTCTACAATAACCTCTCTCATTTTTTATCTCTAAGGCATTTGCTCGTGGTGAAAGGTTTTCTACTACCCTAAAAATCGTCAGAAGGAGGTAGTGTAAAGTTGCAAAGGGGTGTAAATTTTGTCCTGCTCCACGGCGCAAGTTTTAAGTTGATTTCCTCCAAGGCGCCAATGTGAGGTTGTTTTGATGGCAAAGGGCACCTTGATTCATGATGTTGAATCTCCTTCCTCCTAGGCGCCAAAATAGATAGTTTAGACAAGAAAAGGCGCCTTAGTATACTTAGCTCATTTCTTGAAAATTTGATGGCTTCAATCACTTGTTCAAACCTATAGGAGACCATTTTACACTTAGGCGCTAGATCTTAGGATTTAGAACATCTTCCTTCAAGCCACCAAAATAAGGTTATTTAGACATAAAAGTGCACCTCCATACAAGATGCTTATTCTCCTTCCCCTTAGGCGCTCATTCATGATGATCCAAGTGAAAATAGGCACCTGGACTTCCTTTGGTAAGATTTAGTCATTTTGAAGGTTCTAACACTAGGCACTATAGTTGGAAGTGATTTGAAGTTTATTTTTCTCTAGGTGCCCAAAATGGATGGTGGAGACAAAAAAAGGCACCTAGGCTTCTTTTGATGATTTTCAAAGTCTTCCTAAGTTATATTATGTTATATTGACCTTTAGGCGCAAATGGATGATCTAGGATGACTCTAGGCACATATCCAAGGTGATATCTTTCTAGGCACAATCTTCACTAAGTTTAGTATTCACTTTACATCAAGGTGCCAAAATGGATAGTTTAGAGAGGCAAAAATGTGCCTAAAGGTATGATGCTCAGTTTGATGTGTTTGATCAACTTTGATAATCAAGATGAATTGCCTCCCTTATGGTGCTCTCCTTTATACTTTGAAACATCCTTTCAATATCAAGGCGCAATTTTGAGGTTGTTTGGATGATGAAAGGCGCCTTGAGTTCTAGGTGGAGTTTTGAGGTTGTGCAAGTAGAGAAATGTACCTAAAGTCTTAAAGCAAATTTGTGCCTAAAATTGAAAATCCCCGAGGTATGACTTATGAAAGCCTATAGCCCCAATGTTATTTTGCATACTAAAATTAGGTACGACTCAATGTAATCTCATAACCTCGCCTTATATGCAAGAGGAATTACATTTAATAACCACAATGGTCATTAGGTGCTCATAAGCATATGATTTTGACTATCTTATTCAAAACAACAAACATACTCTTTGCATCCCAATATGGTATAATAACAAGAAATTAAGAAATATTTTCAATTGACCAACTCATAAAGAATATTAATATTTTCTGTTCAACATGATGATTCATTTTTTTTTTAAATACAACTTTTATCTTTTAGTTCCAAAATGAGGTTTAGGTGATACTTGAATAACAATAGCTAGCTTATTGGATCAACAAACATCCTATGTAATACAATTGGACTTTGAATATTTGAAGTAGCCATCTACAAATATCCATTCAAACGTGGATTTATAATGCAAGTATGGACGCCATCAATAAAAAAGATTTGTATTAACCAAATATCCATATAGGCATACATCAATATCTGTCGATATAAGTATAACATATATACAAAATAGCCATATAGGCTTACAAGAATGCCATATAGGCATACAATGTCAACTATATGCAATACAAAATATATGTCCACAAATGCCATATAGGCATACAACAAAGGAACACAATAAAAAGTCATTCCCCTTTGGCTGGCGAAGAGAATAGATCACAGGCAGCCTTTGATCTTCTAGGGGATGGAGACGCATATGTGGGTGGTCTACTACAAACCCGAGGGTTCCTCCTCCTATTTAGTTCTTCCTGCATCTTTAGTTGTTACAATAAAAAGTATAGACATATATAGAAATTACATGTTATAAAAAATGAAGCATTTAACAAAATAATCACTTACCGCTACCATATAATATGTCTCCTCACTTGCCTCAGTAGCAGGAATAGGCCGTGGTGATGTCATATCCTATAGAAACCATCCAGATAGAAATTAAACTTCAAATCAAAAATCTTTTGATTTTTCAAAAATATACAACTATAACAATGAATGTAAATTGAAATTTACTAATCTGCCTCATACCCCTGTCAATGCCATGGAGCTATGAATCACAGAGGTCACACCATGCTCCATTGCCCTATGAAGATCGGGAGGTGTCTCCGCAGCTTGCATCATCTGGAAATAAAACAACATTATTCAATTACGAAAACTATAATAGTGATGCAAATCATGGCTCCTAACATACACACACGTTCATCTAAACATGGAAGTACACACAATAAAGCACACAAGTCACATAAAAAAATCTAGTAAGTACAATTCATTCATTAGACTCTTTATTTTATTACCTCCGTGAAGCTTTGAAGTCCACCACTGCTGGTAGGTGTTGCCGTGAAATCTCCAATATTAACATATTCAACATTCAAAATTAGATATTAGAATACCATTCATATAACGATGCTATTCACATGTAATATTTATAATTGTTTACAAGTTACATACCCCAACAGTAGATGATCTAGTGTAATATGCAGGTGGAGAACCACTGAAAACTGCATCAACGCTATGACCCTAAAATTTTATTAAAATCATCAAGCTAAATTAGTTAATCTTGCATTTCAAAAATGAAATTTAATAAATTCAATTCAATAAACTTGCTAATATTTACCTGAGTATCAAGGCTAAAAGTCTCACTTAGGAGGGTATCTGTCATCACCATCTGCTCAGTTGTAGATGTAGCCTATGCACCTGCATCCTGACTATCCATGGGGTCATAACCACAGGCTGACCCACAAGTCTGACAAGCATGGGGTGGGACCCTACTCCTCGTACTATCTCCCAATCCACTATGTGCTGTAGGACTAGCATGCTCTATGATTCTCTAGGTCAAGGCACTAATGGACTAAAGTGTATCGACCTCAACACTCTCCTTCACAGTGGAAGGGATAGAAACATGCTCATGGGCTGGTCTGTCAATTACTCGTCTCACTACCCACTATGGGTCAACACGTGCCCCTGATCTATCTTGTGCTGACCTCCCACCTCTACCCTAGAAGTCCCGCATATCAAAATAGTTTGGCACTTTATTGAGGGCAAACTCGCAGTAGAGTTTCCTCAAAAAGTATTGCGGGACCTCATTATTATTGCATGGAGGATGGTCAAAAACCATCCACCACCTCTGCCCAAAATTGTCCCTTATCCCTTGGTTGTTGCACCAATGGATACAGAACCTCTTGCATGTAATGGGTGGAAGTTGATTTGTTTGTGGGTTTGTAAAAATCAAACACAAGTCTAATTTTGTAATTTATAATTTTTTCACATCTTGGTATGACAGCTTGTCTGCATAATAGTCTCTATACTCTCTCCTCTTATCCGTCCAACTAGATATTTGATTTCTAATTGAATCTACATTTGATAACATAGATTCAAGAGATTCAGCAAGCGTGAACCTATGCAAGGTTGAAGTGGAATGATCTTTCAACCTTGCAATTATATCTTCAATTTCTTTTTTGTTGTTTTCAATTTGCCCCATTATATTTTCTTGTGTTCTAGGGGCATGTTGAGGAATGGATGGAGGAGGTTGTTGTTCCACAGGTATTTCCTCCTTATGATTTTGTGGATGTTGAGGAGGAGGAGGAGGTGCATTAACATTTCTTGACAATTAATGAAATTTACATCAAAAATCAACTCTAACCTACCTATTTAGAAACAAATTTTAAAAAAAATCACTCATTTCGCATGCTCGATGTCGTGGCGGCATTTTGGCGATGAATTGGTAATATTTTGGTGTTGAATTAACTTTTCCAAAATGTGAACGTGCTTCCTAGGGTTTGCAGGACACGGGTATAGAGGAGAAAAAAGAAATGAAATGAGATGATAAGCTTTTTTTTAATTTATAATAAGTCATAATGCGCTCACGTTATAACGCGAGTGCGTTATGGTTTGGTTTTGACGAGCCATGGGGACATCTCATAAGGAGCCAAGATCTAAAGTTGATTCAGAAGGTTTCTTATTCTAAAGACGATCAGTTTCTTCGATGAGGAGGAATTAACATTCAAAGGGAGTCTGACAAACCAACAGAGGCAATCTCTGACAAGGAGGTTAGGAGGTTGATGTTAGTACTTGGAGCTTTAGAGGGAGTCACATCATCATGAAGGGGGGTGAATCAGTTATCCTAATTATTTCTTCTTTCTAAACTTTCTTATTAATCAATGCAGCATTAATTCAAACAAGCAAATATAACCATGAAATGGAGATACACATGACACAATATTTTTGACGTGGAAACCCTGTTAAGGGAGAAAACCACGGGGTGATTAACCCAAAGATTATTCTCTGTTAGAAGAATAAGGAAATACAAAATGGCACTTGCCAATTAGGGCTCATTGCCCGAGCACACTGCTCACAAGAAGCCACACTACCTACAAGAGACACACTGTCTACAAGATCATAAGTAACACAACCTTGAACTGGAGAATGACATCTTCACCATGTCTGAATCAGTTCCATTTAAGCCCGAAACACTTTTGCTCTGCCTTTCGCTCTTTCGCTATACCATACTCATCTGCTCCACAACACACTTCGAAATGAACTCACAAACCTTTATTTATACAAGACATCAACTTAGGAACAATCATCTAAGTCAACAATCAACCATAAGAACATTCGCAAGATGAATAACACATTCGGTCGGCCACCACAAGAACATTCGCAAGATGAACAACTCATCCGGTCGACTAGTCTGAACAAGAACTTCATTCGAAAGAATATCTTCAATTTCAGGCTCTACCACCAATGCGGACCAACCACACAACCTCAATATGATCCAAAAGCCTTTACAGGCTTGCCTGAATGACCAGGTACATCCGCACTTCCTCACTGGAATCTCTTCTCTTCCTCATCCAGAACTTCAAGGACACAGTCTATCACCACTGTCATACTGCAAGAGGTGCTTCCGGACCTCCAAACCACATACCAATCAAGATGACACATCACAAAGACATCCCAAACACTCTGTACAATCCGTAGAATAGGACAATGCACTTCCAGATCTCACCGGACCTTTTTGTAACACTCTGTCACTCCGGAGCATCTCCTAGAACCGGTTCTACTTGATCAATCACAACTTCTTCACATCTTCATGCAGACCTCTGAAATCTTAACTGGATCATCTCAAGACTCATATCTACAAACCCTTTAATCCACATCCTCTGAATCTCAACCTATTGAGTACTTTTGCCTTCTTCTCATCACTGTTCTTCACTGTTTCTGATTGAGACTAATTTTCTCAATATCCTCAGCACATAGCTCATCCAATCCTTCTTGTCAATGCAATATGAGTATGTTGACATCAATGACAACATCGGTTCACCTCATACTTGCAACAATCTCCCCCTTTGTCATTGATGGCAACATAAGATGTGAAAAACCATCAAGACAAGAACTTCTCCTTCCTGTTACAGCTCCCCCTATCAACAACAACTCTTCACATGTCTTCTCTTCCTTTACTGCTCCCCCTTTGATCATCAACCACTTGTTTTTCACGTCTTCTCTCCCCCTTTGACATCAATGGCAAAGGGCTCATACTTGCAATTTGAACACCTCAGAATCATACCAGCTGCTCCCCCTTAGTAGCAGCTCCCCATCATCAATCCGGTTCACAAGATATGACTGTGATATCCACCGGACTGATGCACATCAGTGCATCCTAGTTCATCTCCGAAGGGGCCATGACCCCTAACTTCTCCCTGAGATACTCAAAAGAGTCCTTGGGAAGAGGTTTAGTAAAGATATCTGCAATCTGATCCTTGGAGGATACATACTCCAATCTGATTTCATCCTTGTTCACTTGTTCTCTCAGAAAGTGGAACTTGATAGATATGTGCTTGGTCTTAGAATGCAACACCAGATTCTTAGAGATATTTATTGCACTTGAATTATCACAGAAAATTATGATAGGCTCCTCATATTCTACTTTAATGTCTTTTAGCATCTGCTTCATCCATAAGATTTGAGTGCAACTACCTGCTGCTGCAATGTATTCTGCTTCAGTTGTAGACAAAGATATTACATCTTGTTTCTTGCTTAGCCAAGAAACCAATCTCTTTCCCAAAAAGAATGCTCCACCACTGGTGCTCTTCTGGTCATCCACATCTCCTGCCCAATCTGCATCTGTATATGCATGAAGAGAGAAATCATGATCTCTAGGATACCACAAACCATACTCCATTGTCCCTTTTAGATATCTAAAGATTCTCTTGATTGCCATGACATGAAATTCTCTGGGATCAGCCTGGAATCTAGCAACAAGACCAATAGCTTGCATAATATCCGGTCTAGCTTGAGTGAGATACAACAATCCACCAATCATTGATCTATACTTTGTCTGGTCTGCCTTAGGAGAGTCATCATCTTTGCTCAACTTGCATCTAGTTGCCATGGGAGTATTCATTGGCTTTGAATCTTCCATCCCAAATTTCCTCAACAATTCTTTCACATATTTGGTCTAAGAAATGAAGATCCCTTTCTTTGTTTGAGTAATTTGCAGACCCAAGAAGAAATTCATTTCACCAAGCATAGACATCTCAAATTCACTTTTCATCTGATTTGCAAAAGTTTTACACATACTATCTCTTCCTCCAAAAATGATATCATCCATAAAAACTTCAACAATCAAAATGTTTTCATGATCAATTTTGAAATATAAGTTATTGTTAGCAGTACCTTTGTTAAATCCAATCTGCATAAGATGCTTATCCAACCTTTCATACCATGCTCTTAGGGCTTGCTTTAAACCATACATTGCTTTCTTCAGCTTGCAGATCATATCATCATGATCAGACAATTGAAATCCATCCGTTGTTCAATGTAAACTTCTTCTTCCAAATCACCATTTAGGAAGGCAGACTTGACATCCATCTGATATACCTTAAAGTCTTTGAAAGAAGCAAATGCAAGAAATAATCTGACTACTTCAATTCTTGCCACCAGAGCAAAGGTTTCTTCAAAATCAATTCCTTCTATTTGAGAGTAGCCTTTGCAGACCAATCTAGCTTTGTTTCTAATCACTTCACCAACTTCATTTAGTTTGTTCCAGAAGATCCATTTGGTTCCAATCACATTCTTGTTTCTGGGTCTGGGAACAAGATCCCAAGTATGATTTTTCTCAATTTGCATCAACTCTTCCTCCATTGCTTTGGTCTAGTTTTCATCATTGCAAGCTTCATTAATTGTCTTAGGTTCAATCTTTGAAATCAAACAACATTCATTTGAATCTTGGGCAATTCTTCTCCTTGTTTGTACCCCTTTGCTTTTGTCACCTATGATCTGATCTTCAGAATGATTTAGAGTCACATACCTTGGAACTTTGGGAGTTTCTTGCACTATTGTTTCTTGATCAGGCTCATTCAGACAAACCTCTTCTTCCTGATTCTCCGGTGCAAGGAGCTCAATCCTCCTCTGAATTGATCTTGTAGGGTCTATTCAGCCAGAGGAAGTTATCATGTATCCTACTCAATACATACTGGACCCATTCATCTTCTTCAAAGCAGGGGAAATGAATGAACTGATCAAAATGCTTCTCCTGGATGCTCTTATATTCTAGTTTAAGCTCAAAAGTATCATCTATCAATTGTTTGTGATAGATGTCTCTTAGTCTGAATTCCCCAAACTCTTCAATATTTGCATGTATGTAAACCCTAATGTCTTTTGTGTGCAAAATGCCATGCGGAACACTAGAGAATGCTCCTAGGGGATCTACCTCCAATGATTTGTATGGATGCTTCTTAAATATGGGGCGAGGTCTATCAGAAATCTTTACTATATTTGGAGTATCCATCGTCAACGATTCTAACTGAGAGATATCAAGAACAAGGAATACCTTTTACGCTGTTTAGGGCACACACAATGAAATCTGGATTGACTTGTATGAAGAATCATCTTGAACTTTGGTAGAAGTAGTTGCAGAGCTCCTTTTCTCTTTTCTTCGAATGTGAATGTACAAATGATGAGCATATGAACTCTTTTATTTCTGAGAAGCCCTAATTTTCATTCTGCAATAAATGTGCAACCTAATTCATTCCGGTTTGCCCTGTTTGTCTTATTCAGAGACAAAAAACCTTTCTAGATTACTTGAAGAACTGGATCAATCCTGACCTTTAAACATTTTGTGGATCCTCCAAAACTTAACCACAGTTTGTTTGGATGTTTCCCTTATGAACCCTTTAATCTGCAACTCTTCTTGTGCCAGTTCCGGCACCAATTGACTAGCTGGGGGAACAAGATTTTCTTTGTGTCTCCCCTGAGCCAGAGCTCACCTTTTAGTTCCCAGAAAGAATATCAGCACCAGAGTCTGGTGCGGATCCAACCTCTATATTCTCTATATTTTCTTCACCCAAATCTTGATCATCTCACTTTTAACTTCATCCGCATTCACTTTTTGTTTACCCTTATCTTGATTCTGATTATGATATACCAGACCTCTTTTGTCCTGATTCTTGCTTCTACAAAATTTTGTACTATGACCGGATCTATTGCAGATTTGGCAAACAACATTTCTTTGCATATTTGACTGATATCCTCTTGATCTGCATTGATTAGCCATATGACCTACTCTATTGCATGCAAAGCATCTACCATTGAATGTTTTGTTCATTTGCATATTTCTGCATTCATGAGATTTGTGACCATACCTTTTGCAGTTGAAACACTGTCCGGAGAAGGATGAGTTAGTCTGATTCATTCTCTTTTTGCACTGATTAGCTTTGTGACCAAAGTGATTACAGCTGTGGCAGTATCCATTAAAGGATGGATATCTCTGAGCATTAGGCTGTCTTATCGGAGGTCTTCTAGGCCTGTTCCTTGGATTTTCTAATCCAAAGTTCTTCTGACCGGATCCGGAGCTTTCTCCTTTCTCATACCCCAAACCACACTTGTCATCTACCTTCTTTTGACTTCCAAGAAGAACTTCAAGTTGGGCAGAACTTATCTTGAATTTCTCTTTAAATTCATTTGTTGTTTGAAGATCCCTTTTGAGACAGACAATTTGATCCTCAAATTTTTCTTCATTATCTTTAGCATCTTCAAGATCTGATTCAAGATGTCTGATAATTCTATCCATCTGGTGGCAATCTTCTGATTTCTCCTTGAGAGATTGTCTTAGATTATCTTCAGTTTTTCTTTTCTCTTCAACTTCTTAGGTGAACTTCATAACTCCTAATTCCATTTCATGTCTTACCATAATGATTTCTTTTGATAACTTTTCACATAACTTGGTTTTCTCCTTCAACTCTTCATTTGCATCATTTGCTTCACCTTGACTTGCCAATTGCTGAAGCAGCTCTTTTCTCTTTTTCATAGATAGACTTAATTTGTCTTTTAGTTCTCTCATGAACTCATCAGCCTATTTGAGTCTTTCCTTTAATTCATTGACTTCAGAGTTTGACTGTTCAAGATCATCAAGGGCAATCTTGAGTTGCTCCCTTAAACCATATGCATCCATTTGAACTTCTAGATCTTCCTCGAGCTGTTAGACTCTATTAGGAGGAACTTGGCTCTGATACCAATTGTTGATAACTGAGAGGGGGGGTGAATCAGTTAACCTAATTATTTCTTCTTTCTGAACTTTCTTATTAATTAATGCAGCATTAATTCAAACAAGCAAACATAACCATGAAATGGAGATACACATCACACAATATTTTTGACGTGGAAACCCTGTTAAGGGAGAAAACCACGGGGTGATTAACCCAAAGATTATTCTCTGTTAGAAGAATAAGGAAATACAAAATGGCACTTGCCAATTAGGGCTCACTGCCCAAGCACACTACTCACAAGCTGCCTACAAGAGACACACTGTCTACAAGATCATAAGTAACACAACCTTGAACTGGAGAATGACATCTTCGCCATGTCTAGATCAGTTCCATTTAAGCCTGAAACACTTCTGCTCTGCCTTTCGCTCTTTCGCTATACCATACTCATCCGCTCCACAACACACTTTGAAATGAACTCACAAACCTTTATTTATACAAGACATCGACTTAGGAACAATCATCTAAGTTGGCAATCAACCATAAGAACATTCGCAAGATGAATAACACATCCGGTCGGCCACCACAAGAACATTCGCAAGATGAACAACTCATCCAGTCGGCTAGTCTGAACAAGAACTTCATCCGGAAGAATATCTTCAATTTTGGGCTCTACCACCAATGCAGACCAACCACACAACCTCAATATGATCCTAGAGCCTTTATAGGCTTGCCTGAATGACCAGGTACATCCGCACTTCCTCTGCTCATTGGAATCTCTTCTCTTCCTCATCCAGAACTTCAAGAACACAGTCTATCGCCACTGTCATACTACAAGAGGTGCTTCCGAACCTCAAAACCACATACCAATCAAGATGACACATCACAAGGACATCCCAAACACTCTGTCCAATCTGCAAAATAGGACAATGCACTTCCGGATCTCACCGGACCTTTTTGTAACACTCTGTCACTTCAGAGCATCTCCCGAAACCGGTTCTACTTGATCGATCACAACTTCTTCACATCTTCATGCGGACCTCTAAAATCTTAACTGGATCATCTCAAGACTCATATCTACAAACCCTTTAATCTGCATCCTCTAAATCTCAACCTATTGAGTACTTTGCCTTCTTCTCATCACTGTTCTTCACTATTCCTGATTGAGACTAATTTTTACAGTCACAGAAAAACTTAAATTTCTCACTCGTTTTTGCTCTATTTTCGCCCGTTTTTCTTCTAGTTTGCATATTTTTGATGCCTAATATAGAGTTAACTATTTCATGCACCCAAACATACATAATTAGCTCTATTTGATCTCAAATTAACTCTTCAATCAATCTCATGCATTCCCTCACATCCATTTCCTCTCTAGTGATAACTTATATATGAATTATCACTCCATAGTTAGTTGAGTTCACTGGGTAATCAACCTTGTTAACTCCCTAATCATCCTTGTTAACTCATCAATGAAATGAGTTAACTTTTCAATCAATCCCTTCTTCTAAACCTATAAATACCCCCCTCCCTCAAGCACAAAGGGAGGCAAATTCATTGTGCACACAACTCTTGCTAATTTTTGCTCTCCAACTTAGCATTCAAATGCTCTCATAGGATGAAGGTGCCTTTTGCTTTATTTTTTCAACCAAGAAACGCTACGCTACTTCATTCTATGCCATTGTGCTCAATCCAAGCTCTCATTGAACTCATTCAAGCTTCATCAAAGCTTATCTTTGCTTCATTGTATTATTTTGTTGTCAAGAGGATCACCTACTACCACAAAAGGATTCAAGGTTGCCTATTACAAGGATTACTGAGGGTAGTGGAGTCACACAAATCTTTATTTCTTCTAGGTTCTTTCATTGTTTTTGTTCAAATTCATAGTAATTAGAGAACCAAATTTGCTCTTGGGAATAGTAAAACATTGATTTTTCCTTGATTGTTAGATCTTGCATGTTAGATTAATTGCTTTCATATTCCTAGATCTAGAATATTAGAAGAAGCATTTTCCCTTTTCTTTAGATTAGATTACTTCAAAATCATTGAAAACCCAAAAAAACATAGGTTAACTTTGCATTAGAAAAATCATGTTGAATTGCATACATATTTCCCTTTCATAGATTAAAAGCACTTTACATTTCCAAAATACTAAAAAATACCAAAAAAATGTTTTTGCATACCATTTAGCTTGCATGCATATAGAAACCCTAGAATAGACAAAATTGCAAACCCTCAATATCATCGCGAGGTAACCACGGTTAAACGATCCAATTAAACCCTTGGTCACATCACAAGGTAGAAAGCAAGTCAAACCCTAGGTCAAAACCCCTAGATCTAGTTAAGGTTAGTAATCACACATTTTACCTCTATCCTAATTCATGAATGTGCTTAGGAGTGAGAGGAGAGTGGGTGAGGGCTATCCATGATGAGATCGAGGAGATCCATCCACGACCACAACAAGAAATATTTGTTCTACCCCAAGGAGACCCATTTGTCCTCTTGTCGTTAGAACAAACTAGACAATTACAACTACAACGAGAATTCCTTCGAGATATTGAAATAGCAAAAGCCATCAACAAAAACAATCTCTTACCCACACAGAGGTGGAATCTAAGGAATCCAAATAGAAGAAGAGAAACTAGTGACCCTTCAGGTCATAGGGTTATCTCAACTACAACAACAATTGAACGAAACATACAACTAGACACATAACAACAAAGGCCACAGAACTTACTGACCCCTCTCCTCGAAGTCTAGCTCTCCAATGAGCCAAACCCCCTCCATGTCTCGCCTCCTCTCAACTGGCTACTTCCACGTGAGCAAGAGTGATGTGGCAGATTACCCCGTGGCAAGGAGGGAAAGGTTCGTGTGTGTGTTGAAATCTAACCTGACAGCCCCAGGCAACCGGAGTCACGATTTTGAGCGTACAGGTTCTGAATAGGTCTGTAAGTGTAGCCTTGGCTTGTTATGTGGTATGTGGTCTTATTTAAGTTTTAAGAAATGATTTGGTTATTATCTTAGCTTAGATTTTCTAACCAAAGTGTATTGATCAATAGTTGTTAGCAAATGATATTGATGCGTTTGTTGGGAACAATGTGGTGATTGTAAGCACATGTCATTTTGGGGCATGGGATTTGTGAAAGCTCTTGTTCCATTGTGTGTTTTCCACCTTACCTTAAATGTGATTGCTACTGGTAGGCTAGAGCAACCACTTTAAGGTGGGGCATATATTGCGGTAAATGCTTAGATATCTTAGACATTATGTGTGGTGTATGCTTCCTTTTCACCATAAGGTGTCTCTGCGATGCAGGTGGGGTTGTGTACTTTATTTTTGTTTTGCATATACTTCCATTTAATTGTAAGGTATCTTCATGATGCATGTGGGGTTGTATACTTTGTGCACATGCTTCCTGTTCACCGTAAGGCATCTCTGCGATCTAGGTGGGATTGTATGTTTTTTAAAGCCCTTCTGCGGAAGGTGGGATTGTGTATTCCCTTGAGTGGTTGGACATCCTTTTAAAAAGTCCTCTACAAAGGCGAGGTTGGATCATGAGTTATTCACCCTTAAGTGTGTCTTTGGCGGTTGTGGTAGCATAGCTCAACCGTCAGGTGTGTTTGGTGTGTCTTAGATAATGGAGTGTAGTGATGAGCTCCTCCCTATCACCCATGTTTTATGTGTTTAAGACATATAGTGTGTCAACGACGTACTCTACAACGCTCCATGTATTCTGTGTGTTTTTTGTGTGTCTTCCTTGCGTATCTTGCATATTTTAGTAGTAGTGCATAGCGATGAGCTCCCCCCATGCTATGTGTTTTGCATTTTTTGTGGCGGTGTGTAGCGATGAGCTCCCCCATGTTGCATGTTTTGTGTGCTTTTGATGGCGACGCGTGATGATGAGCTCCCCCCATTGCCTAGCTAGGGTAATATAATTATTTAATCATGTCTTCTCTTCATGTATTCCTTGTGTATTGCATGATTGCATTCATGCCTTCTCCGTGTACTGCGAGCCTTTCTACTATCTTCTTTGTGTATTTTGTGCTTCCTTACTATCTTCTTAGTGTTTTGCATGATTATCAAGTGTTTTCTTATGTGTTGCCTAAGCTTGGGGACTAGAAATGGTTCTCTAAACTTAGGGTGTGTCTTTGCCCTAGTGTTTGATGTGCTTCGATCATACTTTAATGCATGTATTGATCAAAATATCATACACACATTAAAGTGGGGGCTAAATTTTATGGAGTAAAAATTGGCCACATGTCTTTTTACCTCCTTTTTAGCTCCTAAGTCCCTATGATAACATTATACATTCTAAATATTCATCCTGATGCAAAATTGCAGAAACCAATGTAAATTGGGAATAAGGGGCCCATGTTTAATCTTACCCCAGACTTAAAAGGAGCCCAAAGACTTGGGTACCACCACCCAAGTCCCTCCTGATTGATTAGGGAAAATTCAAATAAATGTCAGCTTAAGACCTATAAAAAAGTTTCTCTTTGTCGGCTCTTTTGTTTAATTTCACAAATGTTAGCAGGAAAGAATATATAAGTGTGATTTTGAATTCATTATGAACCTAGATGGAGATAGCTAACTTGAAGCATTGGAGTAAAGAGAATTCAAAGCATTCATGGTGATTCTAGAGCAGATTTGTATTGTCATTGTGTGTGTTGTAGGTTTTGAAGTTATCATCCATCTCTCCTTATGAGTTGAAGAGCCTTCATCCTCCTAAGGGTTTCATCACATAGGTGATATCATTGTTGTTCATCATCATTTGATTCATCATATTAATTTTGTGTTTAGCCTATGCCCTGCAAGGGCACACTCTCTTTATCTATCAACGGTGTTGGGAAGCTTGAATGCTATCCCAGGATTTGACTGAGGCAAGTCCCTAAACACCATAACCCCAAACCCCTTCTTTTCTTCTTGTGTGTAGGTTACAGGAGTGAGATCTAGGAAAAGTGAAGATACAGGAAGACTGAGAAAGGATTAGGGTTTCAGGATTTGACAATAGTTTAGGAATATTCCTCTACAGAAGACTTGGGCACCACCGCCCTAGTGTTCCTGCCCTTTTTGACATCAGATATGGCATCAGAGCAGTCTCTACATCTTTCTAGTTTATAGTTCTGACAGAATCAATCAATCTAGACTTGGGCGCCCTTGAAATAGTCCTCCAACACCTCCGCTTTCGGGACACAAGTTCTAACATCTTACTAATCATTCTTGTGCATTCTCTGTTATAATTAAATCATCATAGAACTAGGGTTTCATGCATTGATTGACCTAGGGTTTGATAAAAGGCTTGATTAAATATGATCTTTCCATAGCACTCCTGAGTACAAGATCTATAGTTGAGTCTGCCTCCATTTGGTAGTGATTTGGCTGGGTCTTGTCCTTGAATGTTATTGTGGAAGAGGGTTTGGTCTAGTGTGCAGTTGTCATCATTCTCTTTTTCACACATAACATTTATTAATAATAAGTTCAATACTTATCTAAATCAAAGCACTTGGATTGGCCACTCTAACACTAGGAACATTCCAGTAGTCTTGGACCTCATAGATATGGTGCACTCTAGAGAACCTATGTAAAAAGACAATATGTGCCTACATGCACCGTGCTTACACACCACGAGCCCTTGCCAAGATAATCTTGAGTGTACTCTATAGCTTGAGTTGAACACACTTTGAGTGATCCCTTCTCTAATACCCATAGCCCACCAATCCACCTTCTTCCTTAAGTGATATCCATGTCCTTTACAATCCTCGCATAAATGCTTTATATAATTCCTAAACAACATGAGGTGCATCTGCATCACAACTCACAAAACATAATTTAAGCAATAAATGAAGATAGTTACTATGAATACATTTTTATTTTCTCATATAGCATTGTAAACAATGATATTTCCACATTCCATGATTGAATGTAGAGCTTCTGGAATCACTGTGTATTGCTTTTTTTTCCGTCAACGTCTTGGATCACACTCAATGATCCATCATCAGGACAAAAAAGAGGAGAATGAAATAGAGATAAAATTGCAGAGAAGGTTGCATAAAAGGAGAGAGGGTTGAGGGCACGTAGGACAAGGAGTAGAATTAAAGTATTAAAATAAAAATAAAATAGGAGAAAAAGGGGGTGTGATAAGTAAGAGGGTAAAAGAGAGAATGGAAAAATAAGGTAAGAATGAGGAAGGAGAGGACGTAAAAGTAAACAAATCACAGAAAGAAAAGAAGCATAAACCTAAGAATACATAGACAAAGGTGACTATAAAAGAACATCAAGGTATTATCAACACCATAATGACTCCATTTTACTTTTAAATTCATCTATGATTTTATTTCTAAAAGTTGCAAATCATCTTTCAATACTTTTTATTCAATTCTAAATTCATAAGTAAGCTTCGTATAAATATTTTTGTAGTGAATAACATGATTAGAACTATATATATTTCAATAATTTTTAATTGGGGAGCTAATGCATGTCTATATGCTTAATCTCTTATTTTTCAACTTTATCAATTGACTCACTCATGTATGCCCATAACTTTTTAAAAAATGTTTTATTTTTCATTCAACATATTATTTTTACAAAAATATTATCATATTATTGCATAGAACATGCTTAGTGAATGATATGCATACTACATACTTTATAGTCACCTACTGTATTTCATACTGACTATCCTCTCTTTCTATACCAAATATAATTTGAATAGTAACAAGTACATAATTACATATTTTTAGAGTTCATATCACTTCAAATATTCACTCAAACAAGGCTTTTTAGACAAGTGTAAATCAAGGATTCAAATGCAAAACTATTGGTGACATCAATTCAATGCCATCAATAAGGTACTTATAATATCTAAATTTGTTACACTAAGAATTCTAACATACTTCACCTTGTCATAAAACCATAGATAATACTTTAAGAAATGAATCTACAAAGTTATTGGGTTAAGAAGAATAATTTAAAAGAAAAGATGGTACAAAAATCCACACTCTGACAATTACCCCACACACGATGCACTTCATGGTAGAAGTATAAGGGTTTCATTCAAACACCAGGAGTCCATTCGGTAGCTCCACCAAGGAATTCCTCTTCATCTCCTCCTGTGCCTCCACCCTAGTAACACCAAGGAATTCCTCTACACCATCATTTCTTCTCCTCTACCGCGGTCCCCATCCCCAATCCACATTGGCCTTTCCTGTGTTTTTAATGCACTAAAGTCCAATAATGTCAATGTAAATCGCAAAAAAAGGGTGTTATGTGATCTAAAGCTCTGGACTTCTAAACAAATCGTAGCACCATGGCCTACACACCGCTAGAGAAGACAACTTGCATGTATACACATTATGTATCTATCAGCGCATGTGCCCCTTCATTACCTAATTTTGGGTCGGCCCTTTTCCCCCCTTTCCCTCTCTCTCTGTGTGCTGTTGTTGTTTCCAGCGAGTGGTGCATGGGCAGGGGCATCTTTTTTCCCCTTTTTTAATCACCTAATTCAAATGTTTCTTTCTCAATTTTCCCCCTCAACTGTGAGTAAAAACAATTTCAATGTTTTACTCAGTTGCTTGTATTTATGTTAATAATCTAGTAGGCGAGTAAGATTTTTTTGTTTCATACATGGCACGCGATTCTCAGAAAATGCTATAGCTATTAGAAGAGCCCGCTGAAGAAAAACCCACATACTCTGCCTCCCTGCAAATCCCTGAAGTAACCCATAATAATGCGAATACTAATGAAACTACCTCACAAATGTCACCAGGATCTCCACCAAGCCCAGATCTTCCTCACGACAACACTTTCACCCTTTCCTATCCCACCTCTAACTCAACCACCACACATCCCTCTACATCCAAGAGCCATTATACTGCGAGAATAAACCAAATATTCTCCTTACACGTCCTTCCAACATTGCCTTCTCTAGGCACCACCAGCCACCTTGAGCTCCGCAGTCCACCACATAAGATTGCAACCATCCCCTAAAGCTTCCTTAGGACCGCTTCCACTAAGCCACAAAAAATCTACACAAAAAACCACCAAGACCTGTCTAGGACCTCCACTAAAATTTCTACACAAAAAGCAACGGCTAGCACCACTTCCAAACCTAGATGCTACACCAAAACCACCATCAGCACCTTACAACATCTGGGTCTTCCTCATCTAGGTCATCTCCATCATCCTCATCATTGGCCTCAATGTTTCCCCTGCTCCTGTTGTTCATTCCTTGAACATTTTTTCAGTGCTTAAATATTTTTCAATGTTATAAATTGTATCTCTCCCCCCACCCTTCCAATGCAGCAACCAGAGATCGAAAATAATGAATGAACGGAAGGATACAAGAGGATCAAGACCAAATGCCCATACAACTGACAAGTGTAAGCATAATTAATGCCCATATAGCATAATAAGGATAAGAATAAAATACCAGTTGGGCAGGAAACACCTGAAGAAATATTGAGAAAATCACTAAGATTAAGAGAACAAGAAGAACGTAGAAAAATATTAAAACAGATTATTGAAAAAGGGAATGAACGACATGAAGGAATAAATCAAGATATTGGTGAGATTTACAGTGAAGGGGTTGATGAACAGAACTTTAGAACACGAATAACAAATAGAGAAAAAGAAAATGGGAAGAAATTGACAAAAGAGCTAGAAGATAGCATACGTCATATTGTGGCATTGTCCATTTCAGACGAAAGGACGAGGATCAAAGGACCTGAGCCCAAGATCCCTGCGCAGAGGGAGTATTAGAGAGACCCAGAGGTGACTCGAAGTGTAGAGGACATCGAGAACAGACATGGGAAGGAACAGTATGTGGCTGACAGTGTCAGGAGGAGACCGAAACGACACGGTAGAACCAGTCCAATTGGGTCAAAGACACAGAGAGGGCACCCCGAGAAAAAGATGGTGACTCCACCGGCAAGTGAAAGGCAGAAGTTGCCGAAGTTCATGGGGAATGGGTCAGAGGATCCTGTCCAGCACTGTAAAACTTGTGAAACCATATGGGTGGAAAATGGACAAGAAGATAAAGATTACTGGGTAAAAGTGTTCCCAGCAACGCTAAGAGGTATAGCTATTGATTGATATACAAATCTAGAGGCAACATAGAAGGCCTCATGGGATGGATTGATCAAAGCCTTCAAGAATGAGTTTAAGCTTCTAAGAGATGATAACGAAATTGTAGCAGAAATCTACAACACCAGACAAGGAAAAAATGAAAATGTAAGAGCATATAATAGGAGGCTCAAAGAACTACTCAAAAAATTGGAAACCCAACCAGCCAATGGACTGAAAAAGAGATGGTTCATCGAAGGACTGCTTCCATCATTGAGAAAAAAATGAAATCTGTACCACCGTCATCATACGCTGAAGCGTACAATCAAGCGATGGATATAGAAAGCGAGAACAAAACATCTTCCTGCAGTAAGAGAAGGATAGAGGATGATGAAAGTATGGGTGATGATAGTAGTGATGGAGAGTCAAAGACTATTCAGGCACTGAGGAGAGATGATTCGCATTATGAAAGAAATAAAGGCTGATAAAGAAACAACCAAAGAAAGTCAAGAATTATGGTGCACCGATTGCAATGGGGAAGGACACATAAAAGCAAATTGTCCAAAGAAGTTATTCTGTGATATTTTCCAAGTAATGGGACATTCGATCAAGGAATGCCCATTTAATCTAAAAGCAAGAAGTACTTAGGTGCTCTTTACACAAGGAGAATCATCAACTCCGCCGACGACACCCCCGAAGCCTTAGAATAGTCCCAATGCATCCCCTAGAGGTTATTAGAATAACAGGAGGAATAAAAATAATAGCCCCAAAAACAAATTGCAGTACGACAACAAGGGGCGACCAATGATACAGTGCCGACAATGCAACGAATGGGGGCACTTTGCAAGCGAATGCCCAAACAATAATCAGAATAAAATGAATGCATTATGCAAGTGGTGTGGGCCTGGACATCACGAAGAAAAAGATTTCCCAAAGTAGAAAGGGGTGAACCTTATCAATGTCAAGGAAAATGACGAAGAGATCCTTGCTATCACCTGAGCACAATGGAAGAAAGCTACGTATCCAGACCCCAGAATTGAGGAGACTCTGGGAGGCTAGAAAAGAAGTAGAGATGGCAATGGAAACAGAAGAGAAGAATAAAAAATAACCACCGTATGACCAAAGTCAGACAAGAATATTGTGAATCAAGTGTTACAGACCATCGTATCCATCAAGATGGCAGATCTCCTACAATGCATGCCACAATTGAGGATGGCAATTTCTAAGGCAATGGAAGGAAACCTAAGCAGGGAAACAAAAGATGAGGACGTCATAGTGGAGCCACCACCGAAGGGAGAACAAGTCATTGACCTGAGCTTGTTAGCAGTTGACAATGGGAAGAATCTAGTTGTCGTGCACATGTCAATCGGTGGATGCTACCTGACAAACACAATAATTGATGAAGGGTTTGGAGTGAATGTG
Organism: Cunninghamia lanceolata; assembly: GCA_027924645.1. Classification (NCBI taxonomy): domain Eukaryota; kingdom Viridiplantae; phylum Streptophyta; class Pinopsida; order Cupressales; family Cupressaceae; genus Cunninghamia; species Cunninghamia lanceolata. The sequence continues at coordinate 22,106,866 of BSBN01000237.1, read as the reverse complement.
TTGACAGAAGATACATGGAAGTGCTTGGGAAACCTACCTTATGGCCACAAAATTTCTAGTTAGTGGGAGCAGACCAGCACAGAATTAAAGCGCTAAGAGTCCTAATGGCTCAAAAAGTGAAGTTTGGCACCCAACCCTTTTTGTTAAACTTTGTAGTCATAACAACACAAAATGCATCGTATGATGCATTATTCGGCCGAGGGTGGTTGGTAGCCACCAAGGCCAACCACAACCAAAAAAAGAACACATTGTCAATAGAGAACAAAGGTAAGAAGATTGTCATAGATTTGAGAACAGAGGTTGTAAGTGAGGAGTTGGCATCAGATTCAGATCAGGCAGAGGAGAGTCAGTTGGCAGAAGACCAATGGAACCCGATGAGGAAGGAGTATTAAAACTACAAGAATGTTCTAAGGATGAGACTAATTCATTTAGTAGGCTTTTTCACTAGCAGATGGAGGACAATGAGTTCTTCAAGTCAGAATGTAACATGATCTCGATAAAGGAAATTAGCGAGAACTCTCAGGTGAATGTAGACACAGAAGGTGATGGAAGAGAATGGAAAGAAGACAAATTGGAAGGAAATGACAACCAACACACCTTCCAGAAAGTCTTCAAGGAATACACAGAAGGGATAGCCGAGATAGACAGTACACCCGCTCACAACTTTGGAGCCGAGGGAAAGATCAAAAATGAGGAACCATCCATGAAGAAGCTAAATCTTGGTGAAGATAGTAACCCTCGAGTAATACTAGTAGGGGATGATTGGAATCCCATCCTCAAAGCAGTGGCATTTAGGATCTTCATGGAATACAATGAGGCATTTGCTTGGACATATAAGGACTTGAAAGGAATTTCACCAGAACTATATGTTCATAGGATCCCATTAATACCAGGGGCACGTCCTGTGAGGAAACGGCCATATAGAATGAATAGGAATTATGCGGCCAAAGTTTAGGACGAGATAGAGAAGATGTTGGAGGCCAGAATCAATTCAAGGTAGAAACCAGCGAATGGCTCTCACCCATCATCATATCACTCAAGAAAGAGGGTAGGCAGTTCAAAATATGTGTAGACTTCAGATGCTTAAATGCAGTTACTATCAAGGATCCATTTCTCATTCTGTTTACATATTCAATCTTGGAAGAAGTTGTTGGTCATGAAATTTATTCATTTATGGATGGATTCTTAGGGTATAACCAAATTAGTATTGCTTAGAAGGATAAACTTAAGACAACATTTGTGGTCGAGGATGGTGTCTATGCATACAACTAGATCCCGTTCAATCTCTGTAATGTGCCGACAACCTTTCAAAGAATCATTTTGCATATCTTTGATAAAATGTCAGTTAGAAATTTTAAGGCATTTTTGGATGATTGGTCAATCTATAGCGATCAGCGAACACATCTGAAGGCACTTGCTAAATGTATGGAGTGTTGCAGAGCCACACGGTTGGCACTGAATCCGAAGAAGTGTCGATTCATGGTGCCACAAGGGAAGTTTTTGGGTCACATTGTATGCAAAGCAGGACTAAAAGTAGATCTTGATAAGATACGGGTGATCATGGAAATGGAAGCCCCCAGTGACATTACATGAATAAAATCATTCCTTGGCCACGTCGGATACTACAGATGATTCATAAAGAATTTTGCCCATATCTCTTGCCCACTCAATATGTTGACAAGGAAGGGAGTTCGATTTGTATGGTATGATGAACACCAAAAGGCATTCAAGGAGTTAAAGACCAAATTGATAAGTGCACCCATACTGGCATACCTAAATTGGGATAAAGAGTTCCATGTACACATCGATGCCTCAAACTTTGCAATCGGGGCCACATTAGCACATGTGGGACCCCATGGTCTAGACCACCCAGTGTATTTCGCCATCAGATTACTTTCAAAGGTAGAAATAAATTATAGTACAACCGAGAGCAAGGCTCTTGGAATGGTGTATTCGGTGCAAAAATTCAGGCACTACCTGCTGGCAACACCATTTACATTCTATGTCGACCATCAAGCACTCATTTACTTGGTGAACAAATTGATCATTCAGGGGAGAATCAGTAGATGGCTGCTACTCTTACAGGAATTTACCTTCACGATCATAGTACAACAGGGGAAAATCCATGTAATAGCAAATCAATTGTCACGGATCAGGTCAGGGGAACTGGCCAAAGGTGTGAATGAAGACTTCCTCGATGCTCATCTCTTTCAGATTATAGCACTGCCATCATGGTACAAGAAGATTGGTGAGTACTTGTCGATGTCAACATTCCCTCAAGGAATGCCATCTAATGAAAGGAGGAAAATTGCACTGAAAAGAAAGACATTTCAGCTCATAAATGGGTTACTTTACAAAATGGGACCAGATCATATCTTGAGGAGATGTGTCATGGAAGAGGAAATAAAGGGTGTACTAGAAGAAGTACATGAAGGATTGGTAGGAGGGCACATGGGTCCGGATGCCACAGCAAGAAAAATTTTACTAGCTGGACTATAGTGGCCAACATTGTATGTAGATGCCAAAGAATGGGTATTAAAGTGTGACACATGTCAGAGAGTAGGGAAACCATTGAGGAGAGACTACATGCCCCTGTGGCCAACCCAGCCTCAAGAACTCTTCGAAAGGTGGGGTCTAGATTTTGTGGGACTATTGAAGGTCAGCTAACTGCATTGGTGTCGGTACATAGTGGTAGCCACCGAGTATTTGACAAAATAGGCAGCGGCAAGAGCATTGGAAGATAACACTGCCTTAAGTACTGCAAGATTCATCTATGAATAAATAGTAACAAGGTACAATATATCCATACATCTAACGAGTGATTGTGGGGGACACTTCGTCAACCACGTGATCTGACTGATGACAACAGAATTCAAGATCCTCCATACACTGTCGAGTCCGTACTACCCAAGAGCGAATGGGCAAGCAAAATCAACAAATAAAGTGTTAGTTTTGGTAATCCACAAATCCTATGGGATAGAAGGGGCAGACTAGGAGGAAAGACTACTAGCCGTACTATGGGCATATCAGACGATGTATAAGTTAACTATAGGACACACACCATTCCAACTCATGTACAATCAAGAAGTAGTGGTGCCAGCAGAATATCTTGTCCCAAGCCTAAGAATAGCAGTAGAAAATAGACGGGGACACAGAGAGTCTGAAAGAATGACTACTATAGTTAAACAAACTTGATGAGAAGTGGATCATGGCTCAGTGGTCCATAGAGGTGATGCAAAAGCGAAGAAAGTTTTGGCATGACAAACATATCTAGCGGATGAACTTTCGACCGGGATAGTTGGTCCTGAAGTACAATGATTGTAACGAGATCAAACCGGTTAAGTTCAAGGTACGTTGGTTGGGACCGTTTAGGGTACGGGAAGTATTGGACAATGGGCTATAAGACTCGACAACCTTGATGAAACCCTAATCAATGACACAGTGAATGGGTCAAAGTTGAAAAAATACAAGCAGAAAAGAGAAGAAATAGTGGAAATAAACATGTTGGGATATGCAATGATGAAAGACACAACAAATGGGGTTGATGGAATATGCTTTGCGAGTGCACCATTTGAACCTGTAACTGGGTTCTTTGGACCAAAAATAATGCAGACCGGCTCACGAGAAGGAATGATCGACAATGAAATCATTAGAAATGGCTCACAAGAAGACACCCAAAATGAGGAAGAACAGGCATGGACATAGTGGATAGCAAAATGCAACAAGGTAAGAGATAAATTTGAATTCTTGTTACCAAGAGAAATAAAAACTCCAGTGAGAAGGTATGTAGCGGAGAGTATGTTTATAATTGAAAGGTCTCTACATGATGATGAGATTTTGCAACTAAGAATGAAGAACCAGGGAATCCCACCAATCCAGATTCTGAGTCAAATTTGGAAAGCAAAGTTCAGGACTAAGAGCATTGCGATGAATAGCAATGGAAGAACATTCCAGTGGGCCGAGGAACTGATGGGGTGGAATTTGATGATGATACAAGATGAAAACATAGTATTTGATTAGATATGGGAGCTTGAAGAAGTTGATCAATGCTGCTCCAATGATTGTCTCCGATAGTGAGGGTATATAAATTGTATATTTCGCCATATGATAGAAATCAAAGTCATGGAAGACAAGGAGACCAAGGCAATTGAGTCAGGGATGATGCAGCAAACCATAAGGTAAAATTAGACTAGAAAAAAAAATTAAAAAAAGAAGGTAGGTCGTACGACGTACGACCTGGGGCGTATGGCGTACTGCGTACGAGACACCCCCGACTCACCACTCCAGCCTTATAAAAGGCGATCCCAAGAACTCATTCGTGAATGCTAGAAAATCCATATTGAAGCAAGGACAAGAAGCAAAAGCAAGTGTATGATTGCAACAGAGAAGGCAGACCGTACATCGGCCATACAAAGGAAGAAGGTTGTGTTGACATTTCTTCTGAATCAGCATTAGGGTTTGCCACTTCTAATGCACAGGCAGATTCAGGCCAACTGAATACAGGAGGTTGCGTGAGCTCCTCCCCTTCACTTCTGGTTCTGCCGCACCAAGGGGGGTATCCCTATAACTCAAGATGTAACCTTGACTAGCTCAAAGATAGAAAGATCTAACTTGACAACAACAGGCAGAATACTCTCATGTATGGACCAAGATCTTTATGATAGATCACAAGGCTGGCAACATTCTTGGACATGATGTCTGGTTGGGTATGGGAGCATGCAGGGGGTTCCTAATCCTACTCCTACAACTAACAGGTGGAAGTATGAAGTGGTTTGATATGAATTTGGATGCAAAGTTGGACATGGTGTATAACACAAGAACACAGCATGATTGGTGCCTATCCAGGGCTTGGAGTCGGTAGACATACACCTGTGAATGATCAGCATAAATAGCTAAAACTGGATTTCAGGGGGATACACATGATATCTACCTTACAGATATCTCCCAATATAGAGTGTTGAGCCATCTCTACTTATGGCATCCCTACTGCAGTATACCCTTCCCAATGTTCAACCTGAAGATAGTTTAATCTTCCCCTTGAGCAGAGGTTAAAAGATCAGACATTCAACATAGGAATTCTATGCTCTAGAATCTAAACATCACACAAATATCCAGATCCAGAAGAAGAATACATGCAATACTGGAGACAGAATTAACACAACACATGCTAAGATAGCATTACTCATATAAGATCAATCATGAAACCAGTGGATTCATGCCAAGTCCTACAACAGGAGATACATAAACTCACAAGATCAAGCTGTACAGAGCAACCAGACCAGCTGGTTTTGGATTACAGAGCCAAAAATCCACAACTTTCAACAACCTCTCAAATGAGCAAGACCACCTGCTTATAACAGCCAGGTAGGTGCTCAGCAATTAATTACATGGTTGACCAAAATTTCACCAGATACACAGTATCAGGAAAATGGCGCTCAAACACAACCAGATTGGCGCCCAAACTTGAATGCAGCAGGTAGGGGAGGAGACAGGAAGATTTCTCGAGCCCTGCGCCCCTGTCCGCTGATGTACACCCTCAGTCGGGTACAGGATCCATCCACGCCATCGCCCATACCTCTGCAACAATCGCCATTAATGGCGCACCAACCCGCGGCCTTGGGAAGATCATCAAATCTGCAATCGCAACCACTTCCCGCCGAGATTCATCATCATGATATTTGAAAATTCAGGATATCAATTATCCCACATGCACCCCGCGATGACCTCAATAACACTTTATATACTAGGTCATGAGCATATATCATGTCGGTGCTTTTGCTCCTGACGACACTAGTATAGACCTCATCATCATCATCCTCCAGCAGCATGATATCCTGTTGTTCGAAATATCACCCTGACGTCATCATGATATTTGAAATATACCCTTCATGATAATCGGCACAACCTGATCCATCGGAGGAACATCCTCCTGCTGAGCTTATTCCAAAAGTCTGGCCGATGAACATCCTGATGACGTCATCATCACATCCTGCTGACGTCATCATCATATCTGCCTACTGCGCACCTCCTCATATCCGGATGACATCATCATCATGTTTGCAAATATCAGGAGGTCTCTTCAAGATGATCAGTTGTTAGAAATATGACCCCCGCGGACCTTGATGACGTCATCATCATATTAACATCATCATGATATTCGGAAGACAACCGGATATTTGGAAATATCCTCCTGATGCACAAATATCAGGTTGCACTGTAGCTCCACTATAAGATCGGGGCGATAACTGAATATGATGATGCTGCTTGAAAAGATCACCCCCAGTAGATAATGCGCGAAGCCGGCAGGCGGATATCTCCTTGATATCAGCATCATCATGATGCTCGATCAAACATATATCCGGGTGATATGAAAATATCACCCCTTCCTTCAGAAATATCATGATGCAGATAGGCAGAAAGAAAAATATCACCCTGATATACGGATGACGTCAGCATCATCAGGATGAGAAACAAAGAACAAGAAGTGATACAACATCATCAGGATGATATTGACTAAGATCATCCTGACGTTCAAAATATGATGACCCTAGTGAATATCGGGTCGCACTTAGAACTCTTCAACATCATCATCAGGATGATCATAACCAAGATCACCCGATGATAAAATATCACCCCGGCGAAATATCATGAAGGCAGAAAATATGATGACCTCCGCAAGCAGCAGGATGATAACTGGAAATATCATGATGATGACGACCCTTAGGAAAAAACAAGTCAGGTCGACAACTTAGAGAATAACCCCTTCAAGATATCGGGGCAACATCGTCATCATGTTTGAGCAAGGTGATATTCGGAAGATCACCGGATACTTGAAAAATCACCCCCGCAAGCAACTGAGGGCGCACTGTAGCTCACCAGTATCATCAGGATAATAAGCAAACATCACCCGACAGTTGAAATATGATGATGACGATGAGAAAAACAAGTCGACGAAGAACATGATGATGCAGACCATCATCGAAGACAAGATGATGATGATGACCTCCTCCTCAGGAAAATATGATGCTGCAGCTGAAAAACGCTGAGGAGGTCCAACACTTAGAAAAATTGGGCAAGAAGATGAAGGCTTCAGATGAAGAAACCTCCTGATCATGACAAATCAACCCCAGGTCAAAATAAGTGCTAACAGGTTGCACACAGGAAACTCAGAGGTTTTTTCGTACATTCATCCATACTTAGTAGCAAGGAGGTTGCCATGCACTACATTATTGCTTATTGTTGTTGTGAAAATTGTCAGGCGAGGTGGAAAAATGGACAAGGGAAAGAAGATTGCATCCTACAAGCCAAAAATTGCATTAGAGGAGAAGAAAAAATTAAGCACTGATACGGGAATGAAGGCCATCACCTAGGAAAGCATGACGGGAAATGAGTGCAAGCAATGGTGGAAAAATGTACTAGAAAACAATATGCTGAAGATTGCATTAAAACATGCCCAGGTAGACAAAGCAATACTGATGCCCTACTTCAATGCCAGGGAGTTCGATCCATATCTGAAGGCCATGGTTGACAATTTTTGCCAGCACTCCAACAGGTCCATCGTTGATTATCAGGGCCATACAGTCACAATATCATTCTGGCCACAAGATTTCACCAGAGTGATGGGAGTTCTAGCCATCGGCATAAGCATGGGGAAACCAGGCTGAATGACGTAGTAGCACAAAGAGGCCCTAATCCATAGAGTATGTCGAAGTGACCTGATAGATAAAGAAAAAATACCATTTGGAACTCAGGTAATCGAGGGTTGAGAAATAATTTATTAGAAAATGAAGAATGAAAGTGTATCATGGATGTAATGAAATGCAAGCTGACGAATTCCAATAGGGCATCAGACATCACCCTTTAGATGGTCGATTATATGATTGGACTGAGTGTTGGCAAGGTTTACAATTGGATGAGGTATTTGACGGAAAGGATCAGAGATTTTTTATCTTAGAGGCACAAGGTCTTTGCATGACATAGCACACCATTTCCTTTTTCTTGATGCTGTCCATACCCAGGTTCCAGCTGACAAATAGGTTGGCTTGCAATTGACATCACAAATAGAGCTGGGGTGGCCTAAAACCTTCTATTGGAAAGGCCTCGATATAGTCCATGGGGAAGAGCCATCACATCAGCCAAAGAAGAAAAGGAAGTAGAGGGAAGCATCAGTGGAAAGTGAAGAAGAGGAAGAGGAAGAAGAAGAAGAGGAAGAAAATAGGGGGTAATCACCAGTAGTAGAAAGTGACTCATCCATAGATGAAATACCTGCACGGAGAATGACACGGAGTGTGGTGAGAGAGGCCACCATGAAGGATGCCGAGGAGAGGGAAACTACAACAGTAGCAAAAGTGGGTCAGCCCATGGAGATAGAGAAAACAATAGCAAAAGTGAGGCAGCCTAAGGTCGTAGAAGGAATTTTGGTACTCCCAGAACTCAAATCAGCATCATTCACATTACTGGCACCCTCACAGAGTACGAAGGCACAGGGCACAACCACACTTCTAGTCAGGATAAGACTGTAAGCACGAGCCACACCATCACCAACTACACCATTGGTGACAACTAGCACAATTAGCCCGACCTCGCAAGTGGAGCTCCCCACAATAGGGGGATTGGTCACATCTCATGTAGAGCTACCATCAGTAGCAACAGGAGGTCCCCAGGACAATATAGAAAGTTGGTTAAGTAAGATTGGTCTAATAGTAGACATGCCTGAAGTAGCCTTGTTGAGTCCACTACACATGGTGACAGAGGGTTAGGAGGAGGGGAACACACCAAGGGGGACAGAGAGTGTAGAGCAGCTTAGCATTACTAGCCAGATCACTCAGCAGAGCATTCCACCACAGCCAACACCAGCTACACAGGAGGCAGAGGTCCTTCAAAGGGGTCTCCCATGGACATCATGAGCTCACTAGTGACCACTCCACCAAAGGAGGAGGAGGAGGGATTTCTAGAGGGGATGACCCTCACACTTTCTAGACCTGACCCCTCAGACCCAATCGGTACCATTTAGAGGTACATGGAGGACTTAGAGAAAGTGGTAGATTACATGGGGGAGATAGCTGAGATCTCCAAATAGCTCAGATTGGGATGATCACAGGTAATGGCCCAAGAGGTAAGGAGAATCAGGAACTTTGTACAGCTGGGCTACGAGGAGGAGTTTGCTCGGCATTTCACAGCAAGGGGATGGCCAGAGGTGGACACTAGAGATATGCATGACCAATGGAGAGGGTTACAGCTAGTGGTAGGGGGAAGAGATGCATAGGTCATAGAGTCCCTGTTTACAATAGAGAAGGCATATAGACAAGTATTCTATGAGATGAAGAATAAGGAGGTGATGTTGGAGAAAAAGGAGAAGAAGAGTGAGGCAGCCCTATAGACAAAGAAGAAAGAATTGGCTGAGCATATCCAAAGACCTCAGGAATAGTTAGTACAATAGACAAAGGCCACTGAAGAAGAGAAGGCCAGAGCATCGGGCCTAGAGGCCAAGTTTGCAGAGATGGAGGAAAAGATGAAGGACATGGGAATACAACTTAAGGCAAAGGAGATAGAAGTGGTGAAGGCCAAAGCACAAGTAATGGAAGCAGGTCACATGGTGAAGGCAGCAAGAGAGTGGGAGCTAGTGGCCCAACACCCCCTGTGACAAAGGACCGAGGAAGCAAGGAAGCTACAAGCACAACAGCGATCAGCCACCCCAACCTCATCAGTACATCCAAGGACGTCTTCCCAACCTCCCCACTCTCACTAGGATGTTTGTGACTTTTGTCATAATTTTGTTATTTTGATGTGAATGTCGTCTGGAAGATGACCAATTTTGAGGGGGGGATAGATGTAGACAGCAAATTAGTTTAAGTGAATAAATGATGTAATTAGTTGTTGGTACCAACCGACGGGTTGGGTAGTTTGGAGTCAATACCAATGGTTGGAATCACAACCAACCTTGGCGATAAGTATTAAAAGCATCAATGCATTGTAGTCAATATATATGATTTGATAAGAGTTGATATGCAGACATTGGAGTCACAATGAGATATGTATGTTGCTGTCATGAACATTGTAATGTTTTTTGTGAATTAATGAATGAATGAATACAATGGTCCATTCTGAGTAATTCTATTATGTTTGTATGATGCACTATACTACTACTTCTTTATTTATGTTTACTTCATATTCTGTGAAACTGACCATATTGCGGTAAACATACCCCACCATTGGATAAAAACTACTTCTTCTCAAAGCATATGAGTAAGTATATCATTTGACAGATGATATTTACAATTCTTTTAGCAACAGAATTCAAGAACAAATTAGTCAATTTATTATAATGAAAAGGCAAAGGAAGAAAGTGCAAATTGAAAAGTACCCTAACAATTTCAATAGGAACAATGACCTAAACCTAAGCCATCCTTGGAGGCCCATCCAACATCATGTATTTGTACAGAGTTATCTATATCCATATCTACAATATATATTCATCACCCTGAGCATGGCTCATGAAGCATGCCTCAGAATGCCGATGCTATCAACTTCTACATAGATTTTTCCTTATGCCACCCTTTTTCAAACAAACACCTTCAATAATACATATTTATTATTTGAGAAAGGGATTCAGACTATGGCAAAACAAATATGAACAAACAAGAATACATACAAACCAGTCAAAAATCAAGACTAGAGCATGAGAAAACCATCACACTGATGAGAAACTACCATATCATCCCAGAATTCAAAAACATATTTAACAACATACATCAAAATAATTATTAATCATGAATGTAATATGCCAAAATATTTACTCCTCTGGCTAAGAACCTCAACCTTAACAAGATGATGCCTATTTAGGGAAAGGAATAGTAGGACTTTTAGAGAAGAATTTGTTTGCACCAGAGGAGTAGTCCATCTATAGCTATAGCTAATTGATGTAAATCTTAGATCTAGAAAAAAAGAGCTTCATAGCTAAAGGACAAACAAATGGAATTTGAGAAAGCTTCTTGAACTTGTATTAAGGGAGTTTGACTTAAGAACTCTAAGGTTCTATTACATGTCTGACTTCAATATGGGGTTTTGAACTATAGATCCACATTCTAAAAACTTGAACATCAATTTTCAAGTATGCATAAAAGGTATCATCAGATCATACTGCAACATTGAAGTGACTGTTGGAATGATGAAACCAGACGCATCAAATACTAAACAATGGGATTTGCCCAACATAATAGTCATATTGAAGTAGATGCGGGAAATATACACTGAAAGAATAGCTATAAAATCCACCTGAACTAGCCATTAAATTTTTAACATGCTCAGCTCTTGTCCTAGCCAAAAAGTTGTAAATACATTAATTAATTACCGACTTTAACAAACATAATTGATTGTATAATGGCTAAGCTCACAAACTATGCATTACATTTGAGAATGCAAGGGAAAATTATATTAACATCTACATTCAACATTTATATGATATTGACATCCACATTTGAGAATGCTCAACTCTGGACAACTTTTTTCACAGGTATTATTTTCTCGTGTAAGTTTCCTTTAACTATTTCTTCCATTTTTCTCCTCTTCATGGGTTATCTATTATAGACTATTTTGTTAGTTTTTTATAGGGTGAACAACATCAACAGTAACAAGTGGTGGATTCATGGTCAAAATGTAGTTGTTTATTAGAATTGCTATTGGGTGGCCTTTTCTGAAACAGAAATAGGTGGTGGCTTAGGCATTGTCTTCAACTGGGATGAGAACATCAAAGCCATTGAGAGTCCACTCTACAATTTCATCTTTGTCACTCATTTTTTTTTCCAACATTAATAGATGTCCACATTTCCTTAGCTACTTCTGTTTCAGGATTCTACAACCTCACATCCACCATTAGATAGATAAGTCATGCCAAGATTAAGGTTAAGTTATCTAAATTTATTTAAATTTCTAATTTTGGGGAAAATACCAAGTAGCTATTGAAGTAAAATGTGACAATAATTGATTAAACTTTTTAGATTTTTATAGGGCTCTACTTAAATATTAAACAATTTATAAAGAATTTTTTTCTTTAATTAATTACGTCGATAGGCATTTAACTCCAAAAGGAGTGAGCTCCATACATTTGCAGGGGACCATCAAATGGTGCAAGTTCTCCAACGGGTACATGACAACCATTGGTTGCAGTGACATTGATTGGTCCGTTGGTTGCAGTGATAGCGAAGCTAAGCGAGGTCCGTGCGGTGACAAGGCATTCATCAATGACGTGCTCCAGCAAAGGTACAGGGATGACCATCCAATCGATCTTCATCGTTCATGTCAAATTACTGCTCAGTTACCTAGACGTGTAGCTCTGGGGACGGTACAAAGGTTGGTGGAGATCAACGGGTGAGAATGGGTGCGTGGAGATCAACGGGTGATATTTTGCGTGCATGGGGAGCGGAGAAATTTGAGATTCTCTTGTTCGCCAAGGTTGTTCCAAAATGACCATGACACTATGACGTGGTTTTTTAATGATGCCCTACCCTCTTCCCTTCCCTACTCATCTGATAAGATTCCCATTGAGAAACAGAGTATGCCCTATGTTGTCAAGCGGAAGTTTGATAATTTGGAGGGCATTGTGGGTGTCAAGGAATGTGATTGTGGGGGATTTATTGAGCTCGAATGCTCCTGTGAAAACCATCCTCAGCCCACTAGGTTGAGATGAGAGCTCAAACCCCACAAAAATCTCTGTCTCTACCATGGCATTCGTTACTCCCTTCACCTTGTCTCTTGAAATTATATAGGAGCTGTGCATTTTTAGTCCCTTGTAGTGGGTTTTCAGCATTGCTGATATAACAATTTTCTATTAACAGTTATGGTAGTCATGTTGAGTTTTAGGTAATTTGGCAGATACTGTGCTGGGTTTTGACACACTCACTCCTTATGTGGTAAGTCTGTCCTTGATGAGAGTAATAAGGTAGCTTTCTCTTCCTTCTTTGAAATGAACAAATTTTAACATTCATACAGATTTTGACTACTAATGTTTATTTTAATTGGTAATTTGATCTCTCAACAATTTGAACATCCTTACAAACCTTGATTATTGATGTTTGGTTATTTGATACATCTCACGCACACCATGTTATTTCATTGATGGGGGAATGCCGTATTAACATAGGGAGTGTCCCTAATCTGGGTCATCATCATGACAATTGTTGCCTTGCCACTAGATCTTGGTCCGCTAGATTGTATTAAATATTGATATTTAATATGGATGATATGAGCATTTACAGTTTCTTGTTTATGGTATGTCAGTCATCCTGTTGACTTTTTTTGGGCATTCACAGAATGGCACGTCACAATAATTTGGCATTGTTGGGAGGGTAGCCAATCAAATAAAGGATGGAGGCTTTACCCTAAATGGAGAGTGTAGACACTAAAATTTGTACATGTCTTGACCATACCCTGGTTGACATGACCTTATAATGTTTTGCCCTAGGTCATCCCACTTGTCCAACTTAATCACCTTTCTAATTAACTAAATAAATCTCATTTGTTTAGTTAATAATCCCCCTTCACATGTCTCATGTAATTCAAATTAAAATTTTGAATTAAATCCCTCACCTCTCATCACATTGCGACACATGTCACATGTCTCATCTTCCACTTAATATACCTTCACATGTCAAACTAATTCAAATGAATATTTGAATTAAATTCCTTTTATCCTCCATCGCACACTTGTTGCATGACTACAACCTCTTGGAGTGGGAAAACCCTAACCAATCTTGACTGTCCATAGCATTCAAACCCTAATCAATCTCATCCATTGATTCAAACCAAGCCTTTTCTATAAAGGAAGGTTTTCACAAGTCATTTTAATCATGTTGAGTCCTTGTATACCGTTATGCTGCCAAATTTGTGAACAACCAACATCCTCCCATGATCAACCCTTCGAAATATGCATGCCTATGCAAGATTGAGAAGAGCCATGGAGGTCAATCAATACTAGTTTGAAGTTTGGTTTGTATTTTTTTTATGTTTTGCATTTTCATACTAGTTTTGTGCTTCATGGTGCTAGTTAGGGTTTCATTTCTGCATTTTTTATTTCTACCCTAGATTTTACCCTGATGACATTTGGTGAACCCAATGTGAATGCATGAAAAATCTAACATTTTTGGTGATTTATGAAAATTTGTTTCTGTAGATGGCCTCTGGAGCTCAAACGGACCTCACCATTGAGTCCAAGAGGTCTGAGAAATGAAAAATGACATTAAATTCGCCAAATTTCGGTACCAAAAAAAATTTGAAATTTTTTTAGTTTAGGCCCCTACGCAGGGCCGTACCATACGGATCCGTACGACCTATGTGCAAGAACTTGATCAAGACAACTCTAGTTTTCATTCAATTTTTGTTTTTTAAAGTTGTTTGTAGGTTTTAAATCAAAAAATCTAGTGTTCATGTTGATTTTGGTATCGCAGGTTTTTAGGGTTTGCATTACAAGTTTTAATGTTGGTGCAGATTTTAATATTGTTGCAAAACACATTGCAGGCTTCAACCTACTATGAAAAACCCTAGACTTGCCACCATCTATCTGCCTCTACCCGTGTCACCTCTTTAGGCATATCGATCACCGCCATTGCTAATAATCACCACCTATTTTTAGTTCAGTCACCTCTCCTGAAGTTGACTGTCGCCACTGCTAAACCCTAATTTGTCGCCACTGTCACCAGTTTCATCATTCAAGATCCTTATCTCCTATTCCAAGATTATCACCATTCATACTCAAACTTGTCATGACCACTGTGGCATTTCCCATCGCCACCAACTCCTTGCCTAGTCTCTGATCAACCATGTCAAAACCCATTTCAACACCCTCCTCGCAGCCTGTGCTCCGCTCGTCCAACTCTTCATCGCCGCCCAAATGAGATCCCTACTTTGCCTTTCATGGCTTAATCACCACCCTGCCACCGCTTGTGACTAACCTACCACTAGTGTTTTAAATCTCCCACCCCTGCGTTTAAAACACCGACCTCACCTTGACTTTCGACCTCCTTACTAACAGTTGGGTCACGATTTTGGAGTCGAAGTTGCTGCTGTTTGGACTGTGCGGTCATTGCAGACCGTGTCACAAACATATAGATAAACATTTAGGGTTTTTCTCTATTTAGAACTTTAACTTTAGGGTTAGTTTAAGAAGTTTAGGTTGTATGCAAATGTCATTTTAGTGTGGGGGCACCTTTTCCTTATTTCCTTTTTACTTTTGTGTGTCCTTGGTCATATTAGTGACCAAGGGCTCTTCTGCTCAACCACTGACCCCTAAACCTTTAACTGTCAACCAAACCTCTAGGAATACCTGTTACATGTGACCACACTTCATTTGATAGTAACGGTTAGCATCAAATTATCAGGTTATATTTTACCCCTTTGTCTTGCACATGCCAAAATAGGCACTTTTTTTCAAACTTCCATAACTTTCACATACGGAGGCAAAATTTTACAAACGAGGACTCATCGGAAAGCTGGGAGGACAAACTATGCAGTGGTAGAGAAATTTTCAAGTGAGAAATACCATTTTGATGCCTTTTTTCGCAGTCAAATTCCAACTTGCGCATGAACTTCAAATGCTCATAACTTTTGCGTTTTTCATCCTTTTTTCGCAATTTTTTTTAAAAATTGCATAGAATTTCATCTAGAATCTACTAATGCCATTTATTTTTCTTTCACTATTCATCTACAATATATTTTTATCAGATTGCTTATTTTTGCAGAATGGTCCTCTTGGCTAGTTTACTTGCTTCTTTCTTGCTTTGGTGGCTTGCAGGTGATCATACAAGGCTAGGACAATGTTTGGATCAGCATACATAGTAGCTTGGACAATAAAATAATTAGGTACCTTCACTCTAATCTTTCATACCTCTAATCATTGTTTGTCTCACACTTCAATTTGGGCTCATAAAATGAACATTTGTCTTCATCACACATCAAATTGGGCATAAAAATGAACCAGTGTCTTCATTCACATTTTGATTTGGGAATAAAAAGAACTAGTGTTTAAATTGTTTGGTGAATTTGCATGAGATTAGGGGTGTGTATGCTCTTCTCATGCACTTCATGCAATCTTGAGAATCAAAAACACCTCTTATCCATTCATATTCACACCTCACATTTTGATTTCTTAAGGGCAATTTACAAGTGCGAATGTGAATCAAGTGCGTGTGTGTATGCTCTCTCCTCGCATTGCAAGGTGATCTTGGAGATCAAAAACACCTCAGTTGATTTGCTTGTCTTACCCTTTCCTAGGAGGCCTGCTAAGGGATTTCATCACCCCTAGGGACGACCTCAACCATGTGTTCTAGCGGGGTATATCAAAGGGGGGAGAGCGAAAGTTATACCTCAATCTAGCCACGTAATCATTGGGATAGCCTTGGGGTGCCGGGTGATTCCAGACACAAGGTGAAGTGGAATTCACTTACGCTTATGCCACATCCCTTCAACAGGCTAGTGTTCATAGATTTGGGCCCCTCATACCTTGTGTATATCAGGGACACCCCTAGTTAACCCATGTGTATCCTAGCTTAAGACTTGCTGGCCATACCCCACTTGACTAATTCTAGGGCTTGTTGATGTGTCTTCCATGTGTGTTTATTTAATCATCATCACACTCTTCAAATTCAAAATTCAAAATTGCTTGTGTGTCTTGTGTGAGTGAATCGTGTTTGTACATGTGTGATCATTTGATTGAACATTGCCAAACCAATCTCTAAACACCAAACACATAAGACGAGTCATCCTAGACATTCTTCCAAATCTAATCACTTTCATCCTAATCACCATTCCTGGCCACTTCATATCCTTGTCATATCCAAGACACCATAATTCAAACCCTCATCATTCCAAATCATCTTTTTCCTAATCAACCCCTAATCATCCTAGTCATCACCCTAATCAATCCAATTCATACAATCTTGCCATTCCAAATCACATCCAAGTCATCCTACATCATCAAATCAACCCTAATCATTCCTAATCATATTCTAATCATTTCTTCATTCCAAATCATTATTCTAATCACCATTTCACATCATCCAATCAATTCTATCCTAATCATTCTTAATCAAATCCTAACCACATATACATCATTCAACCTTCATCCTTGTCATTATTCTTATCACTCATTCCAAATCATTCCAAATCATATCCCCTTCACTCTAATCATATCATAATCATACCCTAATCATTCTTAATCTCCAATCAATTCATTTCACATCATTTCAACATCCACATCATCCTAATCCCAATCAAGCACTAGTCAAAATGGCCCTAATCATAAATAAGCCCAATCAAAATCAGAAGCCCAAAATCATGGTCCAAGGGGGCTACCCCTCTAATTAAAATAATGAGACAAAACTAAAGCACAAAATCACAATCCAAGGAGTCCCTCTCCCTAGTCCTACTCATGAGACAAATCCAAGACCTAAACTTGTACTTAGAGGGGCCCCTTCTAGTTCTAATGATCATAAGAGGCTTGTAAATAATGTATCATACCTTGAGGGACAAGATGACATGCCAAGACTTAGACACATGTGTGACACCATGCCGACATTCGAAAACAAGGTCCTAGCACCCCAACTCCAAAACCTCATCCAATCACTTCATCAAATACCCCAACCTTTCGACCAACAAACCATACAACACTTACAAGATACCCTTCAACCATTTCAACAAAATCAATCACCTCACATACAACAACTCCTAGCCCAAATCCAACACATCTTAGCCACACACCAATCCCAAACCAAACAAACACAATTTCAAATTCCTCATCAATCTTCATACCAACCTAATCCATCCATAGGCCAAGTCAATGCCACATCATCCAATCCAACTTCATTCCATGTGAACCAACATTCATATCCATCCACATTACAACAAACACATGTGAACTTAAGTTAACCTTTGCAACAAGGTCAAATCCCCTCATGCTCTAATGCCACCATTGACAAGGGGAATACTAATCTAGGTCATGCACCGTATAAGTATCTCATACCATTATCCAATCAAAAGCCTATCCAAAAGCCACCATGTCCTAGTCCTAATGCAATGGTCCCTACACCTTCCAACCCACTAAACACTTCATTACCTCTACCATCCTCTAATCCACTTGCCAATACATTAACTCCACGTCCCAAGTTCAAACGTTACAAAAGTAAACATGTGGAGTTGCCCAAACCCACCAACCCATTCAATCTATTTGATCCTCCACCTAATCAAAATCAAAACCCTAAGCCAACAACTTCCACCCCTACACCTATAAAGGATGTGACCCAACGGCTACAAGCAAGGAATCAAACATTGCCATGTCATCCAACACATATGTTTGAACATACAAAAGAGTCCTCAAATACCATGTCAAGGCCTTCAAACCAACCATGTCATCCACAACCCCTTGAGCCAATTCAAGAGTCTCCTCCCATGAGTCCAAGTCAACCTCCATCATACCCTCATGTGGTTGACCATCTAGAACATGTCAAACCTAGTGAAGAGTCATCCACATCCACTTCCATTCCAAGTCAAGAGGTATGTCAAGAGCACAATTCTAAGCATGAAGAAACATCAAACCCCCATTCTAGTCAAGATCAAATCACTTTTCGTCGACCCATTCATAACATTTATCTCTTCCATGATCAAGATATTATGCATGATGAAGAACATATTCATGAGCAACTTGATCCCATTCATGAACAAAACACCCAAGACCTACATGCTCCATCTCATGAAAGTCTTGTTGACCTACTTGAGCATTCACCCCATTTCATGGCCTTCATTCGAAACATAGAAACTTCTCCTTCACTTCACGATCCAACCACTTTCACTTCCCATGATGAGATATGTGCCTCCCAAGAACACATAAACATAGAGGATCAAACAAATAAATTGGATCTTAGTGAACACAATGCTAATCAAAATCGTTATCCTTCCACATCATCTGCTATCTATCCCATTTCAAATCCACCATCATATCCACATAGCCTATCCACTTTCATTCACGAATGTTCCTCCTTGGGACAACAACAACCATTATCTGCCACATCACCTTCTCCATTCAATAATGGGCTCGTGTCTAGTGTCCAAACTCAACCCAGTCCCATTGTCTATTGCATGCTCCAAAACATAAATTACCAAGGTAAAGGTTTAGGCCTTCACGAACAAGGTATTTTGGAGCCTATACATGTCAAAGTCCCACCTCCACGCTCATATGGCCTTGGATACACACCCCAAGGTCAACAATCTAAAGATGTTGGTACTTCATCCACTCATCCTAAGTCCACCATTTCCCATAACAAATCACATCATATTCCTAAGACATATGTTATCATTCTGCCTCCCTCATCCGACAAAAGTCAAAAGCATGTGACCATACACCTGCCACCATCCAATTTGCCTCCACTTCTTCCAACTCCTAATTTCCCTCCATCTACTTTGCCACCATTGCTTCCAACACCTAATATCCTACTCATTCATAAATATCCTTACATTCCTCGTCATGACCAACAAATGCACACATTATCCAAACATAAAGCTTCCACTCATTCCACCTGCCACATGGGATTAAAAAGTAAACACTCGGATGCCTCATGCCAAAAACATAAAAATCCTAAGGGTCCTAATGCCTTAGGAAATCAATCCAAAAATTCAAAGCAAGGTACATTCAAAAATCCATCCAAGACCATACCTCCAAAACAAAAGTTCAAAAACAAAATGGTATGGGTCCCTAAACAAAAATCAATCAAGTCAAATGAGGCATCCATAGCAAAAAATCCCAACCCTCTTCCATCCATTTCATTGAAAAATATCAAATTCCTCCATCCCACATGAAAAACAAAAATCATAGAAATACTAAGTACATGTGGGTACCCAAGTGCTTACATCATCCATCTCCTAAGCAAACATCACCATTGCTTCCTACACCGCCATCCACTCAAAAGATTTCATGCTTAACACGGTGTGTGCGACCGTTGGTTATGATTCCTTTTCACACCTCCATCACCCCATCATTCAATCATTACCCTACATATCTACCTTATCACTTCCCTATGGTCAATGCTTTGGCATAAGCCTTTCATCCATCTTTCCATAAGTCCTACATAATCCACATCATAATCCACTTACATTCCCTGCATAATCCACATCATAATCAACTATTGTTCACTCCATAATTTCCTATCTACTTACTCCATCTCACTTTCATGCCATCACTTACCAACCTCGATGAGCATAATGACAATTGACATGGTCCATGCAACATACCTTTGGGACTGTCACCTTCATGGCACTAGACATCTTAGTCCCCTATCATCCATATCCACCTATCCAATTCAAAAAATCAAAAAAGTTGATCTTCTATGCCACTTACAATTGGGAGCACATTGTCTCATCCTCCTATCATTTTCCACCTTACCATCCTTGTTCATACATACATATGCCTATCACATTGCATCCATTCATCCACCCCTCTTCCTTTTGATCTTAATGAAGATTGGGGGTGTTGGTTCCCACCTGGATTTAAGGTTTCAAACATTCATCTGTAGGCCTTTTTAGAAAAACCAAAAAAATTTATAAGTCCCTCGGCCTCCAGTTGTATGCATGTATCTTTGTATATGGTCATTTGTATCTAACGTGCAGATGCATATGTACATTGGCGGACCCGAAATAAATTTTAATCGGCTTCAAAAATGGTGAAAAAAATAGTTGTATTCACCGTTATATGCATAAAGGCTTGTATGTGATATTCGAATACATTTTTGGATGTGAAAAGGTGGATATACATAGTAGATTCCCGGTATATTCCACATTTGTATCTAAAGATTACAGTATATTGTGTTGTATATTCGATATACAACGGGTAAGATACAACGGAGGATGTCAAAAAGTTTCAAATCGGGTTAAATGGTGGTTGGGCCCACAAGTATGTGCAAAGGGGGTTGTATGTATGTGACGGATACAATTGGACATACAAAGGGTGGAATGTACAATCTTGGATTCCAAAAGTTATCAAATTGGGCCTGGCAGGAGTTGATACAAGTGCAGAGTTGAAAAGTCAAAGGCATTTCCTTGTATCATGCGTTGTATGTATCTCCAACATACAACTGCATATACAAGGCGATGTACAAGCAGATGCGGCCAAGGAGTTAATAGTATTTGTGAGATGGGTGGGATCCACGGTTGTATATTGGGATTGTATGTTCCCAATATACAGTTCGACATACAACGAGCAGATACAAAGAAACATACAAGCAAGTTGCGGTCAAAGTCAACAATGTTCAAAAACTTGGTGGCACCCACACTGTTGTATGTCCCAGATTGTATGTATGTGCATATACAATGCAAGATACAAGAGGCACATATACAATCCGAATGTGAAAGAAGAGTGTGTTTTGGCAGATTTCGGGTTGGGGTCCGTAGTTGGTTGTATATGGTGCATTGTATATGCGATATACAATGTGAGATACAAAAGTGCAAATACAACGCTGAATTTGAAAACTGTTCCAATCTAAATGATTGATGAGTTGGATGTCCGTGGTTGTATGTATATTGCGTATTGTATATATGCAATGTACAAGGTAATAAACAAAAGGGAGGATACAAAGCTTGAACCCGATAGCAATTGTAATTTGTTTTATGAAGATTTGGGGTCCGCACTTGTATGTTGGTGATTGTATGTATATACAATCCCGTGTGCAACCACAAATGCAAAAGAAGATACAATGGATTGGTGATGAAGATGCAAATGCTTAGCGATAGTGATCAAATGGCAGGCTGACACATGTCCAAGGCAGTTGTATGTATATACAATTACTTATACAAAGATTTGAGGGGGAAAAAGGTAAAATGTATCTTCACGCTGCGAAAAGTCAAAGGAGCAAAAAGATACCTGCATGGCATGTTTTCATTGGCCGATGACTTTTCAAAGCTGGTGACCAGATTGCCTGATCAAATTGAAGCCGCAGATCTCGGCGGGAGGAAATGAATCGACAGTCATTGTTCAAAATGTCCAAAGAAGGAATTTTTGTGTTCGCAGTTGCTTTTCAAATGGAATGAACTTCAAGAACATGTGAACTGTTGCTACATCCTGTGGGTAGGTTGGCCATTAATGGAAAATTTGCAGAGGTATGGGTCTGAAGGGACAAGCCAACTACCATTTTTAATGAAAAATCTCCACATAGCGACACATCTCCCAATCTCACCTACTCCTAAGTTCCTCTTTGTCTCTCTACTACATTGAATGTTTTCGGCGCCATTTAAATAGTGCATTATATCTGGCAGAATCTCGAAGTGACAATGTAATTAATTGCTGAGTACACGTTCAAGGTATATCAAAACCGTGTTACTCATTTTTCTAGTGGTGGAAGACTTGGGCAAATTTTTTGGAGAAATAATGAAAATAGATCTTTTCTGGGCTGTTCTGTCTCATTCTGTGAGTTTATGAGTTGCATTTGAATGCATGTTGCACACATGTTTAGTTTCATGTTGTGTTTTTATGAAAAATGCTTCTTTGCATGTGTTTAGCTATTTGTCTCCATTTGTTGTATGCATCCCTTCTTTTGAATCTGGTTGCTAAGGGTTACTTAGATTCTAGGATATAGATTCTATATTGCATGCTTAACTTTTGACCTCCATTCAAGGAGTGGATTAAACTGTTTTAGGTTAAGTATGAAGAAGATTGTATGGCAACATGGATATTTGTAAGTAGAGATTGCTAAATACTCATTCTTGGGTGGTGTTTGTAAGGCAAGCACTAATCTAACCCCTTGAAACTTGAATCTCTATTGAGTTTGTGTAAATCATTCACATGTATACGTCTAGTTGACTCCTTGCCCTGAGATAGGCACCGGTCTGCCCTTGTATAGTAGTTATGATCCAAACCCCCCTGTCTTGCATCCAAAACATAAATACAAATCATTTCATAATTCCAACCTATTAGTTTGTAGGATTAGAAATAGGACCCTTGCATACTCTCATCCTCAACTAGTTAGATATGTCCAAGAACATTGCCAAACTTGTGATTTATCATGCAAATCTTGGTCCTAAAATGAAAGTATTCTGCCTGTGACTAAAAGGCTAAATCTTCTTGTTGGGTGAGTCAAAGTTAAATCTTTAGCTATAGGGATACCCCCTTGGTGTAGTAGAACAACAAGTGAAGGGGATGTAGCTCACGCAACCTCCTGTATTTGTTGGTCGAATTTGCCTGTGCATTGGAACTGGCAAACCCTTTGCTAATTCAGGAAAAACCCCAACAAAGTGGTGACTCTGCTAGGGACTTGAATTAAAAGTGTTATTTTTGCCCATCCGAGTCACCAACAAATCGGTGACTCTACTGGGGACTTCAATTAAAAGTGTTATTTTTGCCCATCCCAGTCACCAACAAAATGGTGACTCTGTCGGGGAATGTAATGTCATATCCATAAAAGTGTGAGTCTAAAAGATTGAAGAATCAGACCTCGAAGTGCCTTGTTGCAACAAATTTGAAAATTTATGTGTGGCTCTGCTGTTGGACAACCCAGAAAGAAAGAAATGAACTTTCAGCTTCAAGTTATTTGAAGCTCATTCCTCAATCAAGGAGGTGGCGACTCTGCATACAAAGAACCTGATAAAAGACACAAGAGGTGTTAAATTTTCATACAAATTAGTCAGGGAAAGGAATTTGTAGCGGCTACAACATATCCAGGTATTTTCACATGTTTTGGTTTTCAAAAAACCATGGTGTATAAGTTTTAAAGGATTCCCTATTTCGTGAAGTAGCACCTGTTAAAAGGGAAATATTGGTGATAAGCTTGCATGCTTTGTATTTTTTGAGAATGTATTTTGTGTTTCAAAAGAAGTCTGCAATGTTGTTGAAAGACTCATTTAGAGGACTTTAGGAAATCTGAAGCAGTAGTTTATATTGTAAAGGCCTAAGGTCATTGTTGTAAAAGGAAGTTTGAGTTGAGAAGAGGATTGCAAAAACACATAAAGATGTATTATCAACCCATGCACCCTTATGAGGTGTCAAATGCCATAATGTATAATGACCAATCCCAACCATGTAATAAAAGAAGTTTCAGCATTTACAGATATAAGCCCATCAATTTCAATGGCATTTGTGGTTATCTAAATGTTTTTCCATCTAAGATCAGAAAGTATTTGCCTAAATTCAGTGGCGCAAAGGATGAATCAGCTGAGAGACACTTGCAACAGTTTAGAAATATTATAGATAACTTTGAGGTTGACCATGAAGATGTAGTTATGAGATTATTTGTTCAATCTCTAGTTGAAGATGCAAGGGACTGGTTCTCCTATCTTCTGGAATACTCTGTTAGCTCTTGGAAAGAATTTAAATATGCATTTATAGAACAATATGGTGAAAGAATATCTAAATATGCAGTTATCATTGATTTCATGTACATCCATATTGAAAAAGATGAGTTAATTCTAGCTTTTAACCTCAGATTTATGAAGGCATTGAAAAGAATTCCAGAATGCATGAGACCTAATGATGCATTGTGCTTGGTGGTCTATCTGGGAGCATTTGATAAGAACATGAGTTATAGATTGAGAGATAAGGAGCCCACCACATTGCATCCGGCACGTCAGTTTGCAATAGACATTGAAAACAACTGGAGGTATGGAATTCAAAAGGGTTATTTCTCTGCAAATTTCTACTACCCTGCGGTCCCCAATGTTAGTGAAAGATATAATTTATATGTTGAAATGAATGCCAAAGCACTCACACCCCTGTTATCCCTATTTATGCATCATTCCAAGTTAATGATGACTCTGCCATAAAGGAGGATGCCCTAATTTGCCCAGCAAATGAAGTTGATAATAATGATTTTTCAAGTGATATTAATATGCTAGTCCACAACGAAGAGCATTCATGTTTAAATGATCCAGTTATGCATAGTTGTGATCATACAGATCAAGAGTCAATTTTAGTTTCATCAGGAAGCATTAGGGGGTTGGAATGTGATATGGATAGTTCAGCTTCAGATTGCATTGAAGTAGCAGAAATCTTGTATGTGGGGCAATCAGACGATGAAGAAGAGGTGGATTGTCATGAAGAGGAAATAGAGAACTTTGCAATGAGTATGAATCCCCTTTATGATGAGCCTTTAGATGCATTGAACTTTGTGAGTCATGACCTTCATTCGTGCAGGATTAACCCTCTTTTTGCAAATTATGATGAATATGAGGAGACAGCTGACCTGGGTGTTGCATCTGTTTATGAAGAGGGGACATATAAATCAAAGGCAGAGATCTTCAACTTTTGTGTATCAGCCGCTCCAAATGTGTGCAACAATGGTTGTGCGGATCAAGTTTTGTTTTCAATGTCAATAAGTGATATAAATGACATTGAAAGTCTCATATATTCTGAGTGTTTTGAGTTTCTGGATCAGCTAGATGAGTGCCTGGTGATGCACGGCAGCCAAGTACATAATGAAGAAGGCCAAATGCAATATGATGATATATTATTTGAGGAATATAACATACATATGTTGCCTAATGCTAAAAGATATTCTAGTATGTATGGTTATGTGTCTGATTATGAGATGCAGAGTGACAAAGGCAATACTGACAGAGGCAAGTTTTAAAAAATGGTGAAGTATGTAATTGACAAAATCAGCATGTGGACAAATTATGTTGATGTTTTTAGTTGTGGTTGGGGTTGTTCAAATCATAATTGGGCATTTGGCAGGAGGAGATTATGGTTTTTCATTTTTGGCAGCCCAGGGCTGCCAAAATGGTGTTAAAAAATGTGATCTATGATGCAGGTTGGTGTAGCGTTCAACTCTGTAGCCCAATGGATAAGGCCCAGTCTGCGTCCCAGAGATCTAGAGTTCTCGCCATGCCTGCAAGAGGCATGCGTCCCCAGACGGAGCCAATGTTGGTTCCCACCTAGATTTAAGGTTTCAAACATTCAGCTGTAGGCCTTTTTAGAAAAACCCAAAAAATTTCTAAGTCCCTCGGCCTCCAGTTGTATGCATGTATCTTTGTATATGGCCATTTGTATCTAACATGTAGATGCATATGTACATTGGCGGACTCGAAATAAATTTCAATCAGTTTCAGAAATGGTGAAATAATTAGTTGTATGTGTTGGATTTTTCCCAAACTGGATGCTTCCCAGTTATCCCTACAAGGTAGCCATCATTGATCAATAGGATTCCAGGGCCAGGGGCCAACAGTACAGGAGATAGACTCTATAAATACATCCTCTTCTTCTTTAGGCTCTATAGAACCAAGGGGGGTATTCCCTATTCAACATCCATGAAATATGCCTGTGAACTAACTGGGATGTTGATACAAAGTAGATAATCCTCTTTTATGCAAACCAAAATTGTAAAATAAGTGCAAAGGGGCTAGCTTTGGGCCTATGCTCAGTTGTGAGACAGAGGATCTTGGTCCTAAACTACTTCTAATGTCCTAAAGGTTTGTATTTGAAGTTTGAGTTTGTATTTGTATTTGGATGCAAGACTGGGACTTTAGGTTGTAACCTTAATACATGATCAGATTGGTGCCTATCCAGGGCTCGGAGTCAATAGACATACACATGAGAATGATTATCATAAACTTGGGTCAATAACTAGGTTTCAAGGGGAGGTTTTAGTGTCTGCCTTACAGATACTTCCCTATATTAAGTACTTAGTCATTCATACTTGATGGTATCCCTGTTGCAAGAAACTTTCTCAATGCTTAACCTAAAACATTTAATTTGTTCCTTGAACAAATGTAAGAGATTAGACATTCAACAAAGAAAATCCATGTTCCTGAATCTTAAATAACCCTTAGCTATTCTGATCCAAAAAAAATATGCCTACAGCTTGGAGACAAGCAACTAAACACATGCAACAGTGCATTTCTCATATAAACACAACATGAAACCAGCAGAAATATGCATAAAACATTCAATATGTGATTCATAAACTCACAAGACACCCAAAATAGAGCCACCAACAAAGTTGTATCTTATCACAGCACCAAAATTTGTCTAGTTTTCAACCACCCAGAAATGAGTAACACAGTTCGCTTTTATAGAAAGACCGTGTACTCAACAAATCAATTAATTACATGGCAATTCAAAAATTCTGCTAGATACACCGCACCCAAAAATGGTGCCCAAAACATTAAAAGTGCAGGCAGAACAGGAGGAAAAAATAGGTGAGTTCGGGAGATGTGCCATCGTTCACAGGTTTTCCTCCTAAATCTAGTTGTTGGCCTATTAACTCCATCGATCCATACCACTGTGAACTTGCCATTAATGGCATACCAACTGACAGCCATCTGAAAAGGTAGCAGTTGCATGCCTTTGAAATTTTCCTACCTGAAAATAGCTATAGAAACAAAGAGAACCTTCGCCGCTGAGAGTTTAAAAGATTTCCGTCGATCTTCCTCCCTTTGCCAAAATCCTACAGCCTCAAACTGCACTGAAAAGTCACCCACTAATTAGAACGTTCCACATGGGCACCCTGTGCTTCCATCGCTGACTTTTCCCATTTTGATTTCACCTTCAAAATCCTTGTATATGTAGTTGAAAATGAGATTGTATATGCATACAATCACTTGCATACAAGACGAACCCCAAGACATTATGAGACAAATTTGAACCTGCATTCAGGTTCGGGCCTTGCATGTATCTCCCTTTGCACATCGGCATATACAACACACTTTACATACAAGCCACAGACTTCAAATTATGATGAAGCATATCACAATCGCTTTGAAGTCCAACTTGTATCCTAACCTTTGCATCTTCACTTTGTATATTGCAAATACGAATGCAATATGCATTATGCGGATTTCAAATGATTATGAAGCACTTTAAAATTCAAATCGGGTCCATCTTGTATCTCTTTACTTGTATATTTCCTTGCATATCGCATTATACAAATGTAATATACATTCTACAGACCCCAACCATCTTATCAACCAAATTGGAGAAAATTAAAATCCGGGGCTTGCACCCTCAATCTCTTGTATATCGGCACATACAAACACCATATACATGCAAGTTGCGGACCCCAAACCATTATGAAGCATATTGCAATCGCCATCGGGTCCGAGCCATGCATATTCTTGCCTTATATAAAACAAATGTATGTCGCATATACAACACGAACATACAAGCAAATTATACATACAAACTGCAGAATTCTGCCCTTTATCAACTGGAATATATGTTTTCTTCAGATCCGGCTTGTATATTAGGAATGTATATTTGATTGTATGTGCAAACATACAATCGCAAATATACAAGCGGTGGGCCCCAGATTTGAATCACTTTCCTTTGCATGTTTGACTTTGCACATTTCTTCTTGTATGTTCAAATGTACATTAGGAACATACAACTGCGAACTTCACCCTGTTTCACAAATACTGCAAACTTTCTAGCCGCGTCCACTTTGCACCTGTCTGCTTGCATAATCCTCTTGTATATGCAAATGTATGTCACATATACAAACAAATTGACATACAAGGGAAAACCCTTTGTATCTGACCTTTCCTTGCACATTACCTTGTATGTTTGTTTGTACATCGCATATGCAGTGCAACTTGTATATCGAAGATACAATCATCTTTCTATGTGCATCAGGCCCCACCCTTTGTATGTTTCTTAGCATATACAATATGACCCTTTCACTGTAGCGAATGCATGTCGGCTCCTTTGTATGTTTTTCATTGTATAAACCCAATGTATGTTGGACATACATTCACTCTTGTATCTGTTTCCCTTGTATATCTTCCTTGTATGCCGCTAATGCATCGAGCCGTTGTATATCCGCTTGCATCTTTTCCATTGTATGTAGTCATTGTAAGTCTAAACATACGAACCCGATATACAAGAAAACTCAACATACAACTGCAGAATATTCCCAGAATGTATCTAAAAAGCACATACAAACCCAATATGCATTAAAAATGCATACAATCAATTCTCTCACTTTTTTGAAGGCGATTTGAACATTTTTGGACCCGCCAATGTACATTTACACTTATACATACAAGAACACAAACATGCGACAAATTTCACCGCGACATAGAGTAATCTTGGACTTAGCATCTTTTTCTCAAGCACGAAAGGAAAAGGTGGTAAAGCAATGCATAGGGGTCAATCAACCAATGAACGCTAAGGCAAGAAGATGTAACTTAAACAACCAGGAACCCGCTACAGGAGGTCAACTACAAAATAGAAAATACAATGCAGAAGGCCAAGGAAAAATAAACCTAAGGCACCAAGGGTTTGAAAGAATAAAAATATAAGCTTGTAAAATTGATTCAAAACCCTAACCCTAGGTGAGCACCACCAGTATGCACCATTGTATGCATAAAGGCTTGTATGTGATATTCGGATACATTTCCGGATGTGAAAAGGTGGATGTACATAGCAGATTCCTGGTATATTCCATGTTTGTATCGAAAGATTGCATGTATATTGTGTTGTATATTCGATATAAAACGGGTAAGATACAACGGCGGACGTCAAAAAGTTTCAAATCAGGTTAAATGGTGGTTGTGCCCACAGGTATGTGCAAAGGGGGTTGTATGTATGTGACATATACAATTGGACATACAAAGGGTGGAATGTACAATCTTGGATTCCAAAAGTTATCAAATTGGGCTTGGCAGGAGTTGATACAAGTGCAGAGTTGAAAAGACAAAGGCATTTCCTTGTATCATGCATTGTATGTATCTCTGACATACAACTACATATACAAGGCGATGTACAAGTGAACGTGGCCAAGGAGTTAATAGTATTTGTGAGATGGGTGGGATCCGTGGTTGTATATTGGGATTGTATGTTCCCAATATACAGTCAGACATACAACAAGTAGATACAAAGAAACATACAAGCAAGTTGCGGTCAAAGTCAACAATGTTCAAAAACTTGGTGGGGCCCGCACTGTTGTATGTCCCAGATTGTATGTATGTGCATATACAATGCAAGATACAAGAGGCACATATACAATCTGGACGTGAAAGAAGAGTGTGTTTTGGCAGATTTCAGGTTGGGGTCTACAGTTGGTTGTATATGGTGCATTGTATATGCGATATACAATGTGAGATACAAAAGTGCAAATACAACGCCAAATTTGAAAATTGTTCCAATCTAATTGATAGATGAGATGGATGTCCATGGTTGTATGTATATTGCGTATTGTATATATGCAATGTACAAGGTAATAAACAAAAGGGAGGATACAAAGCCTGGACCCGATAGCGATTGCAATTTGTTTTATGAAGATTTGGGGTCTACGCTTGTATGCTGGTGATTGTATGTATATACAATCCCGTGTGCAACCACAGATGCAAAAGAAGATACAATGGATTGGTGATGAAGATGCAAATGCTTAGCAATAGTGATCCAATGGCAAGTTGACACATGTCCAAGGCAGTTGTATGTATATACAATTGCTTATACAAAGATTTGAGGGGGAAAAAGGTAAAATATATCTTCACGCTGCGAAAAGTCAAAGAAGCAAAAAGATACCTGCGTGGCACGTTTTCATTGGCCGGTGACTTTTCAAAGCTAGTGACTGGATTGCCTAATCAAATTGAAGCCGCAAATCTTGGTGGGAGGAAATGAATCAACGGTCATTGTTCAAAATGTCCAAAGAAGGAATTTTTGTGTTTGCAGTTGCTTTTCAAATGGAAGGAACTTCAAGAACATGCGAACTGTTGCTACATCCCGCAGGTAGGTTGGCCATTAATGGCAAATTTGCAGAGGTATGGGTCTGAAGGTACAAGCCAGCTACCATTTTCAATGAAAAATCTCTAGGCGGCGGCACATCTCCCAATCTCACCTGCTCCTTTCCTCTTTGTCTCTCTGCTACATTGAATGTTTTTGGCACCATTCAAATGGTGCATTGTATCTGGCAGCATCTCGAAGTGACAATGTAATTAATTGCAAAGTACACGTTCGGGATATATCAGAATCGTGTTACTCATTTTTTTGGTGGTAGAAGACTTGGGCAAATTTTTTGGAGAAATAACGTTCAAATAGAGCTTTTATGGGTTGTTCTATCTCATTTTGTGAGTTTATGAGTTGCATTTGAATGCACGTTGCACACATGTTCAGTTTCATGTTGTGTTTATATGAAAAATGCTTCTTTGCATGTGTTTAGCTATTTGTCCCCATTTGTTGTATGCATCCCTTCTTTTGAATCTGGTTGCTAAGGGTTACTTAGATTCTAGGATATATATTTCTATATTGCATTCTTAACTTTTGACCTCCATTCAAGGAGTGGATTAAACTGTTTTAGGTTAAGTATGAAGAAGATTGTATGGTAGCAGGGATATTTGTAAGTAGAGATTGCTAATTACTCAATCTTGGGTGGTGTTTATAAGGCAAGCACCAATCTAACCCCTTGAAACTTGAATCTCTATTGAGTTTGTGCA
Organism: Cunninghamia lanceolata; assembly: GCA_027924645.1. Classification (NCBI taxonomy): domain Eukaryota; kingdom Viridiplantae; phylum Streptophyta; class Pinopsida; order Cupressales; family Cupressaceae; genus Cunninghamia; species Cunninghamia lanceolata. Next base: position 22,075,471 of record BSBN01000237.1, on the reverse strand, counting down.
AATCATTCACATGTATAAGTCTAGTTGACTCCTTGCCCTGAGATAGGCACCGGTCTGCCCTTGTGTAGTAGTTATGATCCAAAACCCCTTGTCTTGCATCCAAAACATAAATAAAAATCATTTCATAATTCCAACCTATTAGTTTGTAGGATTAGAAATAGGACCCTTGTATACTCTCATCCTCAACCAATTAGATATGTCCAAGAACATTGCCAAACTTGTGATTTATCATGCAAATCTTGGTCCTAAAATGAGAGTATTTTGCCTGTGACTAAAGGCTAAATCTTTTTGTTGGATGAGTCAAAGTTAAATCTTTAGTTATAGGGATACTCCCCTTGGTGCGACAGAACCAGAAGTGAAGGGGAGGCAGCTCACAGAACCTCCTGTATTTGTTGGCCGAATTTGCCTATGCATTGGAATTGGCAAACCCTTTGCTGATTCGGGAAAAACCCCAACAAAGTGGCAACTCTGCTAGGGACTTGAATTAAAAGTGTTATTTTTGCCCATCCAAGTCACCAACAAATTGGTGACTCTACTGGGGACTTCAATTAAAAGTGTTATTTTTGCCCATCCCAGTCACCAACAAAATGGCGACTCTACTGGGGAATGTAATGTCATATCCATAAAAGTGTGAGTCTAAAAGATTGAAGAATCAGACCTGGAAGTGCCTTGTTGCAGCAAACTTGAAAATTTATGTGTGGCTTTGCTGTTGGACAACCCAGAAAGAAAGAAATGAACTTTCAGCTTCAAGTTATTTGAAGCTCATTCCTTAGTCAAGGAGGTTATGACTTTGAATACAAAGAACCTAATAAAAGACACAAGAGGTGTTAAACTTTCATACAAATCAGTCAGGGAAAGGAATTTGCAGCGGCTGCAACATATCCAGGTATTTTCACATGTTTTGGTTTTCAAAAAACCATGGTGTATAAGTTTTAAAGGATTCCCTATTTCGTGAAGTAGCACTAGTTAAAAGGGAAATATTGGTGATAAGCTTGCATGCTTTGTATTTGCTGAGAATATAATTTGTGTTTCAAAAGAAGTCTGCAATGTTGTTGAAAGACTCATTTAGAGGACTTTAGGAAACTTGAAACAACAATTTATATTGTAAAGGCCTAAGGTCGTTGTTGTAAAAGGAAGTCTGAGTTGAGAAGAGGATTGCAAAAACACAAAAAGATGTATTATCAGCCCATGCACCCTTGTGAGGTGTCAAATGCAATAATGTATAATGACCAATCCCAACCATGTAATAAAATAAGTTTAAGCATTGACATATATAAGCCCATCAATTTCAATGGCATTTGTGGTTATCCAAATGCTTTTCCATCTAAGATCAGAAAGTATTTGCCTAAATTTAGTGGTGCAAAGGATGAATCAACTGAGAGACACTTGTAACAGTTTAGAAATATTATAGATAACTTTGAGGTTGACCATGAAGATGTAGTTATGAGATTATTTGTTCAATCTCTAGTTGAAGATGCAAGGGACTGGTTCTCCTATCTTCCAAAATACTCTGTCAGCTCTTGGCAAGAATTTAAATCTGCATTTATAGAAAAATATGGTTAAAGACTATCTAAATATGTAGTTATCAGTGATTTCATGTACATCCATATTGAAAAAGATGAGTTAATTCCAGTTTTTAACCTCAGATTTATGAAGGCATTGAAAAGAATTCCAGAATGCATGAGACCTAATGATGCATTGTGCCTGGTGGTCTATCTGGGAGCATTTGATAAGAAAATGAGTTATAGATTGAGAGATAAGGAGCCCACCACATTGCATCAGGCACATCAGTTTGCAATAGACATTGAAAACAACTGGAGGTATGGAATTCAAAAGGGTTATTTTTCTGCAAATTTATGCTGCCTTGCAATCCCCAATGTTAGTGAAAGATATAATTTATATGTTGAAAATGAATGTCAAAGCACTCACACCCCTGTTATCCCTGTTTATGCATCATTCCAAGTTAATGATTACTCTACCATAAAGGAGGATGCCCTGATTTGCCCAGCAAATGAAGTTGATAATAATGATTTTTCAAGTGATATTAATATGCCAGTCCATAGCGAAGAGCATTCATGTTCAAATGATCCAGTTATGCATAGTTGTGATCATATGGATCAAGAGTCAATTTTAGTTTCATTAGGAAGCATTAGGGGGATGGAAAGTGATATGGATAGTTTAGCTTCAAATTGCATTGAAGTAGCAGAAATCTTGTATGTGGGGCAATCAGATGATGAAGAAGAGGTGGATTGTCATAAAGAAGAAACTGAGACCTTTGCAATGAGTATGAATCCCCTTTATGACAAGCCTTTAGATGCATTGAACTTTGCGAGTCATGACCTTCATTGGTGCAGGATTAACCCTCTTTTTGTAAATGATGATGAATATGAGGAGATGGCTGACCTGGGTGTTGCATCTATTTATGAAGAGGGGGCGTATAAATCAGAGGCAGAGATCTCCAACTCTTGTGTATCAGCCGCTCCAAATGTGTGCAACAATGGGTGTGCAGTTTCAACATCAATAAGTGATATAAATGACATTGAAAGTCTCATTATTCTTAGTGTTTGAGTTTCTGGATCAGCTAGATGAGTGCCTGGTGATGCGCGGCAGCCAGGTAGATAATGAAGAATGCCAAACACAATATGATGATATATTGTTTGAGGAATATAACATACATATGTTGCCTAATGCTAAAAGATATTCTAGTATGTATGGTTATGTGTCTGATTGTGAGATGCAGAGTGACAAAGGCAATACTAACAGAGGCAAGTTTTCAAAAATGGTGAAGTATGTAATTGACAAAATCAGCATGTGGGCAAATTATGTTGATGTTTTCAATTGTGGTTGGGGTCGTTGAGATCAGAATTGGGCATTTGGCAAGAGAAGATTATGTTTTTTCATTTTTGGTTGCCCAAGGCCACCAAAATAGTGTTCAAAAATGTGATCTATGATGCAAGTTGGTGCAACGTTCAACTCTGCAGCCCAATGGATAAGGCCCGGTCTGTGTCCCAAAGATCTAGAGTTCTCGCCATGCCTGCAAGAGGCATGCATCCCCAGACGGAGCCAATGTTGGTTCCCACCTAGATTTAAGGTTTCAAACATTCATCTGTAGGCCTTTTAAAAAAAAACCCAAAAAATTTCTAAGTCCCTTGGCCTCCAGTTGTATGCATGTATCTTTGTATATGGCCATTTGTATGTAACGTGCAGATGCATATGTACATTGGTGGACCTGAAATAAATTTCAATCAGCTTCAGAAATAGTGAAAAAATTAGTTGTATGCACCGTTGTATGCATAAAGGCTTGTATGTGATATTCGGATACATTTTCGGATGTGAAAAGGTGAATGTACATAGCAGATTCCTAGTATATTCCACGTTTGTATCAAAAGATTGCATGTATATTGTGTTGTATATTTGATATACAATGGGTAAGATACAACGACAGACGTCAAAAAGTTTCAAATCAGGTTAAATGGTGGTTGGGCCCACAGGTATGTGCAAAGGGGGTTGTATGTATGTGACAGATACAATTGGACATACAAAGGGTGGAATGTACAATCCTGGATTCCAAAAGTTATCAAATCGGGCCTGGCAGGAGTTGATACAAGTGCAGAGTTGAAAAGTCAAAGGCATTTCCTTGTATCATGCGTTGTATGTATCTCCGACATACAACTACATATACAAGGTGATGTACAAGCGGACACGGCCAAGGAGTTAATAGTATTTGTGAGATGGGTGGGATCCATGGTTGTATATTGGGATTGTATGTTCCCAATATACAGTCAGACATACAACGAGCAGATACAAAGAAACATACAAGCAAGTTGCAGTCAAAGTCAACAATGTTAAAAAACTTGGTGGGGCCCGCATTGTTGTATGTCCCAGATTGTATGTATGTGCATATACAATGCAAGATACAAGAGGCACATATACAATTCGGACGTGAAAGAAGAGTGTGTTTTGGGGGATTTCAGGTTGGGGTCTGCAATTGGTTGTCTATGGTGCATTGTATATGCGATATACAATGTGAGATACAAAAGTGCAAATACAACGCCGAATTTGAAAATTGTTCCAATCTAATTGATAGATGAGTTGGATGTCTGTGGTTGTATGTATATTGCGTATTTTATATATGCAATGTACAAGGTAATAAACAAAAGGGAGGATACAAAGCCCGGACCCGATAGCGATTGTAATTTGTTTTACAAAGATTTGGGGTCCGCGCTTGTATGCTGGTGATTGTATGTATATACAATCCTGTGTGCAACCACAGATGCAAAAGAAGATACAATGGATTGGTGATGAAGATGCAAATGCTTAGCGATAGTGATCCAATGGCAAGTTGACACATGTCCAAGGCAATTGTATGTATATACAATTGCTTATACAAAGATTTGAGGGGGAAAAAGGTAAAATGTATCTTCACACTACGAAAAGTCAAAGGAGCAAAAAGATACCTGCGTGGCACGTTTTCATTGGCTGATGACTTTTCAAAGCTAGTGACTGGATTACCTGATCAAATTGAAGCTGCAGATCTCGGCAGGAGGAAATGAATCGACAGTCATTGTTCAAAATGTCCAAAGAAGGAATTTTTGTGTTCGCAATTGCTTTTCAAATGGAAGGAACTTCAAGAACATGCGAACCGTTGCTACATCTCGCGAGTAGGTTGGCCATTAATGGAAAATTTGTAGAGGTATGGGTCTGAAGGGACAAGCCAACTACCATTTTTAATGAAAAATCTTCAGGCGGCGGCACATCTCCCGATCTCACCTGCTCCTTTCCTCTTTGTCTCTATGCTGCATTGAATGTTTTCAGCCCATTCAAATGGTGCATTATATCTGGTAGCATCTCAAAGTGACAATGTAATTAATTGCTGAAGACTTGGGCAAAATTGTGGTATATCATTTTTTTGGTGGTGGAAGACTTGGGCAAAATTTTTGGAGAAATAATGAAAACAGAGCTTTTCTGGGCTATTTTGTCTCATTTTGTGAGTTTATGAGTTGCATTTGAATGCACATTGCACACATTTTCAGTTTCATGTTGTGTTTATATGAAAAATGCTTCTTTGCATGTGTTTAGTTGTTTGTCTCCATTTGTTGTATGCATCCCTTCTTTTGAATTTGGTTGCTAAGGGTTACTTAGATTCTAAGATATAGATTTCTATATTGCATGCTTAACTTTTGACCTCCATTCAAGGAGTGGATTAAACTACTTTAGGTTAAGTATGAAGAAGATTGTATGGCAACAAGGATATTTGTAAGTAGAGATTGCTAAATACTCATTCTTGGGTGGTATTTGTAAGGCAAGCACCAATCTAACCCGTTGAAACTTGAATCTCTATTGAGTTTGTGTAAATCATTCACATGTATACATCTAGTTGACTCCTTGCCTTGAGATAGGCACGGGTCTGCCCTTGTGTAGTAGTTATGATCCAAAACCCCCTGTCTTGCATCCAAAACATAAATACAAATCATTTCATAATTCCAACCTATTAGTTTGTAGGATTAGAAATAAGACCCTTGCATACTCTCATCCTCAACCAGTTAGATATGTCCAAGAACATTGCCAAACTTTTGATTTATCATGCAAATCTTGGTCCTAAAATGAGAGTATTCTGCCTGTGACTAAAAGGCTAAATCTTTCTATTGGGTGAGTCAAAGTTAAATCTTTAGCTATAGGGATACCCACCTTGGTGCGGTAGAACCAAAAGTGAAGGGGAGGCAGCTCACATAACCTCCTATTTTTGTTGGCCGAATCTGCCTGTGCATTGGAACTGGCAAACACTTTGCCAATTCGGGAAAAACCCCAACAGGGGGCACAAATGTTGACACATACTTTGGTTATCTCTTGATATACCTCATTCTATCCAAGCAAATCCTTCATTATCCTATTTTCACAAGCTTTACCATGCCATCTCCTAAGCATACTACCTACAATGGGGCACGTTATTTTGATGCTACATAGTCCTTGGAGATCACATCCTTGCCCTCTTACACATACATCCATTGCATTCATTATTGCCCACCTTTTCATCCAATCCCATCCATTTATCTATCACCTAGACTTGGTTTTCCCTTGTCATGGGTATCTAGCACAGAGGGTATTCAAAATTGTCAACCATTGACATTCCAAAAATACAAAAAAATCAAAACATCTCAAAACACAAAAAAATCAAATATTCCCAAAAATCCAAAAAAACAAATCCAAACATGTCAAAAATCCAAAAAAATCAAAACATGTCAAAATCCAAAAAAAAATCAAAATATCCCCCAAAAAAAAACACAAAAATCAAATATCCTACAAAAAAATCCAAGCAATAAAATCAATCCACATCATCAATTCACTTCTTCAATTCATCAAATCACATTCTTCAAATCAAGCACATCATTCCAATCAAACCATCAATTCATCTTCAAATCTCATCACAACACAACATCATCTTCATCCTAATCCATCCTAGCCATCATTCCAAATGATTACACATCCTCATTCATAATCCAATCAACTTCTTCCTAATCATTCCCTGAATCATCCTAGTCATCATCCCAATCCATCCAACTCATCTTCATCTCACCACTACACATCATCATCCTAATCCAATCAATTACATCCTAGTCATATTCTAACCATTCATTCCAATCCAATCAATTTCATCCTAATCATTCCCAATCACAATTCACCACAACCATAGGGAAAAATTTGAGTATCTACTCCCCCTATCGAATCCGATTGCAACTATGTCAAAGCCACCCATTACATATCCAATTCCATTCCTTTACATAGCAACATTAATTACCGTTCAGCCTTTGACATCTATAGAGGTTCCCAAACATTGTCTTCCTAAGGTTGAAACATAGGGAGAAACTATCGAAGCTTGACTATATCACAAGTACAAAGCTAGACCAAGAGACCTTGACATCTTTTTCACATCAATCACAACTTGGGCTTAATACTCCAAGGCTAGTTTAAGTCCATCCTTCCAAGTGAATTCTGAAACTCATGGGTTCACTTTCATCAATCATTTCTTCAACTTGGGCTTAATACTCCAAAGCTAGTTTAAGTCCATCCTTCCAAGTGAATTTTAAAACTCATGGGTTCACTTTCATCAATCATTTCTCTCACACCTCAAGGTCTCGACAAATCCAATTTGTGCTTTGAAAGGTCATTAGTAGATGAGAGTACCCTCTTGGAGCTAGACTTTTCAAAGGCTAATATCATCAGCCTCTATCATAGTCCGGGCCTCATCACCTTGCATTGACATCTCCATAGCATCTCACAATTCACAAGTCTTGTATGGTAAATACATGGTTACAAAACGAAGAGAAAAGGGAGTAGATCCTCCTAGTCATCCCCCATTCCAAACATTGTAAACATCCCATCCAACTCATCATCCTTATCAAAACATCAATTCCTCCAATTCCAATCAATCTTTCAAATCAATTCTTCCAATCCATTCACTTCAATCAAAACAATTCTTCCAATCAATCAACTCATCAATTCACTTCTTCAATCAATCGTCATCATCCATCCTTCAAATCAGCTCACTCCAATCAAATGAATTCTTCCAACCCATTAATCAATCAAGCCAATCACATTCACTCATATCAATCCAAGCAATTCACTTCAATCAAATCAATTCCTCCAATCAATCAACTCGTCAATTCACTTCTTCCAATCAAATCACATCATCATCAATCCTTCAAATCACTTCTTCTAATCAACTTCATTTCATCATTCAAATCAATTCAATCACCTCTCCCAAATCATTCTTCTTCAAATCATTCAAACAATGATCCAAATACAAGCCATTATCAATCCATACCAATCAAATCAATCAAGCTAGTCAAATCATCCAATCACATTCAATGGTCTTGATCCTAATCTTGATGTAAACCAAATCAATCAACCAATCAAAACCTGATGTTTCTCACATAGCCAACAACACTAGTATCAATCAATCATTTGTCTTAGATAGGATGTTGCATTGTCGAAACCAGACCAGGCATCTTATATGACATGTTTCACTCTTGAAACCAGACACATCAATCACTTAATCAATCATTGGTTTATAGCTTGACAGGGGCAATGCCTTGTTTGTTTTTGTATCATTTGTGCATGCTTGCTTGCGTGTGTGTGTTATCATTTTCAACTTGCATTTAAATCACATTCGAATCAACCCAGCTAATATTCATATCTTGTATATAGACAAGGTTGTATTATGCTGGGGCACGAGACACATCGCCACCTTGGTCCTCATACCTTGGCACATAACGTCTAGTGCTATATTAAACACCATGGTTGCTCACCTTCATTGCAGCATAACACATCCTTCCCTTTCTTCTATCCATTTCCTTATCTTTCTTAGCCAATTCATTTTCATTTTGAGAGCCTACCCATGTTTGTCCAACCCACCAATCCTCTCGAGGGGGCATCATCACCTTATCCTATTTCATCATCCATTTCCTTAGCTTCTTTGAAATGATGTTACTCGACATAACTCTCATCATCTCGAACATCATCTCAAAGAGGGGCAAAATGTAGACACTAAAATTTGTCCATGTCTTGACCATACCCTAGTCGACATGACCTTGTACTGTTTTGCCCTAAGTCATCCCACTTGTCCAACTTAATCACCTTTCTAATTAACTAAATAAATCTCATTTGTTTAGTTAATAATCCCTCTTCACATGTCTCATGTAATTCAAATTAAAAATTTGAATTAAGTCCCTCACCTCTCATCACATTGCGACACATGTCACATGTCTCATCTTCCACTTAATATGCCTTCACATGTCAAACTAATTCAAATAAATATTTGAATTAGATTCCTTTTATCCTCCATCGCACACTTGTTGCATGACTACAACCTCTTGGAGTGGGAAAACCCTAACCAATCTTGACCTTCCATAGCATTCAAAGCCTAATCAATCTCATCCGTTGATTCAAACCAAGCCTTTTCTATAAAGGAAGGCTTTTACAAGTCATTTTAATCATGTTGAGTCCTTTCATACCATTATGCTGCCAAAATTGTGAACAACCAACATCCTCCCATGATCAACCCTTCAAAATCTGCATGCCTATGCAAGATTGAGAAGAGCCATAGAGGTCAATCAATACTAGTTTGAAGTTTGGTTTGCATTTTGTTTATGTTTTGCATTTTCATACTAGTTTTGTACTTCATGGTGCTAGTTAGGGTTTCATTTCTGCATTTTTTATTTTTGCCCTAGATTTAACCCTGATGATAGAGAGCATCAGAATTTACCAATCAACAAGGCTCTAATACTCTACATGGTAAATATTTCATTTTATTTTATATTTGTGTCTATGCTTGTTGGGTGTCTTTATAACATTCCGTTCCTTATTTCTTGGCTCGCTAAAATCAAGGAATGAAAGATATAATTTTCTTCATGAAAAGGTTATCTTATCAGAGAAACTGGACTTAAACCTGTATAATATATCCCTATGGCATGCAAGCATTGCAATTCAGTGGAAGAATTAACTCTTAAGGTTTAATATTGATCTAGTTATTTGTTATATCTATTATAGGCAAGCATTGCAACTCTCCTTAGTGGAAAAGCTAAACTCCTTGGGTTTAATAAATTAATATTGAATATAAATTGTGAATTTCAACATTGTGGGGATTGATTTTGTTCCTGTTCTTTTATAGCCTATCTATGGTGCAAATGCAGGTGGGCAAAAGGGTTTTGATAAGGTTGTATGGAAAGTGGAGGAGCAGAAGGATGGAGAAACCCCATCTATCAAGTTTAGTTACCATAGTCATGATGGAGAGCAAGGTAAGAATTTTTTTTTCTTGAATGCCATAATGTTTTCTGCAGGCCTTGTGAAATAGGAGGTGTCATGACCTAAGGAAATGTAATTTTGATAAATTGGGATGGCTAGAATTCAGTCTCCAGTAGAAGTGTAGAAATTATAAGAAATTCTAGGAAAAATGAAACTTCAATGGATAGAAATAAGAAAATCAAAATATTTATCCTTCAAGATCATTCACTATTTTCTTCTCCCTCACTTTCTACTTCTGAAGTTTGATATATTGGATTTCAATTTCTATCATTTTACTGGTCTTATAATGTGTAAAATTTTAGCAGATCAAGTAAACCAAAAGTAAAAAGAGCAGAAGATCTAAATGAAGCAAATTCTATCATATATTTTGGAACTTCCTCAAGATCATATGTTTCTGTGCACTGAAGTTTGAACTTAAGGCTCATCAATGGTAATATGTTTCTGAGTAGTGAAATTTAACCCTATGGCTCATCAATGATCATATGTTTGTGAGGACTGAAATCATAAGTGTAAACTTAAGGTTCACATGTTTCTCCCGACTAAGAAATTGTCCAGTGCAACCCATTTTCAGGGAGATTTCAGAACAGGAAATCATCTTTGTGAACCAAAAACTAGGGATTCACAGGTTTCCTCCTACTTAAAAAAGCATGAATATATATGGAGATTGACATATGGTTAACCATTGCCACTCCATATAACCTCTAATGGTGTGTGGCCCTATGCCCAGGCATAGAAAATCTTTGTATCAACACTTTTGGAAAGGAAATTTGTTTACCAAATTTATATTTCCTTTTTCTACTTGTTAATCAAAATAAATAATCATTGAAATGATGTGGGATTGTGAAGATCTTTATTAAATTCTTTCTCTTATTTAAAGCTACTTTTTATGCAGGATTTCCTAGTGATCTTGATGTGACTGCATCCTATACTCTAAATGGGAACATGGATTTGCAACTTGATATGGAAGCTATACCAAGAAATAAGCCAGCTCTAGTGAGTTTGGCTCAACACACGTATTGGAATTTGGTCGGTCACAATAGTGGAAATATACTTGGTCATTTAGTACAACTTTGGGGTTCACATGTAACTCCAGTGGATGATAAGTTGATTCCCACAAGGGAGCTTCTTCTTGTGGAAGGAACACCTTTTGATTTTAGAAATGAAAAGATTATTGGAAGCACAATTGATCAAGTTCTTGGAGGATATGACCATAATTATGTTCTTGACTATGGTGAAACCAAGGATGTCTGAAGCATGCTACCAAAATTAAGGACCCTTCCAGTTCTAGGGTTCTTAATTTGTGGACCAATGCACCCGGTCTACAGTTCTACATAGGTAACTTTGTCGTTGGTGTTATTGGTAAGGGAGGTGTTGTTTACAATAAGCATGTAGGATTGTGCTTGGAAACTCAAGGATTTCTTAATGCTGTTAACTAACTGAACTTTCCATCTATTATCGTCTCTCCTGGGGAAGTTTACATGAATTCTATGGTATTTAAGTTCTCTATGGATAACTAGATAGGTTAAGGAATCAAGTGATATCCTAATTAGTTTAGCTATGTAATGCAAAGGGAGTAAGTCTGTAACCAGAGACTGGAAACCTATCATCCTCTAATCATTCCATTAATCTTCTTTTTTCAACTATGATTCTGTTATCCTTCAATCACATCGCCACTTGATTAGACCATTGATATAATTTTATTTCCTTTTCATTTAGTTAACACATTGCAGCACCTTTCAATCTTGGGTACAGTCTTTTCGATGTTAAACCAAAATAGCGTTCACATGCCCTTCATGCTATTTTATAATTTTATTCACAACCTTTCATGCATTAAACTGGACTGGCATAATCATGTCCTTCATGCTATTATATGGTAATTTTTAATTGATAGAGAGAAATTCTTTACTACAAAATACCTAAGAAGTATTTTTATCAATATTTCAGATACATATTTTTCAGGCTGATGATGGATCACAAAATGTGATCCAAAATATTGATAAAAAAAACTTCACAGTTTTATTCAAAAAGCTCTCTATTATCATATTTTTTGTAGTGATGATGGATTACAAAGCATGGTAGATGCTCTTCAATATGCTTAGTTCTAGCATGATAATCTAAGCTTTTCACCATCTTAAGACTACACTAACTGCTTTAGGAAAGTGAGGTTGGTGTTTTTGGTCACACAACTTGTACTAACAAATGACTTTATTATAATTCTATGGAGGATAAGGCAACTATATTTTGTAGCTTGCTCTGCCAAAAGCTTACTCTTGAACCAAGAGTAAAAACATGTCGGTTGTAGACTTATGAGTATCCACTAATCCAGCCCAATTGGAATCAATATATACAAATTGCTAATATACATTGATTTAGTGATTGGCGGGAAATCAATATAAGTGGAGAGTTTTAATCTTGTTAGCACTCATCCCTGAACTTTTCTGGAAGTGCTTTGGCATAGGTAGTTTGTGATACAAAAATAATATGACCCAGATGCCAAAATTCTACCCCTAAACATAAATATAAGAGGTTGAGATTTGTGTGATTTGGGCAAAGTGGGAGAAAGTTTTTGGATAGATTGGGAGGTTTTATTATTTTTTCAAAAAGGAAAGAAACCTATCTTACATAGCTTTTTGAAAAGTGATCATTACAAGGAATTGGAGAAGTATTAAGGAAAATACAGTCATGTCAACTTCATGGCATAGTCTATAATTGTTACAAGTGAAGGTTAATATTCCGAGTAACTACTATTTTTTTTGGCATTTTCTCTCTACTTTAGATTTGTTGTGGTAACCATATCTTCTACTTCTAAAATACATAGTGGGTTCATCAACAAGACTCCTTCCAATGAAGACATGTAATGAAAAAAGATTCCATTATGAGGGGAGCTTGAACTAGAATGTGATAATTGCAACATGGATTTTAGTTTGGGACACGTGTAAAAAGACTTTAACACCATTGTTGTCAACAATGGACATGTAGGCATAGCTTAACCCATCTAGGGCACAACAAATTGAAACTAATAGATAGTGGAGTTTCATTGGATGGCCACTTCTCCCATCAAGAGTGCCACATCATTGGTACGATGTTGAAAAATGGGTTTGTTTCAATGCAGTATATTTTGAATACCTAACAATAGTCTTTCTGAATGCCAAATGTAGTAAATACATTCAGACTATGAGTCAATTTGTTATTTTTTTTATTTACAAATTTGAAGAGATTAGGAATTTACCCATACTAGAGTAGTATAAATGTCTTTCTTAAAATTTCTGGTATCTATTGGACAAATTTCATCATGTGTGGTAGCAGGGCAAGTAGCATTCTTTTTTAACATTTAATATCATTCAGTGTATGGATATGGCATCTTTAGCCAATTTCTGCCAGATGTGAATTTATTGGACTCCTTTAATTTAAAAATTTGAATTCTCTCAATTGTTAGGGTCACTCATCTTGTGATTCTCTTGGCTATTATGGACATTGTGTTGTCGTACCTAACATAAATTTATGTTATTATGCTAACACTTCTGGTTAGACAGCTTTGGATATAGAAATCTCTTCACTATTTTCCTTTTTATTTTTACCTTAAAGATGATTAGACTGGAATCCAAAGTCGAGAGTACTCAAAGAAAACTATGTTAGTGTCTTTAATGCAATTCAAGTTTTTTCTAAAAACATGAGATGTCACTTCCTGTTGTAAAGAGTGCCCACATGCCCTGTCTTATAGAATGGTTGAATCCAACTATCATTTGACTTAGCTTGTCTATTTAGTAATTTGTGAGTGACCCATTATTTGTTTGGGAATCTTTACAGATTTTTAATAACCTTATCCAATGTGAATGGGGAATCAAAGATGCTAGATTAGATATAAAATACTAAGTTGAAGATCACTTTATATTAATAGTTCTAGTTTATTAGATCTTATATTTCTATGCTATGGGTGGATAATGCTACACCATACCCTGTACCCAAAGCCACATGCATAAAATCTATCACAGAGAGTTCATTCCCAATAACCTACACAAATATCAATATAAACATCATATACTTATTCTTGACATGTGTGTGAGAAGAGTGGCAGCTTGAGTGGCTAAAATTTCCATTCAAATTTATGGCTAATTAAATGAATAGAGTATGGGCAATCTATAAATCTGAATGTATAGTAGATAGATTCATTTTCATATATGGAGGGATTCTTGAGCACAAATAGTGACTGGAAATTTCATTGAGATGTCCTAATGACTTGTTTTGTTTTTCTGCAATGTCAGCAGCTCCACACACAGGTGCCTCTTCCAATTCTACCAGCATTTCATCAAGCACAAGCTCCAACCATCAACTAATGCCTTCAATGTTTTGGCTTGGACTTGCCTTATGCCATCTTTTCTCTTTACATGGATATAATGTACTTGTTCTGATATTGGGTATTCTTATTAGAGGTTTATTCACCGAAGGTGAAAGCTCTCATGACAGCTTTGTTTCCCAGTACATAGGTTCATTCAAGGTGTTGTCCTTCATTTTACATAACAACACCCTTCTTTCATTATCTGTTGTGTCACCTTGACTTGACAGAAAAGGATACTATGTTTTAGGTACTTGTGATTCTCTAATCAATGCAGCAGCGAGCTTATTAATAGTGTTACAAATATTGGAATGATAAAGTTTTCCCCATTATTCTCAGTAGGGCTATGTGTATATGTGTATGTGTATATATATATTCTTTTTATTTTTATTTTTTTAATAGGAACTTCTATTATTTAAAAAGAATTTCCTAAATTTTTAGATTTATTTTTTTATAAAATATATTCATTCTAAATTATATATATTCTTTTTATTTTTAAATTTTTTTAATAGGAACTTTCTATTATTTTTAAAAAATTCTCTTAGATTTGTTTTTTTATAAAATATTTTATTTCATTGTAGGCTTTTTCATCACAGCTTTCTAAACTTTTTCTGAACATCAAAAATAGTGAAATAGAAAGAATTGGAAATAGTGATATTAAATTATTAATATGCCCCTTCCTTTTTAAAATATATGAAAAATAGATATTAAATAAAAGAAAAATGTTAGCAATATAGCCATTAAACAATGTGCTAATGTAATATAGCCTGATATAAAATTTGGCTTGCATAAAAAAAAATTGGTTGTCATGTGAAAGGCAATAACAGAGACTAAACTGTAGGAAAAAAAATCCTTGACAGGCAAGGTGGACTGTAAAATTTAAGCCCTGTTCTCAGGGTGATGCTCATACACGTGATTTCCTAGAGGCTAATGGCTGGAACGAGGTCTCCTATATTGCATAGCTATACTTTTAACTAGGTGCTAACTGTCCTGGATTTTAGAAAATTATAACTATGTGCTACCCGTCCCTTTATTTTAGGAATTCAGTCTGTTTATCTAACTATGTGCACTGATCCTAAGTCAATTTATAATTCAATACAAGATGTCATTAGTCCCAATTGGCATTTAAACCAATGACATTTCAAATATTTTTTCTTGAGATCATGTTAGTTTATTGAAATTAGGATTGGGACTTTTCTCAATGAATACATTTTATTTTACATTTAGTTTTAGAATTGTTAAATAACATTTTAATGTGCTTTTTTATGAATTTATTATAATATAGTTAATATTAAGTTAATTATAAAATTAGTTTCTAAAATATATTAAAAGTAGTCTTTTTTATATTAATTTATTATAATATAATTGATATCATGTTAATTATATAATTATTTTCTAAAATATATTAAAAGTAGTCTTTTTAATATTAAAGAAGTCAGAGACAAAGTTTACAACAAAATTTAGATAAAAGTTAAAAAGTAATAATCAAATATTCAGAATAAAACATGATCAACAACAAATAGGAGAGACAGACAATGACATAAGCCATTCCAACATTAAAAATTGATTCCATTAACATTTCCTAATATTTATGTAGGTAGTAAAAATCACTCTCAAATCTACTCTTGAATAAGTCTCCATATGAATAAAAAACTTAAATCTAATAATCAATAGAAGGCTTTCTAGATACAAAGTAGAACTCATTCTCTACATATTAAAATGTGGTTAAATAAAATAGTCTAATAAAACCAAGGATTAACATTTAAACTATTTGAAATATTATTCTAAATTACTAATATAAAAGTATGAATATGTTAAGGGAAAAGAGTTATTAGTTGTAGTTGGGTTTTTGACTTTGAAGGGTTTGTTGTTTTTATTTGGAACCATCAACACCATTAATTGTAGTTGGGGTATGGTTTTGATGGGTTTACTGTTTTTAATTGGAGTTATATTGGCGAATTAAGCTTTTAGGCCACAATTAATTGTATTTATACAAACTAACATTTCTATTTGGAACATTTAAATTAAATGATTTAAGACTTTTTAAAATATTTGTAAGATGAAATTTTAAGTACAAAGGGAAGTAGGTTGGACCATAGCTTATATATTAATTCATCATATATATTTTTTACTATTTTTTTGATATGACATATTGTAATCACTTTTTTTCAAGTTATTTTGAAAAGAGACATTCAATAATTTTGATTGAATCAAAAAGTAATTCTTTAGTTTCCAACTACCCTCACAACTATTAGTTTCTTCTAAGTTAAACCTTTGCAACTTGTATAATCATATAATAATTAGACTTCATAAATAGTTAGAGCAAACCTCATAGTATTAAGGATAATTGGAATAAGGAACCATTTATTGTTTGAATAAAGTTATTATATAATTTCTAAATTAAGTATATATGTCTTTCTAAAATATCTTAATAAATAGATGATATTCCTTTTGTAAGTGTCCTAAATTTGAATACAACACTTCAAATACTTAAAATTACAATAATATGTCATTACACCACACTTACATATATATCATTTATTACTTTTCATAATTCATTCACTATATAATTGATTATTAATATTTATAATTTTTATTTTATTTTTGTCCAAAGCTTAGAATATTTGCTTACATCTCTCTGTGATTACCCTCTTCGTGTCGGATGAACTACCTCAGGTAGCGACTTTTAAAGATGACTTGCCTTTTTCTTACAATTAATATGCAACTCCACAACAAGAAGCAAAGGATTTGACATATTTGGCACATTACCTATGTTGACATGGTGCTCAAATATTTGTTATAATATGTAACTTAGACACAACAACTACATTGTTCCTCCATGTTCTCCCTTTAAAGTCTAGTTTCAATCAATTAAAATACATTGATATAAAATGTGTAACCACCAATAACTAAGTTATATTATTTTCTACAATGGATTGAGTGGGGTATGGTAGAAGGGTAAGATTCATTACATCACCTAAAACTTGAGAATTTCCTTGTGCTTCCCCAAGGAAGTGTCATGGACCAAAATTATCTCTTGCTTGATTGTAGCATATATAAAACACAATCATTTATTCTAATCATGTTTATTCTATTAGTTATCTCCCTGTGAAAATTACACTGTCGTGTAAATTTTGTTGTGTACATTCCCAGTAATTGTTTGTTCCTACAAATTTTTGTTGTGCACGGGAAAATCAACTTCCTGTTATTACTCTTCCCCTTCTAAAATAGCAACACTTCTCCAAAATATCTATCGGCGTGCCCATTGCACAATTTGTGCGATTGCTAGTATTTAAAAATTGTCCATAATAGGGGACATGGGCTAATAGTTGAGCAAGGTCCTATTGTTGATATAGATTACTTGTGGTTATAGGATTTAGTCTTGCAACATATTTATAATATATATTGTCAATAATTATTCCACATGTAAATCAACAAATGAATAAATATTTGCCAAGATGTACCCTTACATGAACATATGAGAACTTATCAATGTTGTATAAGAAATCATAAATATATTCATTAACAAGTGTGATAAATACATTTTTGTTTTATATAAAATATCATAACTATCCACTATAAGTGTGTCATTTATAAAATAAGGTGCTCATCTAAACAAGTATTGTTGTTATGTGGACAAATACTAGTTATTGTTATGTGTACAACCAGTGGGGTGGCAATGTCATTCATTAGAATACTTCATATTATATGTTTGTCCTATGACAAATGTAAAAGATGTGTATAACAAATACCTTGTATTTTGTTGAATGAAATGTAAAAGGTTGTCAAAAAGTCTTAATATGGTCATTTAATGTTAAATATAAGTTGTATTTAAATAAGAATGTGTTGTTTTTATAACAATAAATAATATTTTGTGTTCAACTATTGATTCATTTGTGTTGGATATAAAGGTTAGAGATAACAAGATTCATCGTTACCAAAAGGTATTGAGATCATTTAGGTTGCATATAAGTTAAATTTGTAAATAAGAATATGATATTGCTCTAACAACAAATGATACTTTTTTGTTCATAAAGTTTTAGTCAAATCTTTAAAAATTCATTTTAAGTACACTTCTCACTAGACATGTTGATGTGGGGAGTTGCATGATGAGTCATACCTCCAAATCTTACATGTAGATAGATAAGAGTCTATATCACATTTCTACAAAAATGGAGGTCCTAAGATATTCCATGTAATTGCTACATGGTTGCAAAGTTAGCTCACATGACTATTGGCCTCTCTCCCCTATCATATAACTAAATACTACTGTGTAATATTTTTAATTCCTTATTGAAGCTTTATCCCTTCAAATATTTCTACTATTCAAGATTAACTAAATTGAATTCTAGAACATAGAGACCCCATTAAGTTGTACAAGTATTACAATGGGACAATGAAATCCTAGGTAGTAAAGGGCATATTTTCTTCAAGTCAACACCATTTCACTTAGAAACATTAACATTGTGGTACTATTTGTGAGTTGTTTCCCAAGTGTGAGTGGGTAAACTCTTTGTAAATCTAGATTGTTGTCCAAATCAATTTTAGAATGCTCAAAACCTTAGTATTATTGTATCCTTTTATTCTTCACCCAACACATGTGGCCAAATTTTGTATCCATAGCCTAACATTTTATAGGAGCGTAATTAAATATTTCATGATTTTGTCTCTAGATCCTATCTCTTTGACACTAATATAATTTCTTTCCTTCTTGCACTTTGATGTCAATGCATGCATGTCCTATGCTTGAATCATATATTATCCACATATATTCTGGATAAACACAATATTTCATAAAATTTGAATCAAATTTTATTGTAACATGATTAATAGGTCAAAATAGAGCAAGTGCTCCAAGGAAATGGTGAATCTTTGTGATGCATAGTTATTTTCCTATATTAGTTTATTCACAATTAGGGATTAATATGGATATATTATATTCTTCTTGTTTTTATCTCTCTTATTATTGATTGTATACATATGTACGCACACGCACGCATGCACACACACACACAAGAATGTCAAAATTCACTCAATCACACACATTACACATGACACAGTGAATGTCAAATTTTATTCATACATAGACACACTCCACACAGACACATGAGAATGTCAAATTTCACTCAAACATATAGACACATGACACAAAGTGAATGCCAAAGTTCATTCATACATAGACACTCCAAAAAAAGTGAATGTTAAAATTTTTTATACATACACTCCACACAAAGTAATAGTTGAAGTACATTCATACAAAAATAAATAAATGTCGAAGTTCTTTCACACACACACACATACAAGAATGCCAAAATTCACTCCAACACACGTACACACACAAGAATGTCAAATTTCACTCAAACACACATAGACGCATGACTCAACGTTCATTCAAATGCATATGAACACTACACAAAGTGAATGGAAAAGTTTGTTCATGCATAGACACACTCCACACAAAGGGAATGCCAAGGTTTTTGTACATACACTCCAAGAACATAAAAAAATTTGTACATACATTCCACACAAAATGATAGTTGAAGTATATTCTCATACACATAAAATTAAATTTCAAAGTTACTTCAAACATACACACACATAAGAATGCTAAAGTTCACTCAAACGCACATGCACACAAGAATGCCAAATTTCAATCAAACACACACTCCACTCAAAGTGAATGTCAAGGTTCATTCATACACAAACACACTCCACACAAAGTGAGCTCCAAAGTAGTTTATACATACACCAACACACTTCATAGAAAGTGAATGTAAAAGTATTTTTAAACATACACAAACACACTCCACATAAAGTGATAGGTGAAGTACATTAATACACAAAAAAATGAATGTCAAAGTCATTTCAAACACACATACACACATAGTGCCTACAAAAGTTCAAACACACACACATGCACTACAAAGAGTGAATTATGCAATAATTAACATTTCACACACACACACACAGTGAACTTCAAAGTATTTTTGTACACACACAAAGTGAATGCCAAAGTTCATTGATACACACATGCACGCACACACAAACTACATGCCAAAGTTCATTCTTTTACACACGTGTGCACACACAATGAATTTGAAAACTAACTTTCAAACCCACCCACACATGCACACACAAAGTGAATGCCAAAGTTTATTCAAGCACACATGCACATACACACAATGATTGCCAAAGTTAACTTTCAATCTCCTTCCCCCTATGCACACACATTGAAATCCAAAGTTCATTCAAATGCACACATGCCACAAAGTGAACATTATTAAATTTCGAAAATATTTTTGTACATATAGTCCACACAAAATAATTGATGAAGTAGATTCATACACATTAAAAAAAATTCCAAAGTTGATTCAAATACACAGACAAACACTTCACATAAACTGAATGAAAAAGTTTAACTTTCAAACACACTTCACATGAAGTGAATGTCAAAGTTAAATCTCAAACATGCACACAATGAATGTCGAAGCTTATTCGCAAACACACACACACACACACACACACACACACAATGAATGCCAAATTGCACTCACATACACAAAGGCACATAATGAACATCATTAAATCTTATTTGTACTCACATTCCACACAAAGTGAAAATCAAAGTTCATTCACACTCCACACAAAATGATAGCCAAAGTTCATTCACATGTAGACACACAAAAAAAGAATAATGTTTTTTCTTTCAAGAACATTCCACATAAAGTGAACATCAAATTTCATTTATACACTCCACACAAAATGATAGCCAAGGTCCATTTGTACACACAAAATAAGAATGTTAAATCTTTCGACTACATTCCACACAAAGTGAACATAAAAGTTTGTCTATACACTCTAAAAAAATTGATAGATAAGATTCATTTATAGGAAAAAAGACTAAATATCAAAGTTCTTTCAATATCACACACACAAACAACAAATTTCAAAGTTAGTTCAAACACACGTACCAAACAAAGTGAATGCCAAAACCATTTTCACACATGTGCACACTCACATGCACATGCACATGTGCATGCATGTGTGCACACACACACAATGAGTTTCTAAATTAACTCCCCCCAACACACACATATAATACATAAACAAATGGTGAATATGCCAATGTCAAACATAATTTATTCACATAAAGTTAGTGCAAACATTCACAAACACTTAATTTCAAGCATGTCAAAGTAAAAACAAACATTAAGTGAATTTCAAAGTTATAAACATGGTAAAGTGCAAAAACACACACCACACAAATTGTGTAAAAATTAAATTTCAAACACACAATTCAACCAAAGTTTCTTATTAACACAATATCTTTTTATCTCCATATTTAGGATGAATTTAGAAGCTTTTAGGTCTTTCATATCAAATTGTGTGAAAAAATAGACTTTCATTTCCTTTATCATATTATTATTGTTCCCAATGATTGATGTATCATCAACATACAAACAAATGATAACAAGGTGACTATCAACTTACATATAGTAGACACAATGATTGGATTTTCTATAAACAAACCCAACTTCCAACACATAGGAGGCAAAACTCTGGTACACATCCTAGGATATTGTTTTAGACCATATAGGGATCTTTTAAACTTACAAACTAGATTTCACTCCCCCTTACAATATTTTTTTAGATTGAGATGTATATAAACATTTTCCTCTAGATCCCCATGTAGAATTTTTTTGTATATCTATTTACTTTACTTATAAATTTAACACAACAACAAAGAAAATTAAGAATTGCATCATAAAAAATGCATTTATAGCCATTGTTCGTAATGTTTCCAACATTTTTCAACCATAAATCTTCATCTTAGACCTAGAATAGCAAGTTGGGTTCTCATGGAAGGTTGTGTCAGTCATGTCCTTGGCTTAAAATTGGGTATAAGGTGGTCCAATCCATTTCCAATACGTTATATGGCATTTCTCCCATCATTTCCCACCATTTCTAGCTCTGATTTTATATGAACAATAGTGATGCAGTGATGCAGGAGCATCACTCGAGTTGATGTTTTTAAGGCTCATTTTGATGTTAAGAGTCCTAGTCGAGTGTTTGGAGGTCAATTAGGGTCCATTGGGATCATTTCCAATGGTTTAGGATACTTGGATAGGCCTAGAAATTCAAATTTAGATTTTCCCTCCAAAATGCAAATTTGAATTTTCTAGTGGATTTTGGCTTGTTTGAGAGTTGGGGTATGTTCCTCAACCATAGAATTAGGTTTGTTTATGTAAATAAGGTCTTACAAGACCATTTAAGACCATGTAGGGTCTTTTTGCAATGTTTTTCAATACTAGGTAGTGATATAGGGCATACATTTCAAAGTTTTTATAACATATTAGTTAGGTTTGAAGGCAAAGACATATATATTTGGTTTTGTAATTTTTTTGGATGGTTGTGCACGAGAAGAAATGAGAATGAACACTACAAGAAGATGTGGAGATAGTTTTTCCTTCCATAAAACCCTATTTTCCTCATGTTTTTGATTGTTTTTTTCAGTTAAATAGACAAGAAACAGTCTTGTACGGACAACACCAGATTGGAGGAGTGCTTGAAAGTGAGAATATTGTTTTTCAGGTTTAATGCATTGATGTTTTTGTGATTTCATGGTGTTTTGTGTAGGAAAGCAAGTTCAAACTCTTCACTGCCCTATCACAGAGCTAGGGTTTCCAGTAGCATAAAAAAATTCATAACTCTTGCCTCCACCATTGAAAAATCATAAAAATGGGTGAGAACCTTCTTTAGGTCGTTTGTCAAGTATCCACCAAAGGAAAGTTCAAAAATCAATCATATGTGTGAGATATTCAGGATTGTGTGTGTTCACTGTCAAAAGGGACTATTAAAACCCTAAGTGCATTGAGGGTTTGATGAAAGGTAGCCTTTTTGAGTTCACCATAGCATATTAGGAGTTTGGTGAGACCCTACAGGGTTTGTAGAAGGGAAGAGGAGTTTGAGGAAGTACAAGGAGTGCAATTTGGCATGCTAAGTAACCTAATAGGTCTTTTGAGGGTTTAGGCCTAGAGAGAAAGGCTTATAGGAAGAACCTACAGGGTATAGTCTAAGGCACCATAAAAGGGTTAGTGAACCTGAAGAACATTGTTCTTGTTCTTGTTTATCCTTTGCAACATGTAGGTCTAATTTTTGTGTTTCTATAGCTCCAGGGGTTTTTCCTTATCATCCTTGATCTCGTAGGTACAATAATGATTTAGGTTTGAAAATGAAGTCTCTCCATGGCTGGGACAACAAGGTGTCTCTAAATCTTCACATTTACAAGATATCTCCAACTGATCTCCACTTATTTCCAGCCTCCTAGACCTACAAGCAATAATTCCAAGCATCAAATTCCTCAAAAATAAATTATTTCTAATCACATGTCAAAATATATCTATTTTCAATGATAAATTAGTCATGGACAACTAGCTAGAAAATTTGTTGTCATTGGCAACTTCACAAATTTGTGGTGTTTCATCTTGGCTTCCATCATCATGGGTCTCCATCATTCTCATCATTTCATCATCCTTTTCATCTTCTCATCATGTTCTCTTTGATTGCATCCTTCATCATTATCAATTTTTTTGTACCATGTATCTAGAACTCAAATGATGGTCATGGCTATCCTAGACCTATAGATGACTATTTGAGGGCAGTTTGGGACTAATTTTTTATATTTTTAGGGTAAACAAGGACTATTCTTTGTGTTTACATTCCTAGACCACCTTCTCTTTTCATTCCTTTACATGTTGATGAGGTTTCTTCACAAGATTTTGATAGATTTTGTAGGCTATCATGAGGGCAAGTGTTTCTATTTTGGGATAGTAGGCTACTAAAGGAACTGTAATAGTCCTAAAATTGTTTCATCTCCTTATAACTCCTTTGATTATCTCCTACACACATTGAAAAAACTCTCAATCCCTTCTTTTCATAGTTATTTCATGAGTAACAAGATGCAACAACATGTTGGTTTATACAGTGTAAACTTGTGAGAGTCTTCATAATCATCATTATGTAGTCATAATGAAAATATAGAACCTCTCTATTTTCCTTTTCCATGTTTTGAATGAACACAAGATCCAAAGACTTATAAGACACTTGGATTCATGGATCTCCTGAGTTAAAATTTGTTTTAGACAGGGATTAGATACCCACATAATGTGACAATCTTGTACATGACTAGGTACTTTGCCTTTTGTGACAATCCATTAACATCTAGATTAGCATGACAGTCCATCAAGATTCTTACTCCCCCTGCTTAGTGAGTAAGGGTTACAAGGATGAAGCAACCACATGATCATGTTACACTCAACACCTGTAAGATGGAAAATTTTACTTCTAATTAGACTACTACTAATTAGGTAAAACTTCTGTCAAAGATTAGAATCCCATCAAACAAAGATGTATACCTTGTTGCTATCCTAGTAGGAAGAGCAAGATTATCAGGGATGGATTCTTTTGTTGTAAATGAAGTGCCAAATGACTAAATAAACTAATTAAACTAACTAAGTACAACAAAAGCAAATAGAATATAGAAACAGAGAGAGAAATTTATAGAAAACAAGTTTAGAGGCTAAAACAACAAATGATGAGGAACCTGGCACTAAAGTTTTGAGCTCACTGATAGGGACACCAGTGCTTGGCATGGATGTTGGTGCTAAGTGCTATTGTCTGTATGCCTCCAAAACCAATAATTTGTATGCGTACGACCTCTGCATGATTTTCAATGAATCTTGTTGACAATAAAAGCGAAGAATAGTGCACAGGTGTCGAATGTTAACATAAACAAATTAGAAATAAAATAAAGACAAAGGAAGGGAAGGAATGTACAAACTCTCGTGTATTTTCAATCCTTCTTCACTCGATCTTCAATCTGCAAGAAAAAGGGGAAAAGGGTTTGGTTGTATAGAGGATTGCCTTATTCAAACCCTATTTTTTGTATTTCTACCTCAACGACAACTAGATGAATATATATTGATAAAAAGTGTATGCTCTTGTATTCTATGTGTATCTCGAATAGCGACGAGCAGTGAGAAACAATAGTGTGTTCAAGATAACTGATAAAGTACCTCAAATCATAAGACTAACATTTAATCTAAGTGAAATGAAAGCAATATGCAAGAGATGGTTACAAGAGATTCACCGGAAGGATATCATGTTGAAGAATGAGAAGATTCTATTCTTTGAGGACGACAATCACATGCAAATGTGTAATAAGAATTAGAGTGAATCACTACTCACTGATCTACACTTCAAGGTGATATCTATTATGTTTTTGATCATTTATCATTTGGATTTTTCCTCTATCTTGCAGGGATACACACTCTCATCTAGAAACGGTGTTCAGAAAACTTGAATGTCTCTCTAGGGCTTGACCGAGGCAAGCCTCTATACACCACAACCCCATCCCACACTCCTTTGTGATTGTAGGTTACAAGTACCAAGTTTTGCAGAGTGGAGTTGCAGAAGGAGGTTGCAGACAACAAGGATTCAGGACCTGAAAGAAAGAGGACAAAGTTCAACATTTTGGGACATGGGCTAGTGGCAGTGTCCTCCATAATTGTAGACATAGAAACAAATCGAATAGGGGTAGTCAGCATTTGAAGAGCTTCCGACACCCTGAAAATCATTCGACATTTGACTAGGGCACTAGTGCCAATGTCCTCCACTTTTTTCAGGGTAGAAACAGAAGATACAGTGAATATCAGTGTTGGAAGGAGATCCAGATTCCGTGCAGAAAATAGTACCTTGGACAAGGGCGCTAGTGGAGGTGTCCTCGACTATTTCGTATTCTAAACTTTGAAAAATAGTGAGTTAACAATCTCTGTCCTTCACCTTAGTCTGAGAGGATTTGTCGTAATTCATCAATTTGCTTATTGTTTTGCTTATTTAGGGTTTTAAGAGTATTTAAGCATTAAATTGAGACATTGTTTGATAACATCTAAGCTTCCACATCATTCCAAGTGACAACCCAACCTATTATGTGAATTCTCTCGCTTAGTAGAGATTCTAAACCAGATCAACCACATTTCAACATCCCCCCTTTTTCATACAAAACAAAAGTATTATCTATGAGTTTATGACAAGGTGAAGTATGCTGGAACTCTTAGTGTAAAAAAATTAGGTATTATAAACACCTTATTGATAGCATTGAATGGATGCCACCAATTGTTTTGCATTTGAATCGTTGATTTAGAATTGTCCAAAAAGCCTTGTTTGAGTGACTATTTGAAGTGATATGAATCTTAAAAATGGGTAATTGTGTACTTGTTACCATTCAGATTATATTTGGTATAGGAAGATAGGATAGTCATGTAGTTTGAAATGCATGATTATCAGCTTAGAATGAATTTTGAGTGTTAGTGATAGGTGACTATAAAGTATGTGGTATGCATATCATTCACTAAGCATGTTCTATGAAATAATATGATAATATTTTTGTAAAAAATTATGTTGAATAAAAAATAAAACATCTTTCTAAAAGTTATGGGGTACATGAGTAAGTCAATTGATAAAGTTGAAAAATAAGGGATTAAGCTTATAGATACGTATTATCTCCTCAAAATTGAAAAAGGAATGCATTCAATTTGGTTGATGATATGCGTATGAAAATTTTGGCCTACAACTCAGATAGGAATGCATTGGATTTGGTTGTTGAGTTTAACAGTCATTGGAGTTGTAGAAAGATATGTTTAGAAATATATGTATGAGAACTACCATCATAACTGTGTTTAAATTGAAGCATGCAACTGTAAATTTAGTTAGCATGAATTGATGTTACTCACATTACAAATCGACAGTGTAGACAATGTTGTATCAATGGGCATAGAAGGCAATATTGGTGTTACCCACTATATAGAAGGCAATATGTATATTCGAGTTTCACTATATATATATATATATATATATATATATTGATGGGTAAGTTGCTACTAATGGGGGTTGTAGCAAAAATACGAATCCATTTATAAAACTGGAAAGAACATATGTTGAGAATTTGAGAAAATTGTTAGTGTTGTGAACACCTACTATATAACACAATATGTTTAGAAATATATGTATGAGAAGTGGCATCATAACTGTGTTTAAATTGAAGCATGCAATTGTAAATTTAGTTAGCATGAATTGATGTTAGTCACATTACAAATTGACAATGTTGTATCAATGGGCATTGAAGGTGTCATGCCCACATCTTCCATGCGGTCACAACACTCATCACACGTGTCATAGCCACATCTGTCATGTGGTTATGACACAAAACATCAAAAATTTTCTCACGCTTCCCTAGAAACCCCCTCACATGCGTAAGCATGCTCGGCGGTGTATGGTCAAGGCGAAAACTCTACAGTTGTCGGTGAGGTACAAAGTACAATTGCGTTCATCCAGACACACACAGTCCAACAAGGGGGTCTCTACGACGCCGTTAACGTCGCTACAAGGTTTATATTATCAAGGTTCCTAACCCTAAATCTCGACAGATTTCGACAGCATAACGCCTTACAGCGTAAGTGGGAATTACTCAACACTATACTTCTTTCGGGGTTCCCTGATAGATTAACAACTTCCCACGATGCCTTGTTCGTAATGACCTTACACTTAATCTCCCTATTGGGTCATTTTTCAGCAAAGCACATTTGTCTGCCTTCTTTCTCGTTTCTTGAAATATACTCCTACTTCGAACTTAGCATTCTCAACAAGACAGTTCGTTTGCCCTCTCTTCCGTTTCTCTGGATCTTAATTTTGACTGTATTTCTATCGCGCTCACCTTAACTATGTCTCTGAAATTTAGTTTGTTTATATTTCGGTCTCTCCCTTTTGATTTCTATGTTTTCTTTATGTTTATCCTGTCCTTTCTTCATATTCGACATCAATCAGAGTTATCACTGTATCTATTTTTAACGTTATTCCTAAATTCTAGATGGCCCAGATCACATAGGCTGGTTTACTACTTCGCTGGACTCAGTCTCCTAGTTTTCTCCGATTTAGGATTCACCTCTACGTTTGTATTAATTAATCTTGTTCCTAAGCAAAATTAGTGGAAGGTACATCTACTTAGTTCTCTTATCCCAGGTGGAAAATGCCGCGCATTTTCTCCTCTGTGTTTTCCAATGTTAGTTTTTCTTCTTCTTTCTCTCTTTCATGTTTTCTCCATTGGACGTTTACTAACTACAGTCAAGATTAAAATGGCCACACATGGAATGTCTGTGATGGCTTCTTTAAGTTTATTTCCAGTGTTCTTTTTAAGTATCAGGAACATAATTTTCCTCTTCATTTTCCTGCTTATTAATTTGTGTTGATTATTAAAACTTCCGAGAAACTCTTCCAGGAATATTAAAGTATTTTTCATTATGCTCTCTTTAAGTTATAATTTTATTTTCTCTTGTTGTTGAAAAGCGAAAACGGCCTCACTGATAACTTATATCACCTAATTAATATATGTATGTATCTATATTCATATATATATATGGATTATATATATATACATATGAAAATATATATACAAATATATTTATCTTGTTGTTATTACTACTAGTATTATTATTACTATTTTATTACTATTACTATTATTACTATTGTTAGTTTATTTTATTAATTTATTTAAATATTATTACTATTGTTATTATTTCAATTTTTATTCTTTTATTTTTATATTTATATAACAAAATTATGTCTTCCTTTTTTTATAAAACCCATACAATTGTATTTTTATTGAAGGGATGAAGCCCTAATTTTCTTATGCCATTTCAATGTGCCCTAACCCCTTTTTTTTGTATTGCAGTTTACACTCATGGCGGCGGCCATGGAGGAGGGTCGGCCAGAGATCAACGCAGAGGGAAAGAGATTCGCATGGAGTGGGATAGCAGGCTTTGGGTGGCAGAAGCCACGTCGCAGGCTGCGTAGGGGTGGCGGATAGGAGGCTCACGTTGGGCGCAGAGGTGTCAACGCCCATGGTGGAGGACGGGGAATAGTGGCGCAGCGGCCACGGAGGGGAGAGCCGTGGGTTTCACGGCTTAATCGCTGTGGGGAGTTCGTTTGGGGGTGGGGGTGTGGGGAGGGGCGGAGCCCCCACCCACATCCCACTACGTGGGGTGTGGGTGGGGGCTCCGCCCCTCCCCACACCCAAGAGGATATCCAATGGTGGTGGGAAGGTTCGAACCCTTCCCACCACCACTCCTTCAATTTTAATATGTGCTGTGTGACAACGTTCACAGCGAAAATGTTTTTTTTTTTAATTTTCTTTTTAATCTATTTCTGTTACTGAGAATTTATTCTATGTTAATAACATGATATATATATATATATATATATCCCACACTTACTCTCTGTCATATTCCCTTCATAGAGAAATAACAAAAGAAAATACAGAGAATTAGATGATTAAGCCTTTAAATATAATTCTATTTAATAATCTTATTAATAGTTTTTCTTCACATATAACTTTATAGATAAAGAGAAATGAAGAAGAAAGAAAAACATAAATCTAATTTATCTGGTAATCACACTTTCTCATAATAATTGAACATTTCAAATACTGAGAACAACTAGAATTCTATCAAAATGTCATTTACATTCACCGTTCGGTTATTAAATGCAGAAATTGAATTATAACCCTTTTTTTTTTACAACTCCAGTTCATCTAAAAATTGAAAACAAAATATAAATACAGGGAATTAGAGTTAAATCTCTTATTCTGCCATTTACAATTTTATTAAGATATGTATAAATGCAATGATAAGAATAGACTTCATACACATAATGTTAAGATCGATTTTTTTCTTTGCTTTTCTTCTCTTAATTCTAACTTGCAAATTTCAATTTAACGCATATTAGTTTAAAATAAAGAATGAAAGGAATAAGTAAAATTACATTGACTCGTGCGACTAATTCAAATTACAATATCTAAAAATTAACCAAATATGTAATTTCCTCCAAACACCTCCAAACAATATGATAGATAAAATTTTGCACCTTTGTCTAAAACAACCATACATTTAACTACTTAACAACAGTTACTCCAAATATACATAATTGTCAAAATTGATATCTAACAAACACTAATGAAGGGAAGAATTTCTCTCTTTCCCCCAAACAATAAGTTTTACAACTTCAGAGGGAGAGAATCTCTCCACAATGAACTTAAACAGGATGAAGCTCAATGAGCCAAACTCTTCTTATAGCAAGGATGAAATTCTTTCTCCCTAAAGACAGCACTCCTCCAATTCCAACCATAAGCTTCAAGAGGAAACCTGCACATCAAAGACAAACAAAGAAGAAAACACCACTCATCTAGCTCTCCTCCCTACCGTAGACCCGCAAGAGGGTCACCCCCGAGCTAGGGAGATCATACTCACACCTGGGTAACTCAAGCAATCCACTTCACAACAGGGAACAACAACAAACCCAAAACACACAAACACCCGTAGGTAAATTACGCAACACGAAAGCTCAACTACAATGAGCTTCACAAGGGGAAGGAGAGTGGACACACTCGACTCCAGAGTGTCACCTTTACAGATAATATAACCAACACAATTTCTCTTGGCCTCAAACCAAGTTTGATCACAAAATTTTCCAAGAAATCTGTATTTGACTCTCAAGTCAAAGAACCAGTCACAAATACATACCCTCAAGGCTTTCAACATCCTAAAAGAACCTGGTATACACCCGAGGAGGATCACTCCTCCCCTACCCCAAACTTGATGAGCATTTCTCCCAAGTGGGAGAAGCTCTGTCAACAACCCGACAACAGTTCCCACAAAAACAAAACAAAAACACAACGAATAAACAACTTTCACATACTTTTCATACAACAATTAGATATACGAAAGAAAGGTAAAATAAACCAACCTTACAAAGCCCTTCAAGGATGAAGCTGTTGTAGAGCTCCACTGAGATCTTCTTCAACCTAAGCCACCAACTCCCTCTTCCTTTTCCTCTCCAAAAGCTAACTTTCTTATTTTTGCAATAAAAATAAAACTCTCCAAAATTCAACTAACTCCCTTCCCATCCCAAAATGGGATTCAAATAACCCAAATCCTTTCAGTTTAGAGGAATGGGGAGGTGACACTTGTCACCTCCTCACTCTTCCCAAAACCACTATTATGTCCCAAGGGATGAGTGTTGGCTTATGTCACTCACCCATCCCTAAAGTACTCCTTATCCCTCTCCTCATGTCATTTCTCTTATGCATGGGAGAAATAAAAGGAGTTAAAGGAGGAAAAGACAGGTGACCCATGCCTCTTCTTCCTTCCTTCATTATGGATGACCCCACAACTCATGGGGAATCTCACTAATGGTGAGGGTGACTTCAAGTCAATTCCTCTATAATAGATGGGTTTGTAGTCATCTCTTACCTTGGGGATTGAAGAGGGATGGGTTGGGTGTTGGTACAACCCATCCTATCCCCCCCATATCTCTAATTTTCGCCACTTAACTTCAGGGGTAAGTTAAGATGACCAGATGGAGGTTACTCAAGGGTTACCCATGCCAAATGGGGCCCTGGACCCATGGGGTATAACCCAGGGTCAACTTTAACCTATTCAAGACACCTAGGGTCATGTTAAAATACAAGAAAAGGCCTCAAGAATTTAAATAAAAGAAAAGAAATTCAAATTCAATCTTTTTACAACACAAATCATAAGTCAGTGTTACAAGAGGGTAGACCAACCCATTCGACCTTATGAAAGACCACATTACAACACCACATCAAACACAGAGTGATCTTGGTTCCTCGTGGAACCAGATCGGCTTAACAGGGAATAACAATAACAAGGTGCAGAATGATCTCCGAAATCTGTGGTTTGATTAGTAAATTCCTGCACACTAAATTGCAAGATCAGTTTCACATATAATCATCATAGCCGAAGCAACTTAAAAACATGCATTATCATGACATAGTTCTAAATAGCATAAATGAAATCATATTACAATTTTCTATCATCACCTAATTAACTTTTCTGAAATGTAAACTTATCCAAACATCACCCAATTAGTTTTTCCGTAATCAAAATAAAGTTTAATAGTTTGACAAATCCGGGAACTACTATCCCACAAATAAAAAAAATATCAGTAACAGTAATGTAAATAGTCACAAGAACAGAAGTAAAAAGGGTGGTCCTCACAGAAGGCAATATGTAGTTGGACCTGAAATGTTGTAAAGTGGACTGTAATAGGAGTGCAACCCATGAAACTCAAATATACAGGGTAACTGATAATATAATCATATCTTTATACGACTATATTGATGATTTATATAGGTATGTTGATATACCGACTTATGCAAAACATATTTACAATCTTCTAAATATGAAACATTGTTGTTTTAAGCATATCTTTATATTCCATATGCATAAAATTAAACCTTTTATATTCGAGTTTCACTATATATAAACCATATGAACATTGAAATCCTAAAAATAATCAATGAAACTGTATAATATAGGTATGTTGATAAACTAACACATGCAAAACATATTTAAAATCTTCTAAATATGAAACATTGTTCTTTTAAGCATATCTTTAGATGCCCACATGTACATAAAATCAAACCCTATATATTCAAGTATATACACACACACACCAACCATACAAGCATTGAAACCCTATAAATAAAAAACAATCAAAGCCTCAATGTTCAAGTTTCATATTATATATGGCTGAAAACTACAAGGCTCAAGATTGAACGTACAATA
Source organism: Cunninghamia lanceolata (assembly GCA_027924645.1). Classification (NCBI taxonomy): domain Eukaryota; kingdom Viridiplantae; phylum Streptophyta; class Pinopsida; order Cupressales; family Cupressaceae; genus Cunninghamia; species Cunninghamia lanceolata. The sequence continues at coordinate 22,042,639 of BSBN01000237.1, read as the reverse complement.
AAAGTTTATAAAACTGCATGGATCAACACACACACACACACACACACACACACACACACACCATACAAGCATTGAAACCCTAAAAACAATAATTGAAATCCTATAAATAAAAAATAATCAAAGCCTCAATGTTTGAGTTTCATATTACATATGGCTAAAAACTGCAAGGTTCAAGATTGAACGTACAGTAAAAGTTTACAAAATTGCATGGCTCAATATATATAAACAAAAAAATATAACCCTCAAAATTAAATTTCCATCAACATTGTCTATTTAAGCAGGATAAAATTAAGAATGGTAAAACATAATTTACTATTGTGGGATATAACAACAATGTGGTATGTATGCAATTAATAAATGCTGCAATGTTAAGTACCAACCTGAAGAGTTCTTTTATAGTCTAGAACTTGTAGCGGATATCAGATGAAAGCAGGAACTTTTAGCACTTGTGGATGAAATTGATACAACATTGTCTACACTGCGTAATCTCCCTCTTATAATTGACTCAAATTTGAACAACGAATGCATTGAATTTGGTTGTTGAGTTTGGATTTTCCTTAAATACGTAAAAATTGTATTTGATCATCTAAGTTTTAAACTATTTTGTATTGATTCTTTGATTTTTTTAAATGTTTGGTAGGGGAGCCTTACACCATTTATTGTTTGTGTGGGTACTAATGGCAAATGGAGTTGAGGCATGTGGATGTGAGATCAAGTATGGGAGATTGTGTGATTGACAACCCATCTAATTGAGGGGGGTGTGTATTTATGGTAGATCTTGCACCAATTAGTGTGCACCAAGATGTGTAATTATGAATAGTTTGACTTGTGAAACCTATCCAAGTGGGTGGCTATTGTAAACAGTAAATTTTAAATAAAATCCAAAAAGTGTGTATTTTAATTGGAACCACCTCCATGTGCATCAACTTGTCCTATAAATGCAAGTGCAATTACATGTGTTTTGTCCATCTTCTATGTTAAACTACACATGCACAAGTGAACATGTATTGGTGCATTTGGAATAATTTATTAGTTTACTTAATGTCATGTATTGGTTATTTGAAAGGATTTAATTGGGGGTTAGGTGCGTGACACCATGGCAATTATTGGAGCATGGGCGACAATTGGTTCCTTTCCCCTAGTAAGGTATTCTTTTAAATATTCAATTGGCTTTGTTTTTATGGAGCAACAAGTAAAGGAATAATAGAAAGGACAAAAGGATGCGGTGAAAGGTGATCTTGGCATTAGAAAGAAACTCGGTCATAAAGAGAGAAATATGGTAGGGAAGCCCTTCTCTTTGGAGAACTCAAAGCTATGAAGCCTATTCGTACGCATGAATGTCAACATCTATTTCATCATACCTACTAGATAGGTTGTTTCATCATTCTATACACATTACGTTATGATCTAGAAGCACTCATGCAACAACTATGGACTATGGAAGTTTAATGAGTTTGATGATACAAATGATTTCCATTTCCTAAACTTGTAATATGGTTAATATAGGAAATTGGAAATTGTTGTGCTACTCTGTATATCGTTAATATAGGAAACTGGAAATTTTGCTGTGTTGTTCTAAGAAGACAATGGGAAGTTCTTGATATGATTACTAAAGGGCACACAAATTTATAGTCCTAGTGTTAAATAATGTATATATTTTTGGAAAAAATATTATGTTTAGCATTTGGTTCAAACAAGGCTATAAAATATTTGTCTTTCATTTATTTGATAACACTTTTAGATGCTTTCACTAGTTTTAAAATGAATTATTCTTAAAGCTGAGAAGAAACCATAGAGTTATATTTTTTGTGCTATACAACTTATTAAAATTCATAGAGTTATATTCTAATTTACTAATATTGATGATTATATTGAAAGGTATCAAGAAAGTCAAGATTATTATTAACCATAAGAACTTAGTCCACCCAAATAACTAACACATACACATTTATAATTTTGTTGGCTAAACATGTTATATTTATATTTTTTTGAGCCATTATATGCATTGCTTAGCTAATAATATTATAATAAAAATTAACCATAAGAAGTTGGATAAATTTATAATTTTAAGTAAATTTGTGCAAACAAAACATAGATTTATTATTTTTCATAATTGGAGCTAAGGTTTGTTAGAGAGTTCAATATCCCATTGAAGTTATAAGAGGTTATCTATCTTTTGTTTGGGTAAAAGGGTTGCATTTTCTATGTGGTAGAAAAGAATGAGAATCCTAAATTTTCTATATCCATTTTAAACAATGGGTCAAATAACTTTTATTTCCCTTATAATTCTAGGGTCATAACTTTCTTTTTCATTTTGGGGAAAAAGTCCCATAACACTGTTGGCAAGAGACACTATATGGATTCATGGTTGTTGTCATTGATGGCAACAAAGGTCATCCCACATATCCGCAAGTCATAATGTGTCTCTACCGGAAGTCAGAATAAAGATTGTTGTGGTCCGATGAACAAGAACAGAGCATGTGGCAAGGTCCGACAGATTGATCCGGATCTCTCAGAGTAAGTGTCTTGGTGCAGTGCGGATTTGGGGAAGTCAAGAGGACTACCTTGAGTGGTATATTCCAAGGATTTAGCCTCCGGTGATGGACAAGGAAAAAGATATGAATAGTTGAGTACCGGATTCCTGAGAGACAGTGAAAACAGAGGAAGAACTGACTGACAGAGTATCAGACTACTTTCCGGATGTGTTACTATTGATGATAGAGGTTGTGAAGGCATGAATCATGTTTGGCCGACATGATTAATGATATCTACAAGTATATGCTTGATCCGCATTGCTTGGTGAGGAAGGATTCAGCCGACAGAACAAGAGTTTGTAAGAAACTAGACTGTTCCGGATGCCGACTAGAAAGGTGATGAAATTACTTGTGCGGATATATATAGAGGATGGATTTAGTTGTGAAGAGAGTGATGGTGTGAAGATATATGCGAATAAGTCCAGAACAGAGCAGAAGTAGCAAAAAGGATCTGGTATGTGAAAGATAGCAGAATAAAGAACAGAGGAAAGATGAAATGCAGCAGATCAGTGTACTGAGCCTAACTAGAACTGAACTCCAGCATATGCAGATGCTTCCAATCAGTTCAAGACTGTGATTCTTATCACTTTGTAGACAGTGTGTCTTCTTGTAGGCAGTGGGCCTCTTGTGAGCAGTGTGCTCGGGCAGTGAGCCCTAATTGGCAAGTGCCATTTTGTAATTTCCTATTCTTCTAACAGAGAATAATTTTGGGTTAATCACCCCGTGGTTTTCTCCCTTAACAGGGTTTCCACGTCAAAAATACTGTGTCATGTGTTTCTTATTTCATGATTAATGTTTTTGTGTTTGATTCAATGCTGCATCAATTAAAAGAAAGTTCAATAAGGGAAATAATTAGGATAACTGATTCACCCCCCCCTCTCAGTTATCAACAATTGGTATCAGAGCTAAGTTCCTCCTAATAGAGCCTAACAGCTTGAGGAAGATCTGGGAGTTCAAATGGATGCATATGGTTTAAGGGAGCAACTCAAGACTGCTCTTGAGGATCTTGAACAGTCAAATTCTGGAGTCAATGAATTAAAGGAAAGACTCAAACAGGCTGATGAATTCATGAGAGAATTAAAAGACAAATTAAGTCTCTCTATGAAAAAGAGAAAGGAGCTGCTCCAACAGTTGGCAAGACAAAGTGAAGAAAGCAATACAAATGAAGAATTGACTGAGCAAACCAAGTTATGTGAAAAGTTATCAAAAGAAGTCATTATGTTAAGACATGAAATGGAATCAGGAACTATAAAGTTTACTCAAGAGATTGAAGAAAAAAGAAAGGCTGAAGACAATCTAAGACAATCTCTTAAAGAAAAATCAGAAGAATGCCACCAGATGGACAGGATTATCAGACATCTTGAATCTGATCTTGAAGATGCCAAAGCTAATGAAGAAAAACTTGAGGATCAAATTGCCTCTCTCAAAAGAGACCTTCAAACAGCAAATGAATATAAAGAGAAATTCAAGATAAGTTCTGCTCAACTTGAAGTTCTTCTTGGAAGTCAAAAGAGGACAGATGACAAGTATGGTTTGGGATATGAGAAAGGAGAAAGCTCCGGATCCGGTCAGAAGAATCTTGGATCAGAAAATCCAAGGAGCAGGCCTAGAAGACCTCCGGTTAGACAGCCAAATGCTCAAAGATATCCATCCTTCAATGGATACTGCCACAGCTGCAACCACTTTGGTCACAAAGCTAATCAGTGCAGAATGAGAATGAATCAGATTAATTCATCCTTCTCCGGACAGTGCTTCAACTGCAAAAGGTATGGACACAAATCCCATGAATGCAGAATTATGCAAGCAAACAAATCATTCAAAGGTAGATGCTTTACATGCAATAGAGTAGGTCATATGGCTAATCAATGCAGATCAAGAGGACATCAGTCAAATATGCAAAGAAATGTTATTTGCCAAATCTGCAATAGGTCCGGTCATAATGCTAAAGTCTGCAGAAACAAGAATCAGGACAAAAGAGGTCCGGTGTATAATCAGAATCAAGACAAGGGTAAACAAAAGATGAATGCGGATGAAGTTAGGAATCAGATGAGCAAGATTTGGGTGAAGAAAAGTTCAGAGAATGTAGAGGTCGGATCCGCACCAGACTCTGGTGCTGAAATTTCTTCCGGAAATTAAAAAGTGAGCTCAGGCTCAGGGGGAGACTCAAAGAAAATCCTGTTCCCCCAGCCAAACAAGTGGTGCCGGATGTGGCACAAGATGCGGATTAAAGGGTTTGCAGATATGAGTCTTGAGATGCTTCAGTCAAGATTTCAGAGGTCCGCATGGAGTTATGAAGAAGCTGTGATCGATCAAATAAGACCTGTTCAGGGAGATGCTCCGGTATGACAAAGGATTACAAAAAGGTCCGGAGAGATCCGGAAGTGCACTATCCTGTTCTGCGGTTTGGACAGAATGCTTGGGATGTTCTTGTAATATGTTACCTCGATTTATTCATGTTTGAAAGATCCGGATGATATTCACAGATCAGGACTAATCCGGGATACTCCAAGCTATCCAGACAAGGCAAACCGGATTAATGTAGGTGAAGCATTTATTGCAGACAGATATTAGGGTTCGCGGAGCAATATAAGGGATTTCTCAAAAGTCATTTGCTCATTCTGCACTCAAGAAGAAGCGAATAGTGGAGCTCTGCAACAAGATTCATCAAGCACACCAAGGATCTCCTGCTGAAGTCATTGCATAAAGAAATCAACCCAATCACTCCGTGCAAATCGAAGGCGCATAAGGTATTCTCCGTTTTTCATTACCTCACTGCAAATCTTTGAAGAATGGCTACTCCAAATATAGTTAAGATCTCTGATAGACCTCGCCCCTCATTCAAGAAACATCCTTACAAATCATTGGAGATAGATCCACTAGGAGCCTTCTCTAGTGTTCCTCATGGTGTATTGCATACGGAAGATATTAGGGTTTACATCCATACGAATCTTGAAGACTTTGGAGAATCAAAACTGATGGATATCTATCACAAACAATTGATAGATGACTCCTTTGAGATCAAACCTCAGTATAAAGCCATCCAGAACAAACACTTTGCACAGTGCATTCATTTCCCCTGTTTTGAAGAAGATGAATGGGTCTGGTATGTACTAAGTAGAGTACATGACAACTTCCTATGGTTGAGCAAGCCCTTCAAGATCACCAAGGACGCAATTAGGGCTGTAACCGGTCTGCACTCATCCGGTGGATTACCTGTTCTCAAATCTGTCAAAAATCAGACAGTCAGTGATGCAACCGGATCCAAGTTTGACAAGAGAGCTATGACAGTTGATGATATCATTGAACCGGATGTCAAATTTGCAGCTATGATAATTGGTTACAAAATCTATCACTCCAGTAGGGAAAATTCAGTACCGGGAACTGCAATCTACACAGCCTATCAGATGTTAAAGGAGAATGCAGACTATGACTTGCGCGAGCTTCTAGTTAACCAACTCTTTGAAAATCTGCAGAAGATTAAGAAGGACAAGAAAAACTCCTTCAAATATGGCAATCTGATCCTTTGTCTCTTCTTTTACTACATGAATGAGCTTCCCGGATCCAGTGGATGGATATGGCAGAATGACAGACCGGTTGCCATTCAAATCAGAGACTATTTGCATGGACTTGGGGATGCAAAAGCAAGAAATACAGCTCTATGGGGTTACTTCAAGAACTTCCAAAGCATGATGCATGCAAGAGAAAGAATACCCCAATCCCTTGTTGAAAAATACAAAGACACAGTATGCTTCATGGTAGAAACAGATCAGTGTCTGATGGAGGCAGTGGAGCCAAGGACTGTCTGGATCATGCCCATGGGGTATGAAGTGGATGAACAGATAGTAGAGCTGCATGTTCAACACATGCTAAGCCAGCCCAAAGATCCTAAGGCAGAAAGGTTCGGAACCTTTGAGGAACTGAGTGTAAAGTTACATGTAGAACTCAGGGAACCGGAGATAAAGAGGAAGGTAAGAAAAGAAGTTGAGCATATTGCTCAAGGCCTAGGCATCTCAAAAGAGGCACTTGATGCCAGCCGGGAAAAGAGGAGGAAGGCTGAGGAAGAAGAGAAAAGTAAAGAAAGTGTTCCAGTTGAAACTCCCACCCGGACCAGATCATCAAAAAGATCTGCACCTCCCTCAACCAAAAGTTCAAAACCGGAAGTCCAGGCATCCGGTAAAAGATCCAAGACAAAAGCCACAAGGGCTTATAAAAGCCAAAAGGATGAAGAGGAAACAGAGTCAGATGAGGGAGTAAAAGAAATAAAGAAGCAGAAGAAGAAAGGATCCGGTAAACCCTCCTCAGGACAAGACAAGGATGAAATGGCAGAGGTATCTGTTGAAAGGCCCACTCTGTCTCTAGAGAATGTAATCAAGTCGGTCACGGTGGATGGAAACCTTCAACCAATGACTGAATCTTATGATGACTTCAGTGAGGCTGACCAAAAGACTCTTCAGGAAGCCACAGTCAAATATCTGAACATATATAATAAGGCTTTCATTGAGATCATATCTCTTATTCCTAAAAGCCTAGAAAAGGAATTGGAAGTAAGAAAGAACAATGCTCATGCAAAAGATCTTGAGATCCAGGAGCAGATAGCTATTCAGCTATATCCTCAAATTGATCCCAAGACAATGAACATAATCTTCAAGGACTGCAAAGATGAGCTCAGAAGTAAAGCCAGGATGAATCAACTCATGCTTGGTGAGACTGACAAAGTGGCCCAAGAGACAGAAGAGATCCTCCGGAAGGCCTTCAAAAGGTTCAATCTTCCTGTTGTAGAGGACTTAGGTACAGAAACAGCTGAGGACTTGGAACCCTCTGCTCCAGAAGAAGTGGCCTATGAACAAGCTAGCATCTCTCCTCCGGTTTCCCCTACAGTCTCCGGATCCAAAGAAAAAGAGAAATTACAGGAGAAGGAAGCAGTGGTGAAAAACAAAGAGGTTGACAGTTCCAAAACTGCAGAAGAAAAGAAACATCTGTCTCCGGCAAGAGACACTGCACAAACTGTTCAACAATTTTTGAGCAAAGAAACTTTAGAGATTGATGAACCGGAGCTTCTAAAAGGCCCATTCGACTTTGACTCTCTCTCTCCGGTACAAACAATGAAGATAGCTTCATTTGCAAATGCCAAGGCAAATGAAAAACTCCTGAAGTCTCATATGGAAGACTGTGAGTTGATAGAGGCTGCTTCCGGAGTACTTGTAAAGATTATGCCATCAATCCAGATAGATCCGACAGCCTCCTCTTCCGGTAATCTAAAAACCTTAGTCAGCAGTGTTGATACACATTTTGATTCTCTAGAAAAATCAGCTGAAGAAAAGGTCCGGAAGGAATTTTTGGATAAGAGATTTTCAGAAATATTAGAATTAATCTCTAAAGATAGGAAGATTGTGAGCATTGGAATAAAGAGCTTAGAGAATGCTCTTAAGGATGGCGGTGACATCTACAAATTTTGTATATCCTGGTCAAAGGCAACAGCAGCAATTGATAAGAAAATAAAAGAGGAACAGGACAAGCTACAAAGCTTATCTCAAAGTTTTGATCCTCTCTCTTCCTCCATAATAAATCAAGAATGTCAGACTATTGCAGTCTTAAATGAAATAAAGAATCTTGAGAAGGAAAGGAAGAATATCACTAACCGGATGGGAGAACTTAGAAGGATTATAATCCCTAAGTTGGAAATTATGCATGAGGCCATCAGTGATGCTCAGACCACCGCCCAAACAAAAGATCCGACATATCTCAAGCGGGCAGAAGCTTTTGCATTTTTGTTGAGTGGTCACATTTCAATTTTGGACAGAATGAAGCAAAGTTGGGCTACAGAAATGATCCAATTGCAGACATCCTTTGCAGACATTCTTCAGTATATGTGAGTATGTAAATAAGCGGCTATGTATAGAAAATTTTTGAAAATTTTGGTGTGCGGACCCCACCCTTTGCCATTGATGTCAAAGGGGGAGTGAGGAGTAGTGAAAAATGAGGAATCCAACTAAGGGGGAGTTCCGGAAATTGTATATAAAGACAGAGCATCAGCAAAGGGGGAGCATAGTGAAAACACTTAGTCATTTTTCACTAAGTGTTGCCATCAATGCTAAAGGGGGAGATTGTTGGCAAGAGACACTATATGGATTCATGGTTGTTGTCATTGATGGCAACAAAGGTCATCCCACATATCCGCAAGTCATAATGTGTCTCTACCGGAAGTCAGAATAAAGATTGTTGTGGTCCGGTGAACAAGAACAGAGCATGTGGCAAGGTCCGACAGATTGATCCGGATCTCTCAGAGTAAGTGTCTTGGTGCAGTGCAGATTTGGGGAAGTCAAGAGGACTACCTTGAGTGGTATATTCCAAGGATTTAGCCTCCGGTGATGGACAAGGAAAAAGATATGAATAGTTGAGTACCGGATTCCTGAGAGACAGTGAAAACAGAGGAAGAACTGACTGACAGAGTATCAGACTACTTTCCGGATGTGTTACTATTGATGATAGAGGTTGTGAAGGCATGAATCATGTTTGGCCGACATGATTAATGATATCTACAAGTATATGCTTGATCCACATTGCTTAGTGAGGAAGGATTCAGCCGACAGAACAAGAGTTTGTAAGAAACTAGACTGTTCCGGATGCCGACTAGAAAGGTGATGAAATTACTTGTGCGGATATATATAGAGGATGGATTTAGTTGTGAAGAGAGTGATGGTGTGAAGATATATGCGAATAAGTCCAGAACAGAGCAGAAGTAGCAAAAAGGATCCGGTATGTGAAAGATAGTAGAATAAAGAATAGAGGAAAGATGAAATGCAGCAGATCAGTGTACTGAGCCTAACTGGAACTGAACTCCAGCATATGCAGATGCTTCCAATCAGTTCAAGACTGTGATTCTTATCACTTTGTAGACAGTGTGTCTTCTTGTAGGCAGTGGGCCTCTTGTGAGCAGTGTGCTCGGGCAGTGAGCCCTAATTGGCAAGTGCCATTTTGTAATTTCCTATTCTTCTAACAGAGAATAATTTTGGGTTAATCACCCCGTGGTTTTCTCCCTTAACAGGGTTTCCACGTCAAAAATACTGTGTCATGTGTTTCTTATTTCATGATTAATGTTTTTGTGTTTGATTCAATGCTGCATCAATTAAAAGAAAGTTCAATAAGGGAAATAATTAGGATAACTGATTCACCCCCCCCCTCTCAGTTATCAACAAACACTTCATGGTAGCTATAAGGAGGAATATCTATGCATAAATTTTCAATCTAATAAATGTGTTTTTAACAATGACAATGTTGATCTTGTGCATACTAATGTTGACTGAAGGGAGAAAGAATGTAGTTTTCTATTCGATGAACTTACTCATTTTGTTTCCTCCGAAGATAATGATACTAAAGGCACATTTACTCCACGTGATTTCACATGTGGGGATGAGTTGGAGATTTCTACTTGAGGATTAATATGATGATGAGAATGATACACTAACTTACAACCTAATTATTTCACTCTTGAGGACGTGTATAATAATGGTAGTGTGTAAAGATATTCAGTATGAGGGTGATGAGCTATGTACATGGTGTGTTGAGCCCCAAGCTTTTTCTCTTTTTGTTGATGAACTTTATATTCATTTATATTAGTTAGGTATTGATAATTCTAATATCATTAACTCTGATCTTATAATGATCATAGTAATTGTTAAGAACTTGATCAGGATACTTTTATGATTACCAAAGAATTGTAAATCATTAAGGTGGGAGAGTTTCAACCGGTTCATGTTGACATATTATAGAATACAACATTTTTGAATATTCATTTGCTCACCATTTGTAATATTATAATTAGCCGATAGGCTTTTATATGTGAGCATTATAGTGCTCGGAATTGTCTCACGCTGCAAAAAAAATTCAGGCCGAAAAATTTTCTAAACTCGTCTGTTGTTCCTATCGATGTATTCCTTGAACCCCCTATGGGCGCAAGTGCTAGTTTATTTCACTGTAAACAACCAAAACTAAATCTAGACTACTTGCACTTCCACCAAACACATTTATGGTTTTCTCCTAGTGAAATATAGTACACCACCACTAAAATTTGCAGAGCTTAGTTGATCATTTCGACAATGACAAGACATAAGCTTGCATCCCAAGACTACTTAGTTAGTGACCAACTTGGTTGAAGAAGAAAGGTTAACTAAAATCACAGTCTATTTTACCAAGATTCATAGAGAGGTCTAGGATCCAAAAAGAAAGGGAGTTCAATTAGGCACCGTGTGGGTGGTCTACCTTGTGTGGCTCTAGATTTTCCTATGTATTCTGGTTCTCTTTGTAACGTGTTTTGGTCTCCGGTGGTCCCATAGGCTGTTTGGCCTCATGGATGTTATTAAGATCATTCATTCGTTCATTTCTTCGAGGCAATCTGACTATTTAATATGGTTGCGGCGTTCATTGAATGGTGAGCAAGGGAACGCCTATCAGCATAACGAGCTAACATTTTTTGCATGGTAAATTCTCCTAACCGTCGATCTCCTTCTGCTGTTGTACGTCAAGTTGACTGCTCACTGATATGATACCAATGGCCCCGATGGATCCTGTGGTCGTCCTTGTACTTGCAGTAGCAGGTTGATCGTTGATTTAATTATGCAATTGCACGGCGTAAAAATGATTTAATATGAAGAGATGCCCTAGGGTTTCCTTTCCTGGGGACCAGTTTATTGGAGGCCTTCACCTTCATTGTCACGTATCATAATATCTCCCTCTGTAAGTCAGATGTACCTGCATACTTGTCTATTTAGTGATCTCTCCTCCTTCCTTTTGAGTATCTTACTCTCTCTACTCATCTTCAGTCTTCTCTTTACTCTCTTGTGAAAGGCAATAGTTGCAATAGAATTGGGGCTTCTTGAAGAAATGGTGCAAGATGTCACTCATCGTTCTTCGGATTCTTCCATGGATGAAAATGATAATAATATCACCACCACCAATAATAATAATAATACCAGTCCATCGAAACCCTCTACTTCAAGGAAGGGCGGGGAACAAGAAGAAAAAGAGGCGGCTTCGGAACCCTCGTCGGAGAAATGCAAGGAAGCCGGCAAATTGGAAGATTGTAAACGCGATTTCGAGTAGAAGAAATCACATGGAAAGACGAAGAAAACACTGTTATAGAGGGTAAAGAAAGCGGTGGTGGGACGCTATTATAGAGGGTAAAGAAAGCGGTGGTGGGAAGAAAAGGAAGGTGGACGCAGTTTGGAAGGAACAACCAGAAGAAGAAGAGGCCTCAAACCCTCGTACAAGGAAAATAGAAAGCCGGCAAATTGGAAGATAAAGAAAAAACCCAGCCTTCTCCTTCCTTTTCTCCTCGCTGCCACTTATCTTTTCATGGGTTTGGAGCAGTTTTTTCTTTTTCTTCCAATTTGCGGGCTTTCTCGTTTTTCTTTCTAGACGGTTTGGAGGCCTATTTTTTTTCTTACAACATCCACCTTCCTCTTTTTCCCACCACCGCTTTCTTTTCCCTTTGTAAAAGAGTTTTCTTGGTCTTTACATCTCATGGATTTCTTCTTCTCCGAAGCCGCATTTACCTTATTTTAACATTGGACTCTTGACATGCCGGGATAGAAGGTTTGCTAGGTTTGCTTATCATTGTTCCTCTGCATAGAAATCCGAAGAATCCGAAGAAACCATAGGGAAAAACCTAACATTCAGCGGACGAGTTGTGTCTCTCTGACGTGCAGCCTGGGATTATGCAGCGTCTTGGTGAAGTGTTGCAACTACCTTCGTTACGACCCTGAATAATCCTTTGGGACGTGGCTGTTGTTGAAACCTTTGGGACGTGGTTTTAGGGGAATATCTAAGAAAAACTCTGTCCGCATGGTGGAAGATAACGGAGGCCTACATCCAATGTAGATGTCAAACCAAGACAAAGCTTGGGAAGCAGACGCTTTTGAAACCCTAAAGTGAGTATGCGAGTTTTTATATTGTCCATTGAAACCCCAGTAACATTATGTTTATTTTTTATGTGTTTAGTTGGTAAGGAGATAGTGGATCTGCGTCTGGATCGAATCCGGAAGCTCTGCAGGGGTTTCATGTATTCCACGCAGCAGGAGGCGGGACTGGATCTCTTCTTCTGGAGAGGCTTTCTTTTGGGGTTCACAGTTTACCCGTTTCCCCAGGTATCCACATCTGTGGTGGAACCCTACAACAGCGTGGAACCATTAGACTTGTAGTGCAAATATAGACATTTGTTTTATTTATATTGTTGAACAGTTGAATCTATTTATGGGTTTACTTATATTGTGTTTTTCTATGAGTTGCAGTAAACCAAGGGTGATTAATAAGAGATTTTATCATCATGTGTATTAATTTAGAGTCTATGGTAAATTTTTCTGTTTGTATACAGCTGTCTGTTAATTTGTTATATGTGTACCCAAAGGATACAGATGCACCTCCTACTAGATTTGATGATATGGCAAAATGCTACTATTTACATGAGCCAGGAGAGTCCTGCCAAAATTTAAAAACTAGATATGAACCCAATGAGGTTGTCAGTTTATAATGATTTATTTTCTCTTTTAAGTTTAATAATTTGAAATATTCATTCATGTTTATGATTTTAAAGGCTGGTTTAATGATTGCGTAAGTTTGTGTTGTTAAGTACTTGGCATTTTTCTTTTTTTCTTTTAAAGATTGATATATTGCATATATTCTTCATAATATCAAGGACTAAAATGTAATATCAGTTTTGACTGATGGGAATTATGCAATGTTTGTCAGACATAAACAAGAAATAATTGATTGCCATACAACACCCATTTACTTTTTCTTAAATGCATATATAGAATACAATACAGAGCTTCTTAGAACTACAAGCAGCATTACAATATCTATATCTTCTCAAATAACAGAGAAGTAAACAAAAAACTAACAACATAATGATAAAACATCCATACAAAATAAAGATATTGCTGAAAACCATATGCTCCACAAGGACAGGCCCATCATGTAGTTCAAAAATATAATGTGGCTGAGACTGAAAATTGCTTCTGTAGTTATAGATGCAATTTGCTTCTTTTTGCTGACTTTGCAGGTTTTAGAATCCAGCTGTCCCATACAATAAAGAACCTCCCTTAAATAAACACTGTGCATTGTCCACGAGTACTAGTAGGCACCATTGAACAAAGAAATGAGGATCAAACTAGTCCAACCTGCTCATGGAAATGTTTTGCCACTTTCAAAGATACATTAAGCTTCTTGTCATCGCCTGTGAATCAGATAAACAGAAGCTGTCCAATTTCAATGGCAACCCACAGTGCTGGAAACATCCATGTGACCGCTTTAACAGAGGAAGAACTATACAAAGATCACAATCAAGAAAATTGAAGCAGAACCACTGTAACGGAGAATCTTTAACGCAAGAACAGAGTCCAAATGAATAGAAGGATGTGAAATTGAGATGTAATGTGCTAACCAGTCTATGAATTTCTCAGAATGTTAATTCATTATTTCCATATCCTTCAAGCTCAGAAGCAGACTCCAAGCACACAGAAGCATCCCTTGAACAGCTACAACGCTTAGGAAGAAAGTGCTGACACAAAAGACATGCTGCCAAAATACTCCACTTCGGGAATACAGTCCATGTCCTCTGAAACCCCAAATGCAGCCTGAGAATACATCCTGTAGCTGTACATAAGCTGTCAAGAATAGAGTTCTGAAGCTGTGAAAATGCAAGATTGCCTCATTTATATGATACCCACATGATGCAACGATGCAAGGGGGGCAACATTTGGACAGCTAAATCATCACGTTTTTGCAGTTGCAGATGCTGCTTACAGGTAAAGCTTCTGATCCTCTATGACCTATCCATAATTTGCAGTTTTTTAAATAAGTGCACCGATACGGTTAAAATTTTAGTTGGTTTTAAATGTTTCCAAATACAGGGCTACGACTAATGAGGGAAAAAGCAACTCTTCTTATCAGTGGAGAAAGTGGTGCCAGTAAAACAAAAACCACAAAAAGCTTATGCATTATTTAGCATTCATGGGTGGTTGAGTTGTAATTGGAAGGAAGGACAGTTGAGCAACAAGTTCTACAAGTAAGATGAATGCGTTATGTGCATCTCTGAGGCAAGGCCAGAGTTTTTTTTTTAATGTCGTATCACTTAATTTATAATAATTTAGGACCGTAGCGTTACTATATAATTCTTCTCTGAACTCTTTATTTTCTTTAATCTTATAGTCTTTAATTGGTGGCCAGGCCAAAGCTTGCCACCTGCCTAATGGTAGTCTCTGTTCAATGTAGAGGCTACTTGAATTATGTATAGATAAGCAAGTAATCACTGGATGGGTTTACTGTCAAGAATGTTGTATCATATTTGCATAAATTTCATTATATGTTATTATGTTTGTATGGATTAATATATTTGACCTGCTTACTAACGACATCCATTTACTTGTGTTTTTTTTTTTTTTCTATGGGAAGAATGCAATTTGACAAATAAAAATACAGTCCACAGGGGACTGTTCAACATTCAGTGTTTGTGTTTGTATATATTTTCTTTACTGCTGTATGTTTGTATATGCTGTTAATAGTGCTGTCTGTGTTTATGATGGCAGTATTTATCTGCTGTCTTTACAGCCTGCTTTGTTATTGTATGCATCCATTTACTTGTTTTAAGAGCTACCGCATATGGAGATTCGGCGCATGGTTTTTTTATTAGTCAATATTGCATAAAAAATGAATGTAAATTAAAATGATTAATTGCTGCATCTTAGGGTTGTCTATCAATTTGTTGTTTTAATTTTTTCTGGTTTGTGTTGATTATCTTCTGCAAATACTTTTACAATTTTTGCCTGTTAACATGGACATAACATTAGTCATCTTCAACTAGTCAGCAAACAATTTATGTTGTGAAAAATTAATTTCATTATACAATGTCATTATTGGTGGTGCATTATATTTAGAACAAGATAAATTTTCTTGGGTATGGTTTCAATTTTTAAGTACAGAAGTTAAAAAACTCCTCTTTTTAGAAAAATGTTTTTGTAGAACACAAGTGTTATATTTATAATTGCTATTGGGGGGCCTTTTCTCAAACAAAAATATGTGCTGGCCTAGGCATTGTCTTCAACTGGAATGAGAACATCAAAGCCATCAAGAGTCTACTTTACGATTTCATTTTTGTCACTCAAATATATTTATATATTTTTTTCCTTCTGCAACCCCACATCCATCATTAGATTTATAAGCCATACCAGATATTCAAATTAAGTTATCTAATTTTGTGGGAAAATATTAAATTTTTTAGATTTTTATAGGGTTCTACTTAAATATTAAACAATTTATAAAGAATGAATGAATGAATGAAAGATTTTAATAACGTCCACGAGGCCACAGCAACCTAAGGGAACTCGAACAGCACCACGCGAGCCAAAGAACCTGGCAGCGAAACATTTAACAGTTTGAAGTTTCTTTTCGAGGTCGGATCTCCTACAATGGATTTTGATCAGTAGGTTTGCAGCTTTATTTAATCTTGCCTCTGCAAACAAGGTGTTTAAAGTGTTGATATTCAAGATTTCATCATAGCTGTCTCGAATGTTGTTGTACGTTGAGCATTCCATGATGAAATGCCACTGTCTCCACCACACCTTTGTCGCAAAAAAGACACTATTTTCCCACTCCTCTTTGGGAGTCATCCATCTGCGTGTTTCACATCTAAGACGGTGTGAGCTTGTCCTTATTTGTGCAATCAACATTTTTGCTTTCCATTTAATATGTGTTCTTATGTAGGCCTTTTCGTCATGGTCCCACGTGGGGTTGAACTCCTTGATATAGTAAGCTTTTTTTCGGCCCTTTTGATTGGTCCACATGGTGTGTTTAAATTTTTTTCTAACATATTTTTTTATTTCCTCTTTGGCATGTGGGCACTCCTGCATCTTAATGCCCCATTTCTTTAACCACATGTCATTTTGTTTCCTCCATGTCTTCTTTCTTCTATTTAGCCTTTCTTCCATGACAACGCTGAAGGTGTTCCCTTTGGCAATGACAATGGCAATTGACGGTAGGAATGCAAGATGATTGAAGGCGTGTTGACCGTTTGATTTCGCGGTCACTATTTTCACCATTTTTTCTGGCTTGAACGGTATTTTCGCTAGGGTAGACCATCCCTTTTTCTGTTTGTGAAAAGCTCAAGGGGATAAAAGAGGAAGTAAATAATATTTATAGATGGTAAATAAATCAAAAAGTTTTATTAAAAATTGGTAATGTTATATGTTTGCCCTAATATAATGAAAATTATATGATTATATTTATTATTGCATATTATATTTTATATAATATGAATTATAAAATATATATTTTTTTATTCATAATATTAAAATATACTATTTTTTTATTAGTTTTATATTTATTTCATATAAAAAGTCTATTGTAATTATATTTACTATTATATTTTATTATATAAAATATATACAATTGTTAAATATAAATAAAATATACTACATTATTACTATATATAATATGTGTTTTTAAGTATAACACTATTTAAATTAATCTATAAGAAATCTAACAACTCAATTAACTTTACATGGGTTGAAAGAGGGGTGTGTAGGGAGAGAGAGAGAGGGCAAGGTACAGAGAAGGGGGTGGGGGGTTGTGGTTGTAATATATATAGAGAGAGGGGGGTCTAATCACACCAAGAGTAATCAAATGCCCACTATTGCTGATACCAACATAGTTAGCTAAGATCTAATTTGTGTGCCCAGTATGACAGTGTGTGTGTATCAATGGTTAAGTAGTTATGGCTAGGCATGGCATCTTAGGTTGGGCCAATGCACATTGGACACATGGACAAGAGATTTGATACTATGCTAAGGCATTTAGTTATGAATGCACATTTTAGGTATTGTCCACAACTGGCTAAAACAAGTAGGCAATGTGTCACCATATCACTAATTGACAGATAAATTATTCTTAGTGGGCAATTTGTGACATATATAGAGGGGGGTCTAATCACACCAAGAGTAATCAAATGCCCACTATTGCTCATACCAACATAGTTAGCTAAGATCTAATTTGTGTGCCCAGTTCATAGATTTACTTTTTCTCCCTTATAATTATATTGGAGTGACTTATCTTAAGGGATCTATGGATGAGAAAGCATTAAATGACAGTGTGTGTGCATCAATGGTTAAGTAGTTATGGCTAGGCATGGCATCTTAGGTTGGGCCAATGCACATTGGACACATGGACAAGAGATTTGATATTATGCTAAGGCATTTAGTTATGAGTGCGCATTTTAGGTATTGTCCAGAACTGGCTAAAACAAGTAGGCAATGTGTCACCATATCACTAATTGATAGATAAATTATTCTTAGTGGGCAATTTGTGTTAAGCCCTAATATGATTTATGGACTAATAATAGAAAATCTAACTTGTAGAAAGATTTAGTTAATAATTTACATTATATAAAATATAGTATATAATAATAAGTATAATTAATATATATTTTTATATACAAAATAGATATAGTTAAATAATAGATAAATGATATTATATACAAAAAAACATTAAAACATACACTATAGTTGAGATGAAATGGCAACTTCAACTTTATTTGCTAACAAATGGTGTTAAGAATTTATACTTCCACTACCAAATTAAAAAAATATAATTTATTGTTCACCTTCCACTAAAATGCAATGGCCATTGAATCTACATTTGAGAGAGAGAGAGAGCAATAATTTTATCTCATAAAATCTTAGAGAGAGAGAGAGAGAGAGCAATAATTTTATCTTATAAAATCTTAGCGGTGTTTTGAACTAAAACATTCATGAATGAGACTTTGTAACCAAACATTTAAATGCTTTTCATGTAGTAGTATCAATATGCTATTACAGTGTTAACACATGGGCTACAATTCTTAATCGATTGTAAGCCTATTTATATAAAGGGAATCAATATCCTAACTTTTTTCTAGAATTGGGGGTGCAAAAGTTTCTTTGCATCATTTGGGTATACCACTCAATTATGTTGTACCTACAAAAATTTGTAAAGAAAATAAGCTTACCTCAAAATATGGGTGGAAAAAGCAAATCAAAAGGGTAAATTGATTAAGGTGGAAGATCTGTAGAATTCATAGAGAGAGAGAGAGAGAGAGAGAGAGAGAGAGAGAGAGAGAGAGAGATCATTCCTATATCATTTGCAAATTAATTTAATTTGATGTTTTGATTTGATAATAGGTGGAATCCATGGCATGTGCACCATACATCTCTTGATCCATTAACAAACATTGATAATGAAACTCCTTCTAACAAGGGACATGCAATGCAAGAAGATACTCTGAATGAATGCCAAGTCTTGTTAGGACTATACCTAGGCCTACTGTTACAACTAGATGGGCTCAACATTATTGGCCAACATGGGATTGACCAAAACCATAATTGGGAAGAACCAAGATTGAATCCACTGTTAATAGTGTCTACTATTGATTTGATTGATTCCAACCATCCAACATTTCATATACCATATGTTACGAATCGGCCTAGACCAAAAAAAAAACTATTGAGCAACAAAAAACCTATAACATAATTATGTCGCAATCTTCTACAATGGAATTATAACCACCTCTAAACATCATCATACAAGGAACTATAGGTACCAAAAAGTCACACTTTAACAAACATCAAGTCCACCCTCATGTTAACAGCGCTACATGGCGAGTCACCATTGTTGCTGCTCGCATTGGAACTAGAGTTGCAATTTTCAACATACATGAATCAACCATTTATTTTCTCTAAATACCAATAAAAGAAATAAGCCCCCTACAAGGGAAAACACTAGCAACATTCCAGGAAGGCATGTATTTCATTAGATACATTCTACTAGTTGAAATGAGCTTCATCAGTCCAAAATTGTTTGAACACATTGACATCAACTTACATGAAGCACTCCCTACCACAATCAAATCCCTTTTGGAGCCTATTCAATCATCCTCTTTAGTGACCTATGCCAACTCCCACTAGTCATATGGGGGAACACTCTCATCAAGCTTCTCCATAGTGGTTACATTGAGCAAGATATTCCGTCAAATCGGTCAAGACCTAGAAAAAGTTGCTTTATGTGCTCTTCTCTCAAAAATAAGAAATGTAGAGCCAAAAATTACATATTGAAAGGTTCTAATGTCATGCTCAATTTCTTCATTTACCTCTACTGAGCAATCATCTTTTTTATCCTCTATACATTTATTTCTAACAAATTAGTTGGTATCACTACATAATAAACATATTCTCCAATCTTTGTTAGTGCCAATTGCCAAGTCCAATGTTAAGAAAATTAAGGGGACAAGTCATTCCCAACCCCAGAGGATGAACAACTTTAAGCTAAGATCCTCTTATTTATTGGCCAAGAAACTATTTTATGTTCTAATTTGTGGGTGCAGACAAGCCTTGTGAATCGTGCACTTGGCTAGGTTAAAGCAATTACATAGGTTCGCTTTGGGATCATAACCAGCCAAAAAATCTACCCATTGTTCTGCTAATCTGTGGTTTTAACAATATACAAATCTTAAGGTATAACACTTGAAATGGAAACAATCGACATCAACAACATTGATTGTCAAGGGTTGACATTCACATGTATATCAAGAGCGTGCAACCTAGCAAGTCTTCACATATCCCCTAGCTTCACATTCCAAACATATACACATATGCAACATATGTTTCTCTTAGGAAACAAGATGAGGATTGATTAAGGGCTCTATCACATGCAAATAGTTAACCAAAACAAAAAAAAGAAAAAAAAAGTTTTTCATCTCCATACCTACTTTTACCTACCACTATTCAAAACTAACTTTATTATGAATCATGCCAACATATTTAATCTACTCCATTTTTTTTCCAATGCAAGACAACAAAACATATCTCTACATTATTTCTGTTGCAAAGACGGTTGCCATTGCACCAAAAGATCGACTTGTTAATGCCCGATACAACCGCCAGAGTTAATGAATCCATGGGAGGTGGTTAAGCCTTGTCACGAACCCAGGCGCTACGCTACACAACACAAAGAGACCAAGGGCGCACACCTTACAACAATCCCCCCCAATGCAAGCGAGGGGTTCGAACCCGTGACCTAGGCTTTGATACTATTGTTGCAAAGATGATTTTCGTTGCACCAGAAGATCGACCTGTTAATGCCTGATACAACCGCCAGAGTTAATGAATCCACGGGAAGCGGTTAAGCCTTGTCATGAACCTAAGCAATGCCCTGCATAGCACAAGGAGACCAATGGCACACACCTTGCAACAATTTCAAACTTCAAATGGACAACAAACATTTACCCTCGACAAAAGTGTATGCTCTCTTCTCGAGTATAATAAATGGTCATGCACTATACCACTAATTACTTATTTTCTACATGCTATTCTGATGTACCCATTGCACACTAAGCTATACCTAAGCCTACCATCACAACTAGATGGACGCAACACGCTTAGATAATTAGGTAGAAACAAGATTCAATCCATTGCTAAAAGTGTCTGCTATTGATTTCATTGACTCCAACCATCCAACTTTTCATGTTCCACATGATATGAATCAACCTACCCCAAATAAGCTATCTATTGAGAAACACAAATCCTATGACATAATTGTGTCACAATCTTCTGCAAGTCACCATTGTTGATGCTTGTACCAATTGGATTTGCATCTTTCAACATACATGCACTAATCATTGATTATACTCTCTGAATACTAATAAAAGAAATAAGCCCCCTATAAGGGAAAACCATAGCAACATTTTTGGAAAGCATGTATTTCATTTGATACATTCTATTAGCTGAAATGAGCTTCACGGTTCAAAATTGTTCAAACGCATTGACTTCATCCTGCATGAATCACTCCCTACCATAATCAAATCCTTTTTGGTGCATGTTCAATCATCCTCTTTGGTGACCTTTGCCAGCCTCCACCAATCAATGACATTTCCATGTATGATGCACCATCATATGGGGAAACACTCTGGTGAAGCTTCTCCATAGTGGTTAAATTAAGCAAGATATTTTGTCAAATTGGTCAAGACCCAAAACAAGTTGCTTGTCATGCTCTTCTCTCAAATATAAGAAATGTAGAGCTAACAATTGCAAATTGGAAGGTTCTATTGTCATGCTCAAATTCTTCACTTATCTCTACCAAGCAATCATCTTTTTACCATCTATACATTTATTTCCAACAAATTAGTTGGTATCACTACATAATTAATGTACACTCCTATCTTTGGCGGTGCCAATTGCCATGTCTAATGTTGAGAAAATTAGGGGGACATCATGCCGAACTTTAGAGGATGAACAACTTCAAGCTAAGTTCCTCTTAT
Organism: Cunninghamia lanceolata; assembly: GCA_027924645.1. NCBI lineage: Eukaryota > Viridiplantae > Streptophyta > Pinopsida > Cupressales > Cupressaceae > Cunninghamia > Cunninghamia lanceolata. The sequence goes on along the minus strand of BSBN01000237.1, from coordinate 22,020,769 downwards.
GTATTGACCAAGAAGTTATGCTATGTTCTAATTTATGGATGTAGGCAAGCCTTGTGAATCATGCAATTCGCTAGGTTAAAGCAATTACATAGGCCCACTTTGGGATCACAACCAACAAAAAAATGTACCCATTGTTCTACTAAGTCATGGTTGGCATCACCAAATCCCCTTGAAAATGGCATGGGCCTAACAATACACAACTCACAAGCTCTAACACTTCAAAGGGAAACAATCGACATCAACGACATTGATTATCAAGGGTTGACATTCATGGCTACATCAAGAGTCTGCAACCTTGCAAGTCTTCGCATATGTCCCAGCTTCACATTCTAAAGATATGCACACACGAAATAAAGCCCATATGTTGCTCTCATGAAACAAGCAAAGGACCGATAAAGGGAGGGAAAAAAAGTTTGTCATCTCTATACCTTTTTTTACCCACCACTATTCAAAACTAACATTACTATGAATCATGTTGGCATATTTAATCTACTACATTTATTTTCCAATGTAGGACAGCACAACATATCACTACATTCTTTCAATCTTCAAATGATAGCTAGCATTCACCGTCAACAAAAGTGTATGATTACTTCTTTTCTACATGCTATCTCGGTGTACCCATTACACACTAAAGTGTGATTGCTAGTATAAAAGAGCACATAATAGGGGAGGGGCTAGTAGTTGAGCGGGGTCCTATTGTTGATATAGTATTTGTGGTTATAGGATATTTATACTATATATTGTGAATAATTATTCCACATGTAAATCAAACAAATGAATAAATGTGTCAAGGTGGACCGGAATCGTTACTTGAACACATTAGAACTTATCAATATAATATAAGAAATTATAAATATATTCATTAACAAATATGATAAATAGTTTTTAAATTTTTTTTTTTTAATAAATATAAAATATCATAACTAAACTAGTATAAATGTATCATTTATAAAACTAGGTGCAATTCTAAACAAGTATTGTGAGGCCAAGAAACTTTTTCCAGAAGTTACGGAGTGATAGCGAAAAACAAAAGCGAAACCCTAACGAGCGAGCGAAACCCTAACGAGCAATATGTTTGCAGATTTCAATACGGTATGCGTTTAAACGCTGAAGTTAGAATCAGTGGAGGAGGAATAAATTAGCATATAATTCATGTTCAGTCAAGTTTAACATTATTTTCACCTGTGGTCATTATCTGATTATCCGATGGTATCACAAGGTATTATTTCGTACGCTAACTTTGTCTGCGTTATCTCTGTGCAAGGATATTTAAGGCGTACTATGGCACAAGTTGGGTGAAATTCACTTGACCGAAAGTTTTCTTAACGAATAGGATGTACAATTGGGTGAAATTCATTGCATGTCAACTGACAGTGTTGCGATTTGTAAATATTTCCTTAACGAATAGGATGTACATTGTTTCGATCAAGGACTATATTTCTTCGAGGAATCTACTTTTGGCTTGTTTGAAATCCTAGGGGCGATGTTTTGATTTAACTGTATTAACATAGTATTTTTATTATAATATATTAATTTTAGCAGAGATACAGTTAGAAAGAAATTATGCATTCACCTGAATATTTCTGAAAAGAATTGCTTAAAGATTTACTTATATTTATGTGTACCACGGGAAAGGTATGAAGTTCCTTTAATTAATAGCATGTACGCCTTGTCTCAAATAGGTTGCTTTTAAAATACATGCTTTTGGCGTACGACGTTTCAAATAGAAAAAATAGCTTTCAAGTCATAACTTGTCAGAGGATTAATGGTTGCAATGAATACAGAAGTAAAGGACTACTCGTTGCTTCCATTGAATCTGTGTGATTGTACAAAATAAATAAATAAATGACAGTAACACCTGCCAGAAGATCATCTGCTAAATGAAACAATGTAGGCTTAGAAGATCGTAGGCTTAGAAGTTCTTATAGATGAGTAGGCAAACAGGCGAGTCTCACAAGTGGAATCAAACGAAAGCAAACGTGAACTTGATTAAAGAAATATACATACCTACTTACACATAAATAGAAATATACATACCTACTTACACATAAATATATAACTAGCAATTGGAACCATAGGTTCAATGGGTGGGATGGAAACTTTCTCAAGAAAATATAGAATTTGTTAGATTTTTTATTATTTATTAATTTATAAGTTATTTAATCCACTAAATTATTTTATCAATTGTTATTGAAATTTCATCACATTAACCAATGTCTTCTTTCACTTATATTAGTAAATTTCTTTTTATATTACATGTTGAGATGAACAAATATTATCATGTCAATTGTAAATATTTATATTTTTTTAGTTATCATTACTTTACATTCACTCTAAAGATTGCTTATCTAGATTATTTAAAAAATATAATTTTGAAAATTATAGTTCACCTTCTAAATAACTTGTCTATATTGTATATATGTAGTAAATTAATTGAATCTCTTATTGATTTTTATATAATCCACCATAGAAACAAATGTATATTTAATCATATAATTATTTTAAAAATAATTATGTAGAGTACAATAGATTTATGTTCTACAACTTATATCTAAAATTATAAGGCATAAGACATAATTATATTTTTCTATTGAATACATATTAAGATGGTTCATAATACATCTATTGGAAATTTTTATAAGTATGTATTTGATATATGAACTTTATAATATTTATCACATTAAAAAAATTGGAGAAATACTTCCAACATATCACAATGTGGATTAATTGAATGGAACTCTACATGGTATAATCAACAATATTACGGTAACTAACTATATCATATATTATGGTTTTTTAATATTACGTTACTATTATATATATTATGTATTATTAATATTATATTAGTATGTAATACATTATAAGGTATAAATATAATACATTTCAATAACTTAATACCCTCTATATCTTTATGAAAATGTATTTAAAAATTCTAAACATATAACCATAGTTTTATTTAGTAAAGAAATTTGATTATATTTTGATGGGTTGATTTAAAATATTTCATAGGGATATAATTTAACTTAAAACTAATATTTGCATAGTACTTTGGGCTAGTGAGTAGTGGGTTAAAGGCAACAAGTATTTAAATTTAACTATAAATCATATTAAAAATAATTTAAAATTAAAAACTTTATTAAAACCTTAAAAAACGAATTTAAATTTAAGTAAAAAGAATTTCAATTTAAAGAAATTATATTAAAGAAATTTATATTAAAAAGAAACTAAATTAAAAACTTAAGTTAAAAACTTAAATAAAAACCTAAAATAAAAAAAAAGTTTAAAGACACTGCTCGGGAAAAAAAAAATATTTTAAAGTGCTTGGAGGCCGAGCCAGGGAGAGCACAAAGGAGCAGCGGATGAGTTTGAGGGAACGGAAAAGGTTAAAAAGTTTTGTTTTGATGCAGGGAAGAACACATAGGTTTTGAAGCAGGGGCAAACAAAGGTTCGCTGGAGGGAAGTGAGACTTCCTCTAACACAAGTTTTATTTTCTGGCATGAATTTTTGTATAGGGTGAGAATGGGTGATAGCAACGGCTAATTAAAATAACAATTTATGGTCAAAGTAAAAAAGTGATTTTTTTTTGTTTTTATCATTTATGATATTCTTTCATTCAACTTTTTTTGTCTTTTGTTATTTATTAGTTTTTTCAAATGAATGGTTGAGATATATTTATAGTAGTTCTTTTAATCTGGACCATTTATTTATGTATTTGAGGTAGTGTTGCTCATTAAGGAAGGCTTTCAGCATAATAATTAGAACCATGTTTCATAACTATAATTAGGGGAGAGGACCAATAGAGAGATATATTTCCCAATTAAATAATTACTAGCAATGGACCCATAGGTTCAATGGGCACGTCGATATTTACTTTGCCTAAGTAATAGTTTACCAAAGCATTGACAAATTACAAAATTTGTTTTGTAGAAATTAAGAGTACTTCATTAGTATTTCATAGCTAAAGGTGGACAATAAAATCAAAATCACTGAAAATATATATTTAATAGTTTGATATCTAGCTATTTTTTGTAGACATCTTTTGAGAAGGTCCTTCTCTTGCTTACATAGGATTACATACATTTTTCCATATGTGTTTATTTCTTTGAAATGAAAATGTAAGGAATATTCATAGATTTCACAAACTTCTTGCTCTTGACATTGCAATGAAAATGAACCCTTAATGTTTCAAATTCCTATTGTTTCTCTATTTGTAGTTAGAGCTTGTGCTTTGTGGATTGTAAGTACCCAAGCCATTTTCAATGGGATTTGTCGGTGGCAACTTTGTGGAACCATTTAAATTTCATCTTTGTTCCATGTAGGTCCAATATGATGTTGAAAGTTAACGACAACAAATAGAGGTAGATTCAGTGGGTTTCTTTAAATTTTTGTAGACAATAGCAGTTGCTTCACCAAGTGCACCATTGATAAGTCTAGTTACAACCCGCAAATTTTTATCTAGCATAACTTGTCAAAAATGATCTACACTCCTAACATCCATTATTGTCATGTCTTTCATACTTCTTTGTGAAGTGCTTTACCCTGTGCCACAAACCCATCTTCAATTTTCATTAAAATACATGTACACCACAAATAAAATTATGCGAGATAGTGGAGTTGAGTTAGGTTTCTACCAAGTAAGGTCATGATATGTAGTTAGAAGTTGTGCACCCATTGCCATAGACTATGTTGGTGCCTGCTTAGTCAATTAGGTCTCAAATGCTAATATGCAGACATTTTCCCAGGGGGTCATCAAATTTTTCTATCTTGGATTATCATCGGTGTGATATGGTCTATCGGCGAGGGAAACTTTGCATCCACCGATGCATTTGGTCTAGCCGATGGATGTCCATTGACGTGTGTTTGGTCATCGGCAGAGGCGTTTTGTGGTTCGCCGATGGGAAGTGGTCTCGCCGACAGTGTGTGTTGTTTGTTTGTGCCGTCAGAGTGACTTGGCGTATCGGGCAAATTGTGGAGAGTCACGCCGACAGGGATACTCTAGCCGATGAGGGTTGGACGATGTCCATCGGTGTAACATGGTGCATCGGCGAAGGAGCTTTTTGTTGCTCCTATGGCTTTGGTCACACCGACGGGAGATGCCATCGGTGTAGTGTGTGGCATCGGCGACTGAATTTTTTGTTTCACCGACGGACAGAGTCTGGCCAACGAGGGCAATTTGTGTGTTCATTGGCATAACATTGTGTATCGGCCCAGCCGATGGAGGATCCTCTAACAAGGCTAGTCTGGCCGATGGTGGATGGCTCGAGGGTGGTCATCGGCATGATGACAGGTATCGGTATGAAGTTTGGTGGTCGTGCCGATGGTTGGTGTCTGGCCGATGGTTTGTGGTTTGAAGCTTTTGTGTGTGTCCATCGACATAGCTTGGTGTATCGGCGAAGCCATTTTTGCTTCCACCAATGGGAGAGGGTCACCCTGATGGAAGATACCATCGGAGTAACTTTGCTTGTCGGGCAGATCGCAAAACATTGGTTCGATGGTGTGGGTCACACCGACGGAGGTGGGAAGTGGAAGTGTCGTCGGTGTGACTTTTGGAATCGGCGAGGGAATTTTGGGTCATCCCGATGGTAGTAGTCTGGCCGACAGGGTGTGTTTTGGTGGCCATCGGGGTGACTTAGTGTATCGGTGGATGGATTTTCAGTTGGGCCATTGGTATTGGTCACACCGATGTTGGCGGGAGTCAGGGCGATGAGCTATTGGTGGATGGTTCGTGGGTCGAGCAGGGCAAAAGCGTTCAACACTTAGTTTGCTCACGGCCATGCTTTTAAAATGCTAAGGAGATCTCCGCGGGGTGCATGTGGGACAAAGTGTTTCCTGCATTTTTGAATTATCAGTATAACGTTTTTAGCGAGGAATGTCTTATGCACTGTTGCTGCATTTTCTGGTGGCGGTGGGTGGTTGAGCCATCAATGGCGACTGTTGCAAGGGTATGGGCGATGGTACGAATGGTAAAACTGCCCGTTTGAAGTGTGGATACCCAGGTGGTGGTGCAAGGCTCGAGGCCTCCTCTGTCTCTTCCCCTGCCAGTTGCATTCATTTTTTATGAGCGCCATTCTTCTCAGGTGTAATGTATCTGGCGAATTTTGAAATCTGCCATGTAATTAATGCTGAGGACCTTCCTTGCTGTATTTAGCAGGTTGTGTTTCTCATTCTGTGGTTGTTGAAAACTGAACATATCTGGCTCTGTAACAAGATACAACTGTTTTTGGTTGCTCTGTGCAGGAGGTCTTATGAGTTTATGGATCTCTTGTTGAATGTCTCGTGCATGAACCTACTGATTTCATGATTGAATTTATGTGAGTAATGTTGTATCTGTATGTGTTTTGTTAATTCTGTCTCCAGTATTGCATGTGTCCTTCTAAATCTAGATATCTAAGGGGTGTCTGGTATTCTAGAATATAGAATTCCTGTATTGAATGCTTGATCTTTCAACTTCTACTCAAGGGGTAGATTAAAGTGTTTTCAGATTGAGTATTGGGAAGGATATACTACAATAGGGATGCCATAAGTAGAGATAACTTAACACTCTGTTTTGGGAGGGATCTGTAAGGCAGATACCATGACATCCCCTTGAAATCCAGTTTTAGTTGTTTATACTGATCATTCACAGGTGTATGGCTACTGACTCCAAGCCCTGGATAGGCACCAATCTAGCTATGTTTTGAGGTTATACACCAGGTCCAAATTTGCATCCAAACATAAATCAAAATCAAACTTCAACTCCAAACCATTAGGACTGTAGAATTAGTTTTAGGATCCAAAGTCCTCTGTCCACAACTGAACATAGGCCCAAAGCTAGCCCTTTTGCTCTTATCTCACAGTTTTGGTCTACTTACAGGAGGATTTATCTGCTTTGTGTCAGTATCCCAATCTTTGCATAGTTGTATCTCATGGGTGTTGAGTAGGGAATACCCCCATAGGTTTTGCAGAGCTTGAAGAAGAAGAGGAGATAAAAAATAGAGTCTATCTCCTATACTGTTGGCCCCTGGCCCAGAGATCCTGTTGATCACTGATGGCTACCTTGTAGGGAAATCTGGGAATAAGCATCCAGTCTGGGAAAAAACCAACAGAAATTGGTGACTCTACTGGGGACTTTGTGAAAGAACCCTAATTTTTAAAAGAAAATAGTTCCTAGTTATAGGTGGCGACTCCGAAGTAATCTCACAACTAGTCAAAGTGAAATTTATATGCAGGGAAGAAGATCCCAACGTAATCCTCTATTTGAAGATTTACCAGTAGAAAGAAGGATGATGTGCAGAAGAAAGGGAGCCTTCTCAGCCAGTCGTGAGGGTTCCCCCAGGAATAATGATGATATTCAGGATAACCCTAGGCCATCAGGGCAGCATGTGCCCTATTTTTCAAATGCAGAAGCTGATATTCAGGGTGCATATGAGAGGCAACAGGGTGGTAGTTTAAGAATGAGGTCAGAGGTGTTCCAAGAACACCCTTTCTTAGACCCTGGTGAAAGATTTGAAGAGGCAGAATCTCTGAGGGATGATGAAGATGATGACCAAAATGGTATGAGACCATCTACTTCCATGCCTAAGGAAGAACAGTTAGCTGAAGAAATCAAAAGCCTAAGAGCAGAATTAGAATATCTACAAGCCATGAAAATTAGAGATGACATGAGACAGAAAGTACAAGCTTTAAGGATTGCTCAGAATGATTCAGTTCCTACCCTGGAAAATGCAAATGTGCAGAGAAACCAGTGCAGAAATGAAGTGCAACATCAGCATAATGATCAAAGATAGAATGTAAATGATGCCAGAATACTATTAAACAATGTAAGAAATCAGAATGCAAATAGAAATATTAATGCTAATCAGTTTGATAGACAACCCATGCAGTTGGATAGATTCAGACAGCTGGTGTTTGATGGTATCCCTGGTTATCCTAACCCCATTAACAAGCATGTAAGGCTGCAAGTGCCAAAATTTTTAGGAAATAACATTGTGTCAGGGGAAGATCATCTGAAAGCTTTTCAAAATGTCATGGACAACTTTGAGGTTGAGTATTAGGATGTTTTCATGAAGTCATTCATGCAGTCTTTAGTAGATGAGGCTAGAGAATGGTATAAAAATCTGCCCGATCGGAGCATTTCATCATGGGATGATTTCAAAGGGATGTTTAAGGAGCAGTATGGTGACAAAACTGACCCTAGCTTTTTTGTAAATGAGTTCACCAGTATCACCAAAGGGTCAAATGAGCAGGTTGTAGATTTTAATGCAAGATTTACTAAAGTGTTGAACAAATTGCCACATCACCTGAGGCCGAATGAACCAATATGCATAATATTGTATATCAATGCTTTTGATGCCAAAACTACATATGGGTTAAGAGATAAAGGTCCTGCTACTCTCAGGGATGCTTTCAGAATTGCAGTGAATATTGAGAACAACAGGAAAGCATCAGGCAAGACAAAGAGGAGGGATGAGGTGAAAATTCTGCAAAATCCAAACAAACCTCAAAACACTCAAGGTAATACATCTGCCCCTGAAGATAAAATAGACAAATTGGCAAATGTTGTTAAAGACCTAAGCTATAGACTGGCTAGAAGTGAAAAAGGGGTAGGTCCTAATAGGCAAACTTACCAAAGATAGGAAAAGAGACCATCATTGCATGATATGCCATATAATACCAATTGGCACAATGGTAGGCCTGTATTTCCACATAACAACACAAATCAAAGAGCTCAACATATCAAGGAAACTCCTGATCTTTTGAAGAAAGCTATAAATATTGTTGATGATACTCCATGGTGCATAATCTGTCAGATGCCACATTCACAGTCACAATGCATGATTGCTCAGTCTTTGTATGATAATGATGTATCCTGTAATGAATGCAATGAGCCACATTACGTGCAGGATGATGATGTTAATATGCTATCCATAAGCAGTGGACACCCTCCTCATGATGCTGATGAGAGTGCAGATGATGGAACTCAGGCCTGTCAACAGGTTTTTTATGATGAGGATAATGAAGATAGTTATGTGTATGCTCAGGTCTCACATAGTTTTTTGGGTAACCTACAAAGACCTTCTGATGAAGAAATTAGGGCCCTCATAGCTGCAGCAATAGCCCAAGTCAAAAGCAATTACAATCTTAGAGGTAAAGCTCAGATAAGCAGCCCACATCAGCCAGAAGGCATTTTTGCAAGTCAGCCAGTGCATGGTCATAAGGGGATTGAACCACAAAAAAGGCACTGGGGAAATAACAAGCAAAATTTTAAGCAAAGAATAGGTCATGAATCTCAAGGACCAGAAAATAGAATCCCCCAAGTTGAGGATTAGGGCAAAAGTTTCCAAAACAAGAATGATAGTCAAGCAGCCATAAAGACTAAGGCCAGATCAGTTCAAGATAAGAATAAAACCTGGAGCAAGCTACAACTGTCATACAAAATTATGCTCCATTTGATATCACTCAAATCTTGTCTCAGGTAAAGGTTTCTGTCCCCTTGATGGAATTAATGAAAGTGGAAGAGTTCAGAGATAAGGCAGTATCCCTAATTTCAGGAGTGCCTTGTCAAGCTAAGCAAAATGTTCAGATCCAAAGTGAGAAGCATGTCTTATGTAATGAAGAAGATGAAGCTCCTGAGGTGTATTTAGGGGTGACCATGACAAAGTGCCCTTCACAAGTGGAGCCATTTATGTATCCCTGGTTATAAATGGAAAAGTAATTAGAAATTGTATGCTTGATTCTGGAGCATCTACAAATTTCATGCCTTTGGCCATCATGCAACAAGCTGGATTGAAAATAGACAAGGCCTGTGGAAAATGTTATGCTATGGATGCCAGAGAGGTACCAGTTATTGGAATCATAAAAGATGTAGATTTCAGGTTGGCAGCATATCCAGAGAGGAGCTACAAAATGAATATAATAGTGGTTGACATCAAGCCACAGTATGGTATGCTGTTGTCAAGAAGATGGGCAACACTGATTGGTGGAAGTATGTAGCTGGACCTGTCATATGCCATGATTCCAACGAATGGCAGGGATGTTAAGCTGGTTAGAGAAGAAAGATCATAAGAGACAGTGGAAAATCAAGAATCAGAAGAACATATATGCTTTGTGAACACTGACTGTGATAACTTCAAGGTTGTCTCAGATGATAAAGAGGATAAGGAGAAAAATGTTTGCATTAAAGAGCTGGACTAGCAAGGTTTATGGACCATGTATTTTGATGGAGCTTGTGCAAAAGAAGGTTCTGGAGCTGGAGTTGTTTTCCTGTCTCCAAATGGTAACCTCCTCAAATTCTCCTTCTTGCTAAGGTTTGCTTGTACAAACAACATTGCAGAGTATGAAGCCTTACTCTTAGGCTTAAATATAGCTCTCAAACATGGAATCAAGATGCTAAGGGTATTTAGGGATTCTGAGTTAATTGTATCCCAAGTTAGAGATAGGTATGCCTCAAAGAACAAAAGATTAAAACAATACAAGCATGTTGTTTGGGATACAGTTGAATTATTTGATGCATTTTCAATAGGCTGGGTAGAGAGATCAAAAAATGTCATGGCTGATTTCTTAACTAATGTGGCAATAAGGCCAGATGATATCACTCTATCAGATGTTATGAATGTTGAAGTTAAAGTCAGACCTGCAGTACCAGAAAACATATGTAGTTGGCAAGTGTTTGATGATGACAAGGACTTGTTAAAATTTTTGCACTGCATAGATGAATATGAGAACCAAGAAATTGACTTTCAAGCTTTTGTAGAAATTGTAAATGGAAAAGAAACTCTTATGGGGAAAGAAATAATTCAGTTGAAGACTAACAAAATCCCTAGAGGGTTAGTAGCATTAGAAAGAGCTTTTGACAGTAGAGACCAATTGGTCACAAAGATATCTCTCACAAACAAAGATGATTTAGAAGAGATAAATTTGGGGACATCTCAGGCCCCCAAGAAGGTGTACATTGGTAAACAGCTCGAACCACACATTAGGAGCATACTGATTGCATTACTGAAAAGATATAAGCATGTTTTTGCTTGGTCATATGAAAACCTTAAAGCTTATAGAGAAGACCTATTCCAGCATGAGATCCCATTGAAGCCTGGAGCTAAGCCATTTAGATAGAAGCAAAGGCCTATTAATCCTACCTTAGCTCAAAAAATGCAAGAAGAACTCAAAAAGTTTAGGGAGACTGGAATAATTATGCCAATCAGACATTCAACTTGGGTGTCTAACCTTGTGCCAGTTAGAAAAAAGAATGGTGATATTAGGCTTTGTGTTGACTTTAGAAATTTGAATGTATCCTCCTTAAAGGATAATTACCCATTGCCTAATATGGAAGCTATGTTGCAAAAAGTGACTGGTTGTGAACTCCTATCCATGATAGATGGATTCTCAAGTTATAATCAGGTGAAGGTAAAGGAATCAGAACAATACAAGACTGCCTTCACCACTCCATGGGGAACATATGTATATGTTAGAATGCCATTTGGGCTAACGAATGCAAGTGCTACATTTCAAAGAGCAATGGATGTTGCTTTTGCAGGGTTGATTGACTCAATCCTGGCTGTATATCAGGATGATCTGACTGCCTATTCAAAGAAAGAAGAGCAACATTGTATGCACTTGGAACAGATTTTCATTAGAACACTAGAGTATGGCATTTCTCTAAATCCAAAGAAGTGTGCTTTTGGGGTAGTTGAAGGAAAGCTCCTAGGGCACATTGTTTCCAAAGATGGAGTTAGGATTGATCCTGAAAGAGTAGCTGCAATTGATAGGATTCAGATGCCAAAAATAGTAAAAGGAGTTCAGTCCTTCTTTGGACAAATAAATTTTGTTAGGAGATTTGTTCCCAACTTTGTAGAAACCACAAGGAACATTTCTAAAATGATGAAGAAAGGTGAGACTGTCAGTTGGGAAGGTGAAGCAAGCAGATCTTTTCAAAACATCAAGGAAGCAATCAAGATGGCCCATGTTCTTAAATCTCTTGATTTCTCTAGGCCATTTCAATTGTTTTCATTTGCTTCTTTCCATACTGTTGCTGCATGTTTACTACAGAAAAATAAAGATGGATTTGAGCAACCCATAGCTTTCTTCAGTATGTCCTTGCAGGCTTCTGAGTTAAAATATGATATTATGGAAAAATAGGCATATGCACTAGTCAGAGGAATCAAGAGTTTCAGGCCATACCTGGTAGGATCCCAGATAGTTGCATATGTGCCTCATGCAGTAGTCAAATACATCTTCACTCAACAAGAGGTAACAGGAAGGAGGTGCAGGTGGATAAACAAACTGTAGGAGTTCAACATAGAAATACAAATTACCAAGTTGGTAAGAGGACAAGGATTAGCCAAGATGATGGCACAGTCAAACTTCGAAGCATGCCAAATCAATACAGTCCAAAATGAGAATGTTAATGTATCAAAATCTGAATGGTATAAGGACATCATATATTACTTGCAAAATCTAAGTTGTCCTTCCCATTTCGGTGACAGTCAAAAGAGAACTTTAAAACTACATGCAATCAGGTATGTTATTGTTCAAGGTGAGCTGTACTGGAAGAACCCTGATGGTGTGCTGCTAAGATGTGTGGATGAAGATGTAGCCAACAATGTTTTGATTGACATGCATAAAGGAGTGTGTGGTGGACATTACACTGCCCAAACAATAGCTCATAAGATTCTCAGAGCAGGATATTGGTGGCCCACTCTCTTTTCAGATGCACAAAGGCTGGTAAGGAAATGTGACCCTTGCCAAAGGTTCTCAAGAAAGTTAAGATATGAAGGTACACTGCCCCTTAGAACTGTAACTGTGGATGCTCCATTTCAACAATGGGGAATTGATTTCATAGGGGAAATTGTAGAAATGTCAAGTGGGGGACACAGTTGGATTTTGGTAGCAACTGATTACTTCACTAAATGGATTGAGGACATTCCAACTAAGAGGGCTACAAGTAAGGTGGTTATGGATTTCATACTGGAAAATATCATCATCATGTTTGGAGTACCATTCAAGATAGTCACAGATAATGCAATGTGCTTCAGATCAGGTGAATTTGTTGATTTTTGCAACAAATATGGGATAAATTTATCATATGCATCACCATACCACCCACAAGGAAATGGTCAAGCAGAGTCAAGCAATAAAAGCCTCATGAAAATCATCAAGAGGATAATGGATAAGAACAAGAGAGCTTGGGATTCAAAATTAAAATTGGCTTTATGGGCTGACAGGGTGACAGTAAAGAAGGCAATTGGAAGGTCCCCTTTTGAGCTGGTACATGGTGCATCAGCCAGGCTACCTATAAACAATCTCCTGCCAGTTTACAAATTCATCCAAGAGAATGATGAGGAGATTGAAGACTCCATGACAGGAAGAATAAACTAGCTGATTGCACTGGATGAAAGCAAAAGGAAAGCCCACCAGATCAATCTCAAGAGACAACAAAATGTGAAGTATCTGTTTGACAGGAGAGCTATAGAAAGGAAGTTCCAGATAAATGACTGGGTGCTCATCTGGAATGCAAGAAGTCAGGATAAGGGCAAACATGGTAAGTTTGAACCCTTATGGATGGGCCCATATCAGGTTTGCAATACTCATGGGGAGGATTCCTATATCCTCCAGGCCCTAGATGGTGAGATGCTGGAATTGCCTGTGCATGGTCAATTCCTCAAGTTTTATTTTGCATAAATGACCTGTCTCTGTGCACATTTGTAAAAGTATGTATATATTATAAATATCTTGTACAGTGGGCACTTTTTTGTGTTTTGTCTGGTCTTCCCGTAGGTCTGGTTCTCGCTACAGCCTTGTGCCTACACGTCCCCAATCGGAGCCACTGTTGGTTCCTGCTTAGTCAATTAAGTCTCAAATGCTAATATGCAGACATTTTCCCAGGGGGTCATCGAATTTTTCTATCTTGGATTGTCATAAGTGTGATATGGTCTATCGGCGAGGGAAACTTTGCATCCACCGATGCATTTGGTCTAGCCGATGGATGTCCATCGGCGTGTGTTTGGTCATCGGCAGAGGCATTTTGTGGTTCGCTGATGGGAAGTGGTCTCGTCGACAGTGTGTGTTGTTTGTTTGTGCCGTTTGTTTGTGCCGTTGGAGTGACTTGGCGTATCAGGCAGATTGTGGATAGTCATGCCGACAGGGATACTCTGGCCGATGAGGGTTAGACGATGTCCATCGACGTAACATGGTGCATCGGTGAAGGAGCTTTTTGTTGCTCCTATGGATTTGGTCACACCGACGGGAGATGCCATCAGTGTAGTGTGTGGCATCGGCGACTGAATTTTTGGTTTCACTGACGGACGAGTCTGGCCGACGAGGGCAGTTTGTGTGTTCATCAGCATAACATTGTGTATCGACCCAGCCAATGGAGGATCCTCCGACGAGGCTAGTCTGGCCGATGGTGAATGGCTCGAGGGTGGTCATCGGCATGATGACAAGGATCAGTATGAAGTTTGGTGGTCACGTCGATGGTTGGTGTCTGGCCGACGGTTTGTGGTTTGAAGCTTTTTTTTGTGTCCATCGGCATAGCTTGGTGTATCGACAAAGCCATTTTTGCTTCCGCCGATGGGAGAGGGTCACCCTGATGGAAGATACCATCGAAGTAACTTTGCTTGTCGGGTAGATCACAGAACATTGGTCCGATAAGGTTACTTTGGCCGATGGAGTGAGCGTCGGCATGATTTTTTGATGTCGGCGTAGGTTTGAAGTGTTGCTCCAATGGTGTGGGTCACACCGACAGAGGTGGGAAGTGGAAGTGTCGTCGGTGTGACTTTTGGAATCAGCGAGGGAATTTTGGGTCATCCCGATGGTAGTAGTCTGGCCGACGGGGTGTGTTTTGGTGGCCATCGGGGTGACTTAGTGTATCGGTGGATGGATTTTCAGTTGGGCCATTGGTATTGGTCACACCGATGTCGGCGGGAGTTAGGGCGATGAGCTATTGGTGGATGGTTCGTGGGTCGAGCGGGGCAAAAGTGCTTGACACTTAGTTTGCTCACGGCCATGCTTTTAAAATGCTAAGGAGATCTCCGCGGGGTGCATGTGGGACAAAGTATTTCTTGCATTTTTGAATTATCAGTATAACATTTTTGGCAGGGAATGTCTTATGCACTGTCGCTGCATTTTTCGGTGGCCGTGGGTGGTTGAGCCATCAATGGTGACTGTTGTAGGGGTATGGGCGATGGTACGAATGGTAAAATTGCCCGTTTGAAGTTTGGATACCCAGGTGGTGGTGCAAGGCTCGAGGCCTCCTCTGTCTCTTCCCCTGCCAGTTGCATTCATTTTTTATGAGCGCCATTCTTCTCAGGTGTAATGTATCTAGCAAATTTTGAAATCTGCCATGTAATTAATGCTGAGGACCTTCCTTGCTGTATTTAGTAGGTTGTGTTTCTCATTTTGTGGTTGTTGAAAACTGGACATATTTGGCTCTGTAACAAGATACAACTGTTTTTGGTTGCTCTGTGCAGGAGGTCTTGTGAGTTTATGTATCTCTTGTTGAATGTCTCGTGCATGAACCTACTGATTTCATGATTGAATTTATGTGAGTAATGTTGTATCTGTATGTGTTTTGTTAATTATGTCTCCAGTATTGCATGTGTCCTTCTTCTGAATCTAGATATCTAAGGGGTGTCTGGTATTCTAGAATATAGAATTCCTGTATTGAATGCTTGATCTTTCAACTTTTGCTCAAGGGGTAGATTAAAGTGTTTTCAGATTGAGTATTGGGAAGGATATACTGCAATAGGGATGCCATAAGTAGAGATAACTTAACACTTTGTTTTGGGAGGGATCTGTAAGGCAGATACCATGACATCCCCTTGAAATCCAGTTTCAGTTGTTCATACTGATCATTCACAGGTGTATGGCTACTAACTCCAAGCCCTAGATAGGCACCAATCTAGCTCTGTTTTGAGGTTATACACCAGGTCCAGGTTTGCATCCAAACATAAATCAAAATCAAAATTCAACCCCAAACCATTAGGACTGTAGAATTAGTTTTAGGATCTAAAGTCCTCTGTCCACAACTGAACATAGGCCCAAAGCTAGCCCCTTTGCTCTTATCTCACAGTTTTGGTCTACTTACAGGAGGATTTATCTGCTTTGTTTCAGCATCCCAATCTTTGCATAGTTGTATCTCATGGGTGTTGAGTAGGGAATACCCCCCTAGGTTTTGTAGAGCCTGAAGAAGAAGAGGAGATAAAAAATAGAGTCTATCTCCTATACTGTTGGCCCCTGGCCCAGAGATCCTGTTGATCACTAATGGCTACCTTGTAGGGAAATCTGGGAATAAGCATCCAGTCTAGGAAAAAACCAACAGACTACAAGTCTCTTCCATAATCCTCAACGTTTGAGGAAAAAGTCCTTGGAACAAAGAAAATGTTTGTTATTTTATAAGATTCAAATCATAAAATTCCTTACCATTCCTTATCCCACAATCCAAACAAGAATAGAAACAAAAAAAACTAGGAAGGTCAAAAGGGTCATGCAAAATCTTAACAAATTCTAAAGAGCTCACTCACAAATATAGTCACACATCTTAGCAACCTCAAATTACTTCAACACTAATAGATTAACAAAATATATAGATATTTTATTTATTATTAATTTATTTAATGATTGTGATTTAATAAAATAATAATATTTTTTTAAAATCACTAATATTTTATTTAGAAAACAAAATACATACATATAAACAAATAAAACAAAAGAATAATTTAACAAACATTTATGTAAAGCTACAATATATATTAAATAAAAGAAAAGAAATTTTTAAAATAAAACTAAATTATAAAACATTAATATTTATTATAAGTTATAAAATACTAAATACTTAATAATATTATTTTATTATATAATATAAATTTTATTTAATTATTAAAGGTAAAACAACTTTGTTTTTTATTATATAAGGCGCGAAAAACCAAGGGCCAAACCCTTACAACATAAACCCAAAAAAGAATAACAAAGGCTCAGAAACAAAAAGAGCCACCAACCCCAGCGACAAAAACAACATTAATAGCCGATAAACAACAGATAGTAAATGTAGCAGTCTAACAACAGATAAACATAAAGTAAATAAACAAAGCAAAGGAGAAACATCCTCCCAGCCTTTAGCCAGAAATTCATAAATCTTGTCAAACTCTTTGTCCTTCTCTTCATCAGCTCCACGGGCAAGGGTGTCATGTTCCTGTAGCAGGGATAAATTGAGCATAACTGATCGGCAGAGCATACTGTTGATAAAGTATCTCATAGATCCGATCCTTTGTTCTAGGTATTCCACGCGGCCTCTGAGAACATCAATTTCATCCTCTTGACCGTCACCATCTTCCTTAGCAGCCTCTTCAACTTCCTCAACAGTCACCCTCTCCTCTTCTTGAACATTATCATCAGCTTCAAAATCTCCCCTGTCAGAATCCTCCTTATTCTCACCCCTTGCAGTCTCCTCTAAAATCTCATGAACCTTAATGTCATCCCCTTTAGCCTTGTCATCTCCCTAAGTAGAATAACCAAATTCACTTTCAGAATAATCAATGAGCTTAGTCGGAGGGGCCGGTTTACCAACAATTCTACTAGACCTTCTAACTCCTGAAGAATAACATTTATTTTTAGCTTTGACCGCAGTTTTAGCTTTAGCTTTTTTCGAAGGTCCTGCAGTGTCACTATTTGGATTTGTATGGGCCCCCATATCCTGAACTTCAGAAATCTCCATAGTAGAAACCTTAAATTTCCTTTTTATCCCCTTCACACTTCCTTTAGCAGGAGTATGGATATCTTTCTCAGTGTGCTCGTCCAGGGTTTCGGAAAAGGAACCACCTTTAAGATTTTGGTTATTAGAGGTAGAACAAGGCTCCTCAACAAGAAAAGCAACATCGAGAGGAGCATCCACAGGGACTTCAACAGCACTGGGGAGAATTGGTTTCGGGGGGTCCAAGGCAAGATGAAACTTATCCATTTTAGCTTTCACCCGCTGAACCAAATGTTCCAAAGAAGACATCAAATAAAAAGGAAAGCTAATGAGAGCATTTCTCCTGAATTGGTTAAGGAGAGGAAGGTGATAATTATAAACCTTGATAAAATGCCCTTCGAGAGTGAAGTATTTCATCATAAGGTAGCACATGTCATCCCATGGCTCTAGAAGCTTTGCATGATCAAACCCTCCTTGATAAGTGACAAGTGCCTCCCCCTCACCAAGAAAAAGCTTCTGATTGTGAAGGTCAGCAACCTTAGCCTTCTTCGTAAGCTTCGTGCCCTTCATAGAAAGGCTAGTAGCCATCACAATAACTTCCTCAAAAATTTCAAACCCTATCCGACCAATTTTAACTCTATGGTTATCCCAAGATAGGGCACACTGCACTGAAAGGTTTTTATCATAGCCATTGAGACATTCAAGGAAAGGAATGATGCCTCCTTCTTTGCAATAATGCCACACCACTGCATTATCCTTAAATTCACTACAAGAAATGGGCTCAGTGTGAATTCTGTCCCCCCCATTATCACCTTTCCTTCAGACTCCCAGAGTAGAGGAAAATAGCAAGTAGGCTCACTGTGTCTCTGTCTAACTTCAATAAACCTTCGAGTATTAACTCTACAGGCATAAAGAAGCAGGAAAGTGAAATAAATGAGGAAATTATTGAGCATCCCAAGGTCATCATTACTTAGATATGCCGCCTCATACTCCAATCTCTGTGAGTCCTTCCCATGCTCCAAAATCATAAATTTAGCCTTCCTATCAACATCAAACAACCAGCTCAACATCCCGTGGGCGATCATAAGTGCCAAATTGGCATCTGTCAAAAAATTACTTTTCATCATAATGACAACGTCCTTAGGCAGCCAACGCATCGTGCCACAAGGAACCGAATGTGCCAAGATGGCTTTCACATTGTAATGAGGCATCATTGAAAAGTTTTTTTTTTTGAATTAAATCCCCTATAGCAAGAGGGATATTATTGAAAATTGGCAACATCACCAATTTTCAAACTGCTGACCATGATTGGCAAGTGCATCAGCAACTCCATTTCCCTCTCTGTAAATGTAAGAGAAATCAACTTGGGTAATACTTTGGATAAGCATTTGAATATCAACAATTATATCCTTAAGCCGCCACCCATAGATTGAACCCTTAGTAATAGCATCAATAACTATTTTAGAGTCTCCCTCAATATGTAGCTTCCTTATACCCAACGTGATTGCCAGCTTGATACCCCATAAAAGTGCAGAAGCTTCAACAAAGTTATTACTTTGAATACCTAAGCCTCCAGCATAGGTAGCAAAAAACTCCCCAATGTCATTCCTGATAACCCCACCACCACTAGCCCTAACATCAGATTTTGAAGCTCCATCAAAATTTAATTTGAGCCAACCAAAATTCGGGGGGGTCCACCTAGTATTTAATCCCTGGAGTTTCTTAGAATTGTCAAAAGCAAGAATTCGATTTAGAATTCCCCAATTAGCAACCATACTTTTCTCTTGGTGAGTTAGAGGTTTGTCAGTAGTTTTGATATGAGAATTAGAAACACTTTCAATAAGGCTCTTAGAGAAAGACTGGAAGACTTGAGAACAATCTTTGACAGAGTCTCTAAAAATTATATTATTCCTTTCCTTCCACAGAGTCCATCCCATGAAAGGATGGGTTTGGTTCCACAGCTCCACTAGCCAAGGTTGAGAGAAAGTAGGAACCCAGTTTTTAATGACTTCCTTAATATCTTTATTACAGACCCACTGCAATTCAAAGTTCAGAAGCACTCTACTCCATATTTCCCTGGCAAACTCACAGTGCAGAATCAAATGGGGCATAGTGTCCTCTTCCTTAAGGCATAACACACATCTGTTAACTAGAGAAAAACCCCTTCTTTGAAGATTATCTTGAGTCAAAATCTTATTATGGGCCACAGTCCACCAAAACATATTGACTTATTAACTTCACATATGTCACATTAAAAATGTTAACACATAAATACAATTTTTATTGTGTTTATGTGTGTATTTCTACTATGATCAACATAAGAGGGTTATAACAAGAAAGTTACACTATGTGGAGGTGGTTAATGGAACTATGTGAACAAGATTTTATAAAACATCATAATTGAATACTGTGTGTTATTTTTAAATCTAAGATTTAACCAAATTTAACTTATTTTAAACAATATAATAATACTTTTTTAAATTAAGTACATCATAATAAACAATTAACATATTTTAATTAAAATATCAATATAATCATATATTGTACTAAACTTTTACTTTGGAAAACTCATGGACATTGAGAATATATGTGTGAACCCCAAACTGCTGCAAATTCCAGTATGTCTGACAACCTTAATTGCAATGTGGCCTTCGGGTTCAAAATAGATAAACCCCTATTTCTATCTAAAAAGCCTATTATTCAACTCATGGAGTTATTTTAACACTCATTGCTCTTATAATTAGGAGTTTTAACCTGCAAAATGGGTTTGTTGAAGAGGCATTGGAAACTTTCAAGCAAATGCAACTGGCAAGTGTAAAGCCAAGCGCCTCAACCTTTGCCAATATCCTACCAGCCTGTACCAAATGGGAGCTTTGAAACAGGGTATGCGCATAATTGAAAGTATATTTTTATTAGATGCACATGCTCAACGAGATGTGGTCTCATGGAATGCAATGACTGCAGCATATGCACAAAATAGCTTTTGTCAAATGCTCTCAAACTCTTTGAACTAATGAAGTACTCTGGAACATAAATTAAACATGTAAGCTTTACTTGTGTTTTATTTGCATGAAGTCATGCACGCTTACTAGATGAGGGCCATAAATATTTCAATGGCTTGATTAACTCTTATTGCATTACACCTACAATTCATCATTATGTGTGCATGGTTGACATTCTTAAATATTAAATATTATCTTAATTCAAGTGAAATAAACATATTATCTTCATTTTTGACCGCCTTATGTTAACTTCTAAAATTATTGATGTTGGGAAAATCGAAGGGGCATGTTGTGTGCTGGATATTTAGATTGACCGTTGATTTTTTTTCTTCCAATCTTGTTAAAACATTGTTACTAAGCAACAGATGGGCCTCTGTCATCCCTGTATGATTGACGATGAAGGATTACCACTACACCGTTTAAGATGGTAATTGTTTCTTTAATTTTTGTAGACTAAAATATGATTTTGCTGACTGTAGTTTTAATTTTTGAGTTTTACATTTTTTTTTGACTAAACACTTAAACACCAACTTTGCCCAATTCAACAACATCTAGCATTACCAAAACTATCACTTCATATTGGGGTCCAAGTTACGAACCGTCCTGCTTAGGAGATTGCTAGAGCATGACGCATGCTACAGAAAACAATTAAAAAGCGATAGTAAAGCATAGCTAACATGCCAATAAAACACACCCAAGCCATGCATCTCATACTATTATTGCAAACATTTTCCTAGATTCCTCTTACTTATTTAGAATCCCTCTACAATGGCCAACCTGAAGGATTCCTCTCAGAAGTTCAAACCATACAATTGTCCATGTCCAAATATATACTTCCCCCCTGCTTCACAGGTTTCCTGATATGCAGGTTTAGCATGTTCTTGATTTGGACACAATAAATTTTTTTAGGTCTTTCAAATACATCCCTTTGTTTTGGAGGGTGAGATTGGATACATATGAGTCCAAGATAAAAGCCATATTCGGCTATAAAAGAAGAGAGAAAAGGGCCTCTTTGTAATTAGAACAGCAATCAAAGGAAGGAAGCTCTAGAATAGGTCCTAACCTCATTACATAGCCTCATGTAGAATTTAGAATAGTCATATGAGTGGCAATTTTGATTATCCAAATTTAAACTCAGCAAATGAGATTATTTTCCATGTATAATTATTGCCTTCAACATGGAGCTAAGGAAGCCCACCATCACTATTGAACAAACAAATAAAATGTTAGAAATTAATCAACTCTTAATGTAGGAATGATTGATCTATTTTCTTTTGCAAACAAGGAGACTCAACTCAGACTATCTATTCAGCATTCCTTCTCTAGCTTCCAGGACAGTAGACAATGCTTCCATATAAACAATCATAAGTCAACTAAAGTTCAAACAGGGAGATTTTAAACCCATTTGAGTGGTCCATAAATAGTAGAAATCTCAAACAAATACTCAAAACTGAGATTTGTCAAGATCATCAAAGTAGGGGTGGTTCATGGTCGCGTTGGCTGAAATCCTCCTTACAAGATCATATTGCAACATTTTCTGCAAATTATAACAATTTATTAGTCTCTTAATCCTTCTAATAAGATTTTAAATTAGTATGATTGAATTTCATGAGTTGACAGGGTAAGGAAGAACATACAGTGAGTAGAGCAACCCCACTTAGCGATAAAGTTGGAACTACATGAGCAAGGTTGTGAGGCTTCCATCGTGGATATTCATTCCAATCCCTTAGTATATTTATTCCTAGCCATATGTCCTCATTTGGGGTTCCAAGAAGCCTTTTAGCCCAAAATGTCAAACAATGTTGTTAATTTGCTTGTGCAACTGGCTTAGTTTGCAACTAAAGTTTCCTTAATATCAATATATAGGAGTATTTTCTAGATCATTTTAGAATTTTACCTATCAAGCAGTTGTTGTAGTTTAGAATCACCAGGGAAAAGTGGCCTTCTCACCATTTCAGCTAAAGTGTAATGCAACAAAGTAGCTAACATAATATTTCTTTAATTTTAAAAATGTATTCAATTCTTTAATTCTTTCCATATCTATCATTCATTCCTAGATAATAAAGAGATAAAAAATAATTAGTGCTATAAACTAATTACTGGAAGAGGGTAAAAAATATTGGAAGAGGGTAAAAATTATTGGAAGAATCCGTTGCTATAAACTATGGCAAAGTTTGCTAGTTACAAATAATTGTTGAATAAACATGGTGCTGGGCAATAAATGAGAATATTGACATTTTGAAATAAAAGACAACCGAGTAGATTGCTAAGTTCCCCAGATTAAATTTAAAGAATAGCCATAGTAAATATTCAGTATAAAAGCTAAGATATAAGATAACAAAGAAACAATTCCTATAACAGTGAAACCAAAAAATACAACAAACTTAAAGAGATGAGCAGAGAAATCTAAAGTGTCAATACATTTTTAAATCTTTGCAACCTTAAAACATGGACTTTTTACCTCAGGTATGTACAGTTTACAAGCTCCAGGCGCTACAACTTCTGCGGAAGTGAGAGCAATGGTAGAATAATAACTAACAAGCATTGCTTTTATAGATGAGTTCCATGCACTATTCAAAAGCTGAAGGTGGCAGAAAATATTAAAGAGAGATGATATTTATGCATCTTTAAAGCTAGTTTTAATGAGGCATGTTGTACTAAAGTTGAATTCCATTCGAAAGATCTGCTAGCATGATGATTTCTAACCTTACCTATTTACTCTTATTTCTACCACAACCTACTCAGTTAATGCATACATAGCTGTATATTTACTTTAACAAGACAAAGTTGGTGGTAAACTTTAGGAAGACAAGATAAACTTCATAGCTGATAAAATTTTATGGTTGTTTGTTTTTGCTCGGTGACCTGTGCTCAAACACCACATAGCATTGTGGCAGTTTCTTTCAAACGATTGCATAAAAAATCTATGCGTCACGTCACCCTCTTGAAAGAGAAGGAAGTCAGATCTCCGCTCAATTCCCAATATCAGAAGAACATATCAGGATGGCTGGTGTTTTTATTTTATATGTTTCTTTTGTCCTCTTTCTCTCTATAACATGGAAAATTGAATAGAAAATATTTTTTCACAAATCATACAAACTAGCACTTGCACCTATAGGAGGTTCAAGGAATATGCCGATAGGAACAACTGACGAGTTTAAACTCTTAACTAGTTTACTTTTTTATGTTTTTGGCGGTTTAAACTCTTATTTGCATGTCATGTGCTGCCTAAAGACCATCTATTGTTAGAAACAACTATTTTGCTCATGCCAAAACATGATTTACTTGCTCATTTCGTTGTCAAAAGCAAGGTTTCTCAATTTAATGCCTCTGCATCTTGAGCAACTGCTTGCCATTATAGTATGTGCCCTTGGAGATCCATTTTTGCATGGATATTGTGTAGAGATGTTGTAGGTCAAAGGCTCTGATTAGAGCATAACACTCATTACGCTTGGTCTCCACAGTCTTTCATTTTTTGTTTGATATCAGGATTTAATATGCATCTTGGAGATTTCCATATAGACTATGTA
The DNA here is from genome assembly GCA_027924645.1 of Cunninghamia lanceolata. NCBI lineage: Eukaryota > Viridiplantae > Streptophyta > Pinopsida > Cupressales > Cupressaceae > Cunninghamia > Cunninghamia lanceolata. The sequence continues at coordinate 21,996,572 of BSBN01000237.1, read as the reverse complement.
TTGTTTGTTGTTGGGAAGAGCTCAGGGTTTGGTTGCCTGTGGCAATCCACAAAACCCTGAGGTATAATCTTGAAGAAGTTCTTTGTGTTTGTATTGGTATCTTTGACTAACTTTTGCATTGATGGGTGTAGGTCTGTCTCTTTTTCCTTCGTGAGGTTTCATGAGATCATACCACAGATCGACACATGATAACAAGCCATTAGACAACATTTCGGTGTTCCTTACACTATATCCATGAATAGTCAACCTCTATTGGATATTTCCATATGATCTATTCAGCCTAATGACATATAACATTGATCCTTGATTGTTTCATCTTATTGTGGAAGGCAATTAGGAAGTGCTAAGACATTAAGGTTTGTGTTATATCATAAGGGTGCCATTGGGAATCTTGTAAGACAATAATCTTTGTTCAAGTAGGGACTTTCATAAAGGGCAAAACAATGACAACCATTAGGATAAATCATCATTAAAGGGTTGCCCTCTCCTCATGAATCCATCAATGGCTCTTGATGACATGATATTGTTTAGTACACAAAAGTCATAGGTAGAGAAATCCCCACTTAGAGAATGGTACATCTATCATTAGGTCACTGTCATTAGATCATGAATCTACTCTGAGGCCAGGGATAAAACTATTTCATTTAGAAACCCTAAGCAGAGATTGTCTCCAAATGAGGACAGTCCAATTCAATTAATGGGATAGTTTAGTGTTAAGTGTTTTAGATTGAGCAGATGGTGGTATCAAAAGAGCTTACTATTTGTAGTACCCTAGGGGATGGTACCAATAAAAACTTGAAAATAAATGTTCAAATATCAATGCTAAAAACAATCCTCTTATGAGTGTTACAATCATGAAAAGGTATCCCATGAGCGAAGAGAACACCATGCTCAACTGTTCGGGATATGAACACTTTAAATGTTTATTGTTGTCAACACAATAGGAGGGACATTTATGAGTCAATAGCTTGAAGACTGTCATGAGAACTGTCATAGCTACAAGACAGTCTTGGTTATTGGCTCTACTACACAACTCTTCTCATGAGAAGGGATCATGGAGACATTCCCATCCGGGTATGGTTGATATCAATGGTATAGTGATATCCTCACCACTGTACATAGCCATCTGAGCAAGTGATGATCATAAGTAGACACCTGTGTAGGAACATTGAACTACAAAAGAACACAATCCATAAATGTTAGGACAGTCACAAAATCACCTAAGATAGTCATTTTTCATAAGATGTCCTAAACCCTAAAATCCTATATGAAATCATAGCCTTATGGAACATATAAAAGGTTTTGAAGGGTTGTGCAATAGCATTATGCAAAGGGCATGGGGGTATTTAGGTTGATGGATGTTACATGTTGAAATTTAAAAGCCCTCTTAGTGGACAATGGTAGTGACAAAAGATAAGAACCCTACCACAGTTAATATAAGCTGCCCTAAGTCATTAGCATGATCAGAGATCAAGAATCACCCAGAAGTTCAACAAGCACACACACACAAATATATATATATATATACACACACATTGAATAGTTGAAGATATTTACAATGTAATCACAACGAATGCCCCTCTGCAGAGCAGGAGTATTATGGTCTGGGAGTACAGCCAGGTAGCTTCTAATTATAGAAAATTACCACGCAAAAGGGCGGGTGTCAGTGACTCAATAGTCCACCTCTGTCAGGGGCTTAAGACCAATACACCATCTTCTAAATAAATCAAAACTAGGGTCACATGAGACCGACTGTTGTTGTGTTTCATGGCCAGTGCAGGCACAACACACAATAAATCAACACTAGTTATATTAAAACTAAACCTATTTCATTGCCTACATGCGTGAGTAAATATTAGATAATAGCGACTATCTTTGTCCGCGGTTAAATTTCATATACTATAGCACAATATTGTCTTTCCCTATTCTCTGAACATAAACCTTGGCTGCCTAGCCATTAATTCAAAACCATTCCTCTATATCAATTTCAATTACCACAATTGAGAAATTAAAAATTAACAATTCATTTAAAATAGGACATATCAAACCACTTATAAAAATTAAATTCCAATGGAAAGCATACTTACGTCTGTAGTTGTTTATGTCTGTAGCTACTTTTGTCTGTGTTGCCAGTGGCTTCTGTTGCTTCTGTGTCCTGTGTCTCCAGAAATTCCTTTTATTTATAGATTGTTAAGGCGGTGATCAAAGGGAGTGAATTAATGTATAAAATGTATCCATCCATCAGGAACTTTGCATTTACTTCGAAATCTATATTTGATTAGATGATTGTTGTGGAATTATACAAGACATTGTGAGTGACAAGACTTTTTCCTGGCGTGAGAACAACCAACGAGTTTAGAAGATTTTTGTGCCCGTGTAATTTTTTTTACGGCATGAAACAATTTCGGCTGCATTGGCTAATTATTATACTGAATGAATGAGATTCAAAACTTCCAATCTTAGATCCAAAATATTTGTACCACAATATGATACGGGGTGAAAAAAATATGTCGCTGAGTAATTTTCACCATCAAAACCAACTGACGTCTACCTCTTCGGGTTAAAAAAAAAAAAAAATCTTGTCCCTTATCACCATGTTATAAAGTTACGCGCATAAAATAATACAATTTAATAAATTTTTAATGGACTTTGGACTTTGCAAATTTCCCGGCTTGAATTTGCCGGCATGAGACAATTTCGAGCACTATCATGCTCACAACTAAAAGCCTATCAGCTAATAAAATATGATTTTTCTGACCATGTTTGCACTAGTTTGTTGAAGTCACCGGCTTGGTAGGAAAATTTAATGTTGAACTCAATAATATTATCTTCATTTTTTACCGCCTTATGTTAACTTTTGAAATTATTGATGTTGGGAAAATTGAAGGGGCATGTTGTGTGTTGGATATTTAGATTGACTGTTGATTTTTTTTCTTCCAATCTTGTTAAAATGGTATTACTAAGCAATAGATGGGCCTCTGGCATCCCTGTATGATTGACGGTGACGGATTACCATAGGCACCGTTTAAGATGGTAATTATTTCATATTCATTCACCCAGGGTTGGAAATCGTGCATTATGTAATGGTTTTTTTTTTTTGTCTTTTATCATTTATTATTTCTGTCAATAGATCAATGGTTCTTGGATTTGTTCTATAGTAGTCATTTAATCTAAACCATTTATCTATGTATTTCAGGTAGTGTTGCTCACTAAGTGAATGCCTATCAGCGTAAATATAATGCAATTGAGCCTATTAAATAATTAACATGATTAATATAATGTAATAAAGAGTAATTATGATTATTAATATTTATTTATATTTATAATCATTAAATAATATTTAATATTAATATATGCTTGTCGATGAGGGCGTGGTTCGGTGGTTAAGTCGCTCAGTTGTAGTGGCGGCCACTATAGTTCAAACCCCCGCTGGGCCAACGAGCTCACAGGCTTTATGCCTTCGCTCGGCCAATGAGCTCGTGGGTTTGAAGTGTTCTTGCTAGGGGATGAGGTCCCCTGTGTTGTGGCCTCACCGGTTCATTACTCTAGGCAAAAGCATTTGCGTGGAGCCGAAGGACATGTCGCACTAGCATTGTTGGTCACGTTAAAAAGTTTACCAGGCGCATTTTTAAAAAAATAAATAAATTAATATATACTTTTTGTAATATAATATTATTTTTAAAATATATTAAATAATTTATATTGTATAAAATATACTAAATAAATATAATTATATTAGATATTATATTATATATAAAATGAGTATAATTCAATTACAAATAAATATTAATATTAAATATATAATTTTATGATATTATATTACACACATACACACACATATATAATATATTTTATATGGTATATAATACTATGTAAGGTTCTGGTTAAATGGCAACTCAGTCCAAATATAAATTTAAACTGGCTTTCAAAAGAAAGGTGGCTTTATCTCCACCACCAGTAACAAAATAAAACTAAGAAAGAAAAATACAATGTGTAACATCAAAAGAGTGACATTTTCTGCATTTTACTATTTCAAGTAATTAAATGAAAGTAAGGGGAAGGACCATGCTATCCCAAACACCTTTCAAGGAAGGAAACAGACAAGCATAAGGGAGATAATAAATCTTTAACTAACATGTAAAATAGGATAAGTAGCACCACACACCTACATAACCTTCATCCTTCCACAAACACATGTAACATTAATGACCATGTTTGCTTGTGTTGGAATACTCTATTTTTTTTTATTTGAAGATATATTGAAATTGAGAGCTAGAGAGAGACAAAGAGAAATAGAGAGAGTTGGAGACCTAGAGAGATTAAACAAAGGGGGGGGGAGGGAGGGAGAGTATCTTAGAGAGAGAGAAAGGTAGACACAAAGAGATATAGAAAGAGAGAAAAACAAGCACATATATATAGAGAGAGAGGGAGGGGGGGCGACACAAAAAGAGGTAGAGATATAGAGAGATAAAGAGGGTAAAGAGAGATGGTAAGAGTATATACATACATGCATACATACATACATACATATATATATGTATGTATGTGTATATATATATGTATGTGTGTGTGTGTGTGTATATATATATATATATATATATATAAAGAGAAATATAGCCTGATCAAGAGAGAGGGACGAGAAAGATGAATAAAAAAAGGAAGATAGAGATGGAGAGAGATAGAGTGGCAGAGCAAGAGAGATAGAGAGGGAGAGAGATAGAGAGGTAGAGAAAGAGAGATAAAGAGATATGGTAAGAAATAAGAAAGAAGAGAGATCAAGAGAGAGTGAGAGAGAGAGAGGAGAGATATACAAAGAAAGAAGGGGAGATAGAGACATAGATAGATAGAGAGGAAGACAAAGAGACAGAAACCATGGTTATAATGACTAATCAAACTAATAACCCTAGAATTGTAATTGGAAACATCCAAGCCTAAAATTAGTATTACACACTAAAGTGTTGTTATCTCTAACAATAGCAACATTCCATCTCCAAGCTTCATTCATACATGGCACAACCAGTATAATTGGAAACAATGTCGCTTATTGAAGTGGCTCAAAAATAGACATTTGCAACAACTAAGTCAAAAGTCCAACAAATGGAAATAATGCTTAACACCAAGTCATCGCACAATGGAGAATGTTTTGCCACTATGTTTATGTAGTTAAGCTTAGTGTTGTCTCCTTCATGCATTTTTAAAGAATACAAATTTCTTCTCAAAAATAACTTATTTACAAGACACTTAGTTTGATATAATGCAATTATTTTATCTCATAAACTCTTAGCAAAGTTTTAAAATAAAACATTTATGAAGATTGAATTAGAAAGACAACCTAATAGTAAATATTAAAATAATTATTCATATGCAAGTTATAAATGTAGCCATGTTTTCTACTTGAAACTGAAAAGTACTTTCAATCCATACATTTTAGTTACCCTTTGGCATTTTGTACACATATTCAAAGTAAATGTATTGTAGGCCTTGCTCAAACTCTTTAAACTTCCACTATTGACCCACAAGGTGATCTGGAAATTCAAATCCAACCAATCCTTTGACATGTTGTGGTAAATGAGATTTTATATCTTTATGTTCTATAGACAAACATTTGGAAGACATACTTTCTTTGAGCTTTATCTTCTGAAATGGTTTCTTGTGATGGGTTTCATAGTAATCATTTTCTAAACCTAAGTTCTTTATTTTATGAAATTTGATTTTTCAATCCTCTAGGCTTTCATTCAATCCTTCCAAAAGGAAACCATGGTTACCATGAATAATCAAACTAATAATCCTAGGATTATAATTAGCAACATCCAAGCCTACAATTAGTCCCATGTTGATTGTGCAAACAGATTTGCTCCATATAATCAAAATAACATCCATAATTTTCAATACTAAGAAATTTATAATCTATTGAAGTCTAGATTATTACAAAATCAAGGTTTCATTATTCTGTCAAGTTACACTTGAACGCATTGCATGCCTTACATAATTCACAATCCATGGAAATTCATAGAAAATAGAGGAACACTTCCCCTCTAGCCCATCCCTTGTGTTCTTGTTGTTGCTTGTTAGAATATTATAAGGGCTTCCACCTATTATCACATCAAAACCTCCAGTTGAATTAATCATTTCATCAAGTCTGTCTTTTGTCAAATTCTGTACATCTTCCACCTCAATCAATTTAGCCTTTTGATGTGTTTTTTCCACCCAACTTTTCAAGATAATCTTGTTTTATTTACAATTTTTTGCAGATACAACATAATTGAGTGGTATTTCCAAATAATGCAAAGCAACTTCTACACCCCTAATTCTACAGAACAAAGAAAGGATATTGATCCCTTTTAAATAGATCATTGGATGACAAGGGTTGTGCTCTCCTAGGTTGCCCCCTTGATTAGATAGAATTCACAATTGTTGAAGAATATTGAAGACAACAACCTCAAGCATGCAAGTGCCCTACATGATTTTATGCATATTTGACTTGTTCTTCAATTTAATTTTTTTAAGGACAGATAAAGTGGTGGCATTTTGAGAGAGACATAAAGAGAGAGACAAAGTCTCAACAACACATATCACTACATTCTTTCAATTCTACTGATGGATGAACAACCATTTACCATCAACAAAATTGTATGCTCTCGTCTCAAAAAATACTTATTACTTTTATCTACACGCTATCTTAGTGTACCCATTGCACACTAAGGTGTAATTTTTTTTAAAAAAATGCGCCTGGTAAACTTTTTAACGTGACCAGCGACGCTGGTGCAACATGCCCTCCGGCTCCACACGAATGCTTTTACCTGAAGCAATGAACTGGTGAGGCCACAACACGGGGGACCTCATCCCCTAGAAAGAACACTTCAAACCTGCGAGCTTATTGGCCTAGTAGGGGTTTGAACTCTAGTGGCCACCACTACAACTGAGCGACTTAACCACCAAACCATGCCCCTATCGGCCACACTAAGGTGTAATTGCTAGTGGTATCACATGGTATTATTTTGTACGCTAACTTCATCTACGTTATCTTTGTACAGGGATATTCAAGGCATACTATGATGCAAGTTGGGTGAAATTAATTTGATTGAAAGTGTGGTTTCCTAATGAAAAGAAATTTGTTCTTACAAAGTTTTCTTTCATTAAAAATCAGAAGCAGGTTTTAAGAAAAATGATACCTTGTATTAGGTATAAAGACTTGTACACAAAGTACCTCTCCTTACTATTGTTTGGCCCAAGGGAATTTCTAGTAAAGCTCGGCCCCCAATAGTACTTTTGTCTTAACCTATTAAAAGAAAGGCCTCTGAATAAAGGACTCTGGTACCACCTCTTTGACCGCGATGAAATTTCTTCACCAAACATGAAATAAGATATTAAAACATGGAAAAAGATATAATAACATGAATATGTAAGTTTATAAAACTTTTGAAAGTAAAGGCAATAAGATGTGTACACTCAATGGGATAGAATAAAGCTATCTGTTTTGCCTAGTATTATATGTGTGGGCTACCACATGATAATGAGAAGCCCCTAAAAATTTTAGTTTGATAGTTTTAGCAACTTGTGAAATATAATCATCAATTCAGTATGTGTTTGAAGCACCCTAAACAGTCATTACCAGTTTAGATGTTATTTTTGTTTTAGATCAAAGATGAACTACAATCTTTGGTTTCACGGGCTCTTGAGTAGAACTGGAAACATAGATTGTGTTAATCATGTTTGGGGAAGAAAGTTGCTTTTGTTTAAAAGAGGAAGATTTGTCATGCACGAAGTCATCAAGGGCTTCATCAAGCATGTCAAAATATTCACTACTAAATGGTTCATCAAATGCGGTAAAAGTTTGAAGAAATAAATTTGACATCGTTTAATATAATAATAATAAAAAGGAGAAGTAGGGATATGCTAGTGAACGCAGTTCAAGTTTACCAAAAATGTAGATGATAAAAATTGAAACAACTAAGTTATTCTAACTAGCATTCAATTCTAATCACTTGCACTTAGGACCTAGTTAGCCTCTAGGAAGAGAAATATGCTTCTATCCACATAGGAAAATCAGATCAACCCAACTAGGTCTGATTCAATTCTCTACTAGCAAATTAACTAATAAAGAACTCTAAGGATAAGCAAAAAATTGGAAATTGACAAAGACAAAAATAATTTCAAGAAGCTGATAATAGAACCATAAAAGAGATATAGAGGAGAACCTGGTGTCTAAGCTAGGGAGCCTCAACACCAAATGCCAGCATGTCAGGGGATGTCGACATGCGGATTTGTTATCCCAATAGTGATAAAAATACAAAAGTCCATACTGTACGAAACTATATGAACCTGAAACATCACCCAGTTGGTATACAAAAATAAAATAACTTTTCAGAAGCGATATTTGAATAGAAATCAAGGGAATGAAACATTTAGGAATAAAGAAGATAAATGGGGTCAATGCACAAAGATGGGGGATCAAAAAGTGGTCACAACCACTTTTTGGTCCCATAGGAGCTATAACATGAGCGCGTTATAATGCGCTCTACAACCACTTTTTGGTCCCATAGGAGCTATAACACGATCGTGTTAAAATGCACTCGCATTTTAGGTCAGGAAAAATTGCAAATAAAATATGAAAAAGAGAAACTCGCGACTCATTTACAAAATTTGGCCGCAGGTTTCACCTCTGCTACCGCAAGTACACTATAACAAAGGGGGAATCATCAATTTCAAAGGGAAAACAACACTTTTACCATGCCACCTCGTCAGTCCCGCTCCTGAGGACATTGTGCACGAGGTGTAGAGTGTAGCAGCTAAACAAGTTAGGGTTTGTTAGTTTTTTGTTAATTTGAAAAGAAATTTTTAATTTTGCAATATTTTGATTGCATTTTTATGTTGAATTTTCAGCCAATGAGGCACCACAAAACCCTAATCTAGTAGAGGAGGCTCAAAACAACCCCCCTCAAACTAAGGATAACCCTCAAAACCCCCCACCTTCATGTCCTCACCATCAAAGAGACACAAAAGAAAACTATTTAGGGCAAACTGAAGAAAACAAAAAAAACCTTGAAACCCTAATTGAAACATTAAATACTCCAAATGCAAGCATTGATCGTGGGAGAGCCCTTGCCAAGTCATTAGAGGTCATTGTTTCTCATATTGAATCGATGACAAACCAAATCACCAAATGGAATGACTATAGGGAGAGGAATCGGCAATACTATGTTGACAAATTGTCTTACAAACAAGTTAAGGACAAAAAAATTATGAAATCTCAATTATGTGCACATTTTATCTCCTAAAATTAGCCAAACACTAGAAAAGAATCGCAAATGGTTTTTGATTCATTGGTGTGTGCATGATCGTATATCCCAAAACTTTTGGTCTTTGATGAGCGTCCTTTAATAACAATGGAAATAAGTCATTTGCTCGTCCGAATCAAAATTTACAAATCTTCACTAATCATTTTCCTAAGCATAACGACAACAACATAGTGGAACAACAAAATGAAATAGAGCCTAAAGTTGAATATATTGACTACGATGAAATAATTTGCATGATATAAGTAGATAAGACAAAAAATGAAGATTCACATTGACCATGAGTAAACGGTATCTACGTTGAGGTTCCTCCTCCGTTATCCCTTCAATAATCAGGAGATAACCAAAATGCACAAGATACGCAAATAGAGCAGCCTACATGCAATCACCTTAAGGAAGAGAACGTTGTAATGATGAAAAGCATCCCATTTCATCGTGAATGGCTAATTCATCACGCAAAGCAGAACAAGAAAGCAAAAGAAAGGAAAAGAGAAATGTGTGAGTCATTTGTTAAAAAAGGTAAGGATTCACCTCCCCGCAAGCATCAGAAGATTTCAAACATAAGCAATCTTGTGAAACAAACATCCTACGACTACTTCAGTAATGAAAATCAAACAGGTATGAATCTCTCATCTATTATGCCGCACTTGATAGAGCACCTCTCTAAGATGCTCACAAGTTTGGCCTCATCTTAGATAAATGTAGATATATGTATATGTGTTGTGTTGTGTTCCCCCATGTAGTGTTAAATGTTGTTTAGGTCTCCTTAGATGAACCTTAATACTCTTGTAAGGTTAAGGATACGAGGAGACCACCTATATTGTGATACGTCTTCTATTTGTTCCTCTATTCTTCTATTCTCCACTCTTATTGTTAAAGTTGTGTGTGGTGCCTTGGGGGCATAGCCTTGTGGAGGTTGTCTTGGGGGCATCTTCCCACATTGTGACCCTAAATCACTTTTGTCTCCTCTCTCATTTTTCATGATTTACTTCTTCCATGGCTCTACTAGTCAACGGATGACGATAAAAAACTACTGATAAGGACCGTGTGTACCTAAAACAAGAAAACAAAAATGGACCTAGTCCATACATGAAGATGGGGTTAATTTGATACTGACGCTTGACTAGTAGAATCACTTTGTATTGTGATTGTGTATCGTGCTATAAAATTTCTTGTAACAAACCTTTGCAATACTCTAAATCTGCTTCTATGCACTTTGGAATGTTTTGTATCTCACCTTGTATCTACACTTGATTCTAAGATACCTGAAGTATAACCTCATGGCTATACTCGGTTCTAAACCTGTAAGTGTAGCCTTGGCTTGTTATGTGGTATGTTGTCTTATTTAAGTTTTAAGAAATGATTTGGTTATAATTATCTTAGCTTAGATTTTCTAACCTAAGTTTATTGATCAATGGTTGTTAGCAAATGATATTGATGTGTTTGTTGGGAACAATTTGGTGATTGTAAGTACATGTCATTTTGGGGCATGGGATTTGTGAAATCTCTTATTCCCTTGCATGTTTTCCACCTTACCTTAAACATGATTGTTACCGACAAGTGAGAGCAACCACTTTAAGGTGGGGCATTTATTGCAGTAAATGCTTAGATATCTTAGACATTGTGTGTGGTGTATGCTTCCTTTTCACCATAAGGCATCTCTACGATGCAGGTGGGGTTGTGTATGTTGAAAGGCACAAGACAACTGAGAGGGGGGGCTGAATCAGTTGTATCAAAAACTTTAACTTCTTTAAAACAAAAACACTTTCACAATTACTTAATCTAACTCCTTATTCTATTATGAACATTAACCATGATTCGTGGAAAACCCTAAACAGGGAAAAACCACGGTGAGTGTTAGCTCACAATATAATGTAATAACAATACTGAATATCAAAAGGTGGCTCACTGCCCAGGGCTCACTACCCAAAAGAATGGCTCACTACCAAAGGCTTTGCTTATTGTCAGGGGTGGCTCACTGCCAAAGGGTGAACTGATTTAGTAGCATCTACACCATGCCTGAGTTCAGTTGCATTGAAGCGCAATATATCACCTCTGCTCTACTACTCATCTTCGCATCTTCACACCATCACACCTCAAACATGAATTAATTACATGTATTTATACCCGTTGTCTCTCAGATCTGCACCCTTGCTAAGTTTGCAAAAAACTCGACAATCTAGAGAAACATGGGAATGATCTCGAAGTGTGGGACCTTGCGAACTGAGATTAGACCTCCGGAGAAGGTCGGCTTCCTCTTTCTAAGCCTATTACTTAGAGAAATGTAACTAAATCTAGTGCTAATTCTTGTTGGGAAAAGGGTTAGAAGGAAACTGAAATGAAAGGGGGATGATACACCAGATTTAAATGTGTTTCGCTGCAACTGAATCGACACAGTAATAATCTCATAGCTGGAAAGACTTACACAGATTCATATTGATTCTAACAAAGATCAAGACAGAATAATGGAGGAATGAAAGGGACCGTTTTGTCCACAATACACAGCCTACACTAATCCAAACAACAGACACAGTGCTAAAAATAATAAAAGAGAGGCAAAATGCAAGTTTATATTGATTATAGAGGCCAAGTAGCCATTACAAAATAGCCCAGAAGAACAACCAACAACAATACATCTATTTTACATGTATATATAGCATTTGTTTTTTTGACCTCAGTCGGTTACAGTCCATTTGCCCATGGGCTCTATCAGAAAAATATCTTCGTCTGAAGGGATGTCCACCTACAAGAAGTTATGGCATGAGATATCTGGAATAGGGGCAGATGGAAGATATTTTGAATCTTCAATGTGAGCTTCTGAATCATCGATTTGTAGCAATGAATGCAACAAATATCTACATTGGCATATGTCAAATTGGTTGCTTAAACGTCTAGTCGATCGAGCCAGCAAGATGTGCATCAAATTTTGAAAGTGAAGATATCCTGTTCAAAGTCTGCCAGATGAAAGAGGAGGCAAAAATAAGCATTTTTGCCTTTTGAAGCATGTTGAAATTCGCTAGAACGAGGGAGATACGGGCGGTCAAAGTTATGGTCAAGTGTGTCTTGTATCTGTATATCACTCTGCATATCTGCGCTTGTATATACAACCGCACATGCATTTTGACTGTTGGGTTCACTTTATGCATTCATGCAATCTCCCTCCTTTTGCATATTCAAATCACCTTGCGTATGCGATTGTATGTGACTTTGAATTGGCCTCTAAATCGCCCCTGACACATGGCACCACTCCATTGGTCACTGAACTGATCCTTGGACCCATTGCTGAAAAACTGCATCTTCTTATCGGCTGTCGGAAAGACCTTAAAATGAGTCGCCGATACACTAAGTCTTGCCGAAATCCTTTGTATGCGACCCTTTGTATATCTGATTGTATATGCAAACATACAATCACAAATATACATACAATGTGGAACTCAAAAGATTATCAGCCATATTGGAACTTTGCAATAGGTCTGACCCTTGTATCTTTTCTTCTTTGCATATCGGCACATACAAGCACTTCAACATACAAACTGCGGACCCAAAAATGAATATTCGCTGCATTTGATTCTCCAATTGTGTCTGGGTTGTATGTCCTCTCTTGTATCTTTGCCTTGTATATCACATATACAATGCGAATATACAAGCAAAACATACATGCAATCGCACTTTTGCCTTTATCAATCAGAATGTATATTCATTTCGGGTCCGGGCTTTGCATCTTAGGAATGTATATTCCCTTGTATCTTGTGATTGTATGTGCAAACATACAATTGTATATACATACAATTGGTGGACCCCACCCTTTGTATCTCCTTTATTTGCTGCCTTGTATATGCGGAACTCAAAGTAAGATACAATCGCCTGATATACAATCACCTTTGGATCCAGACCTTTGTACATTGGCCTTGCATCTTTCCTTCGTAACGGCCTTTGCATATGCGTTTTGTATATAGCCTTTGAATATTCAAATTCATCGGAGCATCGGGGAGACCTTGGAATGAGCCGCTGATAAGCAAGGTTTCGCCGATGACACTTTGAATATTCAATCATAACCCGATGCACATTTGCATCTTTTTTGGACCTTGTATGTTTTCCTTGTATATCGACTTTGCATCTTTGCCTTGATATACATTCACCCTTGCATATGGCCTTTGTACCTTGCACTTGTATCTGTGAATGTATATTGCACTTGTATATACAAATATACATACTAAGAGACTAAGCATGAAACTCAGAAATCCCTGCGATGGAAAATACTTGAAGCTAAAAGATTTCTGGGTTTTTCTAGGTTTTTGGCAAAAATTCTCAAGGTGAGATTTTGGGAAATTTTGCAAGGCATAGCATGGGTTTTTGAAGAATTTAAGACCTTCCTCTTTCTATTTAGGCTTTCTCTGATCGGATTTCTTTGATAGAAAGAGGGGGAGAGGAATATTTTGGGGCTAGGCAAAATATGACAACAATACCTATCATCAACCTTGGAATGAACATCAAGGTCCACATTACATTCTACAACTGTTGGAACTTTCTCCAAGGTCAGCATACATACATAAATCAAATTAGGACTAGACCTAGAAACAAACTTGCAAAGCAAATGAATGAAGGATTAACACATCATGGCTTAGGTCAGAACCAAATACATCCTCACATGCTTGGACACACTTCCACAATCCATGAATCATCTCTGCAACAAGTGTGACAAACCAGGTTGGCTAAAAACTTATGCACATATCAAGAACACTTAGAAACATGCTTACAAGATCTTCATTGTAGCTTGTAGATCAAGCACATGCCTTCTACACATCCACAAACAACATAGAATCACTTGGGAATCGACACATTCAACCGCAACAAATCTCACTTGAACACAACATATATCACTTGAAGAACATATCACAGACTGCTTCTTATCAGAAACTGTCAAACTCTGCTACTTAAAAACTTGCTTTCTGGAGCTTCAAATCACATATCCTTTGGAATGAAGATGACTAAGGACCTTATAAGCTTAAGTCCAGAACCACAAATCTAAAATCCAATATGTAGAGAAAAGCAGAGAAAAACACTTTCTCCCTGTCACTCTGCAAACCTTGTCAAGCATAGTCTTCACACTAGTGAATAGAACTTTTTCTGCATAGCGATCTGAACCACCAAATTCTAGATTTAGCATCTTCAAACACTTCTCTAAATCACATCCAAAGCTCATACTCTAGTCTTAAATATAGAGAAAATGTAGAGCAAAATACTTAGACAGTGTTCTTCAATCAATCAACAAATAGTAATATCAGAAGATATAGTTGACACAAATGACAACACAGACATGTTGACATCAATGACAACACCAGTTAGCAAATACTTGCAACAATCTCCCCCTTTGTCATTGATGGAAACATATGATGTGAAAAACATGTTCCACCATCAAGACACAATTCTACTTCAAGACTCCCCCTTTCTTTTTACACATCTACATTCTTACTCCCCATGAGTTTTTCACATGATCTTTCTCCCCTTTTGACATCAATGGCAAAGAGAATCACATCTCTTCTATTGCACATACCTACACACTACTACTATGATCAGTTTGAAACCATTTTTTACTCCCCTTGAATGCAACAATCTTCTCAAACCATTGCCTGTTCCCCCCGAGAGGTAGCCTCCAACATCAGTCCAAAAAGAGAAATGTACTTTAAAGCACACTAGACTGATGCACCTTCCTTTTCATCTAGTTCAAGGAAGGAGGGGCAATAACCCCTAATTTCTCTCGGAGATACTCAAATGTGTCTTTTGGAAGAGCCTTAGTGAATATATCAGCAAATTAAACTTTTGTAGGCACATACTCAAGCATTACCTCATTCTCTGCAACTTGCTCCCTCAAAAAGTGATACTTGATTGAAATGTGCTTTGTCTTTGAATGCATCATTGGATTCTTTGAAATATTTATGGCATTTGTGTTATCCCAAAGAATAGGAATTGGTCCATCAAACCCAACTTTGATATCCTTCAAGGTCTGCTTCATCTAGAGCACCTGAGTGCAACATGATACTGCAACAATATATTCTGCTGCTACAGTAGATAGGAAAATTGATTCTTGTTTCTCGCTATGCCAGGACATTGCTCTATCTTGAAGGAAGAATACATCACCACTTGTGCTTTTCCTGTCATCAACACATCCAGCCCAATCTACATTTGTATAGGCAGTCAAAGAAAAATCATTGTTCTTAGGATATCACAATCCATGATCAGGAGTGCCCTTTAAGTACCTGAATATCCTCTTAACTGCCATCACATGTGATTCTCTGGCATCTGATTGAAATCTAGCCACAAGACAGACTGCATGCATGATATCTGGTCTAGTAGCAGTTAGGTAAAGTAGTCCTCCAATCATTGATCTATACTTGCTTTGATCAGCCTTAGGAGATTCATCATTCTTTCTCAGTTTACAACTAGTAACCATAGGAATGCACACTAGTCTGGAGTTCTTCATTTCAAACTTCTTCAATAATTCCCTGACATATTTTGATTGAGAAATGAAAATACCTTTGTCTGTCTAGTTGATTTGCAGTCCAAGAAAGAAATTCATCTCCCCACACATAGAAATCTCAAATTCTTTTTGCATTTCATTTGCAAAATTCTTGCACATCTCTTCATTTCCCCCAAATATGATATCATCTACATAAACTTCAATAATCAAGATTTGATCTTTGCTTACCTTGATATACAAATTGCTATTTGTGGATCCTTTACTGAAACCTTGCTGCAACAGATACTTGTCCAGTCTTGCATACCAAGCTCTAGGAGCTTGTTTCAGTCCATACAAAGCCTTCTTCAACTTGCATACCATGTCCAATTTATAGATCTGATAACTAGAACCCATCGGGTTGCTCTATGTAGACTTCTTCTAGCTCACCATTCAGAAAGGTAGACTTCACATCCATCTGATATACCTTGAAGTTTTTGTGTTCCAAATGCTAAAAACAGTCTGATAGCTTCCATTCTTGCCACCAGAGCATAGGTCTCTTCATAATCAATTCCTTCAACTTGGGAGTAGTCTTTACACACAAGTCTTGCCTTATTTCTCACAACTTCTCCAACTTCATTCAGTTTGTTCTGGAAAACCCACTTTGTTCCAATCACATTCTTGTTTGAAGCTCTAGGGACAAGTTCCCAAGTCTTGTTCTTCTCTATCTGAGATAATTCTTCTTTCATTACCTTAACCCAATGTTCATCATTGCATGCTTCATTTACTATTTTAGTTTCCACCTTTGACAAATAGACATAGATTTACTTATTCCTCTGCAATCCTACTTCTTGTCATCACACCTTTCCTTTTGTCACCAATAATCTGATCTTCAAAATGATCTCTCTGCACATACCTTGGAGTTTTAAGAGTTCTTACCGAAGCCTCATCTTAAGTTTCTTCTTCTTCCAAAGCAAATTGTTCTTCAGTCTAAACTTCCTTTTCTTTGCATTTTTCAGTCTTTTCTGTATGAGCAGGTTCATCTAACTGATATCCATCTAGTTGGATATCTTCATCTACCTTTACATTTGCACTTTCAATGATCTTTTTCAGTCATTTGTTATAGCACCGGTAAGCCTTTCTCTTAGTGGAGTACCCAAGGAATATGCCTTCATCACATCTAGCATCAAACTTCCCTAATTCTTCATCTCTTTTGACGTAGCATTTGCTTCCAAAAACTTTGAAGTATTTGATAGTAGGAGCTCTACCATACCATAGTTCATAAGGTGTCTTTGTTTCTTCTGCTCTGACTTGCACTCTGTTCTGAATGTAGACAATAGTATGTATTGCTTCTTTCCAGTACACTTCTGGTAGGTCTGCTTCCTTGATCATTGCTCTGGCAGCTTCTTAAACAATTCTATTCTTCCTTTCAACTACTCCATTTTGTTGAGGAGTTCGGGGAACAGAAAAATGTCTCTTTATTCCATGTTCTTCACAAAAAGCATTAAACTCATTTGAGGTAAATTCACCACCTCTATCATATCTTAAGCATTTGATTCTCAAATCCAATTCATTTTCAACCATAGCTTTGAATTCCTTGAACTTATCTAGAGATTTTGTCTTTTATCTAAGGAAAGTAACCCAAGTCATTCTTAAAAAATCATCAATGAGAAGCATGAAATACCTTTCACCTTGCAGACTTCTTCTTCTTGTGGGACCACACAAGTCTGTATGCACTAGCTCCAGCAAACTGGTGGAAGATTGTTCTTTACTTTTGAAAGTAGTCTTTGTCATCTTCCCAAACTAGCATTCTTTGCATAAAACATTGGCAGGTTTCACAATCTTAGGCAGATTCCTTACAGCTTGAATACTGCTTATTCTCACCAGATTATTGAAGTTAATGTGACACATTCTCCTATGCCATAGCCAACTTTCATCTGATTTAGACAACAAGAAACAATTTTTAGCACCTTTCAAATGATAAACATTACCATGAGTCTTCTTACCAGCAACAATTAAGGTTCCAGAGCTATTATGTATCTTACACCCATTGTCCTTGAACACAAGATTATATCCTTTGTCACACATTTGTCCAACACTTAGTATATTATGCTTTAGGCCCTTGACATAAAGAACATCATCTGTAATATGTTTGCCATCAAAAGTAATAGATCCTTTTCCAAAAATATTACTAGTTGCATCATCACCAAACCTAACAAGTCCTCCATCATACTTTTCAAACTTAACAAACTTACTCTTGTCTCCTATCATCTGGTTTGAGCATCTACTGTCAATGATCCATTCATCTTCCTTTTCAGCATGGAATGCAGACAATTCTCCTGCACTTTCTTCCTTCACACAACTTGCAAGATTAGCAGAAACATGTTCTTCTCTAAGTGCAATAAACAAGCATTCACTATTGTAGACACTTAAATTTGTCCATGTCTTGACCATTACTTAGTCGATACATTATTAGGGACATCTAAGGCATTTTTTCCTAATCCCATCCTAATCACCTAGACAATTAATTAAATAAATCTTATTTATTTAATTAATCCCCCCTTTCACATGTACCAAATAATTAAAATAAAATATTTGAATTATTCCTTCACCTTTCACCACATTTAAACATGTGTCACATGTCACATGCACTTCACATGTCCCACTAATTTAAATAATTTTTTATTTGAATTAGGTCTCCTTTATTCCCTTCTGCACGCTTGTCACATGACTACACCTCATGGAGTGGGAAAACCTAATCGATCCTAGCCATCCACATTGTGCAAAACAACTTTCAATCATAACCCTTCATTCAAATTGGTCACTTCCTATAAATCAAACCTCTCATAAGCCATTTGCATATGAAGAGCTTTTGAGTACCATTATGCTGCTAGAATGAGAAACCAACATTCCTCCCATATTCAACCTTCAAAATCTTGCATGCCTATGTGGGATTGAGAAGAGCAATGGAGATAAATCAAGTTTAGCACGGAGATTGGTTTGCATTTGCATTTGTTATTTAATCTTTTTGTTATCTTGTGCTCTATTGTTCTAGTTAGGGTTTGATATCTTGTTGTTTTAGTTTCAGATTTGATTTTCTCCCCAATGACAAATTGTGTACCCAACATGAATCTTTGCAAATCTAATGTTTTTTGACAATTTCTAAAAGTTAGTTTTTGCAGGTGACCTCCTGGCCTAAAATGGACCTCGTCATTGCGTCCGAGAGGCCTCGCAGGTGAAAAACGACATATAATACTTGATATTTCACCACCAGAAAAAAGTGTTTTGGCCCCTATCACAAGGTCGTACTGTACGGATCCATACGGCCTGCGCAGGGGTCATTGGTGGAATCTCTGATTTTTGTTTGTTTTGAGGTTGCGGGATTAACATCTATGGTTGCAGATAAAATTTTGCAAGTTTTGTTTTTGCAATTTTTAAAACAAAACCCTAAAGATCTCATTTGGACACCTGGTGCAAACCCTAATCTCCACGAACCTCCTGCTGCTCACTGAAATTCCTAACCTTATTCCTCCACCACTTGCCATAGGCTTCGACAATCCCCCTTCCACCACTCATAGCCCTGCCGCCACTAAGTCAAAAGCCCTCCTTTGCTCTTCGAAAACCCTTCACCATCGTTTAGGCCTCCCGTCATCTCTACATTTGAACCTTGTCACAACCATTAGGTATCCTTTGACCTCCACTCTATTTGGCTGTTCCCTACTGTCACTGCTTCGATGACATTGAAGTCACCACCATCAAGACTCCCCTTCACCACCTATGTTGCATTTCAACCACCTCTGCAGAATATTCATCGCCGCCAATGGAGGCGACGATTCCCGTCACCACCTCTCTGTCGCCCTTGTACCGTCCATCGAATCTCAGCTTAACCCTTGACTCATAGCTAAGCCCTAATGGTCAGCTAGGTCTCAGTCCTAGGTCAAGGGTTCCACAGGGAGGGGGGCTCTGAAGCCTCCCCTTCTATTTTTATTGTTTCTTCATCTCAGCCCTCGGTCATATGAATGAATGAGGGCCTAACTTAACCCCAAACTGCCAGTTTCAAACCTGATCACCCATGACAAACTGTGACATGTGAACACCTCTTCTGCTAACCACTAGTAGTTAATGCTAGACTACCAAACCTACCTTTTTCCTCCACAAGCCCTAAAAGGGCATTTTTTTTTTCTTTTGATCATAACTTGGACATACGATATCAGAAATTTGCAAACAAGGACTCGTTGGAAAGATGACTCAACAAGCTATTCAACAGTGAAGATTTTATCAAGTGAATGTACTATTTTATTTCCTTTTTTCTCAGTCAAATTCAGCTCTTATTTCAAACTTCAAACGGTCATAACTATTGCAAAATTGATCCAATTTTCACAATTTTTTTTAAAACTGCATAGCATTTCATCTACTATCTGTTCATGACAATCATTTTTTTGTAGCTCATCATCTTGATTAGATTTTATCATCTTTCTTTATTTTCACATAATACACTTGTTTGCAAGTTTACTCGCTTTCTTCTTGTTTTCATGGCTTTTAGGTGCATCTAAGGAGCTGGAACAACATTGGGATCAGTTATACACAACAAATTGGAAGCAAAAATTTCAGGTGCATTTATTCTAATCTTTCATTTCCCATCATCATTTCTTGTCTCACATTTCAATTTGGGGCTTAAAATGAACATCTTGTTTGCATCACACATTTGGATTTGGGCATAAAAAGAGCATCTTGTCTTCAATCACATCAAAATTGGGCATTAAAATGAACCAATGTTTTCCATTCACATCTTGACTTGGGATTTTAAAAGAACAAGTGTCTTCATTGCTTGGTGAATTTGAGTGAGGTTAGGGGTATGTATGGTCTTCTCATGCACTTCGTGTGACCTTGAGAATCAAAATCACCTCTCATCCATTCAATTTCACACCACACATTTGGATTTTCTAAGGGCAATTAACAAGAACGAGTGTGAATCAAGTGTGCATGTGTATGCTCTCTCCTCGCACTGCAAGGTGATATTGGAGATCAAAAGCACCTCACTTGGTTCGCTTTTGTCATACCCTTCTTAGGAGGCCTTCTTGGAGACACACCACTCCAAGGGATGACCTCAACTCTAGTGTTCTAGTAGAGTATAAAAAGTGAGGTGTGAATCGAAAGACATCCTCTTTGGAAGTCAAAACCTTGTCACTCTTGGATAAGACCCAAAGAACTTTATACCTTTGGGAAGTGAAGGTGAAGGGTGGGTTACCCCTTTCTCCCGGTTGTACGACACTATTTCACTTTCATTTCATGAAATTGGCCTCCTGTACCTCGAGTATATTGGGGACATCTCTAGTCAACCTCGTGCATCCTAGAGTAAGACCTAATTGGCCACACCCACTTGACTAGTCATAGGGCTTGTTGATGTGTCTTCTTCACGTTCTTGCTTAATCATCACATTCTTCAAAAGTCAAACTTACTCACGTGTCTTACGTGTGTGATTCATGTGTGTATATGTGTAATCATTTGTTTGCAAATTGCCACATCAAGCTATAAACACAAACACATAAGCACATCATTCTAAACATTCTTCCACCACATTCGTTCCAATAATTCCTAATCATTCCTTATCATCCAATCAATTTCATCCAAATCATCATAATCACATTCTAAACATCCCTAATCATTACACATCATCATCTTCATTCTAGTCCAATCAATTTCATCCCTAATCATTCCAATCATATTCTAATCATTCTTAATCATCCAATCACTCATATCCTAATCACTCCACATCATCACCCTAATCCTAGTCAATCAAACACTTGTCAAAATGGTGGTCATCATTAACAAGCCTATGCCAAATTCAAAGCCCAATATCATACTTCAAGGAGGCCACCCTTCTAATTCAAACAATGAAACACATTCAAAGCCCAAGCTTATACTTAGAGGTGGCCCTCCTCCTAATCCCAATCATGAAGACAAAACTAAGCCCAAAATCGTAATTCAAGGAGGCCCTCCCTCTAATCCCAATAATGAGAACAATCCAAGACCCAAAATCATACTTAGAGGTGGCCCTCCCTCTAATCCTAATGATGAAACAAATGCAAGACCTAAAATCATACTTCGAGGGGCCCCTCCTCCTACTTCCAATGATGCCAAGAACTATGTTGCAAACCTTGAGGAACAAGCCGAAATGCAAAGAATTAAACACATGTGTGACACCATGCCAACATTTGAAAACAAAGTCCTAGCACCCAAACTCCAAGACCTCATCCAAACACTTCACCAAGTACCCCAACCCCTAGACCAACCAACCATACAAAGACTTCAAGCCCTCTTTCAAATATTTCAACAAATCTAATCACCTCAAATACAACACCTCCTAGTCCAAGCCCAAAAATTCATATCCACTTGTCAAACCTAACAACCACAACATCAACAACATCCACTTCAATCCTACATGTTATCACCCTCCACTTCATACCAATCTAGTCCATCCACATGTCAAGTCAATGCTACATCAACTTATCCCAGTTCATACCAATCTAGTCCATCCACCTATCAAGTTAATGCCACATCAACCTATCAATTCATTCCACAACAAGCACATGTGAGCCCAAGTCCACCTTTGCAACAAGATCAAATGCCTTCAAGCTCTAATGCCACCTTTGACAAGGGGAACACAAGTATAGCTTATCCCATCTATAAATATACTATACCACCATCCAATCGCAAACCTATCCCAAAGCCACCATGCCCTATTCCTAATCCATTAGTCCCTACACCTTCCAACCCATCAACCCCTTCATTACACTTACCACTTTCTAATCCTCCATCAACTTCACGCCTTAAACTCAAACATTACAAAAGTAAACCTAGGGGCTATCCAAATCCACAAACCCATTCAATCCCTTTGACACTTGATGTAGTGCTAGGAGGCAGTCAGACCATTGATACTATGTTTCACAATAATGGGCTATGATATCAAACTCTTCTTCAACTTGACATGAAATCTTCAAGGACTACAAACCCAAAACTTGTTTCAAAACCTCAATCTCTGCAAACTAACACATGTGATACCACTTTGATGTATTGGTGATAACCAAACACTCCTACTAACCCAATCCACCACTCACCTCTCACCTAAACCAAGGATTCTTATTACCTCCTTCACAACTAGGCTTCTAGCCTTGTAGCCCTCCAAAAGGATCTGTCAGACCATAACTTTCACAAGTGGCATGATCTTAGGGAAACAAGGACAGTTTTGAGTACCCTTTTGGCTCATTGATAACATATCCAAAAATGAGTGTGGCTTGTTTAAGAACAAAGGCCTTAAAATCTATGACAGACCTCTTTACGACTAGGCCAATTAGGCCTATTTTACAAAGCAACCCTATGTTATTTGCACCCCAAAAACCTCCAAACCAATTCCAACCTCTACTTGAATCACCAATGACCCAATTTCATCAGTTTCACTCATACATGGACTTATTAGGCAGTCTTGACAAAATCCTACCCTATATCCATATTTCATTCCTACAACTACCAAAATCATTAAACCTACCCTACTGTCTTCCATTCCACCAATTTTGAGGGAGTTTGATTGGTGGAATGGCCTACAAATCCATACCCTAGCCCTCAAAGCCCTAGTTCAGGGTTTCTGCACAATTTTCAGACATAATGTTATATCTTTATTCAAACTCAGTGGGTTTCCTCCAAATCAAATGCAAAACAAAGGTAACTCACCCCTCTTTCACATTCAGTATGTTTCAAGGCACCAGAGTACTGTACAAGACCGTACTATGGCTTGGAATAGTAAAATTGCAGACAAAATAGCAGGAAACAAAGTTTTTATTCATATTTTGTGCTTCACAATCTTCTCCAACCCCTCTCCTTGAGGTATGTGAGGGAATTTATCATATTTTCATCAAACTCCAACAGTCTACAACTATTTTCAAACTGTATGACCATTCATCCCCTTCTCCTAGTACATTGTTTGTGAAGTTACAAAGCAACTCTTACCTTATTTGACATTATATGACAAAATATGACTCAAAAACATATAAATTGGTCCATATAGACATTATTACATCCACTTGGGTGATAAAACACCTCAAACTTGTCCTAAGACACCTTTGACAAACACAAGGCCAAGATTGGCCATGGTGCTCCTGCACCATACAACCCCCTGAAAAGTGACTCATGTCACATGAGTATTGCCTTATCTTAGTTCCTCCTTGCTTTCCACACATGCTCGAGTCTACAAATCTCCTCCATTGGTTCAAATACTAAGATCTTGTGTCCTACCTTGTATCCTTGACCTTGTTTGCACATGAACATGACTCCTTCTTTGCAATTAGACCTGATGGTTGTCTTCTATCTGTTCCTTGATCAGAACCTGTTAATGTTCTTGCCTTCATGCTTACAAATAAACACTTGCCAAAGGTTCCTTGAACTGACTTCTCCTTTATTGCAGTTTCATGTTTGTGTCTACCCTTAGTTCCTTGTCCACTATGTCCTTTCAACATTGTCATCAGACCCCTGTCTTATCAGCCTCATGTACCACTATACTGTCATGTTTTTAACCCACTGTACTTGTAGATCCTACTTGCCCTACAACATTACTCCCAACCAATGGACACACCATTGTTCCTACCATGACATTAGTATGCCAATTCACTGCCAACTCGACCTTCGAATTTGATTCTTCCTTCACATCTGCTGTCACAACATTAGTAAGCCTTGAAATGGAAAATTCCTTCTTCCCAAACATGTTCACCTTAGCCTCTTTACCCCTGCCTTTGTTCTCTTCCACCAGTGGAGTCAAAGTAAATGTATGCCCATCCTTCTCTATGGTGTATGTATTTGCTCTTCCATCATAGATTGAGTGCCTATCAAATTGGCAGGGTCTTCCAAGGAGTAGATGGCAACAATCCATTGGAAAAATGTCACAAAGTACCCTATCTTTATACCCTCCAATCTAAAACTCAACATATGCTTGTTCATTTACCAAAAGTGACTAATTATCACTTACCCAAGATTCCCTATATGGTGCTTCACGAGGTATTTTATCTAGTTTCAATTTCTCTACCATCTCGCTAGACACCATATTATCTGTTGAACATGAATCTATGACAACTTTGCATACTTTACCTTTACATCTGCATGTAGTCTTGAATAAACTCCTTTGACTCATCTCCTTCTCCTTCGATTCCTACAATAATGTTCTTCTCAGCATTAATGACTCTCCTACCTCTGGAGCAACAACATAGCTAGTGGAATTTGAACTTTCACATTCTTCTTCTTGGACTATTTGAGCCCTCCTTTCACTTCTTCTCTCTCCATCACTTGATGTAGATCCTTGTTTCTTAGGACACTTGAATGTTGGATGTCCAAACTCATTGCAATTAGCACCTACCTGCAAAAGTGTTTGAATTTCTTCCACCGCCAAATCTGCCTCTTGAACCTCTAAAACCAGCTCTTAAATCTGCAATGGGTTCCTGTCCTTTATGTACTTCCTCTTGACTCTCATTAACTTGTTTTGAATTTGGAAAAGATCCTCTACCCCTAGAGATGCTGCATCTACCTCTAACTGATTTATCTTGCCTCCTTTTTAACTTTTCTTCCACTCTAATGGATAACTGAAGACATTCTTCCACTATCCATGAATTTGCCACAACTAATTCATCTTGAATGTTAAATCTAAGGCCACCTAGATACCTAGCAACCTTTTCAACCTCATCTTCTTGTCTACCTGATCTTATGCTCAACTTATAGAATTCATCAGTATAAGTTTTAACATCTAATTCTTTTTGTTTCAAATCTCAGATTTTCTTATACAATTGAACTTCAAAATCCCTAGGAAGAAACTTACCTTTGAGTTTTGCAACCATTATGTCCCAAGAAACTATCTTTGCTTTACCCCTCTTTCTCCTCTCAGCTTGTTCATAGTCCCACCATAGTAATGCATGTCCCTTGTGTTTTGTCTTTGCTATCCTTACATTCTACTCCTTAGGCACATCTTCACACTCAAAGTGGTTATCCATGGCTGCAATCTAATCTAGTAACTCTTCATCATTTAAATTTCCACCATACATGGGCAAATCAACTTTTACCCTATGTTTATCATCCTTGACTGCTTTCAATAACCATGTAAACTTCTGCTTTTGAGGGTCCAACTGTTCTCCCTCGTTCTCTGCTTCTTGAAACCCTTCCCCTTCATCTTCATCACTCTCTTCATCTAATGCAACACCTCTTATCTTATTTGACTCTAGGGCAACAAGTCTTGCTAAAACAACATTATGAGACTCCAACAACTTAGCATGTCTCTCTTTCAACTCCTACAACTCTCTCACAGTTCCTCTTCGAAGGCATCTTGACTTTACAACTTCCAACCTTTCCTTGCAAACTTCAACCAATCTCCCTCAAGAGATATGATACCTAAAATCTGATACCACTTTGATATAGTGCTAGGAGGCAGTCAAACCATTGATACCATATTTCACAGCAATGGGCTATATATCAAACTCTTCTTCATCTTGACATGAACTCTTCAAGGACTACAAACCCAAAACTTGTTTCAAAACCTCAATCTCTGCAAACTAACACATGTGATACCACTTTGATGTAGTGGTGATAACCAACACTCCTACTAACCCAATCCACCACTCACCTCTCACCCAAACCAAGGATTCTTAGTACCTCCTTCACAACTAGGCTTCTAGCCTTATAGCCCTCCAAAAGGGTATGTCAGACCATAACTTTCACAAGTGGCATGATCTTAGGGAAACAAGGATAGTTTGGAGTACCCTGTTGGCTCATTGATAACATATCCAAAAATGAGTGTGGCTTATTTAAGAACAAAGGCCATAAAATCTATGACAAACCTCTTTGCAACTAGGCCAATTAGGCATGTTTTACAAAGCAACCCTATGCTATTTGCAACCCAAAAACCTCCAAACCAATTCCAACCTCTACTTGCATCACCAATGACCCAATTTCATCAGTTTCACTCATGGAAAGCAAATTCTATATAATTGTCCTATTCAGTCTACTCTTCTAGGCTTAATACATGGACTTATTAGGCATAATCTTGACAAAATCCTACCCTATCTCCATCTTCCATTCCTACAACTACCAAAATCATTAACTCTACCCTACTGTCTTCCATTCCACTAATTTTGAGGGAATTTGACCAGTGGAATGGCCTACAATCCATACCCTAGCCCTTAAAGCCCTAGTTCAGGGTTTCTGCACAGTTTTCAAACAAAACATTATATCTTTCTTCAAACTTGGTGGTTTTCCTCCAAATCAAATGCAAAACAAAGGTAACTCACCCCTTTTTCACATTCAGTACGTTTTAGGGCACCATAGTACTATACAGGACCGTACTATGGCCTGGAACAGTAAAATTGCGTACAAAATATCAGGAAACAGAGTTTTTTATTCAGATTTTGTGCTTCACAATCTTCTCCAACCCCTCTCCTTGGGGTATGTGAGGATATTTATCATATTTTAATCAAACTCCAATGGTCTACAACTATTTTCAAACTGTATGACCGTTTATCCCCTTCCCCTAGTATATTGTTTATGAAGTTGCAAAGCAACTCTTACCTTATTTGACATTATATGACAAAATATGACTCAAAAACATAGAAATTGGTCCTTATAGACCTTATTACATCCACTTGGGTGATAAAACACCTCAAACTTGTCCTAAGACACCTTTGACAAACACAAGGCCAATATTTGTCATGGTGCTTCTGCACCAACTGTTCATCCAACCAAAGTCAAAACCATAATCCTAATCATAAGCCAACACCTTCCATCCCTTTTATCCCTCCACCATGGGACCTATCCACTTCTAGTCTTAATCCACCTAATCCAATTAGTCCTCCACCTAATCCTAGTCATAAGCCTTCAACTTCCATCACCCATACACCTACAAAGGATGTGATCCAAGGGATACTAGCAAGGAGTCAATCATGTCATCAAAGTCCTATCCCTGAGCCTACCAAGGAACCTTCCAATACCATGCCTAGTCTTCCAAATCCATCATATAGTCCACAACCCCTTGAACCTATTCAAGGGTCTCCCCCCATGAGCCCAAGTCACACTCCATCATGCCCTCATATTGTTGACCATCAAGAGCCTATCAAATCTATCCAGGAGCCTTCCACTTCCATTCAAGCAAGTCAAGGGATATGTCAAGAGCATAATCCTAAGTGTGTACGTAGGATAATTCCATTGTTTAAACTAGATTAAAACAACAAACCTACACTACCTTCAAGAAATCTAAACTAAATGCAAATAAACAAAACAAAATGCAAACAAAATAGAATGATATCACCTAGTTTATTTAAATTCTCGGTTTCATTGTGGATTGATCCTCGAAGTATGCAACTACACTCAAAGAGGCTGCCATGGATGCTCAAGATGCTATGCAAACAAAGATAATTTTGACGCAATATGATTGAGGATGTGAGAATGAGAGAAGAAGAGAGTATTTATAGACTCAGAGGAAATAAGATCAACAGTGGAGGATGAAAAGAAAGATCAATAGCTAAGCATGATCGAGAGGAGAGGATAAATGTGCATGTGCCATGTGTCCCCTCAAAAGGCTATTTTTAAAAAAAGACTTAGTGGGGTTTGAAGAGGATAAGATTCTCTTCTCAAAATAGTGCGCTTTTTAACTATTTTGAGCATTGGAGGAGTTATGGATTGATTTTTGAATTCTCTTTGACTTTTTCCACACATTTGAGTTTTCCTATTTTTTAGGGACGAAAAAGCATGCTCGCACATTTATAGGAGAAAGTGGAGGAGTCGGATAAGAGTGAAGGGAATAAATGAATTAAATAAATAAAATTTATTTAATTCATGTCCAAGTGGGAAATAAATAAAATATTTTTAATTTTATTTATTTATTGATGGAGAGAAAGTGGGAGGGATTAAATAATTAAAATTATTTAATCATACATGGGAAAATAGAGGAAAAAGACAATTAATTAAATAAAGGCAATTTATTTAATTAATAGAGGAATAATGAAATGATTAAATAATTAAAAATTATTTAACCATAGACAAGAAGAATAAGAATAAAGAAGATTAATTAAATAAATAAAATTTATTTAATTAATTAAGAAGAAAATGATTAAATTAAATTACAAGTATGTTAGACATAACAACGTATGCGATGCAATATGAGTTTAATGCATAAATAATGAAATGGGTCAATTTTGGGTGTCTACATTTTGTCCCTCTTTGAGACAATGTCTAGTAGGGCGTTGTTTCAAAGAAGATGTGATGCATCAAATAAATAGCCTATGCCCTAGTGAAACTGGTAGATGATACCCCCTCGAGAGGAAAACTAGACTACTAGGAAAGGCTGGGTTGACTCGTGATAAGATGACAGAAGGATGAAAAGCTAAGGTTCATGGGAAGAAAACATGGATTGGGTGGGATCAAGTTGGGATGGTACAAAATAATTAGGGTTTGGTGCAGAAGAAAGGGATTGTATGTCTAACACACTTGTTTGACATGATGATGATTAGAGAGAAAATAATGACACCATTGAAGATGATGAGCGGAAGAAAAATGATGACAGAGCCATTGACTAGAGAGGTGAAGAATGGATGGTGAAAGGCAACTTTAGATGGTTGCATACAAGATTGAAGATTTTCAATCCTTATGCTTGATATAGCAGTAGATATTATGCACCAGGGTATAAAGACCAAGGTGTTGAGTATCCAGTGCGCTACAAACTAATACAACCTTGTCAAGATACAAGATATGAATATTAGTTGTTTCGAGATAGATTTTGACTCTGCAAGCACAACATATGAAAGCAAATGACCATGCCCCAGTCCATACGTCATCGTAACATACCAAGATATGATAGATCAAGGCAATCTTGACTAGGTATTAGAAAGGGACAAAAGATAAATTAAAAGATAAACAAAAGACACATCCATCCTGTTCTCTTGCCAAATTAGGGTGCTCTTGGATGGATTTGATAGCGCCTTGTTGAGAGGAAAGATATATCCTGTTGAAGGCTGAGATGTTGGAGTGATTTAGCAAATGTTGGCTTGAGACATGCAGACAAATGACTTTGCTTACCCTTGATTTGATAAAGTGCTTGAGCTATCGAGATATGCTTAGTTTGCTTTTTGCTTATGTTGGTCAAAGAGAAGAAAGTGGAAGATAGAAGAGATGGATGGGGATGTTAGGAACCCGTGTTTAACCCTTCTCTTTACTTTGTTAGTATATTGTTGTTGGACGCATATGCTTTGTAAGTCATCCCGTGAGTATATTGTATTATCTCACATTCATGGGGAGTAGTAGTTGTTTAGATTAGACGTAGTATATAAGTGCGTGTTGAGGCCAATGAAGGCATCCACGGTTTTATTGTATTGAGCTTGCTCAAAGGAGGTTGCCCCCTCGAAGTGCCCTACGATCAATAAATTCCTTCTGTGTTTCTGCTATTTCTATTATTTCGTGCATTTTTCATTATATTATTGCAAGAGGTTCCTCTCATCTGGTATCAGAGCGCTTTCTTGGGCTCGCTGGGTGGAGTTTTTGATGAATTTTTTTCTGCAGTGGCCTCTAGGTGCTGTGATTATTGCAGTTCTTTTTTTGCATCTGTATTGTTCATTTCAATTGCAGGTTCGGATCAGGGAATAATCCCTATCTGCTTAACTGTGGGAAGTTCCTGGGCATAGCCCTAAAATGTATTGTGAGTACCACAGGAACCCCAAAGTAGTTGGCCCATTGAGAGGACTTGCCAGCGAAAAGGGCAACAGCCCCTACCTAATTGACTAGTTCCCATCTGTGAGGTAAACCAAGAGCTATCATTTGTGGAAAAGCGGTTATCAGTTTTACCTGAGCCGTGGAGGGGTACTGCCCCAATACGCAATCCGTTAGATAGCATTGATAGCTGAGTGAATCCCCTGAACCTTTAGGAAGCCGATCATACTTGGGGCCCATATCTATTAACAACCGGCAAATCGCAGATTGAATCCGTCCAGAGCAGTTGGCAGATAGTTTTCACCATATCTTTCTTACTTTAGCTCCGTTTCCTCTCAAAATTTATTGGAACCCCTAAAATTCCATTCTACATATTTCCTTCCTTGAGGACCCTATCCCAAATTCCACTTATCGAAGCCAGAAATCCCACATTTGTCTATTTTTAGGGTTTGCCATAACTTTTTTGATTCTCACCCAATATCCTTCAAATTTTTCCACAGTGTTCATTTCCTATTTCTGCTCCTTTGTCCCTCTTGAACAAATTTTCCCATTCTTTCACCCCACTTCTGAAATTCCCATTTTTTGCTTCCCTGTCCCTCAGAAGGTGTCCCAAACCTAGTCAAACCCCAATTACCCATCAGAGTTTTTCTCAAATCCAAATTTTCCTTTACTAAAAAAGTTTCTATTTTTGTTTTTCTACCCATTCCCAAAAAAAAAAAACTCTTGGTTATGGTTATCACCCGCACAGGAGCAAAAAACATGGAGGATGAACTTGCATGCCTCAAGACCAAACTCCAAGATCTAGATGAAAAAATTCTCATCCTCAATCTTCAGCATTCAGCCATGAACAATAGACGATAGCCAGAGTCTTCTGCAGACACTGGGTTCTCTTCTTCCAGCAATTTTTCGTGGGCCAAAGCTTGATTTTCCTCACTGCAATGGTGATGATCTGACTGGATGGATATACCAGGCAGAACAATATTTCAGTCTGCATAATACTTTTTATGTCAACAAAGTCCCACTTGCATCCTTTCATTTGGAACATGAATCCCTTCAATGGTTCCGTCGGTACATCAAGGCTCATGAAGAGCCCAAATGGACAAATTTTTGCAAACTCATTTTGCAATGATTTGCGCTAGTGCTTTTGATGACTTCATAGAAGCACTCACTAAACTTCGCCAAACTGGCACTGTGAGAGAATATCAAATAGAATTTGAGAAACTGGCCAATCACACAGAGGGATTATCTGATGAATTCTTCAGGAGTTGTTTTGTCAGTGGTCTGAAGGATGCAATCCGATCTGAGGTTAAAATGTTCCATCCCAGCACAATGATGTAAGCCCTAGGGTTGGCTAAGTTGGTGGAGGGCAAGATCACAGCTCAACAACGCTCCAAATCCAATTTTATTCCATTCAGAAACATGGTTTCCCAAAGACCTCCAATCACGCTAGCTCCTAGAACAACTCCTATCAAGCATTTGACTAAAGCAGAGATGTAGGCACGTAGAGAAAAAGGGCTTTGTTATAATTGTGATGAGAAATTCACTCGGAGACATAGATGTGTTGAGCAAAATCTCTATCTCTTGGATGTGGATTCTCTGCCTACAACTAAAGTTTATCGAGATGCTCAGGATATAGTAGATAATCAGGTCTAAACTCAGCAATCACCTGTTGACCCTACTTCTCAGGAAGACCACCCAAAGATCTCTCTCCATGCTTTAGCAAGAGTCACCACCCCACAAACCATGAGGGTCAAGGGTTACTTCAAGAAGTTCCCTCTTACAATACTCATTGATTCTGGTAGCACTCATAACTTCATTGACCCTCGGATCGCCAAACAGGCTGATTGTTTTGTCCATCCTTGCTCTAGCTTTGAAATCATGATTGCCAATGGGGGCACATTACCTTGCAAAGGGAAGTGTCGCAATGTGCGTATCTCTATTGGAGATTATAACCTGCACTCTAACATGTTTGCCTTCTCCTTAGGTGGATGTGATGTGGTTTTGGGCACTCAATGGTTACACACACTTGGACCCATCTTATGGGATTTTGTTGAACTTTGGATGCAGTTTTCAAACAATGGGCAAAAACACACATTGAAGGGATTACAACTAGGGTCTCTCAGCATCATTGGTTCATATCGCATGGATAAGCTCCTTAAGAAGAATTCACATGGTGTCATCACTCAGCTCCATTCCATTCAGATACAACCATCAGCTGTCTCCACTATTCCTTCAGATCTACAATGCATTTTGGATAGATATGTGCTTGTGTCTTTGCCAAACCAGTGGGATTGCCACCTTCACGACCAGAGGACCACCATATTCAACTCCTTCCTGGAAGCATTCCTCCCAACATCAGGCCCTATCGCTACCCATTTCACTACAAGACAGAGATTGAGATGCTCGTTCAGGACTTACTGAAACAAGGTATTATTCGCCCTAGTACCAATTCCTTTTCTTCACTAGTTCTTCTTATCCAGAAAAAAGATGGGTCATGGTGCCTCTGCATTGACTTTCAAGCACTTAATCACATCACAATCAAGGATAAGTTTATGATTCTTATTGTTGATGATATTCTTGATGAGCTTCATGGTGCTCATTTTTTCTCTAAGTTAGATCTTCATTCTGGGTATCACCAAATTTAGGTTCACAAGGATGACATCCCTAAAACATCTTTCTGCACACATGATGGCCACTATGAGTTTTTGGTCATGCCCTTTGGCCTCACTAATGCTCCTTCAACATTCTAGGCATTGATGAATAAAATATTTCAGCCCTACTTGCAGAAATCCATTCTAGTCTTCTTTGATGATATCCTCATCTATAGTAAAACATGGGCTGAGCATCTCCAACATCTTGCTCTTGTACTGCAACTTCTTTTTGATCATCATCTCTATGCAAAACAGTCTAAATGTGTGATCTCAGGCATATTGTTTCAGTCCAAGGGGTTCGAGTGGATCCTGCCAAAATAGATGCCATGAAAAATTGGCCACATCCTCAGACACTCAAGAGCCTCCGTGGTTTTTTGGGACTGACTGGCTACTATCGCAAGTTTGTCAAGGATTACGAGAAGATTGCAGCTCCACTAACAACTATGTTGAAAAAGCATGCTTTTACATGGACACATGCTATTGAGTGTGAATTTGAAAAACTAGAACAAGCTGTGTACTACACCTCTTCTAGCTATGCTAGATTTTTCCAAGACCTTCACTATAGAGAGTGATGCTTGCGGCAATGGACTTGGTGTTGTTCTCCTTCAAGATGAACATCCCATTGCGTTCACCAGCAAAGCCCTTTCTAGTAAGAATTTAATACTCTCTACATAGAGAAGGAAATGATGGCTATTTTGCATGCAGTACAGAAGTGGCGGCCATACCTACTAGGGAATTATTTCTGCATCAAGACTAATCACCAGAGTCTGAAATATTTCCTAGAACAATGGGTCTTCTCCCCAACACAATAGAAATGGGTTAGCAAACGCATGGGTTATGAATATGAGATCACTTACAAGAAGGGTAAGGACAATATTGTGGCGGATGCTCTTTCTCGCACATTTGATGACCAAGCTTCTCTTTCAACTATTTCTATGCTTGTTCCAAATTGGTTGGAATCTATCTAGTAGGGCTATGTTAATGACTCTTCATTATCTCAAATCATCCAACAGTTGGCCAAGAACCCTTCTTCTGTACCACATTACTCTTGGGATGGTGCTTCTCTAAGATACAAGGGTCGTCTGGTCCTTCCCCAGAGCATAGATCTTCAACATGCTGTCTTCTATGAACTCCATGATTCTCCATCGGCAGGGCACGTTTGGTTCCTCAAAACTTATGAGCGGGCATGGCGTAACTTCTTTTGGAAAGGAATGAAAAGGGAAATTCAACAAATGGTGGCTGAATGTGATACCTGCCAATGCAACAAGGGTGAAACGACACTCCTTCCTGGATTGCTTGAACCCTTGCCCATCCCTACACAGATTTGGACAGATATTTCTATAGATTTCATTGAGGGGCTCCCTAAATCTAGAGGGAAGGTAGTGATCTTGGTTGTGTTTGATCACCTCTCCAAATATAGTCATTTTTGTGCCCTTAGCCATCCCTATACCTCCTCCTCAGTCACACAAATTTTCATGGACCAGATCTTCCGTCTTCAAGGCATCCCTTCTTCCATTGTCTCAGATCGTGATGCAACTTTCACCAGTCATTTTTGGACAGAACTATTTCGACACACTTGCACCAAAATGAAGATGAGTTTAGGGTATCACCCACAAATAGATGGTCAAACTGAAATTATCAACAAATGTTTGGAAACTTATCTTCGTTGCTTCACCTTAGAACAACAGCCTCAGTGGGCAAAGTGGCTCCCTCTTGCTAAATGGTGGTACAATACCTCCTACCACACTGCATCTAAAATGACTCCATATGAAGTAGTCTATGGTTAGGCACTACCAGTGCTCCTTCCATACACCCCTAGTAGTTCACCAATTCAGGCAGTCGACACGGTTCTCCAAACCCGAGATCAGATTCTTCGCATTTTGCAGGACAATCTTCACATGGCAATAAATCGAATGAAACAACAAGACGATCAACACCGTTCTAAGCGCACTTTTCAAGTAGGTGATATGGTTTTTCTTTGTCTACATCCATACAAGAAATCATCCATAAAACTCAAAGGGCATCATAAGCTGGCTCCAAAGTTCTATGGGCCATATAAGGTTCTTCAGAAGATTGGGTCAGTTGCTTATAAATTGGAGCTTCCTCCTTCTCGCGTTCATCCAGTATTTCATGTCTCTTGTCTAAAGAAAGTTCTTGGCACCAACATCAGAGCACAAACTATTTTACCAGAACTGGATAATGAAGGATCCATCATTTTGGAGCCGGAGGCAATCCTCGACAGGCACACTCATTAGCTTCGCTCTCGATCCATCATAGAGGTATTAATTCAGTGGCACAGAATGCAACCAGAGGATGCTACATGGGAACCACTCCTTCAGATTCAACAACAATTTCCACATCTTAAGCTTTAAGGACAAAGCTTTTCTAAGAGGGAGGCGATGTTAGGAACCCGTGTTTAACCCTTCTCTTTACTTTGTTAGTATATTGTTGTTGGATGCATATGCTTTGTAAGTCGTCCCATGAGTATATTGTATTATCCCACATTCATGGGGAGTAATAGTTGTTTAAATTGGACTTAGTATATAAGTATGTGTTGAGGCCAATGAAGGCATCCATGAATTTATTGTATTGAGCTTGCTCAAAGGAGGTTGCCCCCTCAAAGTGGCATGCCATCAATAAATTCCTTCTGTGTTTCTACTATTTTTGTTATTTCGTGCATTTTTCATTATATTGTTGTAGGAGGTTCCTCTCAGGGGAATGGAAGAAAGTGAGATAGATTAAGATAGAGGATGAGCAGAAGAAGGATGGAAGATAAGAGAGGGCGTATCGTCTTGTGTCTAAATCTAGGCATGTCCTTCATATTCCAGACTGCCTACATACCTGTATCCATGGGATCAAGGCACTTAACGATAGAGATGAGATGTAGTTCTGATAATGTTTTATTGATGGTGATGATGAAGGTGGATGGATTGATCAGATTGATGGATTAATTTGATGGTTGATGAAATGTGAGATGTTTGATAAGATGAGAGAGATGTGATTCAAACACAAGATAAAATGATAACATACACAAGCAAGTGTGTACAAATGATTCAAAAAGAAACAAGGTATTGCCCCTGTCAAGCTGTAAACCAATGATCGATCGATCAATTGATTGATTGATGATGATGATGATAGTGTTGCCATGGTGGGGAACGATATATCCCTAGATCAACACAAGGATGATGATAGTTGCTTGATTAATTGATTGGGTTTACGACAAGATTAGGATCAAGACCAAGGATGTGATTGAATAAATTGACTCGATTGATTAGCTTGCTTGATATTAGTTAGTGTGACTTTCGTTTGGATCATAGTTTGGATTGTTTTGATTGATTGTGATGATTGGATTGATGTGATTTGATGATTGTTTAGATTTTTTGTTGGATGTTTTGATGTTTTTGTATTTTTCAGAATATTTTTTGATTTTTTGGGATTTTTTTCAGGACGTTTTATGATTTTTTTGGATTTTTTTCAGGACATTTTATGATTTTTTTGGAATATTTGAATGTTTTTGTATTTTGAATGTTTTGAATGTCAATGGATTTACAAATTGGATATCCTTTGTAGTAGATGCCAATGACGAGGGAAAACCAAATCTAGGTGCCAGGATGAAGGTACGACTGGATTGGATGAATGGAAAAAGGATATGTTGTGAAAAGGAAAGCTCATGATAAGTGGATGAAATGGATGTAATGCATAAGAAAGTAAGGATGTGATCGCAAAGACCATGTCACATAGGAATAAACATGCCACATTCTAGGTGTAGTACTTAGGATTTTCATGACAATGCTTAGGACAAGAGGATGATAAGATGGATTGTTTGGAATGGATGAGGTGTGTCAAGAGATACCCAAAACATGTTTCAACATTTTGCCCCTAATCTTTATCAAGATCAGAATGAGGAAAGGTGGATAAGTGGGCTCAAGTGGATAGGTATATAGGTGTAATGGATAAGGATGATGAGATGGGATAGGATAGGATAGAAAATGATAGGTTGGATGAGACGATGTGCCCCCAGTATGGGAGTGGCATAGAAGATCAAGTTACACATGACACCTATTTGCCAGGTTTTCATCATAAGGTGCATGTTTACCAGGTTTTCACCATTGGACGAAAGGATTTCTCTTTACTTTTTTTATTTTTATTTTTGATTTTTGATTTTTTGATGGGAGAAGGGGAATATGGATGAAAGGGACTCAAGTGTCTAGTTCCATGAAAGGTGGTAGTCCTACTAGATGGATGTCGTCGCATGGACCATGTCATTATGCTCATAGATGTTGGTAGGGGATTGCATGAAATGGAAATGGATTAGGTGGATAGTAGATTGTGATATGGATTATGGATGGAAGATAGTGGATTATGATGTGGATTATGGAGTACTTATGGATGGAGGCTTTATGCAAAAGCATGGACCATAGGCAAGTGATGGGTGTGATAGTGGAAGAAGGATAGGGAGATGGAGGCATGTGGAATTGTTGTGGGATGGAAGGGAATCATGACCAATTGTTGCACTCACCGTGATAAAGGTTGAAGCTTTTGATGGGAAGGTGGTGTAGGAAGCAATGGTGATATTTGCTTAGGGTATGGGTGATGAAGTGCTTTAGGAACCCACATAGACTTAACATTTCTATGATTTTTTCTTTTCATGTGGGATGGAGGAATTTGAGACTTTTGGATGGAATGGTATTTTTGGATGAAAGTGACTGATTGGGATTCTTGAGAGGTGGATGCTTCATTTGATTTTATTGCTTTTTGCTTAGGAATCCAGACCAT
The DNA here is from genome assembly GCA_027924645.1 of Cunninghamia lanceolata. Taxonomy (NCBI): domain Eukaryota; kingdom Viridiplantae; phylum Streptophyta; class Pinopsida; order Cupressales; family Cupressaceae; genus Cunninghamia; species Cunninghamia lanceolata. The sequence continues at coordinate 21,958,671 of BSBN01000237.1, read as the reverse complement.
TTTAGTTTTGGCCTTTTCTTGTGAAGGTATGGGTTTAGATAACTTTTGGATGGATTTTGCTTTGATTCTTTGGATTTGTGTCCTAAGGCATTAGGACCTTTGGGATTTTTTTCTTTATAGGTAGAGGCATCCAATTGTTTATTTTTGAATCCCATGGGTATGGTGGAGTGAGTGGAAGCTTCTTGTTTACATGATGTGTGCATTGATCGGCCATGATTAAGATATTTAGGGAATTTATGGGTAGGTGGATAATGCTGTGTTGGAAGTAATGGTGATAAAGAAGATGGAGGGATATTAGGCGTTGGTAGTAATGGAGGCAAATTGGATGGTGGAAGGTTTACGGTCACATGCTTTTGCGATTTGTAGGATGATGGAGGTGGAATGGAAACATATGTCTTAGGGGTATGATGGGACTTGTGATAGGAAGTGGACTTAGGAGGGATGGAGGAATTACCAACATCTTTAGTTTGTTGTCCTTGGGGTGAGTATCCAAGGCCAAATGAGCATTGAGGGACCTTGACATGAATTGGCTCCAAAATACCTTATTCATGAAGGCCTAGGCCTTTACCTTAGTAGTTCATGTTTTGAAGCATGCGATTCACTATGGGACTAGGTATAGGTGGAACACTAGACACGAGTTCCTTATTGGATGGAGAAGGCAAGGAAGAAGATAATGGTTGCTGGTGTTCTAAGGAGGAACACTCATGGATGAAGGTAGTAAGACCAATAGGATATGATGGTGGACTTGAAATAGGATCGATGGTGGATTATGGAAGGATCATTAGGATCTAGATTATTGTTATGCTCACTAAGATCTAAGACATTTGTTTGATCTTCTATGTTTCCTTTGGAAGCACATGTCCCTTCAAGGGAAGTGGATGTTTGCAGGAAGATTATGAAGCGAGGTGAATGCTCAAGGAGGTCAACAAGACTTTCACTAGATTGAGCCTGTAGGTCTTGGGTGTCTTGCTCATGAATGGGTATAGGATCAAGATTCTCCTAGATAGCTTCTTCATAGATAATATCATCTAGATCATAGAAAAGATAAGTGTTATGGACGGGGTAAATGGAGGTGTTTTGATCTTGACTTAGACAAGAGTTTGATGTTTCCTCATGCTTAGGATAATGCTCCTGACATACCTCTTGAGTGGCTTGAATGGCAGTAGAAGGATCTTGGACGATTTTGATGGGTTATTGATATGCATCCATAAGAGAGTATAATGAACCTTGACTTGAGCTTATGATGGGAGGCTTTTGAATGGGCCTGATAGCTTGTGGCTCACATGATGGGGTTGGAGATCTAGACATGGAATTTGGGAGTTCTTTGGTAGGCTCATGAATGAGTGTTTGACATGGGGATGGTTTATTCTATGCAAGTAGCCATTGGATCACATTCTTTGCAAGTGTATGGGTGGATGAGCAATTTAGGGGATGGAGGATAAGAGTAGATGGTGTTGTAGGCTTAGGACTATGATGAGGTTGAGAGATAATGAGATGGGATGGATGTATTATGGAAGTGAATGGTTTGTGAATTGCATTGGAAAGAGAGCTAGGGGGATTAGGATCACATGGTGGTGCTAAGATAGGACTAGTAGGTTCATGTGTGGGCATGTGATTGGATGGTGGAGGTGACTTGTAGGATGCATTGGCTAGGTTGGTATCTCCCTCATCAAAGGATATCAAATCTTGCTCCAAAGATTGACTTAAGGATACTTGATTTATGTACAAGGCTTCACTTGGATTAGGATTAGGTGACACATAGGTGTCTCCTTTCTCAAATGATATTAAATCTCGCTCCAAAAGTGGACTTGAGGATGTTTGACTTATATACAAAGGGGTATTTGAATTTGCATGTGCCTCTTGTGAGAACACTCTTGGCCTTGGAAATGGGTTTGATAGTGAGATGGCATGTTGGAATAGGCAGTTGAATGACCTTGAAGTAGATGTTGTTTGGTTGATATGGCATTGACATGACATGAAGATAGATGTGATATATGGGATTGAGATAGAATGTGAGGAGGTTGGAGTGGTGTTTGGACTTGTTGTGGTTGAAGGGGTTGCTGATGTGTTGGTGGAGGGATCACATAGGCTAATGATTGTTGAGATGGAGATTGATGTAGGTAAGGGTTGACATTAGAAGAAATGGGATAGTTTGGTATAGGATTAACTTGATAAGTGGATGGATAGGACTGACATGACGAGATAGGTGGCACATAAGATTGATTTAGCATTTGTACCAACAAGTGGCCAAGAGGTGTCGCATGCAAGGGGATTGGATTGTTCGAAGCTTTTGGATCATGTCATGGATGTCTTGGAGGGTTTGTTGATCTAGAGGTGATTGGCTTGCATGAATTCGATGAAGAAGGTGAATGAGATTTTGTCTAGGTCCTCCAAGGTTGACATAATGTAACTTTTGGTAAATGTTTGATTAGGGTTATGATGAAGACTTTGAATTATTAGGATGTGATTGCTTAGGGTGGATTGATTTAGGGATTGAAAACCCTAGAGATGATTACCAAAGCCAAAGGATTTAAATGATGATAATGATGGCGAGATTGCTGAAGAATAGCTGACTAGGTTGATGGATTGATTACAAATGTTCAAATTTGATGTTTAGATTGACAGAAAAGATAGCAAATAGATTGACAGACTACAAATGACCAGAGGTGATTCACTAATGTTCAAAGGCAACTTACGATAGCTCAAATGCGACATATGATAGCTCAAAGGCAACTTTCTATAAAGCTGGGATAAAATGACATTAACTAGAGGTGACTCAGGTTTGCTCAAAGGTGATTTTCTGTAAAGCAGATTGGGATAACATGAGATTAACAGAGGTGACTCACTGATGCTCAAAGGTGATTTGTTTCTGTTCAACTGCGATTCGACAAGGTTCAAAGGCAACTTTCTGTGACAGGACAAGATAAAAAGACATTGACTAGAGGTGATTCAGGTTTGTTTAAAGGTGACTCACTGAGGTTCACCTACGATTTGATAGGTTCCAAAGGCAATTTTCTATGACAAGACAGGATAAAGTAACATTGACCAAAGGCGATCCAGGTTTGTTCAAAAGGTGACTCACTGATGTTCAAATGTGACTAAGCATTGTTCAAAGATGATTTTCTACAGCAAAGGTTGTGTTTTTGGCATTGTTTTTGGATTTATTGACAAGAGAAGCAAGATAGCAGGCACTCATGCTCAAACCATTCTCAAACATTTACAACCTAGGTTGGCCAGGACTATATCTGTTGGGTTCCCACTTGGATTTCTCCAGCCGCACTTATTCAAAGTGGATAGCTCCAGAAACTTGGTGGTGCGGGCTCCCCCTTACAGCGCACTCACTTCTCAGGAACACCAAGTTTCAAGTCCTTAAGACGCACAAATCTTAAGATACTTTGCTACCTCTACTAAGAACTGCGAGAGTGTGGGACAGCTATCAAAGGCCTAATCAACTGTCCTCCTGTACTAGCAAATAGAGGGTTTTTAGCTTCTAAATAGTTGGTTTCTAGTAAGGGCTTCCATTCGGGTGGCTATACATGTGGTGATTTGCTCCGTTAATGGAGGCTTCCCAGCCTGCAGAGGTTAGGCTCTATAGGGTTTTGGGGGAAACATTCGTCGGTATAGCAGAACAACACCCCTCATTTGTGACTTTCGGCACAAACACATTATTTATATAGTGGCTTGGAAGGGCTTAGCTTTAGCCTGTTTCCGCTCGGGTCATCCCCTTCTCACACCGAGAAGGCAAGCCCTCTAGAGATAACAACAGTTTCTCTTACACCCCAAATCCATTGGATAGGCAGGGGGAGAGGATACTTCTATTTTTAAATCAGGATACACACAAACTACATAGGTAAACAACTAAAAATAAGCAAGCATGGAGAATACAAGATTCATTTTAAACACCAAAATGAAGTGTGCCTAATTTAGTGTGAAAAAGATGCTTTCTTGGACCGATCATTCCTGTAGACAACACATCAGTAATTTGCATCCTCCATTCTTCGATAATTGATAAGACAAGTTGCACAAGAGATCATTAGTATCCAAAAACCCTAAATCTAAACCTGCAGAACCAAATGTGACTGAAAATAACCAAATGCGATTTAATGATATTCAACTGCGATTAGGGTTTTACCATATGCAACCAAGCCCTTTGCCAATGTGATTCACTGCTATGCAAGTGTGACTCAAAATTGCTCAAATGTGACTCACTGCTACTCAAATGCATCTATGAGTTTGACTGCGCGTGCTCATAATCTTTCTGTAAACCAAAAGTGACCTAAATAGCCAAATGTAATGTGCTACTGTTCAAATGCGACTGGATATGCCAAATGCGATTGGCTACTATTCAAATGCATATGGATATGCCCAATGCGATTTTCTATAGACTAAACGCTATTTTCTTCGCCAAATGCATGTTTCTCCATAAAAACTAGGCAAATTTATACTCATTTTTATGGAAATGCCCCCCCCCCCCACCCCCCGGACGCAATGGTGAGGTCAAATTTGATCTAGGAGATCATCTATGACAAATCACATGCAAAACTTGACAATGGGGGTTAGACAAAACATAAATTTTTACAAGAAAAACTTGCAAAAATGATCAAGCGAAGTGAGTTCCACCAGGCGTTGCAAAATGTGTATGTAGGAAAATTCCATTGTTTAAACTAGATTAAAACAACAAACCTACACTACCTTCAAGAAATCTAAACTAAATGTAAATAAACAAAACAAAATAGAATGATATCACATAGTTTATTTGATTTCTTGGTTTTATTGTGGATTGATCCTCGAAGTATGCAACTACACTCAAAGAGGCTACCATGGATGCTCAAGATGTTATGCAAACAAAGATAATTTTGACGCAATATGATTGAGGGTGTGAGAATGAGAGAAGAAGAGAGTATTTATAGACTCAGAGGAAATAAGATCAACGATGGAGGATGAAAAGAAAGATCAATGGCTAAGAATGATCGAGAGGAGAGGATAAATGTACACACGCCATGTGTCCCCTCAAACGGCTATTTTTAAAAAAAGACTTAGTGGGGTTTGAAGAGGATAAGATTCTCTTCTCAAAATAGTGCACTTTTTAACTATTTTAAGCATTGGAGGAGTTATGGATTGATTTTTGAATTCTCTTTGACTTTTTCCCACACATTTGAGTTTTCCTATTTTTTAGGGATGAAAAAGCACGCTGGCACATTTATAGGAGAAAGTGGAGGAGTGGGATAAGAGTGGAGGGAATAAATGAATTAAATAAATAAAATTTATTTAATTCCTGTGCAAGTAGGAAATAAATAAAATATTTTTAATTTTATTTATTTATTGATGGAGAGAAAGTGGGAGGAATTAAATAATTAAAATTATTTAATCATACATGGGAAAATAGAGGAAAAAGACAATTAATTAAATAAAGGCAATTTATTTAATTAATAGAGGAATAATGAAATGATTAAATAATTAAAAATTATTTAACCATAGACAAGAAGAATAAGAATAAAGAAGATTAATTAAATAAATAAAATTTATTTAATTAATTAAGAAGAAAATGATTAAATTAAATTACAAGTATGTCAGACATAACAACGTATGCGATGCAATATGAGTTTAATGCATAAATAATGAAATGGGTCAATTTTGGGTGTCTGCACTAGGCACATGGAAACATTAGTCCCTAATTCCAATCAAGATCAAATCATTTTCATTCAACCCATCTATAACATGTATCTTTTCCATGATCAAGATATTATTCATAATGAAGAACCTGTCGATGAACAACTTGATCCTATACATACCCCCACAACCATTCATGAGCAAGACACTCAAGACCTACATTCTTGATATAATGGAAGTCTTGTTGACCTACTTGAGCATTCTCCTTGCTTCATGGCCTTCATTCAAAGCAAGGAAACTTATCCACCTATCCATGATTCCACAATATTCACTTGTCATGATGAGATACTTGCCTCCCAAGCACACATAGAAGATCAAACAAATAACTTGGATCTTAATGAGCACAATGAACATAATCAAGATCCTAATGATCCTTCCACATCCACCATGTATCCCACTCCAAATCCATGATCATATCCTATTGGTCTATCCACCTTCATCCATGAATGCTCCTCCTTGGAACAACAACAACCATTGTCTGTGACCACTTCACCTTCTTCATCCAATAATGAGCTCAAGTCTAGTTCTCAAACTACACCTAATCCCATTGTCCATCTCATACTCCAAAACATGAATTATAAAGGTAAAGGCTTAGGCCTTCATGAACAAGGTATTTTGGAGCCTATCCATGTCAAATTCCCTCCATGCTCATATGGCCTTGGATATACACCCCAAGGGAAACAATCTAAAGATATTGGTACTTCCTCCACGTTTCCTAAGTCCACCACCTTCCACCACAAATCCTATCACATTCCCAAAACATACGTAGCCATTCCAACTACTTTATCTTACAAGTGTCAAAAGCATGTGACCATATACCTGCCACAATCCACTTTGGCTCCACTATTACCAACTCTTAATATCCCTCCATCCACTTTGCCACCACTTCTACCAACACCTAATATCCCTATTATCCATAAAACCCCGTACATTCCTAATCATGACCAACAAATGCACATATTGTCTAAACATGAAGCTTCCACTCATTCCACCAATTCCAAGGGATTCAAAAATAAAAAAAATGGATGCCTCTACACATAAAGCCAAAAATCCTAAAGATCCTCGTGCCTTAGGACATCAATTCAAAGAATCAAAGCAAAGTACATCCAAAAATCTATCCAAGCCCATACCTCCAAAACAAAAGTCAAAAACTAAAATGGTTTGGGTACCTAAGCAAAAATAAATCAAGTCAAATGAGGCATACACCTCTCAAAAATCCCAACCATCCACTTCCATCCAAAAATACCACTCCATTCAAAAGTCCCAAATTTCTCCATCCCACATGAAAAGAAAAAATCATAAAGATACTAAGTCTATGTGGGTCCCAAAATGCTTACATCATCCATCTCCTAAGAAAACATCACCATTGCTTCCTACACCACCTTCCAATCAAAAGATTCAATGTTTATCACTGTGTGTGCAGCCATTGGTCATGATTCCTTTCCATACCTCCATCAACCCATCATTCAACTATTATCCTACATATTTCACCCAACACCTTCCTATGGTCCATCCTTTTGCATAAGCCTTCCATCTATCCTTCCATAAATCCTACATAATCCACATCATAATCCACTATCTTTCCTCCATAATCCACATCATAATCCACTATCATTCCTTTCATAATTCACTATCTACCTAATCCATTTCCCTTTCATGCCATCTTTTATCAACATCGATGAGCATAATTACTTGACATGGTCCATGCGACATCCATCTCCAATGGGACTATCACCTTTCATGGAACTAGACACTTGAGTCCCTCCTTTCCATATTCCCCTCTCCTATCAAAAAAATAAAATAAAAATAAAAATAAAAGTAAAGAGAAATCCCTTCGTCCAATGGTGAAAACCACCCTTGGTGGCACCTTGGATAAGTACCATGATGAAAACCTGACAAACAAACATCACATGTAGGTTGATCTTATATGTCACTTACACTTGGGGGAACATTGTCTCATCCAATCTATCATTTTCCATCCTATCATTTCCTATCCTATCTTACCATCCTTATCCATTACACCGACATGCCTATCCTATTCAATCCACCCACCCTCCCTTCCTCCTTTTGATCTTGATGAAGAAATAGGGGGAAAATGTTAACAAATGTTTTGGTTATCTCTTTATGTACATCATCCTATCCGTCTTATCATCCATGTTGTCATAAGCCTTGTCATGAAAAATCTTAAGTATTACACCAATAATGGGGCATGTTATTCCTTTGCGACATAGTCCTTAGAAATCACATCCTTGTTCTCTAATGCATACATCCATTCCATCCACTATCACCTATCCTTTTATCCATTCATCCCACCTACATTATCCTTCCACCTAGACTTGGTTTCCCCTTGTCATTGGTATCTAGCACAAAGGCTACCCAAATTATCATCCAATACCATTCCTCAAAACATTTCAAAAATACAAAAAAAAATCAAAACATGTCAAAATCCAAAAAAATTAGAACACTTCAAAAAGTACACAAAAAAATCAAAACATTCAACAAAATCCAAAAAAATCAAATATGCAACAAAAATCCAAGCAATAAAATCAATCCAATCAATCACTTTCATCAAATCAACTCAATTCTTTCAATGAATCACTTTTTCCAATCAATTCTTCAATCATTCAAATCAATTCTTCAAATAAAATAAAATCAACCATTCCAATCAAATCAATCATCAAATCATTCTTTCAACTTCATTCCAATCAAGTCAACCAAATCAATTCCTCGATTCATCTAAATCACATCCATTCAAATCATCAATTCTTCCAAAATCAAATCAATTCTTCAATTCATCAAATCATCAAATCAATCTAATTATCAATTCTTCAATTCGATCCATTCACTTCAATCAATCCAATCAAAATCAATTCAAATAAATCAACTTCATCAATTCATCAAATCAATTCCTCAAATTCATTCAATCATCCTCATCAAATCACTTCAGCCAATCAATCAAATCAATTCTCCAAATCATTCTTCAAATTCAATCCATGAAATCAAATCATTCCAAGAAATAAATCAAATGCAAGCCATCCTTTATCCACACCAATCAAGTCAATCAATCTTGTCAAATTCTTCAATCACATTCAATGGTCTTGATCCTAATCTTGACGTAAACCAAATCAATCAATCATCAATCAAATCCTGGTGTTGATTCGCATGGCCAACAACACTAGTGTCAATCAATCAATCAATTGTCTTATACAAGATGTTGCATCATCGAAACCAGACCAGACATTTTATACGACATGTTTCATTTCCTGAAACTAGACACCATCATCATCAATCATCAATCAATCAAACAATCATTGGTTTACATCTTGACAGGGGCAATACCTTGTTTGTTTTTGGTATCATTTGTGCATGCTTGCTTACTTTCTTGTGTGTGTTATCATTTTCATCTTGCATTTGTGTCAATTCCTTCTCATTCCAGCTAATATTCATATCTTGTATCTAGAGAAGGTTGTATTAAGCTGGTGCACAAGGCACATCGTCACTTTGGTCCTCATACCTTGGTGCATAATGTCTAGTGCTACATTATACTTCACGATTGCTCACCTTCATTGTAGCATAACGTGTCATTTATTTCTTCTATCCATTTCCTTATCTTTCTTCTTTAACCAATCCCTTTCATTTTGAGCGCATACCCGTGTTTATCCGACCTGCCTATCCTCTTGAGGGGGCATCATCATCCTATCTTTACATCATCATTATCCTTTTCCTCTATCCATCCCTTAGCTTCCTTGAAATGATATTGCTCGACACAAATCTCATCATCTTTAACATCATCTCAAAGGGGCAAAATGTAGACACTTAAATTTGTCCATGTCTTGACCATTATCTAGTCGATACATTATTAGGGACATCATAAGGCATTTTGTCCTAATCCCATCCTAATCACCTAGACAATTAATTAAATAAATCTTATTTATTTAATTAATCCCCCCTTTCACATGTTCCAAATAATGAACAAATAAAATATTTAAATTATTCCCTCACCTTTCACCACATTCAAACACGTCACATGCACTTCACATGTTCCACTAATTTAAATAATCTTTTATTTGAATTAGGTCTCCTTTATTCCCTTCCGCACACTTGTCACATGACTACAACTCCTCATGGAGTGGAAAAACCTAATCAATCCTAGCCGTCCACATCGTTCAAAACAACTTTCAATCTCAACCCTTCATTCAAATGAATCACTTCCTATAAATCAAACCTCTCACAAGCCATTTGCATATGAGGAGCTTTTGAGTACCGTTATGCTACAAGAATGAGAAACCAACATTCCTCCCATTTCAACCTTTGAAATCTTGCATGCCTATGCGGGACTGAGAAGAGCAATGGAGATAAATCAAGTTTAGCATGGAGATCAGTTTGCATTTGCATTTGTTATTTGATCTATTTGTTATCTTGTGCTCTATTATGCTAGTTAGGGTTTGATATCTTGCTATTTTAGTTTTAGACCTAATTTTCTCGCTAATGACAACTACTATTGCCATCATTAGAATTAGATTCATCATCAATTACATCTTCATCATCTCTAACATAGTAACTTTTTATTACCATTTTTCCTCTACTTTCATTGATTTTCAAAGCTCTGTCAGGACATCTTGATGCATAGTGACCAATTTTGCCACAATTGAAACATTTGAAAGGTAGCTTACCTTTTAACTTTCCTCTACTAGCCCTTTTCATTTTGCTTGCAAATTTTGCCTCAAGCTCTGCAAAATCTTCACCATCTAACTCCACATCATATTTCTTTGATCTAACACTCTTAGTTTCTTCCTTGGCCTTGAAAGCAGTCTCAATTTTCACATGGCCATCAGTAGTACAAAACTTTCTTATCTCAAAGGCAGTCAGTTTACCAAGCAATTGATCTTTTGTAAGCTTCCCCATATCAAGCAACTCTTCAATGGAAGATACCTTGTGACTATAAGATTTGGGAAGAGTTCTAAGTATATTATTTGTAACATCCTTATCCTTTAATTCTCCACCAAGACCCCTGATGCTGCTAACAACTTCATCAATCTTCTGTACATAACTTGTTATGTTCTCATCTTCAGCCATTCGCATGGTTTCATATGTGGTTTTCAAGTTTTGCAACTTGGCCTTCTTGACAGATGCATCACCTCCATAGACTTGCTTTAATTTGTCCCAAATCTCATAGGTAGTATCCAAATTCACACATTTTGCCATTTTAGTGTTAGATGGGGCATTTAATAAAGCATTTTAGCTTTGTGATTAGCCTCAAACTCTTTAATCTCTTCTTCAGACTCCAGATCTTTAAGAACTGTGTATTTATCTTTAACCATTACCCAAACATTATAACAAAGAGAAATGAGATAACTTTGCATTCGTACCTTTCAATAGGCATAGTCAAATCCATCGAACTGAGGTATGTCTTTCCTATGTGCCATCCCAGATCTACCTTAAGCTGTTAGGCTTTCTTCAAAGGAACCTCGCTCTGATACCAATTGTTGAAAGGCACAAGACAACTAAGAGGGGGGGTGAATCAGTTGTATCAAAAAATTAACTTCTTTAAACCAAAAACACTTTCACAATTACTTAATCTAACTCCTTATTCTGTTATGAACATTAACCATGAATAACAAAATCAAAACATGAACACATCAACACCATACACACATGAACACCAGAGTTTTACGTGGAAAACCCTGAACAAGGAAAAACCATGGTGAGTGTTAGCTCACAATATAATGTAATAACAATACCAAATATCAAAAGGTGGCTCACTACCAAAGGGAAAACTGCCCAAAAGAATGGCTCACTGCCAAAAGGTTGGCTCACTACCGGGGGTGGCTCACTACCAAAGGGTGAACTAATTTAGTAGCATCTACACCATGCATGAGTTTAGTTCCATTGAAGCACAATATATCTCCTCTACTATGCTATGCTTGTACACTTTGCACTTATCTTCACATCTTCACACCATCACACCTCAAACATGAATTCATTACATCTATTTATACCTATCATCAACCTTGGAATGAACATCGAGGTTGACATTACATTCTACAACCGTTGGAACTTTCTCCAAGGTCGGCATACATACATACATCAAATTAGGACTAGACCTAAACAAACTTGTAGAGAAAATTAAAGAAGGATGAACATGTCATGGATTAGCTCAGACCCAAATACATCCTCACATGCTTGGACACGCTTCCACAATCCATGAATCATCTCTGCAACAAGTGTGACAAACCAGGTTGGCCAAAACTTATGCACATATCAAGAACACTTAGAAACATGCTAGCAAGATCTTCATTGTAGCTTGTAGATTAAGTACATGCCTTCAACACGTCCATAGATAGCATAGAATCACTTGGGAGTTGACACATTAAACCACAACAGATCTCACTTGAACACAACATATATCACTTGAAGAAGATATCACAGACTACTTCTTATCAGACACTATCAAACTCTGCTACTTAGAAACTTGCTTTCCGGAGCTTCAAATCACATATCCTTTGGAATGAAGATGACTAAGGACCTTATAAGATTAATTCCAGAACCACAAAGTCAAAATTCAATATGCAGAGAAATGTAAAGCAAAACACTTTCTCCCTGTCACTCTACAAACCTTGCCAGGCATAGTCTTCACACTAGTGAATAGAACTTTTTCTGCACATCGATCTAGACCACCAAATTCTAGATTTAGCATCTTCAAACACTTCTCTAAATCATATCCAAATCTCATACTTTGTTCTTCAATACAGATAAAATGCGAAGCAAAATACTTAGACAATGTTCTTCAATCAATCAACAAACAGTAATATCAGAAGATATAGTTGACACAAATGACAACACAGACATGTTGACATCAATGACAACACCAGTTAGCACATACTTAAAACAATGTACTTTATTTTTGTTTTGCATATACTTCCATTGCATTGTAAGGCATCTCCGTGATGCATGTGGGGTTGTATACTTTGTTGCAAGTATGTGCTAATCGGTGTTGACATTGATGTCAACATGTTTGTGTTGTCATTGGTGTCAATTGTGCTCTTGTTTTGTTTCTTGGTTATGATGAGTTAGTTGCTTGTATTTCTTTGTATAAGTGTTGAATATGATGAGAATATGTTCCTAATATCAAGTTTCCAAGTGCTTTTGAGAAAATTTGATTTATACTGAAGACAGAGTTGTGAAGAAGTATTCTGGCTTACAAGATACTATCTAAGTTTTTGCTCCGCATTTATTCTGTACTAAAGATCAGAGGATGGTATTTGGATATGTTTTAGAAAACTATTTGCAAATGTTAAATCTAAAGTTTGGTGCTCCAAAATGCTCTGGTGTGAAAGTTGTGTTCACTAGTTTGAAAACTGTGCTTGACAACATTTGTAGTGTGACAGGGAGAAAGTATTTTGCTTCACATTTCTCTGTAGTTTGGTTTCTAGTCTTGCTATTTGGACATATGTTTATAAGGTCCTTACATATCTTCATTCCAAAGGATTTGTGATTTGGTGCTCTGGAAAGTGAGTTATTTATTAGCAGAGTTTGATAATGTTTATTGTGAGCAGTCGGTGATCTGTCTTCAAGTGATATTTGATGTCATCAAGTGAGATATGTTGCGGATGGATTTGTCAGCTCCCAGGTGATTTTATGTTATTTGTGGATGTCTCCAGATCATTTTGAAGGATGGTACTTAGTCTGCAAGCTTTAATTAAGTTCTTGGAAGCGTGTGTCTAAATGTTCTTGGTATCTACACAAGTTTGGCCAACTTGGGTATTAACACTGATTGCGGATGTGTTTCATGGATTGTGGAAGCATGTTGAAGCGTGTGAAGGTCTGTTTAGGTCTGAGCTAAGTTGTGAAGTGGTCTTCCTTCATTAATTTGTTCTACAAATAGTTTAGGTCTAGACCTATTCTGAATTATGTATGTTTACCGACCTTGAAGATTGTTTCAAGGGTTGTAGATTGTGTTTCTGACCTTGGAGAATGTTTCAAGGTTGATGAGTGGTATAAATAAGTGTAATGAATTCATTTGTGGTGAGGTGGATGTGAAGATGTGCAGATGAGAGTGTGTGTTGTAAGGGTAGCGAAGGTGATTTGTATTATGCTTCAACAGAATTGAACTCAGGCATGTTGTAGATGACATTATATCAGTTCATGGCAGTGAGCCAACCCTCGATAGTGAGCCTTTTGTAGTGAGAATTCCTTTGGACAGTGAGTCCTTAAGGATAGTGAGCCCTAAGCAGTGAGCCTCCTTTGTAATTCAGTATTGTTACTACATTATATTGTGAGTTAATACTCACCGTGGTTTTTTCCTTTTTAGGGTTTTCCACGTAAAAATATGGTGTTCATGTGTGGATGGTGTTGATGTGTTTATGTTCCTATTATATGAATTACATGTTTAATCTTCATAACAGATTAAGGGTTTGAGTAAACTGATATGAATGTGTTTAAGTTTATGAGAGGTTGAAGTTTTTGTTACAACTAATTCATCCCCCCTTTTAGTTGTCTTGTGCATTCAACAATTGGTATCAGAGCAAGGGTTCATTGGAAGAAAGCCTAACAACTTAAGGTAGATCTGGGATGATGCACATGAAGGATGTTTCTCTGCTGGTTTTCTGAAATATGAGAATAACAAGCTATTTGGATATGTTCTCTGTAATTCAACTCTAACTACATTCAAGACTAGCAAACCTAAGGAAACCGTGGAAATAGATCAGAAGATTGTTGTTAATATGGAAGCTAACTCTGAGAGAAGAAGAAAATTTGATACTGATATGCACAGGGACAAGCTACCTCTCAAGTTCTTCAAGTGTGGCGAGATTGGTCATTATGCATCAAGATGTCCAAAGAGAAATTTGAGAAGTAAGAAAGAAGAAAATAAAAGTAGAATGCCTAAGAGAACTTGTTATGATGTTGAAGACATATATGAATGCTTGCTCACTGACTCAAAGGATAACAAGATGTATGAATGAAAATGATCTGGAGGTAAGTCCTGATAGTGAAAGTACTTTTTAAGAAAATAATTACTGGATTATTGAGAATAATTGCTCAAATGATATGACTGGTGATAGAATTAAGTTTATTAATTTTGAGAAATGTGATGAGGGATCAATTATATTTGGAGATAATTGTACTGCTAACATATGTGGAAAAAGGTTCAGTTAGCCTTAATGGAAAACATCACACTAATGATGTTCTTTATGTTAAAAGTTAAAGGCAAAATCTCTTGAGTGTTGGACGGTTGTGTAGAAAAGGATACAGTGTTGTATTTCAGGATGATGTCTTTGAGATTAGAGAGAAATCTAGAATTGTGATAGTTGCATGAAAGAGGACTGAAGGAAACCTTTATCATCTTAGAGAAGGTGATAATTATTGCTCTACGACTCAGATTAGTAAGGGTTGGCTCTGGCATAGGAGCTTGTGTCATATCAATCTTGATGACCTGGTAAGAATAAGTTCAGCTCAAATTGTGAAAGATCCACTAGAGATTACAAAACCTAATAGTATCATCTGCAAGGTGTGTCAAGATGAAAAGCAAGCAAGAGGAAGATTACAAGTTGAAGAAAAATCCTCTACCAGATTATTGGAGTTGGTTCATACAAACATTTGTGGTCCTACAAGAGTAAGAAGTTTCCATGATGATAGGTATTTTATGTTGTTCATTGATGATTACTCTAGAATGACTTGGGTTACTTGTCTTAAAGAAAAATTAGAAGCTCTGGATGGGTTTAAAGCATTTAAAGCAATGGTTGAAAATGAGTTGGATATGAAGATCAAATGTTTGAAGTCTGGCAGAGGAGAAGAACTTACTTCTAATGAGTTCAATGTGTTCTGTGAGAATCATGGGATAAAGAGGGAGCTATCTGATCCTAGAATTCCACAGCAGAATAGAGTGATATAAATAAAGAACATGACTATTCAAGAAGCTGCAAGGACAATGAAAGAAGAAGCAAATCTACCAGAAATATTTTGGAGAGAAGCAATTCAAACTGTTGTCTATATAAAAAATAGAGTATAGGTGGAAGAAAATGATGAAAGAACTCCCTATGAACTATGGCATGGAAAGAATCCCATTGCTAAATATTTCAAAAATTTTGGAAGTAAATGTTTTATCAGAAGAAAGGAAGAAATAGAAAAGGATGATGCAAAGTTTGATGAAGGTATTTTTCTTGGATATTCATCTTGGAGCAAAGCTTATCAATGCTATAACAAGAGACTAGGGAAGATTGTTGAAAGTACCAATGTCAAGGTTGATGAAGGCATACAAAGGTATTCAGAAGTCAATGAATATGTATCAAATTCAAATGGGGTCCCTTGCAGAGAAAAAGAAAATACTACAAAAAGGGAAGTACAAACTAAAGAAGAAGAGACTGAAGACAAGGAAATGCAAGATAAAGTGCAAGAAGAGTGTCAGAACATTAGTGATAAAAGAAAATGCGAATTGACAGGATACAAAGCTACTGGAGAACAAATAAACCTGTGTTTAATTTCTAAAGTTGAACCTAAAACATTGATTGAGGCCTGTAATGATATCAAATCTTCAGAAGAAGAATGTTTGTCCACTGACATTGAAGAACTTAAAATTGCTCTTGAAGACCTAGGAAGATTTGAAGAAGAAAACATGGACTTAAAGGAGAATATTAGAGAAGCAAATGAATACATCATAAATTTAAGAGAGCAAGTCAAGAAGCTTAAACAAAGACATAAAGAGGACAGTGAAAATTTGAGGTTTACAAATGAAGAAAGAGCAAGAATTGAGGACTGTTTGAAAGACAAAACTAGAGACTGCACAAAGCTTGAGCAAGAAGTTGTGAACCTAAAGTTAGACTTGGAGAAGGGAAAGAAGTATGAAGAAAAACTCAAGATAAGTTCAGCAAAACTTGATGAGATAATTGATAGTCAAAAGAGCTTTGATGACAAAGAGGGATTGGGAATTAAGAAAGGTGAATTCTCCAAATTAGGTCAAACAGTAAATGCTGAAAACAAGGAGGATAAAGGCAAGTAGATCTAGAATCAAAGGAATGGACCTAGAGAACCACCGATCAGGCAACCAAATGCCCAAAGGTATTCATATTTCAATGGATATTGTCATTCATGAAATAAATTTGGTCATAAGGCTACTCAATGTAGGAGTAGAATGAGTCAAAATGTTCCATCTTTCTCCAGCCAGTGCTTTGCTTGCAAGAGAGTTTGTCATAAAGCCAATGAATGTAGAAGTCAGATAAGGAAGGGTTATAGTGATGAAAGAAATGCTCAATCCTTCAGTTGCAGTTCTTTTACATACAATAGATTTGGACACAAGGCTAACTAGTGCAGGTCCAGAATGAATGGAAGGAACAATAGTCAAAGAAATGTTATGTTCTATGATTGCAATAGGCTTGGACATATTGCAAAGTTCTATAGAAGTAGGAACATGAAGAAGGATAACCCGGTAGAAGAGAAGAAAACAGTGCAAAAGGATGATTTGGTAGAAACCAAGGAGGAGATGAACAAGACATGGATCAACAAGAATATAAATGAAGTCAAGAATAATCATGTGCCATCCCTTGGTATAGATTTTTCCTCCAGGAATTAGATGCATAAGGAAGTGTATCAATCCAATATGGTTCAGGAGCCATTCTTTTCTGGATTGATGATGGAGGCTACCTCTCAGGGGGAGCAGGTAGTAGCATTGGAGAAGTGGTGTAGTTAGAAGGAAAGTATTCAGAGCAGTTAAGGATAGTGCAAGTACGTGTTGTATCATATTCAAGGGGATAAGGCTTGAAGAAAGTATGTCACCCTTTGCCATTGATGTCAAAGGGGGAGAGAGAGTTCATGTGAAAAACAAAGGGAGAGTAAGATGTGTAAAGAGAAAGGGGGAGAATATGATTAGTACATAATCTTTTCTTGATAGTTTTTCACATCATATGTTGCCATCAATGACAAAGGGGGAGATTGTTGCAAGTATGCGCACATCAGTGTTGTCATTGATGTCAACATGTCTGTGTTGTCATTGGTGTCAATTGTGCTCTTGTTTTGTTGCTTGCTTATGATGAGTTAGTTACTTGTATTACTTTGTATAAGTGCTGGAGATGATGAGAATATGTTCCTGATATTGAGTTTCCAAGTGCTTTTGAGAAAATTTGATTTATATTGAAGATAGAGTTGTGAAGAAGTATTATGGCTTACAGGATACTGTCTGAGTTTTTTCTCTGCATTTCTTCTGTACACTGAAGATCAGAGGATGGGATTTGGATATATTTTAGAAAACTAGTTGGAGATGTTAAATCCAGAGTTTGGTGCTTTGAAACACTCTGGTGTGAAAGTTGTGTTCACTAGTTTGAAGATTGTGCCTAACAACATTTGCAGTGTGATAGGGAGAAAGTGTTTTTCCCTGGATTTCTCTGCAATTTGGTTTCTGGTCTTGCTATTTTGGACATATGTTTATGAGGTCCTTAACTATCTTCATTCCAAAGGATTTGTGATTTGGTGCTCCAGAAAGTGAGTTATTGATTAGTAGAGTTTGACAGTGTTTATTGTGAGTAGTTTGTGATCTATCTTCAAGTGATATTTGTTGTCTTCAAGTGAGATCTATTGCAGATGGATTTGTCAACTCCCAAGTGATTTTATGTTGTTTGTGGATGTCTCCAGATCATGTTGAAGGATGGTGCTTAGTCTGTAATCTTTAATTAAGTTCTTGGAAGCGTGTGTCTAAGTGTTCTTGGTACCTACACAAGTTTGGCCAACTTGGGTGTTAACACTAATTGCGGATGTGTTTCGTGGATTGTGGAAGCATGTTGAATTGTGTGAAGGTGTGTTTAGATCCAAGATAAGTCATGAAGTGGTCTCCCTTCATTCATTTGTTCCGCAAGATTGTTTAGGTCCAGACCTATTCTAAATTATGTATGTTTGCTGACCTTGAAGATTGTTTCAAGGGTTGTAGAGTGTGTTGCCGGCCTTGGTGAATGTTTCAAGGTTGATGAGTGGTATAAATAAGTGTGATAAATTTGTATGTAGTGAGGTGAATACGAAGATGTGTAGATGAGAGTGTGTGTGTTTTGTAAGGGCAGTGAAGGTGATTTGTATTGTGCTTCAATAGAACTGAACTCAAGCATGTTGTAGATGCCATTATATCAATTCATGGTATTGAGCCAACCCTCGGTAGTGAGTATTCCTTTGGATAGTGAGTCCTTAAGGGAAGTGAGCCCTAAGGTAGTGAGCCTCTTTTGTAATTTGGTATTGTTACTACATTATATTGTGAGCTAACACTCACAGTGGTTTTTCCCTTTTAGGATTTTCCACGTAAAAATATGGTGTTCATGTGTGGATGGTGTTGATGTGTTTATGTTTTTGTTATATGCATTTCATGTTAAATCTTCATAAAAAATTAAGGGTTTGAGTAAACTGATATGAATGTGTTTAATTTTATGAGAGGTTGAAGTTTTTGTTACAATTGATTCACCCCCCCTCTCAGTTGTCTTATGCATTCAACATACTTTGTGCACATGCTTCCTTTTCACCGTAAGGTGTCTCCGCAATTTAGGTGGGGTTATATGTTTTTGAAAGCCCTTCTATGGAAGGTGGGATTATGTATTCCCTTGAGTAGTTGCACATCCTTTTACAAAGTTCTATGCAGAGGCGGGGTTGGATCTTGAGTTATTCACTCTTAAGTGTGTCTTTGGCAGTTGTGCTAGCGTAGCTCAACTGTCAGATGTGTTAGATGTGTTAGTGCAGATGGAGAAGCTTTTGTAGAAGCCATAAAAGAGATACATGATCAAGTTCAGAACCAACTCCAACAAACTACTTTGAAGTATAAGGAGTATGCTGATAAAAAGAAGAAAGATGTACAGTTTGATGTTGGAGATTTGGTATGGGTTCATTTGAAAAAGGAAAGACTTCCTAAAGTCAAATATACTAAACTCATGTAGCGGAAGATTGGACCATGTCAGATTTTGAAAAAGTATGGACATAACACTTATGAGATCCAGGTTCCTTCTAATCTTGGTTTATCACCTATATTCAATGTGTGTGATTTAACTCCCTACAAGCATAATCCAGATGACAAACAAGAACTACTATAGGATAGAATAGCTGATGACATTCCAAAACATGATCTACCACAGTTGCAGAAGATTTTAGACACAAGAGTGATCAAGAAGACTCAAAACAAAAACTATTTGGAATATTTGGTGGCTTGGCAGGGAAACCCTGATTCAGAAGCAGTGTGGATGACTGAAGAACAGATCAACCAACATGGTTTAGACCTACATACTCTCATCTCAAGTGGACTTGAGATTTTTTCTTCTGGGGAGTATGGTGCAGGAGCACCCCTTCGAAATAAAGAATAAGTCTAATTATAGTATGTTTTACATTCTGATGTAATAAGGTCCATGTGACCAATTTTCATGTTTAAGTCAATCTAGGATTGTGTGCAAGACAGTTATAGTTAATTAGGTTAGCTGTCTTCTCCTAGCTGCTTGGAAGTCTCCCAACTGCTGGGAATCATGTCTGTACTACTCTTGTTGAGTAGTTATTTATAAGCCTAGGTCAGATCCATTTCAGATATGATTGCATAGGAGATATAGAGATAGGGTGTCTGGAGATCGAATAGAACATTGCGATACAGTGGGACTAAGATATTTGTATGCATTTACTGATATTGAAATAAAGAAGATCCCGTTGGTGTTATTTGTCTGATTTTGATTTATCTGTGTGATCATTTTTCTTGTTGTGCAGTTGAGATGGAACCATTCATCCATTCCACCGGTTAATTCTTTGAATCGGTGGAATGGACATGTACAGTAGTTTAGTTTTCCTTTCTGTTTTTCCATTTTTGCATTTCATGTTTTGGGGATCAAGTTATTGCATGCAATGAGAAAACCTAGCATCCTCATGCGCTAGGGTTTGGAGGATAAAATCTAAGTTAAGATTGCCCAGGAAATAGATCAGCTCAACCTCAGCATTTTTTGTGCGAAGTTTGTGAAGTTTCGCGGGTTTTGGTGAAAATATACATTTGACGTATATATAGTGTTTGTATGCGACATACAATCTGTGTGTATATTGCATTTGTATCTGTGCATATATCGCTAGATAGATTGGGTGTTAAAACATGTTAAAAATGCATGTTTCGAAGGTACAAAGGTGAAATAGTTCGGATATACATTTCCTATGTATATCGCTTTCGTTTGCTAAAGATATTTAATGTGTATATCACTTTTGTCTATCAAAGTTTTACATATTGTAGATATATTGGGTCGATTAAAAGTTTGAATGTCTCGTTTGTATATGCCAAACATAAATTTCAAATATACAAGGGTTTTGACATACAACGTGGTCAACGACAGAGTCAAAGATACAATCGGCAGAATGAGCGGGTGGATATGTTCCTTTGTTTTCATGTTGGGTTTGTACATTTTGAATGTACATTGAGGATATACAAAATCTGTATATATCACTAGGAGGATCGGATACAATTTTTGTGTATCCCGCAGATGTATGTTGTGTGTATCCCGCAGAAGCACTTTTGAGTTTACATATTGGGGATGTGCATTGTGAATGCACATCGAGCTGATACAAGGGAAAGTCAGTGGTCAACTGTCTTCGGAAGGAATGTTCTAAGGAATATTCAGCAGATGCATATTATGGGTTGTATATTTTGAATGTATATTGAAATATACATTCCACCGATACAAAGGATTTTTATACAACAGAGTCAGTGCTAGTCAAAGGGGAGATTATATGTTTGCTTGTATCTAGCGCTTGTATATTGGAAATATACATCGCGCTTATACAGTGTCGAGTGATACATCGGACGACTGGTAGCGGAAGTGATAGGGACCGGTGATCACAGGTTAAGATTTGTATGTATTGGTGTGATAGTAGTCATCAGAACAGCTCGGGTAGGAGAGACCGATGGATGAAGTCTTGCCGATAGGCAATAGAACGAAGTGCACTCATCGGCATGAGGTGGAGTTTGGCGTGACAATTTCCTAGGGTGCCGATAGCTATTGTTTGGCCGATAGGGTGTGTCGGGAGACATCAGGGCAGCTCTTGCCAATGATATGAGAAATATCAAGTTCCACCATTTTTGAATGTTTCTGGCTGTGGCTCTGCGTCATAGTGGTATCAAAGCAAAGGTTGTATCTTCTGGGGAGATAAAGAAATACAGAATGTCAGACAAAGAAGGAACATCAGAACTTCCAGCAAAGATGACCAATGCCGAGTTGGTTGTTCTGGTCAAGAAGCAGATTGCAGAGAGCATTGTTCTAAAAGTTCAGAATCAGGTGTTGAGAAATGAGTTGGAGAAGTTGAGGGACAGAGTAGGTTCTGGTAAAGAAGAAGATAGGGATGAAGAGGAAATCCCTAGGGGGAATGAGGTAGACATTCCTGAAGACCAGAGGCCCTTGATTAATGCCCTCAAATCCATGGAGAGGAGAACCATGGATGTGAAACTGGATTTGCCAGTGTTTACAGGAAAGATGGATCCTGATTCAGTGATGGAGTGGATAGACTCCCTAAATAATTTCTTTGAGATAGAGGAGATACCAGAACACCAGAGGGTAAAGATAGCCCAATAAAAAATGAAAGAGGTTGCATTAACTTGGTGGAATTTCATCCAAGATGATAGAGTACAAGAGGGAAAGCATAGAGTTTCTACGTGGAAGAAGATGATGGCTTTAGTGAAAGAAGCCTATGTTCCATTGGATTACAACATCCAACTACATAAGAGGAAGCAAAATTTGAAGCAGAAGGAGCTAGATGTCAGCTCATATATAGAAGAATTTATGAAACTTTGTGTCAAGACAAAGGTAAAAGAGAGTGAGGAAGAAAAGGTAGCCAGATACCTTAATGGATTGAGGTTCAACATTCAGGAAGATTTGAATCTGCATAACCCAGATACAGTTCATAAATGTTTTCAGTTGGCATTGAAAGTGGAAGAGAAGTTAAAGAGAAGACAAGAACAAAACAATAGGGGAAGAGGAAAATAACAAAGAGGTGGAAGAGGTCCTTTCAGAGGCAGAGGACATGGATTTGAATATTAGGGAGAATCCAGTCATGACAACAGCAAGGGAGATAACAGTCAAAACCAAAGAGGAAGTTACAATCAGCAAGGAAACTTCAGAGGCAGAAGACCTTTCAGAGGAAGGTCCCAGGGTAGAGGATCTATCAGATGTTATAACTATAATAAAGAAGGCCATATAGCTAGCAGATGTCTAGAAAGGGCAACAAGTTCAACAGGAGAAAGGAGAATGAATCTGATCCAAGAACCTGATAGCCAAAGTGCAACAAGCTCAAACGCTTTTCAAAGTGTGAATGCTCCTAACAATTATGGATATCCAGAGAGTGGAGAATCTCTGATGATGAGGAGAACAATGACTACCATGAAGGTACCTGACAGAGAACCCCCACAAAGAAAATCTCTTTTCAGAACTAATTGCAAGGCAGGAGGAAAGGTATGTAAAGTTCTAATTGATTCTGGTTCTACTAAAAATTTTGTATCTGATGAAATGGTAACAAAGCTTAAGCTTAGAAGATTGCCTCACCCATCCCCATATAAGGTCTCATGGCTTACCCAAGGTCAACAAATAGTTGTAGAAGAGCAAGCTTGGGTAGAATTTCAGATTGGATCATATAAGGACAAGTTGTTGTTTGATATTACCAAGATGGATGCCTGCCATCTTTTATTTGGAAGGCCATGGCAGTATGACTTGAAGGCACGACATGATGGTGTTAGGAACACCTATACAATCACCAAAAATGGTATGGTGATAGAGTTAATCCCATTGACAGAGAAGGAGGAGAAATCAAAAGGAAAAGAGGTGAAGGTAATGCTGATGGAAGGAAAATAATTCATGAAAGAAGTAGGAGCAGAAGGTACAGTTGCATATGCCCTAATTCCATGTCTCACAATGAACAAAGAATAGCAGCAAGAAGTCAAGAAAGAGAAGAAGCAGAGGTTCATAGACCCAGCTGTCCAAGAGTTGTTGGATAAGTATAAAGGCATCATCTCTGATGGAATACCAAGATCCCTACCACCTGTAAGGGATATCAGCCATTGCATAGATCTAATCCCAGGATCTACACTTCCAAACAAAGCAGCATATAAGCTAACTCCATAACAGAATGCAGAAGTAGCAAGACAAATTGAGGAATTGTTAGACACAGGTCTGATTGGTAAAAGTTTAAGCCCATGTGCAGTACCAGCTGTACTAGCACCAAAGAAAGAAGGCACTTGGAGGCTTTGCATAGATTCCAGGGCTATTAATAAGATCACAATCAGGTATAGGTTTCCAATACCTAGGATAGAGGATTTACTTGACTGTTTGGGAGGTGCTAAGTATTTTACAAAAATAGATCTGAAGAGTGGTTATCATCAGATCAGAATTAGGCCAGGAGATGAATGGAAAACAACATTCAAAACCAATGAAGGGTTGTATGAGTGGAAAGTTATGCCTTTTGGTTTATCTAATGCACCTAGTACTTTTATGAGATTGATGAATGAGGTTTTGGGAGAATTCATGGGCAAGTTTGTCATAGTATATCTAGATGACATTCTGATTTTCAGCAACACAAAGGAAGAACATCTCAGACATATAGATTTGGTTCTCAAGAGGTTACATGAAGAGCAGCTAATGATAAATTTGGACAAGTGTTTGTTCACGTAGGAGGAAATCACATATTTAGGTTTTGTCATTTCACAAGGCAAGCTGCAAATGGATAAGGAAAAGGTGAGTGCCATATTATCTTGGTCAACTCCAAGGACTATGAATGATGTCAGAAGTTTCCATGGGTTAGCAACCTTCTACAGAAAGTTTATAAGAGGGTTTAGTCATATTTGTGTACCCATGCCTGATACTATAAAAGGAGGATAGAAGTACAGATTTGCTTGGACTAAGGAAGCAGATGATTCCTTTGAAACATTGAAGAAGAAGGTGTCACAACAGCCAGTCCTTGCACTTCCAGATTTTACCACAATTTTTTAGGTCAAATGTGATGCAAGTCACATGGTAATTGGAGCAGTACTCAGCCAAGAAGGTAGACCAATTACATTTTTCAGTGAGAAGCTCAATGATGCTAAAAGGAGGTATTCATCATATGATTTGGAAATGTATGCTCTGGTCTAGTCACTCAAGAAATGGAGGCATTACTTGATGCTGAAAGAATTCATAGTATTCACAGACTATCAGGCTCTGAGTTTCATAAACAGCCAGGAAAAACTGAATCATAGGCATATGAAATGGGTAGAAACTTTGCAAGCTTTTACTTTCACATTGAAGCATAAGAAAGGAGTCAAGAATAAGGTAGCTGATGCCTTGAGCAGGAGAGCTCTAACAGTCAACTAGATCCAATTGGAAAGTGTTGGCATTGATTCATTGAAGACCATGTATGATGATGATGAAGATTTTGGAGAGATATATCAGGTATGTACTTCTTTTGGAGATAAATATCATGTTGAGTTCTCTGAATTTCTGATCCAAGATGGATTGCTTTTCAAAGGTGGACAGTTGTGTATTCCAAGGTGTTCTATGAGTTTGAACATCATTAAAGAGAAACATTGTGGAGCTATGGCAGGACATTGTGGAGCTATGGCAGGACATTTTGGTTTGGATAAGACTCTTGATCTTGTTAGACGTAATTATTTTTGGCCTAAGTTACAATCAGATGTTAGAAAATTTGTCGAGACATGTGAGATATGTCAGAAAGCAAAAGGAAGATCAACTAATGTAGGTTTATATCAGCCTTTACCCATTCCTTCCAGACCATGGGAAAGCATCAGTATGGATTTTGTGTTGGGTTTACCCATAACGTGAAAGGGATATGACAGTGTTTTTGTTGTAGTGGATAGATTCGGAAAAATGGCACATTTCTTGCCATGCAAAACCACTGCTGATGCTTCATATATTACAAATTTGTTTTTCAAGGAAATAGTAAGAATACATGGATTGCCATTGAGCACAGTGTCAGATAGAGATGTGAAGTTTATTGGTCCTTTCTGGAGAACGCTGTGGAAGAAACTTGGAACAAATTTGTCTTTCTCATCCGCATATCATCCTCAAATGGATGGATAGACTGAAGTAGTAAATCGTTCCTTAGGGAATTTGCTCAGATGTTTGACAAAACAGCATGGAGACAAGTGGGATAATATCCTATCTTAGGCAGAATTTTCCTATAATGATACTGTCAACAGGAGTACAGGGAAATCACCTTTTCAAATAGTGTATGGTATGCATCCGTGAGGTATTTTGGAGCTGAGAGATCTACCTACAGGAGATTCTATTAGTGCAGATGGAGAATCTTTTGTAGAAGCCATAAAAGAGATACATGATTAGGTTCAGAACCAGCTCCAACAAACTACTTTGAAGTATAAGGAGTATGCTGATAAAAAGAAGAAAGATGTACAGTTTGATGTTGGAGATTTGGTATGGGTTCATTTGAAAAAGGAAAGACTTCCTAAAGGCAAATATACTAAACTCATGCAGCAGAAGATTAGACCATGTCAGATTTTGAAAAAGTATGGACAGAATGCTTATGAGATCCAGCTTCCTTCTGATCTTGGTTTATCACCTATATTCAATGTGTGTGATTTAACTCCCTACAAGCATAATCCAGATGACGAACAGAAACTACTACAGGATACAGCAGCTGATGACATTCCAAAACATGATCCACCACAGTTGCAAAAGATTTTAGACACAAGAGTGATCAAGAAGACCCAGAACAAAAACTATTTGGAATATTTGGTGGCTTTGCAGGGAAACCCTGATTCAGAAGCAGTGTGGATGACTGAAGAATAGATCAACCAACATGGTTTAGACCTACATACTCTCATCTCAAGTAGACTTGAGATTTCTTCTTCTGGGGAGTATGGTGTAGGAGCACCCCTTCGAAATAAAGAATAAGTCTAATTATAGTATGTTTTACATTCTGATGTAATAAGGTCCATGTGACCAAATTTCATGTTTTAAGTCAATCTAGGATTGTGTGCAAGATAGTTATAGTTTGTTAGGTTAGCTATCTTCTCCCAGCCGCTGGGAATCACGTCTGTACTACTCTTGTTGACTAGTTATTTATAAGCCTAGGTCAGATCCATTTCAGATATGATTGCATAGGAGAAACAGAGATAGGGTGTCTGGAGATCGGATAGAACATTGCGATACAGTGGGACTGAGATATTTGTATGCATTTACTGATATTGAAATAAAGAAGATCCCATTGGTGTTATTTGTCTGATTTTTATTTATTTGTGTGATCATTTTTCTTGTTGTACAGTTGAGATGGAACCATTCATCCATTCCACCGATTAATTCTTTGAATCGGTGTAATGGACATGTACAGTAGTTTAGTTTTCCTTTCTGTTTTTCCATTTTTGCATTTCATGTTTTGGGGATCAAGTTATTGCATGCAATGAGAAAACCTAGCATCCTCATGTGCTAGGGTTTGGAGGATAAAATCTAAATTAAGATTGCCCAGGAAACAGATCGGCTCAACCTCAGCGTTTTTTGTGCGAAGTTTGTGAAGTTTCGCAGGTTTTGGTGAAAATATACATTTGACATATATACAGTGTTTGTATGCAACATACAGTTTGTGTGTATATCGCATTTATATCTATGCATATATCGCTAAATAGATTGGGTGTTAAAACATGTTAAAATGCATGTTTCGAAGGTACAAAGGTGAAATAGTTCGGATATACATTTCCTGTGTATATCGCTTTTGTTTGCTAAAGATATTTGACGTGTATATCACTTTTGTCTATCGAAGTTTTACATATTGCAGATATATTAGGTTGATTAAAAGTTTGAATGTCTTATTTGTATATGCCAAACATACATTTCAAATATACAAGGGTTTTGACATACAACGTGGTCAACGACAGAGTCAAAGATACAATCGGCAGAATGAGCGGGTGGATATGTTCCTTTGTTTTCATGTTGGGTTTGTACATTTTGAATATACATTGAGGATATACAAAGTCTGTATATATCACTAGGAGGATCGAATACAATTTCTATGTATCCTGCAGATGTATGTTGTGTGTATCTTGCAGAAGTACTTTTGAGTTTGCATATTAGGGATGTACATTGTGAATGCACATCGGGCTGATACAAGGGAAAGTCAGTGGTCAACTGTCTTCGGAAGGAATGTTCTAAGGAATATTTGGCAGATGCATATTATGGGTTGTATATTTTGAATGTATATTGAAATATACATTCCGCCAATACAAAGGATTTTTATACAACAGAGTCAGCACCGGTCAAAGGGGAGATTGTATGTTTGCTTGTATCTAGTGCTTGTATATTGGAAATATACATTGCGCTTATACAGTGTCGAGTGATACATTGAACGACCGGTAGCGGAGGTGACAGGGACCGGCGATCACAGGTTAAGATTTGTATGTATCGGTGTGATAGTAGTCATCGGAACAGCTCGGGTAGGAGAGACCGATGGACGAAGTCTTGCCGATAGGCAATAGAACGAAATGCACTCATCAGTGTGAGGTGGAGTTTGGCGTGACAATTTCCTAGGGTGCCGATAGCTATTGTTTGGCCGATAGGGTATGTCAGGGAGACATCAGAGCAGCTCTTGCCGATGATATGAGAAATATCAAGTTCCACCATTTTTGAACATTTCTGGCTGTGGCTCTGCATCAATGTACACAACAATATGTATGGCTTCTCTCCAGTATACTTCTGATAGGTTAGCTTCCTTCAACATAGTCCTAGCAGCCTCTTGAATAGTCGTATTTTTCCTTTCAACAACTCCATTCTGCTGAGGAGTTCTAGGTGCAGACAATTGTCTCTTTATCCCTTGTTCTTCACAGAAAATATTGAATTCATTTGATGTGAACTCACCTCCTCTATCAGACCTCAAGCATTTTATCCTCAGCTCTAACTCATTCTCAACTATTGCCTTGAAAAATTTGAACTTGTCAAGGGTTTTAGATTTTTCTTTTAGAAAAGTAACCCAAGTCATTCTAGAATAGTCATCAATAAGCAACATAAAATACCTGTCACCTTGCAGACTTTTTGATCTTGTGGGACCACACAAATCTGTATTACCAACAGTAATCCAGCTGAGAACTGTTCTTTGCTTTTGAAACTTGTTTTTGTTTGTTTCCCAAATTGACACTCCTTGCAAATGGTGTTGGCTAGCTTCACAAGTTTAGGCAGATCTCTTACAGCCTGTGCAGAGCTTATTTTGACCAAATTGTCAAAATTGATATGACACGTCCTTCTATGCCACATCCAACTCTCATCTGTCTGAGCCAATAAACAATAATTATTATTTCCTATTAATTGGTAAATGTTACCTCTTGTCTTCTTACTGGTAGCAATCACTGTTCCAGAGCTTTCCATGATCTTGCACCCATTGTCTTTGAATCTCAAATCATAACCTTTGTCACACATCTAACCAACACTCAAAATATTATGCTTCAAACCCTTCACATATAGGACATTATCAGTGTTGTGCTTTCCATCAAAAGAAATAGATCATTTTCCACAAATCTTGCCAACTGCATTATCTCCAAACCTAACCAGTCCTCCATCATACTTTTCCAAATTCACAAACTTACTTTTGTCACCGGTCATGTGATGTGAGTATCCACTATCAATAATCCATTCATCCTTATCTTTCTCAACCTGAATAGCCAAAGCACTTTCTTCCACTGGTTTTTCTTCCTTCACACAATTAGCAGGATTAGTAGACATGGGTTCTTCTTTAATTGCAATAAACAAGCACTCATTTGCACTAGTACTAGCATCATTAGATTAATCATCTATCACACCTTCATCATCAAGATCTCTAACATAGTAGCATTTCTTTGGAACCCTAGGTCTATTCTCAAATCTTTTTCTATTCCTTTCAATCCTCTCAAGATATCTAGAAGCACAGTGACCAACCTTACGACATGTAAAACATTTGAAAGGTAATTTGACTTTGAACTTACCAGAACCTCTTTGCAGTTTGTCAACAAAATTTGCTTCAATTTTATCAAGCTCATCATCAGGTTTCACCTTGTATTTTTCAGCTCTGGAGATCTTCTCTGAAGTACTGGCTTTGAAAGCAGTCTCAATCATCGACAGAGCATCACCAAGTTCTCTCATCTCAAAGTCTGTAAGCTTTCCTAGCAATGGATCCTTGGTGACCTCTTTTACAGTCAATTACTTCTTCAATTGTAGCTACCTTGTGACTGTAGAATTTAGGTAATGACCTAAGAATTTTCATCACAACTTCCTTCTCCTCAATAGTACCTCCCATACCTTTGATCCCAGTGGAAAGTTCATCAACCTTTTGCATGTAGGATGTTATGTTTTCATCTTCGCCCATCCTTAAACCTTCATATTTAGCTTTCAGTCCCTACAATTTGGCACTCTTTATAGATTCATCTCCTTCATACAAATTTTCCAACTTTTCCAAGACTTCTTAAGGATTTTCAGAATCCATGACCTTTATCAAGTCAGTGCCAATCAATGCACTTAACAGAGCATCTCTAGCTTTTATATTTAACTTGTATTCTTTGATTTCATCTTTAGTTGGTAGACCACTCGGAGGCATATTTAGTCTCTGTCGCTTTCCACACTCTATAACCTATGCAAAGCATATGGCTTTTCATGCATATCTTCCAGGTTGCATAATTCATTCCATCAAACTATGGAGCCTCCTTCTTGTAAGACATCCTAGATCTACCTCAAGCTGTTAGGCTTACATCTGAGGAACCTATCTCTGATACCAATTGTTGAAATTCCCAGACAACTAAGAGGGGGTGTGAATCAATTTCCTTCAAAACTTTAACCACTTATGAACATTAACACATCAAACACTTGGTCATTGTTATTCATATTTAATCATGAAAGAATGAAATAAGTAACTCAACACAACAACATCATCAACACATGAGACACTAGGTTTTTACGTGGAGAATCCTAAAAGGGAAAAACCATGGTGGGTGTTAGCCCACAGAAATATATATGTTATAACTATACCGAAAAATAGAGGCTCACTGCCTTAGGGCTCATTGCCCAATATGCTCACTGCAAATGTTGATGCTCACTGCCAAGGGTTGGCTCACTACCAAGGATTGGTGAACTGATTTGATAGCATCTACTCCATGCCTGGGTTTAGTTCCATTGAAGCATAGTATAACTCTTCTTCTCTGCTCCTTTTACAACTTCGCACTTATCTTTTCATTTTCACACTTCCATGTATTTTTTCCAACTACTTTACATGCTTTTATACAATTCATTGACCTTGGAATGTACATCAAGGTCGGCATTACATTCATCAACCATTGGAACAATCTCTAAGGTCAGCATTACAAACATTCATAGAAATAGGTCTGGACCTAAACAAAACTAGCTAAGGAAAAGATGTATGTGGATCATGTTATGCCTTAGCTAGGACTCAAATGCAATCTTCCACGCCATGACATGCTTGCACAATCTTCGATGCATCTCCGCAAGTAGTGAAAACAACCAAGTTGGCCAAGACTGTTGTTAACACTAAGTCTTCTAAGAACAATCTTCATCCATGATTCGAATTTCTCTTTGCAGACCAATCCAAAGGTAGGAACATGATCAGGAGACATCCACAAGCACATTGTAATCACCAAGCACATCCACACAACCTTAAACCAATTTGTCACGAGGATTCTTCAAATCATAACATTTAAACAACACTGTCAGACACTGTCATAAAGAAAATATTGCTTGCGGACCACCAAATCACGAACCATTGGAATTGAAGGCACTTGTTATCATTACCAACTTGATTCCAGAACCGCAGACTGAAATACTTAAATGCGGAGCATAATACATTCTCCCTGTCACCACCAAATATATAGAAAAATAGTTTTCACTCTGGTGAACATAACTCACTCAAATCTTCACACCGGAGGCTCAAACTTGAAACATAGCATCTTCAAACATGTATCTAAATAACTTCCAATCCGCAGGCAAAAATGTTTACTTTACAAGAAATGTGAAGCAATCTGTTAGACTGTTCTTCTATAGACAAAGATACTCTGCAACACACTTTTTCCACCAGAGGACCAAATTTTCTCAATATCCTCAATATCGGGATCTTTAATACTTACATAGGCAAATACAAAGCATCTAACTCATTACAAGCAAGCATCAAAACAAAAGCACAGTTGACACCAATGACAACACTGATATGTTGACATCAATGACAACATCGGTTAGGCACATACTTGCAACACATATTGCTCATAGGCATAAGAGTATCAATTGGACGAGGGATATCTATATGTATATGTGTATTTCATACACATATGTCGTCGGTGGATATGTGGGTTAATGAGTTTTATGTTGTTTTCTAGTAACAATTATATATATATATATATATATATATATATATATATATATATATTTGCATTTACACACACACACACACACATATATAATCATTTACGGTATACATAAACCTATGTAGTAGATGGAATATGCAAATATGAATATGTGAATATATATATATATATATATATGATTAATGTTTCTTAGCGTTGATTTGATAAGCATACCACTGATTTGTTAAACATAGCTTGTAGCTTTGAAACCAATGTAAAGGTTATACATAGCACATATTTACTAAGATTATAGCGCAACATACTTGCTATGATTATGGCACTGGAAATGCAGCGCATGTAGTTATATTGTTTAGGGGATTAAAGCACATAAAGTGTGATGCTAAGTAAATATGGGCAACACTTGGTAACTGATAACCAACGGATGAATGCTTTGACTTGTTCTTTCCAAACTGCCAGTATGAGAATAGGGGGCGTGGTGTTTGAGTGGTGCCATGATTAAACGGTGCAAACCAAATAGGAGTCTTGAATCTACATTATGAATTCTTGTGGGAATTAGTCAAGCACAAGGTGGCCAATATGGGTCAATTTGTTTCCTTGCATTTCTAAATTTAGTTCTTGTTGTCCACTTATGTGTTGTTTGTGCAATAATTTCTGCTACCACCTTGAATTCTTTTACTGAGTCAAATTTCTGAGTGGGAGTTGTGGCGAATCTAGGAGTTTGTTTGTAGCATTGGCATGCTCAGATTTTTGTATAAATAGAGGAGCTCTTCCATTTGTTTGACACACAATTTTCCATCGAACTTGCTTTATGTTGTTCTGCTGTAATTTTCTAATTTAGTGGTTTGAGTGTGCATTGTTATTTTGGTCTTGAGATTTTGAGGGAAATTAGTAAGAAATAAAGAGGGGGAATTGAGTTGTTCTTGAAGGAGATATTCAGCCAGCTTGAGAAATTAAGAGCAAGGAATCCAGTTGAACTATTGGAGCATACCATTAACAGGCATGCTAATTTCTTCTCCATTGTGCATTTTATGTTTGAAAAGATTGTATGTCCTCGATTGTTTGTTTGGAAATAAGTTTGGGTTGCTTTTCTTTATCAAATTGGATATTTTCTTATATGTTCAAATGAGAGTTATATATCTAGTATGGGAAATATTATGTATTGAATGTATGAATAATCTCCATAGTAGAGATTAGTATCTATATTGGAATTAGGCACTATATTAAGTTAAGTATTGTAACAACCATCCCAAATAGCTAAAATAAAAATATTATTCTTATAAAATAATAAAAATAACACAACTCATGAAACAAATTTCATTAATATATATGTAAATAAGATTTCATAAAATGGGACCATGCCTTTATAATATTCAGCCATGTAGGCTTATTGGTGCAAGAGCACCTAACACAAGGTGGCCTCCATGAGGCATTTAAAATCATGTTTTGTTTAGGAAATCATGTTTGTGTTGTAATAAGGTCTATACGACCAATGCATTTTTCCTTTCTATTTGTAAGTCCCTAGTGACTTAGGTCACTTTTGTTAAGTTGTTAGTTTTAGACGATTAGAATCAGTTAGTTTTCTCCTAGCCGCTTGGAATAGGGTTGGTGTTCTTATAAACTCTAGAGAAATGAATCAAATGCATATAGATAAGAGATATTGTAATCAGATCGAAGAAAGAGTGTGATTGAATGTAATTGTGATTGTGCTAAGGAGAAATAAAGATTATTATGTTCTGTCAGTTTGATTTTCATTTCTTGTAATTACAAATTGTTTAGCTGTAGATTTCCATTCTCCTGTGCTTTCCGTTGTTGCGATATGGCAATGTGAAGCATTCCACTGATAAGATTTATGTTGAAATCAGTGGAATGGCTTCGTTGTACAGTATGTGTTTTTTGTTTCATGTTTGACGGGGCAAATGTTCCAGACTAAGGATTGTGCACAGTAGCATGCCCTAGCATCTCTATGTGCTAGGTGTAGAGTGTAGATCAAACTGTGTGGGAGTTGAAAACCCTAACGGTGTATCGCTTTGTTGGTTCATTGGCGCATTGGCCAAGGATTGCAAGTGTTCACCGACAAAACAGGTTACACCGAAGGTAAAAGCCATTGATAAGAGTTGTGACATCAGAAGACAAGTTAGGGGTTTTTCCGACAGGAAGAGTCATACCGACACGGTTATGTTTAATCGACATGGGAGTTGTCACGGTTAAGGAGAGGAGGAACTTAACCACCATCGGGGTATTGGTAGAAAGACGGAAGACTCAACCGATAAAGGAAGTCTCGCCGACGATGGAGATGTATTGGTGGTTGTCCGGCTGATGGAAATGTTTCGACAGTTCATTTGTTAGTTTTTGCCAATTGTGAGGAATTAGGACCCGGTCTGTGGAATCCATTGTGCACTCCCCATCATATTGGTATTAGAGCCAGCGAAAGCTCTGGGCGGAGGTGTTGTGTATTTTGATTTCTGTCACTGAGAAGGCAGATGAAGAGTTTCTCGTGCCATCTAGTTGCGAGAAGGAATAGGATTCCTGTAGTGTGTGGGCATACGATGATGAGGTCTGTTGTGACCATTCACCAATAGAGGTTTGGCTGGAGGAGGGTGCAGAGTGAGGCCACTATGAGAGAGAGTGGTAGTGCATCTCTAGGATCTGCTGTTGGATGAGAGGAATGGGGCTGTGAAGCAGTGTGTAGGATGGACAGCTAATTGAGCATTGTGTTGTAGTCGAATTAAGGATTTGCAGAAGTGTTGGCATTATCTGTGAATGTTTATGTCAGACAGAGAAAGCGAAGGAGAGGCTAGTGATATGCCTCCAAAGGGGATGACCACTGAAGTGGTCAAGAAATTCAAGGAGATGGAGGAGATGATCAAGATTGGAGTCAAGGAAGCACTCCAGGCTGAATTGAAGGCAATAAAGATAGGAAAAAGGATAGAGGAAGGTTCAGATGGAGAAGAAGAGAAAGAGGAACAAGAAGAGGCAACGATACCAGCTGAACAAAAGCAATTCCTAGAAGCCATTAAGGCTATTGGCAAGGACTCTTCAGAGGCTCGGATAGATGTCCCCATGTTCAGTGGAAAGATGAATGCTGATGAAGTCATGGAGTGGATTGAGGCTCTGAACAATTACTTCGAATACAAGGGGTTCCTGAGAATAAGAGAGTTAGGTTTGCAAAAATTAAACTCAAAGGTGATGCACTTACATGGTGGAATTACACCCAAGGAGAAAGGGTAAAGAATGGGAAGAGTATGATCTCTTCGTGGAGCAGAATGCTGGAGAAGATCAAGTCCCAGTTCCTTTCATCTGACTATGAGGTACAGATTTACAGGAAAATGCAGAACCTTAAGCAAAAAGATATGGATGTGGCTACTTACACCAAGGAGTTTCACAAATATACTCTTCGTTGTGGGTACATGGAGGATGAAAAATCCAAGGTAGAAAGGTATCTAAATGGTCTGAGGATCAATATTCAAGATGAGATAAGTTTATTTACCCCTAAAACTGTGGAAAAATGTTTTCAAGTAGCATTAAGAGCTGAAGAGAAGCTGAAGAGGAAAGGTGAGTAGCAAAGTAAAGGAAGAGGTGACAGAAATTTTAGAGGCAGTTTTGGAGGAAGAAGTCCTAACCAGAGGCCTAGTGGTGCGTCTAGCAAAGAAGAGCAAGTTGGAGACTCAAGTAGCAGAGGAGGCTACCGAGGAAGAAGGCCAAATGAAAGAGGTGGGACAAATGGATCAGACAGAGGATCCAAGTTTTCCAATATGAGATGCTATAACTGCAATCAGATAGGGCACCCGACTTATAAGTGTCCAGAGAAGGCCTCAACTTCTCACAACAATGAGAGAATTGTTGATAACTGAGAGGGGGGGGTGAATTAGTTATCCTAATTATTTCCCTTATTGAAGTTTCTTTTTAATTGATGCAGCTTAGAATCAAACACAAAAACATTAATCATGAAATAAGAAACACATGACACAGTATTTTTGACGTGGAAACCCTGTTAAGGGAGAAAACCACGGGGTGATTAACCCAAAAATTATTCTCTGTTAGAAGAATAGGAAATTACAAAAAAAATGGCACTTGCCAATTAGGGCTCACTGCCCGAGCACACTGCTCACAAGAGGCCCACTGCCTACAAGAAGACACACTGTCTACAAAGTGATAAGAATCACAGTCTTGAACTGATTTGAAGCATCTGCATATGCTGGAGTTCAGTTCCGGTTAGGCTCAGTACACTGATCTGCTGCACTTCATCTTTCCTCTGTTCTTTATTCTGCTATCTTTCACATACCGGATCCTTTTTGCTACCTCTGCTCTATTCTGGACTTATTCGCATATCTCTTCACACCATCACTCACTTCACAACTAAATCCATCCTCTATATATATCCGCACAAGTAATTTCATCACCTTTCTAGTCGGCATCCGGAACAGTCTAGTTTCTTACAAACTTTTGTTCTGTCGGCTGAATCCTTCCTCACCAAGCAATGCAGATCAAGCATATACTTGTAGATATCATTAATCATGTCGGCCAAACATGATTCATGCCTTCACAACCTCTGTCATCAACAGTAACACATCCGGAAAGCAGTCTGATACTCTGCCAGTCAGTTCTTCCTCTGTTTTCACTGTCTCTCAGGAATCCGGTACTCAACCATTCATATCTTTTTCCTTGTCCATCACCGGAGGCTAAATCCTTGGAATATACCATTCAAGGTAGTCCTCTTGACTTCCCCAAATCCGCACTGCACCAAGACACTTCCTCTGAGAGATCCGGACCAATCTGTCGGACCTTGCCACATGCTCTGTTCTTGTTCACCGGACCACAACATTCTTTATTCTGACTTCCGGTAGAGACACATCATGACTTGCGGATATGTGGGATGACCTTTGTTGCCATCAATGACAACAACCATGAATCCATATAGTGTCTCTTGCCAACAATCTCCCCCTTTGGCATTGATGGCAACACTTAGTGAAAAATGACTAAGTGTTTTCACTATGCTCCCCCTTTGCTGATGCTCTGTCTTTATATACAATTTTCGGAACTCCCCCTTAGTTGGATTCCTCATTTTTCACTGCTCCTCACTCCCCCTTTGACATCAATGGCAAAGGGTAGGGTCCGCATATCAAAATTTTCAAAAATTTCTTGTACTTAGCCGCATATTTACATACTCACATATACTGAAGAATGTCTGCAAAGGATGTCTGCAATTGGATCATTTCTGTAGCCCAACTTTGCTTCATTCTATCCAAAATTGAAATGTGACCACTTAACAAAAATGCAAAAGCTTCTGCCCGCTTGAGATCTGTCGGATCTTTTGTTTGGGCGGTGGTCTGAGCATCACTGATGGCCTCATGCATAGTTTCCAACTTAGGGATTATAACCCTTCTAAGTTCTCCCATCCGGTTAGTGATGTTCTTCCTTTCCTTCTCAAGATTCTTTATTTCATTCAAGACTGCAATAGTCTGACATTCTTGATTTATTATAGAGGAAGAGAGAGGATCAAAACTTTGAGATAAGCTTTGTAGCTTATCCTGCTCCTCTTTTATTTTCTTGTCAAATGCTGTTGTTGCCTTTGACCAGGATATACAAAATTTGTAGATGTCACCGCCATCCTTAAGAGCATTCTCTAAGCTCTTTATTCCAATGCTCACAATCTTCCTATCCTTAGAGATTAATTCTAATATTTCTGAAAATCTTTTATCCAAAAATTCCTTCCGGACCTTTTCTTCAGCTGATTTTTCTAGAGAATCAAAATGTGTATCAACACTGCTGACTAAGGTTTTTAGATTACCGGAAGAGGAGGCTGTCGGATCTATCTGGATTGATGGCATGATCTTTACAAGTACTCCGGAAGCAGCCTCTATCAACTCACAGTCTTCCATATGAGACTTCAGGAGCTTTTCATTTGCCTTGGCATTTGCAAATGAAGCTATCTTCATTGTTTGTACCGGAGAGAGAGAGTCAAAATCAAATGGGCCTTTTAGAAGCTCCGGTTCATCAATCTCTAAAGTTTCTTTGCTCAAAAATTGTTGAACAGTTTGTGCAGTGTCTCTTGCCGGAGACAAATGTTTCTTTTCTTCTGCAGTCTTAGAACTGTCAACCTCTTTGTCTTTCACCACTGCTTCCTTCTCCTGTAATTGCTCTTCTTCTTTGGATCCGGAGACTGTAGGGGAAACCGGAGGAGAGATATTTGTCTGTTCAGGGCTCACTTCTTCCGGAACAGAAGATTCCAAATCAGCAGCTGTTTCTGCACCTAAGTCCTCTACAACAGGAAGATTGAACCTTTTGAAGGCCTTCCGGAGGATCTCTTCTGTTTCTTGGGCCACTTTGTCAGTCTCACCAAGCATGAGTTGATTCATCCTGGCTTTGCTTCTAAACTCATCTTTGCAGTCCTTGAAGATAATGTTCATTGTCTTGGGATCAATTTGAGGATATAGCTAAATAGCTATCTGCTCCCGGATCTCAAGATCTTTAGCATGAGCATTATTCTTTCTTACTTCCAATTCCTTTTCTAGGCTTTTAGGAATGAGAGATATGATCTCAATGAAAGCCTTATTATATATGTTCAGATATTTAACTGTGGCTTCCTGCAGAGTCTTTTGGTCAGCCTCACTGAAGTCATCATAGGATTCAGTCATTGGTTGAAGGTTTCCATCCACCGTGACCGACTTGATTATGCTCTCTAGAGACAGAGTGGGCTTTTCAACAGTTACCTCTGCCATTTCATCCTTGTCTTGGCCTGTGGAGGGCTTACCGGATCCTTTCTTCTTCTGTTTCTTTATTTCTTTTATTCC
Organism: Cunninghamia lanceolata; assembly: GCA_027924645.1. NCBI lineage: Eukaryota > Viridiplantae > Streptophyta > Pinopsida > Cupressales > Cupressaceae > Cunninghamia > Cunninghamia lanceolata. The sequence goes on along the minus strand of BSBN01000237.1, from coordinate 21,919,911 downwards.
CTCATCTGACTCTGTTTCCTCTTCATCCTTTTGGCTTCCATAAGCCCTTGTGGCTTTTGTCTTGGATCTCTTACCGGATGCCTGGACTTCCAGTTTAGAACTTTTGGTTGTGGGAGGTGCAGATCTCTTTGATGATCTGGTCCGGGTGGGAGCTTCAACCGAAGCACTTTCTTTACTTTTCTCTTCTTCCTCAGCCTTCCTCCTCTTTTCCCGGCTGGTATCAAGTGCCTCTTTTGAGATGCCTAGGCCTTGAGCAATGTGCTCTACTTCTTTTCTCACCTTTCTTTTAATCTCAGGTTCCCTGAGTTCTACATGTATTTTTACACTCAGCTCCTCAAAGGTTCCAAACCTTTCTGCCTTAGGATCTTTAGGCTGACTTAGCATGTGTTGAACATGCAGCTCCACTATCTGTTCATCCACTTCATACCCCATGGGCATGATCCAGACAGTCCTTGGCTCCACTGCTTCCATTAGGCACTGATCAGTGTCAACCATAAAGCACACTGAGTCTTTGTATTTTTCAACAAGAGACTGGGGAATTCTCTCTCTTGCTTGCATCATGCTCTGAAAGTTTTTGAAGTATCCCCATAGAGCTGAATTTCTCGCTTTTGCATCCCCAAGTCCATGCAAATAGTCTCTTATCTGGACTGCAACAGGTTTGTCATTCTGCCATATCCATCCACTTGATCCGGGTAGCTCATTCATGAAGTAGAAGAATAGACATACAATAAGAGTACCATACTTAAAGGAATTCTTCTTATCCTTCTTGATTTTCTGTATATTTTCCATTAATTGGCTTAGCAGTAGTTCGCAGAGATCATATTCTGCATTCTTTCTTAGCATTTCATAGGCAGTGTATACTGCAGTTCCGGATACAGAATTCTCCCTGCTGGAGTGATAGATCTTGTATCCTATTATCATTGATGCATATTTGATATCCGGATCCGAAATATCTTCAATGGTCATTGCCCTCTTATCAAATTTTGATCCGGTGGCCTCAGTTACAATGTTGTTCTTGACAGATTTGAGGATAGGTACCCCTCCGGAAGAGTATAGACCAGTTACTGCTCTAATTGCCTCTTTTGTGATCTTGTAGGGTCTATCTAGCCATAGAAAGTTGTCATGCATCCTGCTCAGTACATACCGGACCCATTCATCTTCTTCAAAGCAGGGGAAATGAATAAATTGCTCAAATTGTTTCTTCTGGATATCCTTATACTCTGGTTTAAGCTCAAAAGCATTGTCTATCAGTTGCTTGTGATAGAGGTCTCTTAATTTGAATTCCCCAAATTCCTCAATGCTTGCATGTATGTAAACCCTAATGTCTTCGGTATGTAAAACTCCGTGAGGAACACTAGAGAAGGCTCCTAGTGGATCTACCTCCAATGATTTGTAGGGATGTTTCTTGAATGAGGGGCGAGGTCTATCAGAGATCTTAACTATGTTTGGAGTAGCCATTCTTCAAAGATTTGCAGTGAGGTAATGAAAAACGGAGAATACCTTATGCGCCTTCGGTTTGCACGGAGTGGTTGGATTGATTTCTTTATGCAATAACTTCGGCAGGAGATCCTTGGTGTGCTTGATGAACCTTGTTGCAGAGCTCCACTTTTCGCTTCTTCTCGAGTGCAGAATGAGCAAATGACCTTTGAGAAATCCCTTAAATTGCTCCGCGAACCCTAATATCTGTCTGCAATAAATGCTTCACCTACATCATTCTGGTTTGCCTTGTCTGGATAGTTTGGAGTATCCCGGATTAGTCCTGATCTGTGGATATCATCCGGATCTTTCAATCATGAATAAATCGAGGTAACATATTACAAGAACATCCCAAACACTCTGTCCAATCCGCAGAACAAGATAGTGCATTTCCGGATCTTTCCGGACCTTTTTGTAATCCTTTATCATACCAGAGCATCTCCCTGAACAGGTCTTATTTGATCGATCACAGCTTCTTCATAACTCCATGCGGACCTTTGAAAACTTGACTGAAGTATCTCAAGACTCATATCTACAAACCCTTTGATCCGCATCTTGTGCCACATCCGGCACCACTTGTTTGGCTGGGGGAACAAGATTTTCTTTGAGTCTCCCCCTGAGCCTGAGCTCACTTTTTAATTTCTGGAAGAAATATCAGCACCAGAGTCTGGTGTGGATCCAACCTCTACATTCTCTGAACTTTTCTTCACCCAAATCTTGCTCATCTGATTCCTAACCTCATCCGCATTCATCTTTTGTTTACCCTTGTCTTGATTCTGATTATACACCGGACCTCTTTTGTCCTGATTCTTGTTTCTGCAGACTTTAGCATTATGACCGGACCTATTGCAGATTTGGCAAATAACATTTCTTTGCATATTTGACTGATATCCTCTTGATCTGCATTGATTAGCCATATGACCTACTCTATTGCATGTGAAGCATCTACCTTTGAATGATTTGTTTACTTGCATAATTCTGCATTCATGGGATTTGTGTCCATACCTTTTGCAGTTGAAGCACTGTCCGGAGAAGGATGAATTAATCTGATTCATTCTCATTCTGCACTGATTAGCTTTGTGACCAAAGTGGTTACAGCTGTGGCAGTATCCATTGAAGGATGGATATCTTTGAGCATTTGGCTGTCTTACCGGAGGTCTTCTAGGCCTGCTCCTTGGATTTTCTGATCCAAGATTCTTCTGACCGGATCCGGAGCTTTCTCCTTTCTCATATCCCAAACCATACTTGTCATCTGTCCTCTTTTGACTTCCAAGAAGAACTTCAAGTTGAGCAGAACTTATCTTGAATTTCTCTTTATATTCATTTGCTGTTTGAAGGTCTCTTTTGAGAGAGGCAATTTGATCCTCAAGTTTTCCTTCATTATCTTTGGCATCTTCAAGATCAGATTCAAGATGTCTGATAATCCTGTCCATCTGGTGGCATTCTTCTGATTTTTCTTTAAGAGATTGTCTTAGATTGTCTTCAGCCTTTCTTTTTTCTTCAATCTCTTGAGTAAACTTTATAGTTCCTGATTCCATTTCATGTCTTAACATAATGACTTCTTTTGATAACTTTTCACATAACTTGGTTTGCTCAGTCAATTCTTCATTTGTATTGCTTTCTTCACTTTGTCTTGCCAACTGTTGAAGCAGCTCCTTTCTCTTTTTCATAGAGAGACTTAATTTGTCTTTTAATTCTCTCATGAATTCATCAGCCTGTTTGAGTCTTTCCTTTAATTCACTGACTTCAGAATTTGACTGTTCAAGATCCTCAAGAGCAGTCTTGAGTTGCTCCCTTAAACCATATGCATCCATTTGAAATCCCAGATCTTCCTCAAGCTGTTAGGCTCTATTAGGAGGAACTTAGCTCTGATACCAATTGTTGATAACTGAGAGGGGGGGTGAATCAGTTATCCTAATTATTTCCCTTATTGAAGTTTCTTTTTAATTGATGCAGCTTAGAATCAAACACAAAAACATTAATCATGAAATAAGAAACACATGACACAGTATTTTTGACGTGGAAACCCTGTTAAGGGAGAAAACCACGGGGTGATTAACCCAAAAATTATTCTCTGTTAGAAGAATAGGAAATTACAAAAAAAATGGCACTTGCCAATTAGGGCTCACTGCCCGAGCACACTGCTCACAAGAGGCCCACTGGCTACAAGAAGACACACTGTCTACAAAGTGATAAGAATCACAGTCTTGAACTGATTTGAAGCATCTGCATATGCTGGAGTTCAGTTCCGGTTAGGCTCAGTACACTGATCTGCTGCACTTCATCTTTCCTCTATTCTTTATTCTGCTATCTTTCACATACCGGATCCTTTTTGCTACCTCTGCTCTATTCTGGACTTATTCGCATATCTCTTCACACCATCACTCACTTCACAACTAAATCCATCCTCTATATATATCCGCACAAGTAATTTCATCACCTTTCTAGTCGGCATCCGGAACAGTCTAGTTTCTTACAAACTTTTGTTCTGTCGGCTGAATCCTTCCTCACCAAGCAATGCGGATCAAGCATATACTTGTAGATATCATTAATCATGTCGGCCAAACATGATTCATGCCTTCACAACCTCTGTCATCAACAGTAACACATCCGGAAAGCAGTCTGATACTCTGCCAGTCAGTTCTTCCTCTGTTTTCACTGTCTCTCAGGAATCCGGTACTCAACCATTCATATATTTTTCCTTGTCCATCACCGGAGGCTAAATCCTTGGAATATACCATTCAAGGTAGTCCTCTTGACTTCCCCAAATCCGCACTGCACCAAGACACTTCCTCTGAGAGATCCGGACCAATCTGTTGGACCTTGCCACATGCTCTGTTCTTGTTCACCGGACCACAACATTCTTTATTCTGACTTCCGGTAGAGACACATCATGACTTGCGGATATGTGGGATGACCTTTGTTGCCATCAATGACAACAACCATGAATCCATATAGTGTCTCTTGCCAACAAGAATAACCACATTGACTCAAGAGGATGCAGGGAGTGTGACATCTCCTAAAGTGAATTTGACATCAAAAGTGGGAGAAAATTTGATGATCAAGAGGACGTTGCTCAAAGAAACAGTGTAGACTGAACCATCACAAAGGATAGCTCTTTTCAGGATCAATTACAAAAGCAAAAGTAAAATATGCAAGGTAGTCATAGATTCTAGTTCAACAGATAATATGGTGTCTAGGGAAATGGTGGATAAATTGAACATAGGAAGGATTCCTCATCAAACTCCTTACAGAGCATCTTGGGTAAGTGATAGCCAATCACTTTTAGTAGATGAACAAGCATCTGTTGATTTTCAGATTGGAGAATATAAGGAGAGAATTTTATGTGACATTTTGCCCATGGAGGGTTGTCACCTACTTTTAGGTAGACCATGGCAATTTGATAGGCAAGCATTATATGATGGATATGCTAACACATACACCATCAAGAAGGATGGAAAGACTTTTGTGATGACACCATTGTAGGAGGATACTGAAGCAAAGAAGGCAGCCAAGATCATTTTGGTGGGTAAGAAAGAGTTTGTGAAGATGCATGTAGAAGAGACAAGGAACATTGAGGATACCTCAAGGAGTGGGGTTACCAAATATCACAGTTTGAAGGTGATTTCAGTTTTGAATGATGGAGATCAGATGGTAATGTCTGAAATGGATCAGATGAAGGTCAAAGAGCAGGTCTACAAGCAGCCACAAGTTGATTGGAAAGAAGAGGATGTTATCATAGTAGGGACCATTGTTTGTCCTCTAGAGCCAACAAGAGTTGAAAGGCAAAAATATTCTACTATAGCAGCAGTACAAGAAGCACCAAATAAGGTTTTGAATGCAAGCGTTCAGGCAGAGATGACAGTAAGGAAGAATGGCGAGCAAAGTATGGGTTTGGTTGCAGGCACTCACTCATGGCAAGGTGTGAGTAGAGCCTACAATGCTGAGCATGAGTTTTTGACTCCATGGAAGCAAGTTGCAGTCTAGATATCGTGGGGAAGACATGATGCAACAAAGGATGACAGTGGTGCAAGACACAAACTCAACTCATGGGACATGAGTTCTTTTCTAGGTGGGGTGTATGATGCAGGAGCACCTAACACAAGGTGGCCTCCATGAGGCATTTAAAATCATGTTTTGTTTAGGAAATCATGTTTGTGTTGTAATAAGGTCTATACGACCAATGTATTTTTCCTTTCTATTTGTAAGTCCCTAGTGACTCAGGTCACTTTTGTCAAGTTGTTAGTTTTAGACGGTTGGAATCAGTTAGTTTTCTCCCGGCCACTTGGAATAGGGTTGGTGTTCCTCGAGGCAAGCTTATAAACCCCAGAGAAATGAATCAAATGCATATAGATCAGAGATATTGTAATCAGATTGAAGAAAGAGTGTGATCGAATGTAATTGTGATTGTGCTAAGGAGAAATAAAGATTATTCTGTTCCATTAGTTTGATTTCTGTTTCCTATAATTACAAATTATTTAGCTGTAGATTTCCATTCTCCTGTGCTTTTCATTGTTGCGATATGGCAATGTGAAGCATTCCACTGATAAGATTTATGTCGAAATTAGTGGAATGGCTTCGTTGTACAATATGTGTTTTTTGTTTCCTGTTTTGTTTTCCTGTTCGACAAGGCAGATGTTCCAGACTGGGGAGTGTGCACAATAGCATGCCTTAGCATCTCTATGTGCTAGGCGTAGAGTGTAGATCAGACTATGTGAGAGTTGAAAACCCTAATGGCATATCGTTGTATTGGTTCATCGGGGCATCGGCCAAGGATTGCAAGTGTTCACCGACAGAACAGGTTACACTGAAGGTAAAAGCCATCGATAAGAGTTGTGGCATCAGAAGACAAGTTAGGGGTTTTACCAACATGAAGAGTCATACCGACGCGGTTATGTTTAATCGACGTGGGAACCATCATGGTTAAGGAGAGGAGGAACTTAACCACCATCGGGGTATTGGCAGAAAGACGAAAGACTCAGCCGATAGAGGAAGTCTCACCGACGATGGAGATGTATCAGTGGCTGTCCGGTCGATGGAAATGTTTCGGCGGTTCATTTGTTAGTTTTTGCCAATTGTGAGGAATTAGGACCCGGTCTGTGGAATCCACTGTGCACTCCCCATCACTTATACAAGAATATCACATCAAAAATAAACATGAAAATACTTTGCATTGGATCCACTGTGTGTGTGTGTGTGTGTGTGTGTGAGAGAGAGAGAGAGAGAGAGCATCATCATGGTGATATCCACCCTGCCATGAAGCATATAGCTTCCCCGTGCTTTCCTACTGGAAAGCTCGACCCATCATGAGGGGTCTAGCAAACTGTAGATAGCTTGTGAAAAGGAAATCTAGTGTAGTATTAACATGCGACTTCATACAATGTATGAATAGGAAATATATTTTCAACACAAAAATTTCTACATCCATTGATGCATACAAGAAAGTAATATACAGAGAAGGAAGAATATACTCATGACATGCCTACAAGTTCTCAATGAAGGAAAATATTATCCGTCCACTCAAGGAGGTATTCATTCATCATGCAATTATAAACTTACAATGGTTCCATATTTGAAAAGCATACAAGAGTATATGTCATTCTAAAATTTAAGTCATAGATTGATAAATTCTCTAAATTATGTTTAATTATGTAATAAAGTGTTGATACAATAGTTTACTCTAAGCCTATCGTACTATGAAATTACTTAAGCACTTTCTTCACTTAGTTTCACATGTCTACACAATTCACAAGTAATCAAAGATATAAGCTACATATTATAATGTTATACGAAACAAAATTTATAAAACTACTAGATTCCTTTTCTCCTACATAGTAAAGTAACTAATTCCAAACATGATTTAACATCTCCTATCTCTACTCTTTGCATAGAATTCTAACATTCCATTCATTTTGTACTTGAGGAATCATAAACCTTCATCTAATCGCATACTCCCAAGATACTATGCATGAGCGAGCCCAACTCTTACAATACCACACTTTTCCTCTTAAAGAAGTCAGGATAATGACCTAGTACACATGAGTGAAGGTCTCTATGTTTTCCATCTACATCTATTCCCATAACGTCGATATTATCTCTAAAAGTATAAGAAAGCTAATTATTAGATAGAATCTTGTTCATATGAACAAGGTAATTTACATTTTTCTATAAAAGAAAAGGATAATTATAACAAAATAAATTCCTTATTCTTTTCTTTTAACAATACAAACTACCAATAATTTGAAATTCTATAATTTATTTAGGAATTATATATTTAAAACAATACATCAATATAAAAATATATATAAAAGTATTACCTAAATAATTTATATCTCTTTTATATTGCCCCTACTTAGTAAATCGATAATTCCTACTATTTAATTTCCAATAACAAACGCATGATTTCATTTACGTCATTCAATAAGTACTTGTCCACAAAATTTAACAATCTTCAAATGCAGGTTGATCTATCCCTAAATTTTCTTCTTATACTAAAACGATCTCAAAATGTAAATCATTTGGTAAAATATCTTCAGGAAAAAATAATGGAATACCTTCTATTTATCTATCATTCATTTCATATTCCAAATAGCAATTACTAATTGTAAACGGCCTGCTAAGAATAGAATCACCAAAGCATAAAGGATAAAAACTTGAAGAATGAAAGCAAGAGATACATCACCTCCCAGATAGGATTTTAATATACTCTTTATATACAACTCTTCACTGCAATGGTTTAATTTACTATAATTTATTTACTCAACTCATATCTATTATTACTCTATTAGTAATGTGGAAAAAATATTTTGTTTTAGAGAAGATCTAGAAGCACTAATGGCACCCTGAATCAAACAGCGAATACAGGAAAAGGTTCATTACTAGATTAATGCCATGATCCCGGTAGGTATAGAGCGGTAGTAAGCATCATAAATGCTCTGGTAGACATGTATGCAAGATTTGAAAGCATCAACAATCGATCTGTTTGATAGAATGCCTCAAAGAGACATCATCTCATGGAGTGAAAATATAACAAAATCGATACTTTGGTGAAAGGTATTATGAACTTCCCAGCCTATGCAAATTATGGATTTGTTACAAAGGCTAAAAAGAAAACTTTTGTAAATGTGATCAGCTGGCATACAGGTATATTTCTATAATATTTGCTATCATCCCATCTACATGAGCTAGGATGGAAGTTTTACACACTTTAATCACATTTTTAACCCTTTTTGAATTACTCCTACAACTTATCATTATGTGCGCATGGTTGACCCTTTTGCCTGCGCTGCTATCTTGAGGATACCCTAAAATTTTCATTGAGATGCCAAATAAACCTACGGTGATTGTGTGGGTTTGTTTCCTTGTTGCCTGTAAATCACATATGATAAAAGCTGGGTATTTATAGCGACGATGCTTTTTGATTTGGATCCTAAAAATGTTGCAGAACTTGTGTTCTTCTCTCAGACATCCATGCAGAAGTGGGCAGCTGCAGTGAAGTTTGAATTTGGTAAGGAAAATTGATGAAAGATAATTAAAAAGATCCCTGGATCCAGTTGGATTGAAGGGTAAAAATAGTACATGTTTTTCATGTAGAAGACATATCACATCTCTAAACAAAGGAGATCTATTCAACGTTGGAGAAATTTGCTTGGAAGATGAAGGCAGGAGGGTAATTTCCAGATTCAAGACATTTACTTAATGTTGTGGAAGAATCATAACAATGCACATAGTTGTTTCAACAAAATGCCTCAAAGAGATGTCATCCATGCTATGCAATGACTTCAAGATATGTATAAATTGGATTTGATAAAAAAAACTATATTTACAAGATATAATCGATGCATACTGTATAGAAAAGTATTACTAAGAACACTTACTATTTTGTCTTGGACTTACTCGAGAAGTTGTATACAGATGTGAAAACGAGCATGTTATCAAAACCATCCTACTATATTTTCAAGAGCTTCCAATAGTCTCACCTTTCTTGCCCTGAGAGTCCTTCCTTCGGCGCAGTTGTGTCTGAAGAACTAAATAGACTTCTTCTGAATATGTAATGAAAGTAGAGCCCCTTTATAGTTTTGCAGGGGAAGATTATATATCCGTTTAAGACCAAGAATAGGAAAGGCCAAACGTCTTTTCTTTTCCTCAAGATTATCTCTTGATCTTCCATTTCTCCCTTTACCCAAAATAACACTAAAAAGATCTTTCTTGAATATATATAATTTTAAAAATGCATTTACTTCTAAATTCCAATTTGCACTATTAAATTTATTTGTGACTTAATAATAGAATTATTACTTTGAATGCAATTATGAAATAAATGCAATGCACCCACAAATGCAAATTATAATCCATATAATGAATATGTGGTGTGTGTATAGATTTCCTTCAACACAATTTACCTGTAGTCGGCTAGAAGCCCTCTCCTCGATGATTCCCTCTCTCTGTCAAGAGAGTGTTATCCTGCCATTTCACATGAAATAAATCAATTAAATTCCTAATAATATTATTTAATATCGTAAATTAAATATTGGAAAATAAAGGGTTGTGACAAGTATGAATAGTTATTGCAACATTATGAAAGGTTAAGTTATGGAAACTATGTATTACAACTTGTATTACTTTGGTAGAAGTGTCATATTAAACTTGGAATTGTTAAATGGGGTTAATCCTAGGATTAGTTGATCCATGGGTAAGGGAGTAACCTTTGTATAGAGAATGATGTCATACCAAATCGAGCTAGGAAGATGGGTGAACATGTGACGTCCATTCCAAATTAGGGGTGATCAATATTTTGGCCAAAGTAGTGTAAGTAGCCACTATTTACACTGTCAGTTCACTGTGATCCAGGTTTACATACTAGGCAAGGATAATCATACTTGTAGGTTGGAGCCACAGTATGATAGTTCTAGTTATGTACGACACAACATCATGCTCAAAATAGGCTAATGTTTGAGGTTACCATACTAATCCCTTCGTTGAAGGGTAGGGTCGTTTACCAATTTGGTAAATGTGTGAGGGACCGCAGTTAGTCTGTGGTTGGCAGAAAAGCGCTTGAGTGATGCTTCTCCTCATGCAGTTGGTGGCCAGGATTTGATGGACATCGGAACCATTTGTATCTATACTTTCAGTTTAGTTCTTTGAAACTTGTTTGTAATTTTGTATCCATCTTATGGAATTATGTAAATGAGAAATATTCAATACTTGTAATGTTGAAATGCAATTTGATTATGCAATGGTAAAGTTTGAAATATGCTTCAAATGTGCATCATATCATTTTAAAAGAAAGAAAAAATTCATTGCTCATACTGTTGGTATCATGAACTATTTACTTTTGGATTAAATTTAGTAAAATTTATTTGGTAGAACTCTGGGCATGTTACAGTAGTTAGTTTTTGGATATCTTTTGTGCATTCTTTGTTATAATCAAATCATAATAGAACTAGGGTTTCATGCATTGATTGACCTAGGGTTTGATAAAAAGCTTGATTAAATCTGATCTTTCCATAGCACTCCTGAGTACAAGATCTGTAGTTGAGTCCACCTCCATTTGGTAGTGATTTGGCTCGGTCTTATCCTTCAATGTTATTGTGGAAGAGGGTTTGGTCTAGTGTGCATGCTAATTGCCATCATTATCTTTTTCACACATAAAATTTATTAATAATAAGTTCAATTATCTAAATCAAAGCACTTGGATTGGCCACTCTAACACTAGGAACATTCCAGTGGTCTTGGACCTCATAGATATGGTGCACTCTGGAGAACCTATGTAAAAAGACAATATGTGCCTACACACATAGTGCTTACACACCACAAGCCCTTGCCTAGACAATCTTGAGTGTACTCTATACCTTGAGTTGAACACACTTTGAGTGATCCCTTCTCTAATACCCATAGCCCACCAAACCACCTTCTTCCTTGAGTGATCTCCATGCCCTTTACAAGCCTCACATAAATGCTTTATATAATCCATTAAGGTGTGGTTATCAAACCATCACATCCTTTCACAATGGTTGTCTTTTTTTTTTTTGCTTGGTAAGATTTTGTATTATATTGATATTCAAAAAAATTGTTTACATATATCAGGTCCCACGGGCATAACCAGACTGCACCACCCTTCCTGAAGGGCAAAATGACCATTCAAGTCTACAAACAGTTAAAACTATCCAGCCTGTTCAGCATCACCATTCCCAACCGAGAGACTAAAACACCAAAACAAAGAACTATGAACAACACCTGAGGCTAGAAACCCATACAAAAAAGAACCCAAAACTAAAAACCCTAGCACCAGAGCAAGACCAGACCCAGACTAGATTTCACCCTGCTTGAACAGATAATCACAGAAGTCCTCAAACCAGGCAACACCCTCCACTAGCTTCAAATTAAACATCTTCAAGAGGAAGTCACGTCCATTCCTTACTCTCGCTCGATGCTACAGCAGCTCTTCACCATTAATGTCTAAGATGAAGGGATAAAATTTCACCTCTGCCCCTGGTTGGTTCACCTTGCACAACTCCTTTGGCCTGGGTAGCTTGACACCCTTCAAAGCCGCCTCTATCACCTCCTCGAGCCCAATCAGCAACTTAGCCTTAAACAACTTCTTCATTAACAACCTCACCTCTTCCTTCAAAGACGATACATCCAGCAAGGACGCCAAAGCCCTTGACGAAATATCTGAATCTACACAGTAACGTTCTCCACTTCGAACAAAATCTCTCCTGAGAATGAGCTTCAGAGCACCAAGGACAAATGCATCATGCTCGCGGAGGATTCGACGAAGCCATTGATCAGTTACGCAGCCTTTAAACGCCATTTGCTTATCTTTACTAGACAAACAAATAGGGGACTCCATACCTCCACACACCAAAAACTCGGCTGAAAAATGATGGATAATAATGGGCGGAGGATTTGTATCCATATGCGAAACACTTGAAGGCACCGAGCATACAACCATTAAATAAAGACCTCCTGAGCTTTCCTTAATGATTGCAGGACGAGCTTGATACTTCCCAAGCGCTAAAACATCTCAGCAATAAATACTGCCAATCCTCCAATAGCAAAAGTGTCCTTAACTGATGATCCCATTGTCCTCCTGCAAGTGTGCCGAGTCCTTGGAAGGGATGCATCGAGCCACCGAAATTGCACCGCAATAATGAGGCAGTATTCTCTAGAAAAATCAAGCTCCCATTGTTGACTAGGATTGCCAAACTGGCAATCCGACTCTCACCCCGCCCAAACGGCCACCTCACTGAGATGTGTGATGAGGTGGCACCCGCCCTGCCACCTGCATTCACAATGGTTGTCTTTAATAATTATTTAATAAATACATTTATTTTTCCCTTTAAAATGGTCTTTAAGAATATTATTATTATTCTACTTTTAGCTTAAGGTTCATAATAACCTTTATCCTTTCTTCTATCTCCCTTTCAAATAAAGGGTAAAATAACTTGTATTTCCCTTATAATTGCAAAGGTTCATAACTTTCTTTTTTATTTTGGGGGAAAAGTCCCATAAAAATTTTCCCTTATAAATCAACCACTATCCTCAACAACATGAGGTGCATCTACATCACAACCCACAAAACATAATTTAAACAATAAATGGAGATCGTTACTAAGAATACATTTTTCTTTTCTCATGTAGCATTGTCAACACCATAATGACTCCATTTTACTTGTAAATTCATCTATGATTTTATTTCTAAAAGTTGCAAATCATCTTTCAATACTTTTTATTCAATTCTAAATTCATAAGTAAGTTTCATATAAATATTTTTGTAGTCAATAACATGATTAGAACTATATATATTTCAATAATTTTCAATTGGTGAGCTAATACATGTCTATATGCTTAATCTCTTATTTTTCAACTTTATCAATTGACTCACTCACGTATGCCCATAACTTTTAAAAATATGTTTTATTTTTCATTCAACATAATTTTTTTACAAAAATATTATCATATTATTGCATAGAACATGCTTAGTGAATGATATGCATACTACTTACTTTATAGTCACCTACTACATTTCATACTACATGACTATTCTCTCTTTCTATACCAAATATAATTTGAATAGTAACAAGTACATAATTACATATTTTTAGAGTTCATATCACTTCAAATAGTCACTCAAACAAGGCTTTTTGGACAGGTCTTAATCAAGGATTCAAATGCAAAACTATTGGTGACATCAATTCATTGCCATCAATAAGGTATTTATAATATCTAAATTTGCCTCCACCCTAGTAACATCAGGGAATTCCTCTGCACCATCATTTCTTCTCCTTTACGGCGGTCCCCAGCCCCAATCCACATTGCCCTTTCCTGTGTTTTCAATGCACTGAAGTCCAATAATGTCAATGTAAATCGCAACAAAAAGGGTGTTATGTGATCTGAAGCTCTGGGCTTCTAAACAAATCGCAGCACCATGGCCTACGCACCGCTGGAGAAGACAAGTTGCACGTATACACATTGTGTATCTGTCAGCGCATGTGCCCCTTCATTTCCTAATTTTGGGTCGGCCCTTTTTCCCCCTTTTCCCCTCTCTCTCTCTGCTGGTGTCGTTGCCAGCGAGTGGTCGGTGAGTCGAAGCATGGGCAGGGGCATCTTTTTTCCCCTTTTTTAATCACCTAATTCGGATGTTTCTTTCTCAATTTCCCCCCTCAACTGTGAGTAAAAACAATTTCAATGTTTTACTCAGTTGCTTGTATTTATGTTAATAATCTAGTAGGCGAGTAAGATTTTTTTTGTTTCATACATGGCACGCGATTCTTAGAAAACGCTGCAACTATTAGAAGAGCCCGCTGAAGAAAAACCCACATACTCTGCCTCCCTGCAAATCCTTGAAGTAGCCCATAATAATTTGAATACTAATGAAACTACCTCACAAATGTCACCAGGATCTCCACCAGGCCCAGATCTTCCTCACGACAACACTTTCACCCTTTCCAATCCCATCTCTAACTCGACCACCACACATCCCTCTGCATCCAAGAGCCATTATACTGCGAGAATAAACCAAATATTCTCCTTACACGTCCTTCCAACATTGCCTTCTCTAGGCACCACCAGCCACCTTGAGCTTCGCAATCCATCACATAAGACTGCAACCACCCCCTAAAGCTTCCTTAGGACCGCTTCCACTAAGCCACAAAAAATCTACACAAAAAACCACCAAGACCCCGTCCAGGACCTCCACTAAAATTTCTACACAAAAAGCGACAGCTAGCACCACTTCCAAACCCAGATGCTCCACCAAAACCACCATCAGCACCTTACAGCATCTGGGTCTTCCTCATCCGGGTTATCTCCATCATCCTCATTGTTGGCCTCAATGTTGCTCCTGCTCCCGTTGTTCATCCCCTGCATGTTTTTTCAGTGTTTGAATATTTTCCAATGTTATAATTTGTATCTCTACCCCCACCCTCCCAATGCAGCAACCGGAGATCAAAAATAATGAATGAATGGGAGGACCAAATGCAGGAGATACAAGAGGAGCAGGACCAAATGCAGAAGTGGGTGATAGAAATGCAGAATGACAGGGAGATCCAAAAGCAGCAGTGGGAAGCCCAAATGGAGAAACAATTTTTCGATTTGGGCTTCCCACTGCTGCTTTTGGATCTCCCTCTCATTCCGCATTTCTATCTCTCACTGCTGCGTTTGGTCCTACTCCACTTGTATCCTACAAGCCCTAAATGATACCTAGTCAACAGGGTGCTCCTCATCCAAAGGTACTCTTGGTCAGAAAGGTATTCTTGGTGTGCAGAAAGATACTTGGTCAGAAAGAGAGAAGAGAGAGAGAAAGATGGTAGGGAATTTTAGGCATCACTTAGTCTGATCATGCGAGAATTATGCATTCATATTTTGTCAATTTGAATTTGTTGACTGTGTAATGGTCATAGAAACTGTTCTGTTTTCAGATGTACTTAGTATAAAGAGTTTGTTCTATCTTGAAGTTTGTCGATGAAATTTATTTTGCATTAAGATATTCAAGTTACGATAGATTTATATTTCAGTAATGGTCATAGAGACTGTTCTGTCTTGAAATGTACTTGGTATAAAGAGCTTGTTCTATCTTGAAGTTTGTCAATGAAATTTATACAGCTTTACCATTAGATTTTATACAGCTTTGCTTTTTACTCATCTAACCAGAAACTGAGCCACTATTAACTAAGTAATTCTGCACTTGAAAGCAAATACCCACCATTGAATAAAAACTGCTTCTTCTCAAAGCATGAGTAAGTATATCATTTGACAGATGATATTTACAATTCTTTTAGCAACAGAATTGAAGAACAAATTAGTCAATTTATTCTAATGAAAAGGCAAAGGAAGAAAGTGCAAATTGAAAAGCACCCAAACAATTTGAATAGGAACGATGACCTGAATCTAAGCCAAAATTGAATCATGTATTTGTACAGAGTTATCTATATCCATATCTACAATATATATTCATCATCCTGAGCATGGCTCATGAAGCTTGCCTCAGAATGCCGTTGCTATCAACTTCTCCTACACAGATTTTTCCTTATGCCACCCTTTTTCAAACAAACGCCTTCATTAATACATACTTACTATTTGAGAAAGGAATTCAGACTATGGCAAAACAAATATGATAAAATAAAAATGCATACGAACCAGTCAAAAATTAAGACTAGAGCATGAGAAAACCATCGCACTGATGAGAAATTACCATATCATCCCAGAATACAAAAATATATTTAACAACATACATCAAAATAATTATTAATCATGAATGTCATATGCCAAAATATTTACTCCTCTCTGGCTAAGAACTCCAACCTTAACAAGATGACGCCTATTTAGGGGAAGGAATAGTAGGATTTTTAGAGAAGAAGTTGTTTGCACCAGAGGAGTAGTCCATCTATAGCTGGTTTATGTAAATCTCAGATCCAGAAAAAAGAACTTCGTAGCTAAAGGACAGACAGATGGAATTTGAGAAAACTTCTTGAACTTGTATTAAGGGAGTTTGACTTAAGAACTCTATGGTTCTGCTACATGTCTGACTTCAATACGGGGTTTTGAACTATAGGTCCACATTCTAAAAACTTGAACACCAATTTTCAAGTATGCATAAAAGGCATCAGATCATACTGCAATGCTGAAGTGACTGTGTTGGAATGATGAAACCAGACACATCAGATACTGAACAATGGGATTTGCACAACATAATAGTCATATTGAAGTAGATGCGGGAGATATACACTGAAATAATAGCTACAAAATCCCCCTGAACTAGCCATTAAATTTTTAACATGCTCAGCTCTTGTCCCAGACAAAAAGTTGTAAGTGCGTTAATTAATTACTGACTTTAACAAGCATAATTGACTGTATAATGGCTAAGCTCATAAACTATGCAATACATTTGAGAATGCAAGGGAAAATTATATTGACATCTACATTCAACATTTATATGATATTGACATCTACATTTGAGAATGCTCAACTCTGGACAACTTTTTTCACATGTATTATTTTCTCTTGTGTAAGTTTCCTTTAACTGTTTCTTCCATTTTTCTCCTCTTCATGGGTTATCTGTTATAGACTATTTTGTTAGTTTTTTTTAGGGTGAACAACATCAATAGTAACAAGTGGTGGATTCATGGTCAAAATATAGTTGTTTATTAGAATTGCTATTGGGTGGCCTTTTCTGAAATAGAAATAGGTGGTGGCTTAGGCATTGTCTTCAACTGGGACGAGAACATCAAAGCCACTGAGAGTCCACTCTACAATTTCATCTTTGTCACTCAAATTTTTTTTTCCAACATTAATAGATGTCCACGTTTCCTTAGCTGCTTTTGTTTCAGGATTCTGCAACCTCACATCCACCATTAGATTTATAAGTCATGCCAAGATTAAGATTAAGCTATCTAAATTTATTTAAATTTCTAATTTTGGGGAACATACCAAGCAGTTGTTGAAGTAAAATGTAACAATAATTGATTAAACTTTTTAGATTTTTATAGGGCTCTACTTAAATATTAAACAATTTATAAAGATTTTTTTTTCTTTAATTAATTACACCGATAGGTGTTTAACTCCGGAAGGAGTCAAGCTCTGTACGTTTCACCATCGAATGGCGCAGGTTCTCCAACGGGTACAGGACAACCATTGCAGTCATCCCGTCCATTGGTTGCAGTGACAACGAAGCTGAGCGAGGTCCGTGCAGTGACAAGGCATTCATCAATGGCATGTGCTCCAGCAAAGGTACAGGGATGACCATCCAATCCATCTTCGCCGTTCACATCAAATTAGTGCTCAGTTACTTGGACGTGCAACTCTGGGGACAATACATAGGCTGGTGGAGATTAGCGGGCGAGATTTTGCATGCATAGGGAGTGGAGAAATTTGAGATTTTCTTGTTTGCCAAGTTTTCTCCAGAACGACCATGATGCTATGACATGGTTTTTTAATGATGCCCTACCCGCTTCCCTTCCCTACCCCCCTGTTAAGATTCCCGCTGAGAAATAGAGTATGCCCTGTGTTGTCATGCGGAAGTTTGATAATCTGGAGGCCATTGTGGGTGTCAAGGAATCTGATCGCAGGGGATTTATTGAGCTTGAATGCTCCTGCAACAACCATCCTCGGCCCACTAGGTTGAGATGGGAGCTCAAACCCCACGATAATCTCTGTCTCTGCCATGGCATCTGTTTCTCCCTTCACCTTTCCCTTGAACTTATATGGGAGCTATGCATTTTTAGTCCCTTGCAGTGGGTTTTTAGCATTGCTCATATAACAATTTTCTATTAACAGTTCTGGTATTCATGTTGAGTTTCAGGTAATTTGGTAGATATTGTGTTGGGTTTTGACACACTCACTCCTTACGTGGTAAGTCTATCTTTGATGAGAGTAATAAGATAGCTTTCTCTTCCTTCTTTGAAATGAACAAATTTTTACATTCATACAGATTTTGACTACTAATGTTTATTTTAATTGGTAATTTGATCTCTCAACAATTTGAACATCCTTACAAACCTTGATTATTGATGTTTGGTTATTTGATACATCTCACACATGCCATGTTATTTCATTGATGGGGGAACGTCCTATTAACACAGGGAGTGTCCCCAATCTAGGTTATCGTCATGACAATTGCTGCCTTGCCACTATGGTATGAGTCATTGTCATGAGCATTTACAGTTTCTTGTTTATGGTATGCCAATCATCCTATTGAATTTTTTTGGGCATTCACAGGATGGCACGTCGCAATATTTTGGTTGCATTGTTGGGAGGGTAGCCAATCAAATAAAGGATGGATGCTTTACCCTAAATGTAGAGCATTATAGTTTACCAATCAACAATGGCTCTAATACTTTACATGGTAAATATTTCAATTTATTTTATATTTGTGTCTATGCTTGTTGGGTGTCTTAATAACATTCCGTTCCTTATTTCTTGGCTCGCTAAAATCAAGGAATGAAAGATATAATTTTCTTCATGGAAAGGTTATCTTATCAGAGAAACTGGACTTAAACCTGCATAATATATCCCTATCGCGTGCAAGCATTGCAATTTAGTGGAAGAGTTAACTTTTAAGGTTTAATATTGATCTAGTTATCTGTTATATCTATTGTAGGCAGGCATTGCAACTCTCCTTAGTGGAAAAGCTAAACTCCTTGGGTTTAATATTGAATATAAATTTTGAATTTCAACATTGTGGGGAGTGATTTCTGTTTATGTTCTTTTATAGCCTATCTATGGTGCAAATGCAGGTGGGCAACAGGGTTTTGATAAGGTTGTATGGAAAGTGGAGGAGCAAAAGGATGGAGAAATCCCATCTATCAAATTTAGTTACCATAGTCATGATGGAGAGCAAGGTAATTTTTTTTTCTTGAATGCCAAGATGTTTTCTGCAGGCCTTGTGAAATAGGAGGTGTCATGACCTAAAGAAATGTAATTTTGGTAAATAAAGATGGCTAGAATTCAATCTCCAGTAAAAGTGTAGAGATTATAAGAAATTCTAGGAAAAATGAAACTTCAATGGACAGAAATAGAAAATCAAAATATTTATCCTTCAAGATCATTCACTGTTTTCTTCTCCCTCACTTTCTACTTCTTCTAAAGTTTGATATATTGGATTTCAATTTCTATCATTTTACTAGGCTCATAATGTGTAAAATTTTAGCAAATCAAGTAAACCAAAAGTAAAAAGAGCAAAAGATCAAAATGAAGCAAATTCTATCATACATTTTTGGAACTTCCTCGAGATCATATGTTTTTATGCACTGAAGTTTGAACTTAAGGCTCATCAATGGTAATATGTTTCTGAATAGTGAAATTCAACCCTATGGCTCATCAATGATCATATGTTTGTGAGGACTAAAATCATAAGTGTAAACTTAAGGTTCATATGTTTCTCCTGACTGAGAAATTGTCCAGCGTAGCCCATTTTCAGGGAGATTTCATAACAGGAAATCGTCTCTGTGAACCAAAAACTAGGGATTCACAGGTTTCCTCCTACTTAATAAAGCATGAATATATGTGGAGATTGACATATGGTTAATCATTGCCACTCCATATAAGCTCTACTGGTGTGTGGCCCTACGCCTAGGCATAGAAAATCTTTGTATCAACACTTTTGGAAAGGAAATTTGTTTGCCAAATTTATATTTCCTTGTTCTACTTGTGAATCAAAATAAATAATCATTGAAATGATGTGGGCCTTGTGAAGATCTTTATTGAATTCTTTCTCTTATTTAAAGCTGCTTTTTATGCAGGATTTCTTGGTGATCTTGATGTGACTGCATCCTATACTCTAAATGGGAACATGGAATTGTGACTTGATATGGAAGCTATGCCAAGAAATAAGCCAACTCCAGTGAGTTTGGCTCAGCACACGTATTGGAATTTGGCAGGTCACAACAGTGGAAATATACTTGGTCATTCAGTACAACTCTAGGGTTCACATGTAACTCCAGTGGATGACAAGTTGATTCCCACAGGGGAGCTTCTTCTTGTGGAAGGAACACCTTTTGATTTTAGAAATGAAAAGATTATTGGAAGCACAATCGATCAAGTTCCTGGAGGATATGACCATAATTATGTTCTTGACTGTGGTGAAACCAAGGATGGTCTGAAGCATGCTGCCAAAATTAAGGACCCTTCCAGTTCTAGGGTTCTTAATTTGTGGACCAATGCACCCGGTCTGCAGTTCTACACAGGTAACTTTGTCGATGGTGTTATTGGTAAGGGAGGTGTTGTTTACAATAAGCATGCAGGATTGTGCTCAAGGATTTCCATCTATTATCGTCTCTCCTGGGGAAGTTTACAATCATTCTATGGTATTTAAGTTCTCTGTGGATAACTAGATAGGTTAAGGAATCAAGTGATATCCTAATTAGTTTAGCTATGTAATATAAAGGGAGTAAGTCTGTAACCAGAGACTGGCAACCTATCATCCTCTAATCATTCCATTAATCTTCTTTTTTCAACTGTGATTCTGTTATCCTTTAATCACATCGTCACTTGATTAGACCATTGATATATTTTTATTTCCTTTTCATTTAGTTAACCACAATGCAGTACCTTTCAATCTTTGGTACAGTCTTTTCTGTGTTAAACCAAAACAACATGCTCATGCGCTTCATGCTATTTTATAATTTTATCCATAACCTTTCATGCATTAAACTGGCCTGGCATAATCATGTCCTTCATGCTATTATATTGTAATTTTTAATTGATAGAGAGAAGCTCTATACTACAAACCCCCTGAGAAGTATTTTGATCAATATTTCAGATCACATATTTTTCAGGGTGATGATGGATCACAAAATGTGATCCAAAATATTGGTCAAAAAACTTCACAGTTTTATTCAAAAAGCTCTCTATTATCATATTTTTTGTACTGATGATGGATTATAGAGCATGGTAGATGCTCTTCAATATGCTTAGTTCTGGCATGATAGACTAAGTTTTTCACCATCTTGAGACTACACTAACTGCTTTTGGAAAGTGAGGTTGGTGTTGTTTGGTCACACAACCTGTACTAACAAATGACCTTATATTATAATTCTATGGAGGATAAGGCAACTATATTTTGTAGCTTGCTCTGCCAAAAGCTTACTCTTGAACCAAGAGTAAAAACATGTCGGTTGTAGACTTATGAGAATCCACTGATCCAGCCCAATTGGAATCAATATATATAAATTGCTATTATACATTGATTTAGTGATTGGTGGTGAAACAATGTAAGTCGAGAGTTTTAATCTTGTTAGCACTCATCCCTAAACTTTTGGAAGTGCTTTGGCATAGATAGTTTGTGATACAAAAATAGTATGACCCAAATGCCAAAATTCTACCCCTAAACATAAATATAAGAGGTTGAGATTTGTGTGATTTAGGCAAATTGGGAGAAAGTTTTTGGATAGATTGGGAGGTTTTATTATTTTTTCAAAAAGGAAAGAAACCTATCTTACATAGATTTTATAAAAGTGATCATTACAAGGAATTGGAGAAGTATTAAGGAAAATACAGTCATGTCAACTTCATGGCATAGTCTATAATTGTTACAAGTGAAGGTTAATATTCTGAGTAACTACTATTTTTTTTGGCATTTTCTCTCTACTTTAGATTTGTTGTGGTAACTGTTGATGATGTTTTTGTGACACCACAAATGTTAGAATAAAACACAGAGTATTCTATCCTCTCTTGAATAAAGCTTCTCAGACGCTGAACTATGTGATCGAATGAGACTACTCCAAGGTTCCTTTTGTGTCAGGTCTTGATGTGCATAGGGATAGACTCAGTGAAATGATGTGATTTGCTGGTAATCACAAGGGGGACTTACGTATCAGACTTAGTGTTCAGTGCTCAAGGAAGAAAGTCAGGGGTTTCGGTGGATTCTGGAGTCTTGAACGCGGATTCCTCTTTTCTTGGGCTGGATTCTCAAATTCTGGCGGGAAAGATCTAAGTTCAACCAAACTAACCTATGCGGGTAACGAATGATTTTGCAATAGGCTCTTCTATAATCTACTCCTAATGAAAATTCAAAGAAAATGAAAAAGATAGGGATAGTGGAGGAGAGTTCAGGGATCCAAATGACGGGAAGGACTTGTGCTGAAGATTGATGCTAGAACCACGCTTCTACTTCATCATGCAACAATAGCTAGGTAGAGATGGTGCGATCTTCTGGGATGGCAGTAGGGATTTCCACACTATCCTGACATGGAATATGAGACTGATCATTTAGGAATAGTTGAAGTTAAGCTTGGAATCAGTTCAGACTAACCATACAAAGTAGTTTGCAAGCCACAGATCACAACTTGTATGAACAAATCAGCATTAAAATTGTAATGTCCTCTTCTAGTGAGTTTGAATTTTTCCTTTGACCTTGCACAATTCAACTCACCAAGGAGAACAGTAGTATACAATTCTTCTTAGAAATCACATGCCCTTATTTATAAACATAAATCATTTGTTATCATAGATTGATTGCGTTCATTTCATGATTCCCTAGAAGAGATCTACTTGGGTCTTTGTTAATCAAATCCTCCATCTTATGAGAGTGAATCCGTTAGGGTGCAATGCCAATGGTATAGGTCATTCTTCCTTCGAGGGGTACTCTAGACCCAGGCCACTCTAGGACCCTCCTTTGACTCGAGGTTCTCTAGACTACTCAAGCCAAAAGACTACCTCTTGCTCCCTAAGGTACCATCTTGGGACAAGGGCTTGAAGGGGTGCTCTAGACCAATGAACCCGTACCTATCCTTGGTTGATTGCCCACCCCTAATCTTCCCTACTCCTCATAGTGGTGAGTTGATTAACATTATTGCCTTCCTTTATTTTAGGAATTTATGCCTTTTTGTACTTATACCTTTTGTATTCATTTTTCTTTCCTTAGTTCATGAAAATGCACATAAATATTTCATACTCATTACATAATCTAACTAAACTGATTGAAATGTAAACAATTCATAATTTATAATGATTTCATGCTATCACAGTCAGCTATTGGTACTCTTACACTATGTAATTCATATGTTCATTGTTCATAATTTATCATGACATTTCACATGCTATCTTTATGATCTTATCAACATATACTTCTTATCTATATCTCATATACTATTCCTTAACACCATATGGGGTCAATAGGGTGTAGCATGCCTCTTGTTCATCATAGGCTATGTTCGTCTCCCATCCTTATTCAAGAAATACTTGGTGTATTCTTGAGGCTAAGGCCTTTGTGAGAATTCTTGGTACTCTAGGTAGGCAAGACTAATACATTGACTATGAATGATCTATTAGACATGTCACCCTTCATCGATCCCATATGTGGTTAATGAATGGTATATAGATTACACAGTTAGTGAGTATTGCATATGACTATCCATGAATTATATTGCTCGGGATTGGCTGTAAATAAATGCAGTGTTATACTAAACATTAATACAAGGAAGGAAACAATGTACTATCATACTTGTGGTATTATATCAGTTCGATTACTAGAACATGCAAGAATGGAATCTTGTTGTTGGAATGTCTTCTTATAATGATTGTTGTAATATCTTTGATAACAGATCAGAATTATGCAGAGTATCTACTTTATGCCATTTGATTTGGTTATGGACTTATCTGTTGATTGAAGTTAAATCTTTTCACAAAAAATATATTATGCTTTGCTTCTGGTTGACATTCAAATTGCAGATGTTTCCATGTCTTTTGGAGAATAATTATTGATGTTATATAGCTTTCCTTTACTGCACTTTTGGAGAAGATGCGACTCTTCAAAGATGAGCGAATGCCTTTCTATGCATCGGGTCTAAGTATAATGACTTTTATTTATTAATTTCCTTCTCTTGATCTTAATTTGTTTTGATTCTAATTTTATCTTTTTCTTCTTGGCTTCAAAATTGACTAAGTATGGGAAAGTATAGAGGGTAATAGGGAGAATTCCTCAATGTTTATTATTCCCAATATTTAATTGGAAAAATATCAGATCATTACACAACCATTCGACAATAACATTTTCCATCATATTAACTAATGAAAGCTTGAAATAAAAGAAATAACTTGAATAACTTTCAAATTTGATTCAAGGAATCAATAAGACCATGTCAAACATCTAAAGAATCATATGAACACCAATATCCAATGCTTATATTCTTGCTTCAGAAGTCTGTATTACAACAATCCAACTGATCCTTGGAGTTTCAGCTGAAAATACAGTGCAGAAATAGAAACTAGCTACTAGCGTGCTCTAGGAGCATCAAAATGATGGAAGAGAGAGAGAGAGAGAGAGAGAGAGAGAGAATGAGGCGTCCCCCAACCTTTATATAGGAAAGCAAAAGTACATTAGGGCAAAAGGAAATCATATTTCCTTGAAATGTGTGCCCCAAGTCAGAAACCCTAGGAAAAGTAGGTGGGGTCATCAGATTCCTCATATAGGTGACTGCCACCTGTCCTGGATGTCAGAAGGTGGAAGGATGACTGCCACCTGTCCCAGGTGTCCTAGCTCACTAGGACTCTTAGACAGGACTGTCCTACCTGTCTGGAACTTCCTCCTACTCCTTAGTCTTTGCCTTCAGGAATCTGGTCAAGACGACTTCCAACTCCTCCATAGGAATACTGGGCATGTTATCAATCTAGAACTCCATGACGGACGTGGTAGTGTTACAGGCGACAAGGATATTTTCCCAATCCACCCTTAGCTCTTGGATATTGCTAATGAAGATCAGGAATGAGCATGCATCCTCCAAATGGGATTCCTGAGTAGGATACCCAGGCTTGAAGTACATGTTCCACATCTTGCCTTTCAATTCCTCCAAGTCAATGACTCCATCCGGTGCCACCTCCAGATCAAACCAAGCCTCCAAGGATACAAGGATTTTGTCCTGAATTTCTTTCAACATGGCGTGGGCCTGGGAGGTATTGCCTTCAATCTTCTCGAGGTTATCTCTCTTCATGACCAAGGTAGAATACCAGCTAAGGAAATCATATACTGAATTTGTTGCAAGCATGGGCCTAACCGGTGTTGTCATTGATGTCAACATACTCCTATTGCATTAATGATAAGGATTGGATGAGCTGTGTGCTGAGGATATTGAGAAAATTAGTCTCAATCAGAAATAGAGAAGGACAGGGAAGACAATAAGGTAAAAGTCCAAGATAGGATGAGGATAAGAGGATGCGGTTTAAATGGTTTGTAGATATGTGTCCTTAAGGTGGTCCAGTAGAGATTTCAGAGGTCTGCATGAAGATCTAAAGGAGTTATGACTGTTCAAGTAAAACCGGTTCTGACAAGTGTTCAGGGATGACAGAGTATGACAGATAGGTCCGATGAGATCTGGAATTACTTTATAATGTTCTACAGATTTGAGGGAGTGCTAAGGAAGTCTTTGTGGAGTGTTAACTATATTGGTTCATGGTTTGAAGGTCCACAAGCATCTATTCTTTTGTGACAGTGATGACAGACTATGTTCATGAGGTTCCGGATGAAGGAGAGAAAGATTTGAATAAGCAGATGAAGTGTGGATGTTCTTGGTGATTCAGGAGAGCTTGTGGTGGTCTTTGGATCGTGTCCAATTCATGTTGTGGTCCGCATTGAAGTTGGAGTTTGCTTTTGAAGAACAACTTCCGGATGATGGTGTTCTTCCTAAAACAGGCCGACCGGATGAGTTATACATCTTGCGAATGTTATTGTGGATGTTTGTCGACTTAGATGATCATTCCTAAGTTGATGTCTTGTACAAATAAAGGATTGTGAAGTCATTTGAAAAGTGTCTTTGTGGAGATGAGTGTGTGGTAGCAAGGAGGAGAGCGAAAGACAGAGCAGAAGTATTGGGCTTAATGGAACTGATTCAAGCATGGTGAAGATGCTATTTTCCAGTTCAAGTAGGTGATACTTATTTCTTTGTAGACAGTGTGTCTCTTGTAGGCAGTGAGCCTCTTGTGAGCAGTGTGCTCGAGCAGTGAGCCCTAATTAGCAAGTGCCATTTTGTTCCTTCTATTCTTCTAACAGAGAATACTTTCTTGGGTTAATCACCCCGTGGTTTTTCCCTTAACCAGGTTTTCCATGTCAAAATCTTGGTGTCTCATGTGTTGATTAGTCTCTGCTCTTGATTTGTTGCATTATGTTTCCATGACTGATTTATAATTAAGTTGTTGAATTGAAAAATGGAATTAAGTGTTTAAATAGATAGAAAGTTTTGCACAACTAAGTCACCCCCCCTCTCAGTTGTGTGCCCTAAGTCTAACAATTGGTATCAGAGCTAAGTTCCTCTTAAAGGAGCTTAACCGCTTGAGGAGATCCAGGATGTCGTCTTACAAGAAGGATAGTCCAAAGTTTGATGGAACCAACTTTGCTCTTTGGAAAGGTTGCATGAAATGTCACTTGCAGTGTATGGGAATGGTGTACTAGTCTATGGTTACAAATTAGTATGTACCTCCACAGGGTGGTCTGGCAACCCTAAATGAGATCACAGATGCTGAAAACAATCTACGGACCAAAGAGGCTCTTCTAAGTGCATTATCTGACTCAGAGCTCTCAAATGTTATTGACCTACCAACTGCTTTTGAGATTTGGAATAAACTGGAACTTTTGCATGAAGGAGACCAGTATGTTAAATGTGCAAGGTTACAGAGTCTAAAAGGGAAATTTGAAAAACTGAAGATGAGAGATGATGAAAATATTACTACTTTTATGCCAAGAGTGAATGAGCTGGTTTGTGGAATTAGAAATGCTAGTGGAGTCTTGGATGAAAATGAGATTGTTGGCAAAATTCTCAGATCTCTACCTGAATCTTACAAAATCAAGGTTGCTGCTATTGAAGAATTCAGAGCCCATACAACTGTCACAAGAGATCAATTGGTTGGGAAACTGGCTGCATTTAAAATGACAAAGTTTGGAGATGACCCCCCAAGACTGAATCTGCATTCAAAGTCAGTGCCTCTGTAAAAGGTAAACAAAGGTTTGATCTGGGAGAGAACTCTTCAAAGAAACTTTCATGGTATGAAAAAGCAAGAAAAGACCTGGAAGAAGAAGAAGATGAATCTGCTCACCTTGAAGCTCTTATTGCAAAAAGACTGCCAAGAGGATCCAATAAGTATGAAGGGAAACTACCTTTTAAGTGTTTTAACTACAATAAGATTGGTCATTTTGCCTCAAAGTGTCCTTAAAGATTTTTAAGGCCAAATCCTAACAGATCAAGGTTCCAAAAGAATTGTTACTATGTTCATGAAGAAGATGACAATGAAGGAGTAACAAATGATGAATCAGAGACATGAAACAAATCCGGAAGTGAATGGGTGTTTATTGCTATCAAGGAAGAAGAACCAATATCCTCTGAATCTGTGAATCATAAAGTTGCAGAAAGAGCTATGGCTACCCAAGTTGAAGAAAAGGACGATTGGGTCATTGACAGTGGATGCTCTCACCATATGACAGGTGACAAAAATAAGTTTGTAGATTTGGAAATGTATGAAGGAGGAATGGTAAAGTTTGGTGACAATTCTGCCGGTAGAAACAGAGGTAGAGGAACTATTTCTTTTGATGGAAAGTACAAAAGTAGAAATGTACTATATGTTGAAGGATTGAAGCACAATCTTCTCAGTGTTAGTCAGTTGGTGGACAAAGGCTATGATCTCAGATTCAAGAATGGAAAGTGCAAGATCTTTGAGAGTTTCAGAACAGAGATTGCATCCGGTACCCAAACAAAAGGTAATATCTTCCATCTAGTTGGTAGTGGTAAAAGTTGTCTATTTGTGCAAGTTGATCAAAGTTGGTTATGGCATAGGAGAATGTGTCATGTGAATTTTGATAATATCATCAAGATAAGTAATACTCAGGCTATAAGAGATCTTCCAAAATTAGTGAAACCCACAAATAGTTTATGCAAAGAATGTCAGTTGGGTAAACAAAGCAAAGTCTCATTTAAAAGTAAGGAACAATCTTCTACCGGTTTATTGGACCTAGTTCATACTGATCTTTGTGGTCCGTCAAGAATCAGAAGTGTGCAAGGTGATAGATACTTCATGTTGCTAATTGATGACTATTCTCGGATGGTGTGGGTAACCTTTCTGAAAGAGAAATCAGAAGCTCTTGAGAAATTCAAAATATTCAAGGCTATGGTAGAAAATAAAACCGGATTAAAATTGAAATGTCTGAGGTCTGACAAAGGTGGAGAATTCACATCCGGAGAGTTCATAGAGTTCTATGTGAAACATGGAATAAAGAGGCAGTTGTCTGCCCCCAGGACTCCACAGCAGAATGGAGTAGTCGAGAGAAAGAACTGGACCATCCAGGAAGCATCGAGGACCATGATGATGGAATCAAATGTTCCTCAGATCTATTGAAGAGAAGTTGTCAATACTACAGTCTATACCCTCAATCGAGTTCAAATCAAAAGCAATACTAGTAAGACTCCTTATGAACTTTGGTTTGGCATCACTCCTACTGTGAGGTATTTTAGAGTTTTTGGTAGCAAATGTTACATTAAAAGAGATGAGGATCTAGGAAAGTTTGATGCTAGAAGTGATGAAGGAATATTCTTGGGCTACTCTACTCAAAGCAAAGCATACCGGTGTTATAACAAGAGACTAAGAAAGATTATAGAAAGTACAAATGTGAAGGTTGATGAAGGAATTAAAAAACCCTCAAGGTTTTATGAATATGATGAAGATGATTAGGATGCTGTTATGTTTCAAAAAACCCAAGCCCCTTTTGAAATTGAGATTCAAACTGATCCTACAAATCAGGAAGAAGAGTTGAACTTCAATGAGTCTAGTCAAGAATCAGAAGTGCAAGAAACTCCCAAAGTTCCCAGGTATGTAAGATTGAACCACTCTAAAGATCAGATCATAGGTGATAAAAGCAAAGGAGTACAAACAAGAAGAAGAATTGCTCAAGATTCAGAAGAGTGCTGTCTGATTTTAAAGATTAAACCTAAGACAGTGAATGAAGCTTGCAATGATGAAAATTGGTCAAAAGCCATGGAGGAAGAACTAATGCAAATTGAGAAAAATCACACTTGGGATCTTGTTCCCAGACTTAGAAACAAGAATGTGATTGGAACCAAATGGGTCTTCCAGAACAAACTGAATAAAGTTGGTGAAGTAATCAAAAACAAAGCCAGATTGGTCTGCAAAGGCTATTCTCAAATAGGAGTAGATTTTGAAGAAACTTTTGCTCCAGTGGCAAGAATTGAAGCAGTCAGATTATTTCTTGCATTTGCTACCTTCAAAGATTTCAAAGTGTATCAGATGGATGTCAAGTCTACCTTCCTGAATGGTGACTTGGAAGAAGAAGTGTAAATTGAACAACCAGATGGTTTTCAATTGTCTGGTCATGGTGATAGGGTTTACAAATTGAAGAAAGCTTTGTATAGACTGAAGCAAGCCCCAATAGCTTGGTATGAAAGATTGGATAAGCATCTTTTGAAGATTAGTTTCAACAAAGGTACTGTTGACAGTAACTTATATTTCAAAATTGATCATGACAACATCTTGATTGTTGAAGTGTTTGTTGATGATATCATTTTTGGAGGAAGAGATAGTATGTGTAAAACTTTTGCAAATCAAATGAAAAGTGAGTTTGAGATGTCCATGCTTGGTGAAATGAATTTCTTCTTGGGTCTGTAAATCACTCAAACAAAGAAAGGAATCTTCATTTCTCAGACCAAATATGTGAAAGAATTATTGAAGAAATTTGGGATGGAAGACTCAAAGCCAATGAACACTCCCATGGCAACCGGATGTAAGTTGAGTAAAGATGATGACTCTCCCAAGGTTGATCAGACAAAGTATAGGTCAATGATTGGAGGATTGTTGTATCTCACTCAAACTAGACCAGACATTATGTAGGCTGTTGGTCTTGTTGCTAGATTCCAAGCTGATCCTAGAGAATCTCATGTCATGGCAATCAAGAGGATTTTTAGATATCTAAAAGGAACAGTTGATTATGGTTTGTGGTATCCTAGAGATCATGATTTCTCTCTTCATGCCTATATAGCTGCAGATTGGGCAGGAGATGTGGATAATCGAAGAGTACCAGTCGTGGAGCATTCTTTTTGGGGAAGAGATTGGTTTCTTGGCTAAGCAAGAAACAAGAGGCAATATCTTTGTCTACAACTGAAGCAGAATATATTGCAGCAGTAGGTAGTTGCACTCAAGTTTTGTGGATGAAGCAGATGCTAAGAGACATCCAAATAGAGTATGAGGAACCTATCACAATCTTCTGTGATAATTCAAGTGCAATAAACATATCTAAGAATCCGGTGTTGCATTCAAAGACTAAGCATATATCCATCAAATTTCACTTTTTAAGAGAGCAAGTGAACAAGAATGAAGTCATATTAGAGTTTGTGCCTTCCAAGGATTAGATTGCAGACATATTTACTAAACCTCTACCTAAGGATTCTTTTGAGTATCTCAGGGAGAAGCTAGTGGTCATTACCCCTTTAGTGATGAACTAAGGTGCACTGAGGTGCATCAGTCCGGTGGTTATCATAGTCATATCTTGTGATCCGGATTGATGATGGGGAGCTGCTACTCAAGGGGAGCAGCAGGGATGTTTTTGAAGTGTTAGAATTGCAAGTATGTGCCCTTTGCCATTGATGTCAAAGGGGGAGAAAAGACATGTGAAAAACAAATGGTTGCTGATCAAAGGGGGAGTAGTTAAGGGAGAGAAGACATGTGAATGGTTGTTGCTGATAGGGGGAGCTGTGACAGTGAGGAGAAGTTCTTGTCCTGATGGTTAAAATAATTTTTCACATCATATGTTGCCATCAATGACAAAGGGGGAGATTGTTGCAAGTATGGGCCTAACCGGTGTTGTCATTGATGTCAACATACTCCTGTTGCATTAATGATAAGGATTAGATGAGCTGTGTGCTAAGGATATTGAGTAAATTAGTCTCAATCAGAAATAGAGAAGGACAGAGAAGACAGTATGGTAAAAGTCCAAGATAGGATGAGGATCAGAGGATGCGGTTTAAAGGGTTTGTATATATGTGTCTCAATGTGGTCCAGTATAGATTTCAGAGGTCTGCATGAAGATCTGAATGAGTTATGACTGTTTAAGTAAAACTGGTTCTGGCAAGTGTTCAGGGATGATAGACTATGACAGATAGGTCCGGTGAGATCTGGAATTACTTTATAATGTTCTGTGGATTTGAGGGAGTGCTGAGGAAGTCTTTGTGGAGTGTCAACTATATTGGTTCATGGTTTGAAGGTCTGCAAGCATCTATTCTTTTGTGACAGTGATGACAGACTATGTTCTTGAGGTTCCGGATGAAGGAGAGAAAGATTTGAGTAAGCAGATGAAGTGTGGATGTTCTTGGTGATTCAGGAGAGCTTGTGGTGGTCTTTGGATCGTGTCTAGTTCATGTTGGTGGTCCGCATTGAAGTTGGAGTTTGCTTTTGAAGAACAACTTCCGGATGATGGTGTTCTTCCTAAAACAGGCTGACCAGATGAGTTATAGATCTTGCGAATGTTATTGTGGATGTTTGCCGACTTAGATGATCATTCCTAAGTTGATGTCTTGTACAAATAAAGGATTATGAAGTCATTTGAAAAGTGTCTTTGTGGAGATGAGTGTGTGGTAGTAAGGAGAGCGAAAGACATAGCAGAAGTATTAGGCTTAATGGAACTAATTTAAGCATGGTGAAGATGCTATTTTCTAGTTCAAGTAGGTGATACTTATTTCTTTGTAGATAGTGTGTCTCCTGTAGGCAGTGAGCCTCTTGTGAGCAGTGTGCTCGGGCAGTGAGCCCTAATTGGCAAGTGCCATTTTGTTCCTTCTATTCTTCTAATAGAGAATACTTTCTTGGGTTAATCACCCCGTGGTTTTTCCCTTAACCGGGTTTTCCATGTCAAAATCTTGGTGTCTCATGTGTTGATTAGTCTCTGCTCTTGATTTGTTGCATTATGTTTCCATGACTGATTTATAATTAAGTTGTTGAATTGAAAAATGGAATTAAGTGTTTAAATAGATAGAAAGTTTTGCACAACTGATTCACCCCCCCTCTTAGTTGTGTGCCCTAAGTCTAACAGAATTTTCATGTATTACTTTGTTCCTCACCAAGTCCGGCCTCGAAGTGTTCATTAGTGCTTTCAGTCTAGGGATGGTCTCCTCTCGGATGACTATGAACTGCTGACAGGTATCCAGAATTGCTCGAATTCTATCCATGAGGGTTGTAACTCTCCCATGCACCTAGACGAGGTCTTCTATGAACTTATGGGCTCTATCTGTGACCTTCTCCATCCAACCTCTTGCTATATGGCTGGTTGTCCTCAAATTCAACCTCAGCTAGAGAATCCTTAGTTATGTTTAAGGGTTGGGCTGTCGTTCCTTAGGCGGACTTCAATGGGCCCATGAGCTGCTAGATGTGCTGTCGTAAGTCCTCATTCTCTTGCTTCAACTGGTTCTTCTTTTCTTCTTCCTTCCACAACCTTTCTCAGATGGCGGCAATGGAATCCTCCAACTCCTCCACTTCTTGATCCTTCATGGTTGGTCCAAGGTCAACCTTCAAGATGTCAAAATCATCTGGACTGATGTCCTCCTTTCCTTTGGTTACCCTGGGAATTGCCACCTCCACTCGGCGGGATCCTGATTCATTTCTTGTAATCCTGGAGAACTTTTCTACCTTCTTTGGATCCGTGGGTTTCCCTATCTTGGCCAAGAAATTACCTAGTTCAGTGAAAGGATTACTTCCCTTGACTGACTTTTTCTTCAATCTGTCCTGTAACCACTTGAATCTTGCAGATGGATTGACCTCCCTGTGTGGTTCCTACGGCCCCTGATCAACTAGTGGTGTGGATATCGGCACTTCACCGGAATTGAACTCCTCATTTAGGAATTGCAAATCAGGGTGATAGAGCATGTCCTTAAGTCAGACTTCTCCCAGATTCTGTGATGGAGGGTTGGGCTGATTTTCCACCACCAGGCTAGGAGTCCATTCATGGGCAGAATCCATGGACTCATCATCTTCTTGTCTTGCTTGCACACTCTGGACCATTTCTTCCACCATAGGATCCTTATCCTTAGCCATTTGCATATTGTCACCAGAGAAGAAATCAACCTCGTGGACGGAAGAAGTGCTGGCAGAGTGGGGTCTACTTGCATTTTGTTCCTCCTGATCAGGTCCTCTGACAATTTTCTTCCGAGCCTTCACTCTCTTTGCTGGTGGATCCTCCACGGTCCTATCCCTTACTTCCTGTCTCCCTGTTCCTTGTTCTTTCGCGGGAGTTCCCTCATTCATTTCCTCTTCAGAAGACTGAGAATCCAAGTCTCCCATCAGGTCATAAGTCAGGCGGATGCCCTTCTTGTGAAGTGCCATTAGATCATCCAAGTGGGTGACCTCAGGATCAGACCAAACCAAAGATGGAAGCAGTTTATCCTTCTCCTGCTCGAAGACCAGCTGGACTTGTCTCCCATCCTCCTTAACCTGATCCGAGACAGGAAAGGTCTTGGTGGCTTTGATCATGTCAACGGATGACCGAAAACACATCCTTCACTAGACCTAAAAGTCATCTTCAAGATTTTCCTAGTGGTCCTCCAATTATACCTTATGCCTATGCTTCCTTGCACATGCAACCCAGGTGGTATTGAATGGGTCGAAGTTTCCTCGTGTGGAATGAGTTTCCAGGTTATAGAACTGCAACTCCTCTTCAAATCTTTCTGCGGCTTGGAGAGATGGGCATGCTTCGACCGCATCCTACGTCTGGACTGGGTACGCTACCCCGGCCTTCTTCTTCTTCTTCTGGACTTTTTCATATGCTAAGAGTTGCCTTGTTAACTCTAGCAAGATCATTTTGTCTGATGGATATCTCGGTAGTCTATATGGATAGGCAGAGAATCCTTGAAACCGGATGTATGTGAACTTTGGGAATTGGATGAACCAGGAACAATATGCCTTGATCAACTACCTGGACTCGAGTGACAACCTTTGGTGAGTGCCTCCTTGGAGGTCCTTGTGATATGCATGGCGAATGCATCATTATACCTCCTGAAATGAGCTATGTTCTAGCGGTGGAGTTGGGTGTAGCAATCATAAACCTTGACTTGCCCTTCTTAATTGCCGATACATCCCTTCCATGACAGTCCTTGATATTTGTTATTTCTTGCCAGCATATAGATAACATAGGAACTCATTTAAAAGGTCTTTGATTCCTTTAGGTTTCAGAATTGTGCATCAATATTGTCACTGAGGAGTCAAGCCCAATCAATCATTTTCATCCCAGCGGTGACTTCCTCGATGTAGTTGAACATCCATGGCTCAAAGGTAGAGGACTAAGGACTTCCCATGATCCTATTCAACATGACGACAAGGTCTCCATGCTCTTGCTTGAAGTCAGATTTAAGGAGTGTCCTTGGCAACTTGGAACGGTGAGGCTTTTTCTTCTGCATCCATGACTTGTTGATGATCCTGAAACAGGTTGTCGGGTCAGCCTGGAAAATGGCAGCTGACTCCTTGCTTGTGTACTCGATGGGACTATAGACTGGTATGTTGAATGCCTTCGCAATCTTTTCCTTGGAGAAGTAGGCCACCACTGTGTTGTTGTGATCAACAACCATCCTTCGTTCTGGATCATAATGCATAAAACACTCCACGATCAGCTCGGGACAAGGAATGGCAGGCAGGAAGCAGGTGGCGGAGGCAACTCCATTCCGAACGATCCTGGCTGCACGCTGAGATGGAGGACGTCCGTCTACCCCATACATTCGCTTCCTAATTTCTTCCATGCTTGAGGGATGGATGTTGGTGTCTCCCACGTTTGACCATTTTGAGATGATTCTAGACTCCGGAAGTGTCCCTTTGAGGGCAACCTTCATTTGAGTTTGTCTTGAAGAGCTCGCCTTGGCACTTGCCATTCACCTGTGGAATCAAGGAAAGAAACAACAAAGTATAATTTTTCAAAGGGGTAAGGATGGAGGCAGGATATGGGTTCTTATTCCCACACATGAGAAGTTAGTATGATAGATTTATGCATGTGGGACTAAAATCATGAAATGTCAAGTACATAGGGAGGAGAAAATAACAATATTCTAAGTAAGAAGAATTATCCTATGTATTCACATACCTCTCCTTGCACAAGTAACTTTTGACCTTTAATTGAATTTCTATTTTTTTATGGATTTTCTAATTTTTGGGCAGGAATCAAAGGATTGTTGTCAAGAAATCTGCCTTTGGAATATTTCAAAAAATTTAGTTTTGGTGAAGAACTTGCCTTGGAATGGAGGAGTCTTAGACTTGGAGGATGAAATCTGTCCTAGGAAGATGAATTTCTGCCTTTGAAGACTTCAGATTTCTGCCCTTAACCTACAAAAATCTTCTCCAATGAAGACTTCAGCTTTGGGAATGATGAAATCTGCAATATCCTTGGGTAAATTCACCCCTCAAGTGATGAAATTTGCTTTTGGAATGAATATTTTTGCTCCTAGAAGGTATATTTCTGCTCTTTTTGATTTGGAATTGCATTTGAATGATAAAAATGAGGTGAGTGCCCTCCTTTTATAGGCAACTTGACCTCTTATGCCACCTGGCCGACCTAGACTAGAGGAAAAAAATAGATAAAACAAAAGAAATCCCTCTTGGTCGACCTTCACTAGCCGCCATAGTGTTGTGTCTTATTCTCCTAAGGCGGTGGCGCAGATTTTGAGATGTCAGGGATTCCATGTGGTCAGGGATGCCTGCCGGTCCAGGATTCCATGAAGTCAGCGATTATGCGACCATGCATAACTTCTTCCTGAGTCAGGGATTTCTTCCCTTGGAGTGATTCTGAAACTTGTTGAAATTTGGCTAAGTCTTGGAATGTTGCCTCAGTTAAGAACCTCCAGAAGGAAGTTTGTGATCTCATGTTTGAACAGGAATCCTCTTGGGTTGCCCATTCCAATGGGACTGGAATCCTTCATGCTAGATCAGGAGTGCACTATAGTCCTACTATCCAAGGGTGCAAATTCCCTAAGGAAGTGGATTTTACGCCTGTTGATGATTGTTTTTCGACAAGTCAATAATAGAGTAAAATATTAAGTATCTGACTCTCTCTTGAATAAAGCCTGTCGAATGCTAAACAAAGTGATCAATCGAGACAACTCCAAGGTTCCTTATTTATGATTGATGATGGTTTAACTCAGTGATTACATGTGATCTTGCTAATTATCACAAAGGGACTTATGTTGGATTCTTCTTCTTTCATTCAGTTTATTTCTCCCTTGAGTGTGGATGAAGTATGTACAATGCATCAATGATAAAAAAGGGAAAAAGATAGGGTTTAGGGAGGTAATCTAAGGTCAATGAAGCAATGATAATGCAAGAATAGACAAACTCCTGAATTAACCTAACTCCACTTCGCCAAGGATGCCTACAACTACATGAAGTTGGTGCAATCTCCTAAGGTAAACGGATGGTTTTCAAATCATGAAGGCTCATATAAGCACCCATTGAACAGCACAGCTCAAACAAGCATCCACAATCAAACTTAAGCAAATGAAGCTCAGACTAGCTTTACACAACACTTCACCAACGATGAATGTTAAAAGCATGAGCTAGGAGTTGATCAAATATCCAATACAACATACATTACAACAAAGAGCTTCTAATCTACTTCTAATCTACTTGAAACATCTCTCCACTTCATCAAGATACCAAAAACCATGTCATTTCACAAGATAACACTTAACACCAAATAGGCTCCAATGCTTTTGTATTAATCTTGAGAAATATTTACAACTTCAAGTACTCTCAGAAAATTTTGAGTCTCTTCTATTCTACTCTACTTTCCTACCAACTGAACTACTAGCTACTGATTTACAAATGAGGCAACAAGGCCTTTATATAGAGGTCCAGAGTTATAATGAATGGCCTGGATCGATTCACGTAGCCAAGGGCTTAGATCATGTCACCTCAGCAGTTAGTTACAACAACTTGCTATTTTTAGTACAAAAGAGAGGCAATGAAGGCACATTTTCCAATGTGATAAGGATAAGATGGAATCTTTAAAGCATCTTCCACATGGACATCCTCTTTGGTTTCTTGCTTATTAAATGATACATTGAGTGTAGTCAGGCGATGTGGCAACATTTGATTATGATGATGTACATGCCACATAGGTGCCACCTCAGCAACTCTTATGGATTCCAATTGTTTATTCAATTTGCTCTATGGGCATATTCTCAAATTGTATCATCTGTATGATGTCTTTGATGTGTTTGCTTGAATGAACTTGTATGCTTGGGAATATATCTTCAATGATCTTGCCTTTGTTCATTGTAAGTAGGATGTGTATGATACTTGTATCTCATTTGACTAACTCTGTTATTCTTCTTGTAGGGTATATGAATGATCTTCTTCGATGCTTCTTCATGAAGAGTAGATATCAATGATAACATGAAGTAGTGTAGATGATGATGATGCTTCATTCATGACTATAGTAGATGATCTCTCTTGGACTTGAAGATTTAGGAGGAACTTGAAGCTTGATAGATAAATGTCTTCTTTGATGTAGATGATGATGAAGTAGTACACTTGTCATGTAGATCTTGAAGCGATGATTGATGAAGAAGCTAATTGATACTTGAAGATGAATGTCTTTGTTGATAACATAGAGTAGAAGACCCTTCCCAAAGACCTTACTCCTCGCTTGTTGGTGGTTCTATGTGCTTCATTCCTTGAATGACTTCCTAGCTCCATCCCTTCTACAACACAGAGGAAACCACTTATTAAATTATTGACAAATATTGAATAATATAAACACATAGAAATCATTTTAAAGCATAAACTAGCTCCTCCAGGTCAAGGCGCAGATTGAGGTATGTGGAAGTGGAAATGTGTACCTTGGTGCTCTAATTGACCTTATATTTGTCATTTTAATGATTCAGCAATGGGATAGATCTTAAAGTGGTTATATCCTCAAGGAAATCATTCAAAGATGTCATTTCATGTACCTTCCTCCTAGGCACCAGAATACGTTGGCATTGATGAAAAATGCGCCTAGGCTTAAATGTCTTTACTCTTGCAATTTTGCAATTCTAAATGGTTAAACATGTCTTAGAATGACTTCTTCCTTCTAAGCGCCCACTACCTAAGGGAAATTAATGCATTTTTCATAAGGTGCAAATTGAGGTTTCTAGGGAGGAAAATGGCGCCTTAGCTAAATTGGCTTTATACTTGACATTTTATGTTCTCAAACCATTGAAGATGACCTATGATGGTTCATTCTTTCAAAGCGCTCAATCAATAGTGTCATTGGATGCAATTTCCATCTAGGCACTCATTGAGGTTGTTCAACTACAAATTGGCGCCTTGCCTTGATCTAGCCTATTCTTTGACAATTTAATGATTTCAACTTAATGCATAGGTGTCTTAGAGGACTTCTACTTCAGGGTGACACCTAATTTGATGACTTCTAGTCCTCCTTTTGCAAGGCGCCTATCCATGATGTTCTGAATGTGAAATAGTGCCTTGATGCTAATAGGTGTTCTCTCCAAGTTAAGTGCTCATCAAAGGTAAAATGAGTTGAAAATTGCGCCTAAAGTTTTCATGCTTGTTACTCAATGCTTACATGTTTAAGAAAGTCCCCTTCAATCATTGTAATTGTTCTCAAAAGACATCATCAAAACATGAAAAACCTCCAAGACTTGTAGTTTTAAAGTTGATTTCCTCCAAGGTGCCAATGTGAGGTTGTTTTGATGGCAAAGGGCGCCTAAGCTATTTTAGTGCAAATTAATGTCTTTTGATACTTGCAAATGTTAAATTTGCTTAGTTTGAATTGATTTATGCCTTTTCAACTAAGGCGCTCGTTTAGGTGTCTAGGAACTAAGAAGGGTGCTTAGCAATTTGAGGCGCAAATTGATGATTATTCAAGTGGAAATTGGCGCCTTGGTGCTAAGTG
This sequence comes from Cunninghamia lanceolata, assembly GCA_027924645.1. Taxonomy (NCBI): domain Eukaryota; kingdom Viridiplantae; phylum Streptophyta; class Pinopsida; order Cupressales; family Cupressaceae; genus Cunninghamia; species Cunninghamia lanceolata. The sequence goes on along the minus strand of BSBN01000237.1, from coordinate 21,880,583 downwards.
TTGTTCACTTCATGCCTTTATGCATCCAAGTCATTGGGAAGGCTTAAGAGGACGTCTTGACATTCATACTTCCTTAGGCACAAATTTTGGTGTGCAATGAGTCAAATGAGCGCCTAAATTCACTTGACCTATTTCTTTGGCATTTTGATGATGGTTTGGGTGTGAAATTGTGCCTAAGTTCAAGATGGGCAATTTAACATGCTAGATCAACCTCATGAACTCAAGGAAGTCTAGGCTTCTTAAGTGCCACCTTTCATAGATTTTAAACACTCCTTTCATGTTTAGGCGCCAAAATGAGTTTACACAGAGGTTAATTTGCACCTAACTTCACTTCGTGTATTGGAGAATGTTTAAGTGACCTTTCATCCCTAGGCGCATAAATGGGTTTGTGGATGCATATGAATGCGCCTAAGGTCCTATAGGCTATTTCTTGACTATCAGGTACTAGTTTGGGTGTTTTAACTCTTCATGATTGCTAGGCACAAATAGGGAATCATACAAGTCTATATTGGCGCCTAGGCTTGGATGTGGTCTTCTTTACATCTAGGTGCATATCCAAGGTAAAATGGGTTAAAGAGTGCACCTACACCAATTTGACCTCTACTTCATGTCTTTCAACCATGTTTGATGCAGAGGACACAACAGAAATGCTCAAATATAGGGGTGAATACCCATTATACCCACAGTACAGAGGGATTAATGTTTAAACAACTTGAAATATCTTTCGCAAAGTCCAAACAACAATGAACCACATACATTCTTTTATGATTGGCAAGACCATGTATCATCGGCCAACTCCATTTCTTTTCCTCTGACCTCTCAACTTTCCTCGATGGTCAACTTCACTTAGTCTTTGGTGAGACCATATGCTATCGGCCAACTTCAAACCCCTTTCGCTGACACACACCGATCATATCGATGGAACGAATTTTGCTTCGTTAAGCATGTCCTCAACAACGAGACTCTTTTCATCACCGGAACCCTTCTCTTTTCTCCCTGATGGAGATTCTCCCTTTCACCCAATGAGACTAAAACAACTTAACACTTGCCGTCATGGTTTCGGTTAGACATGTGCCTATCGGTAGAACCAAATATTACCAACCCGATGGGCTATCTTACGCCAATGTAAACCTCTGCAAACCCTGCAGCTACACAGACCCTTTTCCCCGACAACCTAGCACATGATGATGCTAGGACCTCTCAGTGCATTTCGTACTCAGTCATGCAGACACAACACCAAGCAAACAAAATAGAAAACAACAGAAACTATACACCCATTCCATCGATTTCAAAGAAATCTAACTGGTGGAATGGACTAAGAATCCATCTCGACCACAAAACAAAAATTCAACTATACAAAGGAAACCTTAAGAATTCAAAACAACAGAAAGATACACAACATAGAACGGGACTTTGTTTATTTTGCCTTTCAAAAATGTACACACACAAGTACTCTGTTTCACAATTGCATATCACACTCCCCTACTCCTCTCCTCTCGCTCTTCCATAGACTTAATTAAAACCTGATCTTGGCCATTATCTTGCAATCTTGCAATGGTGGGAAGGCCAACCGTTTTAACCTTTGAAACTAATCACCATCGATGACTTGTCAATAGCTTCCCATCTAACACTTGGACATGCCCTTTGTAAGGCTTACAAACATGACTATTGTCTCTACATGACTTAGGACATAAATTGATACTTGGACATAGTCCTTATTACATGGATGGTCTTCTAGGACCTTATTGGAAACAACAAAATTGAACATCAAACACAACATGAAGATGAATGCCTCATGGAGGCCACCGTGGATTAGGTGCTCCTACGCCATACACCCCACTGAGAAAAGAACTCATGCCACATGAGTTAATTCTTTGTCTTGTTCCACCTTTATTCTCTATTGTCTCATGTCTTCCCCATGATCTCTGGACTGCAATCTACTTCCATGGAGTCAAAAACTCATGCCTAGCATTGTAGGCTCTATGCATACCTTACCATGAGTGGGTGCTTTCAACCAGACTTATCCTTCGCTTTCCATTCTTTCTTACTGTCATCACAGCCTGAACACCTGCATTGTAAACCTTGGTTGATGCTTCGTGTATTGTTGCTATGGCAGAATATGTTGGCCTTTCAACTCTTGTTGGCTCTAGAGGACAAACAATGGTCCCTACTATGATAGCATCTCCTTCTTTCCAACCACCTTGTGGTTGCTCACAGACTTGCTCTATGACCTTCTTCTGATCCATCTGATCTCTATCATTCAAAACTGAAATCACCTTCAAACTTTGATCCTTAGCAACCCCACTCCCTGAGGTATCCTCAACTTTCTTTGTGTCTTCTTCATTGAGCTTCACAAACTCTTTCTTACCCACCAAGATGATCTTGGCTGCCTTCTTTGCTTCAGCATCCTCCTGCAATGGTGTCATCACAAAAGTCCTCCCATCCTTTTTGATGGTGTAGGTGTTAGCATATCCATCATACAATGCTCGCCTATCAAATTGCCATGGCCTACCTAAAAGTAGGTGACAACATTCCATGGGCAAAATGTCACATAAAACCCTATCATGATATTCTCCAATCTAAAAATCAACATATGCTTGTTCATATACCAAAAGTGATTGACTATCACTTACCCAAGATGCTTTGTAAGGAGTTTGATGAGGAATCCTTTCTATGTTCAATTTATCCACCATTTCCCTAGACACCATATTATCTATTGAACCAGAATCTATTACTACCTTGCATATTTTACCTTTGCTTTTGTAATTGGTCCTGAAAAGTGCTCTCCTTTGTATCATGTCCTTGGATGTCTTCAAGAGTGTTCTCCTTAGCATCAATGCTTCTCCATCTTGAACTGGGGCTGCACTCCCAATTGGAGAGTTAACACTTTCATCTACCTCCTCTTCTTGCACATATTGAACCCTCTTTTCATTCTTCCTATCACCTCCTGATGGTGAACCTTGCCTTTCTAGACATTTGAATGTTGTGTGACCAAATTCATTACAGTGATAACATCTCCCAGTGAAAACATTAGAATCTCTACCACCTCCAAATCTACCTCTTGTGCCTCTCCATCCACCCCTGAAATTAGACTACTCTTGTCCTTTACTAGTCTCTTCTCGGTTCTCATTGGCTTGTCTTGTTGTAGGGGTTGATCCTCCCCCTCTTATAGTGTTGCCACTTCCTCTCATGGACTATCTTGTCTCCTTTTCATCTTCTCCTCAATCCTGATTGCCATTTGATAACATTCTTCTACACTCCTAGGGTTAGCCAAAACTAATTCATCTTGTATATTCAATCTCAAACCAGCCCAGTATCTAGCAATCTTTTCAGTCTCATTCTCATGATGACCAGACCTCATGCTTAATTTATAAAATTCCTCAGTATATGCTTTCACACCCATTTCTTTTTGTCTTAAAAATTGAAGTTTTTTAAACATTTGAACTTCATAATCCTTGGGTAAGAATTTACCTTTGATTCTTGCTACCATCTTGTCCCATGAAGAAATCCTTGACTTTCCTTGCTTTCTCCTCTCTGATTGTAAGTAATCCCACCACACCAAGGCATGACCTGCCAATTTGGTCTTTGCAATCTTTACTTTCTGCTCCTCAGAAACTTCCTCACATTCGAAATGATTATCTAATGCAACAATCTAATCAAGTAACTCTTCCTCATTTAAACTTCCACTATACTTTGGAACATCAATCTTTACCTTAGGTTTGTCATTCTTGACTGCCCTTAATAGTTTTGCAAATCTTTGATCTTTAGGATCTAGATCTTCATCTACATCTTCAAACTCTTCACCATCCTCTTCTTCTTCTGATTCACTTTCTTCCACTTCTCCTTTTGTTCGTCTCCAAGGCTATAAGCCTAGCTTGAAGGGCTTCTGTAAGCTCTTTCATCTCCCTCACCTCTTTAGCATGCTTTTCCTTCATCTCTTGCAACACTCTAGCAATGCCAGGATTTTTCAGAGGCATCTTGCTAACTCGTTTCTGCAACTTCTCAGTTCTTCCTCAACTCTACTTCTACCTTCTCAATGACAAAACTGAACACACAACTACCCAGACTTTTGCAGGGCTCTGATACCAATTTGATGCAGAGGACACAATAGAAACGCTCAAATACAGGGGTGAATACCCATTATACCCACAGTACAGAGGGATTAATGTTCAAACAACTTGAAATATCTTTCGCAAAGTCCAAACAACACTGAACCACATACATTCTTTTATGATCGGCAAGACCATGTATCATCGGCCAACTCCATTTCTTTTCCTCCGACCTCTCAACTTTCTTGATGGTCAACTTCACTTAGTCTTCAGTGAGACCATATGCTAATGGCCAACTTCAAACCCCTTTCGCCGACACACACCAATCATACCGATGGAACGAATTCTGCCTCGTTAAGCGTGTCCTCAACAACGAGACTCTTTTCATCGCCAGAACCCTTCTCTTTTCTCCTTGATGGAGATTCTCCCTTTCACCCCATGAGACTAAAACAACTTAACACTTGTCATCATGGTTTTGGTCAGACATGTGCCTATCAGCAGAACCAAATATTACCAACCTGACGGGCTATCTTACGTCGATGTAAACCTCTGCAAACCCTGCAGCTACACAGACCCTTTTCCCCGACAACCTAGCACATGACGATGCTAGGACCTCTCAGTGCATTTTGTACTCAGTCCTGCAGACACAACACCAAGTGAACAAAATAGAAAACAACAGAAACTGTACACCCATTCCACGGATTCTAAAGAAATCTAACCGGTGGAATGGACTAAGATTCCATCTCGACCACAAAACAAAAATTTAACTGTACAGAGGAAACCTCGACTATATAGAGGAAACCTTAAGAATTCAAAACAATAGAAAGATACACAACACATAATAGGACTTTGTTTATTTTGCCTTTCAAAAATGTACACACACAAGTACTTTGTTTCACAATTGCATATCACACTCCCCTACTCCTCTCCTCTCGCTCTTCCACAGACTTAATTAGAACCTGATCTTGGCCGTTATCTTGCAATCTTGCAACAGTGGGAAGACCAACTATTTTAACCTTTGAAACTAATCACCATCGATGACTTGTCAATATCTTCCCATCTAACACTTGGACATGCCCTTTGTAAGGCTTAGAAACATGACTATTGTCTCTACACGCCTTAGGACAGAAATAGATACTTGGACATAGTCCTTATTACATGGATGGTCTTCTAGGACCTTATTGGAAACAAAAAAATTGAACATCAGACACAACATGAAGATGAATGCCTCATGGAGGCCACCGTGGATTAGGTGCTCCTGCACCAATGTTTCTCAATGAGTGATTCTAATCTTACATGCTTGTGATTTCCATCAATTGAAATTTACTTAAAACACCTTTCTTCCTTAAGGCGCAATATGATGTCCCTTTTGATGAATAGTGGTGCCTATTCTCCTTTGAATAAATTTTGGATCTAGAGAATTGCAATGTGTCTTTGGTAAGCCTAATCCTTTAAGGCGCCACAATTTGAAGTGCTTTGAAACTTGTTTTCCTCTAGGTGCCAAAATGGATAGTTTAGACAAGAAAAGGAGCCTCACTTGAACTTGGCTTACTCTTTGGCATTTTTAAAACTCTTAACACTTATTTACACCCTTGTGAGACTAGATCATCCTTAGGTGCTATCTATCATTGATTTTATACCTCATCTAACATCAAGACGCCCAAAATAACAAAAGCAACAAGGAATGGCGCCTAAACTCATTCACTTCAACCTAAGGCACAATTTGATGATCATATGAACATGAAAAGGCACCTAGACTCTTTAATCATTCATTTGTCAAATTTTTTTATGTTTAAGGCCTTTGATATCAATTCTAATGAAGGCACCATAACTTGGGATGGTTAAAGGTTTGTTTTCTTCTAGGCACACATATAAGTCTCCACGTAAGGTGCACTTTAGGGTCTTTGCAAGTGGGAAAATGCGCCTAAGATCCTAGAGCAAATTCGTGCCCAGAACTGAAAGTCCCCAAGGACAGGTATATTGAAAAATAATTTCTTATACTTCAAATATTTTTCAATATACCTTTCAGGTTGTTTGAGATAGGTCTCAGATCCACCGGATTTAACATGCAGATTCTAGATTTTGAGGGATCCACCAGATTTTAGACTTAGCCAATTTTCAGGATTTTCAGGATATCAGACCTAGTCATCTTTCAGGGTCTCAGAACATCAGGATCAGGTCATCAGGGGACTATAGGACTTAAACACTATTGACTTCATCATGAAATAAATTCTAAGACATCATCCAATACTAAAGCAAAGCATCAAAGCTCAAAAAAAAGGGGGAGTCCCCATTTGCAATGGGGCGATGTGTGATTATGTCACAACAGCGCCTAGGACAAAAAAACCTCCTGGAGCACACAATCCACCTGGTCATGGATAGTGCGACCAGGGACAAATTGTTGCCAGGTCTTCGTCTCTCTCAAACTTACTTTCAAGCTCCTTTATCAGAGTTTTGCCAAGTTTTGGAAGTCTTCTCCTACAGAATCTCATGAAGGTTATCATTTCATTTTGGACAGGAATCATTTGCGGAGGGAAGTGGACCCCTTCTATCCAGGAGCGCAAATTCCCTGAGGAGGTGGATTTTGCGCCCTGGACAAAAAACTTTCCAAGAGCGTAAATTCCCTGAGGTAGTGGATTTTGCGCCCTAGTCCCTGGGTGTTTAGTTTTCAAAATTTTGGCTAAGGACTTATCCTTCCTTTCAGTTCAACTGCTTGAGTGAGTTTTCAATTTTTTTGCGAAAGGTGAACTTTAGTTGCTTCATGGAGGTTCAATCATCAACACGGGATCCAAAACAAGGAGTTTTCTTCCATCCCCTCAAGGAATCTCCATTTTCATGGTGAAATCCTCCTAACAAACGGTGAATTCTTCATGCAGGCACCCATGGACCAGCTAGGGAGTGATTTCTTGATGAGTTGCATAGTCCAGACTGGACAGACACTGGAACTGGACACCTTGATCCTAGGGCGCATAATCTAGGAGGTACTGGATTATGCAACCAGGATAAAAAACCATCCTTGGGTGCATAATCCAGTACCTACTAGATTATGCGACCAGGGATAAAATCCTTCCCTAGGTGCATATTCCAGTAGGTACTGGATTATGCGCCCAGGAACATTCTTGTGGCACATTTCAACAGTCATCAGGAGGGGTGCTTGAACATTGATTGTTTTGAAATTTGCTCTAAGTCCTTAAAAACTCTATTGATTTGAGAATCCTTCAATTTTATTATCTGAGATTGAGTGTGTAGACACCCTAAAATGACCAAGTCGCCGCACCACATGCTTTTCATAATCTGTCAAATCACCTGCATTTCACACATTAATTATATAATCTAATTATTTAATTAATTTCACCAAATTCTTCTAAATCACAAAATTGTGACATTAATTAAATAAATCCTCGTTATTTAATTAATTAAATTAAATTCCTCTATTATTCTTCCATTATTAAATAATTTTAATTATTTAATTAGATCATTATCACCTTCCAAAATTCACATCCACATTAATTAAATATATCCCATTATTTAATTAATTCAACAAATTCCTTCTTATCTACAATTAAATAATTCTTAAATTATTTAATTAAATCAAAATTATTCTTCCAAAATCATGCACAACAATTAAATAAATTTATTTATTTAATTTGCTTTCAAATCTTCTAAATTAAATAATTCTAATTATTTAATTATTTCTTCCAAAATATCTACTTTAAATTTAAATAAATCAATTATTTATTTAAATTGTTTTTTCTTCTAAATTGAGTTATCTCTAATATAACTCAAGCTTTTTTGCTCATGTAATTAAATATTTATAATATTTAATAAAGCAAAATATCTTCTTATTCTCGTGTAAATCCCTTCTTCTTGTTTTAAATCACTTAACTGATTGTTATATTCTGTTAATTGCTTTAACTCATTCTTCTATTCTTGATAACTCCTCTCATAGAAAAGAAAGCAAGACACTTGTCTTCTTTTTATTCGTTGCACATTCCACAACTGTTCTCCTCCATTGATTCTTCTGAATTATCTGGACCGTTGATCGATCTCTGTTGAAACCCATATAAACCCCCCCATCTCCTTCATTGAGCCTCTCTTCGATCTTATTCTCGGGCATACTTAACAGCGCTTTGAGCATACATCGCATCGATTGAGCAACTTTACGATCTCTTAACATTGATCTCTTGAGCACACTACTTGCTTGTTGCAGCTATGGTTTCGCAATTTCATTGAGCAATCTTACACTTCTCCAAAAGGGAACAATACAGATTTTGGTAAGAGCTTTCATTTTTCTTTGATTTGATGATAATGGCTTTTACTTAGATTGGTTCACTTTATGTGATTGGTTTTTGGTTTTATTAGTTTTGATTTAATCAATTTTTCCTCATACACATTCTGGCACGCCTGGTGGGACCCACTAATCCCTATTTTTCTTTGAGAAATTGATTTTTTTTAAGTTACAGTACGGCACAATGCAAGAGACACAGAAAATTGCTTTTGGCAGTATCCTCAAGCGCTCCTGGAGATACAGTGCAGCGCCCTCGGGCGATTAAGCTACGCTTCTGGTAGCGCAGAGACGCACTTCTGGTAACCTATAACGGCGCTCTTGGTAGTATCGTTAAGCGCTTTTGGCTAATTAGGTTTTCTGACTTCGGTTGGTGTTTTTTGCAAGATTTTTTTCATTACATATATTTTGATTTGTCTGACAAAATGTTGTATTTGTCTTTCAACCCACTTTTGATACTTCCTAAGCTGACTTATTTAGGGGTATCTTCGATATTTGAGTTAATCTATTATGTTATACACCTTCTGAGTTTTCTGGATTCACGATTCAGATCTATCAGATATTACTTCTCAGAACAGCGCAACGCTTTTTCTATATAGTATCACGCTTTCGAAAGCACAGTATAGCGCTTCTGGATCTGTTTTAGCACTTCTGGGATTATTGTATTATGCTTCTGGTCTGCATTATAACACTTTTGGAAATACAGTCAAGCACTTTCGGTATAGCAGTAACTCGCTTCTGGTCAAATTGATTTGTTTTTGCTAACTTGTGAATGTTTGTGGAACTAATTGACTTGTTGCAGCTTCTTATTACTCACACAGAGCAAATAGGTGTTTTTTAACATGTTCATACAGGACGAGCATTGAAGAAATCTTGATTTATCTTACTAAGTCTTAGAAACACATTGCATTCTTAAAGGGATAATTGAACAAATTATTTTTTGCAATCTAAGTCTTAGGAAAATACTATTTTTCTTAAGGGACAATGGACATGTATGCAAAAACACTTCAATTTTCTAAGGGACAATGGACATGAATGCCAAAACACTTCAATTTCATAAGGGACAATTGACAACTACAAACGCGTGTGTGCCTAATTTAGTTGCACCTTATTTTTCTTATAACGGGACAATTAAACCTTTGTTTGACGTGTCTGCTCTTACATTTCAGTACTTCCTTTAGAAGGGCCTGCTTTTGGATTGCGCTTCATCCAAAAGGGACGACCCTAAGCGGAGCTTTCCTTTGAACTGTTATATAAGAGGGATAAGGTGAAAGCCAAGTCCTAACCGACGTTAGCCTTACCTTGTGGTGCCAAACTGAAAAGAGTTGTACTAGCTCTTTGTGGAAATAATTTTCACATTGGGCAAAGTGTTTGATACTCTTAGTAGGATTGGTTAAAGCTTTTAGTAGCTTGTCGCATTGCTCGTAAGGCATTGGTCCCTCAAAGTTACTAAGAATGATTTTAGATAGTGACTACCTGACCTACCTTCGAGCATTGCGGTAATCATCAGTGCAAGGGGAATCGATTTAAGCCCTTAAGACACTCACCATTGGCTCCCTTGAGAAGAGATAGTATTCCCTTGGCCATAAAGCTCTTGTGACCTACTTGAGCTTTCCAAGGGGAGGGTGAGATATCCCTACCTATCATCTCTCGCGAAGATACAAAATATCCGACACCTTTATGGAATGATATTTTTATCGACGGAGTATTAAGCTATGAGCTGATCTACTGCAATGAAACCTTGTCTCTAGGGATAAAAAGTGCTTGTTATTGATTGCAATTATCTTATACCTATGGAAACATTAGGCTTTTTTGTGAGCCTCAAACATACACTATCTGTTGTGTCAGTCCCTTGTTTTTGCCAACATTGTTTGTTGTGTTTTCTCTTGCCAAACAAATCCAATCAGGAACAGAAATAGTCTATCAAAATATTGCCTTTTAGAAGCATCAGACACTACTTCAGGACCCCTGGTATTATAGCAGCTCGTCTTTGGTGGTACAGTAGATCACCTTTGGTATAGCAGTACCTCGCCTCTGGCAAAACTCTACTTCAGCGCCTTTGGTATAACAGTAGCTATCTTCTAGTCACAGTAGCTCACCTTTGGCATAGCAGTACCTCACCTTTGGTAGCTCATTCCATCGCCTTTGGTATCACAGTAGCACACTTTTGGTGGCACAGTCCTGCGCCCTTGGTCAAACAGTATAGCGCCTTTGGTCCAGATACTTGTGCATTAGAGTTTGTCTTTTTCTCAAAAGCACAAAGCAGAATCCCAGCATTACCTGTTGTCCTAGTGTATTCCATGGTAACCACTAGGCTCCAGCAAACTATGAAGTCCAAGCAAGTTGTCCATAGGAAGCGCAAATTGCCTCCTCCCACACCGCAATCAGGTCATCTCAACATTTCTTCCAAAGTCACTCCTAGAACACCCGCGGAAAGATCTACCAATTCTCCCAGCATGCCGCATGTCAGCCAACCAAGCAATTCCCAAGAAGGTAGGATCCCTTTGGTAAGTACACCCCAATACACCACCGGTATGCCTCAGGATTTTTTCCCACAAGGTTATACTATTGGTCAAGTACCATCTCAGGAGGAAGGGCTCCATTTGGTAAGCATTCCTCACTATACTACTGGCATGCCTTAGGATTTTGTGCCACAAGGTTATACTGCAGATCTAGCCCCATCTCAAGAAGAGCAACACTTTGAAATAGGTCAATCCTCTCAAGAAGATGAGCAAGATCTTGATGAATTCATGCAACACCCTAGGGCCATAGCCGCCATTGACAAAATCCTTAGCGAGAACCAAGATCATTTCTTTCACTTGCTAGCAGAGCAAGGGGCTAAATTACCCAAAGATTTTGATCTATCCAATCTTAGCGAGCCTAGCAACACCCAAGACACCATACAAGCGATGCAAACCATGTCAACTGTGACCACGCCCTTACCTGAACAGAGCTCGCAGTATAGGAACCCCCTTTATCAAAACCTAACATGAGAGAGGGCCGTATCACTGCTTCTGACTCCTATGGAGATCTACAAAAACCAACAAGAAACTCTCCAACGTCAAGCAGAGTTAGCCAAGCAGGCCGCTCTAGCTCAATCAAACATACAACAACCTCCTCAAGTGTCCACACCAATCGCAAGTAGAATATTGGTTACCCCATCGCGAATAGGTTTCCCACCAAATTACAATCCAAGGAACAATTATGTAGCCAAGCAACAAGGGTCTCAACAAATACCACCTCCTATATCATCAAACCTTCATGTCTCTCACCCAATTAGAGTCATGCAACCCCAACCACAACATTCTTCTACTCTCATCATCAATCAACCTCAACCATCGCAAATCACATCTACCTATGTCCCTCCTCCACAACATTCATCCGCGCTAAATTTCTTCAACACCTTACCTATCCACCCTCAACATTCCCAACATCAAGTTTCCCGAAGCTATGTACCACCATCACAACCTAATCCAACGCACTTTAGCTTTCCTCCACCCAATTCTTTTCTTCAACCATCACAAAGCCAACATTCTTACCTAGCGCCACCTCCACCTCTTCCAAATCAAAGCATCCCATTCCAACCCAATCTCAACCCAACATACAATGCATATGACCCCAACCAATCTTACGACCCTTATAACACCAGTGCGCATGGATTACACTATAATCTCCCGTATGGGCAACACCAACCACTTTTGGGACAACAGGAGATGTTACCAACCCCTCCCACAACGATGGAGCAAAAAATCGTGGAAGTTCAACAACAGCTATCTGATCTTACATTTGGCCACACCAAGAAGACCTTCTCTTTAGAGGAAGTGTGTCCTTATCCTTTTGATCGGTCATTACCAATGATCCCTTTTCCTCAAAATTTTACTATTCCTAAGTTTGATAAATACAAAGGAAAAGGTGACCCAAAAGACCATCTCAGGGAGTTCTATCTTGCTTGCTTCGAGGTCTCACATAATGACACATATCTTATGCGTCTCTTTCCTCGCAGTCTCGGAGGTCAAGCTATAGAATGGTTCTCACACTTACCACGGGTATCAAGTCTTTCAATGAGCTAGCAGAGAAGTTTACCACCCACTTTTCTTACAACGCAGAGCATGAGATTTCCATGACTGATCTATGCAACAACAAATAGAAAAATGAGGAAACTTTCATTTCTTTCCTTCAACGGTGGAGACAAATGGCTAGCAAATTCCCTTTCAAGATTCCTGAGAAACAGCTTGTTAGCATATTTGTGCAGAACCTCAACCAAGAGTTAGGTTTCCACTTGCAAATTCTCAGTGCTACAACCTTCCATGAAATCACATACAAAGGAATCAATATTGAGAAGGCCCTCATTGCTAAGGGTGTGGTCAAAATCTTCAAAGAAATGAAAGTCAATGCTCCTCATCAACAGACGAATGATAAACCCAAATATTGGAACAAAAACAAAAACATGGTTAACGACGGTGTGGTTGATTCTAAACATGTCCAAACTTTGCAAACACCACTGCAGCTCTCCAAACCAAGTCAAGCTCCACCTCAACAACAGCAACAATAGCGCCAATCGTATCAAAATCAACAACGACAACAGGAGCGACCTCAACAAGATTACCCGTCGCGACGTCAATTCACTCCCTTGGGAGTGCCTATAGAGTCAGTCCTACAATAGATTTTACACAAAGGGCTCATCACCTTACCAGATGCTCCCCCATATGGTGAACCTATTTACAAAACTGCGCGGTATAGAGAAAATGAGTATTGTGAATTCCATAGGAGCAAAGGACATAGAACTACATCGTGCATGAAACTCAAGCACCTAATCTAAAATCTCATCGACGGCAATCAAATCACTTTTGAAGATGAACCACCAGCTCAACATACGAACAAAGACCTCAACATGTACAAGGAACCATTCCCTCACCATGGTCCACCTCCTCCACAGGATAAAGGTAAAGGTGTCAATCATGCTTCCACTTCCTTTGACTCCATCGTGGGTCATTTTGAAGAGAGTCGAGTGTCTACCCTCATAATCAAAGGCAACTCTACGGATTGCGCTGTTACTACTCGTCATGGTCGTGTCACCATTCGTGGTCCTACACCCAGTCTTCTGGCTCAATCTAATTATAATCTTGTCAAACATCTAGGGAAAATGCCAGCACAGATCTCTATCTTGGACCTGTTATGGTCATCACCTGCACATAGAGTGGTGCTAGAAAAAGCCCTCCAGGAGTCTTCAGTTCCTAACAACATAGCGGTCGCGGGTTTCCAAGCTATAGTAGGTAACATTGCTTCTCCCTATAATGTGGTCTTCTCTAAAAAAGACCTCCCATCCCATGATCCATGTCACAATGATGCCCTTCATATTGAGGTTCTCATCCATAAGCGCAAAATCAAACGCATACTCATAGATGGTGGTGCTGGTCTCAACATTTGTTCTTTAAAGTTACTAAAGCAATTGGGATACTCTAAGGATCATGTCAACACTGATCATAGTATTACAATCAAGGGGTATGATGATGCTAAACGCTGCTTAGAAGGTGTTATCCACTTGCCTATACAACTGGGCCCTGTCATGCTTGAAACTCGGTGTCAAGTCCTTGATATTGAGTTGCCTTACAACATTATCCTAGGCCGCCCGTGGATCCATGCAATGAAAGTGGTTCCCTCCACGTACCATCAGTCTCTCAAGTTCCCATACAATGGTACGGAGATAACTATCCCAGGAGACCTAAATCCTTTTGAATTATGTCGTGTCTTGCAAGGCAGTTATAAAAATTGCAACCAGGTGCCTAACAAAAAAAAGCCCTTGAATCCCCACTATATGTTGACCCTGCAACACTGACTCCAACCTCTACAAGTAACCCTAATCCTCTACCTGAAATCAAAGCTCACATCCAAGATATAGACTTTGGCACTTATGATATCTCAAAATCTTGTTGTGTAGGGCGGATGCCTTTATCTCCAAAATCTTACGGCCAACCACCCATTGCCAAAGTAACTAAAAAAGCAGCTATTCCTCCCCCAACGTTTCTAACCCAATTCCAACAAGGACGCTTATTGGAAGAGGAAACTATTGAGAATATTTCTTCTTGGCTCTATAAGGAGAAAGAACCGGTCACAATACCAGTTAAGCAAAATGGCAATGGCTTAAGGATAGTAAAAAACATGGGCTATAAAGGCAAAGGTGGCCTTGGGAAATAGAATCAAGGAACTATGGAGCCCATTGTTGTGACAAAGAAGCTAGACAAGAAGGGATTAGGATTTGGTAAGAAGGTACCACACGCCTTGGACATCGAGTATATCCTCGACGAGGTAGCTGACACTTTTCCCACCGGTTTGACGTCTACAGAGGATATCTTCAATGACTCTTCCCTCCATATGACCAACCTATTCGCAGAATCCTCCATTTTTACGCTATCCTCTGTATCCTTAACTTCCACCACCAGCACCCAGAACATAACACTTGTCTACCCTGAACTTATTGATTGGGACCAACAAGGGTCCCCTGTTATAGATGTATTTCAGAATGACAAAGCTTTAGCTGAGTTCATGGGACTCTGGGATGGTATCCCCCTGGGTGATCATAAAGCAGGTTTTGTAATGGAACTAGAGCCAATAGCTTATTTTGGTGAGAATGCCAAATCCTCCAGTCGCAAAAGTGAAAATAAAGAAAGATCTCTAGGTGAAAACCACACTGTGGCACCTCCTGATCACAAAATAGTAAAAACAAAGGACGTATCCAAAGGTGAAAACCCAACTGTAGCACCTGAGGATGGAGGATTTGACCTTCCCCTACCAGCTAAGTATCAAGAGAAGTCAGCTCTCCTAGTAGAAGATTCTATAGAGATAAATCTTGGCACAGAGCAAAATCCAAAGACCACATTCCTAGCAGCATCATTATCTGAAGCAGAGCACAGGAATCTTAACACATTCTTCTTACAGAGAACCATCAACTTTGCATGGACCTATGCTGATATGTCAGGGCTAGACCCCAAGCTAGTTGTTCACTATCTCGCAGTTGATCCGAAAGTGAAACCAGTCAAGCAAAAGCTGAGAAAGATGCACCCACAGATAGCTCTCTTGCTAAAGATGGAAATATAGAAGTTGTTAGATGCAAAGTTCATACGACCTATTGACTATTCAGATTGGGTATCAAATATTGTACCTGTGTCTAAACCCAATGGGCGCATCCGCATGTGTAATGATTTTAGAGATCTCAACAAAGCATGTCCCAAAGATGACTTCCCACTACCGAACATTGACATTATAGTAGACTTGACAGCAGGTCACGAGATGCTTTCTCTCATGGATGGATTCTCTGGCTACAATCCGATAAGGATAGCAGAGGAAGATCAACATAAAACAACCTTCACTTGTCCGTGGGGCAACTATTGTTGGTGTGTCATGCCATTTGGTCTAAAGAATGCAGGAGCAACCTATCAGAGAGCAATGACAGTGATATTCCATGATCTCTTTCATCATATCATGGAGGACTATGTGGATGACATACTAGCTAAATCTTCTAGGGCAGATCACATACAGGTTCTAGGATAGATCTTTGACAGGCTCAAGAAATACCAAGTAAGATTCAATCCAAAGAAGTGTGTCTTCGGTGTAACATCAGGAAAGTTGTTGGGATACATTGTATCTCGTAGAGGCATCGAAGTAGACCCCATAAAAGTAAAAGCTATAGTGGAGATGCCTCCACCAAAGAATGTTAAAGCATTAAGAAGCCTTCAGGGAAGGTTGCAATCCATTAGGCGTTTCATCTCACAGCTAGCAGATAAATGTCAACCATTTCAACACTTACTCCTCAAGGACGTCTCATTCCGATGGGATTATAAGTGTCAAGCAGCATTTGATCAACTTAAAGAGTATCTAGCTACACCTCCTATATTGGTTCCACCAGTTCTAGACAAACCTTCGATATTATACATCTCAACTACAATTTCGGCCCTAGGGGCCCTTCTAGCACAAAATGATGAAACAGGAAAAGAGCATGCAATTTATTATATTAGTAGAACCTTGGTGGGATATGAACTCAATTATTCACCGATGGAAAGAGCTTGTTTAGCAGTAGTGTTCGCCTCCCAAAAGTTACGGCATTACATGTTGAACCAACACACAAATCTGATAGCCAAAATTGATCCCTTGAAGTATCTACTAGCAAAAGCAGCTCTTACAGGCAGACTAGCTAAATGGGTCATGATCCTTAGTGAGTTTGACATTGAGTATACGGATCGCAAAGCAATCAAAGGACAAGCCCTAGCAGATCAACTAGCAGAAGCACCTATGATAGATACACACCCTATGGTAGCAGACTTTCCAGATGAGAATCTATTCACTCTTTCCAACTCAATAATGTGGAAGTTGTACTTTGATGGTTCCTACACATAGCATGGATCAGGGGGTAGCATCTTGTTTGTCACACCTCAAAATGACTATATTCCTAAGTCATATCAGCTTGCATTCCCTTGCACCAACAACATTGTCGAGTATGAAGCACTCCTTATAGGTCTCAATACAGCAGTTCAATGGGACAGCACAGAATTACAGGTTTATGGAGACTCACAACTAGTCATTCACCAAGTCATAGATGAGTACCAAACAAAAGATGAAAAGTTCATCCCCTACAAGCAACTAGTGGATGCCTACAAACCACATTTTTCTAGCATCACAGTTGAGCAAATTCTAAGAGAGCATAACAAAGCTGCGGATTCTATGGCTTCTGTAGGGTCACTGATCGACATGCCTACAAATACACAGAAATGTGAATTCTTGATCGAGCAATTGTTGATACTCGCCATCGACGTTCCAGTTACTAAAATCATCTGCGAACTTGTTGGTCCCAATTCCCCATGGTATGAAGATATCTATGAATACCTTAAACACAATACCTTTCCCCCTGACCTATTATCCACCCAACGCAAAACCTTTATCCGTCGATCCTCCCGTTACATCATTCTGGGTGATACACTATATTGCCAAAGTCTCGATGGTATCCTCTTACAATGTCTTAACGCAAAAGAAGTTGAAGCTAACTTACGAGACATACACGAAGGTGTCTGTGGCGCACATTCTACCGGTCCTAATCTCGCTAAGAAGATACTCAAAATAGGATATTACTGGCCTACAATAGAGCAAGACGCTGCACAGTTTGCTAAGAAGTGTCTACAATGCCAGCACCATGGAGATTTGATTCACACACCAGCTCATGAATTACAACCTGTGACAACTCCATGGCCTTTTTCTCAATGGGGTCTCGACCTCGTAGGACAAATCCACCCATCCTCATCTAATGGCCACAAATTCATCATTACTGCCACTGAGTACTTTACAAAGTGGGTGGAAGCCATTCCCATGACCTATATCACTGGTAAGCAAATAGCCAAGTTTATCCTTAACTACCTCATTTGTCGGTATGGTATTCCCCAACCCATTGTCACTAATAATGGGAGACCATTCAAGAACCAAGATGTCCATTCCTTGTGCACACAATACAATATCCAATATTGCTTTTCAACTCCCTACTATCCGCAGAGTAACGGCCAAGCTGAGGCTTCCAATAAAACCATTCTCAAAATACTTAAGAAAATAGTCAATGAAGCTGGTCGTGATTAGCACTTACAACTCAATCTCGCCCTATGGGCCTACCGCACTAGTATCAGAACACCAACTGGTGCCACAACATATGCCTTGGTCTTTGGCTCTGAAGCCATCCTACCTATAGAGGTCGAGATCCCATCCCTTAGAGTATCCATGCAGGACCTGATCGGCGGAGAGGAGTATCACACTTCCAAATTAGCTAAGCTAGAACTACTAGATGAGAGGCACCTTGCCATACTTAATCATCTCCATGTCTATCAAAACCGCCTCTGGCGTAATTACAACAAAAAGATCAAAGAATGACAGTTTCAAGTTGGTGATCTTGTACTAAAAGAAAATCAGAGAAATCAAGCAGATCGAGAGAAGAAAGGCAAGTTTGAGCCTAACTGGTTAGGTCCCTTTATTGTCACAGCAACATATGGATCAGGAGTGTATACTTTAGCTACACCTGACGGCATTCCTTTGGATGAGCCACTTAACAGTGTTCATCTCAAGAAGTTCTATGCCCGATCCTCAGAGTATTCCAAAAAAAAAAAATTAAAAAAAAAAAAAACCATCCTCTAGTGAAAACCTGGTAAACAGGCACCTTGGATAAGTACCATAGTGAAAACCTGGCAAACAAGCGCTATGTGTAGAGTCAGCATCCATCATCTATCAAGTCTTGTTCATTCCATATCCATTTCGCAACATGCTTCATCCATCCATCCATAATAAAGCCATTGACCTTGTTTGCATTTCCATCTCCCTATCTAGTATAGCTTAGAAATTTGTCAATGTCCCTCATCGTCATCCCACATCTTGGTTTGTGTCAACAGTTTGCACTGTCTGGTCCTAGGTCACAACTTTCTAGGTCTTCTTCATTAGTCATCCATACAAATTCCTCTACCGGAATGGGGGCAACTCTTTCCTTAACTTAGGTCTAGGATTAGTTCCTTGTTTGTGGTTCACAACGCGCTCTTCAATCTTTCTCCTTTCTACAGATAACACCCTTTAACGGACACATCGCTCCTACGATAAGACTGTTATCTTCTCAATGCTTTTCCCACATCATCACATCAACTAGAACTACATATTATCTCATTTCAATCTTAAGGTACCTTGATCCCATGGATATAGGTATGTAGGCAGTCTGGAATACGAAGGATGTTTCCAGTACTCAGGTACATAAGATTTCCTCCTCACCACCTCGACCCATCTCATCACTCTATCCAGAACTACATATTATCATTTTTATTTTCATCGTCATGTGCCTTGATCCCATGGATACAGGGTATGTAGGCAGTCTGGAATATGAAGGATGTATCTAGTACTCAGGCACATATGATTCATCATTCTCCACCCATTTCAACCCATTAACGTCTCACCTTTCTCGTCTTCCATTTATCCAAAATCCATTCGCCTCAACTTGACTAACTCAAGCAACAAGCTAGTACATCCTTTCAAAGCAAAGGTCTTTAACAAACCTAAAGCAAAGCAGCTTCCTTCCAGAGTCATCTACTGTCCTACATACAGATTGCCAACATCAGCTAAGTACCGCTTAACCAAAGCCCTAGATCAACAAGTTTGTCTTCTGCAAAGTGTTCCATGATCAAGACCAACACACGCGTCTCCTACGACATGTGGCATTTCCTGCAGCAAGACATTGTCTTTTTAGGTAGATAGCCCCCTTTAACTAACACAAAGTTCCTACGATAAGGCTGTTATCTTTCCTATCCAATCTATCCTGAGCAACCTCTTTGGCAAGAGAATATGTTGGCTATATATTTACTTTGTAAGTCAGTCAATTTGCTTTTTGGTTTATCTTTTATTCCTTTGTCCATTACCTATTCAAGGCTACCTTGATTTATCTATAATCTTGATATGTTGCGATGTAGTACGGATTGGGGGCATAGTCATTGCTTTTTGTGTGCCATGTTTGAGGAATGATCTTTAGCATCTTTCTTAGCAACATATTTATCTTGTGTGTGTTATGACCTAGCATCTTACATATTCATATTCTTCTTGCATTTACATGTATTGAAGTTTATTTTATGTTCAAGACTATGGCTCATTCACATGTACCAACAAGGTCATATTATGTCTAAAGGATCTAAGTTCAATCTGCTTGCTTGCAAAGTCAACGTCCACGCACTCGGATATTACTGCACCTTGGTCTTTTATACCTTGGTGGCGAACTATCCACGTGCTATATCAAAAATAAGGATTGCTCTTTATAAACATTTGTGAAACCATTGCAACAAGCTCATCCATTTACACTATCCATTTTTCCATGGCCTTATATAGTTTTTCAAGCAAAGATTGATCAACCGTCTTTCTCTCATGCTCTCTTCTATCTCCTTTCTTCTATCTATCATCAACCCAACCTCGTCTGTCTCCAACAGCATCTTCTAGTTGAGCGTCAACCCCGTCCTTCTACCGCTTCCCTGTCTTTCCGCTCGAGGGGGCATACGCTAGGGCAACTACCTACACTGGGGCATCAAAAAATTGTATCGCCTCTTCAACAATTAATTTCATCAAAAAATTGTATCGCATCTTCAACAATTAATTTCTTTGACACAATGCTATAAACTGCATCGCATCAAAGAGGGGCAAAATGTAGACACCCTAAAATGACCAAGTCATTGCACTACTTACATTTCGTCATCTGTCTAATCACTTGCATTTCACACATTAATTAAATAATCTAATTATTTAATTAATTTCACCAAATTCTTCTAAATCACATACTTGCGACGTTAATTAAATAAATCCTCTTTATTTAATTAATTAAATCAGATTCCTCTATATTCTTCCACAATTAAATAATTTTAATTATTTAATTAGATCATTATCCTCTTTCCAAAAATCAAGTACACATTAATTAAATAAACCTAATTATTTAAATTAATTCAACAAATTCCCTCTTATCTACAATTAAATAATTCCCAATTATTTAATTAAATCAAATTCATTCTTCCAAATTTAAATAAATCAAATCAAATTTATTTAAATTCTCTCATTCTCCAAAAATAAGATAAATCAAATATTTTATTTATTCTTCCAAATGATGCACAACAATTAAATAAATATATTTATTTATTTTGCTTTCTTATCTACAAATATCTTTCAAATCTTCTAAAAATAAGTCTTCTTCTCCATGCACACACAATTAAATAATTTATTATTTAATTTCTCTCAAATCATGCAAAAGCAAATCTTAAGTTGAGTTATCTATTCACTCAACCTTGTTTTTATCAATTTCTCTTAAATTAGAAAAAAACTTTCTAATTTATGAAAAGCATGTCTTATCTTTAGAAAAGAAAGTGATTAACTCAAATAAAATAGCTTTTGTGTGACACTTTTCTTTTTATTCGTTGCATGTTCCTCAACTGTTCTCCTTCGTTGATTCTTCTAAATTATTTGGATCGTTGATCGATCTCTGTTGAAACCTATATAAACCCCCTCATCTCCTTCACAACTCTCTCTTCGATCTTATTTTCGGGCATACTTAACAACGCTTTGAGCATACATCGCATCGATTGAGCAAATTTACAATCTCTTAACATTGATCTCTTGAGCACACTACTTGCTTGTTGCAACTATGGTTTCGCAACTTCATTGAGCAATCTACACTTCTCCAAAAGGGAACAATACAAATTTTGGTAAGAGCTTTCATTTTTCTTTGATTTGATGATAATGGCTTTTACTTAGATTGGTTCGCTTTATGTGATTGGTTTTTGGTTTTATTAGTTTTGATTTAATCAGTTTTTCCTCATACACAAGAGATGAGGGGGTTTATATAGGTTTCAATGAAGAACGATCAATGGTCCAGATAATTCAAAAGAATCAACAGAGGAGATAAGTTGAGGAACGTGCAACGAATAAGAAGACAAGTGTCTTGCTTTCTTTTGCATGAGAGGAGTTATCAAGAATAGAAGAATGAGTTAAAGCAACTAACAGAATGTAATGATCAGTTAAGTGATTGGGGTTTATATAGGAGAATGCCAAATCCTCCAGTCACAAAAGTAAAAATAATGAAAGATCTCTAGGTGAAAACCACACTGTGGCACCTCCCAATCACAAAATAGTAAAAACAAAGGACGTATCCAAAGGTGAAAACCCAACTGTGGCACCTGATGATGGAGGATTTGACCTTCCCCTACCATCTAAGTATCAAGAGAAGTTAGCTCTCCTAGTAGAAGATTCTACAAAGATAAACCTTAGCATAGAGCAAAATCCAAAGACCACATTCTTAGCAGCATCATTATCTGAAGCAGAGCACAGGAATCTTAACACATTCTTCTTACAGAGAACCATCAACTTTGCATAGTCCTATGCTGATATGCCGAGGCTAGACCCCAAGCTAGTTGTTCACTATCTCGTAGTTGATCTGAAAGTGAAACTAGTCAAGCAAAAGTTGAGAAAGATGCACCCACAGATAGCTCTCTTGGTAAAAGTGGAAATACAGAAGCTGTTAGATGTAAAGTTCATACGACCAATTGACTATTCAGACTGGGTATCAAATATTGTACCTGTGTCTAAACCCAATGGGCACATCTGCATGTGTAATGATTTCAGAGATCTTAATAAAGCATGTCCCAAAGACGACTTTCCACTACCAAACATTGACATTATAGTTGACTTGACAGTAGGTCACGAGATGCTTTCTCTCATGGATGGATTCTCTGGCTATAATCAGATAAGGATAGCAGAGGAAGATCAACATAAAACAACCTTCACTTATCTGTGGGGTAACTATTGTTGGTGTGTCATGCCATTTGGTCTAAAGAATGCAGGAGCAACCTATCAGAGAGCAAAGACAGTGATATTCCATGATCTCTTTCATCATATCATGGAGGACTATGTGGATGACATACTAGCTAAATCTTCTAGGGCAAATCACATACAGGTTCTAGGACAAATCATTGATAGGCTCAAGAAATACCAAGTAAGACTCAATCCAAAGAAGTGTGTCTTCGGTGTAACATCAGGAAAGCTGTTGGGATACATTGTATCTCGCATAGGCATCAAAGTCAACCCCGTAAAAGTCAAGGCTATAGTGGAGATGCCTCCACCAAAGAACCTTAAAGCATTAAGGAGCCTTCAGGGAAGGTTGCAATCCATCAGGTGTTTCATCTCACAGCTAGCAGATAAATGTCAACCATTTCAACACTTACTCCGAAAGGATGTCTCATTCCGATGGGATTATAAGTGTCAAGTAGCATTTGATTAGCTTAAAGAGTATCTGGCTACACCTCCTGTATTGGTTCCACCAGTTGCTGATAAACCTTTGATATTATACATCTCAACTACAATTTTGGCCCTAGGGGCCCTTCTAGCACAAAATGATGAAACAGGAAAAGAACATGCAATTTACTATATCAGTAGAACCTTGGTGGGATATGAACTCAATTATTCACCGATGGAAAGGGCTTGTTTAGCAGTAGTGTTTGCTTCCCAAAAGTTGTGACATTACATGTTGAACTAACACACAAATTTGATAGCCAAAATTGATCCCTTGAAGTATCTACTAGCAAAAGCAGCTCTTACAGGCAGACTAGCTAAATGGGTCATGATCCTTAGTGAGTTCGACATTGAGTATACGGATCGCAAAGCAATCAAAGGACAAGCCCTAGCAGATCAACTAGCAGAAGCACCTATGATAGATACACACCCTATGGTAGCAGACTTTCCAGATGAGAATCTATTCACTCTTTCCAACTCAATAATGTGGAAGTTGTACTTTGATGGTTCCTACACACAGCATGGATCAGGGGCCGACATCTTGTTTGTCACACCTCAAAATGACTATATTCCTCAGTCATATCAGCTTGCATTCCCTTGCACCAACAACATTGCCGAGTATGAAGCACTCCTTGTAGGTCTCAATACAACAGTTCAATGGGACATCACAAGATTACAGGTTTATGGAGACTCACAACTAGTCATTCGCCAAGTCACAGATGAGTACCAAACAAAAGATGAAAAGTTGGTCCCCTACAAGCAACTAGTGGATGCCTACAAACCACATTTCTCTAGCATCACATTTGAGCAAATTCCAAGAGAGCATAATAAAGCTGCAGATTCTATGGCTTCTGTAGGGTCACTGATTGACATGCCGGCTAATACACATAAATGCAAATTCTTGATCGAGCAATTGTTGATACCAGCCGTCGATGTTCGCGTTACTGAAATCATCTGCGAACTTGTTGGTCCCAATTCCCCATGGTATGAAGATATCTATGAATACCTCAAGAACAAAACTTTCCCCCTGACCTATCATCCACCCAACGCAAAACCTTTATCCGTCGATCCTCTCGTTACATCATTCTGGGTGATACACTATATCGCCGGAGTCTCGATGGTATCCTCTTACGATGTCTTAACGCAGAAGAAGCCAAAGCTATCTTACAAGACATACACGAAGGTGTCTGTGGTGCACATTCTACCGGTCCTAATCTCGCTAAGAATATACTCAGAACAGGTTATTACTGGCCTACAATAGAGCAAGATGCTGCATAGTTTGCTAAGAAGTGTCTACAATGCCAGCAGCATGGAGATTTGATTCACGCACCAGCTCATGAATTACAACCTATGACTACTCCATGGCCTTTTACTCAATGGGGTCTCGACCTCGTAAGACAAATCCACCCATCCTCATCCAATGGCCACAAGTTCATCATTACTACCACTGAGTACTTTACGAAGTGGGTGGAATCCATTCCCATGACCTATATCACCGGTAAGCAAATAGCCAAGTTTATCCTTAACTACCTCATTTGTTGGTATGGTATTCCCCATGCCATTGTCACTGATAATGGGAGACCATTCAAGAACCAAGATGTCCATTCCTTGTGCACACAATACAATATCCAACATCGCTTTTCAACTCCCTACTATCCGCAGAGTAACAGTCAAGCTGAGGCTTCCAATAAAACCATTCTCAAAATACTTAAGAAAACAATCAATGAAGCTGGTCGTGATTGGCACTTGCAATTCAATCCCGCCCTATGGGCCTACCGCACTAGTATTAGAACACCAACTGGTGCCACACCATATGCCTTGGTCTTTGGCTCTAAAGCCATCCTACCTATAGAGGTTGAGATCCCATCCCTCAGAGTATCCATGCAGGACCTGATCGACGGAGAGGAGTATCACACTTCCAGATTAACTGAGCTAGAACTATTAGGTGAGAGGCGCCTTGCCACACTTAATCATCTCCATGTCTATCAAAACCACCTCCGGTGTAATTACAACAAAAAGATTAAAGAAAGACAGTTTCAAGTTGGTGATCTTGTACTAAAAGAAAATCAGAGAAATCAAGCAGATCGAGAGAAGAAAGGCAAGTTTGAGCCTAACTGGTTAGGTCCCTTTATTGTCACAGTAACATATGGATCAAAAGCTTATACTTTAGCTACACCTGACGGTATTCCTCTGGATGAGCCACTTAACAGTGTCCATCTCAAGAAGTTCTATGCCTAATCCTCAGAGTATTCCAAAAAAACAAACAAACAAAAAAACAAAAAAAAAAATCCAAAAAAATCCATCCTCTGGTGAAAACCTGGCAAACAGGTGCCGTGGATAAGTACCATAGTGAAAACCTGGCAAATGGGCGCTATGTGTACAGTTAGCATCCATCGTCTATCGAGTCCTGTCCACTCCATGTCTAGTGCACAAAGCACGCATTTCCATCTATCTGTAATAAAATCATTGACTTCGTTTGCATTTCCATCTCCCTATCTAGTATAGCTTGGACATTTGTCAATGTCCCTCGTCGTAATCCCACATCTTGGTCTGTGTCAGCAGTTTTCACTGTCTTGTCCTAGGACATGCTTTCTATGTCAATCATCCATGTGAATTCCTCTACCGGAATGGGGGCAATTCCTTCCTTAACCTCGGTCTAGGAGTGGTTCCTTGTTCGTGGTTCACAACACACTCTTCAACTGTTTCTCCGTTCTGCAGATAACACTGTTTAACGGACGCATCGCTCCTACGATAAGGCTGTTACCTCCCCAACGCTTTTTCCTACATCATCACCGCTAACTAGAACTACATATCATCTCTTCTCAATCTTAAGGTACCTTGATCCCATGGATATGGGTATGTAGGCAGTCTGGAATATGAAGGAAGTTTCCAGTACTCAGGTACATAAGATCTCCCCCTTCCACCTTGACCTATTTCATCACTCTATCCAGAACTACATATTTATCACTTTTCATCTTTCATCGTAATGTGCCTTGATCCCGTGGATACAGGGTATGTAGGCAATCTGGAATATGAAGGATGTATCCAGTACTCAGGCACACACGATCCATCATTCTTCACCCACCCCAATCCATCGACATGTCATCTTTCTAGTCTTCCGTTTATCAAAATCCATTCACCTCGACTTGACTAACTCAAGCAGCAAGCTAGCACATCCTTTCAAAGCAAAGGTCCTTAACAAACCTAAAGCAAAGCAGCTTCTTTCCAGATTCATCTACTGTTCTAACTATACCGATTGCCAACATCAGCTAGTTACTGCTTAACCAAAGCCCTAGATCAACAAGTTTGTCTTCTGTGAAGTGTTCCATTGTCGAGACCAACAAACGTGTCTCCTGCGACATGTGGCATTTCCTGCAACGAGACATTGTCTTTTTAGGTAGATAACACCCTTTAACAGACACAGAGTTCCTATGATAAGGCTGTTATCTTTCCTATCCAATCTATCCTGAGCAACCTCTTTGGCAAGAGAAAATGTTGGATGTATGTTTACTTTGTAAGTCAGTCAATTTGCTTTTTGGTTTATCTTTTGTTCCTTTTATCCATTACCTATTCAAGACTACCTTGATTTATCTATAATCTTGGTATGTTGCAATGTCGTACGGATTGGGGGCATAGTCATTGTTTTTTTTTGTGAGCCGTGTTTGAGGAATGATCTTTAGCATCTTTCTTATCATTCTATTTATTTTGTGTGTGTTACAACCTAGCATCTTACATATTAATATTCTTCTTGCATTTGCATGTATTGAAGTTTATTTTATGTTCAAGACTATGGCTCATTCACATGTACCAACAAGGTCATATTATGTCTAAGGGATCTAAGATCAAACCACTTGCTTGCAGAGTCAAAGTCCACGCACTCGGATATTACTGCACCTTGGTCTTTTATACCTTGGTGTCAAACTATCCATGTGCTATATCAAAAATAAGGATTGCTCTTTATATACAACTGTGAAACCGTTGCAACAAGCTCATCCATCTACCCATCCATTCATCCATGTCCTTATATAGTTTTCCAGCAAGGATCGATCAACAGTCTTTCTCTCATGTTCTCTTCTATCTCCTTTCTTCTATCTATCACAACCCAACCTCATCTGTCTCCAACAAAATCTTCTAGCCAAGTGTCAACACATTTCTTTTGTCGCTTCCATGTCTTTCCTCTCGAGGGGGCACCCTACACTAACTACGCTGGGGCAACTACCTACACTGGGACATCAGTAAATTGTATCATGTATTCAACAATCGATTTCTTTGACGCAACGCTGTAAACTGCATTGCATCAAAGAGGGGCAAAATGTAGACACCCTAAAATAACCAAGTCGCCGCACCACTTACTTTTCGTAATCTGTCAAATCACCTGCATTTCACACATTAATTAAATAATCTAATTATTTAATTAATTTCACCAAATTCTTCTAAATCACAAAATTGCGACATTAATTAAATAAATCCTCGTTATTTAATTAATTAAATTAAATTCCTCTATTATTCTTCCATAATTAAATAATTTTAATTATTTAATTAGATCATTGTCACCTTCCAAAATTCACATCCACATTAATTAAATATATCCCATTATTTAATTAATTCAACAAATTCATTCTTATCTACAATTAAATAATTCTTAAATTATTTAATTAAATCAAAATCATTCTTCCAAAATCATGCACAACAATTAAATAAATTTATTTATTTAATTTGCTTTCAAATCTTCTAAATTAAATAATTCTAATTATTTAATTATTTCTTCCAAAATATCTACTTTAAATTTAAATAAATCAATTATTTATTTAAATTGCTTCTTCTTCTAAATTGAGTTATCTCTAATATAACTCAAGCTTTCTTGCTCATGTAATTAAATATTTATAATATTTAATAAAGCAAAATATCTTCTTATTCTCATGCAAATCCCTTCTTCTTATTTTAAATCACTTAACTGATTGTTATATTATGTTAATTGCTTTAACTCATTCTTCTATTCTTGATAACTCCTCTCATAGAAAAGAAAGCAAGACACTTGTCTTCTTTTTATTCGTTGCACGTTCCTCAACTGTTCTCCTCCATTGATTCTTTTGAATTATCTGGACCGTTGATCGATCTCTGTTGAAACCTATATAAACCCCCCTCATCTCCTTCATTGAGCCTCTCTCTACGATCTTATTCTCGGGCATACTTAACAGCACTTTTAGCATACATCACATCGATTGAGCAACTTTACAATCTCTTAACATTGATCTCTTGAGCACACTACTTGCTTGTTGCAGCTATGGTTTCACAACTTCATTGAGCAATCTACACTTCTCCAAAAGGGAACAATACAGATTTTGGTAAGAGCTTTCATTTTTCTTTGATTTGATGATAATGGCTTTTACTTAGATTGGTTCGCTTTATGTGATTGGTTTTTGGTTTTATTAGTTTTGATTTAATCGATTTTTCCTCATACACAGAGTGAGTCCTGGATTGTGATTAGAATAACATCCTTTGGATTAGTCCTGTAGGAGTAGGGTTGCTGGGCTGGGAACAAAGTTCCATGGTGGAAAGATGAACATGCCAAGGAGTGATAGGCTTTATCAATTTCAGGAACTTGTCGGGACAAGAATCTGGGTAGACCTTGGAATAGGATTTTGGGTAGGAATTCTTTTAAACAAGACTCTGGGATAGGACTTTCGGACTGGGTTCCTGGACTGGAATCCAGATTGGACTTCTAGAGTAGAACTGGAGTCTGGAACAAGATTAGAACTGAGTTCCATGCCAAGAGCGGGGAGAATTCATTCCTTAAGATGGAAAGATAAATTCCCTCCCGAGGATTGTCCAGGACAGGCAGTTAGGGTTCTAAAGCCATGTTGGAGGGATCTTTTGTGTTCACTTCTTCGAGCACCGGTGAGCCATCTTAGACCATTAACATCATCTAGGGTCTGAAACCATGCCAGAAAGTCTGGGATCAGAGCAAGAATCTAGGCTAAGTCAAAAAGAGGGGGACCCAATTTTCAATCGGGGTTGATGTTGTAAAAAGGCCACAACATCTGACAACTCCACTAGAAGGAATGTTCACTGGACATTCCTGGGATAAAAGGTTCATTCCAAAAACTCAAGATCAACAGTACAACTTCCTCAAGGCCATCTATTAGTTAGGAAATATACTCAAAAGGAGAAAAAAGTCATAGGTTATATCAAGACATCCATCTTTGTTGTTTGCATTAAAGAAACATTTTCTTCTTCAAGTGTTCCCATGATAAACAAGAGTCACAACTTCAAACATCCATGTGCACACCCACACGTTAAGTCAGATAAACATGCATTCTTGGTCGAGGACTCAAAATCAAAGGTTTAGTACAACCATTCATATCTTGGAGATCTAATGTGTGCGATTGCATTCATTCCCTTTTGTAAGCAACTAGGGTCATCAAAGTTTCTTTACATTAAGCTACGTGATTAGTACACACCTCTTGAACTACCTGGATATTGCCCCACTACCAACGAGCATCTATAGCCCTGGTAGGTTTGTCTCGTAATTCCACTCGAGTAGAGCCCCACTACCAGCGAGCATCCATAGCCCCGGTGGAGATTGCTCGATTGTCCAGCTAACTAAGTTATAGTGTGTGATTGAGTGCTTTGTTTCTTCCTTTTCTCCTTTTTAATTATTAATTAAACTAGAATTTGGCAGAGTACAATGCAGTACCGCTACCCTTGCAACATATGCTTTTTGACGGCATAAGTTACATTGATAACTCAGATAGTTGGGTGTGGAATTCTGATGGTGGCAAAGGTGGACCATAGATTTTTCACTTAATGTAAGATCACAAAGTCTCTCCTAGCGACTTCCAAATTTCTTTAGTTTGCAAGGTATGAGATCTCAACATACTTCAAGTTATTCTAAATAGTCAATTTGTCTTCCAAGAGCAAGCAACAATTTATCCAAATACTAACAATGGAGCTCACACTGAATTTATCTGTTTGACATAAGTTTCTCAAAGGAAAACTAGGAAGTGTTCATTTAAAGATTTAAGCATTTTAAACGTATAATCAAAGATATTCATGTCAAGATGTAATGTATGATTCTAATCTCGAGTCAAGTACCAATCTTAACAAAAGATAAGCTAAAGAAAAGTTATCCTAAAGATTCAGATAGTTTCATGAGCGAGTTATCCAAGGAATGAGCCCCTAGGTGGAAGTGCCAAAGTGTGTTTAGAATTTCAACACCTCCTTGCAGACGAAGGTCCCACATAAGGAAACCAAATGCAAAAATGGCTAACAACTAACCTAATTCTAAAGGACAGCTACTCTATGGAAAGCAAAACTAAACTAAACAGGAATGGAAAGAGCTATTCTAACTATATACAAGGTGAGTTCGCGAAGGAACTCATGGTAGGAAGTAATGTTTTAGAAATTGCTTGTTGACGGGCAATGGAATGTCTTCTCTGGTGAGGGACTTAAGTTTGAAGGCATTCTCCCCCAATATCTCAGCGATTTGGTAAGGACCCTTCCAGAGGTAGTCGAACTTGTCATGTTCACCTTTTCTTGCATGTGCCTTGTCCCAATACAGGACCGGATCATAAATCCTGAATGTTTTGATCTTTGCTTATCTATCGAACCAACGTTTCACAACCCCTTGGTGTTTCATGAATTTATCTAAGGTTGTGTCTCGTTTATCTTCCATGTGCAATAGTTGTGAGAGCCTAGTTTGAATTCCCTCATCTTTTGCCAAGTATTCCTGCATAAACTGGTAAGTTGGGATTCTCAATTGGATGGGGAAAATGGGATCCTAACCATAAACTAGATGGTAAGGAGACGTTCCTAGGGAGGCCTTGACACGAGTTTGGTCTGCCCAAAGAGTGAATTTCAGCTGTGTGCCAGTCTCGTGGATTCTTATCCAACAGTTTCTTGATTGCATTGAGTAGGTTTTTGTTCGTGGACTTAGCTAACCCATTACCTTGTGGGTAGTAATTTGATGAGAATTTTAATGTTATTCCATGATCAAAAGCCCAGTTTGAAAACTTTAAGGATGAAAATGCAGAACCATTATCACAGACTAAAGCATGAGGACATCCAAACTTGGTAATGATATTTTCTTCTAAGAACTTGATCACAACATCAGTGGTACAATGTTTTAAAGCATGAGCTTCAGACCATCTAGTGCAATAATTAGTAGTAGTCAGAATACACCTGTGTTGCGCAGAGGGAGGTGGATTGATCATACCGATAAAATCAAGTCCCCACTTGGTGAAGGGTCTTACTTCAAACACAGGTTGAAGAGGCATGGAAGCATTCCTTTCTTTTGCAGCGGCCACTTGGTAGGTGTGGCAGGTCTTGACATGCTGGTAGGCGTCATGGAATAGCGTCAGCCAATAATAACCTACCCTCAGGATTTGGTGAGCCATGGCTAGCCCTCCTCCATGACAGGTTCCAAATTTGTTGTGGAACTGTTCCATGATCTGGTCTGCTTCATTCTTTCCTATGCACCTTAAGTAAATTCCTTCATGGTTCCACTGGAACAAGACTTCTCCTTGGAGCATGAAACGTTGACTCCTAAATCTCAAAGCCCTCTTCTGAGTTGAATTCAGGTGGGCAGGACAACTTTGGTGTAGTAGGTAATGCACGACGTCATCATACCATACATCCGGTGACACTTCTTCCAGCACATAGGTCTATTGTACCAGTCCAGGTCCTTCGACTGTAATTGTCTGAGTGAGTGCTTGACCTCGCACTATCTTCATGGGTATGATCTCAATATCATATTCTTGGATGGTGGCGACCCACTTGCCCCTTCTCTCCCTAAGTTCATTTTGCATCAATAGTGTCTTGACAGCAACATCTGGGACTATGGCATAGACTTTACTCCTCAGCACATAATGCTTGAACTTCTTAATAGATTTCACCAGGGCCTATGCATGCTTTTCCACATAGGGATACCTTAATTCTATGTCCTTAAAAGGAGTACTCATGAATGTAATGGGATGCTCATCCTTTTCTTCCATCCTTTGAGTGAGGATACCCGCACAAGTGTGCTCTGATACGAAAGAGTATAGGTAGAACAACCTTGTATAGTTGGGACTGCTTAGGACAAGAGCACTGGTGATGGCTTGTTTGATCTCCTTGAATGCTCTTCTGGCTGGTGGGGTCCATTCCAACTTGGCATCCTTTAACATTTAGTTCAAAGGTTTCACTATTTCAGCGAACCCCGTGATGAACTTCCTCACGAAGTTAATCTTTCTGAAGAAATATTTCAGTTCCTTCGTACTGGAAAGTATGTTGACCTTGGATATGGCATCCACCCAGGCAGGATCAATGAATACCCCTTGTTCTGTAATCACGTGGCCCAGGAGCTTCCCTTCCATCACGCTGAAGATGCACTTCTTTGGATTGAGGGAAACCCTATACCTTCTGCATCTTTCGAGGACTTTTCTTAAATCTTCTATGTGATCTCTCTTTTATTTGAAAACACACTGAGATCGTCCATGTATATGACAATGCATTTTCTGACTAGATCTTTGAAAGCGATGTCCATGGCTCGTTGGAAGGTAGCTCCGGCATTGATCAGGCCGAAAGGCATTCTTCTGTACGCATAAATTCCCCATTTGGTAGTGAAGGCCGTCTTCAGTTTGTCTCCTTCCTCCACCATCACTTGGTTGTATCTGGAATACCCATTTAGGAAGGACATCATTTGGGATCCGTTCACGATCTGCATCACTTCATCTAATGAGGGGAGAGGGTAATTATCCTTCTCTGAAGCTTGGTTGAGGTTGCAGAAGTCTACACAGAGTCTTATCTCTTCGTTCTTCTTTTTGATAGGGACCAGGTTGGCGACCCACGTTGAGTGTCTTATTAGGAAGATGATTCTGGCTTCCAGTAACTTCTTGACTTCTTAATGAATCAAAGTCTCTAGCAAGGGATTGACTGGCCTTTGACGCTATCAGAATGGTCTACTTTCGGGCTTGAGAGGAATAGTATGCTTGATGATGGAAGTATCATACGTCTTCAGGTCCTTGTATCCCCATGCTATCATGTCCATATATTCTTTCAAATTCCTGAGGATACCTTCCCTTTCCTTTGGTGTGGAAGTCTTCCCAATGAAAACATTCTTCACTTCTCCATCAGTTCCCAGGTTCACTAGGTCACACTTGTTTGCTTCCTCACTAAGATGTGAAAGTGTACTTAATCTGTCAGAATCGAAGAGTCTTTCCAACTTGATCAGTCCTTTGGGGATAGTATTATTTCTCAAATTCATTATTCCATCCAGATCAAACTCTGCTTCCTTCATTTCTCCTTCATCGATGATTTGGGCAGTAAATATCCCGGAGTTGGTCAAGAAATCCAATATATGTTTATCGTCATCGAACACTTGGAAGTTGGTGACATTATCTGGGACTGAAGGAACATAAGTCAACTCCACAGTAAACCTCTTCAATCCTTCCATCGCGAGTGGTTCTAATGAACTTGCTGCCTGGGCTAGAACATTTGCACCCTGATTTTTGGATCTATAGATAGATTGAATATCGAAAGCATCGAAGCTTTCGAGGAGATCCCATACTCTATTGCGGTATTTGGTCAGTCTCTTGTCATGACAGACATACTGCTTCCTTATCTGTCTTATGATCACTTCGGAGTCTCCAAACACATGTAGGATTCTGGCATTCTTCTTGATGGCGAGCAGTAATCCGTGGACAAGTGCTTCATATTCTGCAACATTATTGGTGCAGGGGAACTATAATCTGTGGGCAGCTAGGTAGTCTTCTTCGGTCGGGCTTATTAGTTCAAATCCAACTCCAGCTCCCCTTTTGGATTTGGACCCATTGAATCTCAATGTCCATGCTTGATCAGTTGTAGGTGCTGGACTTGGAGTTTTATTGCCATCTTTTCTTTGTTCCTTCTGGAGGACTCCCTCCTTAGGTGAGACATCATCACTTTCTAACATTTCTTTTGGAGCTGTCTCTTTGGGCTTGGGTACTACCGGAATTTCCAAGCTGGAGGCTTCTAGAATCCGCTTGTGGACTTGCTCCAGAGCGACTTTGCACATTGCACAGGTAAACTCAGAATGGAAAGCATTGTGAATTCGGCACCAATTAGGTAGCAGCAGATCCTCTATCTTGGTATGATTTCCCAATTCCATTCCTTGCTTGACATTCCTTAGAACAAAATCTCTGAAATTTACAAACATACCAAGGCCTTCGTCTTCAGAGGTGGATTCATGATCACTTCCCACTAAAATTTTTGTGGGTCTTTGCATCATGAGAACTTCATCATCCTTTGGCCTGTAAAGGCCAAGATTGGTTTCTACGAAGAATATCTCATTCTCTTCACCGTATTCGGTGATCATTAGCTTCAGACGAGGAGCACTGTCTATCCTGATCTGGTTCGGGAGTCCCTTCCATGACAACCACATGTGGGAGAAGTCAGTGGACATGTACCCATTTAACTTCCTTAGCCAATCTCGACTCAGCAGCATGCCATATCCTTATGGAATGTCTACCACGAAAATGTCGATGTAATGCTGGATTCTTGGATCCGCTGCCAATTGCATATGGATGTTATGAAGCTCTCCTACAACTGGGACATCCATCTTATCGAGCTAAGTGACCTTCCTGGAGGTCGGCTTTGGAATTAGACCCAACTTCCTGCATACGCCTAAGGGCATAACATTGCTGGATGCTCTGGAATCCATTAGATAGTTGTGCAGGAGCTTGCCGATCATTCTTACTGAAAGGAGAAACGGTGGCGGTTCATTCTTTCATTGGTAGAAAACCATAGACTTCTTGTTGGGAGCACTAAAGTTGGCATTCTTTCCCAGCTTAGGATTTTGACCTTTCGTTGTGTTATTACTTCTTGCAGGTTCCTTATGCTTCCACAAGTTCCCTTCTGGTGCTCCTTCAGCAGTATTAGCGACATTTTGAGCTACATAGACAGCATCTAGTTGAACTTGGGGATCATAAGGAAATGATTGTACTATGTTGGTATTTGGGGTTCCATTTGCTCAAGATATATTAGGTGAACCGAATGGGTTGGATGGGTTGGAGATACCTTGCGTGCCTGAGGTGATGTTCCTTGTATTGGTGTCGTTCAAACTCTCCAGAAAGGTCTCCCTAATTTCAGGCACTCTCATTAACTCGGTCATGGGTAGGCTTACTCTTATCTTCTTGAATTCCTCTATCACACATTGGCTCAATCTCTTTAGTTTATCTTTGGGATTGCTATCCCTGGGAACATGGGCTTTAGGAGCGAAACCTGCGAATGACTCAACTCTTTGAGAAGCATCTCTCTGTCGGTACTCTGGTGAATCCCTAGGGTAGCTTGGATTGCTATTGGCATTTGGATTGGGTGGAGTCTGGTAACTGTTCGGAGGGGTCGAGGTGGTCAACAGCTCCTGGGGGTGATAATTCCTTTGGTAGACCCTTGGACCTGCATTCCCAGTTGATTGCTGGAATGCTTGCACTTCATCCACCTCCTCAACTTGTTGGAAGTCATTATTGTATGGAGGGTAGTAGTATGGATCTTCGACGGGACCATTTGTTGATGTAGGAGGAAATCTTCCGTCGTACCCCATGGAGTCATACTCTGGCACAGGAGGGAATGTGAAATCCTCTAGGATAAGGCTTGATCATAGGGTAAGTGCAAGAAGTTGGGTCCACATAGAGGGGAAGTCGTAGGCAAAAAAAAAATCCTGACAGAAATGGGTACCCGTTTTAAAAGAAACAGGTACCCGTTTAGGCTCGGGCACCCATTCCTAAACGGGTACCCGTTCCTAAGATGTTTAAATTTGAAAAAAAAATAATGCGTGCTTCTTTTTGCCACACAAAAGGAACGGGTACCCGTTTTAAAATGAGTACCCATTTATAACGCATACTCGTTTTATAACGGGTACCCGTTCCTAAAAGATTAGGCTCAAGAAAGGCATGGAAGTCAACCCCTTGCCTTGGACCTGCAAGTATTTTTCTAAGTACAGAACAAGAGAAAAGACTGAGTTTACCTCTATGGCTGACAACATTTTTTTCTGAATTTTTTTACAAAATTAAAACCCATTACAGATGATAGTGTCTAGTTTTCAAATATAGAATTTTTTTTATTGGACTTGTTTTTCTATTTATTATTTAATTTATGAGCAAACTGGTCCAAAAACTTGAAATGACAGGTGTTTGTATTTTTTTAATAACTTTTAACTTTTAAATTTTTTTGGAAAAAAAATTATGTCATCAATCTACACATCATTCTTTACATTATGAATTTTTTTTTCATTTTATGATTAGTTTTGCTCAAATTATGTTGGTCGTACACGAGGGTTTTCAAAAACAGCAATTAGGGCCAATAAAAAATTAATAAAAAAACATATATTTGGGAAAAAATTATAAAAAAATATCCTCATCAAACTTCACTATACTACACATCTTTTCCCAAAAGGATTTAGAAAAATA
This sequence comes from Cunninghamia lanceolata, assembly GCA_027924645.1. Lineage (NCBI taxonomy): Eukaryota > Viridiplantae > Streptophyta > Pinopsida > Cupressales > Cupressaceae > Cunninghamia > Cunninghamia lanceolata. The sequence continues at coordinate 21,844,005 of BSBN01000237.1, read as the reverse complement.
ATTTTATTTAGGTCAAATTATGTTGGTCGTACACATGCATGGTATGGTAAAAAAAAAGTGACTTTTAAACAGTGGTTTTTAAAAATGCCTATTGAAAATCAATTTATATCATCTGGGTATTAAAATAAATTACATATTTGGAAACTAGACTTCGAGTAATACATTTCATATTACTAGCTTTTTTCAAGATTCAATCTTTAAGTGCCTCAAATGTTTAGGTAAAATGTGACAAATTCTGAAAATCAGGGAAAACACTTCCACTTTTTGGTCAAAAAGTGGACCCAACTTCTTGCACTGACCCCATACCTCATTGAGGGAACAATTTCATATCCCGTGGCGGGTGGAGGGATATCCTGAGCTTGTGAGCTCTGCATTTCCTTGTGAAAGATGTCTGTAACAATCTTGAACTCAGTGCATTGCAACTCTGAATGTTGGTTAGTGTTGTGCAATTTACACCAACTGGATAGTGCTACTTCTGCTAGGAAAACTTTATCCGCTGGCCTATCTGTGGAATTGGGAGGATTGTCCAAAGGAGAAGGGACGTTTCCATTGTTTGGAGTTGTATTCCACGCCCTGTTCTGCCTTGGGTATCCTTGATGGTTCACCTGGAATCCTGGATTATTTCCTTGGTGATTCCCTTGATTTCCTTGGGAATTCCTCTGCATATTTTGCAAGTGATTGTTCTAGTTCCTAATGTGAGTGACTTCTGTAGACAACTTTCTCACTTTGTCAATCAACTCTTTCATCTTGTCTTTCTCCTCCTGAGTTCTTATGGAGGACAAGCCTTGAAGGTACACCGGCTGTGCAGGGGTTGCTTGGGAGATGGGCACTCCGGGGTGAAGTACCAACTGGCTGTTGGGAGCTGGAATGGGATTCATCATTGGTGTGTGATGTGCCAACACTTGATTAATCCCTTAGATCTAATTCGGCATAGCAGCATACCCCAAATGATTAAGTGGACCGTGGGTATTCATTCCTAACTCCTTATTCACTTTGACAGCCTTAGTATATGCTTCTAGTAGGGTGGTCGGAGGATTGGTCTTCCTCTGCACAAACATAGAAGTGAGACGATCCAACGCTGCATAGTACATTGCTCAGGCCGCATCATCATTTATGGTATACGGGGCCTGCAACCTTGAATAGGCTTTGTGGAACCTATTGTTGAAGGCGTTAATGGACTCGTGCTCTTGTCTCCGTACATCGACAAACTATTTGTACAACTCTGTCAGACTAATGGGAAATCTAAACTTGGCCAGGAAGGCATCCTTCAAGTTCTCCCAACTGGCGATTGAATTAGCAGGCAGGTTGATATACCAATAAAATGTGTCTCCTTCCAAAGAGTACAAAAATAGTCTGCACGCCACATCCTCATGTTCAACTTGTCTGTTATGCAGCACGTCCTCGAAAATCTTGATATTCTCTTCCGCTATCCGGTTTACATCATTGATGTGGAATTTGGAGCAAAAGTGTTCGGGATTCTTGGGTATATCATTGTAGTTTGTGAAGGTTGTAAGAGGGGAAACATTCGCTGGAGGCCAAGCCATTAGGACTTTTTCTGGTTGGAGCGGGACTGCTGGAGCCAGTCCTTGCGGATTGCTTGGCTGAGCAACTCTTGGAACAGGATTTCCAGGCGACGAGGTCTGGAACAACCCTAAGAGGTCTCCTCCACTGGGGGATCCCTGACTCAATGATTTTGCCTTCTTTCCTCGCCTGGTCCTGGAGAGGAAGTCTAGTTCCACGTGACTCTTGGAGGCTCTTGGAGTGGATCTTAGGATTCTCTGATGCCTCTCCGGTGAGAAAGAGATGATTCAATCCAGTGTGCTCTTTCACTCACCTTCCTTGGAATTGAAGCACTCTGTCGGAAGCAATCAGCCCTCCTTCTAGCGCCAATTTATGTTGATGATTTTTTTGTGACACCACAAACATTAGAATAAAACATAGAGTATTTCATCCTCTCTTTAATAAAGCTTATCAGACGCTGAACTATGTGATCGAATGAGACTACTCCAAGGTTCCTTTTGTGTTAGGTCTTGATGTGCATAGGGATAGACTCAGTGAAATGATGTGATTTGTTGGTGATCACAAGGGGGACTTACGTATCAGACTTAGTGTTCAGTGCTCAAGGAAGAAAGTCAGGGGTTTCAGTGGATTCTGGAGTCTTGAACGCGGATTCCTCTTTTCCTGGGATGGATTCTCAACTTCTGGCGGGAAAGATCTAAGTTCAACCAAACTAACCTATGCGGGTAACGAATGATTTTGCAATAGGCTCTTCTATAATCTACTCCTAAGGAAAATTCAAAGAAAATGAAAAAGATAGGGATAGTGGAGGAGAGTTCAGGGATCCAAATGACGGGAAGGACTACTGCTGAAGATTGATGCTGGAACCATGCTTCTGCTTCATCATGCGACAACATCTAGGCAGAGATGGTGCGATCTTTTGGGATGGCAGCAGGGATTTTCATACTGTCCTGACATGGAACATGAGACTAATCATTTAGGAATAGTCGAAGTTAAGCTTGGAATCAGTTTAAACTAACCATACAAAGTGATTTGCAAGCCACATATCACAATTGGTATGAACAAATCAACATTCAATCATTTAACAATAACATTTTCCATCATATTAACTAATGAAAGCTTGAAATAAAAGAAATAACTTGAATAACTTTCAGATTTGCTTCAAGGAATCAATAAGACCATGTCAAACATCTAAAGAATCATATGAACACCAATATCCAATGCTTATATTCTTGCTTTAGAAGTCTATATTACAACAATCCAACTGATCCTTGGAGTTTCAACTCAAAATACAGTGCAAAAATGGAAACTAGCTACTAGGGTGCTCTAGGAGCATCAGAATGATGGAAACGAGAGAGAAAATGAGGCATCCCCCAACCTTTATATAGGCAAGAAAAAGTACATTAGGGCAAAAGGAAATCAGATTTCCTTGAAATGTGTGCCCCAAGTCAGAAACCCTAGGAAAAGTAGGCGGGGTCATCAGATTCCTCATATAGGTGACCGCCACCTGTCCTGGATGTCAGAAGGTGGAAGGATGACTGCCACCTGTCCTAGGTGTCCCAGCTGACTAGGACTCCTGAACAGGATTGTCTTGCCTGTTTGGAAATTCCTCTTGCTCCTTAGTCTTTGCCTCCAGGAATCTGGTCAGGATGACTTCCAACTCCTCCATAGAAATATTGGGCATGTTATCAATCCGAAACTCCTTGACAGACGCGGTGGTGTTACAGGCGACAAGGATATTTTTCCAATCCGTCCTCAGCTCTTGGATATTGCTAATGAAGATCAAGAATGAGGACGCATCCTCCAGATGGGAATCCTGAATAGGACACCCAGGCTTGAAGTACATGTTCCACATATTGCCTTTCAATTCCTCCAAGTCAATGACTCCATTCCGGTGCCACCTCCAGATCAAACCAAGCCTCCAAGGATACAAGGATTTTGTCCTAAATTTCTTTCAACATGGCGTGGGCCTGGGAGGTATCGCCTTCAATCTTCTTGAGGTTATCTCTCTTCATGACCAAGGCAGAATACCAGCTGAGGAAATCATATACTAAATTTGCATGTATTACTTTGTTCCTCACCAAGTCCAGCCTCGGAGTGTTCATCAGTGCCTTCAGTTTAGGGATGGTCTCCTCCCGGACGACTATGAACTGCTGACAAGTATCCAGAATTGCTTGAATTCTATCCATGAGGGTTGTAACTCTCACGTACACCTGGACGAGGTCTTCTATGAACTTATGGGCTCTATCCGCAACCTTCTCCATCCAACCTCTTGCTATATGGCCGGTCGTTCTCAAAACCTCAACCTCAGCTAGTGAATCCTTAGTTATGTTTAAGGGTTGGGCTGTCGTTCCTTGGACAAACTTCAATGAGCCCATGAGCTGCTGGATGTGTTGTCATAATTCCTCATTCTCTTGCTTCAACTGGTTCTTCTTTTCTTCTTCCTTCCTCAACCTTTCTTGGATGGCGGCAACGGAATCCTCCAACTCCTCCACTTCTTGATCCTTCGTGGTTGGTCCAAGGTCGACCTCCAGGATGTCAAAATCATCCAGACTGATGTCCTCCTTTACTTTGGTTACCCTAGGAATTGCCACCTCCACTTGGCGAGATCCTGATTCATTTCTTGTAATCCTGGAGAACTTTTTTACCTTCTTTGGATATGCGGCTTTCTCTATCCTGGCCAAGAAATTACCCAGTTCGGTGGAAGAATTACTTCCCTTGACTAACTTTTCCTTCAATCTGTCCTGTAACCACTTGGGTCTTGCAGGTGGATTGACCTCCCTCTGCGGTTCCTGCGGCCCCTGATCAACTAGTGGTGTGGATGTCGGCACTTCGTCAGAATTGAACTCCTCGTTTAGGAATTGTAAATCAGGGTGATGGAGCATGTCCTCAAGTCAGACTTCTCTCGGATTACCTGACGGAGGGTTAGGCTAATTTTCCATCACCAGGCTGGGAGTTCGTTCCCTGGCAGAATCCATGGACTCATCATCTCCTTGTCTTGCTTGCACACTTTGGACCATTTCTTCCACCACGGGCTCCTTATCCTTAGCCATTTGCATATTGTCGCCGGAGAAGAAATCAACCTCGTGGACGAAAGAAATGCTGGCAGAGTGGGGTCTACTTGCATTTTGTTCCTCCTGATTATGTCCTCTAACAAATTCCTTTCAAGCCTTCACTCTATTTGTTGGTGGATAATCCGTGGTCATGTCCCTTACTTTTTGTCTCCCTATTCCTTGTTCTTTTGTGGGACTTCCCTTGGTCATTTCCTCTTCTAAAGATTGAGAATCCAAGTCTCCCATCAGGTCATAAGTTGGGCGGATGCCCTTCTTGTGAAGTCTCTCCATCTACTGATTTATCCATTTTTCTGTGATTGTTAGCATGGGTGCCATCAGATCATCCAAGTGGGTGACCTCAGGATCAGACCAAACCAAAGGTGGAAGCAGTTTATCCTTGTCCTGCTTGAAGACTGGCTAGACTTGTATCCCATCCTCCTTAACCTGATCCGGGATGGGAAAGGTCTTGGTGGCCCTGATCATGTCAACGGATAGCCAGGAACACATCCTTCTCCGGACCTCAAAGTCATCTTCAACATTTTCCCAATGGTTCTCTAGTTGTACCTTATGCCTATGCTTCCTTCCACATGCAACCCGGATGGTATTGAATGGGTCAAAGTTTCCTCGTGCGAAATGAGTTGCTAGGTTATAGAACTGCAACTCCTCTTCGGATCTTTCTGCGGCTTGGAGAGATGGGCATGCTTTGACCGCATCTTCTATCCGGACTGGGTAGGCTACCTCGGCCTTCTTCTTCTTCTTCTTTTGGACTTTGTCATATGCCTAGAGTTGCCTTGTTAATTCCAGCAGGACCATTTTGTCCGATGGATCTTGGTAGTCTATATGGATAGGCAGAGAATCCTTGAACCCGGATGTATGTGAACTTCAGGAATTGGATGAACCAGGAACCATATGCCTTGATCAACTGCTTGGACTCAGGTGACAACTTTTGGTGAGTGCCTCCTTGGAGGGTCCTTGTGATATGCATGGTGAATGCATCATTATACCTCCTGAAATGAGCTATGTTCTGGAGGTGGAGTTGGGTGTAGCAATCATAAACCTTGACATGCCCTTCTTGATTGCCGATACGTCCCTTCCATGATAGTCCTCGATATTTGTTGTTTCTTGCCAGCATATAGATCACATAGGAACTCATGCAAAAGGCCTTTGATTCCTCCACGTTTCAAAATTGTGCATCAATACTATCATTGAGGAGTTGAGCCCAATCAATCATTTTCATCCCAGTGGTGACTTCCTCGATGTAGTAGAACATCCATGGCTCGAAGGTAGAAGACTGAGGACTTCCCATGATCCTATTCAACATGGCAACAAGGTCTCCATGCTCTTGCTTGAAGTCAGATTTCAGGAGCGTCCTTGGCAACTTGTAATGGTGAGGCCTTTTCTTCTACATTTGTGACTTGTTGATGATCCTGAAACAGGTTGTCGAGTCAACCTAGAACATGTAGGCTGACTCCTCCTTGCTTGTGTATTCGATGGGACTATAGACTGGTATGTTGACTGTCTCCGCAATCTTTTCCTTGGAGAAGTAGGCCACCACTGTGTTGTTGCGATCAACAACCATCCTTCGTTCTAGATCATAATGCATAAAACACTCCACGATCAGCTAGGACAAGGAATGGCAGGCGGGAAACACGCGGCGGAGGCAACTCCATTCTGAATGATCCTGGTTGCAAGCTGAGATGGAGGACGTCTGTCTACCCTGTACATTCGCTTCCTAATTTCTTCAATGCTTGAGGGATGGATGTTGGTGTCTCCCATGTTTGCCCATTTCGAGATGATTCTAGACTCCAGGAGTGTCTCTTTAAGGGTAGCTTTCATTTAAGTTTGTCTTGAAGAGCTCGCCTTGGCACTTGCCATTCACCTATGGAATCAAGGAAAGAAACAACAAAGTATAAGTTTTCAAATGGGTTAGGATGGAGTCAGGATAGGGGTTCTTATTCCCACACATGAGAAGTTAGTACGACAGATTTATGCATGTGGGACTAAAATCATGAAATGCCAAGTACATAGGGTGGAGAAAATAACAATATTCTAAGTAAGAGGAATTATCCTATGTATTCACATACCTCTCCTTGCACAAGTAACTTTTGACCTTTAATTGAATTTCTAATTTTTGATGGATTTTCTGACCTTGTAATGGATTTTCTAATTTTTGGGCAGGAATCAATGGATTGTTGTCAAGAAATCTGCCTTTAAAATATTTCAAAAATTTTAGTTTTGGTGAAGAACTTGCCTTGGAATGGAGGAGTCTTAGACTTGGAGGATGAAATCTGCCCTAGGAAGATGAATTTCTGCCTTTGAAGACTTCAAAAATCTACCCTTAACCTACAAAAATCTTCTCCAATGAAGACTTCAGCTTTGGGAATGATGAAATCTGCAATATCCTTAGGTAAATTCACCCCTCAAGTGATGAAATTTACTTTTGGAATAAATATTTCTGCTCCTAGAAGGTGTATTTCTGCTCTTCTTGATTTGGAATTGCATTTGAATGATAAAAATGAGGTGAGCACTCTCCTTTTATAGGCAACTTGACCTCTTATGCCACTTGGCCGACCTAGACTGGAGGAACAAAATAGATAAAATAAAAGAAATCCCTCTTTGCCCACCTTCACTGGCCGCCATAGTGTTTTGTCTTATTCTCCTCAAGCGGTGTCATGAATTTTGAGGTGTCAGGGATTCCATGTAGTTGGGGATTCCATGAAGTCAGGGATTATGCGACCATGGATAACTTCTTCCTGAGTTAGGGATTTCTTCCCTTGGAGTGATTCTGAAACTTGTTGAAATTTGGCTAAGTCTTGGAATGTTGCCTCAGTGAAGAACCTCCAGAAGGAAGTTTGTGATCTCATGTTTGAACAGGAATCCTCTTGGGTCGCCCATTCCAGTGGGACTGGAATCCTTCAAGCTAGATCAAGAGTGCACTGTAGTCCTTCTATCCAGGGGCGCAAATTCCCTGAGGAAGTGGATTTTGCGCCCAGGACAAAAAACCTCTTGGAGCGCACAATCCACCTGGTCATGGATAGTGTGACTAGGGACATATTTCTGCTAGGTCTTCCTCTCTCTCAGACTTACTTTGAAGTTCTTTTGTCAGAGTTTTGCCAAGTTTTGGAAGTCTTCTCCTGTAGGATCTCATGAAGGTTATCATTTCATTTTGGACAGGAATCATTTACGAATGGAATTGGACCCCTTCTGTCTGGTGCAGAGGCACCTACCTAACAGCTGGCCTCCATGAGGCAGTTAGTTTGTTATAGGTCTTGTTAATGTTTTCAAGAAGGTCTGTTAAGATCATGCTGATCATGCATGTAATAAGGTCACGCTGATCATGATAAGATCATGCTGACCAGGCTTTTACTATTTTTAGTATGTTTGACTTCATTATGTAATAAGGTCCATTGGACCGATGCTATGTATTAGTTCAGCCTAGGAGTATGTGTAGGCAGTTAGAGATCGGGATAAGGTTATCTGAGCTGTCCTCTCTCCCAGCCGCTTGGAAGCTCCCAGCCGCTGGGAAGTGAGTTGGTAGTACTCGAAGGACTTTGTTATATATACCTTCGATCTGTTAGGGTTTAGCATACATTGAGAGATTGAGATTGATAGATGTATTGGTGTTGTGTTGAGTTGAGATTCAGGAGAGCAGTTCAGACATTGTGAAGCTGTATTCAGAACTTTTGAATTTCATTTGAATAAGATCTCATCATTTGCAGTATCTGAGTTTATCAGTTGTATCTGTTTTGATTTCTTTTCTGGTTTGCAAGTTGATGGGTTCCTTCAACCCTTCCACCGGTTGATCCTGCGAATCGGTGGAATGGTCCTGTATCATAGCTTAGTTTGCATTTGTGTTTTCTGTTTATGCATTGCATTGTTCAAGAGATCAGTTAGGAGCATGCTGTGAATCAGCCTAGCATCCTCATGTGCTAGGTATAGAAAGATAAGTTGTTAGACTTTGGTTTGAAGGTGATCCGGCCCGGTCGTCACATTGTCTTTGTGAAATAGAGCGGTTCTGAGTGTTTACATGCAGCGGACGGATACACAGGAGTCTGCATGTGCGTTTCCAGCCGGAGCAAGCCGCATCGTCATCTGTGAATGTATCGTCATCAGGATCGGGTCGTGAAACTGTTAAAGTTTGCATGTTGCAAGTGCATCAGGATGTGTTAAGTCGGATATATACTCAGTGTATATATCGCCGTTAGGATCATCTCTCGGGGGTGCTCATCATCCGCATATCGCTAACAGATGCGGGAGTGAAAGTTTGGTTTTTTTGGCTTAGTGTTGAAGAGGTCATCAGGATATTGTGTGACGTCATCGTCATCCGCATATGACGTCATCGTCATCAGGATATTGAGATATCCCCCTATGCATGTTGATCTTGTCGTCGCTAAGGGTTTAGGTATCGGCGTAGGCAGGAAGTTGTATTAACATCATCAGGAGGTTTCGAGAGAACCGGATGAATCATATCATGATGTTGTTGCTTGTGTCGTCGGCTATTGGAGCATCGAAGGGAAGCTGTTGAAGGTGGTCGTCATCAGGATATTTGGAGCAACCGGATATTTGGATATCCTGCTGACGAAGGTGGTGTCGCATATCATGATGATGCCGCTAGTGTTTGGCGCCCGATGAACAGTGCAACCGGAGGATGTTTGCGCCCGTTGAATATCATGATGATGATGATAGGCGACAGGCGGAGGAGGTGAACAGTAGTCGGCAGGAGGATAATTGTAAGCGTCCGAAATATGATGATGCAGTTGGTGTTTACAGGAAATATGATGATGATGTTGAGCCGATAAGGATTTTTATCATGCTGTTTGTATTATTGGCAGCTCCTTCCTGTTAGTTAGCTTCCGTTGCGTTTCGCTCTGCATCATAGAGGCACCTACCTAACAGCTGGCCTCCATGAGGCAGTTAGTTTGTTATAGGTCTTGTTAATGTTTTCAAGAAGGTCTGTTAAGATCATGCTGATCATGCATGTAATAAGGTCACGCTGATCATGATAAGATCATGCTGACCAGGCTTTTACTATTTTTAGTATGTTTGACTTCATTATGTAATAAGGTCCATTGGACCGATGCTATGTATTAGTTCAGCCTAGGAGTATGTGTAGGCAGTTAGAGATCGGGATAAGGTTATCTGAGCTGTCCTCTCTCCCAGCCGCTTGGAAGCTCCCAGCCGCTGGGAAGTGAGTTGGTAGTACTCGAAGGACTTTGTTATATATACCTTCGATCTGTTAGGGTTTAGCATACATTGAGAGATTGAGATTGATAGATGTATTGGTGTTGTGTTGAGTTGAGATTCAGGAGAGCAGTTCAGACATTGTGAAGCTGTATTCAGAACTTTTGAATTTCATTTGAATAAGATCTCATCATTTGCAGTATCTGAGTTTATCAGTTGTATCTGTTTTGATTTCTTTTCTGGTTTGCAAGTTGATGGGTTCCTTCAACCCTTCCACCGGTTGATCCTGCGAATCGGTGGAATGGTCCTGTATCATAGCTTAGTTTGCATTTGTGTTTTCTGTTTATGCATTGCATTGTTCAAGAGATCAGTTAGGAGCATGCTGTGAATCAGCCTAGCATCCTCATGTGCTAGGTATAGAAAGATAAGTTGTTAGACTTTGGTTTGAAGGTGATCCGGCCCGGTCGTCACATTGTCTTTGTGAAATAGAGCGGTTCTGAGTGTTTACATGCAGCGGACGGATACACAGGAGTCTGCATGTGCGTTTCCAGCCGGAGCAAGCCGCATCGTCATCTGTGAATGTATCGTCATCAGGATCGGGTCGTGAAACTGTTAAAGTTTGCATGTTGCAAGTGCATCAGGATGTGTTAAGTCGGATATATACTCAGTGTATATATCACCGTCAGGATCATCTCTCGGGGGTGCTCATCATCCGCATATCGCTAACAGATGCGGGAGTTAAAGTTCGGTTTTTTTGGCTTAGTGTTGAAGAGGTCATCAGGATATTGTGTGACGTCATCGTCATCCGCATATGACGTCATCGTCATCAGGATATTGAGATATCCCCCTATGCATGTTGATCTTGTCGTCGCTAAGGGTTTAGGTATCGGCGTAGGCAGGAAGTTGTATTAACATCATCAGGAGGTTTCGAGAGAACCGGATGAATCATATCATGATGCTGTTGCTTGTGTCGTCGGCTATTGGAGCATCGAAGGGAAGCTGTTGAAGGTGGTCGTCATCAGGATATTTGGGGCAACCGGATATTTGGATATCCTGCTGACGAAGGTGGTGTCGCATATCATGATGATGCCGCTAGTGTTTGGCGCCCGATGAACAGTGCAACCGGAGGATGTTTGCGCCCGTTGAATATCATGATGATGATGATAGGCGACAGGCGGAGGAGGTGAACAGTAGTCGGCAGGAGGATAATTGTAAGCGTCCGAAATATGATGATGCAGTTGGTGTTTACAGGAAATATGATGATGATGCTGAGCCGATAAGGATTTTTATCATGCTGTTTGTATTATTGGCAGCTCCTTCCTGTTAGTTAGCTTCCGTTGCGTTTCGCTCTGCATCATTGTCCAGGGGCACAAATTCCCTGAGGAGGTGGATTTTGTGCTCTGGACAAAAAACCTTCCAAGAGCGCAAATTCCCTGAGGTAGTGGATTTTGTGCCCTAGTCCTTGGGTGTTCAATTTTTAGGATTTTGGCTAAGGACTTATCCTTCCTTTCAGTTCAACTACTTGAGTGAGTTTTTAGTTTTTTTGCGAAAGGTGAACTTTAGTTGCTTCAAGGAGTTTTCTTTCATCCCCTCAAGGAATCTCCATTTTCATGGTGAAATCCTCCTAACAGACGGTGAATTCTTCATGCAGGTACCCATGGACCAGTGCAGGAGTGATTTCTTGATGAGTTGCATAGTCCAGACTAGACAGGACACTGGAACTGGACACCTTGATCCTGGGGCGCATAATCCAGGAGGTACTGGATTATGCAACCAGGATAAAAAACATCCCTGGGCGCATAATTCAGTAGCTACTGGATTATGCGACCAGGGATAAAATCCTTCCCTCGGCGCATATTCCAATAGGTACTGGATTATGCACCCAGGAACATTCTTGTGGCACATTTCAACAGTCATTAGGAGGGGTGCTTGAACATTGATTATTTTGAAATTTGCTCTAAGTCCTTAAAAACTCTTATTGATTTGAAAATCCTTCAATTTTATTATCTGAGATTGAGTGAGTCCTGGATTGTGATCAGAAGAACATCCTTTGGATAAGTCCCGTAGGAGTAGGGTTGCTGGGCAGGGAATAAAATTCCATGGTGGAAAGATGAACATGCCAAGGAGTGATAGGCTTTATCAAATTCAGGAACTTGTCGGGACAAGAATCTAGGTAGACCTTGGAACAGGATTCCGAGCAGGAATTCTTTGAAACAAGACTCTGGGATAGGACTTTCGGACTGGATTCCTGGACTGGAATCCAGAGTGGAACTGGAGTCTAGAACAAGCTTAGAACTGAGTTCCATGCTAGGAGCGGAGAGAGTTCATTCCTTAATATGGAAAGATAAATTCCCTCCCGAGGATTATACAGGACAGGCAGTTAGGGTTCCAAAGCCATGCTGGAGGGATCTTCTATGTTCACTTCTTCGAGCACTGTTGAGCCAGCTTAGACCATTAACATCATCTAGGGTCTAAAACCATGCCAAAAAGTCCAGGATCAAAGCAAGACTCTAGGCTAAGTCAAAAAGAGGGGGACCCAATTTGCAATTGGGGTTGATGTTGTAAAAAGGTCACAACAATAACCATATCTTCTACTTCTAAACTACATAGCGGGTTCATTGACAAGACTCCTTCCAATGAAGACATGTAATGAAAAAAGATTCCATTATGAGGGGAGCTTGAACTAGAATGTAATAATTGCAACATGGATTTTAGTTTGGGACACGTGGAAAAAGACTTTAACACCATTGTTGTCAACAATGGACATGTAGGCATAGCTTAGCCCATCTAGGGCACAACAAATTGAGGCTGATAGATAGTGGAGTTTTCATTGGATGGCCACTTCTCTCATCAAGAGTGCCACATCATTGGTACGATGTTGAAAAATGGGTTTGTTTCAATGCAGTATATTTTGAATGCCTAACAATAGTCTTTCTGAATGCCAAATGTAGTGAATACATTTCGACTGTGAGTCAGTTTGTTATTTTTTTGATTTACAAATTTGAAGAGATTAGGAATTTACCCATATTGGAGTAGTAGAAATGTCTTTCTTAAAAATTCTGGTATCTATTGGACAAATTTCATCGTGTGTGGTAGTAGGGTGAGTAGGATTCTTTTTTGACATTTAATATCATTCGATGTATGGATAGGGCATCTTTAGCCAACTTCTGCTAGATGTGAATTTATTGGACTCCTTCAATTTAAAAACTTGATTCTCTCAGTTGTTAGGGTCACTCATCTTGTGATTCTCTTGGATATTATGGATATTATTGGATATTATTGTGTTGTTGTACCTAACATAAATTTATGTCATTATGCTAACACTTCTGTTTAGACAACTTTGGATATAAAAGTCTCTTCACTATTTTCTCTTTTATTTTTACCTTAAAGATGATTAGACTGGAATCCAAAGTTGAGAGTAATCAAAGAAAACTATGTTAATGTCTTTAATGCAATTCAAGTTTTTTCTAGAAACATGAGATGTCACTTCCTGCTATAAAGTGTGCCCACATACCCTGTCTTGTAGAATGGTTGAATCCAACTATCATTTGACTTAGCTTGTCTATTTAGTAATTTGTGAGTGACCCATTATTTGTTTGGGAATCTTTACAGATTTTTAATAACCTTATCCAATGTGAATGGGGAATCAAAGATATTAGCTTAGATATAAAATACTAAGTCGAAGATCACTTCATATTAATAGTTCTAGTTTATTAGAGCTTATATTTCTATGCTACGAGTGGATAAAGCTACACCATACTCTATACCCAAAGCCACATGCATAAAATCTATCACACAGAGTTCATTCCCAATAACCTAAACAAATATGAATATAAACATCATATATTTATTCTTGACATGTGTGTGAGAAGAGTGGTAGTTTGAGTGACTAAAATTGCCATTCAAATTTATGGCTAATTAAATGAATAGAGTATGGGTAATCTATAAATCTGAATGTATAGTAGATAGATTCAGTTTCATATATGGAGGGATTCTTGAGCACAAATAGTGACTGGAAATTTCACTGAGATGTCCTGATGACTTGTTTTGTTTTTCTGCAGTGTCAGTAGCTCCACACACAGGTGCCTCTTCCAATTCTACCAGCACTTCATCAAGCACAAGCTCCGTCCATCAACTAATGCCTTAAATGTTTTGGTCTAGACTTGTTCTGGGCTTGCCTTGTGCCATCTTTTCTCTTTACAGGGATACAATATACCTGTTATGATATTCGGTATTCTTATTAGAGGTTTATTCACCGAAGGTGAAAGCTCTCATGACAGCTTTGCTTCCCAGTACATACGTTCATTCAAGGTGTTGTCCTTTTTACATAACAACACCCTTCTTTTATTATCTGTTGTGTCACCTTGACTTGACAGAAAAGGATACTATCTTTTAGGTACTTGTGATTCTCTAATCGATGCAACAATGAGCTTATTAATAGTGTTGACAAATATTGGAATGATAAAGTTTTCCCCATTATTCTCGGGTTGATGCTCATACACGTGATTTCCTAGAGGCTAATGGCTGGAATGAGGTCTCCTATATTGCATAGCTATACTTTTAACTAGGTGCTAACTGTCCTTGATTTAGAAAATTATAACTATGTGCTACCCGTCCCTTCATTTTAGGAATTCAGTCTGTTTATCTAACTATGTGTATTGATCACAAGTCAATTTATAATTCAATACAAGATGTCATTAGTCCCAATTGGCATTTAAACTAATGACATTTCAAAGATTTTTTCTTGAGATCATGTTAGTTTATTGAAATTAGGATTGGGACTTTTCTCAATGAATAAATTTTATTTTACATTTAGTTTTAGAATTGTTAAATAACATTTTAATGTGTTTTTTTATGAATTTATTATATTATAATTAATATCATGTTAATTATAAAATTAGTTTCTAAAATATATTAAAAGTAGTCTTTTTTATATTAATTTATTATAATATAATTGATATCATGTTAATTATATAATTAGTTTCTAAAATATATTAAAAGTAGTCTTTTTTTATATTAAAGAAGTCAAAGATAGTTTACAACAAAATTTAGATAAAAGTTAAAAAGTAATAATCAAATATTCAGAACAAAACATGATCAACAACAAATAGGAGAGACAGATAATAACATAAGCCATTCCAACATTAAAAATTGATTCCATTAACATTTCCTAATATTTATTTAGGTAGTACAAATCACTCTTAAATTTACTCTTGAATAAGTCTCCATATGAATAAAAACTTAAATCTAATAATCAATAGAAGACTTTCTTGATACAAAGTAGAACTCATTCTCCACATATTAAAGTGTGGTTAAACAAAATAGTCTAATAAAACCAAGGATTAACATTTAAACTATTTGAAATATTATTCTAAATTACTACTATAAAAGTATGAATATGTTAAGGGAAAAGAGTTATTAGTTGAAGTTGGGTTTTTGACTTTGAAGGGTCTGTTGTTTTTATTTGGAACCATCAACACCATTAATTGTAGTTGGGGTATGGTTTTGATGGGTTTACTGTTTTTAATTGGAGTTATATTGACGAATTAAGCTTTTAGACCACAATTAATTGTATTTATAGAAACTAACATTTCTATTTGGAACATTTAAATTAAATGATTTAAGGCTTTTCTTTTGTTGCGTGATAGTAGTTCTATTATATTGATTTCAAAAAAATACATCTTCAATTTTTCAGTTTGGAGCCATGACGAAACCCAACCTACTGGCTGTCCCCAACTCTATTTCTAAAATAGTATTTACCCTATTTTCTTTCATATGCCACGCAGGGCAAAGCTTGCTTATCACACAAAAGGAGAAGACTATAACTGACTAAACATTAGAAACCCTTATTATAAAACCAGACACCCCATAACCACACAAACCCTAACTGACTCACGCCTCCTCTTCATATGTATGCAGTTTCCAATTGAACTCGTTAGACCAGTCACTGCCCTGAGCTTCCTTCATTTCCAGGATGTTGAAAAACTTCAGTAGGAAATTCACACCAACCCTTGCATTTTGCCTGAACCAGACCAGGTCTGTCCCCCTAAGATGTAGAATGAATGGAAAGAACTTAACAACATTACCTGGCTACTGGAGAAGAGGCAAATCTCTTGGCTGAAGCATGCCTGCACCGAATGAAGCCGCTTCCAGAACCTCTGCCAAGCCTTCTAACCCACTGGGTATGAATAGTTTGCGTGTCACCGCGTCCACCCAAGTCTTCGCCACATTCAGGTCCAATAATGTAGCCATGAACTATGAGCTTATATCAGAGTCTACCTGATATCTCTCACCATTCTCCACAAACTCCTTCCCTAGTATCACCTTCATTGCCCCTAAAACTAGGGCATCTTAACACTTTAGAATGTGCTTGATGCGTAGGTTAGTAATGCTACCTAGGAAAGCCATCTGCCGTTTAGAGCTCACCAGCCAAACCGGAGTGTCCATCCTGTCGCACCTAATCCACTTAGCTGAGAATAGCAGCACCTTCGGTTAAGTAGACATTTCCTTTGATATCCAGTAAAGGGAGCAAACAGAGATATAAGGAATTTGCCTGTGATTCTAGCATGCCATATAATTATGGCAACTGTCTAATCCGCCTCTTGAACACCTTGTCGAAGGCTTCATTCCTCCTACCCGAACATGAGAGCCTCATCCTTCCCCTCTGCATTTACTTGAAAACATACTAGGGGTTTAAAATCATGATTGAAGCGTTGTCCGATCCTTGAGAACTCTACAAGGGGAAGTCGTTATTTCCATCTGTTCACCTAAACACTGCTTCTAACTGCCTATACTCCACGTGTCCCCGGTTCTTCCACCTTCCTCGTCGTGGCATGATTTCTATCTCTTTATTGCTTAGGAGACCCCGGTCCTTCCAAGGACTCCAGATGTGGAAGGACTCCCGCCCATCCACTCACATGTTTTAAGGCTTTTTAAAATATTTGTAAGATGAAATATTGCAGCTCTGTTGCTTTTTATATTTGTACTTTGGCATTTTTCAATACAAAAAAAAGATGAAATTTTAAGTACAAAGGAAGTAGGTTGGACCATAGCTTATATATTAATTCATCATATATATTTTTTACTATTCTTTTGATATGACATATTGTAATCACTTTTTTTCAAGTTATTTTGAAAAGAGACATTCAATAATTTTGATTGAATCAAAAAGTAATTCTTTAGTTTCCAACTACCCTCACAACTATAAGTTTCTTCTAAGTTAAACCTTTGCAACTTGTATAATCATATAATAATTAGACTTCATAAATAGTTAGAACAAATCTCATAGTATTAAGGAAAATTGGAATAAGGAACAATTTATTGTTTGAATAAAGTTATTATATAATTTCTAAAATAAGTATATATGTCTTTCTAAAATATCTTAATAAATAGATGATATTCCTTTTGTAAGTGTCCTAAATTTGAATACAACACTTCAAATACCTAAAATTACAATAACATGTCATTACACCATATATCATTTATTAATTTTCATTATTCATTCACTATATAATTGATTATTAATATTTGTAAATTTTTATTTTATTTTTGTTCAAAGCTTAAAATATTTACTTACATCTCTCTGCGATTACCCTCTTCATGCCCGATTAACCGCCTCAAGTAATTTTTTCTCTTGCAATGTTGCATTGTCTTGTAATATGTGCAATGTTGCATTGTCTTGTAATATGTGCAATGTTGCATTGTCTTGTGATATGTGCTAGGAATGTGTCTCTTCTTGGACTCTTGCTAGTGACTTTTAAAGATGACTTGCCTTTTTCTTATAATTAATATGCAACTCCACAACAAGAAGCAAAGGATTTGACATATTTGGCACATTACCTACGTTGACATGGTGCTCAAATATTTGTTGTAATATGTAACTTGGACGTGCAACAACTACATTGTTCCTTCATGTTCTCCCTTTAAAATCTAGTTTCTATCAATTAAAATACATTGATATAAAATGTGTAACCACCAATAACTAAGTTATATTATTTTCTACAATGGATTGAGTAGGGTATGGTAGAAGGGTAAGACTCATTACATCACCTAAAACTTGAGAATTTCCTTATGCTTCCCCAAGGAAGTGTCATGGACCAAAATTATGTCTTGCTTGATTGTAGCATATCTAAAACACAATCCTTTATTCTAATCGTGTTTATTCTATTAGTTATCTCCCCATGAAAATTGCACCGTCGTGTAAATTTTGTTGTGTGTACATTCCCACCAATCATTCATTCCTCCAATTTTTTGTTATGCATGGGAAAATCAACTTCCTATTATTACTCTTCCCCTTCTAAAATAGCAACACTTCTCTAAAATATCTATCGGCGTGCCCATTGCACAATTTGTGCAATTGCTAGTATTTAAAAATTGTCCATAATAGGGGAGAGGGACTAATAGTTGAGCATGGTCCTATTGTTGATATAGATTACTTGTGGTTATAGGATTTAGTGCTCCAACATATTTATAATATATATTGTCTATAATTATTCCACATGTAAATCAACAAATGAATAAATGTTTGCCAAGATGTACCCTTACATGAACATATGAGAACTTATCAATGTTGTATAAGAAATCATAAATATATTCATTAACAAGTGTGATAAATACATTTTTGTTTTCTATAAAATATCATAAATATCCACTATAAGTGTGTCATTTATAAAATAAGGTGCTTATCTAAACAAGTATTTTTGTTATGTGGACAAATACTAGTTATTGTTATGTGTACAACCAGTGGGGTGGCAATGTCATTCATTGGAATACTTCATATTATATGTTTGTCCTATGACAAATGTAAAAGGTGTGTACAAATACCTTGTATTTTGTTGAATCAAATGTAAAAGGTTGTCAAAAAGTCTTAATATGGTCATTTAATGTTGAATATAAGTTGTATTTAAATAAGAATGTGTTGTTTTTATAACAATAAATAATATTTTGTGTCCACTTGTTGGGTCATTTGTGTTGGATATAAAGGTTAGATATAACAAGATTCATTGTTACCAAAAGGTATTGAGATCATTTAGGTTGCATATAAGTTATATTTGTAAATAAGAATATGATATTGATCTAACAACAAATGATAACTTTTTTGTTCATAAAGTTTTGGTCAAATCTTTAAAAATTTATTTTAAGTACACTTCTCACTAGACATGCTGATGCGGGGAGTTGCATGATGAGTCATACCTCCAAATCTTACATGTAGCTAGATAAGAGTCTATATCACATTTCTACAAAAATGGAGGTCCTAAGATATTCCATGTAATTGCTACATGGTTGCAAAGTTAGCTCACATGACTACTGGTCCCTCTCCCCTATCATATAACTAAATACTATTGTGTAATATTTTTAATTCCTTATTGAAGATTTATCCCTTCAAATATTTCTACTATTCAAGATTAACTAAATTGCATTCTAAAACATAGAGACCCCATTGAGTTGTACAAGTATTACAATGGGACAATGAAATCCTAGGTAGTAAAGGGTGTATTTTCTTCAAGTCAACACCATTTCACTTAGAAATATTAACATTGTGGTACTATTTGTGAGTTGTTTCCCAAGTGTGAGTGGGTAAGTTCTTTGTAAATCTAGATTGTTGTCCAAATCAATTTTAGAATGCTCAAAACCTCAGTATTATTATATCCTTTTATTCTTCACCCAACACATGTGGCCAAATTTTGTATCCATAGCCTAACATTTTATAGGAGTGTAATTAAATACTTCCTCATTTTGTCTCTAGATCCTATATCTTTGACACTAATATAATTTATTTCCTTCTTCCATTTTGATGTCAATGCATGCATGTCCTATGCTTGAATCATATATTATCCACATATATTTTGGATAAACACAATATTTCATAAAAGTTGCATCAAATTTTATTGTAACATGATTAATAGGTCAAAATAGAGCAAGTGCTCCAAGGAAATGGTGAATCTTTGTGATGCATAGTTATTTTTCTATATTAGTTTATTCACAATTAGGGATTAATATGGATCTACTATATTCTTCTTTTTTATCTATCTTATTATTGATTGTATACATATGTACGCACGCACACACACACACACACACAAGAATGTCAAAGTTTACTCAATCACACACATTACACATGACACAAAGTGAATGTCAAATTTTATTCATACATATACACACTCCACACAAACACATGAGAATGTCAAAATTAACTCAAACATATAGACAAATGACACAAAGTGAATGCCAAAGTTCATTCATACATAGACACATTCCAAAAAAAGTGAATGTTAAATTTTTTCATACATACACTCCACACAAAGTGATAGCTGTAGTACATTCATATAAAAATAAATAAATGTCAAAGTTCTTTCACACACACACACACATACAAGAATGCCAAAATTCACTCCAACACACGTACACACACAAGAATGTCAAATTTCACTCAAACACACATAGACACATGACTCAACGTTCATTCAAATACATATGAATACTACACAAAGTGAATGGAAAAGTTTGTTCATGCATAGACACACTCCACACAAAGGGAATGCCAAGGTTTTTGTAAATACACTCCAAGAACATAAAAAAATTGTATATACATTTCACACAAAATGATAGTTGAAGTATATTCTCATACACATAAAATTAAATTTCAAAGTTACTTCAAACATACACACACATAAGAATGCCAAAGTTCACTCAAACACACATGCACACAAGAATTCCAAATTTCAATCAAACACACACTCCACTCAAAGTGAGTATCAAGGTTCATTCATACACAAACACACTCCACACAAAGTTAGCTCCAAAGTAGTTTTATACATACACAAACACACTTCATAGAAACATGTCAAAGTATTTTTAAACATACACAAACACACTCCACATATAGTGATAGGTGAAGTACATTAATACACAAAAAAATGAATGTCAAAGTCATTTCAAACACACACACACACAGTGCCTACGAAAGTTCAAACACACACACACACACAAAATAAACTTCAAAGTATTTTTGTACACACACAAAGTGAATGCCAAAGTTCATTCTCTTACACACATGTGCACACACAATGAATTTCAAAACTAACTTTCAAACCCACCCACACATGCACACACAAAGTGAATGCCAAAGTTTATTCAAGCACACATGCACATAACACAATAATTGCCAAAGTTAACTTTCAATCTCCCTCCCCCTATGCACACACATTGAAATCCAAAGTTCATTCAAATGCACACATGCCACAAAGTGAACATCATTAAATTTTGAAAGTATTTTTGTACATATAGTCCACACAAAATGATTGATGAAGTAGATTCATACACATTAAAAAAAATTCCAAAGTTGATTCAAATACACAAACAAACACTTCACACAAATTGAATGAAAAAGTTTAACTTTCAAATACACTTCACACAAAGTGAATGTCAAAGTTAAATCTCAAACATGCACACAATGAATGTTGAAGCTTATTCACAAACACACATACATGAACACACACACACACACAATGAATTCCAAATTTCGCTCACATACACAAAGGCACACAATGAACATCATTAAATCTTATTTGTACTCACATTCCACACAAAGTGAAAATCAAAGTTCATTCACACTCCACACAAAATGATAGCCAAAGTTCATTCACATGTAGATACACACAAAAAAAGAATGTTTGTTCTTTCAAGAACATTCCACATAAAGTGAATATCAAATTTCATTCATACACTCCACACAAAATGATAGCCAAGGTCTATTTGTACACACAAAATAAGAATGTAAAATCTTTCAACTACATTCCACACAAAGTGAACATAAAAGTTTGTCAATACACTCAAAAAAAATTGATAGATAAGATTCATTTATAGGAAAAAAGATTAAATATCAAAGTTCTTTCAAGATCACACACACAAACAACAAATTTCAAAGTTAGTTCAAACACATGTACCAAACAAAGTGAATGCCAAAATCATTTTCACACATGCACATGTGCATGCATGTGTGCATGTGCACACACACACACAATGAGTTTCTAAATTAGCTCCCCCCAAAACACACACATATAATACATAAACAAAAGGTGAATATGCCAATGTCAAACATAATTTATTCACATAAAGTTAGTACAAACATTCACAAACACTTAATTTCAAACATGTCAAAGTAAAAACAAACATAAAGTGAATTCCAAAGTTATAAACATGGTAAAGTGCAAAAACACACACCACACAAATTGTGTAAAAATTAAATTTCAAGCACACAATTCAACCAAAGTTTCTTATTAACACAATATCTTTTTATCTCCATATTTAGGATGAATTTAGAAGCTTTTAGGTCTTTCATATCAAATTGTGTGAAAAAACAAACTTTCATTTCCTTTATCATATTATTATTGTTCCCAATGATTGATGTATCATCAACATACAAACAAATGATAACAAGGTGACCATCAACTTACATATAGTAGACACAATGATTGGATTTTCTATAAACAAACCCAACTTCCAACACATAGGAGGCAAAACTCTGGTACACATCCTAGGATACTGTTTTAGACCATATAGGGATCTTTTAAACTTACAAACTAGATTTCACTCCCCCTTACAATATTTTTTTAGATTGAGATGTATATAAAAATTTTCCTCTAGATCCCCATGTAGAATTTTTTTTATATCTATTTACTTTACTTATAAATTTAACACAACAACAATGAAAATTAAGAATCACATCATAAAAAATGCATTTCTAGCCATTGTTCTTCATGTTTCCTACATTTTTCAACCATAAATCTTCACCTCAGACCTAGAATAGCAAGTTGGGCTCTCATGGAAGGTTGTGTCAGTCATGTCCTTGGCTGAAAATTGGGTATAAGGTGGTACAATCCCTTTCCAATAAGTTATATGGCATTTCTCCCATCATTTCCCACCATTTCTAGCTCTGATTTTATATGAACAATAGTGATGCAGTGATGCATGAGCATCACTCTAGTTGATGTTTTTAAGGCTCATTTTAATGTTAAGAGTCCTATTTGAGTGTTTGGAGGTCAATTAAGGTCCATTTGGATCATTTGCAATGGTTTAGGATACTTGGATAGGCCTAGAAATTCAAATTTATATTTTCCCTCCAAAATGCAAATTTGAATTTTCTAGTGGATTTTGGCTTGTTTGAGAGTTGGGGTATGTTCCTTAACCATAGAATTAGGTTTGTTTATGTAAATAAGGTCTTACAAGACCATGTAAGACCATGTAGGGTCTTTTTGCAATGTTTTTCAATACTAGGTAGGGATATAGGGCATACATTTCAAAGTTTTGATAACATATTAGTTAGGTTTGAAGGCAAAGACATATATTTGGTTTTGTAATTGTTTTGGATGGTTGTGCACGAGAAGAAATGAGAATGAATGCTACAAGAAGATGTGGAGACAATTTTTCCTTCCATAAAACCTTGTTTTCCTCATTTTTTAAATTATTTTTTTAGTTAAATAGACAAGAAATAGTCTTGTACGGACAACACCAGACTAGAAGAGTGCATGAAAAGTGAGAATATTATTTTTTAGGTTTCATGCATTGCTTTTGTTGTGATTTCAAGGTGTTTTGTGCAAGAAAGCAATTTCAAACTCCTCACTGCCTTGTCACAGAGCTAGGGTTTCTAGTAGCATAAAAAAATTCATAACTCTTGCCTCCACCATTGAAAAATCATAAAAATGGGTGAGAACCTTCTTTAGGTCGTTGGTCAAGTATCCACCAAAGGAAAGTTCAAATATTAATCATATGTGTGAGATATTCAGGATTGTGTGTGTTCACTATCAAAAGGGATTGTTAAAACCCTAAGTGCATTGAGGGTTTGATGAAAGGTAGCCTTTTTGAGTTCACAATAGAAAATTAGGAGTTTGGTGAGACCCTACAGGGTTTGTAGAAGGGAAGAGGAGTTTTAGGAAGTACAAGGAGTGCAATTTGGCATGCTAAGTAACCTAATAGGTCTTTTGAGGGTTTAGGCCTAGAGAGAGGCTTGTAGGAAGAACCTGCAAGGTATAGTTTGAGGCACCATAGAAGGGTTAGTAAACCTGAAGAACATTGTTCTTGTTCTTGTTTATCCTCTGCATCATGTATCTAATTTTTGTGTCTCTATAGCTCCTAGGGTTTTTCTCATCATCCTTGATCTCGTAGGTACAATAATGATTTAGGTTTGAAAATGAAGTCTCTCCATGGCTGGGACAACAAGGTGTCTCTAAATCTTCACATTAACAAGATATCTCTACTTGATCTCCACTTATTTCCAACCTCTTAGACCTACAAGCAACAATTCCAAGCATCAAATTCCTCATAAATAAATTATTTCTAATCACATGTCAAAATATATCCATTTTCAATGATAAATTAGTCATGGACAACTAGCTAGAATATTTGTTGCCATTGGCAACTTCACAAATTTGTGGTGTTTCATCTTGGTTTCCATCATCATGGGTCTCCATCATTCTCATCATTTCATCATCCTTTTCATCTCCTCATCATGTTCTCTTTGATTGCATCCTTCATCATTATCAATTTTTTCGTACCATGTATCTAGAACTCAAATGATGGTCATGACTATCCTAGACCTATAGATGACTATTTGAGGGCAGTTTGGGACTAATTTTTTATATTTTTAGGGTAAACAAGGACTATTCTTTATGTTTACATTCCTAGACCACCTTCTCTTTTCATTCGTTTACATGTTGATGAGGTTTCTTCACAAGATTTTGATAGATTTTGTAGGCTATCATGAGGGCAAGTGTTGCTATTTTGGGATAGTAGGTTGCTACAGGAACTATAATAGTCCTAAAATTGTGAAAAAACCCTTCTTTTTCATGTTTCATCTCCTTATAAATCCTTTGATTATCTCCTACACACCTTGAAAAAACTCTCAATCCCCTCTTTTCATAGTTATTTCATGAGTAACAAGATGAAACAACATGTTGGTCTATACGGTGTAAACTTGTGAGAGTCTTCATAATCATCATTATGTAGTCATAATGAAAATACAGTCCCTCTCTATTTTTCTTTTCCATGTTTTGAATGAACACAAGATCTAAAGACTTATAAGACACTTGGATTCATGGATCTCCTGAGTTAAAATTTGTTTTAGACAGGGATTGGATACCCACATAATGTGACAATCTTGTACATGACCAGGTACTTTGCCTTTTGTGACAGTCCATTAACATCTAGATTAGCATAGCAGTCCATCAAGATTCTCACTCCCCTTGCTCAATGAGTAAGGGTTACAAGGATAAAGCAACCACATGATCATGTTACACTTAACACTTGTAAGATGGAAAAATTTACTTCTAATTAGACTACTGCTAATTAGGGAAAAATTCTATCAAAGATTAGAATCCCATCAAACAGAGATGTATACCTTGCTGCTATCCTAATAGGAAGAGCAACATTATCGGGGATGGATTCTTTTGTTGTAATTGAAGTGCCAAATGACTAAATAAACTAATTGAACTAAGTACAAAAGAAGCAAATAAAATACAGAAATAAAGAGAGAAATTCATAGAAAACAAGTTCAGAGGCTAAAACAACAAATGATGAGTAAAATGACACTAAAGTTTTGAGCTCACTGCTAGAGACACCAACGCTCGGCATGGATGTTGGTGCTAAGTGCTATTGTCTACATGCCTCCAAAATGAATAAGTTGTACGCGTACAACCTCTACATGATTTTCAATGAATCATGTCCACAATAAAAGCAAAGAATAGTGCATAGGAGTCGAATGTTAACATATACAAATTGGAAATAAAATAAAGACAAAGGAAGGGAAGGAATGTACAAACTCTCGTGTATTTTAAATCCTTCTTCACTCGATCTTCAACCTGCAAGAAAAAGGGGAAAAAGGTTTGGTTGTATAGAGGTTTTTCTTATTCAAACCCTATTTTTGGTATTTCTACCTCAACGACAACTAGATGAATATATATTGATAAAAAGTGTATGCTCTTGTATTCTATGTGTATCTAGAATGGCGGCAAGCAGTAACAAACAATAGTGTGTTCAAGATAACTGATAAAGTACCTCAAATCATAAGACTAACATTTGATCTAAGTGAAATGAAAGCAATATGCAAGAGATGGTTACAAGAGATTCACCAGAAGGCTACCATGTTGAAGAACAAGAGGATTCTATTCTTCGAGGATGGCAATCACATGCAAATGTGTAATAAGAATTAGAGTGAATCACTGCTCACTGATCTACATTTCAAGGTGATATCTATTGTGTTTTTGATCATTTATCATTTGGATTTTGCCTCTATCTCGCAGGGATACGCACTCTCATCTAGCAACGGTGTTCAGAAGACTTGAATGTCTCTGGGGCTTGACCAAGGAAAGCCTCTAAACACCACAACTCCCTCCCACACTCCTTTGTGATTGTAGGTTACAAGTACCAAGTTTCGTGAAGTGGAGTTGCAGAAGGAGGTTGCAGACAACAAGGATTCAGAACATGAAAGAAAGAGGACAAAGTTCAACATTTTGGGACACAAGTGCTAGTGGCAGTGTCCTCTAGAGTTGTAGACACAGAAATAGATTGAATAGGGGTAGTCAGCATTCGAAGAGCTTCCAACACCTTGAAAATCATTCGGCATTGGATTAGGGCACTAGTGCTAGTGTCCTCCACTTTTTTCGGGGCAGAAATGGAAGATACAGTGAATATCAATGTTGGAAGGAGATCTAGATTCAGTGCAGAAAATAATACCTTAGACAAGGGTGCTAGTGGAGGTGTCCTTGACAGTTCCATATTTCAAACTTTGAAAAATAGTAAGTTAACAATCTCTGTCCTTCACCTTAGTCTAAGAGGATTTGTCTTAATTCATCAATTTGTTTACTGTTTTGCTTATTTAGGGTTTTAAGAGTATTTAAGCATTAAATTGAGACTTTGTTTGATAAGATATGAGATTCCACATCATTCCAAGTGACAACCCAACCTGTTAGGTGAATTCTCTCGCTTAGTAGAGATTCAACTCGGTTGATATGTCCTTGAATGTTTGATGAGAAGGGAGGATCTAAACTAGATCAACCACATTTCAACATCCCCCTTTTTCATACAAAACAAAAGTATTATCTATGAGTTTATGACAAGGTGAAGTATGCTGGAACTCTTAGTGTAAAAAAATTAGGTATTATAAACACCTTATTGATAGCATTGAATGGATGTCACCAATTGTTTTGCATTTGAATCGTTGATTTAGAATTGTCCAAAAAGCCTTGTTTGAGTGACTATTTGAAGTGATATGAACCCTAAAAATGGGTAATTGTGTACTTGTTACCATTCATATTATATTTGGTATAGGAAGGTAGGATAGTCAGGTAGTTTGAAATGCATGATTATCATCTTAGAATGAATTTTGAGTGTTAGTGATAGGTGACTATAAAGTATGTGGTATGCATATCATTCACTAAGCATGTTCTATGAAATAATATGATAATATTTTTGTAAAAAATTATGTTGAATAAAAAAAAACATCTTTCTAAAAGTTATGGGGTACATGAGTGAGTCAATTGATAAAGTTGAAAAATAAGAGATTAAGCTTATAGACACGTATTATCTCCTCAAAATTGAAAAAGGAATGCATTCAATTTGGTTGATGATATGCATATGAAAATTTTTGCCTACAACTAAGATAGGAATGCATTGGATTTGGTTGTTGAGTTTAACAGTCATTGGAGTTGTAGAAAGATATGTTTAGAAATATATGTATGAGAATTAACATCATAACTATGTTTAAATTGAAGCATGCAACTGCAAATTTAGTTAGCATGAATTGATGTTACTCACATTACAAATTGACAATGTAGACAATGTTGTATCAATGGGCATAGAAGGCAATATGTATATTCGAGTTTCACTATATATATATTGATGGGTAAGTTGCTACCAATGGGGGTTGCAACAAAAATACAAATCCATTTATAAAACTGGAAAGAACATATGTTGAGAATTTGAGAAGATTATTAGTGTTGTGAACACCTACTATATAACACAATATGTTTAGAAATATATGTATGAGAAGTGGTGTCATAACTGTGTTTAAATTGAAGCATGCAATTGTAAATTTAGTTAGCATGAATTAATGTTAGTCACATTACAAATTGACAATGTAGACAATGTTGTATCAATGGGCATAGAAGGCTATATGTAGTTGGACCTGAAATGTTGTAAAGTGGACTGTAATAGGAGTGCAACCCATGAAAATTGAATATACAGAGTAATTGATAACATAATCATATCTTTATACGGCTATATTGATGATTTATATAGGTATGTTGATATACCAACATATGCAGAACATATTTATAGTCTTCTAAATATGAAACATTGTTGTTTTAAGCATATCTTTATATTCCATATGCATAAAATTAAACCTTGTATATTCGAGTTTCACTATATATAAACCATATGAACATTGAAACCCTGAAAATAATCAATGAAACTGTATAATATAGGTATGTTGATAAATTGACATGTGCAAAACATATTTACAGTCTTCTAAATATGAAACATTGTTCTTTTAAGCATATCTTTAGATGCCCACATATACATAAAATCAAACCTTGTATATTCAAGTATACACACACACACACACCAACCATACAAGCGTTGAAACCCTAAAAACAATAATTGAAACCCTATAAATAAAAAACAATCAAAGCCTCAATGTTCAAGTTTCATATTATATATGGCTGAAAACTGCAAGGCTCAAGATTGAACGTACAATAAAAGTTTACAAAACTGCATGGCTCAATACACACACACACGCCATACAAGCATTGAAACCCTAAAAATAATAATTGAAATCCTATAAATAAAAAACAATAAAAGCCCCAATGTTTGAGTTTCATATTATATATGGATGAAAACTGCAAGGCTTGAGATATAACGTACAGTGAAAGTTTACAAAACTGCATGGGTCAATATATTTAAACAAAAAAATATAACCCTCAAAATTAAATTTCTATCAACATTGTCTATAAATAAGTAGGATAAAATTGAGAATGGTAAAACATAATTTACTATTGTGGGATATAACAAAAATGTGGTATGTATGCAATTAATAAATGCTGCAATGTTAAGTACCAACCTGAAGAGTTCTGTTATAGTCTAGAATTTGTAGTGGATATCAAATGAAAGCATGAACTTGTAGCACTCATGGATGAAATTGATACAACATTGTTTACACTGCATAATCTCCCTCTTATAATTGACTCAAATTTGAACAAGTGCATTGAATTTGGTTGAGTTTGGATTTTCCTTAAATACGTAAAAAATGTATTTGATCATTTGAATTTTAAAGTATTTTGTATGTATTCTTTGATTTTCTTTTATGTATGGTAGGGGAGCCTTACACCATTTATTGTTTGTGTGGATACTAATGGCAAATGGAGTTGAGGCATGTGGATGTGAGATCAAGTATGGGAGATTGTGTGATTGACAACCCATCTAGTTGAGGGGGGTGTGTATTTATGGTAGATCTTGCACCAATAAGTGTGCACCAAGATGTGTAATTATGAATAGTTTGACTTGTGAAACCTATCCAAGTGGGTGGCTATTGTAAACATTAAATTTTAAATGAAATCCAAAAAGTGTGTATTTTAATTGGAACCACCTCCATGTGCATCAACTTGTCCTATAAATGCAAGTGCAATTACATGTGTTTTGTCCATCTTCTATGTTAAACTACACATGCACAAGTGAACATGTATTGGTGCATTTGGAATAATTTATTAGGTTACTTAATGTCATGTATTGGTTATTTGAAAGGATTTAATTGGGGGTTAGGTGCGTGACACCATGGCAGTTATTGGAGCGTGGACGACATTTGGCCCCTTTCCCCTAGTAAGGTATTCTTTTAAATATTCAATTGGCTTTGTTTCTATGGAGCAAAAAGTAAAGGAAGAATAGAAAGGACAAAAGGATGTGGTGAAAGGTGATCTTGGCATTAGAAAGAAAGTCAATCATAAAGAGAGAAATATGGTAGGGAAGCGCTTCTCTTTGGAGAACTCAAAGCTATGAAGCCTATTCGTATGCATGAATGTCAACATCTATTTCATCATACCTACTAGATAGGTTGTTTCATCATACTATACACATTACATTATGATACAAATGATTTCCATTTCCTAAACTAGTAATATCGCTAATATAGGAAATTGGAAATTGTTGTGCTACACTGTATATCACTAATATAGGAAATTGGAAATTGCTGTGTTGTTCTAAGAAGACAATAGGAAGTTCTTGATATGATTACTAAAGGGCACACAAATTTATAGTCCTAGTGTTAAATAATGTATATATTTTTGGAAAAATTATTATGTTTAATAGTATTTGGTTCAAACAAGGCTATAAATATTTGTCTTTCATTTATTTGATAACACTTTTAGATGCTTTCACTAGTTTTTAAAATGAATTATTCTTAAAACTGAGAAGAAACCATAGAGTTATATTTTTTGTGCTATACAAATTATTAAAATTCATAGAGTTATATTGTAATTTACTAATATTGATGATTATATTGAAAGGTATCAAGAATGTCAAGATTATTATTAACCATAAGAACTTAGTCCACCCAAATAACTAATATGTGTACACATTTATAATTTTGTTGGCTAAACATGTTATATTTATATTTTTTTTGAGTCATTATATGCATTGCTTAGCTAAAAATATTATAATAAATATTAACCATAAGAAACAAATTTATAATTATCAAGTTTTAAGTAAATTTGTGCAAACAAAACATAGATTTATTATTTTTCATAATTGGAGCTAAGGTTTGTTAGAGAGTTCAATATCCCATTGAAGTTATAAGAGGTTATCTATCTTTTGTTTGGGTACAAGGGTTGCATTTTCAATGTGGTAGAAAAGAATGAGAATCCTAAATTTTCTATATCCATTTTAAACAATGGGTCAAATAACTTTTATTTCCCTTATAATTCTATGGTCATAACTTTCTTTTTCATTTTGGGGAAAAAGTCCCATAACACTTCATGGTAGCTATAAGGAGGAATATCTATGCATAAATTTTCAATCTAATAAATGTGTTTTCAACAATGACAATGTTGATCTTGTGCATACTAATGTTGATTCAAAGGAGAAAGAATGTAGTTTTCTATTTGATGAACTTACTCATTTTGTTTCCTCCTAAGATAATGATACTAAAGGCACATTTACTCCATATGATTTCACATTTGGGGATGAGTTGGAGATTTCTACTTGAGGATTAATATGATGATGAGAATGATACACTAACTTACAACATAATTATTTCACTCTTGAGGACATGCATAATAATGGTAGTGTGTAAAGATATTCAATATGAGGGTGATGAGCTATGTACATCGTGTGCTGAGCCCCAAGCTTTTTCTCTTTTTGTTGGTGAACTTTATACTCATTTATATTAGTTAGGTATTGATGATTCTAATATCATTAATTATGATCTTATAATGATCATAGTAATTGTTAAGAACTTGATGAGGATAAATTTATGCACATGATTACCTAGCATGGTAGGGGCCAACATGATTACCAAAGAATTGTAAATCATTAAGGTGGGAGAGTTTCAACCCATTCATGTTGACATATTATAGAATACAACACTTTTGAACATTCATAGGCTTTTATATGTGAGCAGTATAGTGCTCAGAATTGTCTCACGCTGTAAAAAAAATTGAGGCCGAAAAATTTTCTAAACTCGTCGGTTGTTCCTATCAACGAATTCCTTGAACCCCCTATGGGCACAAGTGCTAGTTTATTTGATCGTAAACAACCAAAACTAAATCTAGACTACTTGCACTTCCACCATAACACCAATTATATATCAAACACATTTATGGTTTTCTCCTAGTGAAATATAGTTCACTACCACTAAAATTTGCAGAGCTTAGTTGATCATCTTCGACAATGACAAGACATAAACTTGCATCCCAAGACTACTTAGTTAATGACCAACTTGTTTGAAGAAGAGAGGTTAACTAAAATCACAGTCTATTTTACCAAGATTCATAGAGAAGGTATAGGATCCAAAAAGAAAGGGAGTTCAGTTACGCATCGTGTGGGCGGTCTACCTTGTGTGGCTCTAGGTTTTCCTATGTGTTCTGGGTCTCTTTGTAACTTGTTTTGGTTTCTAGTGGTCCCATACGCTGTTTGGCCTCATGGACATTATTAAAATCCTTGATTCATTCAATCATTCATTTCTTGGAGGCAATCTGATTACTTAATATGGTTGTGGCAATCATTGAATGGTGAGCAAGGGAACGCCTATCAGCATAACGAGCTTAACATTTTTTCCATGGTATATTCTCCTAATTGTCGATCTCCTTCTGCTGTTGTACGTCAAGTTCACTGCTCAATGATATGATACCAATGGCCCCGATGGATCCTGTGGTCGTCCTTGTACTTGCACTAGCAAGTTGATCGTTGATTTAATTATGCAACTACGCGGCGTAAAAAATGATTTAGTATGAAGAGATGCCCTAGGGTTTTCTTTCCTTGGGACTAGTTTATTGGAGGCCTTCATCTTCATTGTCACGTATCATAATATTTCCCTCTGTCTATTTAGTGTTCACTCCTCCTACCTTTTAAGTATCTCACCCTCTTTATTCATATTCAGTCTTCTTTTACTCTCTTGTGAAAGACAACAGTTGCAATGGATTTGGGGCTTCTTGAAGAAATGGTGCAAGATGTCACTCATCTTCACCACTTAATCTTCATCATTCACCAATGTCTTCAAGCTAAAAATAACAGGAGACTTTCTTTGTACAATTATGGGTTCTTTGGATTCGTCCATGGATGAAGATGAGAGGAGATTTCTCTGCACGTAAGAGTCGCAACCATCTTCTTCCTATCATTCTTTTGAAAGAATTAAAAAATTTCCGCTCCATCAAATACACAAGAGCCAAATATCACCACCACCAAAAATAATAATGATACCAGTCCATCGAAACCCTGTACCTAAGGAAGGGCGGCGGAACAAGAAGAAAAAAAGGTGGCTTCCGAAAGAAAGCGGTGGTGGGAAGAAGAGGAAGGTGGACGCAGTTTGAAGGAACAACCAGAAGAAGAAGAAGAGGCCTCAAACGCTCGTACAAGGAAAATAAAAAGCCTGGCATATTGGAAGATAAAGAAAAACCCAGCCTTCTTCTTCCTTTCTTCCTCGCTGCCTCTTATCTTTTCATGGGTTTGGAGCAGTTTTTTCTTTTCCTTCCAATTTGTCGGCTTTCTCATTTTCGTTTAGACGGTTTGGAGGCCTCTTTTTTTTTCTTATTGCATCCACCTTCCTCTTTTTCCCACCACCGCTTTCTTTTCCCTCTGTAACAGCGTTTTCTTGGTCTTTACATCTGAGGATTTCTTCTTCTGGGTTCTTGTTTTTATCGGACGAGGGAGGGTTCGGAAGCCTCCTCTTTTTCTTCTATTATTTTTGGTGGTGTTGATATTTCGCTCGTGTATTTGAACCCGAAAGTTTTTCGGAGAACATGGTTGGACTCTTGACGTGCGGGGACAGAAGGTTTGCTTAACATTATCAGCGGACGAGTTGTGCCTGCGATTATTCAGCGTCTTGGCGAAGTGTTGCAACTACCTTCAATACAAAGCTCTCTGTCAGCATGATTGAATACAACGGAGGCCTACATCCAATGTAGCTGTCAAAACCAAGACAAAGTTTGGGAAGCAGACGCTTTTGAAACCCTAAAGTGAGTATGCGAGTTTTTATATTGTCCATTGAAACCCGCGTGAGATTATTTTTATTTTTTATGTGTTTAGTTGGCAAGGAGATAGTGCAGGGGGTTTCTTGTTTTCCACGCAGTAGGAGGCGGCACCTGATCTCTTCTTCTGGAGAGACTTTTCTTTTGGGTTTCACAGTTTATACTGATGTTGCTGTTCTGTTAGATAACGAGGCCATTTATGACATCTGCCGCCGTTCGCTTGACATTGAGCGCCCTACTTATACTAACCTTAACAGGCTTGTTTCCCAGGTGTGTAACTATCTTTTCTATTCCTGCTTGTTGCCTGCAGATCTTTAATTGTTTCAAGTAGAGTTTTAATGCTAGGCTGGTAGGTCTTTGTAGGTTATCTTTATTAAATCCCTTCTCTGGTTATCTGTATGATGAGGTTACCTAGGATTTTTTCTTCTTTAGCCTTGTCTCTGCTTTTTGATGGCGCACTCAATGTTGATGTGACTGAGTTCCAGACCAATCTGGTTCCGTACCCTCGCATTCATTTCATGCTTTCATCCTTTCATGCCCCTGTAATCTCTGCAGAGAAGGCTTAACAGTGCCTTTGAGCCCTCTTGCATGATGGCAAAATGTGATCCCCGCCATGGAAAGTACATGGCCTGCTGTCTTATGTACAGATGAGATGTTGTGCCCAAGGATGTGAATGCTGCTGTTGCCACCATTAAGACTAAGAGGACCATTCAGTTAGTGGACTGGTGTCGTACTGGCTTTAAGTGTGTTATCAATTATCTTGCCAAGGTCCAGAGGGCTGTTTGTATGATGTCGAACTCAAAAAGTGTTGCTGAGCTCCTCTCGTATTGATCACAAGTTTGATCTCATGAATACTAAGCGTGCCTTTGTGAGTGTATGGAAGGAGGAGAGTTTTCTGAGGCCCGTGAAGATCTGGCTGGTCTGGAGAAAGACTATGAAGAAGTTGGAGCAGAGTCTGCTGAGGGTGATGAAGATGATGGCGAGGAGTACTGATTTTTTTTAGTGTTGATTAGTACTAGTAATCCCTATTTGTCTTATAATTTGCTTTTGTTGACAATGATTTTACAGACTGATACTCGCTGGTTTTGTCATGTAATGGGTAATTTTCTGGTTTTGTCATGTAATGGTCATCTTTGGACGTGTACTGGGAAGCTTCCTTGATAATGTGATGTTTTAATTAGGTGTGGTGGAAGAGATCATATTTAATTTGTATATCATGTAGAACTAACTTTATCCTTGTAAAGGTCTGGTTTCCAAAGTGATGTATTGGGTTATTTGTTAAAATGGATGAGTCTTTTATATTTGTAAAGGTCTGGTTTTATCATGTAATTGGTAATTTTCATGGTCATCTTTGGACGTGTACTGGAAGCTTCCTTGTATCATCTAGAGAGTGCTATACAAGGAACAGATTGTGGTTAATTTATTTGGTTAACTTCACATGGTGGGAATGTTTCCCTCATGTAAACAGAGTATTTAGGCTGCTCTTTGAACTGGACTAGCCATGTAAGGAAAAACATAGTTGAACATTCAACATTTATATGATATAGACTTGAATCAAAAGATTTTATAGAGAAAGGAATGAAGAAAGGCGTTACTTCTATTCGAATGTTACATAGTTGATCACGTAAAGAAAGAAACATATTAGAAGGTGCTAGAATTTTGAGAAATCAAGAGAAAGAAACCAAAAAAAACACCAGGTTTAAGCTGCGTAAATCCATTTGTGCGAAGCTTCTCATTAGGAGAATGTTGTAGCTCTGGACAATTTTTTTTCAGAGGTATTCAGATTTTCTCGTGTAAGTTTCCTTGGACTGTTTCTTTCATTTTTCTCCTCTTCATGGGTTATCTGTTATAGACTTTTGTTAGTTTTTTCATAGCGTGAACAACATCAACAGTAACAAGTGGTAGATTCATGGTCGAAATGTATAAACTTTTTAGAATTGCTATTGGGTGGCCTTTTCTGAAACAAAAATAGGTGGTGGCTTAGAAATCTTCAAACACTAGATGAATAATATTAATTGTCCACAACAAATCTTCAAGAAGCACACATAATTTTGCCCATAACAAAACACACATAACAACCAACACACTAGACGAAGTAAAAGAACTTTTAATATTAAAAAGTAAATACAACTTGCTGAATTTTCAAAGACAATCCTCACCCTTTTAGCCTTAGAGAGAGAAGCAGGGTGAGAAAGGTTTAACGAAGTAAAAGAACTTTTAATATTAAAAAGTAAATACAACTTGCTGAATTTTCAAAGACAATCCTCACCCTTTTAGCCTTAGAGAGAGAAGCAGGGTGAGAAAGGTTTAACGAAGTAAAAGAACTTTTAATATTAAAAAGTAAATACAACTTGCTGAATTTTCAAAGACAATCCTCACCCTTTTAGCCTTAGAGAGAGAAGCAGGGTGAGAAAGGTTGAGACACTATATTAATATTAAAATGGAATGCAATATATTGCACTACAATTCTTGGCAGGCAAGTCACAGTTGCTTTTTAACATACGAGAAAGGTTGAGACACCTTTTCCCAACAAAGCACACATAACAACTAACATACAAACATGGGCAAACCATTAAACCATACAAAAAGTTGGTAACAAAAGAACATCACATGGGCAAACCATTAAACCATACAAAAAGTTGGTAACAAAAGAAACCACAAACTAAGGCCAAAACCAATTATCACAAAAACACAAGAAAAGAAGCAAGCGCAAGAGCATGATGCACTTTACCCTTCAACAATTTAATTAAGGATATGCACTTTACCCTTCAACAATTTAATTAAGAAAATAAGGGTACGCACTTTACTTCAACAATTTAAAACATAATTAGTTGGGCACGCTTGGAGAGGGTGATGGAACGATCTACCAAGGTTCAAATCTCTCAAGAGGTCTATCATTTATAAAATAAGGTGCTAATCTAAACAAGCATTATTGTTATGTGGACAAATACTATTCTTATGTGCACAACTATATGGATGTTTATGTACATTAAATGGAATACTTTATATTATATGTTTGTCTCGTGACAAATGTAAATGTAAAAGGTGTACAATAAATATTTTGTATTTTTCTCATGAAATGTAAAAGGTGGTTAAAAAGTTTTATGGTCATTTAATATTAATATAAGTTATATTTAAATATATTTTTTTTTTTTGTAATAACAATAAATAGTATTTTGTGTTCAACTATTGGGTCATTTGTGTTGGATATAAAGGTTAGAGATAACAAGATTCATTGTTACCAAAAGGTACTGAGATCATTTAGGTTGCATATAAGTTATATTTTAAAATAAGAATATGATACAACAAATGATATTTTTTTTCAACTACTAGGGGTTTCATTATAAAGTTTTCGTTAGATCTTTAAAAATTCATTTTAAGGACACTTCTCACTAGACATGCTAATGTGGCGAGTTGCATGATGAGTCATATCTCTAAACCTTAGGTGTAGATAGATAAGAGTCCGTATCACATTTCTATTAAAATGGAGGTCCTATGATATTCCATGTAACTGCTACATGGTTGCAAAGTTAGCTTGCATGACTATTGGCCCCTCTACCCTATCATATAACTAAATACAATTGTGTAATATTTTTTAAATTCCTTATTGAAGCTTTATCCCTTTAAACATTTACGCTATTCAGCATTAACTAAATTACACTTTAGAACATAGAGACCCCATTGAGTTGTACAAGTATAACAATGGGACAATGAAATCTTGGGTAGTAAAGGGCCCATTTTTCTTCAAGTCCACCATTTCACTTAGAAATATTAACATTGTGGTACTATTTGTGAGTTGTTTCTTGAGTGTGAGTGTGTAAGCTCTTTGTAAATCTAGATTGTTGTCCAAATCAATTTTAGAATTCTCAAAACCTCACTATTATTGTATCCTTTTATTTTTCACCCAACACATATGGCCAAATTTTGTATCCATAGCATAGCATTTTATAGGAGCGTAATCAAATACTTCCTCATTTTGTCTCCGGATCCTATCTCTTTGACATTAATATAATTTCTTTCCTTCTTGCATTTCATAATGCTTAATTCATATATTATCGACATATAATCCATACACATGATATTTCATAAAAGTTACATCAAATTTTATTGTAACATGATTAATAGGTCAAAATAGAGTAAGTGCTCCAAAGAAAAGGTGAATCTTTGTGATGCATAGTTATTTTCCTGTATCGATTTATTCACAATTATGGATTAATATGGATCTAATATGTTCTTTTTATTAGCCCTCTTATTATTGATCTTACACACACACACACACACAAAAGAATGTCAAAGTTCATTTAATCACATACATTACACATGACAAAGTCAAAATGTATTCATACATAGACACACTCCACACACAGACACACACAAGTCTTACGTACCCAACTTATGATTTAGTTTAATTTTGTTTTTGTGTGGTAATCATGATGATTAATCATAGTTTAATGATTTGATGTTTGTGGAAAATATCAAATAGAATCATCGATTATATGGTTATTGACTAATGTTAGTTAGACAAGAGATTACATGGATACGATTATTTAATTATTTTGATTTGTGAATCAAATGATGATACAC
Source organism: Cunninghamia lanceolata (assembly GCA_027924645.1). Taxonomy (NCBI): domain Eukaryota; kingdom Viridiplantae; phylum Streptophyta; class Pinopsida; order Cupressales; family Cupressaceae; genus Cunninghamia; species Cunninghamia lanceolata. The sequence goes on along the minus strand of BSBN01000237.1, from coordinate 21,805,943 downwards.
TAATCATGGTTATATGATTGCGAGTGTGATCAGGAAAAGAATCTTCCTTCAAAGACGAAAGGAGAGTATCATTTGAGAGGAGATAGATGTTGGGAAAATGTCAAATTGCCATCTGAGTATCGAATTTAGTCCTTTAGAACCCAAGCAAGGAAGAGTGAGTTTGCGTCTTTCCCTTGTTAGTCATTTTTGTTTCTGTGTCAGAATGACAATTTGAGTTATCTCGATGTCATCTACGTCGATTCGACTAAACGATGTTCTTAGAATGTCAACGTAAGTCAATAGATAATCTCATTAGGTTGTCAAGTACTTTCTTGTTTCCTTATTTGTTTCCTTATTAGGGTTTTGTGATTATTTTTCTTTTTATATATTACTTACAGTCATATGGTGAAGAAGGGGGAGTGGTACTTGACCCCAAAGTCGCATTTTTTGTTGTGCCACCCTATCGATGATGTTATCAATTGGTGACATCTTGGATTATTTTGTTTACCCTTGAACGTCATTTAGATGCAAGGGAAACTTTGTGTGATATATTATTCTAGCCCTTGTGATCAGGGACCTTAACATTATTAATGTATATGACTTATGTTTAGTAGGCCGACCACTACCCACGATGAGTGGAGTGAGTGGAGGCCGATTTGAACCTATCTTAATCTCTAACTTCGTTCCCCACTCCATTATGGATGATAATGGACTATTGGAGCTCGAAGGACGCGGGCTGACAGAGGTTAGTTATCAGTTTTCACCACTATGTGGAGAAAAAGGTGGTGGATCTTGTGGCATGGGATGCATGCAAGAGTATCAAAGTGCCATTGTTTTTGTGAGTTATGTTTTTTGTGTATGCTTGTGCTGAGCGAGAACAAGTTGGGGGAATTGGGGGTTTTGTAAGAAAAGACTACTACAGAAGTAGCGAGCTGGGAGTGCAAGCAAGCTTGGGTTAGAGCCATTGAAGGGCACTTGGGAGTCATTCCTCGACAGGTCAAACTCCACTGTATAATCCTCAACATGTATGAAGTTTAGACTTAGAAATGAATTCATATTTGGTATGGCAAGTAAGATATTACTTCTGCATTCTGTATGTGGTCGACTGTGTCGACATATGATAGTAAATGACTGATGTGTTATCATTTGAAGGCCTTTGAGGCCATAGACATTGCTGTGATAAAACTATGATATTTCATATACTATCAAGTTGTCTTTAAAAGCCTTCGAGGTCGTAAATGTATCTTTGTTGTAAAGCTTGTAAACTTTGTTTGGTATTTAACCTGGCCAAGGCCATAAGGCCGAGCCAGTGCATAGCTATTGCATGCAAGAAGCCTTGAATGCCGATATGGCAAGTGTTATAAACTATTTCATATATTTCTTGATGCTCTCATAGTTATGATTCGAGTCGACTGTGCTCAATATCGAGAGTATATTGAACCATAATGACTGTTGTATGTGTATTATGAAGTTGGATTTGGAGTAGGCCGAGAGCCTTACTCGAGCCATGATAACATTATCATTAATCTTTAACCTTCGACCGTGCCTATGGCACCTATTATACCGGTCTCGAGGATTGCAAACAACAGTGCTCGACTGTTAGTAATAGTTATTATGATAACAATGGTGCATCCTGTGTATTTAAAAAGATATATTGACTCCTCATGGAAGAAGGATAATTTCATAAAAGGTAAATTGTATTGCTATCTAGGCAACAATAAGTGCATGTTGGGTTTATTGAAGAAGTTATTCCTCCTTGATAATTATTTTCTTATGAGACTGAATACTAGGTTTAGTATGAAAACTCTTGTGTTTTAATATATATGAAAGCCATCTTTTTTTGAATGGCCATACTTCACGAATGAGGTATAAGATATCAAAAAATTCATGTGGATATTTGAGTTAGCATCTTTTTAAGACCAACTTATTAGACGATTATAATATAAGTCTTAGATGATATGATTTCGAATGTGAACCTTGTGTTTAGGTAAACATGAAATCGTGAGCCTAGAAAGGTCATGAATTGGAAAACATGATTGGGCTATTGTCATTTTGAAAGAATGGGAATAGAGTGACGTGGAGTCACAGGTTCCCAGTTGTGAAAGCAACGTAACACTAATGAATGTACTCCTAAGATAGGAGTTCATTGTCCTAATTTTTTCTAAGAATGAATTGAACTTACCTTTTCTAGACCTAGAGAGGTCGAACTATGAATATTGTAAGATGAGACAACTTCAAAGTCTAGTCGAGGTAGTGGACATACGACTACGTTCATTGCAAAACGTATATGTATGTAAATCTTTGGCCAAAGTAATGCATCTGTCTCTGCATGCATTAATGGGTCCATAGTGATCCAGATGACATAGTGTTTCTAGCAGTGTCATAGATAGTTAGAGTGGATCTATAGTTGTATGACCGAGAGACATTATAAAGGACACAACACTAGATACTTAGATGGCAAACCTAATAGTTCCTTATATTTATACCCTTCATGAAGGGTAGGGCTGCTTCCAGGCAGGAAGTTATGCGAGGGACTGCCGGTTTGTGGTTGGAGGAAAAGCACTCAGGTGATGCTCTCCTTCCCAAGCAAAAGACAAGTTGAGACTTATGAAGACAGATGTCAAAGTTTCAGATACAGTGCATTTCTTTATATGACTTGATAGTCAGTTATTATGTATATTTTTATAAATGATGCCATGAGCATAGTTTTGTACATGTATAGTGAAGGTTATTCACTAAAAAGTTATCTTTGAATTGTTGTAATCTAAATTTTTGAAATATCCTGAAAAGAAAAGCATGTTTAATTTCATGATGAAATTGATTCATTTCTCATTAAATTATAACTATGATAATCATGATGTATACCTAATCTTAATAAGATGGTTAATTATGGTTAATTTTGGGTAATGTGAGATGTCATGTTACAACAAGAATGCCAAATTTCACTCAAACATATAGACACATGACATAAAGTGAATGCCAAAGTTCATTCATATGTAGATGCATTCCACAAAAAGTGTGTAATTTTTTTTTTTTACATACACTCCACACAAAGTCATAGTTGAAGTAAATTCATACAAAATAAATAAATGTCAAAGTTCTTTCAAAAACACACACACAAGAACTCCAAAATTCACTCAAACACACACACACAAAAGAATGTCAAAGTTCACTCAAACACACATAGACACATGACTCAAATTTCATTCAAACATACATGAATAGTACACAAAGTGAACAGAAAAGTTTGTTCATGCATAGACACACTCCACACAAAGGGAACATCAAGGTTTTTGTACATACACTCCAACAAAGTGAACATAAAAGTTTTTTGTACATTGATGGCACCACACCCCTATGGCACCTTGTTTCTCCTCTACTGCAAGCACTACCTCTATGGCCCAAACAAAAGTCAACACTTGTTGCATGTGACTTAAAACGTTGCAGGTCACTTCTACTAACAAACTTCTCCTCTTGTAATGCAGAGGGTACTCCCCTCTTGACAATAACAAAACAATTCACTCACAAACACAAAGACAATTCCATAGACATTACTCTATCCAAACTATGCAAGATTACAACCAACCATCCAATTTTTCAAATCATACACATCAAGATGCAATACATCTGTCCCACTGGTTTTTTTATTTGAAAACAAACAACTACCTTACATTCAAATGTACACAGGCTTTCAATGGTCTTTTTAGCTACAAATAATTATTTTCTCCCTTTATAATCACATTGCTCTGTAGACACTCTTTCCATTCCACAGGCTTGGTGCTCCCAACAAATATACTAGGATTTCATTTGCCTCCTCTCTATGAGACTCCTTTTCTTCATTTATCTTCCTTGATGCTTTTCTTTCCTCTGGCAGCCAATCGATTCCCTCCAAGGCCAACCCTCCTCCTCTCTCCCAGCAGTGTTCAGTGTATCTCTACAAAACTTAATTCTCTATTCTATGCTTCCAAAGCCTCCAAAGAGATGTTCAGGTCAATTCTCTGTTACACATCTCCCATTTTACTTTCTTTGTTATTCTCCCTAGCAACAATTTCAAATTATTTTTCTCTAATTTATGCTTCCAAGGCCTCTAAAGAGACGTTCAACTATATAGTATTTGCCTTTAACAGGCTGCCCAAATTCTGCTATGTTGGCTTCTTACCTACCATTCTCACACTTGCTTTTTCCCAGGCCACCTCCCTCCATTCCTTTGTTTTCTCTGCATATATGTTTTTACTTCCTAGAAAGAAAGAAAACATAGGGCGTAATGACCTCCATTGTGTTCCAAATCCAACGCAGTTTTTTTTAATCCATACAAAATGAGATAAGAAGCAATGCCTCTTTTACAATTCCATCGATTTCCTCTTCCCTGTCTATGTGAAGGTATTCGAAAGGTCGTTTAAGTCTCTGTTGTGGTGCTTTATTTCCTAAGGAATGCCCCACCAAAATAAGGCATCGTCCCCTTTTTCATTCTCCCTCTTTTCTTTGATATTGATGGCATTCAATTGCCTTAATAGGTTCGAGTCCTAGCTGGTCCATGTCTCAACACGCTGATTCTGGTATCTTTCAGACTAGAGAATATCTTGTATGTTCTCATAAGTATTATTTTGGATTCCATGAGAATTCTATTGTACCGACGTTGTTCCATATATTGCATTGTGTAATTCATTTGATTTGCTATCGCAAGTATGTTTTGATTGCTTAGATTCGACAGAGGATTTGTATTTTACCTTTGACCTTGGGACTTTGGGATGTAATCTTTTGCCAATCCCTGTGCATACACAAGACTAGATATTTTCTCATTGAATGTCTTTGCCACTTCCAAAATGATTGTGACAAAACATACGAAAGCAAGTGTCCGACTGAAAAACAACATTCATTGTAACTTTTCACCATGAACTCGAAACCGTACAAAAAAATGTAGAGATGAAGATGTCGACAACCCCAACCTCTCTACCAAGCCATTTGATCGCAAGTACCATAGAACTCCAGATTTTGCATTTTCACCAAACTGCCAGCATAAGTCATGAAACTTAAAATCTTAGAAACTAGAAGGAATTTGACTGTGAAACCTTCGCGTATAATTCTGAAAGGTTCTCAAGATCCTTCTTGCCAAATGGTTTGTTGGAAAACCTCATAGATTGCTCCGAACAATTATTTTACTAGAACTACCTTGTTATATGTCAGAAGCAAAACTGCAACTTTGCAATTCTGACTATGCATATCACATCCAATGTCAAGAGATGCCATTAGAAAGCCAAACAAACCACACAAAATAAAAATTACACTTGCAACTATTTTAGGTTGATGTTGGATTGCCCATTCACTCAGATGCTCCTACATTAGACACGCTGAGTAGAAAGTTTGTGAGCATAGGCTCACAAAAGTGGAGTTGAGTAGTCAAACTACCCTTTCAGGTTGCAACCAACCTGCAGCGAACTCTATTGTTGTGTGATGTGCACAAAGTCATTTTTTCTTTCTCTTCTTCTAGCACCTTCCTGGCACAAGCATCATCCTCCTCCCACAACTCCATTCACCATTCTTCTCTCATCTCGTGGATTCACATCCACCATGTACCATCCTCCTCCTCCAAATTCTCTCTACTCTCCTCTCCTCCTTCGTGGGATCCAACCCACCACAAACTGACCACCTCCACCAAAATCTTCCTGTCCACTTATCTACACATAAGTCGATATGAATGAATTTATGAAAATTAAAGATTTCCATATCCTCCCCTATCTTCCCCTCATCTCACTCTTTAATTTCTCCTCTTCTAAATGAAGGTAAACAAAAATCATGATTGAATTCACAAATTTCAGAAAATAGCTCATCCTTCTTTGTTGATGTGACATCTTCCTCTACGTCCTTTGTTGCGATGTTGTCTTCAACTGCTGCAACATGTTTCTCTCCTTCATTCGCTGCAATCTTCTCAAACCATTCACCCTCTATCATCAAAATTTGTGCCAACAAATCTTCTTCACCTTCACCATTCATTGCAACCTCTTCACATTCCATCGCTGCCATCAACTCCTCTACAACTGCAACCTTATCAATAGCTACAATTTCTTCACTACTCCTTTCTTTACTTTCGCCATCTTCAGCCACTGCTACTACACTTGCATCCTCTTTCTCATTCTCCTTATTCGCTGCAACTTTATGCTTGTCTTCATCATGCTCAACAAATTCTTCACGTTGCCATGCTTCCATCCTATCCAATCTCATATTTATTTCAGCTGTCATGTTCAAATTCTTCTTCTTTTCATATTGGCTCCAACCATCCAATATCACGGGTCTCTTCACAAATGCCTTCATCTCATCTGCTGCAATATTCCACCATCCACATACCACACTCTATAATCTGCAAAAATACATCTTCGCGGCTTCCTATCTCTCAATTTCTCAGGGCTTCTCTCTTACCTGCAACAATCCTCTCACGAGCTCTTTCTTACCGCCTTCTACCCTCTACCCGTAGGTCCTAGTGGATCCTCTCCACGCTCAGGATTACCTGCTCTAATACCATTTAATGCAGAGGGTGCTCCCCTCTTGACAACAACAAAACAATTCACTCACAAACACAAAGACAATTCCATAGACATTACTTTGCCCAAATTATGTGTTATGGAGTAAAAAGTGGACACATTTTTTTACCTTCTTGTTTAGCTCCTAGGTGCTCGTGATGATATATTACATTCTAAATATTCATCCCGATGCAAAATTCTCCAAAACCAATGTAAATTGGGAACAAGGGGCCCATATTTTACCTTACCTCAGACCTAAAAGGAGCCCAAAGGCTTGGGCGGTGCCACCCAAGTCTCTCCTGATTGGTCAGGGCAAATTCAAATGTATGTTGGCTTTGGACCTTTCAAAAAGTTTCTCCTTATCAGCTCTTTTGGTTTAATTTGATGAATGTTAGTAGGAAAACATAAGTGTATTTTTGAATTCATTATGAACTTAGATAGAGATAGCCAACATGAAGCATTGGAGTAAAGAGCATTCAAAGCATTCATTGTGATTCTAGAGCAAATTTGTGTTGTCATTGTGTGTGTTGTTACAGGTTTGAAGTTATCATCTATCTCTCCTTATGAGTTGAGGAGCCTTCATCCTCCGAAGGGTTTCATCACATAGGTGATATCATTGTTGTTCATCATCATTTGATTTTATCATATTGTTATTGTGCTTAGTCTCTACCTTGTAAGAACACTCTCTTTATCTATCAACTGTGTTGGGAAGCTTGAATGCTATCCCGGGATTTGATTGAGGCAAGTCCCTAAACACCATAACCCCCAAACCCCTTCTCTTCTTCTTGTGTGCAGGTTACAAGTGTGAGATCCAAAAAATATGAAGTTACATGTAGACTGAGCAAGGATTAGGGTTTCACGATCTATCAACAGTTTGGGAATATTCCTCTATGTAAGACTTGGGTGATGGTGCCGTATTCTTTCTACCCCTGCTAACTTCAGATCTGGCATCAGGGCAGTCTCTGTAGCATTTCTCTAGTTTATAGTTCGTGAAGATTCAACCTTTTTGGATTTGGGCAATCCCAAAATAGTCCTCTGACATCTCTACTTCCGGGACCCAGGTTCCGACATCTTCTTGATTCTCCTTGTACAATTGGTTTCTCTATTATGAATTGTGTCATACTGTCATTGAATCATGAACTGTATTAGGAAAACAATGGTCATCATGGAAATAAAGATTCAAGGAGAGCAATCTACATAATATTTGCCAACATTTATGTGGTTTAATCATCCATGTTCAATGAAGTTTTGGTGATAGGACAGTGTATAGGTGCAATGCAATTTGGTGACTCAATATCACTATTCCAAGGATGGTAATGGAGTAAACATAGTTACTGATCATTAGTGTAATGGGAGACTGCCAAGTGTTAGAAGCCTGAAAGGCATTTCAAGAAAACTTGTTAACAACTGGAGTACTGTTAGTGGCATTGGAGGTGCTGTTAGGTTGAATAAAAATGAAACCGTTCTTACAAAGGACAATGCAAATAGTTTGGGTTGAGTAATAGTGGCATCAAAGGTCTGAGGAATCTTGGCAACACGTGCTTCTTCATTTCGACAATTACTTGTTTTTAATACAGTTTAAGAACAACAATCACTAAGACACAAATTGTGCATCTGTTCGGGTGATAGGAACATACGCTACAAATAGAGATGCCATGGTAGCATAGAAGAAATTGCCTTCAATACTTGTTGATGAATCCTCAAAACCAAGTTTCTTGCAAACAGGATCAGAGCAAGTCATGATGACAGGAGCAAACCAAGTCATGGTGACAGGAGCAAACTAAGTCATAGTAACAAATGGAGAAGATACTGTAGCAAAGAAGAAACTGCTTTCAATGCTTATTGTTAAGACTTCAAAGACAATCTCAAAGATACATCACATGAAGAAAACAACAACTATAATGCAAGAGTTTACTCAGTCAAGTGGAGTAAGACTCTTTGGAATTCAAGCTAGTTAGAATGGTGAAGTCAAATTGGTTCATTCTTTAATTTGACTAAGAATAATTGTGATAAGTGAGATTAGGTCAACTAAAAGATATAAGATTGCTTTAAATTAAAGATTTAAATGTTGTTTGAGGAGGCCGCCCTCAGTCTCTCTGACACCATTTCAATAACGTGCAAATTTCAAATATATATTTATGTTCATTAAGCCGACCTTGCCCATCAATTAAGAACAAGCCTTGTATATAAACACAAGTTATAATACACATGATGTGTGAGTAATGTGCGAGAAAAAAGGAAAAATCAAAAGGCACACTTTCTGATATCTGTTTGAATTCTATGCTACATATGTTACGGTTTCATTTGTAAGAAAGATTGTGAAGGATGATGTGTGAGTAGGTATCTGAAATTATTATAATGTTACGGTAGTTAGGGTTTGCTTTTCAAAAAGAGGTTGAGATGATGTATTACTTGTAGCATAAGTGAAGATCAAGTATGGCACATTTGAAGGAATGACAGCAACACATCAAACCTATTATTGAACTACAAAAGGTTAGTGTTTATCAAGAAGAAGTTCTAATGCAACAAGGGAGAACTTTATGATAAATCCATCAGGGTTTGTATGAAGGAGATAAACTTGTATGAAGTATGAATTAGCTCCAATGGCTCAATAGAATAGTATTCCTTGGTCTTGAACTTGGTCCTTGTTTTCTCCCCAATTTGACATTCCTTACCAAAGAAACTAGTAGGTTTGGCAATCTTTCGCATCTCTCTAACTGAAAGTTTAGAGCTGATTTTCACAAGATTTTCAAAGTTGATGTGCCTCATCCTCTTATGCCACAACTAACTCTCATTAGTTTGCCCTAAAAGGCAGCTCTTTCCTTTGACTTCACATAGATTGTACAAGTTATTTTTTATTTTTCTTGCTTCTGCGACACTTTTGCCAGTGCTTGCTCTCTTGATTTCACATCCTTGTGCATAGAAGATGAGATTATAACCTTTGCTGCACATCTAACTTACACTAAGAAGATTGTGCTTGAGACCTTCTACATATAGAACATCTTTTCTCCTATTCTTTCCATCAAGACTTACTATACCTTTACCACATATTTTTGCAGTGGTGTTATCTCCAAACTTGACTAATCCACCATTCCATTTATCAAGCCAGATAAACTTACTTTTATCTCCAGTCATGTGACTTGAGTAATCGTTGTTAATAACCCAAGGATTTTCTTGCCCTTGTGCATGAAATGTAGCTTGGACAATCATTGAGTTTTTCTTGATTTTCTATTCCTTCTAATTTTTATTCTGATTTATAGGAATGTCATTATCTTTGTTGATATCAACTTTCTGATTTAGCCAGTCCACTTTTGCAGTACCTTGCTATGTGACCAAAGTTGTTGCATATATAACATATTATGCTGTAGTCAACTAATGGAGCAAAAGTGTTTCTATTAACAAAGCTACTTCTCTTCATCCTAGATCTGCATTCAATTATTTAGTGACCATACTGATTGGAAATGAAACAGTAACCAGAGAAAGCATAATTAAACTTGTTCATGAATGTGGGTCTAGCAGGAATTAATCTTTCGAAATTTATTTTTTGAGAGATGGCAGGAATGAAATCAACTTCTTCAATTTTTGTACTCTCCTTATTCATTGGGATTTCTTCATTTTCCATTATCTTCTCTGAGTCAGTCTTCTTTGTGGGAGCAGAAGATTGTATGACTTCATCATAGCCCAAACTTGACTTAATAAATAGAGGTCTTTGAATGTTTATTATATCATCCAAAATTTTAGAGCTCTTTTCAAACTTGACATTCTTACTCAACTGATGATGTACCTTTTCAACTTCCTTTCTCAATGAAACAATTTCTTCCTCAAGTTTTAAAAACTCATCTGATTTGGCTTTGAAAATAGTGTTCACCATGTTTGTGATTCTTTTTCCTTCTTCAACTTGAATATTCCATTTAACAATCATCTCTTCCGATTCTATGAGCTTAGTGTTTTGTTCTTCATTTTCATTCCTTGCTATAAGTATAAGGAGGAATATCTATGCATAAATTTTCAATCTAATAAATGTGTTTTCAACAATGACAATGTTGATCTTGTGCATACTAATGTTGATTCAAGGGAGAAAGAATGTAGTTTTCTATTTGATGAACTTACTCATTTTTTTCCTCCGAAGATGATGATACTAAAGGCACATTTATTGCACATGATTTCACATGTGGGGATGAGTTGGAGATTTCTACACTTGAGGATTAATATGATGATGAGAACGATAGTGCAGACGATAACATACAACCTAATTATTTCACTTTTGAGGACATGCATAATAATGGTAGTGTGTAAAGATATTCAATATGAGGGTGTTGAGCTATGTACACCGTGTGTTGAGCCCCAAGCTTTTTCTCTTTTTGTTGATGAACTTTATACTCATTTATATTAGTTAGGTATTGATGATTCTAATATCATTAATTATGATCTTATAATGATCATAGTAATTGTTAAGAACTTGATGAGGATACTTTTATGCACATGATTACCTAGCATGGTAGGGGCCAACATGATTACTAAATAATTGTAAATCATTAAGGTGGGAGAGTTTCAACCCGTTCATGTTGACATATTATAGAATACAACACTTTTGAATATTCATTTGCTCACCATTTGTAATATTATAATTAGCTGATAGGCTTTTATATGTGAGCATTATAGTGCTCAAAATTGTCTCACATAAAAAAATTTAGGCCAGAAAAATTTCTAAACTCATTGGTTGTTCCTATCAGCGTATTCCTTGAACCCCCTATAGGCGCAAGTGCTAGTTTATTTGACCGCAAACAACCAAAACTAAAACTAGACCACTTGCACTTCCACCATAACACCAATTATAGATCGAACACATTTATGGTTTTCTACCAGTGAAATATAGTACACGACCACTAGAATTTGCAAAGCTTAGTTGATCATCTTCGATAATGACAAGACATAGACTTGCATCCCAAGACTACTTAGTTAGTGACCAACTTGTTTAAAGAAGAGAGGTTAACTAAAATCATAGTCTATTTTACCAAGATTCATAGAGAAGGTCTAGGATCCAAAAAGAAAGGGAGTTCAATTAGGCACCGTGTGGGTGGTCTACCTTGTGTGGCTCTAGGTTTTCCTATGTGTTCTGGTTCTCTTTGCAACGTGTTTTGGTTTCTGGTAGTCCCATAAGTTGTTTGGCCTCATGGACGTTATTAAAATCCTTCATTCATTCATTTCTTGGAGACAATCCGACTACCTAATATGGTTGTGGCGTTCATTGAATGGTGAGCAAGGGAACACCTATCAGCATAACAAGCTAACATTTTTTGCATGGTAAATTCTCCCAGCCATCAATCTCCTTCTATTGTTGTACGTCAAGTTCACTACTCACTGATATGATACCAATGGCCCAGATGGATCCTGTGGTCGTCCTTGTACAGTCACTAGCAGGTTGATCATTGATTTAATAATGCAACTACACAGCATAAAAATGATTTAATATGAAGAGATGCCCTAGGGTTTCCTTTCCTTGGGACCAGTTTATTGGAGCCCTTCACCTTCATTGTCATGTATCATAATATCTCCCTCTTTATGTCAAATGTACCTGCATACTTATCTATTTAGTGTTCTCTCCTCCCACCTTTTAAGTATCTCACACTCTTTACTCATCTTCAGTCTTCTCTTTACTCTCTTACGAAGGACAATAGTTGCTGCTCTATTTTTCTATTCCTCAGCAAATGAGATTGCAATGGATTTGGGGCTTCTTGAAGAAATGGTGCAAGATGTCACTCATCTCCACCACTTAATCTCCATTATTCACGAACGTCTTCAAGCTAAAAATGATAGGAGACGCAACTCGTCTATTGAATGGTAGGTTTTTCCTTGAACATCTATGGGGTCTTTGGATTCTTCCATGGATGAAAATGAGAGGAGATTTCTCTACAGAGTGACAATGTTAAGCAAACCTTTTGTCCCCGCACGTCAAGAGTCATAACCATCTTCTTCCCATCATTCTTTTGGAATGGAGAAACCCTACGAGTGTTTCACTTCAAAATTAGAGTGCTAGGAACGTGATGCAAAGGCAGGGGTTAGACTATGTTTTCTATCACAACTTCTAGAGGCTTCTTCAAGCACTTCAACAAAGGCGTTCACCTAGGCACACCTTCTAGACCCTAGCACTTGGCTTCCATATGGCGTCATTCCATGTATACCTTGACTTTGGCATTGTGAGGGCTTGGGCCAAAATTGACATATGCCACAAAAGACATGACAAGACTTCCATGTGATACCATTCAACACCAACTCAACAAGGTCTACACTATTGGTTTTGATGACACTTTGGTTTAGACACTTTTGAGTAGCTTGCCAAACAAAAGACTAAGGTTCACCAAAATTTCAATGTGGGATTAGGAACATCTACAACATGCCACCCAAGTGGTTTTGAAGAGGTCTTGACACCTATCCAATACAAAAAACACAAATGTTGATTGTTCACAATTTTACCCCAAAAACTGCCAAATCTACCCTCACTTGCACCGAGTCTCTAGTATCTTCATACACCCTTCTCCAACCTTTGGCAACCTTATGGAGTCCCCAACAATGCATTCACATCGACAAAACTACCTTCTACTATTCCATTAGCCTGTTACATGAGGATAATAGGCTTACTGTCCAAGATATGCACGTGCAAACCAAAACCTCGAGCACTGCAATTTTGAAATAAGAAAATATATACAATGATATGCCATCTAACCAAATTTGAGGATTTTCTACCGTGGAAATGGTCAGAAATACATTATTTTAGTCCACTGGAAACCCTAACCAGGGTTTTGGATTGTTATTAGAAAAATGCTTATAACTTTCACAAATATGAATGAAAATCTATGAAACAAAAAGGAAAATAAAGTAGACTCAGAGCGCAACAAATTCTAATCGGTTCCAGGTCACTCCATTAACCGTACAGGTTGTACACAAAGACATAAGTACTAGAAATCATGGAAAAGTGTAGGAAAATGAGGTTTTGATCATTGATTTCTTCAAAAATCTTTCAAGCCATCGTACAAATGAGTTTTGGAGGCATATTTATGCCCAACACACTTGCCCCAACTGTCTCCATCGGTCAACCAACTCATTTTTTCAATTAGTTACAAAATGACAACTTTTGCAATTTTCCACCTATGGGCACCAAACTTCACAAAATGACTCAAAATGGTCCAAGTTGACCTTATTTGACCCAAAACCAACTAAACCAAACCTAGAAACCCAAAATTTATCAAATGCCTATATCAAGTCTTGATTGCTCTTGGTGCTCCTGCACCATACACCCAAGGGGAAGAAAACTGAAGTCCCACTTGAGTGCAGGTCTTCAACAGTGTAATCATGCCTAAAAATGTTTGCTTCAATCATCCCTATAGCATCCTCAATGATAAGAACAAAGATGAGAGTGAAAACTCTATTTATCTTGCTTGTCTGCTTCACCCTGCTATAACTCCTCTTAGAAATCTTCAAATGTCTTCTTGACTGATGCATGACAACAGATGGACCATTGGCTCTCCTTTCAAAACCTTTCATTTTGACTTTGGCTGCTACATTGGCCTTCAAAGCAAGTTCTTACTAGGTACTCACCAAGAAATGAAATGAACTTTCATTCTCACGAAGCAACTCAATATCCTCATCCCTTGGACTACCTTTAGGAAACAAAATTGTTTCATCTCCTTCTATAATAGAAATCAAATGCCTTGGTTCCTCTTTTGTATCTACACATGCACCCAAATAATTAGATACTTCAAGTATCTCTTCATCTTTGTATTTCTTATTTGCAATTTTTCTACCTTGCCTATGGCTATCCTTAGAAGTCAATTCGCTACTCCTTCCCTTACTTGGAACAACCTTTAATAGATGTGCTTCCTCTTGACCATCTCCACAAATCAATGCTGTCCTACTCACTGTAATAACAGACTCTTGTACTTGCTCTTCAAAATCTACATTGTTCAACTATGTATGAACCCCCTTATGATTACCTTTATGAGCAAAATCACTGTCATCTGCAACTTCTTTCTGTTGCCCCAGTTATAGTTGCTACTAATTGAATTGTCTTACTTCCATCTTCAACTCAATTTGAAACTTTTGTTGCTCTGAACTTCCTTCCTTCACAAACCCATGCTCATTCATCTATGCAATTGTCTTCATATCAAACTTTTTGTATTTAGCATCTAAATTCCTACCATTTGCAACCTTCCAAACAAGTTTGGGAATATCACCTTTATTGACACCACCTTGTGCTCTAGACATCTGGCATTCTTCATAGGTTGCTTTGCATGACAGACTAGCCCCTAGTATGGAGTCAATGTAATGATTTATGTCCCTGGTTAGAGGCAATGAGTGTGGGAACCCATCCATCACTATATCAGCATGTTCCTTAAGCAAATCTTGGATTTCCAAAGGCAATTCATCAAGCCTAGTTGCTGTCACAACAGTCCTAGGTTTGTTTACGCTTGTAAAGCCCTTGTCTTCCTCTTCTATGGTTTGGACAAACTCCTTACTTACCAACATTACACTAGATCCCACTTGTGATTCTTGAGTTTCTTCTTTCAAAGGTGTCAAGGTGTAAGAAACCACATCCTTCTCTATGGCATAGGTGTTTTTCCTACCATCATGTTTGGCATTTCTATCATACTACCATGGTCTACCAAGAAGCAAATGACAAACATCCATAGGAATGATGTCACACAAGACCTTGCCCTTATAACCCCCTATGTGTAATTCTACCCAACTTTGCTCATTTACTAACACTTGCTGCCCTTTGTGTAACCAAGAGACCTTATAGGGAGTGTCATGAGGTAATGTTTGCAACTTTAGTTTCTCTACCATTTCAATAGAAACCAAATTATCAGTATTACCAGAATCAATGACAATTTTACAACATTTACCTTGGCATTTGCATGTAGTCCTGAAGAGTGTCTTCCTTTGTGGTGGTTCCTTCTCCATGGGCACTTTGATCAAGGTTCTCCTCATCAACAAGGACTCCCCAACTTCTGGTTCTGCATTTGTGATGAAGAATTTACACTTTCACTATCTTCTCCATGAGCAATATGATTTTTTCTTTCACCTCCAAATGAAGTAGTGGACTGATTTTGAGGGCATTGCCATGCTTGATGGCCTACAAATTTATTGCACTTGTAACACTTTCCAGTGAATCCACTTGAGCCTCCTTTATTGCCAAATCTGCCTCTAAAATTTGATCTACCTTCCCTAAAACTGCCCCTTGAACCAGAAGTTTGTTCTTGAACATTACTTGTCTCTCCTTGACTCCCATGTGACTGTCCTGAATCAACAACCAACCCTCTTCCCATGAAACTTGTCTTTCCCCTACCTCTACTTTGTTTTTTCTTGTCTCCTTCTCAGCTTATCTTCAGCCTTCATGGCCAACTAATAGCATTCTTCTACTATTCTTGGACTTGTGAGACTTAATTCATCTAGTAGGCTATACTTTAGCCCATTCAAATACCTTGCAACTTTGTCAACTTCATCCTCCATATGACCTGATGTAATACTCAGTTTGTAGAACTCCTTTGTCTAGGTCTTCACATCCATGTCTTTTTTCTTTGGGTTTTGAAGGTTCTTGTATAGTTGAATAGCATAATCACTAGGTAGGAATTTGCCTTTGAGTTTGGCAACATTCTATCCCAAGAAGTGGTTTTAGGTTTACCTTTCTTTCTCCTCTCATCTTGCACATAGTCCCACCAAAGTGAGGCATGACCCTTCAATTTTGTTCATGCCAATTTTACTTGTTATTTTGCAGGCAAATTTTCAAATTCAAAATATTTGTCTAGCTCACTTATCCAATCAAGAAGCTCTTCACTGTTCAGACTTCCTCCATACACTAGTAGTTCCATCTTTATTTTGGAACCATCTCCTTTGACTACCTTTAGCAACTTCTCAAACTTCAATTCTTCAGGATCTCTCTCTTCCTCAGGTTCTTCTTGTGTTTGGTTATCTACCATCTCTCCTTCTTCCTCTTGATCACTTAGATCCCCTGTGATCACTCCCCTTTTCTGACTTCTTTCAACTGTAGCAAGTCTAGCTTCAAAGGTTTCTCTCAAGTACTCCCTCATCTCTCTTGCATGTTTCTCCTTCAACTCACTCACCTCTCTAGCAACCGTATTCCCTTTTGGAGGCATCTTGGCCTCAATATCACTTCACTATTCCTTCTTGCAGATCTCTCCTGCTCTAATACCAATTTGATGCAGAGGCAGGGGTTAGACTATGTTTTCTATCACAACTTCTAGGGGCTTCTTCAAGCACTTCAACAAAGGTGTTCATCTAGGCACACCTTCTAGACCCTAGCACTTGGCTTCCATATGGCTTCATTCCATGTATACCTTGACTTTGGCATAGTGAGGGATTGGGCTAGAATTGACATATGCCACGAAAGACATGACAAGTCTTCCATCTAATACCATTCAACACCAACTCAACAACAAGGTCTACACTATTGGTTTTGATGACACTTTGGTTTAGACACTTTTGAGTAGCTTGCCAAACAAAAGACTAAGGTTCACCAAAATTTCAATGTGGGATTAGGAACATCTACAACATGCCACCCAAGTGGTTTTGAAGAGGTCCCGACACTTATCCAATACAAAAAACACAAATGTTGACTGTTCACAATTTTACCCCAAAAACTATAAAATCTGTCCTAACAAGACAATCATAAATATTGGCACAAAATCTTGTTGTTTAACCAAACCCTCACTTGCACCGAGTCTCTAGTATCTTCATACACCATTTTCCAACCTTTGGAAACCTTATGGAATCCCCAACAATGCATTTACATTGACAAAACTACCTTCTACTATTCCATCAGCCTGTTACATGAGGATAGCAGGCTTACTGTCCAAGATATGCACGTGCAAACCAAAATCTCGAGCCCTGCAATTTTGAAATAAGAAAATACATACAATGATATACCATCCCACCAAATTTGAGGATTTTCTACCGTGGAAATGGTGAGAAATGCATTATTTTAGTCCACTGGAAACCCTAACCAGCGTTTTGGACTGTTATTAGAAAAATGCTCATAACTTTCACAAATATGAATGAAAATATATGAAACAAAAAGGAAAATAAAGTAGACTCAGAGCACAACAAATTCCAATCAGTTCTAGGTCACTCCATTAATTGTATAGGCTGTATACAAAGACAAAAGTACTGGAAACTGTGGAAAAGTGCAGGAAAATGAGGTTTTGATCATTAATTTCTTTAAAAATCTTTCAAGCCACCATACAAATGAATTTGGGAGGCATATTTATGCCCAAAACACTTGACCCAACTATCTCCATTGGCCAGCCAACTCATTTTTTCACTTAGTTACAAAATGACAACTTTTTTGTGAAAATGACAACTTTTGCAATTTTCCACCTATGGACACCAAACTTCACAAAATGACTCAAAATGGTCCAAGTTGACCTTATTTGACCCAAAACCAACTAAACCAAACCTAGAAACCCAAAATTGATCACATGCCTATATCAAGTCCTGATTGCTCCTGGTGCTCCTGCACTAGAATGGCTGGGAACAACGAAACCAAAGTGCTTGGAACAGTGAAACTTGTGCTTGGAACGATGAAACCCTAGACAGGCGGTAACGAAAATAGTTGCAACAGTCTGTGGCATTCTAAAGACAAGAATGCAAGCCTTATTTTTGAGTAAGGTCAAAGGCAAGAGCAAGAGCAAGACCCAGGTTAGTGGGACAGGAGCCCATTTCTTTTATCTTCTTTTCCTGTTTGTCGGCTACATGTTTGTGACTTTTCCAACAATAAAATAAAACCCAGTACATAAAAAAAAGAAATATTCAAACAGAACCTCTGTTAGAACCGCACCAAAGAAAAAGCAAAAGACAATAAAACACTGAGACCAAGGGCACTCCAAACTGGCAGGGAAGGAAACCTTTTCACAAGACGCATTAACAAAAGTAACTTCAAAATCTGGGAACATGAACCTACAAGTAATCCTGAGATTGAAAAAGAACCTATAGTTATTAGGCTCACAAAGGAACATGCAAATAGAAGAAGAAAAGTTAGCCAGTGTTATGTCAGTAAAATAGAAAGGTAGTGGAAACGTGGGGGTTAGGGAAACCCACATGGACCCGCATGCATGCATGTTAATCCCATATGGCTTTAACATGTCTTGGACTGCAAAGAACCCAATGAACACTTTGTTTATCACGGTAGGAGCTCTAGAGGCTCTATTGCAATAGTCAATAAAATAAGAACACCGTTAGATTCTAGTGGCAGACACAGGGGAAAAACTGACATATGTCAACGCAAAACAGTACAAGCGGATCCTACAATGTAGGCAAGCCAAAATAACAATGAAACTAAAATGGTTGGAGAATAGAAAATGTGTTGCTATACTTCCCAAAGTAACATGTAGTTCTCCAACAACGCCAAAGCTGGGCAAAACCATAGCAAGCTCGCTAGTGGTAGAGCAAGAAGTGTAGTTGGGAACAAATGAGACAGTCGAACAACAGATTGAGGGGCTAAATCAGAAGGATATAAAGCACTTGGATTGCGGTAGCAAGGGAGAAAAAGAGAGGAGGGATAGTCCTTATAGTCCCATGTCAACTCCCTTAATGTTGTCTTCAGAGCTGTATGTTATGGAATTAATGGCTCTGAAGGGAAGAATGGTTAAACTTGAAGCTAAAGATTAGGTGAAAGAAACAAAATTTCAAGAGGTCTTAGAATCCAACCTAATGCTATCACAGGAAAACTAGAACCTTAGGGACCAAGTAAACAAGTTACAACACACATTGGAGTTTGGGCAGTAGTAGATTCTAGCATTAAAACATGATATAGATCAAATCAACAACAACAATGTAAGTCAAACAGTGATAGAAAATTATGATATCCCCCATATCAAGAAAATCCAATCAATCCTCGTAAGCATGGAAGTCAAAGAAACCAAATTAATGGAGAAATTTGAGGCCAAGTCTTAAGACTTAAGTGGTAAAAGGGGAGACAAGGACATAAACAGATCTCATAAAAAAACAAGTTAAATTACAAATGTGGGAAGAAAACGACAGGCAAGACAAACATAATACTAAAAGGGATGAAAGAATACAGAGAAGGAGAAGCAACCGGCAGGGTCGTAAGAGACTTCTTACTAGACAAACTTCAATGGACAGGTTATATACAACAAACAAACAGAATTGATCAAACGACAAAGGGAGAAGAAGGAAGAAATATCAGGGTGACATTGAAAAAATGAGAAGATAAGAACATGATTCTAAGAAACAAAAGGTTTCTCAAAGGTACAATTTTTTTATAGACAAAGATTTAACCTTGGCACAACTAGAGGAAAGGAGGAAGGAGTGAGAGAAGGAACCGTAGCAACAAGAAATGCAAGAAAGGAAGCATGGATGTATAGAGGCAAAGCCCAAATTAATGACAACACCATCCATGATAAATAGGGAGACATGGCCCCCCAGGACCATCTCGCATTGGTAGGCTGGAACTATAGAGGCTACCCTTGGAGGAGGGGACCTCGTTTAGGGCCCATAGCAGAGCAAAATGATGTCATAATCCTCCTTGAAACTCACGAACATGAGGGCTGCAAAGTCCCAGAATTTGAAGGTTACACCAAGTTTTCAGTTTGGAATGAGGTAACTAAAAATGGCAAAGGACATGGGGGAGTGACAATCCTAATAATGAAGGAATGGGAAAGACACATAAGGCTAGAAAAGAAGGACATAAATAATTAGTATATATGGATAAGGATTACAAATCAAAAGTCCATAATTTGGATGGCAACGTGCTACTTTGCTCCATATGGCTTTAAAATGTACAAGAAAAATAACTTAGATAGGGAAGATCCATACGGAGCACTCAAAAAGGACATAACGACATATTGTGCTATGGGCAAGATCATGTTAATTGGAGACTTTAATGCACAAACGACGAATAATCAAGCTTTTTACCTAGAAATGGAGGATGGTCAAAATAGCAACCTGTTATGGATTGAAGAAGAAGAGGACCAAAAGTGGGAAAGGGCATTCCAAGATACAAAAGGTGGGGTTTCACTTTTTGAGCAGAAATGTTAGGGATGTGCAGCCTCCATGATTTAATTATTTGTAATAGCATAAGAGCATGACCGAGCTCTGGAGACATGACATGCCATACCTACAATGGACAAAGCATGGTATACTATCATTTGTTCACATAATGCCATATCTAAGATAAAGGAGATGGAAATTAGAGGTTGTCCTGCAGAAATGAAGCCTGATCACAACCTTATTTATGTAAAGTTTTGTATGCAAAAGGTGAACAACAGGGTAACAGTCCTCAAATAGGTAAAAAAGTGGATGGGTAAGGCAATATTCGTTTGACTAGCGAGAACTAGGACATCTTAAAATCAATGATTGACAAACAACTGCAGGAAAAGAAAGAATATTGGCTACCCTAACAAAAAATAGGGCATAATTGACAGTGAACAACTGATGGCTTTAATTCACAAAGCTCTCCCTGCATGCAAGAGATCCAAGGCTAGAAGAGCCCCCAAAAACAACTTTCCATCGAATCCCCAGTACGATGAGGAATGTAAAACAGCGAAAAGAATGTTGAAAATACCTGGAAAAGAGAAAGCAAATAAGAAAATATATGAGAAATTGGTGAGGACAAAAAAAGAAGAATACATGGAAGTTAGAAGAAAAGAGTTGATTTCTCTGGGAAGGACAAATCCAAGAGGTTTTTGGAGAGAATTGCAACAGATTAGTAGCAAGGTTAAGAGTTGCAATATGCTAAGACACTGTACGAAAGAGACCAGGAAAAAACCACCCCGCTGATAATCAATAACGAGACCAAACTCTTTTCCACAAAGGACATTACAGAAGGAATTAAGAGGTTAGCAATAAGCAAAGCTAAGGACCTAGATGGTTTACAAGCAGAACACGTAAAATGGGGATCGAAAGCCTTAGCACCACACATCAAAAGGATATTTAACAGAGTGATTCAACATGGTTTCCCTACAAACTGGACAACAAGTGTGGTCATTCCTCTTCACAAGAGTAGAGATGTCAACAACCCGTCAAACTACCGCACTAGTATGATCAACCCTCTCTTTGGAAAACTCTTTGGAAGCATGGTGGAACAAAGAATTAGCACTTGGGCAGAAAAGGAGGGCAAGAGGGTGAAAGGGCAAGCGAGTTTTAGAGCTAAGCACTTCACGATTGATCACAATGTCACCCTTAGACATGATTGAAAAAATCTGGGACAAGCAAGGAGGTGAAGTCTTTTGTTGTTTTGTTGACTTCAAAAAATCTTTTGACACAATACCTAGAAGCAAGATTTGGAGTAGAATGGAAGAGCTGGGAATACCATAAGAGTATAGGGCAGCGGTCCATAGACTTTATGATCATGTGCATGCCAAGATCAGAACAAAGGATGGTTTTTTCAAAATGTTTTGGGAGCGACATCGAGGTCAAATAGGGGTGTCTGTTGTCCCCAACTCTTTTCGGGCTCTACATAGACAAGTTAGAGGAGTGGTTAGACAAGAGGGGTGGTGGGGGCATTCATTTAGCCAATTATGTGGTGAAGTTACTGCTATATGTCAATGACCTTACATTGTTGGCAAAAACGACGCATGGTTTGCAAGAACACCTAAGAGCTCTTGAGTTATTTTTCTAGGAGGTGGGAATGCAAGTGAACCTAACTAAAACCAAGATCATGGTCTTCACTTTGAGAAGAACCAAGAAGCAAATAAATTTTGAGTTCGAAGGTAGTTCCCTCGAGGTGGTAGACGAATACAAGTACTTGGGCCTTGATTTCTGCAGTAATCTCAGTTGGGAGACCTGTAAAACAAAGAGAATACAAGGAGGTTGGAAAGCGTTATTCATGCTTCAAAATAGATGTAGATCAACAGAGTTATAGGACTCAAAAACAAAGAAGAGTCTTTTTAGGCTGCTGGTTATTCCGGTGGTGTTATATGGGTGTGAAGTTTGGGGCAGCAGTACATCAACATCAAAATGAAGACAAATAGAAAGGTTACAGAGGCACCTAATCACAAGCAATTTTAAAATTAAAAAAAATAGTTCCTTATGAGATTATCTTAGCTAAAGGAGGAGCTTTTCTAATTGAGGTGATGGCAATAATCCGTCTCTTAGGTTATTTGAAGAGAGTCGAGAACTTGGAGGAACATCATTGGCCCAAGATTGCAGCGGAGGAAAAATTAAAAAGAAGGAAAAACACATGGATGAAGCAAAATGTAAAGTGGGTGAATAAGTGGGGCATTAGCATGCATGAATGTCTAAACACAAACATGGAAATTAAAATGTATGTTAGAGAGAAAGCCAAGGCGACCATGTGGGCTAGACAACTCGAGTGAAAAAAAAGAGCATTATGTCAAAAATTTTAACCCCACATGTGACCATGAGCCAAAATACTACATAGGTGCAGATATCAAGTGGAAAGCTAAAATGTTAATGGCCCAACTTAGAACTAGCTCACACCACCTTAGATGTGAAAAATGGGTAGATATGATTTGTTGTCTAATTACATCGGGTTTAGTGGAAATAGAATGGCATTACATCATGGAATGTAAGGCATACGAGGACATCCAGACAACTACATTGATATGCTAAAGGTGGGGTCTCGAATGACCTTGTTTGAAGAGGAGAGACTGGTTAAAGCGATAGATTTCTTGTGAAGGATTCATAACAGAAGAAAGGGGGTTAGCAATGAAATGGAGGACAACCAGAAGTAGCTTGGGGGCTGCCTGTGGGTCCTTTGTTTCCTTGTTTGTTGCAGCTTGTTTTACCTCTGGGTCCTATAGACTGCGGTCTCATGGACGTCATTAAAAGTAATCAATCAATCAATCATTTTGAAAGAATTGAAAAACTTTCCACTCCATCAAATACACAAGAGTGAAATATCACCGCCACCAAAAATAATTTGCCGATAGGCTTTTATATGTGAGCATTATAGTGCTCAGAATTGTCTCACGCCGTAAAAATAAAAAAAATTCACACCGAAAATTTTTATAAACTCGTCGGTTTTCCTATCGGTGTATTCCTTGAACCTCCTATGAGTACAAGTGCTTGAAATAATACTAGCTCATCGAAACCCTCTACTTCAAGAAAGCCCAAGGAGAAGAAGAAAAAAGGCGGCTTCGAACGCTCATTCCAGAAATACAAGAAAACTGGCAAATTGGAAGATAAGATAATGGAAAGACCAAGAAAATGTTGTTATAGAGGGTAAAGAAAGTGGTGGTGGGAAGAAGAGGAAGGTGGACGTTGTTCGCAAGGAACAAGAAGAAGAAAATGAGGCCTCAAACCCTTGTACAAGCAAAATAGAAAGACGACAAATTTGAAGACAAAGAAAAAGCCAACTTTTCTCTCTATAACAACATTTTCTTGGTCTTTCCATCTGATGGATTTCTTCTTCTGGGATGCCGCATTTACCTTATCTTCCAATTTGCTGGCTTTCTTGTTTTTCTGGGACAAGGGAGGGTTCAGAAGCCTTTTTTTCTTTTCATGGAGAAGAAAGTTTTTCTGTTTTAGGGGAAGCTCTCTGTCCGCATGGTGGAAGACAACGGAGGCCTACATCCATGTAGCTGTCAAAACCAAGACAAAGCTTGGGAAGTAGACGCTTTTGAAACCATAAAGTGAGTATGCGAGTTTTTATATTGCCCATTGAAACCCCAGTGACATTATTTTTATTTTTTGTGTTTAGTTGGTAAGGAGATACTGGATCTGCATCTGGATCAAATCCAGAAGCTCTGCAGGGGTTTCTTGTATTCCACGCAGTAGGAGGCGGGACCGGATCTCTTCTTCTGGAGAGGCTTTCTGTTATTTTGAAACCCTAAAGTGGGTATGCTAGTTTTTATATTGTCCATTGAAACCCTAGTGACATTATTTTTATTCTTTATGTGTTAAGTTCATAAGGAGATAGTGGATCTGTGCCTGGATCGAGTCCGGAAGCTCTGCAGGGGTTTCTTGTATTCCACACAGTAGGAAGTGGCACCGGATCTCTTCTTCTGGAGAGGCTTTCTTTTGGGTTTCACAGTTTACCCGTCTCCCCAGGTGTCCACATCTGTGGTGGAACCCTACAACAGCGTGCTCTCAACTCATTCGCCATTAGAGCATACTGATGTTGTTGTTATGTTCTATGACATCTGCTGTCGTTCGCTTGATATGGAGCGCCCTACTTACACTAATCTTAACAGGATTGTTTTGCAGTTCTGTAACTATCTTTTCTATTCCTAGTTGTTGCCTGCAGGTCTTTAATTGTTTCAAGTAGAGTTTTAATGCGTTATGGTTATCTTTATTGTATCTTTCAGACTAGAGAATATCTTGTAAGTTCTCACAAGTATTATTTTGGATTCCATGAGAATTTTGTTGTACTGACGTTGTTCCATATATTGCATTGTGTAATTCATTTGATTTGCTATCGCAAGTATGTTTTGATTGCTTAGATTCGACAGAGGATTTGTATTTTACCTTTGACCTTGGGACTTTGGGATGTAAGCTTTTGCCAATGCCTGTGCATACACAAGACTAGATATTTTCTCATTGAATGTCTTTGCCACTTCCAAAATGACTGCGACAAAACATATGAAAGCAAGTGTTCGACTGAAAAACAACATTCATTGTAACTTTTCACCATGAACTCGAAACCTTACAAAAAAATGTAGAGATGAAGGTGTCGACAACCCCAACCTCTCTACCAAGCCATTTGATCGCAAGTACCATAGAACTCCAGATTTTTCATTTTCACCAAACTGCCAGCACATGTCGTGAAACTTAAAAATCTTAGAAACTAGAAGGAATTTGACTGTGAAACCTTCGCGTATAATTCTGAAAGGTTCTCAAGATCCTTCTTTCCAGATGGTTTTTTGGAAAACCTCATAGATTGCTCCAAAGAATTATTTTACTGGAACTGCCTTGTTATATGTCGAAAGCAAAACTGCAACTTTGCAATTCTGACTATGCATATCACATCCAATGTCAAGAGATGCCATTAGAAAGCCAAACAAACCACACAAAATAAAAATTACACTTGAAACTATTTTTGGTTGATGTCGGATTGCCCATTCACTCAGATGCTCCTACATTAGACACGCTGAGTAGAAAGTTTGTGAGCATAGGCTCACAAAAGTGGAGTTGAGTAGTCAAACTACCCTTTCAGGTTGCAACCAACCTGCAGCGAACTCCATTGTTGTGTGATGTGCACAAAGTCATTTTTTCTTTCTCTTTTTCCAGCACCTTGCTGGCACAAGCATCATCCTCCTTCCACAACTCCATTCACCATTCTTCTCTCATCTCGTGGATTCACATCCACCATGTACCATCCTCCTCCTCCAAATTCTCTCTACTCTCCTCTCCTCCTTCGTGGGATCCAACCCACCACAAACTGACCACCTCCACCAAAATCTTCCTGTCCACTTATCTACACATAAGTCAATATGAATGAATTTATGAAAATTAAAGATTTCCATATCCTCCCCTATCTTCCCCTCATCTCACTCTTCAATTTCTCCTCTTGTAAATGAAGGTAAACAAAAATCATGATTGAATTCACAAATTTCAGAAAATAGCTCATCCTTCTTTGTTGATGTGACATCTTCCTCTACGTCCTTCGCTGTGATGTTGTCTTCAACTGCTGCAACATGTTTCTCTCCTTCATTCGCTGTAATCTTCTCAAACCATTCACCCTCTATCACCGAAATTTGTGCCAACAAATCTTCTTCATCTTCACCATTCGTTGCAACCTCTTCACATTCCATCGCTGCCATCAACTCCTCTACAACTGCAACCTCATCAATAGCTACAATTTCTTCACTACTCCTTTACCTTCGCCATCTTCAGCCACTGCTACTACACTTGCATCCTCTTTCTCATTCTCCTTATTCGCTGCAACTTTATGCTTGTCTTCACCATGCTCAACAAATTCTTCACGTTGCCATGCTTCCATCCTATCCAATCTCATATTTATTTCAGCCGTCATGTTCAAATTCTTCTTCTTTTCATATTGGCTCCAACCATCCAATATCACGGGTCTCTTCAAAAATGCCTTCATCTCATCTGCTACAATCTTCCACCATCCACATACCACACTCTATAATCTGCAAAAAAATATCTCCACGGCTTCCTATCTCTCAATTTCTCAGGGCTTCTCTCTTATCTGCAACAATCATCTCACGAGCTCTTTCTTACCGCCTTCTACACTCTACCCGCAGGTCCTAGTGGATCCTCTCCACGCTCAGGATTACCTGCTCTGATACCATTTAATGCAGAGGGTGCTCCCCTCTTGACAACAACAAAACAATTCACTCACAAACACAAAGACAATTCCATAGACATTGCTCTGCCCAAATTATATGTTATGGAGTAAAATGTGGACACATATCTTTTTACCTTCTTGTTTAGCTCCTAGGTGCTCGTGATGATATATTACATTCTAAATATTCATCTCGATGCAAAATTCTCCAAAACCAATGTAAATTGGGAACAAGGGGCTGTTGGCAAGAGACACTATATGGATTCATGGTTGTTGTCATTGATGGCAACAAAGGTCATCCCACATATCCGCAAGTCATGATGTGTCTCTACCGGAAGTCAGAATAAAGAATGTTGTGGTCCGGTGAACAAGAACAGAGCATGTGGCAAGGTCCGACAGATTGGTCCGGATCTCTCAGAGGAAGTGTCTTGGTGCAGTGCGGATTTGGGGAAGTCAAGAGGACTACCTTGAATGGTATATTCCAAGGATTTAGCCTCCGGTGATGGACAAGAAAAAAGATATGAATGGTTGAGTACCGGATTCCTGAGAGACAGTGAAAACAGAGGAAGAACTGACTGGCAGAGTATCAGACTGCTTTCCGGATGTGTTACTGTTGATGACAGAGGTTGTGAAGGCATGAATCATGTTTGGCTGACATGATTAATGATATCTACAAGTATATGCTTGATCCGCATTGCTTGGTGAGGAAGGATTCAGCCGACAGAACAAAAGTTTGTAAGAAACTAGACTGTTCCGGATGCCGACTAGAAAGGTGATGAAATTACTTGTGCGGATATATATATAGAGGATGGATTTAGTTGTGAAGGGGGGGATGATGTGAAGAAATATGCGAATAAGTCCAGAATAGAGCAGAGGTAGCAAAAAGGATCCGGTATGTGAAAGATAGCAGAATAAAGAACAGAGGAAAGATGAAGTGCAGCAGATCAGTGTACTGAGCCTAACCGGAACTGAACTCCAGCATATGCAGATGCTTCAAATCAGTTCAAGACTGTGATTCTCATCACTTTGTAGACAGTGTGTCTTCTTGTAGGCAGTGGGCCTCTTGTGAGCAGTGTGCTCGGGCAGTGAGCCCTAATTGGCAAGTGCCATTTTTGTAATTTCCTATTCTTCTAACAGAGAATAATTTTGGGTTAATCACCCCGTGGTTTTCTCCCTTAACAGGGTTTCCACGTCAAAAATACTGTGTCATGTGTTTCTTATTTCATGATTAATGTTTTTGTGTTTGATTTTATGCTGCATCAATTAAAAGGAAAGTTCAATAAGGGAAATAATTAGGATAACTGATTCACCCCCCCCTCTCAGTTATCAACAATTGGTATCAGAGCTAAGTTCCTCCTAATAGAGCCTAACAGCTTGAGGAAGATCTGGGATTTCAAATGGATGCATATGGTTTAAGGGAACAACTCAAGACTGCTCTTGAGGATCTTGAACAGTCAAATTCTGAAGTCAGTGAATTAAAGGAAAGACTCAAACAGGCTAATGAATTCATGAGAGAATTAAAAGACAAATTAAGTCTCTCTATGAAAAAGAGAAAGGAGCTGCTTCAACAGTTGGCAAGACAAAGTGAAGAAAGCAATACAAATGAAGAATTGACTGAGCAAACCAAGTTATGTGAAAAGTTATCAAAAGAAGTCATTATGTTAAGACATGAAATGGAATCAGGAACTATAAAGTTTACTCAAGAGATTGAAGAAAAAAGAAAGGCTGAAGACAATCTAAGACAATCTCTTAAAGAAAAATCAGAAGAATGCCACCAGATGGACAGGATTATCAGACATCTTGAATCTGATCTTGAAGATGCCAAAGATAATGAAGGAAAACTTGAGGATCAAATTGCCTCTCTCAAAAGAGACCTTCAAACAGCAAATGAATATAAAGAGAAATTCAAGATAAGTTCTGCTCAACTTGAAGTTCTTCTTGGAAGTCAAAAGAGGACAGATGACAAGTATGGTTTGGGATATGAGAAAGGAGAAAGCTCCGGATCCGGTCAGAAGAATCTTGGATCAGAAAATCCAAGGAGCAGGCCTAGAAGACCTCCGGTAAGACAGCCAAATGCTCAAAGATATCCATCCTTCAATGGATACTGCCACAGCTGCAACCACTTTGGTCACAAAGCTGATCAGTGCAGAATGAGAATGAATCAGATTAATTCATCCTTCTCCGGACAGTGCTTCAACTGCAAAAGGTATGGACACAAATCCCATGAATGCAGAATTATGCAAATAAACAAATCATTCAAAGGTAGATGCTTCACATGCAATAGAGTAGGTCATAGGGCTAATCAATGCAGATCAAGAGGATATCAGTCAAATATGCAAAGAAATGTTATTTGCCAAATCTGCAATAGGTCCGGTCATAATGCTAAAGTCTGCAGAAACAAGAATCAGGACAAAAGAGGTCCGGTGTATAATCAGAATCAAGACAAGGGTAAACAAAAGATGAATGCGGATGAGGTTAGGAATCAGATGAGCAAGATTTGGGTGAAGAAAAGTTCAGAGAATGTAGAGGTTGGATCCGCACCAGACTCTGGTGCTGATATTTCTTCCGAAAATTAAAAAGTGAGCTCAGGGTCAGGGGGAGACTCAAAGAAAATCTTGTTCCCCCAGCCAAACAAGTGGTGCCGGATGTGGCACAAGATGCGGATCAAAGGGTTTGTAGATATGAGTCTTGAGATACTTCAGTCAAGTTTTCAGAGGTCCGCATGGAGTTATGAAGAAGCTGTGATTGATCAAATAAGACCTGTTCAGGGAGATGCTCCGGTATGATAAAGGATTACAAAAAGGTCCGGAAAGATCCGGAAATGCACTATCGTGTTCTACGGATTGGACAGAGTGTTTGGGATGTTCTTGTAATATGTTACCTCGATTTATTCATGATTGAAAGATCCGGATGATATCCACAGATCAGGACTAATCCGGGATACTCCAAACTATCCAGACAAGGCAAACCGGAATGATGTAGGTGAAGCATTTATTGCAGACAGATATTAGGGTTCGCGGAGCAATTTAAGGGATTTCTCAAAGGTCATTTGCTCATTCTGCACTCGAGAAGAAGCGAAAAGTGGAGCTCTGCAACAAGGTTCATCAAGCACACCAAGGATCTCCTGCCGAAGTTATTGCATAAAGAAATCAATTCAACCACTCCGTGCAAACTGAAGGCGCATAAGGTATTCTCCGTTTTTCATTACCTCACTGCAAATCTTTGAAGAATGGCTACTCCAAACATAGTTAAGATCTCTGATAGACCTCGCCCCTCATTCAAGAAACATCCCTACAAATCATTGGAGGTAGATCCACTAGGAGCCTTCTCTAGTGTTCCTCACGGAGTTTTACATACCGAAGACATTAGGGTTTACATACATGCAAGCATTGAGGAATTTGGGGAATTCAAATTAAGAGACCTCTATCACAAGCAGCTGATAGACAATGCCTTTGAGCTTAAACCAGAGTATAAGGATATCCAGAAGAAACAATTTGAGCAATTTATTCATTTCCCCTGCTTTGAAGAAGATGAATGGGTCCGGTATGTACTGAGCAGGATGCATGACAACTTTCTATGGCTAGATAGACCCTGCAAGATCACAAAAGAGGCAATTAGAGCAGTAAAGGGTCTATACTCTTCCGGAGGGGTACCTATCCTCAAATCTGTCAAGAACAACATTGTAACTGAGGCCACCGGATCAAAATTTGATAAGAGGGCAATGACCATTGAAGATATTTCGGATCCTGATATCAAATATGCATCAATGATAATAGGATACAAGATCTATCACTCCAGCAGGGAGAATTCTGTATCCGGAACTGCAGTATACACTGCCTATGAAATGCTAAGAAAGAATGCAGAATATGATCTCTGCGAACTACTGCTAAGCCAATTAATGGAAAATATACAAAAAATCAAGAAGGATAAGAAGAATTCCTTAAGTATGGTACTCTTATTGTATGTCTATTCTTCTACTTCATGAATGAGCTACCTGGAACAAGTGGATGGGTATGGCAGAATGACAAACCTGTTGCAGTCCAGATAAGAGACTATTTGCATGGACTTGGGGATGCAAAAGCGAGAAATACAGCTCTATGGGGATACTTCAAAAACTTTCAAAGCATGATGCAAGCAAGAGAGAGAATTCCCCAGTCTCTTGTTGAAAAATACAAAGACTCAGTGTGCTTTATGGTTGACACTGATCAGTGCCTAATGGAGGCAGTGGAGCCAAGGACTGTCTGGATCATGCCCATGGGGTATGAAGTGGATGAACAGATAGTGGAGCTGCATGTTCAACACATGCTAAGTCAGCCTAAAGATCCTAAGGCAGAAAGGTTTGGAACCTTTGAGGAGCTGAGTGTAAAAATACATGTAGAACTCAGGGAACCTGAGATTAAAAGAAAGGTGAGAAAAGAAGTAGAGCACATTGCTCAAGGCCTAGGCATCTCAAAAGAGGCACTTGATGCCAGCCGGGAAAAGAGGAGGAAGGCTGAGGAAGAAGAGAAAAGTAAAGAAAGTGCTCCGGTTGAAGCTCCCACCCGGACCAGATCATCAAAGAGATCTGCACCTCCCACAACCAAAAGTTCTAAACCGGAAGTCCAGGCATCCGGTAAGAGATCCAAGACAAAAGCCACAAGGGCTTATGGAAGCCAAAAGGATGAAGAGGAAACAGAGTCAGATGAGGGAATAAAAGAAATAAAGAAACAGAAGAAGAAAGGATCCGGTAAGCCCACCATAGGCCAAGACAAGGATGAAATGGCAGAGGTAACTGTTGAAAAGCCCACTCTGTCTCTAGAGAGCATAATCAAGTCGGTCACGGTGGATGGAAACCTTCAACCAATGACTGAATCCTATGATGACTTCAGTGAGGCTGACCAAAAGACTCTGCAGGAAGCCACAGTTAAATATCTGAACATATATAATAAGGCTTTCATTGAGATCATATCTCTCATTCCTAAAAGCCTAGAAAAGGAATTGGAAGTAAGAAAGAATAATGCTCATGCTAAAGATCTTGAGATCCGGGAGCAGATAGCTATTCAGCTATATCCTCAAATTGATCCCAAGACAATGAACATTATCTTCAAGGACTGCAAAGATGAGTTCAGAAGCAAAGCCAGGATGAATCAACTCATGCTTGGTGAGACTGACAAAGTGGCCCAAGAAACAGAAGAGATCCTCCGGAAGGCCTTCAAAAGGTTCAATCTTCCTGTTGTAGAGGACTTAGGTGCAGAAACAGCTGCTGATTTGGAATCTTCTGTTCCGGAAGAAGTGAGCCCTGAACAGACAAATATCTCTCCTCCGGTTTCCCCTACAGTCTCCGGATCCAAAGAAGAAGAGCAATTACAGGAGAAGGAAGCAGTGGTGAAAGACAAAGAGGTTGACAGTTCTAAGACTGCAGAAGAAAAGAAACATCTGTCTCCGGCAAGAGACACTGCACAAACTGTTCAACAATTTTTGAGCAAAGAAACTTTAGAGATTGATGAACCGGAGCTTCTAAAAGGCCCATTTGATTTTGACTCTCTCTCTCCGGTACAAACAATGAAGATAGCTTCATTTGCAAATGCCAAGGCAAATGAAAAGCTCCTGAAGTCTCATATGGAAGACTGTGAGTTGATAGAGGCTGCTTCCGGAGTACTTGTAAAGATTATGCCATCAATCCAAATAGATCCGACAGCCTCCACTTCCGGTAATCTAAAAACCTTAGTCAGCAGTGTTGATACACATTTTGATTCTCTAGAAAAATCAGCTGAAGAAAAGGTCCGGAAGGAATTTTTGGATAAGAGATTTTCAGAAATATTAGAATTAATCTCTAAAGATAGGAAGATTGTAAGCATTGGAATAAAGAGCTTAGAGAATGCTCTTAAGGATGGCGGTGACATCTATAAATTTTGTATATCCTGGTCAAAGGCAACAGCAGCATTTGACAAGAAAATAAAAGAGGAACAGGATAAGCTACAAAGCTTATCTCAAAGTTTTGATCCTCTCTCTTCCTCTATAATAAATCAAGAATGTTAGACTATTGCAGTCTTGAATGAAATAAAGAATCTTGAGAAGGAAAGAAAGAACATCACTAACCGGATGGGAGAACTTAGAAGGATTATAATCCCTAAGTTGGAAACTATGCATGAGGCCATCAGTGATGCTCAGACCACCGCCCAAACAAAAGATCCGACAGATCTCAAGCGGGCAGAAGCTTTTGCATTTTTGTTAAGTGGTCACATTTCAATTTTGGATAGAATGAAGCAAAGTTGGGCTACAGAAATGATCCAATTGCAGACATCCTTTGCAGACATTCTTCAGTACATGTGAGTATGTAAATATACGGCTATATATAGAAAATTTTTGAAAATTTTTGTGTGCGGACCCTACCCTTTGCCATTGATGTCAAAGGGGGAGTGAGGAGCAGTGAAAAATGAGGAATCCAACTAAGGGGGAGTTCCGGAAATTGTATATAAAGACAGAGCATCAGCAAAGGGGGAGCATAGTGAAAACACTTAGTCATTTTTCACTAAGTGTTGCCATCAATGCCAAAGGGGGAGATTGTTGGCAAGAGACACTATATGGATTCATGTTTGTTGTCATTGATGGCAACAAAGGTCATCCCACATATCCCGCAAGTCATGATGTGTCTCTACCGGAAGTCAGAATAAAGAATGTTGTGGTCCGGTGAACAAGAACAGAGCATGTGGCAAGGTCCGACAGATTGGTCCGGATCTCTCAGAGGAAGTGTCTTGGTGCAGTGCGGATTTGGGGAAGTCAAGAGGACTACCTTGAATGGTATATTCCAAGGATTTAGCCTCCGGTGATGGACAAGAAAAAAGATATGAATGGTTGAGTACCGGATTCCTGAGAGACAGTGAAAACAGAGGAAGAACTGACTGGCAGAGTATCAGACTGCTTTCCGGATGTGTTACTGTTGATGACAGAGGTTGTGAAGGCATGAATCATGTTTGGCCGACATGATTAATGATATCTACAAGTATATGCTTGATCCGCATTGCTTGGTGAGGAAGGATTCAGCCGACAGAACAAAAGTTTGTAAGAAACTAGACTGTTCCGGATGCTGACTAGAAAGGTGATGAAATTACTTGTGCGGATATATATATAGAGGATGGATTTAGTTGTGAAGGGGGGGATGATGTGAAGAAATATGCGAATAAGTCCAGAATAGAGCAGAGGTAGCAAAAAGGATCCGGTATGTGAAAGATAGCAGAATAAAGAACAGAGGAAAGATGAAGTGCAGCAGATCAGTGTACTGAGCCTAACCGGAACTGAACTCCAGCATATGCAGATGCTTCAAATCAGTTCAAGACTGTGATTCTCATCACTTTGTAGACAGTGTGTCTTCTTGTAGGCAGTGGGCCTCTTGTGAGCAGTGTGCTCGGGCAGTGAGCCCTAATTGGCAAGTGCCATTTTTGTAATTTCCTATTCTTCTAACAGAGAATAATTTTGGGTTAATCACCCTGTGGTTTTCTCCCTTAACAGGGTTTCCACGTCAAAAATACTGTGTCATGTGTTTCTTATTTCATGATTAATGTTTTTGTGTTTGATTTTATGCTGCATCAATTAAAAGGAAAGTTCAATAAGGGAAATAATTAGGATAACTGATTCACCCCCCCCTCTCAGTTATCAACAGGGGCCTATATTTTACCTTACCTCAGACCTAAAAGGAGCCCAAAGGCTGGGGCGGTACCGCCCAAGTCTCTCCTGATTGGTCAGGGCAAATTCAAATGTATGTTGGCTTGGGACCTTTCAAAAAGTTTCTCCTTATCGGCTCTTTTGGTTTAATTTGATGAATGTTAGTAGGAAAACATAAGTGTATTTTTGAATTCATTATGAACCTAGATAGAGATAGCCAACTTGAAGCATTGGAGTAAAGAGCATTCAAAGCATTCATTGTGATTCTAGAGCAGATTTGTGTTGTCATTGTGTGTGTTATTGCAGGTTTGAAGTTATCATCTATCTCTCCTTATGAGTTGAAGAGCCTTCATCCTCCTAAGGGTTTCATCACATAGGTGATATCATTGTTGTCCATCATCATTTGATTTCATCATATTGTTATTGTGATTAGTCTCTACCTTGTAAGGACACACTCTCTTTATCTATCAACTGTGTTGGGAAGCTTGAATGTTATCCCGGGATTTGACTGAGGCAAGTCCCTAAACACCATAACCCCCAAACCCCTTCTCTTCTTCTTGTGTGCAGGTTACAAGTGTGAGATCCAAAAAATATGAATATACATGTAGACTGAGCAAGGATTAGGGTTTCACGATCTGTCAACAGTTTGGGAATATTCCTCTATGAAAGACTTGGGAGATGGTGCCCTAGTCTTTCTACCCCTACTAACTTCAGATCTGGCATCAGGGCAGTCTCTGTAGCATTTCTCTAGTTTACAGTTCCTGAAGATTCAACCTTTTTGGATTTGGGCAGTCCCAAAATAGTCCTTTGACATCTCTACTTCTGGGACACAGGTTCCGACATCTTCCTGATTCTCCTTGTAAAATTGGTTTCTCTATTATGAACTGTGTCATACTGTCATTGAATCATGAACTATATTAGGAAA
The DNA here is from genome assembly GCA_027924645.1 of Cunninghamia lanceolata. Lineage (NCBI taxonomy): Eukaryota > Viridiplantae > Streptophyta > Pinopsida > Cupressales > Cupressaceae > Cunninghamia > Cunninghamia lanceolata. The sequence continues at coordinate 21,770,641 of BSBN01000237.1, read as the reverse complement.
CAATGGTCATCATGGAAAGAAAGATTCAAGGAGAGCAGTCTACATAATATTTGCCAACATTTATGTGGTTCAATCATCCATGTTCAATGAAGTTTTGGTGATAGGACAGTGTACAGGTGTGATGCAGTTTGGTGAATCAATATCACTATTCCAAGGATGGTAACGGAGTAAACATAGTTACTGATCATGAGTGTAATGGGAGACTGTCAAGTGTTAGAAGCCTGAAAGGCATTTCAAGAAAACTTGTTAACAACTGGAGTACTGTTAGTGGCATTGGAGGTGCTATTAGGTTGAATAAAAATGAAACCGTTCTTGCAAAGGACAATGCAAATAGTTTGGGTTGAGTAATAGTGGCATCAAAGGTCTGAGGAATCTTGGCAACACATGCTTCTTCATTTCGACAATTACTTGTTTTTAATACAGTTTAAGAACAACAATCACTAAGACACAAATTGTGCATCTGTTCGGGCGATAGGAACTAAGTGAGTCATGTCGACAAGAACATATGCTACAAATAGAGATGCCATGGTAGCAAAGAAGAAATTGCTTTCAATACTTGTTGATCAATCCTCAAAACCAAGTTTCTTGCAAATAGGATCAGAGCAAGTCATCACAACAGGAGTAGACCAAGTCATGGCGACAGGAGCAAACTAAGTCATAGTAACAAATGGAGAAGATACTGTAGCAAAGAAGAAACTGCTTTCAATGCTTATTGTTAAGACTTCAAAGATAATCTCAAAGATACGTCACATGAAGAAAACAACAACTGTAATGCAAGAGTTTACTCAGTCAAGTGGAGTAAGAGTCTTTGGAATTCAAGCTAGTTAGAATGGTGAAGTCAAATTGGTTCATTCTTTAATCTGACTAAGAAATATTGTGATGAGTGAGATTAGGTCAACTAAAAGATATAAGATTGCTTTAAATTAAAGATTTAAATGTTGTTTGAGGAGGCCGCCCTCAGTCTCTCTGACACCATTTCAATAATGTGCAAATTTCAAATATATATTTATGTTCGTTAAGCCGACCTTGCCCATTAATTAAGAACAAGCCTTGTTAATAAACACAAGTTACAATACACATGATGTGTGAGTAATGTGCGAGAAAAAAGGAAAAATCAAAAGGCACACTTTCTGATATCAGTTTGAATTCTATGCTACATATGTTAGGGTTTCATTTGTAAGAAAGATTGTGAAGGATGATGTGTGACCAGGTATCTGCAATTATTATAATGTTACGGTAGTTAGGGTTTGCTTTTCAAAAAGAGGTTGATATGATGTATTACTTGTAGCATAAATGAAGATCAAGTATGGTGCATTTGAAGGAATGACAGCAACACATCAAACCTATTACTGAACTACAAAAGGTTAGTGTTTATCAACAAGAAGTTCTAATGCAACAAGGGAGAACTTTATGATAAATCCATCAGGGTTTGTATGAAGGAGATAAACTTGTATGAAGTATGAATCAACTCCAATGGCTCAATAGAATAGTATTCCTTGGTCTTGAACTTGGTCCTTGTTTACTCCCCAATTTGACATTCCTTACCAAAGAAACTACTAGGTTTGGCAATCTTTGGCATCTCTCTAACTGAAAGTTGAGAGCTGATTTTCACAAGATTTTCAAAGTTGATGTGCCTCATCCTCTTATGCCACAACTAACTCTCATTAGTTTGCCCTAAAAGGTAGCTCTTTCCTTTGACTTCACACAGATTGTACAAGTTATTTTTTATTTTTCTTGCTTTTGCGACACTTTTGCCAGTGCTTGCTCTCTTGATTTCACATCCTTGTGCATAGAAGATGAGATTATAACCTTTGCTGCACATCTAACTTACACTAAGAAGATTGTGCTTGAGACCTTCTACATATAGAACATCTTTTCTCCTATTCTTTCCATCAAGACTTACTATACCTTTACCACATATTCTTGCAGTGGTGTTATCTCCAAACTTGACTAATCCACCATTCCATTTATCAAGCCAGATAAACTTACTTTTATCTCCAGTCATGTGACTTGAGTAATCGTTGTTAATAACCCAAGGATTTTCTTGCCCTTGTGCATGAAATGTAGCTTGGACAATCATTGAGTTTTTCTTGATTTTCTATTCCTTCTAATTTTTATTCTGATTTATAGGAATGTCATTATCTTTGTTGATATCAACTTTCTGATTTAGCCAGTGCACTTCTGCAGTACCTTGCTATGTGACCAAAGTTGTTGCATATATAACATATTATGTTGTAGTCAAATAATGGAGAAAAAGTGTTTCTATTAACAAAGCTACTTCTCTTCATCCTAGATCTGCATTCAATTATTTTGTGACCATACTAATTGCAAATGAAATAGTAACCAGAGAAAGCATAATTAAACCTGTTCATGAATGTTGGTCTAGCAGGAATTAATCTTTTGAAATTTATTTTTTGAGAGATGGCAGGAATGAAATCAACTTCTTCAATTTTTGTACTCTCCTTATTCATTGGGATTTCTTCATTTTGCATTTTCTCTGAGTCAGTCTTCTTTGTGGGAGTAGAAGATTGTATGACTTCATCATAGCCCAAACCTGACTTAATAAATAGAGGTCTTTGAATGTTTATTATATCATCCAAAATTCTAGAGCTCTTTTCAAAATTGACATTCTTACTCAACTAATGATGTACCTTTTCAACTTCCTTTCTCAATGAAACAATTTCTTCCTCAAGTTTTAAAAACTCATCTGATTTGGCTTTGAAAATAGTGTTCACCATGTTTGTGATTCTTTTTCCTTCTTCAACTTGAATATTCAATTTAACAATCATCTCCTCCAATTCTATGAGCTTGGTGTTTTGTTCTTCATTTTCATTCCTTGCTATAAGTATAAGGAGGAATATCTATGCATAAATTTTCAATCTAATAAATGTGTTTTCAACAATGACAATGTTGATCTTGTGCATACTAATGTTGATTCAAGGGAGAAAGAATGTAGTTTTCTATTTGATGAACTTACTCATTTTTTTCCTCCGAAGATGATGATACTAAAGGCACATTTACTACACATGATTTCACATGTGGGGATGAGTTGGAGATTTCTACACTTGAGGATTCATATGATGATGAGAACGATAGTGCAGACGATAACTTACAACTTAATTATTTCACTTTTGAGGACATGCATAATAATGGTAGTGTGTAAAGATATTCGATATGAGGGTGTTGAGCTATGTACACCGTGTGTTGAGCCCCAAGCTTTTTCTCTTTTTGTTGATGAACTTTATACTCATTTATATTAGTTAGGTATTGATGATTCTAATATCATTAATTATGATCTTATAATGATCATAGTAATTGTTAAGAACTTGATGAGGATACTTTTATGCACATGATTACCTAGCATGGTAGGGGCCAACATGATTACTAAATAATTGTAAATCATTAAGGTGGGAGAGTTTCAACCTGTTCATGTTGACATATTATAGAATACAACACTTTTGAATATTCATTTGCTCACCATTTGTAATATTATAATTAGCCAATAGGCTTTTATATGTGAGCATTATAGTGCTCAAAATTGTCTCACGCTGTAAAAAAAAATTAGGCCAGAAAAATTTCTAAACTCATTGGTTGTTCCTATCAGCGCATTCCTTGAAGTCCCTATAGGTGCAAGTGCTAGTTTATTTGACTGCAAACAACCAAAACTAAAACTAGACCACTTGCACTTCCACCATAACACCAATTATAGATCGAACACATTTATGGTTTTCTACCAGTGAAATATAGTACACCACCACTAGAATTTGCAGAGCTTAGTTGATGATCTTCGATAATGACAAGACATAAACTTGCATCCCAAGACTACTTAGTTAGTGACCAACTTGTTTGAAGAAGAGAGGTTAACTAAAATCATAGTCTATTTTACCAAGATTCATAGAGAAGGTCTAGGATCCAAAAAGAAAGGGAGTTCAATTAGGCACTGTGTGGGTGGTCTACCTTGTGTGGCTCTAGGTTTTCCTATGTGTTCTGGTACTCTTTGCAACGTGTTTTAGTTTCTGGTAGTCCCATAAGCTGTTTGGCCTCATGGACGTTATTAAAATCCTTCATTCATTCATTTCTTGGAGACAATTCGACTACCTAATATGGTTGTGGCGTTCATTGAATGGTGAGCAAGGGAGCACCTATCAGCATAACAAGCTAACATTTTTTGCATGGTAAATTCTCCCAGCCATCAATCTCCTTCTGTTGTTGTACGTCAAGTTCACTACTTACTGATATGATACTAATGGCCTAGATGGATCCTGTGGTCGTCCTTGTACATGCAGTAGCAGGTTGATCGTTGATTTAATAATGCAACTACATGGCATAAAAATGATTTAATATGAAGAGATGCCCTAGGGTTTCCTTTCCTTGGGACAAGTCTATTGGAGCCCTTCACCTTCATTGTCCCGTATCATAATATCTCCCTCTTTATGTCAAATGTACCTGCATACTTGTCTATTTAGTGTTCTCTCCTCCCACCTTTTAAGTATCTCACACTCTTTACTCATCTTCAGTCTTCTCTTTACTCTCTTACGAAGGACAATAGTTGCTGCTCTGTGTTTCTATTCCTCGGCAAATGAGATTGCAATGGATTTGGGGCTTCTTGAAGAAATGGTGCAAGATGTCACTCATGTCCACCACTTAATCTCCATTATTCACAAATGTCTTCAAGCTAAAAATGATAGGAGACACAACTCGTCTGTTGAATGGTAGGTTTTTCCTTAAACATCTATGGGTTCTTTGGATTCTTCCATGGAGGAAAATGAGAGGAGATTTCTCTACAGAGCAACAATGTTAAGCAAACCTTTTGTCCCCGCACGTCAAGAGTCATAACCATCTTCTTCCCATCATTCTTTTGGAATGAAGAAACCCTACGAGTGTTTCACTTGAAAATTAGAGTGCTAGGAATGTGATGCAGAGGCAGGGGTTCGACTACGTTTTCTATCACAACTTCTAGAGGCATCTTCAAGCACTTCAACAAAGGTGTTCATCTAGGCACACCTTCTAGACCCTAGCACTTGGCTTCCATATGGCGTCATTCCATGTATAACTTGACTTTGGCATTGTGAGGGCTTGGGCCAAAATTGACATATACCACAAAGACATGACAAGACTTCCATGTGATACCATTCAACACCAACTCAACAACAGGGTCTACACTATTGGTTTTGATTACACTTTGGTTTAGACACTTTTGAGTAGCTTGCCAAACAAAAGACTAAGGTTCACCAAAATTTCAATGTGGGATTAGGAACATCTACAACATGCCACCCAAGTGGTTTTGAAGAGGTCTTGACACCTATCCAATACAAAAAACACAAATGTTGATTGTTCACAATTTTACCCCAGAAACTGTCAAATCTACCCTCACTTGCACCGAGTCTCTAGTATCTTCATACACCCTTCTCCAACCTTTGGCAACCTTATGGAGTCCCCAACAATGAATTCACATCGACAAAACTACCTTCTACTATTCCATTAGCCTGTTACATGAGGATAATAGGATACTGTCCAAGATATGCACGTGCAAACCAAAATCTCGAGCCTTGCAATTTTGAAATAAGAAATATATACAATGATATGCCATCCCACCAAATTTGAGGATTTTCTATTGTGGAAATGGTGAGAAATGCATTATTTTAGTCCACTAGAAACCCTAACCAGGGTTTTGGACTGTTATTAGAAAAATGCTTATAAATTTCACAAATATGAATGAAAATATATGAAACAAAAAGGAAAATAAAGTAGACTCAGAGCACAACAAATTCCAATCAGTTCCAGGTCACTCCATTAACCGTATAGGCTGTATACAAAGACAAAAGTACTGGAAACTGTGGAAAAGTGTAGGAAAATGAGGTTTTGATCATTGATTTCTTCAAAAATCTTTCAAGCCACCATACAAATGAGTTTTGGAGGCATATTTATTCCCAACACACCTAACCCAACTGTCTCCTTCAGCCAACCAACTCATTTTTTCACTTAGTTACAAAATGACAACTTTTTTTTTGAAAATGACAACTTTTGCAATTTTCCACCTATGGGCACCAAACTTCACAAAATGACTCAAAATGGTCCAAGTTGACCTTATTTGACCCAAAACCAACTAAACCAAACCTAGAAACCCAAAATTGATCTCATGCCTATATCAAGTCTTGATTGCTCTTGGTGCTCCTGCACCAAAATGGCTGGGAACGACGAAACCAAAGTGCTTGGAACAGTGAAACTTGTGCTTGGAACGATGAAACCCTAGACAGGCGGTAACGAAAATAGTTGCAACAGTTTGTGGCATCCTAAAGACAAGAATGCAAGCCTTATTTTTGAGTAAGGTCAAAGGCAAGAGCAAGAGCGAGACCCAAGTTAGTGGGACAGGAGCCCATTTCTTTTATCTTCTTTTCCTGTTTGTTGGCTACATGTTTGTGACTTTTCCAACAACAAAACAAAACCCAGTGCATAAAAAAAAGAAAGATTCAAACAGAACCTCTATTAGAACTGCACCAAAGAAAAAGCAAAAGAGAATAAAACACTGAGACCAAGGGCACTCCAAACTGGCAAGGAAGGAAACCTTTTCACAAGACACATTAACAAAAGCAACTTCAAAATCTGGGAACATGAACCTACAAGTAATCCTGAGATTGAAAAAGAACCTACAGTTATTAGGCTCACAAAGGAACATGCAAATAGAAGAAGAAAAGCTAGCCAGTGCTATGCCAGCAAAATAGAAAGGTAGTAGAAACGTTGGGGTTAGGGAAACCCACATGTACCCGCATGCATGCATGTTAATCCCATATGGCTTTAACATGTCTTGGACTGCAAAAAACCCAATGAACAGTTCGTTTATCATGGTAGGAGCTCTAGAGGCTCTGTTGTAGCAGTCAATAAAATAAGAACACCGTTAGATTGTAGTGGCAGACACAGGGGAAAAATTGACATATGTCAACACAAAACAGTACAAGCGGATCCTACAGTGCAGGCAAGCCAAAATAACAATAAAACTAAAACGGTTGGAGAATAGAAAATTCGTTGCTATACTTCCCAAAGTAACATGTAGTTCTCCAACAATGCCAAGGCTGGGCAAAACCATAGCAAGCTCGCTAGTGGTAGAGAAAGAAGTGTAGTTGGGAACAAATGAGACAATCGAACAACAAATTGAGGGGCTAAATCAGAAGGACATAAAGCACTTGGATTGCAGTAGCAAGGGAGAGAAAGAGAGGAGGGATAGTCCTTATAGTCCCATGTCGACTCCCTTAACGTGGTCTTCAGAGCTGTATGTTATGGAATTAATGGCCCTGAAAGGAAGAATGGTTAAACTTGAAGCTAAAGATCAGGTGAAAGAAGCAAAATTTTAAGAGGTCTTAGAATCCAACCTAACGCTATCACAGGAAAACTAGAACCTTAGGGACCAAGTAAACAAGTTACAACACACGTTGGAGTTTGGGCAGTAGCAGATTCTAGCATTAAAACATGATATAGATCAAATTAACAACAACAATGTAAGTCAAACAATGGATGAAAATTATGATATCCCCCATATCAAGAAAATCCAATCAGTCCTCGTAAGCATGGAAGTCAAAGAAACCAAATTAATGGAGAAATTTGAGGAGGCCAAGTCTTAGACTTAAGTGGTAAAAGGGGAGACAGGGACATAAACATATCTCATAAAAAAATAAGTTAAATTACAAATGTGGGAAGAAAAGGATAGGCAAGACAAACATAATATTAAAAGGGATGAAAGAATACGGAGAAGGAGAAGCAACTAGCAGGGTCGTAAGAGACTTCTTACTAGACAAACTTCAATGGACAAGTTATATACAACAAACAAACAAAATTGGTCAAATGACAAAGGGAGAAAAAGGTAGAAATATCAGGGTGACATTGAAAAAATGAGAAGATAAGAACATGATTCTAAGAAACAAAAGGTTTCTCAAAGGTACAGTTCTTTTATAGACAAAGATTTAACCCTGGCACAACTAGAGGAAAGGAGGAAGGAGTGAGAGAAGGAACTGTAGCAACAAGAAATGCAGGAAAGGAAGCGTGGATGTATAGAGGCAAAGCCCAAATTAATGACAACACCATCCATGATAAATAGGGAGACAGGCCCCCCCAGGACCACCTCGCATTGGTAGGCTGGAACTATAGAGGCTACCCTTGGAGGAGGGGACCTCGTTTAGGGCCCATAGCAGAGGAAAATGATGTCATAATCCTCCTTGAAACTCACAAACATGAGAACTACAAAGTCCTAGAATTTGAAGGTTACACCAAGTTTTCAGTTTGGAATGAGGTAACTGAAAATGGCAAAGGACATGGGGGAGTGACAATCTTGATAAAGAAGGAATGGGAAAGACACATAAGGCTGGAAAAGGACATAAATAATTAGTATATATGGATAAGGATTACAAATCAAAAGTCCATAATTTGGCTAGCAACGTGCTACTTTGCTCCATATGGCTTTAAAATTTACAAGAAAAATAACTTAGATAGGGAAGATCCATATGGAGCACTCGAAAAGGACATAAAGACATATTGTGCTATGGGCAAGATCATGGTAATTGGGGACTTTAATGCACGAATGACGAATAATCAAAATTTTTACCTGGAAATGGAGGATGGTCAAAATAGCAACCTGTTATGGATTGAAGAAGAAGATAACCAAAAGTGGGAAAGGGCATTCCAAGATGCAAAAGGTGGGGTTTCACTTTTTGGAGCAGAAATGTTAGGGATGTGTAGCCTCCATGATTTAATTATTTGTAATAGCATAAGAGCGTGGTCGAGCTTTGGAGACATGACATGCCATACCTACAATGGGCAAAGCGTGGTATACTCGAAAAGGACATAAAGACATATTGTGCTATGGGCAAGATCATGGTAATTGGGGACTTTAATGCACGAATGACGAATAATCAAAATTTTTACCTGGAAATGGAGGATGGTCAAAATAGCAACCTGTTATGGATTGAAGAAGAAGATAACCAAAAGTGGGAAAGGGCATTCCAAGATGCAAAAGGTGGGGTTTCACTTTTTGGAGCAGAAATGTTAGGGATGTGTAGCCTCCATGATTTAATTATTTGTAATAGCATAAGAGCGTGGTCGAGCTTTGGAGACATGACATGCCATACCTACAATGGGCAAAGCGTGGTATACTGTCATTTTTTCACATAATGCCATATCTAAGATAAAGGAGATGGAAATTAGAGGTTGTCCGGTAGAAATGAAGTCTGATCACAACCCTATTTATGTAAAGTTTTGTATGCAAAAGGTGAACAATAGGGTAACAGTCCTCAAATAGGTAAAAAAGCGGATGGGCAAGGCAATATTCGTTTGACTAGCGAGAACTAGGACATCTTAAAATCAATGATTGACAAACAACTACAGGAAAAGAAAGAATATTGGCTGCCCTAACAAAAAATAGGGCATAATTGACAATGAACAACTGATGGCTTTAATTCACAAAACTCTCCCAACATGCAAGAGATCCAAGGCTAGAAGAGCCCCCAAAAACAACTTTCCATTGAATCCCCGGTACGATGAGGAATGTAAAACAACGAAAATAATGTTGAATATACCTGGAAAAGAGAAAGCAAATAAGAAAATATATGAGAAATTGGTGAGGACGAAAAAAGAAGAATACATGGAAGTTAGGAGAAAAGAGTTGATTTATCTGGGAAGGACAAATCCAAGAGGTTTTTGGAGAGAATTGCAACAGATTAGTTGCAAGGTTAAGAGTTGCAATGTGCTAAGACACTATATGAAAGAGATCAGGATAAAACCACCCTGCTAATAATCAATAATGAGACCAAACTCTTTTCCACAAAGGACATTACAAAAGGAATTAAGAGGTTAGCAATAAGCAAAGCTAAGGACCTAGATGGTTTACAAGCAGAACACCTGAAATGGGGATCGAAAGCCTTAGCACCACACATCAAAAGGATATTTAACAGAGTGATTCAACATGGTTTCCCTACAAACTGGACAACAACTGTGGTCATTCCTCTTCACAAGAGCGGAGATGTCAACAACCCGTCAAACTACCGCACTATTATGATCAACCCTCTCTCTGGAAAACTCTTTGGAAGCATGGTGGAACAAAGAATTAGCACTTGGGCAGAAAAGGAGGGCAAGCGGGTTTTAGAGCTAAGCACTCCACGATTGATCACGATGTCACCCTTAGACATATGATTGAAAAAATCTGGGACAAGCAAGGAGGTGAAGTCTTTTGTTGTTTTGTTGACTTCGAAAAAGCTTTCGACACAATACCTTGAAGCAAGCTTTGGAGTAGAATGGAAGAGCTGGGAATACCATAAGAGTATAGGGCATCGGTCCATAGACTTTATGATCATGTGCGTGCCAAGATCAAAACAAAGGATGGTTTTTTCAAAGTGTTTTGGAAGTGATATCGGGGTCAAACAAGGGTGTCCGTTGTCCCCAACTCTTTTTAGGCTCTACATAGACAAGTTAGAGGAGTGGTTAGACAAGAGGGGTGGTGGGGGCGTTCATTTAGCCAATTATGTGGTGAAGTTACTGCTGTATGTCAATGACCTTAAATTGTTGGCAAAAACGATGCATGGTTTGCAAGAACATCTAAGAGCTCTTGAGTTATTTTGCTAGGAGTTGGGAATGCAAGTGAACCTAACTAAAACCAAGATCATGGTCTTCACTTTGAGAAGAACCAAGAAGCAAATACATTTTGAGTTCGAAGGTAGTTCCCTCGAGGTGGTAGACGAATACAAGTACTTGGGCCTTGATTTCCGCAATAATCTCAGTTGGGAGACCTGCAAAACAAAGAGAATACAAGGAGGTTGGAAAGCGTTATTCATGCTTCAAAATAGATGTAGATCAACGGAGTTACAGGGCTCGAAAACAAAGAAGAGTCTTTTCAGGTTGGTGGTTATTCCGGTGGTGTTATATGGGTGTGAAGTTTGGGGCATCAGTACATCGACATCAAAATGGAGACAAATAGAAAGATTACAGAGGCACCTAATCACAAGCAATTTTAAAATAAAAAAAATAGTTCCTTATGAGATTATCTTAGCTAAAGCAGGAGCTTTTCTGATTGAGGTGATGGCAATAATCCGTCTCTTAGGTTATTTGAAGAGAGTCGAGAACTTGGAGGAACATCGTTGGCCCAAGATTGCAGTGGAGGAAAAATTAAAAAGAAGGAAAAACACATGGATGAAGCAAAATGTAAAGTGGGTGAATAAGTGGGACATTAGTATGCATGAATGTCCAAACACAAACATGGAAATTAAAATGTATGTTAGAGAGAAAGCCAAGGCGACCATGTGGGCTAGACAACTCGGGCGAAAAAGAGAGCATTATGTCAAATATTTTAACCCCACATGTGACCACGAGCCAAAATACTACATAGGTGCGGATATCAAGTGGAAAGCTAAAATGTTAATGGCCCAACTTGGAACTAGCTCATACCATCTTAAATGTGAAATGGGAAGGTGGGTGACACCTAAAAAAAAACGGGTAGATATGATTTGCCGTCTAATTACATCGGGTTTAGTGGAAATAGAATGACATTACATCATGGAATGTAAGGCGTATGAGGACATCCAGACAACTACATTGATATGCTAAAGGTGGGGTCTCTAACGATCTTGTTTGAAGAGGAGAGAGTGGTTAAAGCGACAGATTTCTTGTGTAGGATTCATAACAGAAGAAAGGGGGTCAGCAATGAAATGGAGGACAACCAGAAGTAGCTTGGAGGCTGCCTGTGGGTCCTTTGTTTCCTTGTTTGTTGTAGCTTGTTTTACCTCTGGGTCCTATAGATTGCGATCTTGTGGACGTCATTAAAAAGAATCAATCAATCAATCATTTTGAAAGAACTGAAAAACTTTCTGCTCCATCAAATACACAAGAGCGAAATATCACCGCCACCTAAAATAATTAGCCGATAGACTTTTATACGTGAGCATTATAGTGCTCGGAATTGTCTCACGCCGTAAAAATAAAAAAAATTCACACCGGAAAATTTTATAAACTCATCCATTTTCCTATCGGTGTATTCCTTGAAACCCCTATGGGTACAAGTGCTAGTAATAATACCAACCCATCGAAACCCTCTACTTCAAGAAAGCCCCAGGAGAAGAAGAAAAAAGGCGGCTACGAACCCTCGTTCCAAAAATACAAGAAAACCGGCAAATTGGAAGATAAGGTAATGGAAAGACCAAGAAAACGCTGTTATAGAGGGTAAAGAAAGCGGTGGTGGGAAGAAGAGGAAGGTGGACGCTGTTCGCAAGGAACAAGAAGAAGAAAATGAGGCCTCAAACCCTCGTACAAGCAAAATAGAAAGCCGGCAAATTGCAAGACAAAGAAAAAACCAGCTTTGATGGATTTCTTCTTCTGGGATGCCGCATTTACCTATCTTCCAATTTGCCGTCTTTCTTGTTTTTCTCGGACGAGGGAGGGTTGGGAAGCCTTTTTTTTCTTTTGATGGAGCGGAAAGTTTTTCAGTTCTTTGAAAAGAATGATGGGAAGAAGATGGTTGTGACTAGTGACGTGCGGGGACAGAAGGTTTGCTTAACATTGTTAAGCTCTGTAGAGAAATCTCCTCTCATTTTCGTTACGACCCTGAATAATCCTAGGCTGCTGTTGAAACCTTTGGGAGGCGGTTTTAGGGGAAGCTCTCTGTCCGCATGGTGGAAGACAATGGAGGCCTACATCCAATGTAGCTTTCAAAACCAAGACAAAGCTTGGGAAGCAGATGCTTTTGAAACCCTAATGTGAGTATGCGAGTTTTTATATTGTCCATTGAAACCCCAGTGACATTATTTTTATTTTTTATGTGTTTAGTTGGTAAGGAGATAGTGGATCTGCGTCTGGATCGAATCCGGAAGCTCTGCAGGGGTTTATTGTATTCCACGCAGTAGGAGGCGGGACCGGATCTCTTCTTCTGGAGAGGCTTTCTGTTATTTTGAAACCCTAAAGTGAGTATGCTAGTTTTTATATTGTCCATTGAAACCCTAGTGACATTATTTTTATTCTTTATGTGTTAAGTTGGTAAGGAGATAGTGGATCTGCGCCTGGATCGAGTCCGGAAGCTCTGCAGGGGTTTCTTGTATTCCACGCAGTAGGAAGCGGCACCGGATCTCTTCTTCTGGAGAGGCTTTCTTTTGGGTTTCACAGTTTACCCGTCTCCCCAGGTGTCCACTTCTGTGGTGGAACCCTACAACAGCGTGCTCTCAACTCATTCGCCGTTAAGAGCATACTGATGTTGCTGTTCTGTTCTATGACATCTACCGACGTTCGCTTGATATGGAGCGCCCTACTTACACTAATCTTAACAGGCTTGTTTCGCAAGTCTGTAACTATCTTTTCTATTCCTGGTTGTTGCCTGCAGGTCTTTAATTGTTTCAAGTAGAGTTTTAATGCGTTATGGTTATCTTTATTAAATCCCTTCTCTGGTTATCTGTATGATGAGGTTACCTAGGATTTTTTCTTCTTTAACCTTGTCTCTGCTTTTTGATGGCGCACTCAATGTTGATGTGACTGAGTTCCAGACCAGACTGGTTCCCTACCCTCGCATTCATTTCATGCTTTCATCCTATGCCCCTGTAATCTCTGTAGAGAAGGCTTAACATGAGCAGCTTTCTGTTGCCGAGATCACTAACAATGCCTTTGAGCCCTCTTGCATGATGGCAAAATGTGATCCCCGCCATGGAAAGTACATGGCCTGCTGTCTTATGTACAGAGGAGATGTTGTGCCCAAGGATGTAAATGCTGCTGTTACCACCATTAAGACTAAAGAGGACCATCCAGTTTGTGGACTGGTTTCCTACTGGCTTTAGATGCGGTATCAATTATCAGCCACCAGCTGTGGTTCCTGGGGGGAAATCTTGCCAAGGTCCAGAGGGCTGTTTGCATGATGTCGAACTCAAAAAGTGTTGCTGAGCTCTTCTCTCGTATTGATCACAAGTTTGATCTTATGTATGCTAAGCGTGCCTTTGTGAGTGTATGGAAGGAGGAGAGTTTTCTGAGGCCCGTGAGTATCTTTCTGGTCTGGAGAAAGACTATGAAGAAGTTGGAGCAGAGTCTGCTGAGGGTGATGAAGACGATGGCGAGGAGTACTGATTTTTTTAGTGTTGATTAGTACTAGTAATCCCTATTTGTCTTATAATTTGCTTTTGTTGGCAATGATTTTACAGACTGATACTCGTTGGTTTTATCATGTAATGGGTAATTTTCTGGTTTTGTCATGTAATGGTCATCTTTGGACGTGTACTGGGAAGCTTCCTTGATGATGTGATGTTTTATTTAGGTGTGGTGGAAGAGATCATATTTAATTTGCATATCATGTAGAACTAACTTTATCCTTGTAAAGGTCTGGTTTCCAAAGTGATGTATTGGGTTATTTGTTAAAATGGATGAGTCTTTTATATTTGTAAAGGTCTGGTTTCCAAAGTTATGTATTGGGTTATTTGTTAAAATGGATGAGTCTTTTATGTTTGTAAAGGTACGGTTTTATCATGTAATGAGTAATTTTCATGGTCATCTTTGGACGTGTACTGGAAGCTTCCTTGTATCATCTAGAGAGTGCTACACAAGGAACAGATTGTGGTTAATTTATTTGGTTAACTTCACATGGTGGGAATGTTTCCCTCATGCAAACAGAGTATTTAGGCTGCTCTTTGAACTGGGCTAGCCATGTAAGGAAAAACATAGTTGAACATTCAACATTTATATGATACAGACTTGAATCAAAGGATTTTATAGAGAAAGGAATGAAGAAAGGCGTTATTTCTATACGAATGTTATATAGTTGATCACGTAGAGAAAGAACATACTAGAAGGTGCTAGAATTTTGAGAAATCAAGAGAAAGAAACCAAAAAAAAACACCAAGTTTAAGCTGCGTAAATCCATTTGTGCGGAAGCTTCTCATTAGGAGAATATTGTAGCTCTGGACAATTTTTTTCAGAGGTATTCAGATTTTCTCGTGTAAGTTTCCTTGGACTGTTTCTTTCATTTTTCTCCTCTTCATGGGTTATCTGTTATATAGACTTTTGTTAGTTTTTTCATAGCGTGAACAACATCAACAGTAACAAGTGGTAGATTCATGGTCAAAATGTATAAAACTTATTAGAATTGCTATTGGGTGGCCTTTTCTGAAACAAAAATAGGTGGTGGCTTAGAAATCTTCAAACACTAGATGAATAATATTAAATTCTCCACAACAAATCTGCAAACTACAAATCTTCAAGAAGCGCACATAATTTTTGCCCATAACAAAACACACATAACAACCAATACACTTAACAGAGTAAAAGAACTTTAAATATTAAAAAGTAAATAAAACCTGCTGAATTTGAAAAGACAATCCTCACCCTTTTAGCTTTAGGGAGAGAAGTAGTGTGAGAAAGGTGGTACAAAAGAGAAGTTTTAAAATGGAATGCAATATATTACACTAGAATTCTTGGCAAGTCACTGTGGCTCTTTTACATACGGGAAAGGTTGAGACACCTTTTCCCACATAACAACTAACATACAAACATGGGCAGACCATTAAACCATATGAAAAGTTGGTAATTTCAAAAGACCACCACAAACTAAGGCCAAAACCAATTATTAGAAAAACACAAGAAAAGAAGCAAGCCCAAGAGCATGATGCACTTTACTCTTCAATAAAATAATATAAAAAAAGTAGATAAAAATACAAGGATATGCACTTTACTCTTCAACAATTTAATTAAGAATATAAGGGTATGCACTTTACTCTCCAACAATTTAAAACATAATTAGTTGAGTCCACTTGGGGAGGGTGATGGTATGTTCTTTGATTAAACGATCCAACAAGGTTCAATTCTCCCAAGAGGTGCATCATTTATAAAATAAGGTGCTAATCTAAACAAGCATTGTTGTTATGTGGACAAATACTATTTTTATGTGCACAACTACTTGGATGATAATGTACATTAAATGGAATACTTCATATTATATGTTGTTCTATGACAAATGTAAAAGGTGTGTACAATAAATACTTTATATTTTTCTCATGAAATGTAAAAGGTGGTTAAAAAGTTTTATGGTCATTTAATATTGAATATAAGTTATATTTAAATAAGAATGTATTTTTTTTATAACAATAAATAGTTTGGATTTTTTTTTTATAACAATAAATAGTATTTTGTGTTCAACTGTTGGGTCATTTGTGTTGGATATAAAGGTTAGAGATAACAAGATTCATTGTTACCAAAAAGTACTGAGATCATTTAGGTTGCATATAAGTTATATTTTAAAATAAGAATATGATGTTGTTCTAACAACAAATGATATATTTTTTCAACTACTAGGGGTTTCATTATAAAGTTTTGGTCAGATCTTAAAAAATTCATTTTAAGGACACTTCTCATTAGACATGCTAATGTGGTGAGTTGCATGATGAGTTGTACCTCCGAACCTTAGGTGTAGATAGATAAGAGTCCATATCACATTTCTATTAAAATGGAGGTCTTATGATATTCCATGTAATTGCTACATGGTTGCAGAGTTAGCTTGCATGACTATTGGCCCCTCTCCCCTATCATATAACTAAATACAATTGTGTAATATTTTTTAAATTCCTTATTGAAGCTTTATCCCTTCAAACATTTATGCTATTCAACATTAACTAAATTAGATTCTAGAACATAGAGACCCCATTGAGTTGTACAAGTATTACAATGGGACAATGAAATCTTGGGTAGTAAAGGGCCCATTTTTCTTCAAGTCAACACCATTTCACTTAGAAATATTAACATTGTGGTACTATTTGTGAGTTGTTTCCTGAGTGTGAGTGTGTAAGCTCTTTGTAAATCTAGATTGTTGTCCAAATCAATTTTAGAATGCTCAAAAACCTCACTATTATTGTATCCTTTTATTCTTCACCCAACACGTGGCCAAATTTTGTATCCATAGCATAGCATTTTATAGGAGTGTAATCAAATACTTGCTCATTTTGTCTCCAGATCCTATCTCTTTGACATTAATATAATTTCTTTCCTTATCGACATATAATCCATAAACATGATATTTCATAAAAGTTGAATCAAATTTTATTGTAACATGATTAATAGGTCAAAATAGAGTAAGTGCTCCAAGGAAAAGGTGAATCTTTGTGATACATAGTTATTTTCCTATATTGATTTGTTCACAATTATGGATCTAATATGTTCTTTTTATTAGCCCTCTTATTATTGATCTTACACACACACACACACACACACACACAAAAGAATGTCAAAGTTCATTCAATCACATACATTACACGACACAAAGTCAAATTGTATTCATACATAGACACACTCCACACACAGACACACAAGTGTTACATACCCAACTTATGATTTAATTTAATCTTGCTTTTGTGTGGTAATCATGATGATTAATCATAGTTTAATGATTTGATGTTTGTAGAAAATATTAAATAGAATCATTGATTATATGATTATTGACTAATGTTAGTTAAGCAAGAGATTACATGGATATGATTATTTAATTATTTTGATTTGTGAATTAAATGATGATACACTAATCATGGTTATACGATTGTGAGTGTGATCAAGAAAAGAATTTTCCTTCAAAGACAAAAGGAGAGTATCATTCGAGAGGAGAAGATCTGAGTATCAAATTTAGTCCTTTAGAACCCAAGCAAAGAAGAGTGAGTTTGCGTCTTTCCCTTGTTAGTCGTTTTCATTTCTGTGTTAGAATGATAATTTGAGTTATCTCGACGTCATCTACGTCGATTCGACTAAACGATGTTCTTAGAACGTCAACATAAGTCGATAGATAATCTCATCAGGTTGTTGAGTACTTTCTTGTTTCCTTATTAGGGTTTTGTGACTATTTTTCTTTTTATATATTACTTATGGCCATATGGCGAAGGGGGAGTGGTACTCGACCCCAAAGTTGCATTTTTGGTTGTGCCACCCTATCGATGATGTTATCAATTGGTGACATCTTGGATTATTTTGTTTACCCTTGAATGCCATTTAGATACAAGGGAAACTTTGTGTGATATATTATTCTAGCCCTTGTGATCAGGCACCTTAATATTATTAATGTAAATGACTTATGTTTAGTAGGCCGACTACTACCCATGATGAGTGGAGTGAGTGGAGGCCGATTTGAACCTATCTTAATCTCTATCTTTGTTGCCCACTCAATTATGGATGATAATGGACTATTGGAGCTTGAAGGCCGCGGGGTGGCAGAGGTTAGTTATCAGTTTCCACCACTATGTGGAGAAAAAGGTGGCGGATCTCGTGGTATGGGATGCATGCAAGAGTATCAAAGTGCCTTTGTTTTTGTGAGTTATGTTTTTTTGTGTATGCTTATGCTGAGCGAGAACAGGTTGGGGGAATCAGGGGTTTTGTAAGAAAACACTACTGCAGAAGTAGCGAGCTTGGAGTGCAAGCAAGCTCGGGTTAGAGCCATTGAAAGGCACTCGGGAGTCATTCCTTGACAGGTCGAACTCCACTGTATAATCCTCAACAGGTATGAAGTTTAGACTTAGAAATGAACTCATACTTGGTATGGCAAGTAAGATATTACTTCTGCATTCTGTATGTGGTCGACTATGTCGGCATATGATAGTAAATGACTAATGTGTTATCATTTTAAGGCCTTTGAGGCCATAGACATTGCTGTGATAAAACTATGATATTTCATATACTATCAAGTTGTCTTTAAAGGCCTTCAAGGCCGTAAATGTATCTTTGTTGTAAAGCTTGTAAACTTTGTTTGGTATTTAACCTGGCCAAGGCCATAAGGCCGAGCCAGTGCATAGCTATTGCATGCAAGAAGCCTTGAATGTCGATATGGCAAGTGTTATAAACTATTTCATATATATCTTGATGCTCTCATAGTTATGATTCGAGCCGACTGTGCTCAATATCGAGAGTATATTGAACCATAATGACTGTTCTATGTGTATTATGAAGTTGGATTTGGAGTAGGCTGAGAGCCTTACTTGAGCCATGATAGCATTATCATTAATCTTTAACCGTCGACCGTGCCTATGGCACTTGTTATACCAGTCTCAATGATTGCAAACAACAATGCTCGATTGTTAGTAATAGTTATTATGATAACAATGGTGCATCTTATGTATTTAAAAAGATATATTGACTCCTTGTGGAAGAAGGATAATTTCATAAAAGGTAAATTGTATTGCTATCTAGGCAGCAGTAAGTGCATGTCGGGTTTATTGGAGAAGTTATTCCTCCTTGATAATTATTTTTCTTAGGAGACTGAATACTGGGTTTAGTATGAAAACTCTTGTGTTTTAATATATATGAAAGCCATTTTTTTTGAATGGCCATACTTCATGAATGAGGTATAAGATATCAAAAAACTCATGCAGATATTTGAGTTAGGGTCTTTTTAAGACCAACTTATTAGACTATTATAATATGTCTTAGATGATATGATTTTGAATGTGAACCTTGTGTTTAGGTAAACATGAAATCGTGAGCCTAGAAAGGTCATGAGTTAGAAAACATAATTGGGCTATTGTCATTTTGAAAGGATGGGAATAGAGTGACATGAAGTCATAGGTTCCTCGTTGCGAAAGCAATGTAACACTAATGAATGTACTCCCAAGATAGGAGTCGATTGTCCTAGATTTGGACTAAGAATGAATTGAACTTACCTTTTCTAGACCTAGATAGGTCGAACTATGAATATTGTAGGATGAGACAACTTCTAAATCAAGTCAAGGTAGTGGACATACGACTATGTTCATTGCAAAATGTATATGTATGTAAATCTTTGGCCAAAGTAATGCATCCGCCTCTACATGCATTAATCAGTCCATAGTGATCCAGATGGCATAGTGTTTCTAGTAGTGTCATAGATAGTTAAAGTGGATCTATAGTTGTATGACAAAGACATTATAAAAGACACAACACCAGATACTCAAATGGCAAACCTAATAGTTCTTTATATTTATACCCTCCATGAAGGGTAGGGCCACTTCTAGGCAAGAAGTTATGTGAGGAACCGTCGATTTGTGGTTGGAGGAAAAGCACTCGGGTGATGCTCTCCTTCCCAAGCAGAAGACAAGCTGAGACTTATGAAGACAAATGTCAAAGTTCCAGTTACAGTGCATTTCTTTATATGACTTGATAGTCAGTTATTATGTATATTTTTATAAATGATGCCATGAGCATAGCTTTGTATATGTATAGTGAAGGTTATTCACTAAAAATATCTTTGGATTGTTGTAATCTAAACTTTTGAAATATTCTAAAAAGAAAAGCACGTTTAATTTCATGAAGAAATTGATTCATTTCTTGTTAAATTATAATTATGATAATCATGATGTATACCCAATCTTAAAAAGATGGTTAATTATGGTTAATTTTGGGTAATGTGAGATGCCATGTTACAACAAGAATGCCAAATTTCACTCAACATATAGACACATGACATAAAGTGAATGCAAAAGTTCATTCATACGTAGATGCATTCCATAAAAAGTGTGTGTCAAATTTTTTTATACACACCACACAAAGTCATAGTTGAAGTAAATTCATACAAAATAAATAAATGTCAAATTTCTTTCGAACACACACACACACACAAGAACTCCAAAATTCACTCAAACACACACACACACAAGAATGTCAAAGTTCACTCAAACACACATAGACACATGACTCAAATTTCATTCAAACATACATGAACAATACACAGTGAACGGAAAAGTTTGTTCATGCATAGACAAACTCCACACAAAGGGAACATCAAGGTTTTTGTACATACACTCCAACAAAGTGAACATAAAAGTTTTTTGTACATTGATGGCACCACACCCCTATGACACTTTGTTTCTCCTCTACTGCAGGCACTACCTCTATGGCCCACACACAAGTCAATACTTGTTGCAGGTGACTTAAAACAATCAATATATTTGTTGCAGGTCACTTCTACTCACAAACTTCTCCTCTTGTAATGCAGAGGGTACTCCCCTCTTGACAACAACAAAACAATTCACTCACAAACACAAAGACAATTCCATAGACATTACTCTATCCAAACTATGCAAGATTGCAAGCAACCATCCAATTTGTCAAATCATACACATCAAGATGCAAATATATCTATCCCATTGGTTTTTTTATTTGAAATCAAACAACTACCTTACATTCAAATTTACACAGTCTTTTAGTGGCCTTTTCAGCTACAAATAAGTATTTTCTCCCTTTATAATCACATTGCTCTACAGACACTCTTTCCATTCCATAGGCTGGGTGCTCCCAACAAATATACTAGGATTTCATTTGCCTCCTCTGTGAGACTCCTTTTCTTCATTTATCTTCCTTGATGCTTTTCTTTCCTCTTGCAACCAATTGATTCCCTCCAAGGCCGACCCTCCTCCTCTCTCCCAGCAGTGTTCAGTGTATCTTTACAAAACTTAATTCTCTATTCTATGCTTCCAAAGCCTCCAAAGAGACGTTCAGGTCAATTCTCTATTACACTTCTCCCATTTTACTTTCTTTGTTATTCTCCCTGGCAACGATTTGAAATTATTATTCTCTAATTTATGCTTCCAAAGCCTCCAAAGAGACATTCAACTATATAGTATTTGCCTTTAATAGGCTGCCCAAATTTTTCTATGTTGGCTTCTTACCTACCGTTCCCACACTTCCTTTTTCCTAGGCCACCTCCCTCCATTCCTTTGTTTTCTCTGCATATATATTTTTACTTCCTAGAAAGAAAGACAACATAGGGCGTAGTGACCTCCATCGTGTTCCAAATCCAATGCAATTTTTTTTAATCCATACAAAATGAAATAAGAAGCAATGCCTCTTTTACAATTCCATTGATTTCCTCTTCCTTGTCTATGTGAAGGTATTCGAAAGGTCTTTTAAGAGTCTGTTGTGGTGCTTTATTTCCTAAGGAATGCCCCACCAAGATAAGGCATCATCCCCTTTTTAATTCTCCCTCTTTTCTTTGATATTGATGGCATTCAATTGCCTTAATAGGCGTTGATTCTGGTATCTTTTAAACTAGAGAATATCTTGTATGTTCTCACAAGTATTATTTTGGATTCCATGATAATTTTGTTGTACTAGCGTTGTTCCATATATTGCATTGTGTAATTCATATGATTTGCTATCGCAAGTATGTTTTGATTGCTTAGGTTTGACAAAGAATTTGTATTTTACCTTTAACCTTGGGACTTTGGGATGTAAGCTTTTGCCAATGCCTGTGCATACACACGACTAGATATTTTCTCATTGAATGTCTTTGCCACTTCCAAAATGACTGTGACAAAACATACGAAATCAAGTGTCCGACTGAAAAACAACATTCATTGTAACTTTTCACCATGAACTCGAAACCTTACAAAAAATTGTAGAGATGAAGATGTCGACAACCCCAACCTCTCTACCAAGCCATTTGATCTCAAGTACCATAGAACTCCAGATTTTGCATTTTTACCAAACTACCAGCATAAGTCGTGAAACTAAAAAAACTTAGAAACCGGAAGGAATTTGACTGTGAAAGCTTTGCGTATAATTCTGAAAGGTTCTCAAGATCCTTTTTGTCAGATGGTTTGTTGGAAAACCTCATAGATTTCTCCAAACAATTGTTTTACTGGAACTGCCTTGTTATATAGTAGAAGCGAAACTGCAACTTTGCAATTCTGACTATGCATAGCATATCCAATGTCAAGAGATGCCATTAGAAAGCCAAACAAACCACACAAAATAAAAATTAAACCTGCAATTGTTTTTGGTTGATGTCAGATTGCACATTCGTTCGGATGCTCCTGCATCAGACACGCTGAGTAGAAAGTTTGTGAGAATAGGTTCACAAAAGTAGAGTTGAGTAGTCGAACTACCCTTTTAGGTTGCAACCAACCTGCAGCAAACTCCATCGTTGTTTGATGTGCACAAAGTCATTTTTTCTTTCTCTTTTTCCAACACCTCGCTGGCACAAGCATCATCCTCCTCCCACAACTCCATTCACCGTTCTTCTCATCTCGTGGATTCACATCCACCATGTACCATCCTCCTCCTCCAAATTCTCTCTACTCTCCTCTCCTCCTTCATGGGATCCAACCCACCACAAACCAACCACCTCCACCAAAATCTTCTTGTCCACTCATCTACACATAAGTCGATATGAACAAATTTATTTAAATTAAAGATTTCCATATCTCCCCTATCTTCCCCTCATCATACTCTTCAATTTCTCCTCTTGTAAATGAAGGTAAACAAAAATCATAATTGAATTTACAAATTTCAGAAAATAGCTCATCCTTCTTTGTTGATGTGACATCTTCCTCTACGTCCTTCGCTGCGATGTCTTCAACTACTGTAACATGTTTCTCTCATTCATTCGCTATGATCTTCTCAAACCATTCATCCTCTATCGCTGAAATTTGTGCCAACAAATCTTCTTCACCTTCACCATTCGTTGCAACCTCTTCACATTCCATCGCTGCCATCAACTCCTCTACAACTACAACCTCATCAATAGCTACAATTTCTTCACTACTCCTTTCTTTACCTTCGCCATCTTCAACCACTGCTGCTACACTTGCATCCTCTTTCTCATTCTCCTTATTCGCTACAACTTTATGCTTGTCTTCATCATGCTTAGCAAATTCTTAACGTTGCCATGCTTCCATCCTATCCAATCTCATATTTATTTCAGCCATCATCTTCAAATTCTTCTTCTTTCAATATTGTCTCCAACCATCCCATATCATGGGTTTCTTCACAAATACCTTCATCTCACCTGCTGCAATCTTCCACCATCCACATACCACACTCTATAATCTGCAAAAATCCATCTCCGCAGCTTCCTACCTCTCAATTTCTTAGGGCTTCTCTCTTACCTGCAACAATCCTCTCACGAGCTCTTTCTTACCACCTTCTACCCTCTACCCACAGGTCCTAGTGGATCCTCTTTACACTCAGGATTACCTGCTCTAATACCATTTAATGTAGAGGGTACTCCCCTCTTGACAACAACAAAACAATTCACTCACAAACACAAAGACAATTCCATAGACATTACTCTGCCCAATCTATGTGTTATGGAGAAAAAAGTGGACACATATCTTTTTACCTTCTTGTTTAGCTCCTAGGTCCCTGTGATGACATTATACATTCTAAATATTTATCCCGATGCAAAATTCTCCAAAACCAATGTAAATTGGGAACAAGGGGCCCATATTTTACCTTACCTTAGATCTAAAAGGAGCCCAAAGGCTTGGGCAGTACTGCCCAAGTCTCTCCTAATTGGTCAGTTCAAATTCAAATGTATGTTGGCCTGGGACCTTTCAAAAGGTTTCTCCTTGTTAGCTCTTTTGGTTTAATTTGATGAATGTTAGTAAGAAAACATAAGTGTATTTTTGAATTCATTATGAACCTAGATAGAGATAGCCAACTTGAAGCATTGGAGTAAAGAGCATTCAAAGCATTCATTGTGATTCTAGAGTAGATTTGTGTTGTCATTGTGTGTGTTGTTGCAGGTTTGAAGTTATCATCTATCTCTCCTTATGAGTTGAAGAGCCTTTATCCTCCTAAGGGTTTTATCACATAGGTGATATCATTGTTGTTCATCATCATTTGATTTCATCATATTGTTATTGTGCTTAGTTTCTGCCTTGTAAGGGCACACTCTCTTTATCTATCAACGGTGTTGGGAAGCTTGAATGCTATCCCAAGATTTGATTGAGGTAAGTCCCTAAACACCATAACCCCCAAACCCCTTCTCTTCTTCTTGTGTGTAGGTTACAAGTGTGAGATCCAAGAAATATGAAGATACAAATAGACTGAGCAAGGATCAGGGTTTCAGGATCTGTCAGTAGTTTGGGAATATTCCTCTATGCAAGACTTGGGTGATGGTGCCCTAGTCTTTCTACCCCTACTAACTCCAAATCTGGCATTAGGGTAGTCTCTGTAGCATTTCTCTAGTTTACAATTCTTAAAGATTCAACCTTTTTAGATTTGGGCAGTCCCGAAATAGTCCTCTGACATCTCTACTTCTGGGACATAGGTTCTGACATCTTCCTGATTCTTCTTGTACAATTGGTTTCTCTATTATAAACTGTGTCATACTATCATTGAATCATGAACTGTATCAGGAAAACAATGGTCATCATGGAAAGAAAGATTTAAGGAGAGTAGTCTACATAATATTTGCCAACATTTATGTGGTTTAATCATCCATGTTTAATGAAGTTTTGGTGCTAGGACAGTGTACATATGCAATGCAGGTTTGGTGACTCAATATCATTATTCCAAGGATGGTAACAGAGTAAACATAGTTACTGATCATGAGTGTAATGGGAGCCTGCCAAGTGTTACAAGTCTAAAAGGCATTTCAAGAAAACTTGTTAACAACTGAAGTACTGTTAGTGGAATTGGAGGTGCTGTTAGGCTGAAGAAAAATGAAACTGTTCCTGCAAAGGACAATGCAAATAGTTTGGGTTGAGTAACAGTGGCATCAAAGGTCTGAGGAATCTTGGCAACACACGCTTCTTCATTTCGATAATTACTTGTTTTTAATACACTTTAAGAACAACAATCACCAAGACACAAATTGTGCATTTGTTCGGGTGATAGGAACTAAGTGAGTCATGTCGACAGGAACAAATGCTACAAATAGAGATTCCATGGTAGTAGAGAAGAAATTGCCTTCAATACTTGTTGATGAATCCTCAAAACCAAGTTTCTTGCAAAGAGGATCAGAGCAAGTCATGACGACAGGAGAAGACCAAGTCATGGTGACATGAGAAAACAAGTCATAGTAACAAATGGAGAAGATACTGTAGCAAAGAAGAAACTGCTTTCAATGCTTATTGTCAAGACTTCAAAGCCAATCTCAAAGATACATCACATGAAGAGAAAAACAACTGTAATGCAAGAGTTTACTCAGTCAAGTGGAGTAAGACTCTTTGGAATTCAAGCTAGTTAGAATGGTGAATGCAAATTGGTTCATTCTTTATTCTGACTAAGAACAATTGTGATGAGTGAGCTTAGGTTGACTAAAAGATATAAGATTGCTTTAAATTAAAGATTTAAATGTTGTTTGAGGAGGCCGACCTCAGTCTCTCTGACACCATTTCAATAACGTACAAATTTCAAATATATATTTATGTTCATTAAGCCGACCTTCCTCATCAATTAAGAACAAGCCTTGTATATAAACACAAGTCATAGTACATATGATGTGTGAGTAATGTGTGAGAAAAAAGGAAAAATCAAAAGGCACACTTTCAGATATCAGTTTGATTTCTATGCTACATATGTTAGGGTTTCATTTGTAAGAAAGATTGTGAAGGATGATGTGTGAGCAGGTATCTGCAATTATTATGATGTTATAGGAGTTAGGGTTTCCTTTTCGAACAGAGGTTGAGATGATGTATTTCCTGTAGCATAAGTGAAGATCAAGTATGGTGCATTTGAAGGAATGACAGCAACACAATAAACCTATTACTGAACTACAAAAGGTTAGTGTTTATCAAGTAGAAGTTCTAATGCAACAAGGGAGAACTTTAGTGTAGGTTACAAGTGTGAGATCCAAGAAATATGAAGATACCGATAGACTGAGCAATGATCAGGGTTTCAGGATCTGTCAGTAGTTTGGGAATATTCCTCTGTGCAAGACTTGGGTGATGGTGCCCTAGTCTTTCTACCCCTACTAACTCTAGATTTGGCATTAGGGAAGTCTTTGTAGCATTTCTCTAGTTTACAGTTCTTGAAGATTCAACCTTTTTAGATTTGGGCAGTCCCAAAATTGTCCTCTGACATCTCTACTTCCAGGACATAGGTTCCGATATCTTCCCGATTCTCCTTGTACAATTGGTTTCTTTATTATAAACTGTGTCATACTATCATTGAATCATGAACTATATTAGGAAAACAATGGTCATCATGGAAAGAAAGATTTAAAGGGAGTAGTCTACATAATATTTGCCAACATTTATGTGGTTTAATCATCCATGTTCAATGAAGTTTTGGTTCTAGGACAGTGTACATATGCAATGCAGTTTGGTGACTCAATATCACTATTCCAAGGATGGTAACAGAGTAAACATAGTTACTGATCATGAGTGTAATGGGAGCTTGCCAAGTGTTACAAGCCTGAAAGGCATTTCAAGAAAACTTGTTAACAACTGAAGTACTGTTAGTGGCATTGGAAGTGCTGTTAGGCTAAAGAAAAATGAAACCGTTCCTACAAAGGGCAATGCAAATAGTTTGGGTTGAGTAACAGTGGCATCAAAGGTTTGAGGAATCTTGGCAACACACACTTCTTCATTTCAACAATTACTTGTTTTTAATACACTTTAAGACAACAATCACCAAGACACAAATTGTGCATTTGTTCAGGCGATAGGAACTAAGTGAGTCATGTCGACAGAAACAAATGCTACAAATAGAGATTCCATGGTAGCAGAGAAGAAATTGCCTTCAATACTTGTTGATGAATCCTCAAAACCAAGTTTCTTGCAAACAAAATCAAAGCAAGTCATGATGACAGGAGAAGACCAAGTCATGGCGGCATGAGAAAACCAAGTCATAGTAACAAATGGAGAAGATACTGTAGCAAAGAAGAAACTTTTTTCAATGCTTATTGTCAGGACTTCAAAGCTAATCTCAAAGATACATCACATGAAGAGAAAAACAACTGTAATGCAAGAGTTTACTCAGTCAAGTGGAGTAAGACTCTTTGGAATTCAAGCTAGTTAGAATGGTGAATGCAAATTGGTTCATTCTTTAATCTGACTAAGAACAATTGTGATGAGTGAGCTTAGGTCGACTAAAAGATATAAGATTGCTTTAAATTAAAGATTTAAATGTTGTTTGAGGAGGCCAACCTCAGTCTCTCTGACACCATTTCAATAACATGCAAATTTCAAATATATATTTATGTTCATTAAGCCGACCTTGCTCATCAATTAAAAATAAGCCTTGTATATAAACACAAGTCACAATACACATGATGTGTGAGAAAAAAGGAAAAATCAAAAGGTACACTTTCTGATATCAGTTTGATTTCTATGCTACATATGTTAGGGTTTCATTTGTAAGAAAGATTGTGAAGGATGATGTGTGAGCAGGTATCTACAACTATTATGATGTTATAGGAGTTAGGGTTTCCTTTTCGAATAGAGGTTGAGATGATGTATTTCATGTAGCATAAGTGAAGATCAAGTATGGTGCATTTGAAGGAATGACAGCAACACAACAAACCTATTACTGAACTACAAAAGGTTAGTGTTTATCAAGTAGAAGTTCTAATGCAACAAGGGAGAACTTTATGATAAATCCATCAAGTTTTGTATGAAGGAGATAAACTTGTATGAAGTATGAATTAGCTCCAACAACTCAATAGAATAGTATTCCTTGGTCTTGAACTTGGTCCTTGTTTTCTCCCCAATTTGACATTCCTTACAAAAGAAACTAGTAGGTTTGGCAATCTTTGGCATGTCTCTAACTAAAAGTTTAGAGCTGATCTTCACAAGATTTTCAAAGTTGATGTGCCCCATCCTCTTATGCCACTACCAACTGTCATCAGTCTGCCCTAAAAAGTAGCTCTTTCCTTTGACTTCACACAGATTGTACAAGTTATTTTTTATTTTCCTTGCTTCTGCCACAATTTTGCTTGTGCTTGCTCTCCTAATTTCACATCCTTGTGCATGGAAGATGAGATTATAACCTTTGCTGCACATCTTGCACTAAGAATATTGTGCTTGAGATCTTCTACATATAGAACTTCTTTTCTCCTATTCTTTCCATCAAGACTTACTATACCTTTACCACATATTTCTGTAGTGGTGTTGTCTACAAACTTGACTGATCAACCATTCCATTTCTCAAGCCAAATAAACTTACTTTTATCTCCAGTCATGTGACTTGAGCAACCATTGTTAATAACCCAAGGATTTCTTGCCCTTGTGCATGAAATGTAGCTTGGACAATCATTGAGTTTTTCTTGATTTTCCATTCCTTCTAATTTTTCTTCTGATTTATAGGAATGTCATTATCTTTGTTGATATCAACTTTCTAAGTTTCTAATTTAGCCAGTCCACTTCTGCAGTACCTTGCTATGTGACCAAAGTTGTTGCATATATAACATATTATGTTGTAGTCAACTAATGGAGTAAAAGTGTTTCTATTAACAAAGCTACTTCTCTTCATCCTAGATTTGCATTCAATTGCTTTGTGACCATACTGATTGCAAATGAAATAGTAACTAGAGAAAGCATAATTAAACTTGTTCATGAATGTTGGTCTAGTAGGAATTAATCTTTTGAAATTTCTTTTTTGAGAGATGGCAGGAATGAAATCAACTTCTTCAATTTTTGTACTCTCCTTATTCATTGGTATTTCTTCATTTTGCATTATCTTCTCTAAGTTAGTCTTCTTTGTGGGAGTAGAAGATTGTGTGACTTCTTCATCATAGTCCAAACCTGACTTAATAAATAGAGTTCTTTGAATGTTTATTATATCATCCAAAATTTTAGAGCTCTTTTCAAACTTGACATTCTTACTCAACTGATGATGTACCCTTTCAACTTCCTTTCTCAATGAAACAATTTCTTCCTCAAGTTTTAAAAACTCATCTGATTTGGCTTTGAAAATAGTGTTCGCCATGTCTGTGATTCTTTTTGCTTCTTCAACTTGAATATTCAATTTAAAAATCATCTCCTCTGATTCTATGAGCTTGGCCTTTTGTTCTTCATTTTCATTCCTTGCTAGATCCAAGTCTTCAAGAGCAAAGATCAAGATCAACTTCACATTCTTCTTTTTCATCAATAGTAGCACTATCTGAGTTATTGAAGACTTCCATAGCCATGATTAGAGCTTCTACTCTTTCATCTTCTGATGTGCAATTGTCTTCTTCTTCTACTGAACTATAATCATTCTTAGAGTAAAGGCTTTTCTTGTTCTTGTTAAAATTAGATCTTTTGAAATCCTTGTTGTTATCTTCATTTTTCTTAAGAGGACATTTAGATGCATAATGCCCAATCTTTCCATAGTTGAAACACTTGAAAGGTAATTTACCTTTGTACTTACCTGATCCCTTACAAAGTTGGCTTCCTCATTATCAGACACATCACTTGAACATATCCATTTTTATTAGATGCTTTCAAAGCAGTTTGCTTCTT
This sequence comes from Cunninghamia lanceolata, assembly GCA_027924645.1. Classification (NCBI taxonomy): domain Eukaryota; kingdom Viridiplantae; phylum Streptophyta; class Pinopsida; order Cupressales; family Cupressaceae; genus Cunninghamia; species Cunninghamia lanceolata. Next base: position 21,740,522 of record BSBN01000237.1, on the reverse strand, counting down.
AGATGTTTCTTTACTTGCGTTTCTCATTTCATAGGCAGTGAGTGAACCAAATAATTCATCCATTTTAAATGTATTCAGATCTCTTGCTTCTTCAATAGCAAAAACTTTTGAATCATACCTTTGAGGGAGTGATCTCAATACCTTCTTCACAACTGTTGAATCTACCACCTCTTCACCAAGACCTCTAATAGCATTTACAAACTTATCTACTCGGAGAAGATAGTCAACAATATTCTCTTCTTCCTTCATCTTCAAATTTTCAAATTCAGTCTTGTAGGTCTGCAATTTTGCTTGCTCTACTTTATCATCCCCTTCATAGAGACTTTTGAGTTTATCCCATATACCCTTGCTAGTCTTGCACTGCATTACTTTGACAAATTCTAAGTTAGCTAGACCACTCAAGATAGCATTCTTAGCTTTAGAATTGTTCTCATAAGCCTTCTTATTAGCCGGATCTATGAGAGGATGTGCAAGAGCAGTATAAGTATCAATCATAGATCTCCAAACATCATACCCTAAGGAGCTAAGATAGGCTTCGATCCTCATACTCCAGAAGGTGTAATCAAATCCATCAAAATAAGGTTCTCTGTTAGATGAGGATCCTTCCTATGCCATGTGATCTTATCCAAGATCTACCTTCAGCTGTAAGGTTGCACCAAGGAACTTAGCTCTAATACCAATTGTTAGAACACATATATACTAAGGGGGTGAATCAATATATGCCACTTTTTAAAACAATTCTACTCCATTGACATGATCTTTGTTGCATCAAACAGAATTTGAAAGAATTATGCAAGCATAATCAAATTCACACAACCACACAAAAGTCCATAACACTAGATTTACATGGAAACCCTAGAAAGGAAAAACCACGGTGAGCAAGCTGCTTGGATCTACTATCCAAATCCATCCTTACACAAATGAAACAATGAATTACAATATTTTGTAGCATCCGACCCATAGGAATTCCAAACTGTGAAGGACTACAATCCTTTTTACAAATATGTAGGCTCCAACCTACCAGAGACTTCAATCTCAAAACAAATTGAGCTACAACCTAGTACTAAAGTACCAACTTCCTAATATACAACTTTATGGGCTACAACCCAAAGGAAGAAACAACTCCCTAAAGTGCTACAACACTTACAAACTAAGGCTTCAACCTCTCTATAGATTGAGCTTCAACCCAACAAACTAAAACATAATCAATTCTCAATATAAACAAAAACTTACTGTGCAAACTCAGACTCATATCCAGTTCATTCCCTTTGCACACTTTAAATCCACTTCTCTGTTCATGCCTGATCACTTGATATTAGCTTATATTTCGCTTATCCAGTCACTTCGCATATGTTCAGATTTTTTTCTGCAATTCTTGCACACATACTCACACACACAGATACTCCCAAATGCACAAACAGATCTTTCTCATATATCCTTCTTTATAAAATGAATTTCCATGTCGGCTAAGCACAACAAAAACATTCTCCAATGTCGAATTAACATTCTCCTAAGGTCGACATCTATAATTTTGAATTCCAACGTGTAAAATTCCAAGATGCGGCCCATCCTGTAATTTTGGCATTATGAAACAGGGCCCAAATCACATATACTTAGGTCCACCCAATAATAGGTTAGGATCCAAACCTGAACAATCCACATGTTACATCAATGACCCCATACATATATTTAAACTCTTTGTTCTATGTCACTGAGTCATCTTCAATCTGCATTTTAAATCTTTGAATTCACTTAGCTGTTAATCCATCTTATTAGCTAGCCTCTGTATTCATATCATTATCACTTCCAACCCTTTATCGGCAACATGTCTCTTTCACAAACCATGCCTTTTATCCGTCAATCGACAAAAGCTCGCTACCACAAACTTAGCGTAAAAGGCCTTTATTGGCAAAAACTTGCTTTTACAAACTTGACCTTTGTCGCCTTTATTGACGAAAACTCCCTTTCACGAACTTTCCCTTTGTCATTTTTATTAGCAAAATCTTTCTTTTATGAACCATCACAAAAGCTCTTTATCAGAAAACATTCACTTTCATGAACTTTTAGCTTTGTCTCCTTTATTGGTAAAACTTCAAGTTGGCAAACTTAACTTTTCACAAGCTTTGTCTTCAAGCCTCCTTTGTCGCTTAGTCGGTGAATCATTGAAATGACGAACTCACAAACTAGTTCTCGAAACACAAACTTAGCTAATAACACAAACCTTATACTTCAAACTTTTCTTCTTCATGCCTTTGTTGATGAATCGATGAACTTATGAACTCGCGAACCAACTTCACTTTCTCTTCTATTGGCGAATCGATAAATCAATGAATTGTGAAACTGATGAACCAGTTCGCAAAACAAAAGTTTTTTTGATAAATATATTTTTGATCACTTAACTTCAAGATTTTTCTTTCAAACTTCTATTACCACACCTTCGTCGGTGAATCAAAAAAATTGGGAATTGACGAACTTCAAGACCAACAAACCAGTTTGCAAACCAAACATTTTGTTGACCGAAGGCAAAAATCATTCATGCCTTAGATTTTTCATTGACAACTTATTATCGACAAAACTAGTTGTCAACCAACACGTGAGTTCACGAACCGAACAAATTGCCGACTAAAGGCTGAAACCTTGCCTTAGAAAATTTTCTTCTCTTCTGCCTTAAACACTTTTTCTCCTTCCCATTTCTTCTTTTCCTTAGACACAAATCTTCCTCTATTTGACATCAATGACAACACTTCAACAAATTCCTTTGACATCTTTGCACATATCCAAAGCTACACCAAAACTCAAAAGCCCTATTGATGTCACAAAATAGTCATTTTTTTAAAACTTCTCAAATTTTGAAGTTACCCTGATCATTGAATGCTAATTTTATCTATTGATCACAAATCAAGGATACATGTTATGTCTTCTTCAGCAAAGATGAAGTATGAGTTCAAAGGCATGGTTCCGCATTTAAAGTTTGTATTAGATCTATCCAACATTTCAATTATAGATCTAGGCAATGTAAGCCTAGAAGAATTCCACAAGAGGATCATGGAGACTAGTAAAAGAACACTATGGAAAGGTAATTGGAAAATAGTGGACTAGTTTAGGAAGCTATTTTTCCCATCTTGGTCCAATCAGTGGACTTGGTCATGACCTTTGTAGACTTTTGCAATCCTAAAGCAAGAGAAATTGGAAATACAAAGAACTGTATATTCTTGCAAATCTAGCCTCAATATATAAAGGAGATGTTGGCAATTCCTACTAGGAGTATGCATAAATAATTATGAATTCATCTAAAAAATTCTACAACCTCAATTTAGATTAATGTTTGGGAATCATCAATAATAATTGGCTCAAGAAATCAAAATATGCATTACAAAGATTCCTAAGAACCTGCACAGAAGTTATTTTAATGAAGAAATGAATAACATCATTACCTTGTTAAAAAGAATAATAGAGGAAAGAAGTTGTATAGCTACGATTCTGGGAGGCAAAGAACATAATGATAAAGCTATATTGATCAATAATTACCCTCATGATCAATTGATCAATGTTATCAAATCCAAGAGGTTCTACATGACTTCATACCTAGTATATTCACTAGCAAGGAGAGGATTGTTTGTAGGTTTCTAAGGAAACATGAGTACATGAAAAAATAAGGTGTATGAATATTACCCCTAGCTTGAACTCGAGTAAAGTTCAAAAAATTTCAAAATGATTAATGATTCCTTTATCTTCTTCTTGAGTAGGATGCTTGAGAATGGTTTGGCTAAGAGAATATCTACTAAATTTATTGAGGTTGTGGGTAAAAGGGGTAGTTGGTTATGTTGGTTCCAAAAATTGCTACAACCCACAACCCTAAAACATTACTCAACCACCCAGGACAGGGGTGTCATCAAGGTGATTGAATGAGGTTTATCAAGAGGTTAAGGGTGATTTTTGCCAACTTACAGGGGTGGGAAGACTCCTCTGCACTTCAAGCTTAGCTAGACCCAGAATGGGCATTCCTAGAGGCATAAAATACTCCCAGAATTCACAATATTGCCACAATACCCAAATGCAATTTAAATCCCCAAAACTTCACTAGATTAAAATAAGCTTGCTTCTAAACCTCTGATTAAGTTGATTACTACACTATGCTTATGCACCCAAATATGATAATGTTGCTTTCCTTGAGATGATTCCCCTTATCTTTACATAAACAAGATACATAGTGTAGGCATACTTGTACATGTTTCACCAATGATTAGAATAGTTTTGTATCACTTCAGATTTAACCCTGCGTGTAGCATTGAATCATGAGCAACATGTAAAGCCTAAACTAAAACTATTCCTGAAATAAATAGGGTAGAGATTTGATGCAAAAGCAGTGATTGATCCATCCCCAATATGGACCGATGCCTACTCTATTAGGCAATTGAGTCATAAACAATAAAGAAGAATGAAATGGATCTAATAAGCATCAACAAAAAACTAAAATGCATTCACATACATTTCTCATATTACATTTCATACACTATACATACTTATTAATTCTGAGCAGAACTACAATAATTCACTTGCAACAAGAGAAATGACCCAACATAAAGCTTGTATTGATTTAAATGTTCTCATACATTATCAAATCCCTGTTACAATCACACCAGCAAATGTGGTGAAGGTAGAATACATAGTTGAGACCATGTATTCCATTGAATCACTGCAAATGGCCATGGAGACATACCACTACATGAAGATGTGCATTACAATCCCCTCCTAGGTTGTACCAGATTTATTCCTCCATTTACTGCCCTAAAACCCACCTAAGGCACTTGCAGACCAGATAATTGGTTCAGCGACCAACCCCTAAAACATCTTCAAATCACGTATATATAGCATTACATCGCACTGCTGCATTTGGGTGGGAAAAATCTACCCAACCGAACTCCATCACTCCTTGACCAACCTCACCTACCTGTACTTGTTGCATTTAAACATCTTTAATGATTTCAATTTGGTAAAAAATGAATAATCATGGCGGCATGGGGAAGATAAATTAGCATTTAAAATACAATGCTTGCTAAAAGTGTGTAAATCTTTTACAACACTTTAAAATACATTAAATTATTACATTTATCACATGCTTTATTTTCTTCTTTGACTTTTTTCTTTTTGGCACATTGGGTTTACCACGAACTTGGAATCATCCTCCCTTTTTGGTGGGTTCACGAACTTGGCAAACTATCAATGAACACTTTTCTCTTCCTTTGGACTTCCTCTTTCTTCCTTCGGTGCTTCACCCTATCGGCGAACCTTAGAACTTTTGAACCACCTGTTAGTAGGTTTGCAAACCCACTGATTCACCGAAAGGCAAGGCAAATGGGGCTGCCGACACTTAAAACTTTTATGGAAACAAAGGAAATTTTAAATACTTAGAATTTTTTAGGATCAACAAGGGATTTTTCACTCAGATTTTTAGGGTTTTACACTTAGGATTTTTACTTGATTTTAACACAAATTTTGCAAGGTCAGGTACAAGGAAAATGGGGTGCCAATACTAGCTCTAGTTGGGGACGTGTGTCAAGCATTGGGACAACGAGAATCTAGAACATCTCTGGGAAGACCAAAAGGAAAAAAATAAATAGGGGGAACAACATATTTACAACAAGGGCATATATACAAGATGACACACAATCATAGGCATGAGGGCACAAAAGGAAAGTTGATTGTAATCAAAATGTGCAAGCACTTGCAAGTGAAACCTACACAAGACTGATGAAACTACTTTCCTCTGTCAAAAACAAGTTGAATGAAGGAGTTGATCTCCCTCAAACCAAAACAATTTTCATCACCTGGTTGCAATAATTGAAGTCTTTCATCTACATGTACCAATCTGCAACATATGCCCATTGAGAAAAGGATAGCTCCACCAATGAAATCACTACTGCAAGGAACCCATAAGAAATAGGTGCTTAACCTATTCCAATCCACATCACGCACTCTCATGATAGAAGGAGATGAAAAATCAAGAACTAGGTCAGCATCAAAACATATGGATGAAGACAAATCTTCATCATCAATTGTCAAGTTGTCATACCTGCTGACCTCTTCATGTGAAATGAGAGAAAATGAGAATACCTCCAACTCACATGGAAAAGAAAAATGTGCCTGACTGCACTGCTAATCCACAAGAGAAGACACTTCATCTTGCAGAAAAAATTGGAAAGACTCCAGCTCAGGTATAACTTCAAATTGAAATGCAACATATTGATATGCAATTTGACACTCATGTTGTTGCTCTACATCCTCTTCGTCTATATGCTGGGCCCATATAAATGATTCAAATTCACACACAACAATATCATACACATCATCATAAGCTTATCCTTCATCACAAAGGAACGTTTCATTATCATAATTGTCAAGTTCTTGGACAATAGGCAGACATCATTCACAACTTCCACTAGTGTTGATACAATATTCAATTATTGAATCATGAGCAGAATTCAATCCAAAATTTAAAACATTAGCTCACAAATTAGAACCATAAGACAACTCAAATGAAGAACCAACTTCTTCCAATTGTCTCTCTGTTTCAAGTTCACCTTGGCAACTTGTTGTGTCACACATGCTGTTGCAAATAGACTACTGACACATATCTTCTTTCTCATTCATTCTATCACTTTCTTGTGGCTGACCTGAAGCACACTCTGCATAAGGAATACAACACACTTTGCACCAAAGAAATAGGATCTCATATGCATCCACATGATCACCATCTTCACAATCCAAGGCAAACCCTTCACAATGAAAGTCCATGGCTACACCAACATCTATCACTAATAATTTATCATCAAGTGTAGTCACCTCAACCTCTTGCAAACAAACACTAATTTCTTCCTCATCACAAATAGGAACAAAAGAAGGCATACTATCTATTTCACTTACCTGTGCACATTCGACATAATTAGTTTCACAAGATAACCCAACTTGCTGCTCACTCGTGCACACACCTTCCTCATTGTTCACCAAACCACATACCTCAACATTAGGTTGGAAGTCATCATTGGTTATATGATTTTCATCTTCCACCAATGATCTATCCAAACGAAGATAGGTGCATACGTTATCCTCATCATTTGCATCATTGACACATAATGCAACATCTACCACTTCTACCCTCTTGACTGCACAATCAAATTTACTTGATGCCGCACTCATCTGATTGTTTATATCCACACAACTGTTGTTCACTTCAACAAGTTCTTTACCAATAGCACATACACTTGTGGATAACAAACTAATTATGCAGTCATCTCTTATTTTCTTTGTGGAGTCTAGGCATAAATATACTTGGTGCATACTTGTTATTTTAAAATCTTCCCACACAACTTAATCCAATTTCATATGCTTCGAAAAACATATCAATGCAAGTGGGGGTGTTAGGTTTGAAATCATTTGGAATATGAGAAAGAGAAACAATGAACCTATGACCAAATCCATGCTTGACTCTCCCTTTTGTCCTCTGATTTTCTTCAGCTCAATGACAGGATCAGTTGGGTCAAGACCTTTGGCAAATTCATTTTCAAATGCTATCAAAAGTTAATTACAAGAGGCAAAGGATTGCCATAGAAAGTTTTGGATCCATTCTTTTTCATTTCCGTGCTATGACCTAACAATAAATCTCCTGTACATATCCTCATCCTGAAACTGAAAATTTTCCATAAATTATGAGAATACATCAACATGTGTGTTCCCTTCCCAAATTTTGTATCCATCCAACTTGGGCAATTGATGGCAGACCTTGGTTGGCATACTCATCATTTTGTAATCAATCCCAGAGAGGTCTAATTGGTTGTAAGGCAGATCTAATGGAGGAATAGGGGACTAAGCAAACTAATTTTTAGGGGCAATAGGGCGAGCATTGGATTGCACCCTAGACTCTAGAAACTTATCATTATTTTTAATTTCTTTTTCTTGTTGTCGTAAGGACTTTAGCAGATGTTTGGTTTTATCAATTTCATATTGTTGTGCTGCTAATTCATTTGGATTTTGCATGGATGCATATAGGTTTGGGCTTGTATAACATACAAAGCCATTACTAGAAAATACATTGCAAGAATGGTCATGGTAATCCAATCCAATATAGTTCCTAGGGTTTGATATATATGAAGATGCTTGTGAAGGAACATCCATATTGTATTCAAATGTTGCAAATATGTGCCTATGATGTGTTGTCATTGATGTCAACATATCTCTTTGTCAGAGACAGTGAAGACAGTGCAGTTCAGTAAAGTAGATTGCTCCGCATTTCCAGTTAAACGAATATTAGAGTCTGTGGATTAAAGGGTTTGTAGAGGATTGTCTGAAGTTGCTCCAGTTAAGATTTGAGAGGTTCGCATGAAGGATTGGTGAAGTTATGGCCATCTGAGTAGAACCAGGTTTTGCAGTTGTTCATAGGTAACAGAGTGACATGAATTTAGTCTGGATTGCTCCGCATTGGAATATTATGGTTTGCAGATCTAGAGGTATGTTTAGGATGTTGGTGTGTATCCTCAACTCAAGTGGTTCATGGTTTGGAGGTCCACAAGCAATCTTTCTAGTGCAACAATCATGACAGTTAGTGTTCTTAAGTTCCCGTATGAAGATGCAAGTTATTCTGGTGATTTGAGGTGGTGCTGTTGTTCTTGTTGATTTCATTGTGCTTGTGGAGGTCTTTGGATCGTGTGCCTATTATGTTGGTGGTCCACATTGAGGATTGAGCTCGTAGTTGAAGATTTCTCCTTGGGTGTTGCTATTCTTTCTAGTCTTGGCCAATCAGATGCTTCATGCATGTTGCAGATGATCTAAGAGAAGTTCTATGGAGCGTGGCATGTTGTTCAAGGAAGATTTGAGTCCTAGATAAGTTTGGCTGACAGTGTAGTAGTCCACATGTAGCATTTTATGTTAAGTCAAGTCTTTTTGTAAATGTCTGCAATGTCGACCTTGGAGATTGTTCCAATGGTTGATGATTGTAATACTGACCTTGATGTTCATTCCAAGGTTGATGTAGTATATAAATACTTGTAGTTGAGTCATGGAAAAGTAGTCCTTGTGCGAAAATGATAAGATTCTAAGAAAGGTAAAAAGGCAGAGCAGAGAAGAGGAAGAACAGAAGAGGAAGAGTAGAGTTGATGCAGAGGTAGCGAAGAAGTGTTTTAAGGTAGAGTAGAAGTATTGTGAGCTTCAATGGAACTGATCCCTGGCATGGAGAAGATGTTTCTCAGTTCAACCTTTCAGTGTTAACCATGTGAATGTTTTGTAGACAGTGAGTCTCTTTGAGTAGTGAGCTCTGGGCAGTGCACCCGAAGGCAAGTGCCTTCCCATTTTTCTATTCTTTTAATAGAGAATAAATCTTGTGGGTTAACCCCCATCGTGGTTTTTTCCTTAATCAGGTTTCCACATAAAAATCCTGGTGTTATGCGTTTTGATTGTGTTTCTGCTCATGTGTTGTTGATTCATGATTTTATGGTTATATCATTAATCTATTAATAAGTGGTAAAGAAGATTAAATGCAGCAAAGATAAAGTTTTGAGACAATTGATTCACCCCCCTCTCAGTTGTCTGCCCTAATTTCAACAATTGGTATCAAAGCCGGTTCCTCTAAAAGAAGCTTGACCTCTTGAGGAGATCCAGGATGTCGACATATAAGAAGGACAGTTCAAGATTTGATGGAACAAAATACTCTCTTTGGAAGAATCACATGGAGTGTCATTTGCAATGCATGGGTGATCCTTATTGGTTGGTAACTAAGAATGAGTATAAGCCTCCAAAGAATGGTCCTACAACTCCAGATGAAATCAAAGTTGTTGAATACAACATTTGGGCTAAAGGAGCATTGTTGAGTGCCCTGACTAATACAAAAAAAACAAATGTCTTGGAATTGCAAACTGCTCATCAAATCTAGAAAAAAATGGAAACTCTGTATGAAGGTGATGCACATGTCAAATGTGCCAAGTTATAGATCTTGAAGGGTAGATACAAATGTTTGAGGATGAGTGAAGATGAAAACATCACTTCCTACATGCAGAAAGTGAATGAACTTGTGTGTAGTATCAGGTGTGCTGGTGGAAAACTGGAAGAATCAGAGATTGTTGCCAAGGTGCTCAGATCCTTACTCACTTCATACAAGCATAAAGTCACTGCTTTTGAGGAGATCAGGATTGTGACAGAGGTTACAAGGGATTAGTTGGTTGGCAAGCTTTCAATATTTGAAATGAGTGAGTTTGGTGATTCTCTTCCTAAATCATAATCTACATTTAAGGCCAGTGTTTTCAAAAAGCTAAGATTTGATCTAGGTGAAAGCTCTTCAAGAAGACTAACCAGATATGAGAAGGCAAGGAAGGAACTTGAAGAAGATGAATATGAGCTTGAAGAACTTGAAGCCCTTATTGCCAAAAGATTACCAAGAGGATCCAGTACGTATGAAGGAAAGTTGCCTTTCAAATGTTTTGCTTGCAATAAGATTGGTCATTTTGCTTCAAGATGCCCAGAGAGGGTTTCAAAGCTAAACCCTAACAAACCTAGGGTTCAGAAGAAATGCTACTATGTTCAAGAAGCTACTGATGAAGGAGTCACAGATGATGAATCTGATAGAGGAAGTACCTCTGGAAATGAATGGGTGTTCATTGCTATTCAGGAAGAAGATCTGGTGCCTCCTGAATCTGCTAGCTGTGTGAATGTGGAAAGTGCCTTGGCTGCTCAGGTTGAAGAAAAAGATGAATGGGTGATTGACAGTGGATGTTCTCATCATATGACTAGTGATAAAAGAAAGTTTTTATGTTTGGAAAGATATGAAGGTGGAATTGTGAAGTTTGGAGACAATTTAGCTAGTAGAATCTGAGGCAGAGGATCCATCTCTCTTGATGGTAAGAATAACACTAATAATGTTTTGTATGTAGAGGGGTTGAAGCATAATCTTCTCAGTGTTGGACAGTTGGTAGAAAAGGGTATGATCTCTGATTCAAGGATGGAAAATGCAGAATTTTGTAAAGCTCTGGAACTGAGATTGCATCTAGTGCACAGACTAGAGGTAATATCTTTCCCTTAAGTAGTACTGGTAAAATTTGTTTGATTGCTCAGATAGATCAGAGTTGGCTATGGCATAGGAGAATGTGTCATGTAAACTTTGATAACATTGTCAAGATAAGTACTCTCAGGCTGTGAGAGATCTTCCAAAGCTTATGAAACCTACTAATAGCATGTGTAAGGAATGTCAGTTGGGCAAACATCTAACATAGCCACATTCAAAAGTAAAGAACAATTTTCAAATGGATTGTTGGAACTCGTGCACACTAATTTGTGTGGTCCTGCAATAGTTAGAAGTTTGCAGGGAGACAGATACTTTATGTTGTTGATTGATGATTACTCCTGGATGATGTGGGTCACTTTCTTGAGAGAGAAATCAGAGGCTTTTGACAGATTCAAACTGTTCAAGGCTAAGGTGGAGAATGAGATTGGTGTGAAGATAAAGTGTCTAAGGTTTGACAGAGGTGGAGAGTTTACCTCCGGTGAGTTTAATGCATTTTGTGAAGAGAATGGAATAAGAAGACAATTGTCTGCTCCTAGGACTCAACAAAATGGAGTTGTGGAAAGGAAGATCCAGACTATTCAAGAGGCTACTAGAACCATGATAATGGAGGCAAATGTTCCACATGTCTATTGGAGAGAGGCTATGAGTATTGCTGTCTACACTCTTAACTGGGTGCAGATCAAAGGTAATACTGGTAAAACACCTTATGAATTATTGTTTGGTAATGCTCCTACTGTGAAATACTTCAAAGTTTTCAGTAGTAAATGCTATATCAAGAGAGATGAAGAACTAGGCAAGTTTGATACAAGATGTGATGAAGGAATATTTCTGGGTTATTCTAACCAAATCAAGGCATACCTGTGCTTCAATAAGAGATTGAAAAAGATTGTTGAAAGTGCTAATGTCAAGGTTTATGAAAGCAAGGAGAGACCTTCCAAGTCTTATGGATATGAATTAGATGATCAAAATGAAGATCCAAATGAAGGAAAGCAAGCTCAAACTCAAAATCAGGTTTAGATTGCTCTGGAGAATCCAATAACTCAAGAAGTTAGTGTAAATGTTGAGGAACAAGTTCAAGAATCAAAAGTTCAAGTAAATCCAAAAACTCCCAGGTATGTAAGGTTGAATCATTCTGAAGATGAGATCATAGGATATAGAAATAAATGTGTTCAAACTAGAAGAAAAATTGTTGAAGAACAAGTGGAGTATTGTTTAATCTCAAAGATTGAACCAAAGTTAGTGAATGAAGCTTGTAATGATGAAAGTTGGGTAAAAGCAATGGAAGAATAATTAATGCAAATTAAAAAGAATCATACTTGGGATCTTGTTCCTAGACCTGAAAAGAAAAATGTAATTGGAACCAAATGGGTCTTCTGGAATAAATTGAATGAAGATGGTGAAGTGAGAAACAAAGCAAGATTGGTGTGTAAAGGATATTCTTAGGTAGAGGGAATTGATTTTGAAGAAACTTTTGCTCTAGTGGAAAGAATCAAAGCAGTCAGATTATTTCTTGCCTTTGCTGCTTACAAAGATTTCAAAGTTTACCAGACATGGATTTCAAGTTAGCATTCCTGAATGGAGAGTTGGAAGAAGTCTACATTGAACAACCAGAAGGATTCTAGTTGTCTGATCAAGGGGATATGGTCTGTAGATTGAAAAAAGCATTGTATGGACTTAAACAAGCCCCAAGAGCATGGTATGCAAGATTAGATAAGTATCTACTAAAATTAGGTTCTAGCAAAGGCACAACTGACAATAATATTTATTTCAAAATTGATCATGAACACATCTTGATTCTTGAGGTATTTGTTGATGATATCATCTTTGGTGGAAATGACAGCATGTGTAAAAAATTTACTGATCATATGCAAAGTGAATTTGAGATGTCCATGCTTGGTGAAATGAATTTCTTCTTACGTCTGCAAATCATTCAGTCAGATAAGGGCATCTTCATATCACAGTCTAAGTATGTGAAAGAGTTGCTGAAAAAGTTTGGAATGAAGGATTCAAAACCAGTGAGTACTCCTATGATAAATGGATGCAAGTTGAGTAAAGATGATGATTACCGTAAGGCAGATCAGAAAAGGTATAAATCAATGATTGGAGGATTGCTTTATCTAACTTAGACCAAACATGATATTATGAATGCAATTGGCCTTGTTGCTAGATTTCAAGTTGATCCTAGAGAATCTCATGTTGTAGCAGTCAAAAAAAATTTTAGATATCTGAAGGGAACATCTGATTATGGCTTATGGTATCCTAAGGATGATGTTTTCACTCTTCATGCATATACAGATGCTGATTGGGCAGGAGATGTGGATGACAAGAAGAGTACTATTGGTGGTACATTTTTCTTGGGAAAGAGATTAGTTTCTTGGTTGAACAAAAAGGAGGCAATATCTCTATCTATTGCAGAGGAAGAGTATATAGTAACAACAAGTAATTGTACTCAAGTTTTATGGATGAAGCAAATGTTGAAGGATATCAAAATTGTGTTTTGAAGAGCCTATTACAATCTTCTGTGATAATTCAAGTGCATAAACATTTCAAAGAATTTGGTGTTGCATTAAAAAACAAAGCACATATCCATCAAGTTTCACTTTTTGAGAGAGAAGGTAAATGAGAATGAAGTCACATTGGAGTTTGTTCATTTAAAGGATCAGATTGCGAATATCTTCACTAAGCCTCTACCTAAGGACAATTTTGAGTATCCCAGACTGATGCTAGGGGGTTATTACCCCTCTTGTTCAGAACTAAGGTGCACTAGTGTGCATTAGTCTGGTAGAACTCACAATCATATCTTGTGATCCAGATTGATGTGAAGGGGATGCTACTCAGGGGGAGTAGTCAGTATGTTAATTATGGAGTTCAATTTGGTTTTATCTAAGAAACAAAAAGGGGGAGAGATGATTGCAAACATGTGTCCTTTGCCATTGGTGTCAAAGAGGGAGAGAAGTCATGTGAAAAACTCAGAAGTAAGTAGTTGCTAGTGAAAGGGGGAGTAGTGAAGAAAGTGGTTGCAAGTGTGATAAGAGAAAGGGGGAGAAGCCCTTGTCTTGATGGTTGAATTAGTTTTTCACATCATATGTTGCCATCAATAACAAAGGGGGAGATTGTTGCAAATATGTGCCTATGATGTGTTGTCATTGATGTCAACATACCTTTTTGTCAGAGATAGTGAAGACAGTGCAGTTTAGTAAAGTAGAATGCTCCACATTTCCAGTGAAACGAATATCAGAGTCTACGGATTAAAGGGTTTGTAGAGGATTGTTTGAAGTTTCTCCAGTTAAGATTTGAGAGGTCCGCATGAAGGATTGGTGAAGTTATGGCTATCTGAGTAGAACCGGGTTTTACAGTTGTTCAGAGGTAACAGAGTGACAAGAATTTGGTCTGGATTGCTTCGCATTGGGATATTATGGTCTATGGATCTAGAAGTATGTTTAGGATGTTGGTGTATACCCTCAACTCAAGTGGTTCATGGTTTGGAGGTCTGCAAGCAGTCTTTCTAGTGTGACAGTCATGACAATTAGTGTTCTTAAGTCCCCCTATGTAATGAAACAACTTGCACAATATCTGAATATAATAGTAATATGCTGCAAATACTTGATAATAATATGCCACTTCAAGGGGGCAACCTCCTAATCCACTTCGAGGGGGATACCTCCAATAGTCTTCAATAAGAACACAATACTCAATATGATATGAAATGAGACTCACTACCTCCTATATATACCTATTTATGCCTAGGATATCACCCAGGCTGACTTAGATAGACCTATAGAAGCCTTAGACCGACCTAAACAACTAAATAACAATATAATAATGATAATATGACTTAATTAAGAGTTAAGATAGCCACAAGCTGACTATTCATAACCATATACACTATAGAAGTAAGGGCATAACACCGTATGAAGATGCAAGTGATTCTGGTGATTTGAGGTGTCGTGGTTGTTCATGTTGATTTCATTGTGCTTATGGATGTCTTTGGATCATGTGCCTATTGTGTTGGTGGTCCGCATTGAGGATTGAGCTCGTAGTTGAAGATTTCTCCTTGGGTGTTGCTATTCTTTGTAGTCTTGGCCAACCAGATGTTTCATGCATGTTGCAGATGATCTAGAGAAGTTCTATGGAGTGTGGCATGTTGTTCGAGGAAGATTTGAGTCCCAGCTAAGTTTGGTTGACAGTGTAGTGGTCTACATGTAGCATTTTATGTTAAGTCAAGTCTTTTTGTAAATGTTTGTAATGCCGACCTTGGAGATTGTTCCAATGGTTGATGTTTGTAATGTCGACCTTGATGTTCATTCCAAGGTTGATGTAGTGTATAAATACTTGTAGTTGAGTTGTGGAAAAGTAGTCCTTGCGCGAAAATGATAAGATTTTAAGAAAGGTAAAAAGGCAGAGCAGAGAAGAGGAAGAACATAAGAGGAAGAGTAGTGTTGATGCAGAGGTAGCGAAGAAGTGTTTGAAGGAAGAGTAGAAGTATTGTGAGCTTCAATGGAACTTAACCCTAGCATGGAGAAGATACTATTTCTCAGTTCAACCTTTCAGTGTGAACCATGTGAATGTTTTGTAGACAGTGAGTCTCTTTGAGCAGTGTGCCCAAAGGCAAGTGATGTCCCATTTTTCTATTCTTTTAATAGAGAATAAATGTAGTGGGTTAACCCCCACCGTGATTTTTCCCTTAACCAGGTTTCCACGTAAAAATCCTAGTGTTATGTGTTTTGATTGTGTTTATGCTCATGTGTTGTTGATTCATGCTTTCATGGTTATATCATTAATCTATTAATAAGTGGTAGAGAAGATTAAATGCAGCAAAGATAAAGTTTTGAGACAATTGATTCACCTCCCTCTCAGTTGTCTGCCCTAATTTCAACATTCAAATTCATACAAATTGTCCATTACTAGAACACTCTACAATACAAGGCAAAAAATAGAGGTATACAAATTTGTTCCTTCAACATGATAGGAACAACAATCTTCAAAGGTAGGAAGATTGTACCTTCAATAACCAACTATTGCACATTTGAAGTGGGATCCTGAATCACCAACAACAACTAAGGGGTAGAAGTAACAAACTTTCTTCGTTCTTTGACAGCAAAATCACTAGGTCTCTTCCTAAAAGAGGAAATTCCTTGAAGTGCGACTAATCTTCAAGGCCAAAAAATTGATTTTGGGTTCAGCTCACCAGCAGAGTCTTTAAATTCTTTTTAACCCAGCATAATTTTTCATCCTTGACAATAGCACCAAAATATTGGCGTAAGTTGACAGGAAGCCAAACTTACCCAAACAAAATGCACAAATGTAGATCATTGTTATAGAGGTCTTCAAATCTAAACCAAAGTATTACTTCCCTAGCAACATCACCAAAATGTTAGTTCCCAAAATTGCTACAACCCATAACCCTAAAACATTACTCAACCACCTAGGCCAGGGGTGCCATCAAGGTGATTGAAATAGGTTTATCAAGAGGTTAAGCCCAATTTTGGCCAACTTAGAGGAGTGGGTAAAATCCTCTACACTTCAGGCTCAACTAGACCCAGAAGGGATATTCCTAGAGGCATAAAATTCTCCCAGAATTCATAATATTGCAACAATACCTAAATGCAATTTTAATCCCCAAAAATGTCACTAGATTAAAATAAGTTTGTTGCTAAAACCTCTGATTAAGTTGATTACTGCACTATGCTTATGCACCCAAATATGATAATGTTGCATTCCTTGAGATGATTACACTTATCTTTACATACAAAACATACATAGTGTAGACATGCATGTACATGACTCACCAATGATTAATAAGCGTCAACAAAAAACTAAAATACATTCACATACATTTATCATATTACGTTTCATACACTAGACATACTTATTAATCTCGAGGAGAACTACAATAATTCACTTGCAACAAAAGAAATGACCCAACACAAAGTTTGTATTGGTTTAAATGTTGTCATAAATTATCAAATCCTTGTTACAATCACACCAGCAAATATGGGTAAGGTAGAATACATAGCTACAACCATGCATTCCTCTGAATCACTGCAAACAACCATGGAGACATACCACTACATGAAGATGTGTGTTACAATCCCTTCCTACACTATACCAAATGCATTCCTCCATTTACTGCCCAGACTGACATGATTTGAAGCCCTAAAATCCACTTGAGGGACTTGCACACCAGATAATTGGTTCAACAACCAACCCCTAAAACATCTTCAGATCACGTATATATAGCACTACATCGCATTGCTGCATTTGGGTAGGAAAATATACCCTACCAATCTCCATTAATCCTTGATCGACCTCGCCTACCTGGACCTATTGCATTTAAACATCTTCAAAGATTTCAGTTTGGTCAAAAACGAACAATCATGGCGGCCTCGAGAAGATCAACCTTTAAAATACAATGCCCACTGAAAGTGTGTGTAAAGATTTTATAACACTTTTAAATAGATTAAATATTTTAAAATATTACATTTATCACATGCTTTATTTTCTTCTTTGAATTTTACTTTTTAGCACATTGGGTTTACCACAAACTTGGAATCATCCTCTCTTTTCAGCGGGTTCACAAGTTCGTGAACTTGGCAAACCACTGATGAACACTTTCATCTTCCTTCAAACTTCCTCTTTCTTCCTTCAACATTTCGCCCTATTGGTGAACCTTAGAAATTTAGAACCGCCTGTTGGCAAGTTCACAAACCCACCAATTCACCAAAAGGCAAGGCAAATGGGGCCACCGACACTTAAAACTTTTAAGGAAACAAAGGAAATTTTCAATACTTAGAATTTTTTAGGATCAACAAGGGTTTTACACTTAGATTTTCAAGGTTTTACACTTAGGATTTTTACTTGATTTTAACACAAATTTTGCAATGTTGGGAACAAGGAAAATGGGGTGCCAACAGGTTCATCCAATTTGCTACTTTCACGTTTATTAGGGTTAGAGGCTTTTGAGAGGCACCTCATAAGCTTCCAAAGTATGTTACTAAAAATTTGGTATTATTGGAATCATGTCAATAGTTAGCATTCGTTCATAAGTTCTACTCTAATAAACACAAAGTAGGCATTTTGTGCCTAATCTCCATTGGTAGATACACTTACCCTTCTTATAATGTTGCCAAAACCATTGAAGCAAAAATGTATCAAGTGACCTTAAATAGTTTGAATCAAGATAATCTTTTTATCCCAAGGCATATATGAAAGGATTATTGGGAGCTTCTTATAAACATCAAGCAAAATTGGAGGATTTATAGGCTAGTTACAATGATGAGCAAGAAGTCACAAAAATGAGCTATTCTTGACTCAACATCTAGTAGATGAAGGTCTTCCAAATTGCTAAAATACCAAAGGGAGTATCTAATGATGTAGAAAATTTAGTCCCATGCTATAATTAGAAGATTTTTGATTGGGCAATTCCAAATATAGATTAAAACCTAAAGAAGTTTAATTCAAATGAAGAGAGGAACAAAAATGTTATATAAACGAGCTTAAAATGGCTAGAGCTAATGAAAAATAGTATCAAGTGGAAATGAGGTGAGCCATCCCGAGGGAAGAAAGAGGAGAAAAAATAGGAAAAATCTAGGAAAAAGTTCTAGAACTAATACTTGAGGCGCCTCTTAATGTTGTGAATGTAGACAATTTAGAAAGAAGGAAAAACCTAAAATAAAGATTATATGTTCAAGGAAAATCTAGCAAGGGGAAGAATCCTCTTAGGCCCCAAGTACTTTATTTCATAGTCCTGCTCCTACACAAACTTGAAAAAATCCTATAGATATCCCTTCTTCCCCCTCTATAAAGAAGTCACCTAAAGTATATAAAGATTCACCTCATAAATCTAGTGACTCTCAAGAGACACCCTCCCCTTAGAGATTTCCTCCTTTCACCCCTTCTATTCATTATCTAACCAAATAACCATCTCCATCTCCTCCCCAAAATTTTCCAATTTATTCTCCAACTAAGTCACCCACTCCCTCTCCACTTAAGAAGACACCTACTCCTTCCCCAACTATATATCCATTCCCCAAAATTCATGTTCCTTCTCCTATCAAACCATTACCTTCATCTCCTCCCAAGAAGACTCATATCCCTTCTCCAATCAACTCGCCTACTCCACCCCCACAAAAGTCTCCCAATATTTTGAAATCTCCTCCATACTAAGGTTTTTAAGAGAAACAAAGAACCCTAGGGGTTGCAACGCAAGCAAAATATTCTACTTAGGATACACCCATTTGGTTTGATCAAATAATATAGAAGAGAAAGTGAATAAAAAAACTAGCAATTAAAGATTTCTCACATCCTAATTCAATGATAATCATGCCCACTCCTCAAAAAGAAAGCCAAAGTCTAAGCTTCCATCGCCATAGATACCCAAGAAGTAAGATGTGCATAGATTATAACTCCGTGCTACACAACAAGGTAGAAGAAGAGATGCAAATCTTTGATTATTAGGCAATAAAGGTGTCCTTGGGAAATCATGTGAGAGAAGATCATCATGAAATATCCAAGTAATCCATTGATATTATGATCCAAACGATGGATATAGATAAGAAATAAAGGAATAATTAAAAGATAAGGTTACTTACCTAACCTCCTATATTTAATACCTAGTGGGCCCTATTGGGTCTTTAATTGCTACACCAACTCTACTATTTGTCCAAGCGATAGAGAAAGATATCCCCTCAGTAGGAGAATTAGGAAATATTGTTAAGGTCACCAAAATGTGGAATTATAAATTATTTTCACCAAGATGCAAGGTCATGGAGGGTATTTGGTACGCCATTAATCCTATAGTGTGCTTAGGGTTATGAATAGTTGGCTTGTAGCTATGTTAACTCTTAATTAAGTATATAATCATTATTATAGTCATATATACAAGTAGTTAGCTCATCCTAGGGATCATATTTAAGTATCTAAGTCAGCCTAAGAGGCATTCATTGCATAATTAGGTATATATAGGAGGTAGTGGTAAGTTTATTATCATATTGCAAATTGTGTTCTCATTGGAGATATTTGGAGGTTTCCCCCCTTGAAGTGGCTTATTTTTTATGATGGTAAGCAATGAAACAAGGGTGATGATCCCTTTACAACACAGCCCAGGGGTAAACAAAATAGAGCACAAATAACACCCAAACAACACAAGCACAACAACCCTATTGTAAAACAACAAAACCAACAAAAGGATCTACACAACAGATCTTGAGCTAGCAAATCTGACTCCCCAAACCTAGAATGCAGAGCAACAATAGATTTGGGGAGTCCTTTCTTCTTTCTCTAGACCACTGTCTAGGAGACCTCTATGTCAAAATCCTTAGAGTGAGATGAGAGGGGATCCTCACTCGACGCTGTAACCATAGAGGTCTCATGTAAAGAAGTTGACTCACAAGCAAGAAGAGCCGAAGGCACAAAAGGCTCCAATGTAGGAGTAATCTAAGCTTGATCAAAGGGACTAGCTTTAAGATCGGTCACATCCACCAGCACCCCCTCACGCACCACAAGAGGAATGGGTAGAGTATCCTGGGAATGCTCATCCTCCTAGGAGGACCCATCCTCTAGAGAAGTATTGATAGTCAAGTGATCATCATGGGTGTTCATCCACTAAGTTGTTGCACCCTTGTAATGAGAGTGAGTACAACTAGAGGCCAAGTGACCAATAGAAAAAAAATTATTTGCATATGAAGGGGAGACCCTCATAATCTAACTATTGTGTCCAAGGCCTTTCCCCTATCATCAAAACTACATCTCCATGGAGGGGTTTTGAGATGTCTATATCTACCAAGATGTGAGCAATTGTACAGTGATCCATAAATGTGGTAGTGGAATCTACCTTCAAGAAGAGACCAATAGCATTATTGATGCCCTCGTAGCATGAATCCTCCCAATACTAGAGAGGGAGATTCAGAAGTCTAACCCATATTGGTCTAATATTAAGCAGCTCAATAGGAGGATTGAAGGAAAGAGCCCATGGTTTGATGTAGAGAGAACACTCACCCCATATCCAAACCCTATCATCAAGCACTAAATCTCGTTCCTTCATAGAATTAAAGGTAACAATGAAGAATCCCCTTGCATAGGGGAAGAGCTCAATCTTTCCCTCCACAAAAGGATTCCAAGATTCTAGAACCCAGATGTGGAGGTCATGAAGCAAGGGCCATAATCTGTTGAATCTGTAAATCACTCTGTGATTCAAAGAATATACCTCATTCTCTAAAATGTCTTGGTTACACACCACCACCATGGGAAGAGCAAGCACAAGAAAATGTCTGAGAGATCCCACGCTAAGATGGGCAGCCACTCTGTGAAGGGTAGGCTTGAGCACCTGAACTCACAACCTCCAAAAATGATTTCTTAGGGTGGCCTTGAGCCTTTGTGCCAGTCACATTTGTGCAAGGTGAATCACTATCTGGTGGATCCTCTGCAGCCAAGGGACCAAATCCTGTAGACTCCAAGAAAACTGACACATAGGTTTAGAAAGATCTGCTCATCCGTGAATGGGATACTATTGCTGGAGGGGATTCGGACAATCAGAACCCACGTATCTGCAATGCCTTTCAGACTGCTATTAGGAGGGAGTCAAGCACATGCATCATTCAAACTGCAATTGGGCGGGAGTCAGTCAAGAGATGCCATTCAAACTTATGAATCTAACAATAGGCTTGTTATTCTAACTTATTATCATGTGTTTGTATAATATTTCCTATTACATTCTTCTCTTTTGTAGGTTAGTCCATTACAAGTGGCATCAGAGCATAATCTTGGAATCATGAAGGCAAGAAACAAGGCTATTTTAAAAAAAAAATTGGAGGTCATTTTGGGAAGCACATATCTCTCTCATTTTGGTGAATCTTTTCAAGATTTTTGGATGGTTTTTCAATGACATATTGAAACGACTATAATCTAGATTTCAAGTCAATTAGAGTAGAATTAAGAGAGTTATTATAGAATTAGGGTTTCCACCCTTTTAACTCTTAGGGCTACAATTCAACAATTTTTTTTGTGATTTCTAGAGGGTTGAAAAAGGGTGCATTAATATATCTACAATCCTAATTTCAAGTCATTTGGAGAAGACCTAAGGAAGTTATTGCAAAATTTGGGTTTACACCAAATTCGCTCTTAAGACTACAAATTAGCTAATTTCTTGGAAATGGTTTTTGGGAAGTGAGATCTAGGCCCTGATAAGTTATGGTAATTTTTTTAGATTATTTGGACCTGTTTTATGTGATCTATTGCAATATTATTTTTTCCGTCATGGCAGGGCCTGCAACAAGAGGTCAAAAGAATAGTGTCACACTTGAAAAATCTCTAAGCAATGAAGATGGGGAAAAATAGGAGATTATTCATAAAGAAAATGAATGTATATTTGAACACATTTAGAAAGAAAACAACAAGATGAAGGATAGAATCTTTTTAAAAATGTTTGAGCAAATGGGAGGGTTGGCTAAGTCAAGTGATATCAAGAAAATGATGGAGAGATTTGTTTATGGCCAACATCCCAAACATAGGGAGTCACACAACCTGGATTGGGAGGAAAATGAGTCTCCTAAGGGGAATGGTGCTTAAGGTTTTGACTCAGACCTAAAGATGAATCATCACCAAAATAATTCTATGGCTAGGAACTTCACACCAAAGTTAGATATGCAAAAGTTTGATGGCAAGGATCCTACCAATTGGCTTTACCAAATGGAGCAATTCTTTGAGATTCATCATGTTCCTTGTCAACAAAAAGTGCAAATTTCTTCCTTATACTTGGAACCTCATTGAATAACAATTTAACTTTTCCAAAACTACCAATGTTGTGAGAAGTGTTATCACCTAGAAAAACTCTACCTCCATTGTACTTTTCATATTCTAAATACCACTCCCTATGTGGAGTCATATGAAAGGAAGCACTTGAATCAATCAACCAAGAGTCATCACTAAAATGGATAGAAAAAATTATAAAAACATCAACACTAACATAATCCTCATCAATGGATTGTCAATTTTATCCTTTTTCTTAATTTTACACTCCTTTACATGACCCCTTTTGCTGAAATTCCAACATTTTACTTTAGAAATTCTAGGATGCTTTGACCCACCCTTTGACTTATAGTTCCTTTTATTCCCTTATTTCATTTTACCCCCTCTATATTTAGAATAACCTCATACAAACAAAGAGTCTGTAAGGAATCATCTATGGACTTTATCCTAACTTCTTTACTTAGAGAAGCTAACACAACTTCAAGTTTTAACTTAGATGATGTACTACTAATAGCCACAATGAGATTGTCCCATGAAGGGCTTAAATTTGATAGTCAACCTTGCTTGTCAAGCAATTTTTTATGACAATTATCTATTCAATAGTACCCTTCAAATACTATGACATGCCTTAGTATAAATAAATCATATAAAAATTAAATATATATATTGTCATAATCCTATATAAATTTTGACATTTTGTCCAAAATCTCTCCTTTCATATGATACAGTCTTTTTAAAATTTGGATTGTATTTTATGGCAAAAATACCCAAATATAGCTATACAACTGTCAAATTTAAGCCCTGGTCCCATGAATCAGGTAATGAACAAGTAAAATAATTTACTTATCCTCTTATTCCATGTTTACATCTATGGAAGCTAGTTGACTCACTACAACATTAATGTTATTTAGATGATTTGTTATAGAATCTCCTTAATTCATTTTTAATAAATGTAATGTAGAAAATTGCATACCATTGCAATTTAACACTACATTTAGTAACCATTTTAGGGTTTTGCACCTCCTCTCTCTTTGATAGGCTAGGTTTGTGTGATTTTGGTCTATTTCTTTTATAAAAAATTCATTATAAGGCTTTAATATTGACATGGTCCTAAGGTGCCTTGTACGACTAGGAGTTGGTTTTACCTGGACCCGACCGCTCCATGTTGACATCGGTGCCGCACTAGCATCCCATGTCTGTTTGCTGGCATGTATCCATTTCTAGGCATTACAACATGCCTTCAGTGATCATGAAAATTCATGGTAATGCCTCTAGGAGTCAGAGAATGACTCCTTCCATGAATTTTGGAGATTCTTTCACCTTTGAAGTGTATTGGAAAGAATTTTGGATGGATTCATTCATTGCACTCTTCCTGACTATCTCAACAAGACTTTGATGCTCTTTGATATCTTCTAGTGAAACTTGAACTTCTACTGCAACCATTGGTGATCTTTGATGTTCATGAGCATTGAAAGACCATTTTCTTTAGCTCTTGGGGGTTTTTAGCTCTCTTTGGTGATCTTTGGGGAGGCTTTCTTCATTGGGGTTTGAAGCTGCACTTGTTATTTGAGCTCTTTGAAAGTTTGCAACCTCTTCTTCGTATCAACATTGGTGAGATTGTTCTTTTATTGTGCTTAGAATAGATTCCTTTTTTAATATGTTTAGTGTAGATCATTTATTGCATTTCATTGGGTGTAGACCACCTTCTTGTTTTCCTTTTGCATAAGTTGCATGCTGTAGGTTTCTCTCCCTGTAGATCAAGGAAGAAACCCTTGTTTTTAGCTATTGTTGTTCTTACCTTCCTAGACACACTTAGGATAAGAACATACACTTTCATTTCAATTTCCATGCAATATCTTGTATTCTTGCTCGTGAAGGTAGAAAGACCAACACTGGGACTTGATTGAGGCAAGTCCCCAAGAAGCCCCAACACTTTTCCCTCTCTTTTTGCTACTTTGAAGTGGAGATCGTACAACTACATGAGGGTTTTGTATTACTTCCTTTTGTGCATGTCTCTTTTCATTTCCTTTAATTTACTTGGCTTTTTCTTCATTTATGTTTCAACCGGATATCACCTGGTATTGTATTTGTTGGGATTTCTGTTGCGCGGGTAGTTTAAGGCCACACAGGGCTGATTATTTTTATTGTACTTGCATTTTGGACTCCAGTGCCCAGCGCGGAAGTCCTCGTGGTGTGTTGTCATCCTAAGACGAGGCTCTCTCCTTGCAATCACAGGTTCTTGTCTCCTGCTTGATTTCATTTTTGCAACTATCTATTTTAGATTTTGTCTAGAATAGATGTTTTTCAGTATTTTATCCATTTTCCCTCCATTGTCAATCACATGTTCAAGTTGTATTGCTTTGGTAGGGACTCATAGTGGTTATGTAGTAATCTAGGATAGATTTACTTAACATTTGACACCTTGAATAGCAAAATCCAAGTGTAGTCATAGTGGAGAGTTCTCAATAGAAGTTAGTAGATTTAGAAGTAATTTCCCCATGCTACATTTTTGGTGAACTTGACATGTTTTAAAAACATTCAAAAACCTTCTTTTCTTAGTTGTCATTCACCCTACATATTTCGTGAACCCAGTCTTCTAAAAAATGACTTCTTCAAAAATCAAAACACAACTCTTGTCATCACTTAATACTGCACATTGTAAGGCCTAAACATAGTTTATGAGATTTACAACCCATTCTTCAAATTAACAGTATGTAGTGCGTAGTAGTGAACAAAATTTATGGAAATCCACCTTAATGGCATTTTCTACTAATCCTTTCGCTCTTATTTGCTCGACTCCTAACTTCACTAATTTATCTTCTAAACAACTTAATCTTTCTCATTCATTTCCATCTTCTCGCTCTATACCGATGACTTTGTTCCATGATATAGAGCAAGTTTTTGACCATGAGGCATCACTCGAATATGTCTCGCCTGAGTGAATTACTACCTTAGATTGTGAATTAGGTGATTATCATAATTTCTTATCACATGAGGACATATCTGGATCTATTGTCCCTTTGGTTGATGCCCTTCGTGTCATGCTGAATAATCATCCTAAGGGTATTAACTTTCTTCGGGGCCTCAATCACATTGTGCATAGCAAAACCCCATCATTGGTTAGTTGTATTCTAGGTGCTCAAGAATCTTAGTCTCACACCCTTGATTATCAGATCTCCATGTCTCTACCTACCACAGACATTCACACTTACACTTCTGTACAAATGACCACCAATTGTGCTAATTCTAGTAGTATTGGTTTTGTCTCATCTACCGTTGGAACCAATCCTATTAATCAATATGGATTCGTTCCGCCTTCAAGGCCTTTAAAATTTAGTTTTCCTCCTGGTAACCCTGGGATTTCTCAATAAATTTCACAACCTCCTACTTCTACTCAAATTTCTCCAAAGTCACATACTATTGACCCTGTAATCAACCAATTAATACAAAATGTTGGTTCTTTACAACAATAACTTGCTTCTTTATGTACTTCATTTGTACAACACCTTATGCTTGCTTATTGCCGATGCAGTCCTCTTTCTCTTGCCATCCTTGCCACACCATTTCCCCAAGGCTTTGAGGACCCTAGATTTGAAAAGTATACAGGCAAAGGTGACCCTAACACTCACATTTTTGCTTTCACTGCTCTTTGCAGTGACTTTTTCTTTCAGGATGCTCTATTAGCCAAATTATTCCCCCATTCCCTTAAGGACACGATGTTAGATTAGTTTTGCTCACTTCTTGACCACTCTATTCTATCTTTTGATCAGTTGGTAAATTAGTTCTTACAACAATTTTAGGCTAACATTGGACCTCAGGTTACTTTCACGAACATGGTCCACTATAGGCAGGGAAATAATGAAAATGTAACTGATTTTGTTTGTCGGTACCAATCTTTGTTCTCACAAATTTTGTATGCCTTGCCTAATTCTGATGCGCAACGGGTTTTCAAAGAAACTTGCAGCTACAAATCCGAGACCATATTCTATTGATACACTATTCTTCAATTGCACATCTTTGTACAACATTACGTGACTATCAGCAGTCACTAAGCCAGTTTCAAAGTTTTACCTTACCGGCGCTTAATGACCCTTCCACATCATTTAATTATAAGAAAAACAAATTTTTTTATAAAAATAATACATCAACATTAATAATTAATCTAGCGGCTAAAGCAGCTTCACAAACTATTCTAGCCCTATCTTCTACGTAAACAAACACTTGCCACCTGAACACAACTCTTGGTTTGGTGCAACTTCCTCCCATCTGTCCCCTTGATACTAGAAAACCATTGCCACCATCCTATGATGTAAATGCATTTTGTCAATTCCACCGACTTCTAGGTCACGATACTGAATGATGTTTGCGCCTCAAGCACATGATGCATGACCTCATTGACTAGGTTGTTATCCAGGTCTCGAGAGAGAATAGCAAAAGTAATAAGTCAATCACTCCTACTAATCAGCATTTACAGATCTATAGATATCAGATGCCTCGCCACAACTCTAACTTTGTTGACCTCGCTTCTTCCCCCATAGTGCTAGAGTCCATCCCTGATGCTTCTTCTTCTCACTCCTATTCTGAGATGATAGCTATGGTGGATGTTCGTTCTCACCCTATCAGAGAACGTTCTATTCCTAAACCTCTTATCTCCTTTTCCCCTTTTGAGATTATGTTGAACACATTAGAAGGTCCTATCTACATTCGTGAAGATAACAATGGAAAACCCATCAAGGGTGTCCTCATTGATCCTATTTGCATTGTCAATGTGGTTATGAAGGAATTCTTGTATGTATATGAACTTTATAAAGATGCATGTGATTCATCTAACATCTTTATAAGGTGTCATGATGGCATGTCTCGCCCCACCCTGGGTACGATCACTCTTTCTGTTCAGGTTAGACCTAAATCCATGGACGTTCTGATGTCTATCATTCCTATTTCTAACTATTTTCATGTGAAGTTGGGCCTATCCTAGATCACTTCCATGGGAGCGGTCCCTTCAATGGTTCATAATTGTCTTAAGTTTCCTCATGATGGTGTTGTGCACATAATCCATCACAATGGATACATACCACTCGCCATGCGGGGCAACTTCTGATTGGACTACTTCTAACCGACATCCACTGAGTTACTGTTCCCTCGTAATGACTTTTTGTTTTTCTTATCAAAAATTCAAAGTGAATAGGATCACTTAGTTGTCCATTGGCCCCTCTATTTTTCTCTTCTTTGATTGCTCCCCTTGTGGTGCCTTTGTCTACAGAGGTTGCTTCTATTCCTTCCTCTGCTCCCCAAGAAGATAAAGGAAAGCAGCTTGTATAGAGTGTACCTTCCCATTCATGTACACCTGGTTTATACTCTGCAATGCCTCCTCCCATCTCTCACACGAGAGATTGGGATAGACCTATAGTAAAACCGTGTGCACCACATTTTTGTGGAGTTTCTCAACCCTCGTTGGCTAGTTTTGTTCATCCCACCTCCTCGGTGGCACTAGGAAACCCACCTCTGTTGAGTAATCCTCCTCCCCCGGTGGTTCCCCAACCTTCAACGGTTGCTTCAATTCCACCTGTCCCACCAGTGACAAGAGGAAATTAACCCATGTTGCGGGCACCTTCCCCCTCTCCTACTCCTATGGTCTCTCAACCATTAGTGGTTACCTCCATTGGTCCACGTATCCTTTTGAACATGGATGGAGTACAACCTATGATAGAAGACCCCCTGACTTTGCCAGTGGAAGCCTTGGTAGGTACAACAAAACCAACTTGAGAGAGATCACAAGCATCGTCATCGTGCTATGGCCCAAGCGTGTGCTACTGATGCTTAGCCTCCTTCTGAGGATCCCCTTTCCTCATAGTAGTATGTTGATCTTATTCTTCCTTTGGATCCCCACCTTCCTGTTTCCCTTCCTCTCCCATCCCCAACCCCTACTCTGGTCATCAGTGTCACTCCTAGTGCCACCTCAATTTCTATTATGCCCGCCCATCTTGTGTTGCCTAAATGCAAGCTTGAGCGCTATCCTACACTATCACAGCTTTGACCTAAGTGTATTCTATAGTTGCCTTCACTGCCTACTCGCCCGTCTTCTTCCTCTTCTTTTCTCTTTGTGGAGAATGTGACTCCACCTGTGTCTCCTAGTGCTTGCACTACAGCTGACAATACTCAGGATCCACATGTGGTTTGTATTTTAGATAGTGACTCTCCCGATGCCTCCCCTGTGAGAATCACAGAGTATGTTCCAAATATCTTGACATTGTCCATGATATTTTCAAAGTCATTGACAATTGATGAACCTAGTGCTCAAGAAGATCCAGCCCTTCCTGTTGATCCTCTGCATGTGGTTTCGAGAGAAAGTCCTTCGACTACTCTGGTTGTGGTTCTGTTATTAGCAATCCCTCCGTCCTATTACAAATATCAAGATTGGGACCAAGATGACTTGTTTGTGGACGACCCGTGAAAGCTGTACATTTGTTTTATGTGTTTTCATGTCTATTAGTAATGTTTCTCCTATGTTGTGCTTTTATGTTTGTTAGTTCTACCTAGAGGACCCACGATGCCTTGTAGACACGTGGATATAGGTTGAACGCATCTATTGTGATATTATTCTATTTTTTCATACTTCCTTTTTTATGTTGTCTTTTTGTTTGTTGTAGTGACATTTTGGGGATGATGCAAAGCGTTGGAAGATTTAGCTTCCTTGTTGACTCAAAATTTTTAAATTTTTTATTTTTCATTTTGATATGTATTTGTCTCTTTGTGACTTTCTTCCTTAGTACTCTTGGGGGATGATTATAATACAAAAAATGAGATCCTATGATTATTACATCTAGATATGCATTATGTTGACCTCAAAGCACATAGATCCCTTAGTGTGTTTGGTGTTGTTGCCTATTTCATGTGGCATGCGTTAGTGTTGCTCGGTGTCATACCATGCTTACACAAGCTCTTTGTGTATCATGCATGCAACATCACCTCAGTTGTCCCTCTTTGGGGGCATCTCTTTTCTTTTGCAAGATGCAACTTTGAGAACATATCTGTTGATATATGTCTCTTAAAGCTCTCTTCCTCGTTTATCCCTTAAAATTAATTGCATACATGTAATTTATGCAATCATTTTTAGGTGGGGGAATATCTCTCTCGCTTTACACCTTTTTACACACACCACTTTGTTGAAATGCTCCCTAAAGCGTTCATTTTTTGTTCACTTCCTGAAGTGTTAGCTCCCTGAAGCGTTTGTAGCTAGTGGTCCCAAGCAAATGCACTTGCTTAGCCTATCCACGCTTTCAGTTACTTGTTTTGCACTTTTTGTGAGTCACATAACAACGTAGTTTGTTAGTCCTAGTGGACCACAAGAGGTGGTATGGTTCCTAGTAGTGTGCTAGCCCTAGAACCATACTTGGCATCCTTTCTAGCTCTCGTAGTGTGCTAGAAATGCCTCTTTGTTGCTTTATATTCTCTGTTTTCCCTTGTGTGTGAGTGTTTGTTGTAGATAGTATTAGATTGTGTATTAGATCATGATTTGAAAAATAGTGATGTTTCGACAAATCATCTTCAATCTAATACTTTTAGCATGATTTATGATTTTGACATTGCCTCTTGTGCAGGTTTATTATCGGACATTGTGGTTTTATAGGTTCTCATCCTGAGGGCTTCATACCTCTACTCGAAGAATCTCCTACATCCTCTAAAACATTCATGTTGGAGGTATAACATTCTATGTTATTTTCCTTGCTACCTTAGCTTGCATATGCACATAGTATCATATGTTCACTAAAGTAGGGGCTAAATGTAACATAGAAAATTGCATAACCTTGCAATTTCACGCTACATTTAGTAACCATTTTGGCATTTTGTACCTCCTCTCTCTTTGATAGGCTAGGTTTGTGTGATTTTGGTCTACTTTTATCAAAAAATCATTATAAGGATTTAATATTGACATGGTCCTAAGGTGCCTTGTACGACTAGGAGCTGGTTTTATTGGACCCAACCAATCCATGCTGATGTCGGCACCGCACTAGCATCCCATGTTTGTTTACTAATAGGTATCCATTTCTAGGAGTTACAACACTCCTTTAGTGATCATGAAAATTCGTGGTAACGCCTTTGGGAGTCAGAGAATGACTCCTTGCATGCCATTTGGAGATTCTTTCCCCTTTGAAGTGTATTTGAAAGAATTTTGTATGGATTCATTAATTCACACATTCATTTGCACTCTTCCTGACTCTCTCAACAAGACTTTGATGTTCTTTGATATCTTTTGGTGAAACTTGAACTTCTACAACAACCATTGGTGATCTTTGATGTTCTTGAGCATTCCAAGACCATTTTCTTTGGCTCTTGGGGGTTTTTAGCTTTGGTGCTCTTTGAGGAGGCTTTCTTCATTGGGGTTTGAAGCTGCACTCATTCTTTGAGCTCCTGAAAAGTTTGCAGCCTCTTATTCGTATCAACATTGGTGAGATTGTTCTTTTATTGTGTTTGGAATAGCTTCCTTTTTTAATCTATTTAGTGTAGATCATTTATTACATTTCGTTGGGTGTAGACCACATTCTTGTTTTCCTTTTGAACAGGCTGCATGTTGTAGGTTTCTCTCCCCGTAGACTAGGGAAGAAATCCTTGTTGTTTTTAGTTGTTTAGTGTTGTTCTTACCTTCCTAGACACACTTAGGATAAGAACATACACTTTTCCTTTCAATTTCCATGCAATATCTTGTATCGCTACTCGTGAAGTTAGAAATACCAACACTGGGACTTGACTGGGGCAAGTCCCCGAGCAGCCCCAACATTTTTCCCTCTCCTTTTGCATGTTCTTTGGAGTGGAGATTGTACAACCGCACAAGGGTTTTGTACTACTTCATTTTGTGCTTGTCTCTCTTCATTTCCTTTAACTTCCTATCATTTTCTTCATTTTTGTTTCAGCTGAATACACTGGGTATTGTATTTGTTGGGCTTTGTGTTGTGTAGGTAGTTTAAGGCCGTACAGGGATGATTGTTTTTATTTTACTTGCATTTTGGACTCCAGCACCCAGTGCAACATCCTCACGACGCACTGTCGTCCTAGGCCGAGGCTCTCTCCTTGTTGTCACAGGTTCCTCTTGTTGGAATATGTTGTCACTGATGTCAAAGCAAGTAGTCATTAATGTCAAAGTTGAGAGAATAAGAACTCTTTGTAATATCTCCATTGAAGAAAGATAATGATGAGGCCAATATGTAGTTTGTATTGAAGCTTGTATACTCACCATGGAAGGATTATAAAATGGTTTAATGTTGGCCGACTTTCATATAGAGTTGAGTATCCTTTGAAGAAATAAAAAAATGACAAGTGTGGCTGACTCCCATATGAGCGCCAACAATTGCAAGGGTGAGTTTAAATAAATTTGTTTGAAGTAGTCGACCTCCTCACAAGATTGGTGCCAAGATGAAATTCAAACTTAATTAAATTAACATAATCTAAGGTGGCTGACTCTCTCATAAGGAGCACCTATTTAATAAGACAAAAAACATCTTATTTAATATACACAATGAGGTGCGATTCATCAAGAGGTGCAATATGATCTATTGTGAAAGGAGATGTGTGTGAACGGTTGTGACCCTATCAAAATTGCCTCCCTTGAAGATGTATAAGAGGTAGATAAAAGTGTAAGTTGGCTGTGTGAAGAGAAAATGTTATATATCTAATTTTGAGCAGACCTAGGGCAGGTATTTATGAAGAGTGTTTTAAACCTATTTTGAAGTATATATGCAACCCATGAATGAAATATAAGTGCAGATATATTTGATGAATATGTGTGAAGATTAAGAGCAAATTTTGAAGGAAGATTTTGAGACATTTGTGATCAGATTTGTGAGAGAAGATAGTGCATGATTTGAATAAGATTTGTGAAGGAAGGATATTACAAGAGTTGTAATCAGATTTGTGAGGGAAGATGTATCTACATAGACCTTGTAGAAACAATATCACTCATTGAAGAATTTGAAAGTTGGTGCCTATCAAATAAGAGATTGGTGTCTCTTGTTGAGTTGGTGCTCAGTTGTGGGGATTAGTGTCTTTAGTGGGTTGGTGCCTACAAATTTTGTAAGTAGGGATTATGTCTCCCATGGGTTGGTGCCTACAAAAGAAGACTTGTAAAAGAAGTAGGTTGGTGCCTACAAAGAATATCAATATATAAGCAATATTTTGCCGTGGTTTTCTCCCTCAAGGCTTTCCACGTAAATCATGTGTTCTTATTGTGTTCTTAAATGCTAGATCTTGCATGTGTGTTATTGTTAAGTTTTGAGAAGTAAAAGTTTCTGTTATATTGATTCACCAGCCCCCTCTCAATATAATCGTGTGCTCATCAATTGGTATCAGAGCAGGTTCCTTCAGACATAGTTTAACTGCTAGAAGGAAGATCTAAAGAGCACATAGGGCTAGACAAGAAGGATATGGATTCCCATCAAACAAGGCATTGTTATTCGATGGAACAAACCATGTTTTTTGGAGCATAAGGATGCCCACTCACTTCAATGCTCTAGGGTTTGATATTTGGCAATCTGTTGAGAATGGTTATACTGCTCCATCAATTCCTCCAATGAGTCAAGCAGGAAAGAGGGCAAGTGAAAACAATGCTAAAGCAATGAATGCCATTTTATATGGATTATTCGAATCAGAATTTATAAAAGTAATGCAATGCAAATCGGCAAAGGAAATCTAGGATAAGTTGAAAAATATCTATGAACGAGATGACAAAGTAAAGAAGGCAAAGCTTCAAACCCCTAGGGGATAATTTGAAAGCCTTAAAATGAAAGAAGAAGAAAACATAGCTGCATATTTGCTTCGTGTTGATGAGATCGTGAACACAATAAAAAGTCTTGGTGAAACAATTGAAGAAGTCATAATTTTGCAAAAGGTATTAAGGTCTCTACCTCTAAGGTTTGATGCCAAGGTTTCAGCGATTGAAGAAATGAGAGATTTGGACAAACTGATTAAGGATAAGTTGCATGGGATCCTTATTGCCTATGAAAAGAGGACCGAAGATAAATCATCTAAGGAGGCATCTTTCAAAGCATCAAAGAAGGGAAAGAACAAAGAGCACGTACCAAGTGATAGCTCAAACAACGAAATAGATGAAGAAGCCCACTTCACGAGAAAGATAAAGAAAGGATTTGAGAAGTACAAAGGTAAGTTACCATTTAAATGTTCTAGTTGTGGTAAAATAGGTCATTTTGCTTCTAAGTGTACACATGTTAAGAGTGAAAGTAGCACTGACGAAAATCATCAAAACATAAGGAAAGGGAGAAGATATCAACAATACAAGAAGGGTTACAAACAAGGTCAATTTGAGAACTTCTAGAAATACAAGAAGAGTCTTTATTCCAAGGAAGACAATTACTCATTGGAAGAAAGCAACGAAGAATTCTCCAACAATGATAGAGGAAATAATTTTCCTGATGAAAGAAGAAAGGATAGATCCCATCAAAGATGAAGACGAAAGAGAAGAAGAAAGAGATTTAGAAGAAGAATGCAGTGAAGATGGAGAGGTGGATCTTGAAGAACTTATCTTTGCCCTAAGTGAAATCAAGAAGCTTAGAAGACAGAACACAAAACAAGGATTACAAATTCAAAAAGACAGTGAAGCCAAGGCAAAATTATCACATAGTCTTGAAGAATCAGAGAAGTTGATCATAGATCTCAAGGTTCAAATAGAAGAAGCAAAAAGGATTGAGGAGGAAGTGAGAAACTAGTTGAAGAAAAAGGAGGAAATTTGAGGAAAGTTGGAATCATAGATTGTTTCTCTAAGAAAGCAGTTAGAGAAAACAATGACACAGTTAAACAGGGACTTGAAGAATGAGAAGAGTACGAAAATTTTGGATAACATCATTGACTCTATAAATCCTATGTTCGATAGGAGTGGTATTGTCTATCAAGAAGTCCAAAGTTCTAAAGCAACTCAATCATCAAAGAAATCAAATGAAGAAAAGTTGAGAGTATGTTGATGTCTTTAAAAGTCCCATCAAAGGTGAAATCAACAAAAAGAAGAACTTGAAGTCAAGCATACTTCCAGAAGCCAAGAATGATAATTTTAGGAAGCCATTTCCATGAAGGCAAGCTCACATAACCAAGTTCGATCACTCCTTTGGTTATTACTTTATGTGCAGTCAATTTGGTCATAAAGCAATAGATTATAGAATGCATGCTTGAAACAATTTTAGTCAAAGCAATGAACTATGGAGCATATAAAAGAAATAACCTTGCATGGTGTTAGGTCTCAAAAATGCACATTGTAAATCCTAAGAGGATCCCAGACTCTATGCTTAGATTTGCAACATTTTTGAACTAACGAAACAAAGTTAACCTGTAGGGTTGATGACTCCCTGCACTTCAGGTTCTGCTAGACCTAGGCGGGTGAACCTTAATAGCTAAAGCAGATTAAATGGATATGTTTGATTTGATGGATCTATCCACAGTGGCAAAGGGTATAGAATAGATGAGAGCTTGTTAATTAGTTCTATTTCTAATATCTTAAAGATGATTGGTATAAATTGTATAAGCAATATCAAGGTAAATTTTATAACTATGCTCAACTAATAGAAGGGTTTTGGATAAAACTAAATGATGAAGCGAGATAAGACTAGTGCCTTATTGGGTAAACAGAGTCAAATGAAAATCTAAGACTAGTGGCTTATATTGGGCAATAACTCTAACTGTTTGGCACAATACTTTGGTTTATAACTTGTATAAACGTGCAAGGAAATGATTGACAGACTCTTCTTAATAATCCAACTGATACAATCAGGTTTCTTGTTATTCACTAGAAGGAATTTTAATCCTTTCTTGAAGGAACCAATTGAATGAACTATGCAAGGACAACAGATAATATCAACTTGGAGACAAAATGCCAATCCTAATTATGTGGTTCTTCTTAATGATCCAAGTCAATACTTCTAGATTATTGTGACTGACCAGAAGGATTTTAATTCCTCTTTAAGGAAACGAATTAATCAAATCACACATGTATAGCAAATGTGCATTGACAAACTAAAAATATACTTGATATATCAATTTGAATAATAAAAAAATACTGAACTGGAGATAACCAAATAACTGAATAGTTTCAAAAAACAATTGATGCCAGTATAGAGCCACAGAATCAGAGATTTTTCATTAACTCCTTCAAAAATAATCCTTACAACATGGTCTTTTTACAGTATAATTTATGTTATGTACATTATAAAAATTTCTGATGGGATGGAATAGATGAAAAATACTCCTACTTTTGAAGATTTTCTAATCTATTTCCTACTTCCCTCTATTATGATTTGATTTCATCTGGCATATATATATTATATCTTCTAGGGTTATGATCCTTTACTCGCCCTTCTGTTGCAGCTCTTTGTTTAATTAATCGTTCTTTGTAGATAAAATTAAAATTAATCTTCTTTGGGCACTTCGTGAAAAAATTTATTCATTTTAATCTTTATTTCTCTTTTCACCTTTACTTGGCAAAATATTCATTTGGGTGAAAAAAATATCCTTCTTTACCCTCGTTGGTGAAAGATATTTCACTCGGAATGAAAGCATTCTTAAAATCTTTCCTTGGGTGATTATTTATCTTATAAAAATACTTCGTTCTTCTGTGAAAAATCCTTATTTTGCACTATTCATTTCAATATTTTCTCCTGGCAATAAAGTCTTTTTAGAAGTATTTACCCCTTTTTAATGAATAACATTTTACTCCATTCCAGGCTTCAATTTATTAAATAAATCTTCATTTGGTACTTCGCACGACACCCAAATTTTATCTTTCATGGGAAATATTCTACCTTTCTTGGGATATTGGTGGGACTCACTTTTTGGCCATTCTAATATTGAAATAGTCCCTTCGATATTCATTTTATACTCTATATTTTTATCTTGGTGTGAGAAATCCTCCGGACCCACCTCATTGGTAGATCGGGGAGACCTTTTATAATCTCATACCAATGTAATACTTTCCCATCGTGTAATGTCCCCTTCTAGCAAGTCCAAATTTTCTTAATCTTGCATAGAATTTCAACTTGTAAAAGAGAACATTAGTAATCAATTCTTCTTATAATATCAACATATATCATTAATTCAATTATCCAATCCTTAAGTCCATTCATACTTAGGGTTGTCTATTATATGTTAATCTTATTCATTTTTAAACCTTAGTGGAGATGGGGTCCTATCTCTTGTTAGGTTGCATGAATCATCCTCTACGAGTAGTGCCTTTGTATGATGTAACACATGCCCATTCCACCTTAGGTCTTACTAAGTGTCTTTGTATGATGTAACACATGCGCATTACTTATTGCCCTTATATGATGTAGCATAGTCCATTCCACCGCAGGTCTTATCCATTGCCTAAGTATGATGTAACATGGTCCATTCCACCGCCGGTCTTATCTACCTTTCGATGTATTAATGCTACTTCTTCCTAACAAGTCTACCTCCAATCTCTAAATGTGTTCTATGATCTTATATCATGGCTTTGTTTCTAAGGACCTTGCCTTCATTATATAAATCAAGTATGATAACTCTTTATTGGGGCTTAGTCCTAATGATGATGGATTATGTAAGCATTTATAATCATGTTATTCAGAGATGTTTAAGCTATCTATATCATGTTATTTATTCACTCCACCTTGACTATAACATGCTATCATATCATCTTTATATATTTATATTTATAATTATAATAATATTTAATCACTAATATTGATATTTGTTAATAATATATTATTTATAATATTGCTTTCTTATATTACTCAATTTATTACTTAAATCTATATTTTAATATCATTCATATTATAATCCCTTTAATTAATATCATTCCGTATAAAAAATATAATGAAATAACTTATATGTATTAATTTATTTCTTTCTTTGGGAATATAGGTGTAGCATACTTATCTTATTTTCCCCAGCAATTAATATTCAATCATGTCTATAATTTAGACTCATAAATTATTAATTTTATATCTGCTTGCTTCATTGTATTTTGTTGTGTTTCTTGCTTCCTTCACTCTCTACCTTTATATTTTCCTAAATGGTCAATGACTATACCTTTTCACAAAGGTCATGTCTTTTTATAATATAATTACTGCTGCCAATTGTATTTATAATAGTTTGCAAGGCTATTAGTTTGCATAATACGCTACTTTTTAGCCTTTAATTTTTATAAATATATTAGTCGCTGCTGTCTTGACGGATTGTCTTAAAGGCAATCTAATATATTATATAATGTATGATTTATATTCATTTATATAAATATGTTTATTATATTATAATCATAATAATAAAAAATATTATTATTATATAAAAATAATATGCTATTTTAATATTTATATTTATATTTGTATTGGTTATTTATAAATATAATATATCGGTTAATATTTAAAATATTTATAGATAATATCATATAATATTATATATATTTATTAATGGACTATGGCCGGGGTATTTAAGATGACATTTTAAATATTTAATTTAAACAATGCCTTAATATCGGGACATAACAACCTCCCCACTCAAGATTGCTTGTCCCTAAGCAATCACAATTAGGATGCTTTTAGGATCCTAAATCAATACTTAAAAGATTAGACAAAAGTATAGGTAATGATAATAATAAATTTAATATTGAAGTTACATAAGTTTAATATTAACGTATGTAATACTTTTTTTATCTTTTTATTTTTTATTTAACTATTATTCACAGGATAGCAGGATGACTGCTTTGATACCACTGTAATGTCCCCTTCTAGTAAGCCGAAATTTTTCTCAACCTTGCACAATTTCAACTTAGTAAAAGAGAACATTTGTATTCGATTCATCTTTTATTTCAATATAAATTTATTAAGACTATAACATATTAGATTATATTCACATTAAGTTCATATATTTGTTTCGTCATCATGCATTAAAACATTCTCAATTTATAAGCACATTCCCATTATTCATTGTTATCATTGGTTCGTGATATGACTTGTGAGGGACTTATGGTAGACTCTTGCGTTAACCAGCTCTAGATCACCAAGTATGATTTCATTAAAGAAATAGTTCCATCTCTTACGGAGGCCCAAAGGTTTCACTCACACACGGAGTTCCTCACCATTTGGCTCGTGGGATTTCACTCACACACGGAGTACCTCATCCAGACGAGAGTCACCATCCGTAGAGCAAAATTAACTCTTACAAGTTCTTCTAAGCCCAAGGATTTCACCCACACGCGGGGTTCCTCATCACTTGGCTTGAGGGACCTACGTCCAGTTGAGAGATACCTAGGCTAAAATAAACTATTACAACTACCTCATACCTTAGAGGTGATAGAGGGGTTAAAGGGAGAGTCTGAGTCAGCTCCAAGCATACCACCAATTTATCTTTTATTTGATTTCATAGATATCATAATTGTTCTCATTATCATTTAACACAAGATGCCTTATATTAGACATCATGGCCTTATATTAAAATTGAACATATATCATTGACATTTACTCATTATATTAGTCTATGATCATCTTTCTTATTTCATTTCATATTTCAATAACATTTAATTATAAACAATTTATTTAACCTAGTGCATATTCTAGTTATAATATATCTATCATTTACAACCTGCCTATATTTATTCTTTTATATATAATAATCTTACCATTTATATTTACCAACTATAGATTGAACAAATTAAATATAAATACTTACCTACTGGAGCTTTACCTGGCCACCGTAATATAATTTTTATTGTATTGTTGTTGTCGTTTATATATTTTATAATATATATATTCACACAATTTTACTGCTAATGTATTTATCCGATACTCTTTTTATATTTTCTTCCGATAATCTTTTCGTTCTATCTCACAACCTTTATTTATTTCTCTTTCAAGGGATATATTCGAAGAGGTATGTCTCTTATTATGCTTGGTGGTAAAAGACATACTTACCCTCTTATAATTTTTATTACTTTATATTAATTCCCTTTTGTGGTAAAACTAGTTCTAACCATATGTAACTCCCTTATCATAAGAGAATAGGTTAAAAGATATTTATTTTATCTTATTATTTATTTATATTATTTGTATTTATATTATATCATTATAATAAATGATATATGATTTATATTATATTATTTATATTTATATTACAATATAAGATAATAATAATATTTGTATTTATATTATTTCTTAATGTGATCGCTGGCCTCCCCTTAATCTTTTTAAAGTACATTATTTATATATAATATATATCGTATAAATAAATACATTTGTTATTAAGTAGGGGAGCTCTTTCAAGCATATAATATGGTGGGATAATATTTTTGTTTTATTACACTTTTATCTTTATATGATTTTATTTTGAATTTGACCTTTTGTTTAACCGTATTACTTTGCCTTATTCCAAATTACTTTACTTTCTAACTTTAATGGGTAAGACTCTTCGTAATATTTATTTTTATATATAATAATATATCTTATTAATTATTCACATAAATATTATATTAAAATATTTATATTTATAATATATCTAGTTAATTAAATATATATATTTCATATATCTTATAATATTTAAATTATATTAAATTAATAATATTATTTATTAAATAATACATATTAATAATATATTTTAAATAAATATATTATATATTATATTTTAATTAGATTAATTTATATAAGGCTAATTTATTATTTAAATAAACAATTCAATCATTATAGGGACATGACACATCGATGATATTCATGCCCTTTTCGTTGCTCCATCGGGCTATCGGAAACCAAGAAATTGTTCACTCCGATAGCTGTTGTCTGCCCGATAAATACTTTTGTCATTATCTTAATGAATTTTCATTTCATATAGTTTCATTCACTAAATATATGATGTTAAACTCCATGGTAATCTCCACATTTCTAATTGATATCGACATGACCAGGAGACCATAATATGACCCTTGCCGATAAGCTATATCTACCTGATATTAGGGTTATATCTTGCCCATCAACATATCGGTGGGACTGGAGATTAGGTTACCGCGATACTCTGAAGCCTTCTTGATATTAGGGTTTGTCAACATCATTGTTTCTTCTGCTCCACTTCTTTGTGCTCAGATTCATCGCCCCATGCTCTGGCCCTTCCCACAGATCCCACCATTTTTCTCTCCTCGAAGTAATAATGATAAAAGTAATGCAATGGTCTAAGGTGGAGTTTTACATTCTTCGGCCATAAATTTTGGTTTCTGGTATTTGAATAGCAAAGTGTTCGCAGTAGCTCTTGTCCATCACAAAGAGATGAATCATTTTCTTCATATGGTCTATTAACTTGAGGCCCGTGTCAATTTTGTTGTGCATGCAGTGCCTTTAAAAGTTTGAAACTAGTATTAAGCCTTCAAATTGTGCTTCCCATGCAACTGGGAAACTTCATGCATCAACTGATGAATTTGATAAGAAAATCTTTTAAGAAAAGTTATAGACTTTATGCTCATTTTGTAGTTCATAAAAAAGTCTGCCAGTTAACTAGGAGAAGGTGCATATGCTTTTTCTTTCTGAATGGCTGATAGAATCCCTTGAATTGGCTAAGAGATTAAAGACGTGTGATGAAGCAATATCAAGTAAGAACTTGCAAACTTATTCACTTGTTGAGAGTCTTTCTCAATTATATCGATAGAACCTCCTCATTGGTGACATACAAAATCAAATGTAGATTCACTTTACTTCACAGATGTTGTCAAATCTGCCTCCAACTTAGTCTCATGAATAGTTAATGAGCATGCCTTTGAATCAATTACGACCATGTCATCTTCATTTTGAGCAAAAATGCCATAGGGGCAATGTCATCACCCTCTTCACCAGCTTCACTACCTACAACTTGCAAACTCGACAAAACATGCTCCCATTGCTGAGCTAGACTCTTCCATGACAAATCTTGGTCCATGTAGTTCTGCACCATGGTTGCAAAAACAGGAGTTCCATACACCTTAATACCTCTCTTTACTAATTTAGCAATGGCAATCACATCAACAGGGTCAACTTTTTCACAATTGACATTGAAAGAACCCATTTGAAAGCATGTTATTCCTTCTTTCGCAGTATCCACTAGTCTGCCTGTTGAGGCAACTATGAGTACTGTTCCATGTCGTATTGCATGTAGTTGGATAAGACCACACGGCTCAAACTTGCTAGGAATAATCATGAAATCTGATCCACCTATTATCATATGAGCAAGTGGCACATTAAATTTTGTAACTCTAAATTTCTCTGGATATTCCTCTTCTATCTTCTCCAATTGCTTCTCCAAGCACCTTTTCCCAGTACCAAGCACTATGATCTGCACATTTTTATCAGCAAATTGAGAAATAGCCTCTGTAAGAATATCAGAGCCCTTTTGCTCTTCCAATCTACCGATAAAACCTATGACAGGAACATCTGGTTCTATAGGTAGCCCAACTTTAGCCTGTAATGCTTCCATTTGATGAGGTTTTGCCTCTAGGACAGTTGTGGCATCATTATTCATGTCAAGATATTTGTCTTTTGAAGGATCCTACTCTTGGATATCCATTCCATTCACAATTAGTGCAATGCCAACCTTACGAATGACATAATCCAACCCAACTCCCTTATCTCCTCCAGAAATAAGCTCCTTTACATAATAAGGGCTTACAACAAGAACTCTGTCAGATTCCGGTATTCTTGCTTTCATCTAATTAATTAATTTATTTCACTGGTTTATCATATTCATCCATGAAATCAACGATCTCTTGAACTCTTCAAGAAGATTAAGGAGCGAAAAGTCTGAGGAAGCAAATCTTCCTAGATAGGCTGTATTGTGCATGCGAAATACAACCTTGGCAGTTTTGAAAGAACTAGCGGGTGTGTAGACACTTTTTCAAGTAACAAGGAAGCAATACTATATGCCAGTCAACATCCTCCCCATAAGGTCCGCTAAAATATT
The DNA here is from genome assembly GCA_027924645.1 of Cunninghamia lanceolata. Lineage (NCBI taxonomy): Eukaryota > Viridiplantae > Streptophyta > Pinopsida > Cupressales > Cupressaceae > Cunninghamia > Cunninghamia lanceolata. The sequence continues at coordinate 21,697,795 of BSBN01000237.1, read as the reverse complement.
CATTATTTGATAAATTTAGAACCCTTGGAGCTTCAAGGTTTAGGGATTTAGAGAAGCATGATGCAAGTTGTATAGAACATATTGCTAACCTAAAGGAATGGTGATTTTACCTTTCGTGGCCATAGGAGCACAAAAGGAGATGAGACATTGTCTCGATATGGCAAGTCACTTGTCTGCATAGAAGGATGAGAATTAATTGGAGGCCGTGATACCCACTGTGTTCTTATTGCCATTGAGATGTTATCAAGAAGCTAGGAGGGAGCATATTGACTAGAAGTTGCTATTGAAGGTTGAGCTGGAATATGATGGAGTGATAAAGACTATACATTTTATCATGTGGACCTAAATTTTTTTTTGCGAAAAATGGTATGAAATTTTAGGTCCCAACACATGGAACAAAAGAAGTTATGGGTTCAAAAATAGAAACTTCAACTCTTTTGCCCCTCTTGTAGATTATAACATCATATGCTATAATGCAACAATTTTGTGTTTATATTGTTGGTAGGTGGCGACTGATCAGGAAAGTACTGTACACTAGCCATGTATCCTCGCCGGGGTTCGGGGCCGGGCCGGGCCCCGAGCGGGGGTTCGGGGCGGTAGCCCCCGAGAAATTTTTTTTTAGAGCCGACTTAAAAAATCCTAGGGCTGACTTAAAAAATCCTATTTTTTATGACCGACATAAGAAAACCCTAATTTTTGTAACCGACAAAAAGGCTTGATAAAAAGCGGCCAAGGGTTAGGGTTTGAGTATTGTATTGTAGCATTTGCAGCGGTATTGAGTTGCAGGGATTGCTGATTGTAATCGGTTTGATTTACTGGATAATAATATTGGACTCTCTATTTGGTGGATGTAGCCCGAGTTTGGGTGAACCACGTTAAATCTTGTCTCTCGCTGTTATTAATTCTATGTATTTCCATTTCTCTGTTTAATCTTTATTTGCATTTAATTGATATCTTCTGCCGGCTAACCCTAACAAGTGGTATCAGAGCGGGTTGTGTTCGATTATCGTCTGCAGGAAAGTCTCACGGTTGAGTGGGAGCAATGGCGGACGAGGGTAAAATGAAGGTTGATAAATTCAATGGGCAGAACTATCAGTTATGGAAGATGCAGATGGAAGATAACCTCTATCAAAAGGATTTATGGAGGCCGTTGGAAGGAGTAGCCAAGAAACCGGCAACAATGTCTGATGAGGATTGGAATCTTCTTGACAGAAAGGCACTGGGAACCATTCGGTTGTGCCTGGCACCGTCGGTGGCATTCAATATAACGGAAGTGAAGACAACAGATGGTTTGATGAAAGCTTTGGCTAAATTGTATGAAAAACCCTCAGCCTCAAATAAGGTATTTCTTATGAAGCAGTTGTTTAATTTGAAAATGGTTGAAGGTGGATCTGTGACAGGTCATTTAAATGAATTTAATACGATTGTCAGTCAATTGACTTCTGTAAATGTAAAATTTGATGAAGAAGTTAGAGCTTTCTTGATATTATGTTCATTGCCTGAAAGCTGGGATAGTTTGGTAATGGCGGTTAGTAACTCTGTTTCTGGTTCAAATACCCTAAAATTTGATGATGTTGTTGGTGTTATTCTGAGTGAGGAAATTCGTAAGAAAAGCTCAGGTGGATCCAAATCAGGCAGTGTTTTGAACGCAGAAAGCAGGGGTAGATCAAAGGAGAGAGGAAAAGGTTCTGGAGGTCATAGGAAGTCACGAGGAAAATCAAAGGACAAAAGATCCCAAACCAGAGGACAGAAGGATTGTTGGTACTGTGGAAAACCAGGTCATCTGAAGAAAGATTGATGGTCTCAGAAAAATAAAGAAGGAGACAAACAAGAAGGTAATAAGGAAGCAAATGTGGTAAGCAATAAGTCTGAAGATGATGCTTTGATTCTTTCCCTAGATAATGCTGATGATTCATGGGTTTTAGATTCAGGGGCCTCATTTCATGCTACGCCCCATAGAAGTTATTTCCTTGATTATGTCCAAGGGGATTTGGGCTGGTTTATTTGGGAGATAATGAACCCTGTCAGATTGTTGGAAAGGGAAGAATCAAGATTAAGTTGCAGAATGGGAATCATTGGCTACTACAAGAGGTGAGGCATATTCCAAGGCTCAGTAGGAATTTAATTTCAGCAGGGTAGCTAACTGAACAAGGTTGCACTGTTACATTTACTGATAAAAATTGGAAGGTTTCAAAAGGTGCCTTAGTAGTAGCAAAAGGTGTAAAAGTAGGCACCTTATATCTTTGTATAGGTCATACTGTTCCTTCTACTTTAGATTTTATAGAGGAAAAACAAACAGGTTTAGGAACAGTTGCTGCAGGTTTGCAGGAAGAGACTGGAAAAGTTGCTGCAGGTTCTGAAACAACACTGTGGCATAACAGACTTGGGCATATGAGTGAAAAAGGTATGAAGGTACTTCATTCTAAGAAAGTTTTACCAGGTCTGAAATGTATTAATATGGATTTATGTGAAAGTTGTGTGTATGGAAAACAAAAGAGAGTCAGTTTTCTCAGAGATGGGAAGCAAAAGAAAAATGAAAAGTTGGAGCTTGTGCATACAGATGTATGGGGACCAGCTCAGGTATCTTCTTTTGGTGGCTCTTGGTATTATGTTACATTCATAGATGATGCAACTAGGAAGGTCTGGATTTATTTCCTTAGACAGAAATCTGATGTATTTGAAACATTTAAGAAATGGAAAAGTTTGGTTGAAAATGAGACAGGTAAAAGATTAAAATGTCTCAGATCTGATAATGGCGGTGAGTATTGCAGCAAAGAATTTGAAGACTATTGTTCCTTTAATGGAATTCGTAGGCAGAAAACGGTTCCAGGGACTCCACAGGAAAATGGAGTGGCTGAACGCATGAATAGGACAATAATGGAGCGTGCAAGGACCATGAGATTGCATGCTGGACTGCCTTTAAACATGTGGGCAGAGGCTGTCAACACTGCTGTATATTTAATTAACAGAGGTCCTTCAGTTCCTTTGGGCTGTGGTATTCCAGAGGAAGCATGGACTGGCAAGAAGGTGAGTTATTCTTTTCTGAAAACCTTTGGCTGTGAAGCATTTGCACATATAGATTCTGAAAATAGAACCAAGCTGGATGCGAAATCAAAAAATGTACCTTCGTTGGCTATGGCATTGATAAATTTGGTTATAGGCTTTGGGATTTTGAAAATCAGAAAATTGTGAGAAGCAGGGATGTTATATTCAATGAGAAGGTGTTGTACAAAGATCAGTTGCAGCAGCATGAGAAGAAAGAAAAGGATTATGTGGTGCTGGATGATACTCCAAATAGTGATGTTCCAGTGGCTCCTCATGCTCCGCAACAGCAACCAGAAATACCACAAACTCCAGTGAATGTTAGATGGTCAACAAGGATAAGTAGACCTCCTGAAAGGTTTTCTCCCTCTTTGTATTCTATTTTGTTAACAGATGCTGGTGAACCAGAAGGGTATGATGAAGCTATGCAGGTGAATACACAAGTTCAGTGGGAGCTTGCCATGCAAGAAGAAATGGACTCCTTGCTGAAAAATCAGACTTGGGAATTATGTAAGTTACCTGTAGGTAAAAAGGCTTTACCAAATAAATGGGTTTACAGGCTGAAAGAGGAAGATGGAGGTAAGAAACGATTTAAGGCCAGGTTAGTTGTAAAAGGATTTGCACAGAAACAGGGCATTGATTTTGATGAGATATTTTCTCCGGTTGTCAAGATGACTTCTATTCGTACTGTTTTAAGTATTGTGGCTGCTGAAGATTTGCATTTGGAACAGCTAGATGTGAAAACTGCCTTTCTCCATGGTGATTTGGAGGAGGAGATATACATGGCACAACCACAGGGATTTGAGGTCAAAGGTAAGGAGAAACAAGTGTGCAGATTGAAGAAAAGTTTGTATGGCCTAAAACAAGCACCTCGGCAATGGTATTTGAAATTTGATAGTTTTGTGGCTGAGCAAGGCTACAGTAGGTGTAATTCTGACCATTGTGTTTATTTTAAGAGGTTGGATAATGACAGCTACATCATTTTATGTTTATATGTTGATGACATGCTTGTAGCTGGCATGGAAATACACAGAATTAATAACAGCGAGAGACAAGATTTAACGTGGTTCACCCAAACTCGGGCTACATCCACCAAATAGAGAGTCCAATATTATTATCCAGTAAATCAAACCGATTACAATCAGCAATCCCTGCAACTCAATACCGCTGCAAATGCTACAATACAATACTCAAACCCTAACCCTTGGCTGCCCCCGAACCCCCGCTCGGGGCCCGGCCCGGCCCCGAACCCCGGCGAGGATACATGGCTAGTGTACAGTACTTTCCTGATCAGTCGCCACCTACCAACATTTTGGACATACAACAAATTTTTGTAGAAGTGGTTTTGTGGAACCTCCTAAACAGAACAAGGAGGAGACAACAATCAACCAAAAAGAGGAGAATTCCAAAACATGGAGAAAGAAGAAGGAAGAAGAAAAGAAAGAAAAATCCATGTTGGTTCAGACATCTCTACATGAACGAAATGAAGGAGATCAATGGTACATTGATAGTGGTTGTTCAAAACATATGACAGGTGATAAAAGTAAATTCCTCACCTTCAAAAGGATGAATGTTGGAACGGTGAAGTTCAGAGATAATGCCTCTGCAAAAATATCAAGGAAAGGCACACTTAGCTTAGATAATGGTAAAACAAGAACTGAGAACATGTTATATGTTGAAGGGCTAAGACACAATCTCCTAAGTATAAGTCAAATGTGTGACCAAGGGCACACTCTGACATTTCATATAGAAGGATGTGAGATCAGCAAAGCAGGTAAACAAATTGCAGAAGTCAGTAGAGCAACGAACAATCTCTATATTCTTAGCGAAATCAGAGATGAGACATGATGAGTCAAGAAGATGAGAGTTGGTTATGGCACAAGAGGATGGGACACAAACTTTGATAACCTTGTCAAAGTCGGTCATAAGGAAGTAGTAAGAGACATGTGAAAAATTTCAAAACCTTCAAATATCTTTTGTAAGCAATGTCAAGTTGGGAAGTAGACTAGAGGAAGCTTTAAGTCGAAGGAATATTCTACTTTGTAACCTCTGGAGCTTGTACATACAAATCTCTATGGGCCTACCAAGACAAAAGGAATGCAAAGAGAAAGGTACTTTATGTTGTTAATTGATGATTTTTCTAGAATGAAAAAAAAAGGTTATATTTCTGAAAGAAAAATCTGAAGCTCTTGGCAAGTTTAACACATTCAAGGCCTGAGTAGAGAATGAAACGGGGCTACAGATCAAATGTCTTAGATCAGATAGAGGACAATTCATTTCAAATGAGTTTTAAGATTTATGTGAAAAGCACGGAATAAGGAGACATTATTCTGCTGCAAGAACTCCACAACAAAACGGAGTTGTGGAAAGGAAGAATAGAACAGTTCAAGAAATAGCTAGGGCCATGCTAAATGAGTCCATGATACCTGACACATTCTAGAAAGATGCAGTTCATATCATTGTTTATATTTTAAACCATGGACAACTCAAAGTAGATGATTGCAAGACACCATATGAATTATGGAAAGGAAGGCCGGCAACAGTGAAGCACTTCAAAGTATTCGAAAGCACATGTTATATAAGAAGAGATGAAGAAGACTTGTGAAAGTTTGACTCCAGGGTTGATGAAGGAATATTCCTTGGTTACTCATCAAGGAGTAAAGCATACAGATGCTACAATAAGAGGTTGCATAAGATTGTTGAGAGTGCAAATGTGAAGGTAGATGAGGAAAGATACCATAAAGAAAAGGCACAAGAAGTTGATCCTCAATCTAAAGATAATGGCAAAGATGAGGAAAGTGAAAATGAGGAAGTTGAGCAACAAAAAGCAAGACACCATCAAAGATATCATCTAAAACACCCTCCAGGTTTGTCCAAAGAACTCGTCCAAAAGACTTGATTATAGGTGACAAAGATGGAGAAATAAATGAAGGAGATTGGTAAATGAGAATTTGTCTTTGCTTTCCAAAATAGAACCCAAGAATTTTAAGGAAGTAAGTGAGGACAAACATTGGATAGATGCCATGGAAGAAGAATTGAATCAGATAGAAAATAATGAAACTTGGGAACTTGTCCCAAGACCTAAAAATAAGAATGTGATCAGCACTAAGTGGGTGTTTAGAAACAAACTGAATGAAGATGGTCAAGTGGTAAGGAACAAAGCAATGTAGTATGCAAAGGATATGTTCAAGAAGAAGGAATAGATTTCAAAGAAACATTTGCTCCTGTTGCATGATTAGAAGCTATAAGGATGTTTTTGGCTTTGGCGTGCTTCAAGAACTTCAAAGTTTACCAAATGGATGTTAAATCAACATTTCTAAATGGAAATTTAGAAGAGGTGTACATTGAATACCTTGATGGGTTCATCCTAACAGAACAAGAGGACTTTGTTTGTAGGTTGAAGAAAGCACTTTATGGTTTGAAGCAAGCTCCCACAGCTTGGTATTCTAGGTTGGACAAATATCTACAACAACAAGGTTTCAAAAGAGGTATTGCTGACAGTAATCTATACATTAAAATTGAAGGTGATCATCAGTTGATTGCTGTAGTATATGTGGATGATATTATTTTTGGAGAAAGCAATGATAAGATGTGCCAAAAATTTGACATGAATATGCAGAAAGAATTTGAAATGTCCATGCTTGGTGAGTTGTCTTTCTTCCTTGGGCTACAAATTTCTCAATCTGATAAGGGGATATTTATTTCACAAACTAAGTATGTGAAGGAAATGTTGAAGAAATTCAAAATGGAGGATTGTAATCCTGTGAGTACACCCATGGTAACTAGATGTAAATTAAGGATGATGAATCACTCGAGGCAAATCAGACACTTTATAGGTCAATGATTGGAAGTCTCATGGTTGAGTAAGAAACAAGCATCAGTCTCTCTATCAATTGCAGAGGCAAACTACAAAGAGAGTCTTGTCAGAGAAGATAGTGCATGATTTGAATTAGATTTGTGAAGGAAGGATATTACAAAAGTTGTAATCATATTCGTGAGGGAAGAAGTATCTACATAGACCTTGTAAAAACAATATCACTCATTGAAGAATTTAAAGGTTGGTGTCTATCAAACAGGAGATTGGTGTCTTTTGCTGAGTTGATGCTCAGTTGTGGGGATTGGTGTCTCCAGTGGGTTGGTGTCTACGAATTCTATAAGTGGGGATTGGTGTCTCTCGTGGGTTGGTGCCTACAAAAGAAGACTTCTAAAAAAATAAGGTTGGTGCCTACAAAGAAGATCAACATATAAGCAATATTTTGTCGTGGTTTTCTCCAGCAAGGGTTTCCACGTAAATCGTGTGTTCTTGTTGTGTTCTTAATTGCTAAATCTTGCATGTGTTATTGTTAAGTCTTGAGAAGTAAAAGTTTGTGTTATAATGATTCAACCCCCCATCTCAGTATAATTGTGTGCTCATCACCTCTCTCCTGCTTGATTTCATTTTTGCAACTATCTATTTTAGATTATGTCTAGAATAGTTGTTTTTCTACATATTACCCATTTTTCCTCCATTGTCAATCACATGTTTAGGTCGTATTGCCTTGGTAGGGACTCAATGGTTATGTAGTAATCTAGGATAGATTTACTTAACATTCAACACCTTGTATAGCAAAACCCAAGTGTAGTCGTAGTGGAGAGTTCGCTCAATTGAAGTTAGTAAATTGAGAAGTAATTTTCCACGCTACCATGAATACAAATTTTCCACGCTACGGGGACATGCAGAAGCGACCCAGATGCTATGCGGAGGCTCTGTGGGCATCACAGTTGGAACGAAATCGTCCTTGGATGCATGCTCGGAATGGTCCCTTTACATTCCAATGCCGTGACCTGATACTGGGATACATCAGTAGCATCTGTCTAGCTTTTGGGTTGCTTTAGATGGTTGCGAGATGCCATGCAGGAGGCCGAAGAGAGAGATGACGGAAAGTGAGGTAATTACTAACTCTCGACTCAGCCTTCCATTGTGTCGTGTTCAGACTTATAACTACTATGGGGGAAGGTGTTTGGGCATTTCATGGCATGTCCACGCTGATCCCCCCGCATGCCCCTGTAGGATGGAACCATGTGTTGTGCCAAGGTATACGAGCTGTTAACGAATGGGTAAGTCCCGTGAGGGGACAGCTCGGGCTCCTTGGTGCAGGATATTTTCCACGCTATGGGGACATGCAGAAGCGACCTAGATGCTATGTGGAGGCTTTGTGGGCATCACAATTGGAACGAAATCGTCATTGGATGCACACTCGGAACGGTCCCTTTACATTCCAATGCCGTGCCCTGATACTGGGATACCTCGGTAGCGTCCGTCTAGCTTTTGGGTTGCTTTAGATGGTTGCGAGATGCCATGCAGAAGGCCGAAGAGAGATATCTCGACTCAGCCTACCGTTGTCTCGAAGAGAGATATCGATTGGCATTTGATGGCTTGCCAAACACGGATCCCCCACATGCTCCCTCTCATGATCCATGCCCTGTGCCAAGGCATTTGTGCGACATTTCGAACGACCAGTCCTAGGAGGGGATAGCTTAGGCACCTTGGTGCAGCACATTTTTCAGGCAATGGGGACCTGTGGAAGCCGCTTGGATTGGGACACCCAGTTGCTATGAGGAGGCTTTGTGGGCATCACAGTTGGATGGAATCGGCATTGGACGCTCGCTCGAAACGGTCCCTTTATAATCCAATGTTGTGCCTTGTTCCTGTGATACCTCTGGAGCCTTCGTCTAGCTCTTGGGTCACTCGAGATAGTCGCGAAAAAGCCATTTTCAGGGGAACGACGGTTGGCATTGCCAATTGTCACCCCCGCGTGTGCCTCCATTCTATGATTGGGGCATATGCAAACTCGGTGGTGGAATGGACTCAGACTGGGACACCCAGTTGCTATGTGGAGGCTCTGTGGGCAAGACTCTTAGTTTGGTATAATGCAGAAATCCTATCCTCTAATACTTTTCCAATGGTTTCACTTGATATGTTCAAGATTGAATTAGAAAGGCATAACTTGATTGTGCTTCTTGTCTTTTTGTCTAGTTTGCCCCATGCTTCTTGATCCACTCTAGTCAACAAAGTACTTAGTGGAATTATTATTGTAATCCATGTATTTCTTTCAACCAAGAGATCATCCATTTTCAATTTCTATAGCTCAAAGTGTTTCCTATTGAATTTCTCATTCTCCACTCTCAAGGTACTAGAAATGACTTCTAATTTTTAGATTTAATTTCAAACCCACATAAAACCTCCCACTTTGAACAAAGTAAACACAATGAGAAAGGAATACCCTCCTTCACAAAATCAAGTTGAACAAAGCTGTAATATCAAATGTTGATTTTACAATGTTTATATTTCAATTAGGAGCAATAGAAAGTAAGGAAACTTGTTGATCTAAAACACAAGTATGCCTTAATGAAACTTTGAAAAAGAAGAGAAGGAGATAGAGTATAGAACAAAAGACAATATGACAGTATATCAAAAGAAAATATGACATAGTATACAAGGTCAAAAATTACATACCTTGCAATTTTCACACTACAAATTATCCTCATTTTAGCATCCATCTCTCTTAGCATATTTTTAGGATTCATTTAGCCTTGCCTTGGCCTCTACCCTACTCCTAGTGCTAACTCTTTTTTTGTGTCTTGTGTGTTCAAGTTTTTTTTGTGCTTGTATGTGTTCATTTTGACCATTTAAGGTTATTTTAATTATGTGTAGTTTTTGACCATGTCGTACTTGGACATTAGCATGAGTGCAGACATCTACACAAGCGCACTACCATCCTGTGGCAATATAGTCGTACAACATCCATTTCCTACCAAAATAATGACGTTCCAACTACCAAAATCTCTAGTGTACCCATTGCATGACTCGTTGGAAGGGATCCCAATAGTCACCTTGGCCTTTTGGTGACCCCTGAGCTTCCCTCCTACATGCTCACCTCTATCGTGTTTTGGATTTTCATGCAATCTCCAACATTCACCTTGGCTTCTTGAGCAAAACTCTATGAACATCTTTGTGAGCTTGATAGTGGCATTATACAATATTGTGTGAGCTTATCCTTGTTCTTGGGGTTGTGGGCATTGGGAGATAAGCATTCCCCTTCTTCATTTTTATGACAAAGGCTTCCTTGCTTATTGTTGGAGTTTCTACATTTGAGGAAAAATTACCATTTGTAAGTACAACTTTTACCAATGAAGGCATACATATGCACAGCGTTCCTGGGTGAGGTAAAACTTATATCTGATATTTCTTTGAAATACTCTCAGTTTTCAACCCTCTATCTTTAGTCTAAGGGTTTTGATATTTCATAGCTTAATTGAATGTCTTAAAAACATTCTTATTGTTCTTGCTATCATTCTCACTCTCTCCCACTTCTTGAGAGAGATTTGCAAGTATCTACATTATTATTGGTTTGAATATATCTTGTTTCTTTTTGACACTTCAGGGCTCATTTTCCCATATTACCTTCCATACACAATAGGGTGTTAGAATCTTTGTTGACTGAGGTTGTAGCATTCATAGATCTTTTAATATCATTGTTCTTATATTCTAGACACACTTGGGATTTAAAAGTACACACAAAATCTAATGATCTCTTTCTATTTAACTGTACATAGAAGTCAAAAGACCATACTAGGGTCTTGACCATCTTGGCAAGATCCCAAGTAGTCAGCCCACTTCTTTTTGTCTCAAACACAGGTGTTCCAACGGTTCTATTCACATAGAGGTTTGCATTTCCTTAATCTTCCTTGTCATTATGTTTTTGGCCTTGCATTTAAGCAATTATTATCTATTAAGCCTACTAAAAGCATTCTTGAAGATAAAAGAAATTTTGCAACTGCACAAAAAATTCAAATTACATAATAATTCTGCCACCATTTGCTTCTTTGTTTGTTTGTGCTTAGTAATGGTTTTGTTAGGTTAATTTTTGTTTCACCTGATCATTAGCAAAAATTACAATCACCATTGATACATAAATTGTGAGGACTTAACAAAACTCATGTTTCACACGGAGAAACAAGCACATGCATGCATACATTTACACTTGTATGTATCTACACACATACGCTTGTATATATGCTGCATACATGTCTTCCTTTATCTATTTTGCATCTAAACATTACTCCCAATACTCCACATGTTTTCATCTTAATCACTCCACGCAACTCAACAACTTCAACTAGATATGCTCTTCTACATTTTTTTTCTACCCAACTATAACACAATGGATTGTTGAGTTTGTACTCATTCACCCTACTCTTATCAATTCCACCATTTATAGCCCCAAGCAATTAAATTGGAGAGTTGGTCATTTCACCTTGTCGTATGTTAACATGCAAGTATCGCATATTGAAGCTTCGAGGTGAATTTTAAAAAGTTGAATTGGCAGGTCATCCAAATACAAACTTGGTAACCCCATTTTGCAATGTTCAAGCAAGTAAACACCAAAAAACAAATATTCAAATCTCTTTACACATTTATAAACCAATTAAATTATTACACATTCATCTTTCCATTTGCTTATTTCTCATAAAACAAACATATAGCCACTATTTTTATTCCAGAAATAGAAATCAACGTGAACTTGCAAGAAATTGGGATAAAATTGCAATTAATTACAATCTAAACCATCATTTTTTTCTGATTTTTCATTTTTCTCCATAAATACTTCTTTTCAATTTTTCCCCCATTTTAAAACTGTAAATTTGGAATTTCTTGTGCATGAGGACACATCAAAGATCCAATATTCTATTTGAGAAATTAGGCACAATTTTCAATCCGCAGCTAAACTTGACTGTTAATTTCTAATTGCAATGCAAATGGCCTCAAGACCCATATTTTTTTAATATTCTGAGCTTGGTTAAAAGCAGTAAAATTATGAAAAATGGTTGCACCAGGAACCTGTGTACTCCTAAAATTTTGGAGCTTGGTTAAAAGCAATAAAATAATAATAAATGGCACACACCATGGAGATTTGTGTAGCTTCAAAGGCCTTAATTTGGATTTTGACTGCAGAGACACTGTCCCTAGACACTCCCTTTGATTTTAAAACGAAAAAGAATAAAATTTGGTTTGGTCTGCACCAGATGGAAAAGCTTATATTTTGAATCTACTACCCAATAAATACAGGCTTGGTTTTGAGTTCGACACTCAGCAAGCAAGATTTCTTAAGAAGTCACAAAAGTTGTAGTGAAATCCAAATGCCTTGCCTTTACACTATTGTAAAATTGATTTTGTGTTCGCTTATGCAAGTCTTGAGAGGCAATACCTCTAATTAAAATAATAAGCACAAATTCTAAGCCAAAGCTAAACTCTAGTATTCAAAAGGGAGGCTTATGCCTCATAAACCAATAATTTTACAGTCAAATCTATCTCGACATACTTTATTTGACATGAAATAACCAAAAAAAATAGTGTTTTCCCTATTTTTATGAATATTTTAGTTTTTTTTTTTTTTGCATTTTTCCGAGATTTTCCCGCTTTAAGCCCAAGCAATTTAATCCCATTTATACTTTTGGTTTGCTTACTCAATCTTGAGTTTGAGTAATTATCATCAACTTCCATGTTTGTTATTCTTTTGGTTGTTAGCTACAATTCAGTAAAATACCACCCGTAAGAAGATCCATAAATATGTTGAATTACTTCATTTCCAAGAAAGAAAAGAAAGAGCAATGTTGTGGGATAGAATCAACAATATCTTGCCTCGATATATACAAGCTTGCGTGTCTTCACCAACATATATTTATATTAATTCAATCAACTGTTTAATTAAAGATTTGAGATTTGGGATTCCTTCAAGACCCCTCTTCGATGAGTGATAAGGGATCATAGGGTCCTTCACTTCCATACTAAAGCTGACTTGCTCAATTGAACTTATCTTTAGCATGCATCTAAATTCAAATCATTATGTTCAAGCATAGCTGCTAGAAAGAAGAATAAGGAATTCGTCTTTGAACCAAAACTACTAGTTATTCTTAGATGATGTTCATGGGTTATCTCCCATTTTATGCTTCGCCTACATTGTTATGGATTTGTTTTCTAGACTTCCACATTAAAAAGTACATTTAATACTTTGCTGCAAGAATCTACACAGAACAGGTTTCCAATGATCGTGATATGACAATTCAGAGGAGATCCTGTTCATCCTACTTTACATCTTGCTCATGACAAAATTGAGTATATATTAATCCATTTTACAGTAAGATTTTTGGAGAAAAATGCCATGCCATAAATAGGTTCTTTTTTTTTAACTCTTTCTGACTCTTGCTTTCAATGAAATACAGGGGATATTCTTTGTTATACATTTGTGAAGTCAAATATTCTTCATCATGGATTATCCTTCAAAGAACTGACTTAATGAAAATTGGGGTAACTCACTTGTTACACAACATTGTCATGCTATCATTTCAATCGCACTTTTAAAGCATAGTAACCAGGAGATGTTGGAATACTGGTACAGGGGTGGGGAGCGGTACACCAGTCAAATTGGGGTATGCAAGTAAATGAATAACGAGGTGGCTATATTATATATAAATGTCACCAGAAATTGTGGGTACAGGACAGGGACGTGATCCACATTCCTATAGTGGAGTTTCTTGGCAACTATGTTTTTAAGTCATTAAATTGAACTCCAGCTCATATTTTCCATTCTCTAAATTCCTCTGTTACTGCTAAAAACCATGTCGCTGTTTCTTTTCTCTACTTACATGTTGACCATTGATGTACACAAATCCATGCGAATATAATTACAGTTTGCTTCTGGCATCTTTCCTTCCCACTAACTATCCATATCTACTATTCCATTGACATATTTTCAAACTCTGACCAATATTTTCAAGGCTATCTAAACAAGATTTTCATTGTCTTCTCTTATAAACCTTGCAAAGAAATGCTTAAAATCTGTCTTCTTCGGATTTACAGTCGCAACAGAACAAGTGGTATCTTTTAAAACATTACAGGGATATTTTTCATAACTCCAGAAAACAAACCAGTTGTACAGAAAATTGTCCATTTTTTTTTACCTTTGAGAAAAAGATCCAGTAGGTTCTCCAATATAACAGATTTAGGTGAATTGTTTCAAAAACTCTGTTGCTACAAGTCGCCCACGAGTGTTCACAGAGAGCTTCAATTCACTTATCTCTTTATCAATATCCTGCAAGATCACCACCCAGAGTCAAAAAATCATCCCCAAGCCAAAGAAAATGCTGAATGCTCTAGGCAACATATAGCTGTTGCTTTGGGTAATGAAATGGTCCTACGTCATAAGCATCTGCTACTACTGTTCAGATTTTTGGCACAATAATATATACAATTTTCTAGCTGGATTAACAATGGATTGATGCAAACATTAAATGAGGCAAACAGAAGTTCAGGGGCAATTTTCTTTACATCTACGATGAATGTAATGTTCACATTCAAATATTTTAAAGTTTTATGTAGAAAAAAGTAGCTGCTTATGGGACTCATCTGTGATAGATCTTGCTCGTGGACCTGATCGTAAAAATACAAGTGGATATATATTGAATGGTCAAATAACAAGGCACTAGCTAGTAAGATCTTTTAGCTCAATTTGTTGATATAAAGAAAAATAATATTTTTTTGTACTTAGTTTGTGTGTGGTGGAATGGTTATATTTTCCTTTCATTTTTAAATTCATTACAAGCAGAGCGATCCCATCAAATGATTCAATAATAAAAGCATTGCATAACTACATTGTGGAACTGCAATAAGCAAAGCCTTGCGTGCAAACAGCTCTACACAAAAGAAAAAGTATTCACAAGAGGATAAAACTAAAAAGCATCTTTGAAGGATGGAGATATATGCAAGGTTGAATGAACCAGGGACGAGATAATCAAGAACCAGTTATAAATTGTACAGAGATGGAATTAAAACTTGATTTCACAAGACGTTCATATTCAATTAAAAAACTTAATAAAAAGAAAATAGATTTTGTAGTTTATATATGACCGTGGAAATCTAATAATTTTTGTCTCTGTAAATATAGTGTACAAAAAACATTGCTCAAAGATAACAGTGTATTGGCATGAATAAACTAGACTTTACCACCTGATTACATCTGTTTCATTCTCTTTGACATAAACATATGCAGGCATGGGAACATATCTTGCATAACAGGATGACATAAAGATGTAATATTGAAACAGGGTTGAGAAATACTTACTTCCATAAATTGGACGATGAAATCTATAAGCTTATGTTTATACATTTCTTCGCAATGATAGTTTGTAATCAAAAAGCTGATATCATAACCCTGCAAATTCCAGAAAAAGAGCGTTTTGAATGCTGTTGGAAATGGTGGGCTCAAAACAAGAACTAAATAGTATAGAGCACCTACAAGTCACATTCTTCAAGTGAATGAATAGAGAAAGAGATGTTATTACTACATTGGAAAAACAAAATGTTGAAGTATAGACTCAAAAAAGCATAATAAAAAAGCATTGAGAAATAAGGACAAAAATATTAATAAAAATGTTTATCTACATGCAGGAGATGCAGGAAAAAATGACCTCCATTACTGAGCCAATTGAGTTGCAAAGTAATTCCATTGTTTGGTGCTAGAAAAGTTGCTGATGATGATGAAAGATTCTAAAAGAACAATGCAACTTTGTTTCAGGTTCAACTTGGTTGAACCTTTTGTTACTTGTATGGGCAATGGTGGTTGTGCTCGTTCAAAAAATGGTAAAAAAGGCAAAGCTATGAAATTTCTGTAACAATTGCCATTTATTACTACTATTCTTGCAATATAACTTTTCTCTTTATTCCAAACATTAACGAGAAATAGAAAACTTTAAAATTCTTGCCAAACCTCACAAACATGAACATTTGTGTTACATAAGCTAAAGTCAGTTAGAAACCAAGCTTTCCTCTTAACTTTAATGTCACTAATGAAGGTAAACCACTCGTAGCAAGGCCTTCGCTCTGACAAGATTCTTTCCACTCAGACTCAACAATGTATCAAAAGCTGCCAAATCTGTTTTTGTTATTAAAATATGTCAAAACAACTTTTTTCTTTTTTTGGTTTCTTCTTGATTACTATTGATTATCATCCCTAAGGTTATGGATCTAGTGTACGAGGGTGTATGCATGATGAAAAGTTTCACCATACCATTGTTAGGCCTGCATCTAGAGAACAAGCATAGAAACAATGCATGCAAATCAGCACCGAAACATACACACATTCATCACATTTATATACATGTAAATAAGTTACTACGTATATAGAAGTTCATCACAGCATAATATCCTTGGAATAAATCATTGTATGAATCCCCATTGACACCCATTTAAGGAAGAGCTCCTTTATTAATTATAAGAACTTCAACAGATGCCAATTAAGTAGCAATCTTTTTCGGCTACATCAGTAACTAAATAATTTTATGCAAGGCTTCTTAACTAGGCACATGCATGCCCAAGGTAGACAAAAATGGTCCAAAAAGATCATACTGAATACAAAAAATGTATTTTTGCAATTACAGTATTATGAATTACCATCCATGAAATAAAATGAAAAGCTTATGAATGCCTGCTAATAATTAACAAATGATCAATGGGACCGTAGATGTAGGAAATGTGTCGTAAGATCAGTGGAAGCTCACAGGACTCTAACACAACAGGAACGTTCTACACATTAGGTACAAGGAAATGAAAACCATAAAGGATATATGAGACTAAGTAGCTTTGAAAATATTTGGAACTAGTAGCACCCTCAATAAGGTGGAAATCCTATACAAGAACAGAAGACTGGGAATTGGAGACAGTGCAGGCTGATATTATCTCACTAACATCCAAAGCTGTCATGTTCCCCCCCCCCCTCATACAATTTGAGATTATTTATTTTATTAATAAAAGTGTTTCGAAGCACTACTATAATAATAATAATAATATTTATATAATAAAATAATAATATTAATTATTTTAATACTAATAATAATAATAATTTGTTTGGTTTGGTGCCAACTCACCTTTAAGGATTGCACTGTCTTGCATCGGCATTTCCAAAGAAGAACAGGTATGAAGTAAGGGAGTACTCAATTGCAAAATCATCCGATTTTTAATATCACTCTGCTATTTGCAATTCTTGACCTGGGACGGAAACCTAAAATAAGAGAATATCTGAATAACCAAGTTGGACGCCAAACTCGCCCTAGTCTTATTTGTGCAAATTCTACTCAGGAATTTGCATTGGAATTAATTCGATTTATTTGTTTCAGGAGCTCGACTAATCAAGCATAAGGCAGATCACACGTGGGTCATCTGATTTAGTAAAGGAGGTGTCTGCGACACCAAAGCAATTGATATCTCTTAGGTCCATTGAAGGAGGAGCGCTGGTCTGAGTAATCTGTGATACACCAATTCGCAGGTGCCAAGCTACATCTGAATTGGTTCTGAGTAGAGGAGTTGGGAGGGTCTGCTAAGCGCCACTATAACCATACACCAGCCGCTACGCCACAAGCCAAACAATGAACCAGACGGAATAAGGAGAAGTCAGATTCAGGACTACAACGTTTGATTAATCATTGAAATGTAAGGTGCTCTATTTGTTAATTTGATGAAAGCAACCAGATCTCTTGAACTGTATTTCAGTCAGAACACTATTTTGAACTGTAATCCCTGGATATCTTCCAACTCAGCGTACTGTTTATAATAATCAAGTATTACTTCCATTACCTAAATACTCTGTTGTGGCATTATATGTTAACTCTTTAGTGAAATAAGGACAATTTGAATATCAGCCCTATGCCAGAAGCAAATGCTATAACTTATGCAGCTTTACACTTAGAGGGCAGCGCACATAAGTGGTGGAGCAATGGTAAGGTTACATTGGGCCACGATCAGATTACTTCATATGTTGAGTTTACTGCTAGACTGATCAACAGATTTGATAAGAAGGATCCAGAACTGCAGTTTAAGGAGTTGGCACAACTCAGACAAGTTGGATCAGTGGACTCATACATTTCAGAGTTTCAGGACCTATCTGTTATGGTCCCAGATATCTCAGAGCGCAGGCTGGTAATATTAATTATAGGTGGATTATCAGATCCCTTACGTGGTTGGGTTAAGGGATTAGACCCATTGACACTTCAGGAGGCCATGAAAAAGGCCAGGGATATGGGGTCCTCTGTATGGAGGAATAAATTTCAAACCAAGGGTTTTTACAGGCAGGACAAGAAGAAAGATAGAAAACCATTTCAGAAGGACACTAGCCAATAGAAAGAGAAAACAAACAGGCTAAATGATGATCAGCTAAATGAGTATAGGAGGAAAAAACTTTGCTTTCATTGTAAGGAACCATGGGACCCCACACACAGATGTGCCAATAAGGCAAAAGCAAAGTTAATTGAATATTATTCAGCAGAGGAGTCACTGGACTTGTTAGGGTTTAGGGTTTAGGGGGGTCACTAATGAAGTCAGTGGTGTTTGAGTCCTATAGTCCCCTGATGCCCTGATCTTGATGTTTGAGATCCTGAAAATGATTAAGTCTAGTATCCTGATCCTGAAAATTGGCTAAATCTGAAATTTGGTGGATCCTCAAAAATCTAGAATCTACATGTTAAATCCGGTGGATCTGAGACCTATCTCAAACAACTTGAAAGGTATATTGAAAAATATTTAAAGTATAAACTTATACTTAAACATATTTTTCAATATACCTGACCTTGGGGACTTTTGGTTTTGGGCGCGAATTTGCTTGAAGACCTTGGGCGCATTTTCCCACTTGTAGAAACCCAAAAGTGCGCCTTAGGAGGAGACTCAATGTGCGCCTAGAGGAGAACACACTTCCAACCTCTCCTCGATAGGCGCCTTGATTGAAATTGGCATAAGAGACCTTAAACATCAAAGAATTCAACAAAGGAATGATCCACACGTGTTAGGCGCCTTTTTCATGTTCAAATGATCATTAGATAGCGCCTTGAGTTGAAGTGAATGATCTTAGGCGCCCATTCCTTGTTGCTCTTGCCAGTTTTAGGCGCCTTGATGTGGGATGGAGTTTAAATCATTATTGAAGGCGCCTAAGGATGATCTAGTCTCCCAAGGGTGTAAACAACTTCAAATGTCAAAAATGAGCAAACTTAAGCTAGGCGCCCTTCATGCAGTAGACTATCCATTTTGGCGCCTTAGCATGAAGAGATGTTTAAACTAACTCCAAGTTGTGCCTTAGGAAGAAAGAGTATGAAATCCCTGATGTATGTTTGAGATCCTGAAAATCACTAAGTCTGGTAGCCTAAAATCCTGAAACACTGAAAAATTGACTGAGTCTGAAATCTGGTGGATCCTCCAAATTCTATAATCTACATGTTAAATCCAGTGGATTCGAGACCTATCTCAAACATCCTGAAAGGTATATACCTTACGCTCTGAGACTTCCACTTCTAGGCGCAAATTTACTTCAGGAAGTTGGGCGCGTTTTCTCACCTCTGCAAACATCATTTTTGCGCCTAAGATTGAGATTCATATGTGCGCCTAGGAGATAATACATTTCCAACTAGCCTTAAATTGGGCGCCTTCATTGAAAATTTGTCAAAAGACCTCAGGAATTAAAAATTTCACAAAACTAAGACAACTTAAGTTTGGGCGCATTCTGCATGTGTAGCCACCATTTATGGGCGCCTTGATGAGAGATGAGGTCCAAGTCAATTATAGATGGCGCCTAAAGAGACATCTCCTTCCTTAAGACTCTAGGATTGATTTAAGTCCATAAAACCCATATTATGAGTTAGGCGCCAATTTCACACTCAAATGATCATTAACTTGCGCCTTGAGTTGAAGTGGATAAGTATAGGCGCATTTTCTTCTTATTATCATCCTCTTGAGCGCCCTAGATCCGGAGGATTAGATAAACAAACTTTTGAGCGCCTAGGGGTGCATGGTGTGGAGAGTCATCAAATATGGCTTTGTGAAGGAATTTGAAGTAATGAAATGTAAAATTAAGGCCTTAGTAGTTTGGGCGCCCTTTATGTAGTTTCATCAACATCTTTGGCACCTAGATATAAAGAAGCATTGAAAATTTGAAAAGGTAAATGGAGAGATTCAACTTGGAGGCTCTACAAGGTCATTATCAAACTTGCACCTAGAGCGCCTAGACCTAGGAGGAAGAAAGCATCATTCAAAGACCCTTTTGGCGCCTTGGAGAGTTGGAGTATAGTGAAGTATAAAGTTAGGCGCTCTTTTAACATCAAAACAACAACAATCAACGCCTAACAATTAAACAAGTTTGAAACTATGAACTTTAGTGCCTTAAAGTGGGGAGGCTTCTCGCGAGCTCAAAACATGGGAGAAGACGTCTACATGCAAAGACATCTTTGAATAGGCGCCTTGAGAAAGGAGAACATTCTAAGGCATGTTTAATTGCTTGAGATCATCAAATACAAGTCTAAGACTTCAATTCAAGTTTAGGCACATTTCCTAGTTTATATCAACATCTTTGGCGCCTAGAGGTGAGAGTGAAGTTATTTGAAGTGTCAGGAAGCAAGCTTGAGTTTAGGCGCCCTTTCTTACCTTCACAAATCATTTTCAGTGCCATAGTGTTTGTGGACATTTCAATTAGCGCCTAGGAAAGGAGGGTTATAATAGGATATTCAATCATTTGGAAGCATAAAATAGCAAGAAGATTCCAATTAAACTTAGGCGCATTCTCCTATTTGTGCAACTCCAAATTGGCGCTAGCCTTGTGAAGGCGAGAATCAAGTATAAAGGACTTCACCTTGTTAAAGTGGAGAGTCATAATCATCAATTTGAGTTTAACATGACAAAAGTAAGGTCAAAAGAGTTAGGCGCCCTTGCACCTACATACCAACTGAGTTGGCGCCCTAGAAACAACCCCTCAAATCTATGTCCAAAAGCGAGCACCCCGAGGAGAGAAGTCATTTTAAGCCATTACAATTGTTTGAAATCATTTAAAGTCATGAATGTGGGACTAACTTGTGTTAGGCGCTCTTTCCTCCTTTTTTCACCTGTATATGCGCCTAAGTTTGAAGTGGGATTATTCATATGTTTAAAGTTATTTCTTTGTGTTATGAAGTGATTGATATATTGTCTTGTCTTGTAGGAGCATCAACAAATCTAAGGAGTTGTTCAAGGAGTCATCTTTTAGTGAGGAGTAAGGAGTCACCTTCAAGGAAGAGTCATCATGCTAGCCACCTTTGGAGATCACTTCAAGATCATCATCAAGTTGCATCATTGAAAGAAGGACTGTTGGTGAAGCCAAAGAATCATCTGAAGGACAAGCACCTGGGTCACCTTCAAATTGTAGAGGAAACATCAATGACATCATGTTAGATCACATCAAGTTCAAGGATACATGACAAGTACCCTACTTCATCAATGGCATCATGTTCGAAGACATTCATCCATTTAACTTCAAGTTCCATTCAACCTTCAAGTCCAAGAGAGATCTCTACTTCATGTCATCATCATCTACTCTTACATGAAGGAAGCATCATCATCACCTCCTACTATTGTGTATGAAGAAACATTGGAGAAGATCAGCAAGTACCCTACAAGAAGAAGGAACATCACAATGTTAGTCAAATGAAGCAACATGTATCATACTTATCCAGTCAACAAGGCAAGATCAACAAGATACATCTCAAGTGTTCATCATCAAAAGCAATCATATTGAAGACATCATACATTGACGATACAATTTGGGAATATGCTCACAAAGCATATTTAATTAACAGTTGAAATCCACAAGTTTGCTGAGGTGGCATCTACATGGCAAGTACACGTCATCATCCAATCGTAATTAGCCACGTCATTTCAACTACATTCAATGTATCATTTAATAAAAGAAGCCAAAGAGGACGCTTATGTGGAAGATGCTTTAAATGATTTCATCTTATCTTATCACATTGGAAAGCGTGCCTTCATTGCCTCTCTTTTGTACTAAAAATAGTAATTTGTTGTAACTACCTATTGAGGTGGCATAATCTGAGCCCTTGGCTATATGATCAGTCTTAGCCATTTATTGTAATCTGGACACTATATAAAGGCCTTGTTGCCTCATTTGTAAGATATAGTTTTGTAGGAATAGAATAGGAGATACTCTCAAAATTCTCTAAGAGGACTTGAAGTTGTTGTAAATATTTCTCAAGATTAATGCAAAGACATTGGAGCTTATTTGGTGTTAAGTGTTGTCTTGTAGAATGACATGATTTCTTGTACTTTGATGAAATGGAGAGATGTTTCAAGTAGATTAGAGCTCATTGATGTGATGTATGTATGTATTGAATATTTGATCAACTTCTCACTCATGCTTTTAACATTCATCGCCGGTGAAGTGTTGTGTAAAGCTAGTCTGAGCCTTATAATTTGCTTAAGTTCGATTGTGGATGCTTGTTTGAGCTACGCCATCCGATGGGTGCTTATATGAGCCTTCATGATTTGAAAACCATTCGCATACCTTAGGAGATTGCACTAACTTCATGTAGTTGTAGGCATCCTTGACGAAGTGGAGTTAGGTTTATCAAGGAGTTTGTCTATTCATACATCATCATTGCTTCATTGACCTTAGATTAGCATCTGAACCCTTATCTTTCGTTTTTTTTCATTATTGAAACCTTGTATATACATCATCCACACTGAAGGAGAGATAAGCTAAATGAAAGATGAAGAAGTCTAATGTAAGTCCCTTTGTGATTATCGGCAAGATCACATGTAATCACTGAGTTAACCCATCATGAATCATAAATAAGGAACCTTGGAGTTAATTCACTGGATCACATAGTTCAGCCTTTGAAGAGCTTTATTCAAGAGAGAGTGGGATACTCTAGTGTTTTACTCTATTGTTGACTTGTCTAAAAACAATCATCAACAGGACTGAAGGTGGAAGAGTTTGAAGGCTTCAAGGTAATGGTAGCTGATGGCTTCAAACTCACCTGCACCAGAAAGATTTCTGGGCTGACTATACAGATGCGAGACTATGAATTTAAGGATGACTTCTATGTAGTTGGCATTGGAGACACAGATGTAGTTTTGGGGATGCATTGGATGATGCAACTTGGCAAGTTCACTATGAATCTGAATAAGATGGAAATGGAGTTCGAGTCCAATGGGAAGAAAATAGTCCTCAGGGAATTATTAGATGGTGGACCACGAGTAGTCTCACTTAAGAGGATGGAGAAAATGCTACGACATAACCAGGTAGAGTGGGCAACAGAATATCTTATCATGCCAGAGTCTCCATAGTAGCCAACGAGTGCTTACCATCCAAATATACAAAAGTTATTGACCAAGCACAGTAAGGTGTTTGGTAGTATACCTCCAGGAGTGCCACCTGATAGAGGTATAGAACACGTCATCGAGCTCAAGGATGGGACTAAACCCATTATGATCACACCCTATCATCATCCTAAGAGGCTCAAGGATGAGACAGAGAAAACGATTAAGGAGTTGCTAGAGATGGGACACATTCGACCCAGCAAGCGTCCCTTTGCTTCAGCAGTTGTGTTGGTCAAAAAGAAAGACGGGACCATCAAGATGTGTATTGATTACAGAGCCCTAAATAAAAAGACAATTAAGAACATGTACCCAATACCCCGCATTGATGAGTTGATTTATGAACTACACGGGGCTTGTTACTTTTCTAAGATAGATCTCAGATCAGGGTACCATCAGATATGGATGAGGGAAGAAGATATAGAGAAAACAACCTTCTGATGTCACTACGGCCACTTTGAGTTCTTGGTGATGCTGTTTGGATTAACTAATGCCCCTCCTACCTTCCAGAGTTGCATGAATCAGATTTTTAGACCGCAGCTTCAGAAGTTTGTGTTAATTTTCTTTGATGACATATTGATTTTCAGCAGGAGTTGGGATGAACATATGAGACATCTAGAGGAGGTACTAAGCATTTTAGAGAGTGAGTCCCTCTATGCCAAAGAGTCCAAATGTGACTCTGGCATGACAGAGCTTCTTTATCTAGGTCACATCATTAGTGCCGATGGTGTTAGAGTGGATCTAGAGAAGATTGAGGAGATACTTGATTGGCCACCACCAACAAACCTCACACAGCTTAAGGGCTTCTTCGAGTTATGTGGCTTCTACAGGGGGTTTGTGAAAGGCTTCTCATAGATAGCTGCACCGTTGACCGACTTGACTAAGAAAGGAGCCTTTGGGTGGACCGATATAGCTCAACAGTGCTTTGATCACTTCAAGCACTTGATGTCCACCTGCCCTGTGTTGGTGATCCTCGATTTCTCTAAGCCATTTGAGCTAGAGTGTGATGCTTCAGGAGAGGCGATAGGGGCATTGTTAATGCAGGAGAAACACCCTATTGCATTTGAGAGTAGAAAGCTTAGGGGTGTGGAGAAG
Organism: Cunninghamia lanceolata; assembly: GCA_027924645.1. Taxonomy (NCBI): domain Eukaryota; kingdom Viridiplantae; phylum Streptophyta; class Pinopsida; order Cupressales; family Cupressaceae; genus Cunninghamia; species Cunninghamia lanceolata. The sequence goes on along the minus strand of BSBN01000237.1, from coordinate 21,673,440 downwards.
AGTTACTCGGTGTATGACCGAGAAATGTTGGCCATCATGCATCCATTGGCCAAGTTCAGGCCATATCTGGTTGGAGGGAAGATCATAATTAAAATAGATCACAATAACATCAAATACTTCATGAACCAGAAGGACTTGAACGACAGACAGCAGAAGTAGGTAAGTAGACTCCAAGCTTATGACTTCGACATTGAGTATGTCAAGGGCAAAAGAAATATAGTTGCAGATGCTTTATCGAGGAGACCCCACTTATGCTTGTTTGGAGAGATATCTGCTGATGGGAAAGAGATGACTACAGCAAAGTACGCTAAGGACTCTTGGGCAGCAGGAGTCATTGAGAGCACTATCAAGGATGATAGGTATTCTGTGGTGAGTGATTTGACTATGTACAAAGACAGAATATTTAGGTGCCTAATTCTCAGTTCAAGTATAAGATTATAAGGACTTTCCATGACATACCAATGGCTTGCCACCCCAGATTCTTCAAAACTTATAGGTAGATTCGGGAGAGATTCACATGGAAAGGAATTAAGGAGGAAGTCCTTAAGTATGTTCGTGAATGTCCTATTTGCCAACAAAACAAATATGAGCAAACTTATCCTGCAGGTTTGCTACAGCCATTGCCTATTCCCAATCAAAAATGAGAATACACCTCCATGGACTTTATTACAAGGCTACCTAAGGTTCAGAGGAAGGATTGTATCTATGTGGTGGTCGATAGACTCACCAAATTTGCACATTTCTTCGCCATTTCAGCGACTTACACAGTTGTTCAGGTGGCTGATTTATTCTTCAGGGAGATATTCAGACTCCACGGGATACCCAAGGGGATAGTGAGTGATAGGGACAGCAAGTTCCTAAGTTTGTTTTGGCAGGAGTTGTTCAGATTGTGTGACACTGAACTAACTCCCAGCACTAGTTACCACCCACAAACCGACAACCAAACAGAGATGGTAAACAAATGGATGGAAGGGTATCTTCGTAATTCTATATCGGGGCAGCAGAAAGCTTGGATCAGATGGTTGCACCTGGGGGGGTACTTGTTGATGTGTTTTCCTTGCACATACAACGCAGAATAAAATACTAATGTACCCTATCCTCTCTTGAACAAAATCCCTCAAATGCTAAGCTAAGTGATCAGATGAGTAGACTTCAAGGTTCTCCATTGGTTATTTTTGGTTTTGCGACATTGGTTAGCAGTAGGATGCGAATTGTTGTTCAACACAAAGGGATTTACACAACTATTCAACAATAGGAAATTTGTTTCTCTTGGATAACAAGCAACATAACTTCTTTGAAAGATCTAATTTGTTAACTTAGGATATATCAGTGAAAGCTCTTAAAACTAATTCTAACAGGATTCTAAAAGAAAATGCATAAGAAATAGGTTTAGAAAACTCTAATCTAAAACGCAAGCAATCACCACTAATTCACTAGAATCTCAACCACACTTTGTTTCGCCATAATTAACAACTACACAAAGGTGCTGCAATCTTCTAAGGGAAAAAGGTAAGATTTTCAGATTACTTATGCGTATAAATGATCATAAAGTAATTGAAGTTAAGCTCGGATAAGGTTCAGACTAACCATGCACTATAATCTGCCATCGACAAATTATAAATGGTATGAACTATGGAAACTCCAAACATGAATCAGCAACGACAACTCCCATGAAACATAGAACTAAATTGCTGAAAACAAACTAATCTTATTCTATGAGTGAACACTTAGAAACCATGCATTCATTTGAAACAACACAAATCACCATGAAGATTTCAGCAATGAATTTGTATTTATTTCAGCAGAGTCTTGAGCAATAATTTCTCAGAGCATTCCCCCCTTACGAATGAGAGCAAATGAGGCTTATATAGCCCTCAAAATACAATGAATGGGCAAGATTAACTCTAGGAATCAAGGGCCCTTATTGTGCCACACAGGCAAGTGGTTACAAAATTTACTACTATTAGACATTGCATTTATGATGCACCCGCTAAGTGGAGTGCCCTCCTTTATGACCTTTCTTTTTTGTGACAAACTCCACAAATCTAGTTATGACATGTGTAACCTCCTCCATAGGGACACTTGGCAGAGTTTGAATGGTGCATTCCACGATTTGCAGCTCCTCTGTGCATTTGACAACTGTCATTGCCCATCCAGCCATGGATGTTTGAAACACGCCCATGAAAGTGGAAAGTGTGCAAACATCATCCAACAGCTCTCTGGAAACAGCTTGTGTATGCTGAAAATACCTTGTATGCATTTTATCTTTCAGCAAGTACTCATCAATTTCTCCATTGGAGTCAACTATCTGGTTTATAGAAACAAGCATTTTGCCTTGAATTTCTCGAAGTGCTTCTTTTGTTCGAGTGCTGTCACTCTCAATTTTGCCAAGAACTTGCTCCTTTATGCTTAGGGTGCAATACCAAGAAGGGAAATTATATGTTGAACTCTGTTCGATCACTCCATCTATTAAAGTGGCATTTGGAGTATAAATCAATCTTTTCAACCAAGGCATCGCCTCTTCCCTTACAACTCTGAATTCTGCACAAGATACCAGAACATTCCGAACTCTTCCGAATAGTGAAGAAGCCTCCTTGTATAACTTCACAATTTCATCAATGAATCTGTCAGCCTTGATCCTGAAATCTGCTGCCCAATCCTGCAACACCTGAGACGAAGATCTCATTCCCTCCAAGTGCGTTATAGACTCCTGTGAAAGCAAGGCTGGTGGTGCAATCATCTCCTCTACTTGACTCACTGGCCTCATCAACTGCTAAATATAATGCTGAAATGCCAAGTTATCCCTCTCCAACTAGATCCTCTGTTCTCGCTCCTTCCTTAGTCTTTCTCTGATAATTGCAACTGAATCTTCTAATTCTTCCATCTCTTACTCCGCTATGGCTGGTCCTAAATCGAAAGTATTGATGTCATAACCCTTGGAACAACATCATCTTCACTCATGCTTACTTTTGGGACAGCGATGTGCACCTGCCTCGATCCAAAGCTATCCCTCATGATTTTTGAAAACTTAGTAACTTTATGCTTTCCTTTCTCCGGTTTGGCTCTGCTCAACAAGTCCTCCAAACTCAGGATGGGCTCTCTTTCAACAATAGACTTCTCTTTGACCCGATCCCTTAGCCACTCTGGTAAGTCAAACAAATCTTCTTCATTTTCCTCCTGGACTCTCTTTTGTTGATTAGTAGGAAGAGCCTCCTCATCAAACTCATATAACTCTTTGTCATTTTGATTTTCAGCTTCCACCTCTATCATGACTACTTGTTCCTTAGATGGATTTGATAAGACTTCATCAATCTGATTCCCTTGCATATTGGATTCCAAGGATTCATGTTTTTCGTTTCCAACTTGTACATTCAAGGCCATATGTTCATCAAGTCTTGCTTCATCTTCCTCAATATCTATTACACTATTATTCTCCTACCTTGAAGAGGTACTAGCCGCATTTTGGTCATTATTCTTCACCTTCTTATTTGGCTGAATATCCTCTTGTGGATCAGCACCTTCACCTTTTGAATCACTAGAATCACTGAAGTCACTGCTTGACTCGCTACTTGAAGAATCCCTGGACTGATGCGCGTTAACTCCTCCCATCAAATTGTAAGTGAATTGGACATTTTTCTCCTGAAGCCTTCGAATTTGGAAGTCCACATATTTTCTTGTATGTGCCACAATTGGCAACATCAAATCGTCATTGCGTGTGACCTCATGTTCTGACCAGTTGATGGTGAAAGGCTTGTCCTTCTCTTAATCATATGAACTATGTGAGAGCCTTCTGTGATTCTCCTCGAGTTGATCTGGAATGTTAATTACCCTTGTTGCTCTAATCAAGTCCAAAGACAACCTGTAGCAACTTTTCTTTCTTATTTCCATGTCATCGTGTGCATCCTCCCAATGATCCTCGAGCTACGGTATGTGCTCATATTTACTCCCAAATTTCTACTTGACTGAATTGAATGGGTCAAAATTATTGCATGCAGCATTGTGGCGCACCAAGTTGTAAGCTTGCAGCTCTATCTCTGAATTTTCAGCTGCCTGCAATGACATACAAGTCTCCAGCCTTCCAATGCTAATTGGAAACTTTGTTGTAGTCTTCTTTCTCTTTCTTTGAATTTTGTCGAATGCAACCAGTTGTCTCGTTACTTCTAACAACACCATTCTGTCTATAGGATATTTTGGCAACTTGTAGGGCAATGATGAACAACCCTCAACACGGATGTATGTGAATCTTGGAAATTGAATAAATCATTTTCCGTACTTTGCCACAAAATTCATAGCCTCCTTCGACAATCTCCTGCATGTGTTGCCCTGCAATAATCTAACAATGTGCATGGAAAAGGCATCATTAAATCTCCTGTAATGAGATATAGCTTGCAGGTGCAACTGAGGATAGCAATCATAAACTTTGAATTGCCCATCTCCGTTTCCAACTCTACCTTTGCAATTCAGTCCTGGATATCTCTCGTTTCTAGCGAGCATATATATAACATATGAGCTCATATAAAATGTTTTTGTCTCCTGCAAACCCTTCAACTGATCATCAATATTGCTGCTGATCATTTTAGCCCAATCAACCATCCTCTTTCCACTTATGATTTCCTCGATGAAGAAGAACATCCAAGACTCAAAATTTGCCGATTGTGGGCAGCCCATTATGCGATTTAGGAATACAACCATATAATTGATTTCCTGATGGAAATCAGATTTGTGAAGCTTCTTAGGTACTTCACTCACATGTGGCCTCGGTTGCACCAACCAATTGCTGTTTATCACTTCCATGCACCTTTCAGGTCCAGCCAGATAAAGTTGCAGAGTAGACTCCTTGGTACAGAAAGTAGTAGTTTTGTATGAAGGAATGTCGAAAGCCTCTGCGATTGCCTCTTTCCTTAGATGAGCCAGTACTTTGCCATCTCTGGTCACAATGCATCTCTTTTCTTGATTATAGTGCTTGACGCACTCCAACATCAACTTTGGGCTCAACATCGCCGGTGGGAAACAAGCAGCTTGAACAATTCCGTTTTTAAACATTCGCTTGATCAAATCCGAAGGATTACGTTTGTATAAGTTTTGTTGAATCTCCTCCATGCTGGTTCTCCCCAGATTAGTGTCGCCGAGGTTTCACCATTTCGATGTGATCTTCGTTTCTGGCCGCGTTCCCTTCATATCGCTCCTCATCAGTTCCTGTCTGTCTTTTGCATTCATCGTTCACCTACACAAATATCCTACATCAGCATATTGAAATAATGCTTTAAAAGGTGCAAAGGACAAAATCCCTTGCTTAACACACGCGGGATTAAAATATGCAATTTAGAATCACCTTGTCCTTTTACAAAAAAAAACTACTAGTGTGGAATTTGCAAAACCTATCCTGATTTCTCAACAAATCTTGCTCCTAATTCGCCATTCTTTGTATTGCCATGATCTGCTCATTAAAACAACATTTAGAAATGTATAACTGAAATAGGTGAATGCACCTTATATGTTGGCGTCATAGGTTTTAAAACAAATTTCAGTTGACATTCGAACAATTTCCTCCTCATATTGGCAAATTTACCCAACACTTACAGCGTTGAACCTGTGTCTAGTCAAGTAGCTTGCAATCCTTCAATGACTATTTAGGACGGACAATCTGCATGATGGCGTAAAAAGCTAAAACTGCAAGTTGCATGATGCCAAAAAGGCAGTTTTGGAAATGTGCCAAAGGCGATCTTTAAGGTGCTCATACACGATATCAGATTTAGAAGATGCGAGTACTCCCAAGCATCCTTAAATGCATACAGAATCCAGCAAATCCTCTGGTTTTAGTAGTTGTAGTGCAAATGCCCGCCAAATAGCCACAGTCCCCTGCTCGAACATTTCACTTTTAATGTTCAAGGCTATTTTTAGAGGAATAATCTAATTTTAGATTTGGTGCAAAGATTAAACGGATATGTAAGTTTGTTATGGATTTTTTCTTTTTTTTTTAAAAAAAAATTGCTTGCACACAGCATCATCGGGCATGCGCTTATATCTAGAGTAGGCAGACTTAATATTTCCATTTTGTAAAGCCTTCGAATACGCAATAATATATGCGTGCTCTGATATGCAACGTATTTTATATTAATTCAATGTGGATTCTAATATGCGTCTATACTATTTGATGGGACCCACGAACTCTATATACGTCCAAAATCTTCACAAAGCAGATTTCGAAGGTCCCACGCATAAAATTTAATACACGAGGCCACTCTCAGTGTGCGCTAGAGGCAAAACGAGCGGACATTTAGACACGCTTTGCATAATTTTGCATTTGAAATAGCCTCAGAGCCTTTATTTCTTCGAGCGGACTTTATGACGACGCCATGTAACAAGATGGAAAAAGTCTTGCAAAGAACACCAAAATGCCCGCCTAAGCAGACATCAGGGACCAACGTGGATGCCAAAACAAAACATTGTAGCGGATCATCAAAAGTCTGCTTGATCGGATTATGAACACATAATTTGAAGCGGTCATTTGAATGCTTCGTGTATTAACATGGGCGGACATTTAGACGCTTCATGTATTTCGAAACTTAACTTCTAGTAACTCCACTCAAACAATCGCCTAGCGGATACTTTGAACAAACATGAATAGCAAAAACAAATCTCCAATATGTGCTTGGAAACCTATGCTAAGTCAGAGAAAGTGTGGAGCCGCCGAGAAGATTCACTCTGGCGGACAATCCTCTCACCCTTGCATATGATGTTTAAAGAGTGGCACACGGTCATCGAATATCTGCCTGGAACAGGGATTTTGAGGAGCTGTGCTGAAGCCAGGATTCGGCACTATATTAGAACAATCGAACACCCTCCTAGAGGAACCCGCGTATAAGTCTGGAGAACCAAGAGTTGCGATATATGCAAAAAGTGGCCTTGCATAACGTTCAGAAAGCACTGCCTTCTAATCAACATCCTGTCTGTGCTTAAACAGACAATTTCGACCTCCACATAGGAATTAATGGCAACACCCCAAGTCAAAACAAGCGAGCTCTCAACATCACAAACTTCCCGCTGAAACAAAACAACCTGAAGCCAAAATTTGATCCAGCCAAAAAGAGGAGGGGTCCCCATCAGCGATGGGGCGATGGTGTGATTTGGTCACAATAGTACTGTTATTACACAACATATCATATGTCGATCAGGTTGACTCCATTCAGAGCACTGTATGGTTATAATGCCCCATGCTTCACAGATCTTTTACTTGGTGATAGCAGAGTGCCAAAGGCTAGAGATTTACTGCAGGGGAGTCAAGATATAATGAAAGAACTCAAAGAGAACATGCAGCAAGCACAAAATCAACAAAAGCTCTATGCTGATCAGCACCGAGTAGAAAGGAGTTTCGACGTTGGAGACATGGTGTACTTAAGGCTCCAACCCTACAGGCAATCCACTCTGAAAAAGAGTGTAGCAGAGAAATTAAAACCCAGGTTCTATGGCCCGTTCAAAGTAGCCAGAAGAGTGGGAGAAGTGGCCTATGAGTTGAGCTGCCAGCAGACTGTCGAGTGCATAATGTATTCCATGTTTCCAAACTTAAGAAAGCACTTGGCCACAATGTGATTCCTTCAGCAGAGCTTCCACCATTGGATGAAGAGGGGAAGCCGATATTGGTGCCAGAGGCTATCATAGACACAAGGGAGAGGAATATGAGGAAACAGATCATCAGGGAGTACCTAGTGAAGTGGAAGACCCTGCCAATTGAGGATGCGACATGGGAATGTGAGCAGATACTTCAGCATCCTAAGCTAAGATTGCTTGAGGAGAAGCAATCTTGGGGAGGGTGGACTGTAATGTCCCCCATTTAGCCTTGTCAGATAATTGATGGAGATTAGCCTATCATTAGACTCCCGTAGGCTAATGGCAGTGCTTAGGGGGTCCATTTGGTGACTTACTATTTATAGTAAGTCGGGATAGTGCACCTTGCTATTTATAGCAAGGCAAGGGCAGAGGAGCATTGCATGAGATTATTGGTTTTGATATATCCAAAGCATTATTCGATAAAGTATAAGTTAAATTAAAGATTTAAGTTATATTTTTATAAGGGATAAAGTGACTTATATTATAAAGTGACTTTATGTTATAATATTAAGTCACAACTTAAAGTTGTGCTCCTAGGAGGTTGGGCGCCCACATGGTGATGAGGGGGCATTGAGATAATAAAATAAAAGAATAAAATATTGCATTGCATTGAGGAGAAAGAAGCAACAAAAAGAGAAAAGTGAGCTTCATTTGGCATATGCTTGGATATTGATTTTACTCTCGTGTTTTGATATTCTCGTGCGTTTTCTTGGAGCTTGGCTTTCAAGGGTTTGGAGATTGAGTTGCTGAGACAAAACCCTCTACAAGATCACCTTTCTTCATGAGTGAAAGATCATATCAGGAGAGGATATTGGGAGCTTCACTTCAGGGGCTTCATTTGGGCTTTTGAATAAATCAGTTTGGATGAGTTTTGAGCATGTAATGAGCATCTTGATGGAGTTATTTGTGTGCAGCTGAGAGACATTGGATAGTAAGCAGATTAATTTCATTCACCATTGCTGGCCATACTTGGCTGTAGCAGGTCGTACCTCATTCTGGGAGGAGTTGTGTGAATTTTGTGGGGTTTCTTTCACTCCTTTTCATCTATTTAGGATTGCCTGGCATCTGAAGCAGAAATCAGATCAATACAAAAGGTTTTTATGGAGGGTTTGTGGTCATTTAATGCTGTCCTGTAGTTCCAGCTGGGCCGTACCTCTAGGTACTTGGACGTGGGTTTGCAAAGGAGGAAATCACTTATCTTTTGGAGCTCAAATCTCTTGCAAAAGGGCGCCTATGTTCATGTATGCTACTGCAGGCTTGTATTAATGGAGATTCTCACATATATAGGTGTTTCGTGGTGATTTCATGTAGCTTGTAATGCTGGTTTCAGTACAGCAGAAAACTCAAAGTGAAATACAAATGGGTACGTGCTTATAATTCCTCTTTCGTGATTTTATGAAGTGGGTCCTCGATATTTTATTCATATATGCATTAATTTTTCTGGGTTTTCAATATATGCTTTATATTTCATGTTATCAATGCAAAATCAAAACATGCAAAAATATGCAATGAAACCCTAAACTCCAAACAATCATAAAACAAAAAAATTGGCACAGAACAAACATATATCCGAGGGTGTATGTTACACAGGATCTAGATGTCAGGTCTTGACAATACGTTGGATATAGACTAAGTATAGATATGATGTGATTTGTTGTGAACACAAAGGGACTTACACAATTGTTCGAAATGAACAAAGAATAATGCAATTTCAGATTTTCTCACAAGATTGGCTTCAATGACTTCCTACTTCCACACTTGTTTACTAATGTAATGTCCCCATTTTTGCGAGCATCAGTTTTCAGAGGATTAGCCTATTTACTGACCCTCATAGGCTAATGGAGTTGTTTAGAGGGTCCCGTTTGGCAGTTATCAGAGCGTTTCCTTCTCCGGAGCTCAGTTTGGTTTAGGATTGGCCTTCGTTTGACTCAGTTCCTCACACTTGCTATTTATAGTAAGTCACCATTTCAGAGGGAGTCAATATTGCTATCAATAGTTAGGCACCTAGTCGTATTTTGGATTTGTCATCAGGGATTGTTCTAGACTCATTTTGCATATACTTACTATTTATAGTCAGTTACTTGGTGATTTGGGCTCAGTGTTTCTATATATAGCAGGGCCCCTAGACATGTGGTAACTTCAGTGTTGATCCCAATTCTCAGTTGGCTTCGAGAAATAAGGTCTATTGTGCAAGTTATAATATTTAATTATTAGTAAAGGTGACTTTATTAACAATTAAATCATTCAAGGCATATTATAAAGTTATTAAAGTCACTTTATATTCAATGAGGCCATGACCCTCAACTTAAGTGATTTAAAGTGTAATTAATTATTACCTTGGTATGGGCGCCAAATATTAAAGTATTTCATAAAGTTAATGTGCACACAAGTTATATTATTTTAAATGATATTAAAGTGCATTTATTATTTATGAATATGAGAGCCCAAGTTTGAAGACTTATTATAAAGTTTTATGAAAAACCTAAAAATGGATTTCAAAAGGGGATTAAAGGCACTTAAGAGTTGAGAGGATATAAAAGGTTCCAAAAAGCAAATCAAAGGATTATTGAATGATCATTTGACTTTTGCTTTGGAGGATTTCTTGAAGTCTATGCATGAGACCAAGGGTTTCAACAGATTGTCTTCATATCAACATTGGAGAACGAAAACTCTTCATTGTTTGTGCAATCTTGAGGCTGTGAAAGATCAATTGAATCATTGCCTGAGGAGAGCTTCATTCCGGAGTTCTATTTGTGCTTAAAGGTGAAAGATATCATTAAGGGTTTGAAGATTAATGAAGAATAATTAATTGCAAACTTGTAGCTTCATTCTTGGCAGCCATTTATATCAGATTTCAAACTTTTTTGTTGGCTGCTACAGTGCCGTGAATAGTGCCGCTACAATATCGTGAACAGTACCGCTACAGTGACACGCTACAGTAAATGCTACAGTGCGTGAACAGTGTTGACAGCAGCAACATAGGTGATTAGGTTTGAAGGCAAATAAGGTTTCCTTCATTCGGGTATGTACATAATTGTAAAAAGCTTTTGGAAATAGTTTAATAAATCATTTGCAGCAAATGTCTTTATTTAGTTGATTTGCAATTTCCTTTGTTGCATTGTTCCTGGCATCTTATTGAGAAAACACAAAAAAATCATATATATTTCAAGAACCAAAACAAACATTCATCATTTGCAAAGCTTTGGAAACCGGAGAACTAGATGGGTTCATTACAACTAACTTATGACTTTGACGTATTCAAATAAAATGCAAAAGGATAAGGGTTTAGAAAAACAAAACTAATCCTATATGCAACAAACTATTGTTGACAAAGTGAAATGAACCAACTTTGCTTCGCCAAAACAAACAACTACACAAAGTTGATGCAATGTTCTAAAGGTAACATATGATGTTCAAATTACTTGTGCACATGAAAAGATCAACAAACACAAGTAATCAAAGTCAAGCACATTTGAGTTCAGTCTAACCATGCATTGCAACTTGCAAGCCACAAATCACAAATGGTATGAACTTAGAGATTTCACCATGAAACAACAATAATAACTTCCATCAACTAACACAATGCTTGGAAATAAAACTTATTCTACCCTTAAGAAATTGGAAACCATGTAACACTAGAAATAAAATAATATCACCGAACCAATGGGTCTTGTATTACTTCAAAAGATTGCAACAATTCTCCAAAGTCTCAATCTTACAAATGAAAGAGAAGGGGAGGCCTTTTATAGTCCTCAAAATACAATGAAGGGCCAAGATCGATTTGAGTAACCGATGGCCGAGATTTTGCCATATCAACAATTAGTTACAACAACCAACTATTTTTAGTAAAGAGAAAAAGTTGACACAATCCATGTACATAAAAACCCAAAGACAATGAAGGCACGTTTCCCAAGATGATAGAGATGAAATGGAATCTATGAAGAATATTCATGTGGGACGCCCTTCTTGTGCCTAAGTTTTCTTACAAATGCAAACTTGCAAAGAACTTGGACACAATCTCTGCAATGTCATCGATTGGTACACTTGGCGAATTTTGTATGGTGGCCTTTGTAATTGTCAAATCTTCTGTATATGCGACAAGTGTCCTTTCCCATTCTGCCATCCAAGCTTGATTTGCGCCAATGAGTGTAGAAAGTGTAGATATTATCCAGTTGATCTCCAGAGACGGTGTGAACGCTCTCGAAGTAGAGTGCATGTATGTGATTCTTCAAATTATCAATATCAACTTCTCCCGAAGGATCACATATCTTCTTGATTGAACTGCTTATTTTGTCTTGAATCCTTTGGAGTGCACTTCTTATTCGAACACTTTCACTTTCTGTCTTTTCAAGAATTTGCTCCTTTATGAGTAGATTGTAGTACCAAGAAGAGAAATTGTAAGATGACCCTTGTTCAATCACATCTCCATCTATCAAGGCCGTCTTTGGAGTATCCATCAAATCTTTCAAACATGGCATAAGATCTTCCTTGATGTGTCCAAACTCAGAACATGCAGCCAAAATGGCTTGGATCCTTTCCAAAAGCTTGGAAACTCTTCCATATATCTGCATAGTTTCTTCTATGAATCCATTAGCCTTATTCTTGACTCTCTCTATCTTTTCTTTCACCACTTAAGATGATGATCTCATTTCTTCCAAATGTGCAATAGACTCCTATGAAAGCATGGTAGGTGGTGTTGATGTTCCTTCATATTGACGAATAGGATTCATCAATTGTTGAATGTAATGCTTGAATCCCAAATTTTCTTTCTCCAATTGATTTCTCTTTTCTCTTTCTTGCTTTAATCTTTCCTTGATGGCTATGACAGAATCTTTTAACTCTTCCACTTGTTCTTTCATTGCTGGGCCCAAGTGAAAAGTGGTCACATCATAATCCTCTGGAACCTATGTTCCCCGGGGACGCGTCCCCTGCCTTTTTTTGGCCGTACCCGTACCGGGGACGTGGGGACGGCCAAGAAACGTCCCCTGACCGTCCGCGATTCCCCGGGGACGTCCCCTTTTTTTAGGGGACTCAGGGGACGGCTAGCCGTCTCCGGTACGTCTGGGACGTCCCCTGACCGTACCGGGGACAACTAGCCGTCCCCTACGGCTCAACAAACTCCCAACTCAAAATATTAAAAAAAAAAAAACACTTTTGGCAGGAAACAAAGAAATAGTTAGCAAGGCTGCACTAAATTGTTTTTGTATTCATTGATCATTGCCATATTTTATTTTTTCCTACTACAAATTTGTCAAATACTTGATGTACTGATCATTCCATCTCCTTCACTGTTAGTGATGTAATCTACATGGGAACCATTGCATCTACATTTCCTTCCTACGCAACAATTTCTTGTCTAAGTTCTTTAGCTTGGATACACACAGTTCATCCATATGTTGTTCGTATGTGATTGATTAACTTGCGATTCTATTTTGCTGAAGCTCATATACTTTGAACAGGTCCAAGCCAATTCTCATGTGACAAGTTGAAAACTAAGTTCAAGTGTAATGTTATGGTTATGTATGCATGTTTTAATGTTCTATAATGTCTATAATGAATGCCTTATCAATGTTATCATCTAAATATTTGAAATTTCCTTATATTTAAAAAAAAAACCTTATTTTAGTAGCCGTCCCCTACCATCCCCTAAAAAATGGCCAAAAAAAAATGTCGTCCCCGAAACTTGTCCCCCCGTCCCCGCCCGTACCCGTCCCCGGTACTTGGGGGAACATAGTCTGGAACAATATCATCCATTATTTTGTCAACCCTTGGAACTCCAATATGTACTTTTCTTGAACTAGAACTATCCCTTGTGATTTTAGAGAGTTTAGTTGCCCTCTTCTTTTCTTTGTCCTTTCCTATTCTTTCTTTGGTTTGGTGCAATATGTAGTGGACTTGTATCTTGAAATGTCGAATGTCTCCGCAATAGCCTCTTTCCTTAGGTGAGTTAACACTTCGCCATCATTTGTCACAATGCATCTTCTTTGTGGATCATAATGTCTAGCACACTCTAGCATCAACTCGGCACTTGGCAATGTGGGTGGAAAACACGTGGCTTGTGCAATTCTATTCTTAAGCATTCCCTTGACAACTTCAGAATTACAAGGCTTGTATAACTTCCTCTTGATCCTGTCCATGTCGGTGTGTCCCAAGTTGGTGTCCCTCAAATTTCTCCATCTTGATGTGATCTTCATTTCGGGCATGACTCCATGTCGCTCTTGATCAATGCTTGGCGGTCCTTATGGTTCATCATCAACTTACAAGTGAAAACACCTTAAGTTAGCATGTTGACGTGGTGCTCAATATAAAGGGTAAAACATAATAAATTTCATCATCCTTGCCAATGTCAGATAAACAAAACATTATTTTGAAACAATAACTAATAATCTTTTATTCAACTCTCTTTAAACAATCTTGAAGCAAAAAAGGATATGATGAAATGAGACCTTAAACCTAAATTCCTTCACTAAATTCACCTTCCTCTTACAAAGATTCTTGCTCCTGCTCTGCAAATCTGCCTTTTTTAGTTTTGAATTGATGTGGAATTTAAAGTTTTGAAACCTCCTTTATAGTGTTCACACTTCCCCTCTTATTAGGTCGGCCTACTAATGACTTATTTTGTTTAAATCCAATTTTTCTCTCTCTAAGGCCGACCTATCTCTATGCTTGGCAAATGCAAGGTGAATATAAATGTGCCGTAATTTCATGTTGTGCATGGAATTTGTGAATTTTGGACGCAATTTCCATTCTAAAGTGGAAATTGCGATCTTTCCTTGAGATTTTTTTCGCTTCCAAACCTCCGTACTCCCTTGGCGTGGATTTTTAATGATTCAATGGTTTTTTAAAGGATTTTCACAAATTTCAAGTGATCCTTAGAAGATTTGAATTTGAAGTTTTCATTTTGAATCACAAGTGAACACCAAATTGGTGCATTTTCCACATGCCCTTAGAATTTGCACCATTTTGGCGCATTCTTCACATGGGTGGAATTTGCGATTTTTGCATGATGTTTGTTCTTTTTTTTTCATTGATTTCTTTGCAAGATTTTGTGGTTTTTCTTGATGATTTTCGAAGAAGACTTGGAGATTTTTTTTTTTCTTGAATTTTCATGGAATTCCAAAGTGGCGAAATTTCCTCATGAGGGTGGAATATGCGATTTTTCCACTTGTGCTCCAAATTTGCGCTTTTCTCCATTTCATGGTGGCGTTTCCTAAGGATTTGTCAATGATTTTAGTACTTTTACAAGATTTCATCGTGTTTTTCGCTAAGTCTTTGGAGAAACTTCAATTTTTTGCCAGGATTGAGTACCAAATCTCTCTAGGCGCAATTTCCACTACCCTTTGGAAATTTTGATTTTTCCATGATGATGATTTTTTCCAAGTTTTCCACATGCAATTCAAAATCAAAATTGAACATAAAACATCAAAACTTTAGATGATCAACCAATCCCTTGCAAGAAATTGTGAAATTTTCATGAAAAAAGGGGCCTCCAAGAGAAGGCGCAATTTCCAGTGATGCTTGGAATTTGTGCTTTTTAGGCGCAATTTCCACTAGGGTATGGAAATTGCGATTTTCAAATACTTAGCCATTGTTCAATTTTCAAGTCTCATTCCTTTGTTTTCGATTTCGACACAGTTTTGTCAGTTCAACTCTCAAGGATTGATCTCAATGTTTCTCCATTGCACCTTGTTTGATGGATGACTTCCCTAACTTCTCAATTCCACGAAGAACAAGCAACACTTTGGACGAAGACTCTCTAAACTATTGGCAAAACGAAAGCAAAAATTGGGGGTCCCCATTTGCAATGGGGCGATGTGTGATTAGGTCACAACAAGAACAACAAAAGAAACCTTTCCAAAAGAATCTCCCTCCACCTAAGGCACTACCACCAAAACCAATAGGAGTGAAAAGACGAAGAACGAAATCCGAAGGAAGAAACTATGTTTCTCATGCAGGGAACCATGGGTGCCTAGACATAGGTGTTTGGGCAAGGAACAGATACACTTCATAGAGGTACATTCAAACGATGATTCAGATGCAGAAGAACCTGAGGCCGAGGGTGTAGAGGATGTGGAGGAACATGTGGCAGGAGGAGGTTCTTCAGGAAGCACACTTGCCACTCTTTCAGGAGCACCTAGGTATCACCCTTTTCGAGTTCATGGAGTATTGCAGGGTCATAAGGTGACAGTTTTGATTGATAGTGGAGCCACTCATAATTTCATTGATGAGGGTTCGGTGACTAGGATGAAGTTGAAGACGCAGGACTTTGAGGGGTTCAATTTGATTGTGGCCAATGGATTCACTATTATGTGTACACAAAGGATTCAGTAGCTTGACATCACCATAATAATAATAGTATTTATATAATAAAATAATAATATTAATTAATTTAATACTAATAATTATTATTATTTGTTTGGTTTGATGCCAACTCACCTTGAAGGACTGTAACGACTTTTATCGCCATTTCCAAAGGTGAACAGGTATAAAGTAAGGGAGTTCTCGATTGCAAAATCATCCGATTTTTAATATCACTCTGCTATTTGCAATTCTTGACTTGGGACGGAAACCTCAAGTAAGAGAATAACCAGGTTGGACACCAAACCTGCCCTGGTCTTACTTGTAATCAGGAATTTGCACTGGACTTAATTCGATTTATTTGTTTCAGGAGCTCAACTAATCAAGCGGAAGGCAGATCACACGCCGGTCATCTGATTTAGCGAAGGAAGTGTCTCTAACACCAAAGCAATTGATATCCATGATACACCAGCCACTAGGCCACAGGCCACTATCATCATGGACCAAGCTCCAGGGGAGACTTTCAGCGCTGTGCATTCCACAAGCCAGACAGTGAACCCGACAGAATAAGGATAAGTCAGATCCAGGACAACAGAGTTTGATTAATCATTGAAATGTAAGGAGCTATATTTGTGAATTTGATGAAAGCGGCCAGATCTTTTGAACTGTATTTCAGTCAGAAAATTATTTTAAATTGTAATTCCTGAATATCTTCAAACTCAGCGTACTGTTTATATTTATAATATTCAAGTATTACTTCCATTACCAGAATACTCTGCTGTGGCATTATATTTTTAACTCTGTAGCGAAATAAGGACAATTTGAATCCCTGCATTAGTAGAATAAATACAGTAACTCCTAGGGATATTACAAAAGCCAACATGAATGTTGTAACAGGAATATTTGAGACATTATGATGCTAGCACTGTGTTGATCCAATGTTGGACTGAGACTTCAATGGAGTTAATCATAAGGACATTTGTGACAGTCTCTTTTATGACTGAGATGCCAACAGATGGTTGTGGATCTATAAGTATATCCTCTATTGAGAAAGCGTCATATTGAGTTAACCCTCAGAAATGAAGGCATGCTTATTTCTGATGCTTGATAGGTGTCAAGACTGACAGGGACCCTTTGAGCCAGATCACAAATTTTTATAATCAACTTAAAAATATGAACGTCAAATTATCCTTCTTTTCTAGTTCTATGTTGCTTTTCTAGTAATTTAATGATCTGTTTCTATCTATAACCTGTTAGAAAATACTCACGTCTGGCCTACAGGGCACCTCAGCTTATATGATAATCCAATGTATCTCAAGTCATAGAATGCCCATTCTTCAGCAGATAAAAGATTCAGTATTGGGGGGATTTGAAGAGCCAACATGATTAAATCTAAGTTGTTTAGAATGATTGTTCATAAAGAAAGAAAGAAATAAACAAGAAAACATGTCTTCTTGATGTTAACTGTGCCCCTTTTTTGATAATGTATTATTTGTCTTTTATCAAAAATCTTAATGCCAGTGTCTTCTTGATGTCAACTGTGCCCCTTTTTTGATAATGTATTATTTGTCTTTTATCAAAAAAGTTACTTCCAAGCAGATAATACATATAATTTGCCAGAAGTTTCGACAATGAGAGAAAAAGCAAACTCTAGCTGTCTGGAAATGCATTGCAGAGACAAATCTATTACCATTATCAGTACTGAGATGCATATTTAATACTACCTGTACTGGCTTTCGCCTAAGGACCTCAAAAGCTTCAGCACGCATTGACAAGAATCTGAGAAACTTCTTTGCAAGAATATTTTCCAATTCATCTGCTTGTTTAACCTGCATCAGTTCATTAACATTAGAGAAACATATCATATGTAGTACTTGTCAAAGCCCTTGATTTTTTCTCTGGTATTCTAATCTACTTATTTTGGGTGTCCAAAAACACCATACCATAAATCTTGCATTACAGAAAAAGGAACAGTGTACATCTATATCTCAACCTCTCAGTCGTTAGATAAG
Source organism: Cunninghamia lanceolata (assembly GCA_027924645.1). Lineage (NCBI taxonomy): Eukaryota > Viridiplantae > Streptophyta > Pinopsida > Cupressales > Cupressaceae > Cunninghamia > Cunninghamia lanceolata. The sequence continues at coordinate 21,655,522 of BSBN01000237.1, read as the reverse complement.
GCTTTAATCATTCCATATGATTTAATCATGCAATTAGTTTGTGGGACACACAGGTATAAACTTTTTATTTAGCTTAGATAGAGATTCTCCAGATATCGTACTGATAGTTTGGCAAGGTTTTACTGTTTAATATGACATTCCCCATTACAATTTTGCTAATCAATGTCAGTTGAAGCATCTCCCAAAGATACTGAAGCACTATTCCAGAATACTGCAAATAGCAATTCTCAAATGCAAAATAATTTTAGAAGAGTAAATCGCACAGGATGCTTCAGTAATGACTAAAAAATTACATAACTGCCAAAGCAAGCATGCAACATTAATTCATGTGGGTACGTGCACATGCACAGTATATATGCCAAAGCAAGCATGCAACATTAATTCACGTGGGTACGTGCACATGCACAAGTATATATGCCAAAGCAAGCATGTAACATTAATTCATGCACACACTCAAGCATGCAAAAGCAAGCACACAACCTTCATTCTGTCATGTCCCGTTCTAGGTTTGAAGGCAAATTTTCTAAATCTTGCAATTTTACAAATAAACCCTAGGACTGAAAATTGAATTTTCTACTGCTCCTTTCTAATTGTCTTTGACAATATAATATCGATTACAAATCTAAAATAGAATAGAATGATAGTGGCAGTCTTTACATTTGGATTACAAGATGTAATGAGCAGATTATAATGAAACAAAGACTGAGAAATGAAATCAGATCTCACTGTGACAAATCAGACTATCAATTCTTGCAATTTACAGTGTCAAATCTTGGCTCTATGACAGCCAGTTTACTATGGCAACCAGCTGTTACAAATCAAGATGAATCAATGAAGGTACATACCAATTTTGTTGACCAATTACAAAACAAAGATGCTACCCAAAATGCTGTAGCTGTTCGTCCCTCTGATGATGATGATATGCAAGCAGACAACCCACAATTGCTGATCGCTGATATGCTAGGGCAGATCGCTGATATGTAGAAGGTCAAAGATGTAATACCAATGCTGATTGCTGGTGAAATCTCAGTCCAAATCGCTGCCAAACTCATGCAATTCGGCTCCACTATGAAATCGCTGCTAATGCAAATCAGATCCCAAATGAAATCGCTGCCAAGGATGGTATAATTCAGATCCAATGGAATGTCTTTGACAGCAGCGAGGGTTTATGGCTGTTTGAGACCAAATCTGCAAAGATAGGGATCGGCGCTCCAACAATATCCTCCTCTTGAAATCGGCGCTCAAGGAATATGTGAAACAATGTCTTCAATGATTTTCAAACCAGCGAAAGTCTCCAATGCAATCAAATCTGAATCAAACGGTCTCCGACCAAAATCGATGATGAAGCAATGTAGCTCAACAAGATCTTCAATGAAGTGCAAATGCGAACTCTGTTGTGAATCTGCCTCCACGTGTGATTGGGTTTTTGTCCAACACACAACTCCGCAAGGGTTTTCGTCCTTGGAAGAACAAGCAAAGCAAATGCCAAGCATCAATGAGAACGTTTGCAAAAGATTCGTGATGCACAAATGAGCTCCGTCATGCTTGCTTTATACTTGGATTCTTTTCCTTTAGTCGATGAAGTCGACAATCCAGATTAAAGATTTGAATTGTCATATTTCGCTCCAAATTGATGTCTCCAAGGGTGGCGTCCAATTCTATGCATTCTTTTATTATTTCTATTTGAATCCCTCTTTTCAATGATGAGCGCCACCTTTCAAGGGACCTATATTTTATTATTTCCAAACCCAAGATGGGCACCAATCCTCAATTTCAATATTTTATTGTTTTTGGCCCATTCTCCAATGTGGGTGCTCACTAGGCAAGGCCTATTTTAATATTATTTTTGAATATCTCCTCCTCCAAGGTTGATGCCAAACCCAAGGATTAAATAATATCAAAATTAATATTATTTTGTTTTATAACTCTCCTCTTTTGGCCGCTTAACAAGGAGTGATACCTCGTTTATTTTTCCCTTTGATAATTAATGCGGAAAAATCACATTAATTCATTCTTCCAATGTGTCAATACTGACTGAGCTATATAGAACAACGTTGTATTTTCCAAGCCTTTGAACAACATTATCTTTCCCGTCCTTAGCTCTGCCAGAATATTCCCTTGTTTTGTCGAATTAACCTACAAGAATGAGAATAGGCTAATTCCATCCTTTGTTTGGTGATCACACCGGAAATGGGGACATGACACGTTCATGCATGCATGCAAATACTCTCTCTCTCTCTCTCTCTCTCTCTCTCTCTCTCTCTATATATATATATATATATATAAGTTGATATGGACAGCTGGATGAAAATAATATAACTACAAGATTTTCGAAATACTAGGAAATTATTTAATTTTGGTCTCCACTGATATGAAATCCACGTCAATAAATCTTCAGTGTCCACTGAAATGAAATCCACCTCAATAAGTCTTAACTTACTTGCAGTTGGTTAGGCTCCAGCCTCAAATAAACTGGACCAGGTGTATATGTAGGATATTTACAATGATGTAGAGATTTACAAGAGAGAAGATAATTAAATGTGTGAACCAAACTTCCACATTAAACAACTCAGAGAACCTCTTGCTCTGTGTCGACAGAAACCCTTTGCAACTGACAAGATAAATAATTGTCGCCATTGATTTGGTGGAGGGGTGATTTAATTGATCAACATATTGTTGGACCAAGTGTTTGGATGCCTGATGAAGATGTAGCCAACATGCCAAAATCTCTTCTTGTGCCCTCGAGGGTAACAGTGCTTCGAAATTGTCCCTTGTGGCAATGCTAATCTTCTTTATTGTGCCTAAAAGCTAGACATGAGAATTCCACTAGGTATGTGCTTGATCATTCATGTGAACTTCAGCCATCATAATTCATTGTGGTTTTGTGAAAGTTATAAATCTTGAAACATGCCTCCATGCTACTAATCCAAGAATTTACCCTCAAATTTTCTATCAAAAAGGGAAAGGATATCTTGTTGTCCAACTTTTAAGTAGGTTCAGATTTGAAGGTTATTTGTTGACTTAGGAGCTGCTGAATCATTCTGTTTATATGCTGCATAAATTTGAGTTAAAACTCATTACGTTATTGTCATTGATTATTGAGCTCTAAGAAACATTGAAGTTTAAGATCACAAAGAAGGGGCTTGCGGGACTGCTAAATTTATTCATGAAAATATATTTTTTAATGGTGAGAAATGATATAAAAAATTAAAAGAAAATAAAAAGAAAAAAACCAGGAAAGGGAATTTTTTTCTGCATTTTGTAAATTTTTCAATATACATAAATGTTACAAGCTCGAGCTTGTACGTTCTCTACAAACTCTCTCAAATGAGAACTCCCATCATCAATGGTCATCAAGCAAGGTCGTCCTCTTGCTCCCTCTCTCTATACGCTTGTAGTTAGAGGGTTTGAGTATCTTGTCTATTACTGCACTTACCATGGTTTTGTCAAAAGCATCTCCCTCTTGGGAACCTCTTCTGTTCAATTCATTAATGGCCATCTCAAAGACTACTTTCCTGAGTCTTGCAAATAAAAGAGGAAGTTGCAGATAATACCATGGAATGCCTTAAAATATTATGTCTCACCTCATAGCTGAGCATTCAATGACCAAACACTCAATGCTATAGGCAAGCTTTTGTCCACAACCCTACTTGATTGAATACATTTTCCTTGAAATCACTCAAATGGAGAAATATTCACAATTCTGGGTATCCTCTTTGCCTTTCAGGTATCCCTCGAGAGTTTTGGAATTATGTAAGAGAGCGTGAGAAAATATCTCTTACTAGATTACTAGGCCTCTATCCATCACAAGTAAATTTCAATTTTTTTTTAAGTTTGTCTGCTACTCATGCTTATTATCCTCCTGTGGGATTCATTCCAAGGCAGCCCTACAAGAGGTTAGAGAAACTTCCAAGGGATTTTCCTGCTCTAATTGAAGGATTTCACAAAGTTGCATGGGAGTTCATTTGTTTCCCTAAAGAGTTCGGTGGAATGGACCTTACTAACATCAAAAGCAACTTATGGTCAGAAGGCTTGGAAAGGACTTGATCTCCATACACTTCTCATTGCACATGTGCCCATTAAAGCATAGTTGAAAACTCAAGCAAGTGTACTCGCAAGGCAAACTGGTTTGGCGAGTACTTGCCCAAAAAATGCCCAAAAACTCACCTATTACTCATGAGTCTATGACAAAACTCACCAGTCGGAAAAACATCAGTCCACCCATAAAAAAACACTCAAATTCGTCAATTTTCACACCATTCTTTTCAAGCTTTCGACCTTTTTGACATATTTGAGCATTGTGCATTTGTTTGCAGGTGATATTCTGCAATTCAAAGTGAGCATTGATCAAGTTTAGCGAACTTAGCTGCCGCATTTGATAGGTATGTAACACTTTTTCTATTTGTTTGTTTTTTTACCTTCACTCTAGTTGCTAAGGCTTACATTTTGTGTATTTTATTATTTATTTTCACTTAGTTTTTTTTTGTTTTTCTGTTTTGCTATGGTTTCATTTCATGTTTCTAAAAGAAAAATGCCATCCACAATCAACAAAAGTGGTGGCAAGCCTAAGGACCCTGCTTGGAAACATGATAGAATAGGTACATAGCCAGGAATGAAGATATGTAACTATTGTGGGATGTGTATGAGAGGAAACTTCAAATGCCTCAAATTTCATCTTGCACAAATCAATGGCCAAGAAGATAACCACTCGATCCCTCTACTGAAAGGTGAGTAATCAAACATTGGTTGCTCCTTGATTTCGCAAACAAGAGCACTCTCCCCTTTCTCTCCAAACCAAAGAAGCAAAAATTGGGCAAAAATTGCCAAAATCACAATTAATCATGAAACTTAGAAATTCCCAATTTTTTCCCTGAAAAAAACATGAGTTCTCATAGAAATCGTTAACCACCGCATTTGACCGATTTTGCCGATTTTTATGAGTTTAATTGCAATTAAATCGTGTATTTGACAAATTTCAACACTTTTTTGGAAACTCGTGAAATTCTTGGTTTCCAATAGGGTTTATACCCGCATTTCTTTGCATTTTATTGCTTCATTCTTTCTCACAATGGCTTTGCACAATGACAGTAGGTTACAAATGGCTGCCCTAGCAAAAAACATCGCAGCAGATTAGCATTGTCGAGGAGTCAAACTCACATCGTCTTGTAAAAACATCCCGTTCACTACAAGAAATCTGCATGTAAGAAACCTTTGATTCACAATTTTTGTCACGTAAGTTTCATTATTTTGATTAATATTTTTATCAATGTTTCTCAACCAGTTCATTTAAGCATATCCTTTACGTTGTACCCTAGTCTGTATTCTAAATGATATCCTAGTCGGTTTGCAGTTTGCACATTTATAACTCAAACTATTAAATGAATCAAGAGATTTAATATTACTCAAGTTATAATATCTGTTCAAAATAGGAAAATACTCTCATAGTCAAACTCACGAACCATGTGAGTCATCCAAATCAACAATTGGTTAATTAGCAATAGTTTAGTTAGTTGTCTTTTTAAGAGGTTTATAGTGTTCTTAATTTTTTTAATCTTTGATCTTGTTTGTTTGTATTATGACCATTAACCATCATACCTAGACTTGTGTTGTCCTTCTAGTATGTTTTTATTATGGCAATAAGGTACCCAAGATCATAATAGAACCACCCAGGTGAGGTACCTAGGCTAGTACTTTCACAACCAAAATTATAATACAAGTTCCGCAAAGTACCTGGACAATATAACAATTTTCCACCTGATACATTAGAATTCTAATAACTAGTATATTTATATTTAAAAAATATATCTAAAGTATGCCGAGAGATATCCGCACTCACCTCAATTCCTACAATTTGATACGGTCATTCAACATGTGAAAAAAAATTAAGGATGCAATATAAATAGATTGAATGTGTGTCTTTATGCCATTCTGTAACGTTTCTTTCTTTCATTTTATCAATTTACTGCACTCACCTCAAATCCTACAATTTGATATGTTCATTCTAATTGAAAAGAAAATTAAGGAATGATGCAATATAAATAGATTGAATGTGTGTCTTTTCATATGCCATTCCGTAACGTTTCTTTCTTTCATCTTAGTGCATAATGATGGCTTCTATGAAACTGCCATCCACATTTCTTTCCATCCCTTCTTTTTTTTAGTTTTTTTTTTAATTTGTGGAGTGACTATTTGGTTTTTTTAATAAAGATTCTAGATTGGAATCTTATAAGTTTACATAGAAATTCTAGAATCTTTCAGCTCCCATTCATGCTGTGAATGTAGGAATGCCTCTCGGCGTAATACATTCCCTGGGTTCCACAATATTGTCCATCTAACATGTTAGAATTCTGATAGTTTTTTTCCCTAATTTGTTTTTATTATAAGTTATAGCCATCACACCCAAAACACCACTGCTTTTACTATGTTTTATTATAATAGCCAAGTACCAAGGCTAATATAAGATCTCCAGAAGTACCTAGATTAATACCAGACATGTACCTGTATAGCTATAGCCCTTTAGAGAAGTACCAAACTGAATTCAAATGCTTTTGCAGATTCTGTCATAATGCCACATCAGAAAGACTTTGCGTGGGCACATTGCATGTCAATCTCAAGTACAACTAAGGTCAAATGCAACTAGTGTTTGAATGATGTCAATGGAAGCGTATATCGTTTCAAATGGCATTTGGTGAAGGAGGCAGGACATGACACCAGTGTTTGCCCAGCCTGCCTTGCAGATGTCAAGCAAAACAAGCTCTTCTAGCAATTTTTGATGGTAAGGCAAAGAAGGCAAGAATTGGGACAAAAGTGACTTTTAATTCTACAAATGCTAGGAACAATCCTTTGGATAAGGCAGCCAATGCACAAGAGTCTTTCAAGGAGTTTGAGTAAACACCTACTTCTACAACACATGGCCCAAACACAAGTGGAGGAAACATTAATTCTTTCTTCACACCTTGTACTACACTAGGATCACAAACCATTTTGGAGAGTACAAGATGGAGGAAGAATGTCCATGAACAAGCGAAGAAAGCGATTGCAAATTTTTTGTACTACTCTAGCCTGCCATTCCATGTTGTCAGGTCTCCATACTAGCAAGGTAAGATGGATGCAATTGCAGCTGTAAGTCCTAGGTTCAAAGCCCCATCTTATAAGACATTGAGGGTTGGTGTGCTCAATGAGGCAGTATAGGATATTAAGGATGTTGTTAATGAATGTCGATTGGAGTGGGCAAAGATTGGATGCACCATAATGTTAGATGGGCGGATGGATGGACGGAACAAAAGTCTCATCAACTTCCTTGTTTCTTGTGATATTGGACGATATTTTTTAAATCTATGAATGCATCAGATAGGATCAAATCTGTAGCTACATTGTTCAAGTTGGTTGACGAGGTGGTCATGGATGTAGGGCTGCCAAATGTGGTTTGATTTATTACAGACAATGTTGTTGCTTGTGTCGCTGCTAGGAGACTCCTAATGGACGAGTATCCCTCTATGTTTTTACCCCATGTGCGGAACACTGACTTGATCTAACCATAGAGGACATTGGAAAACTTGAATGGGTTAGAAAGGTATAACAAAAAACTCACACATTTACCAAGTTCATCTACAATCATACAAGGGTGTTGTGTATGATGCACTCCTTCACAAAGGGCAAGGACCTAATTCACCCAGGGGTGACAAGATTTGCTAAACACTTCCTTGCATTGCATACTCTTTATCAACAAAAAATGAATTTGAAGCAAATGTTCATTTCAAATGAGTGGATGGAATCTAGCTTCACAAAGAAAACGGATGGCATAATAGTAGCAGAGTGCACTTATTCTACAAGCTTTTGGGATGTGGTTGAACAAGTTGTAGAATTTTCAGAGCCTCTAGTAAAAGTTTTCAGGCTAGTGAATGGGGAAAAATCCCCCATGGGTTATTTGTATGAGGCTATAGATAGGGCCAAGGAGGTGATGAGGGGTAGGATGGAAAATACCAAGGGCAGATACATGCCATTGTGAGACATATTCAATAAGAGATAGAATCGACAAATGCACTCCCCTCTACATATTGTTGGATACTATTTGAATCCAACGTTGTTCTATAGTCCCTCATTCAAAGATGATGATTTTGAGGTCACACAAGGCCTATTCATGCACATGGAGAAAATGTTTCCTATCCCAGAAAAGTTGCAGGTAATTATGGCAAAGTTGCCAATGTACAAGCAGGCAACAGGTTTTTTCTCAAGTATAATTGTTGTGCAAGGCGGGAAGACCTTCAAATTAGGTAGACTCTATAAATTTTGGACATTTTCTTTGTATTGTGGACATGTACACTAAAGATGTTAAGCTTTAAGTATATCTTACATGATATCATCTAGAAATAATTTGTGTTTTTCAACGCAATGGTGGGAATTTTTTTGCCAAGAAGCCAAAAATTTTAGATGTACAGCGAGACACATTTTGAGCCAACCATCCAGTTCATCTGCTTGGGAGCGTACTTGGACGCAATCGACTAACACAACAACGGATGAATAACCGAATTTTCATTCACCAGGCCTGAAGCTAAACAATGCTCAAGGTTAGAGTTTTGAAATACTTGCAATCATAATTATAATTGTAACTGTTATTTTTTTCAATTTCAATTGCCAAGAATAGTTTCTATATGGACAAAATCAAATACTGTTGAGGATGAACAATCAATTGACCTCCACAAGATTGTTTTAGATTCAAAGTGGATTGCAAATGATGATTATGCTCTCTGTTGGTTTTCCACTTTGACACCCACCAATATTCAAGGACTTATAATAATCACAGTCTAAGATCAATGGAAGAATGGCCAATGAACGAGACACATTTGACAATGGCTTCCCCTGCACTTTAGGCTCTGCAAAACCTAGGTGGGTTTCCCTTTTAAGGTATTATTTATAATAACAAACAGTTTTATATTAAAATGCCAAGCAGATATGAATCTTCGCACAAATTGAGAAAAGCTTTCAAGAAATAAACGCTTGTGTGATCCAGCCCTTGTGATCTTTTAAGTCAAGTGTGAAGACTGTGAATAATTACAAATAAATTATCACGAATTTGGGATTTGTCATTTAATTTTGCTTTGGGGTTGGCGGGAATTTAAAATTAGACCAATGCATGTTTCAAGGAGTACAAAGTCGACGCTTTATGTGTTACTTTGTTCCAGCATTACATAATCTCTAAGTTGCAGGGTTCGCCTGCCAGAGGACCGGGTGCGGGTGCCCTGTGGGTGCGGGCAGGGGACGGTGGAAGGGGGCTGGGTGCGTCCCGGACGCACCCGGGTTTGCTGTGTTCGAACCTAGCCTAAAAACAAAGAACCCGCATGGCACCCGAAACGCACCCATGCCCCCATTAATTTTTTTTTTAATTTTTTCCAACTTAAACATCAATTTTATAATTTTTTAAACATTCTAAAATGCAAATGAAACCCTAAAAAGACATTATAAACACAATTTTGCCATTTTCAACTCATTTCTTTCATTCCAAAACACAAAAACTCTCCATTGTGGCCGAACTCAACAAAAAATTTGTGGTTGAAGAAAGAAGCTTAAAGATTGAATCCTAAAAGTTGGAAATCCATTCCTCCACCATTCCTACTCATTTCCAACGGTTTAGAGGCTGCCAAGAAGATCAAAGGAAGAGATTTTTGCAAAGAGGTAGTGTTGATGATTGTTTTTAGACAAGTCAACAATAGAGTAAAACACTAGAGTATCCCACTCTCTCTTGAATAAAGCTCTTCAAAGGCTGAACTATGTGATCCAGTGAAGTAACTCCAAGGTTCCTTTTCTTATGATTTATGATGGGTTAACTCAGTGATTACATGTGATCTTGCTGATAATCACAAAGGGACTTACGCAGATTCTTCTTCATGCTCATTTAGCTTATTCCTCTTTCAATGTGGATGATGTATACACAAAGTATCAATGATAAAGAAAATGAAAAGGGGTTAAGGGTTCAGAAAGCTAATCTAAGGTCAATAAAGTAATGATAATGTATTGAATAGACAAACTCCTGATTTAACCTAACTTCACTTCGCCAAGGATGCCTACAACTACATGAAGTTGGTGCAATCTCCTAAGGTTATGCGAATGGTTTTCAAATCATGAAGGCTTATAAAAGCACCCATAAGACGGCGCAGCTCAAACAAGCATCCACAATCGAACTTATGCAAATGAGGCTCAGACTAGCTTTACACAACACTTCATCAGCAATGAATGTTAAAAGCATGAGCTAGGAGTTGATCAAATATTCAGTACAACATACATTACAACAAAGAACTTCTAATCTACTTTACTTGAAACATCTCTCCATTCCATTGAAGTACAAGAAACCATGTTACTTCACAAGATAACACTTAAACACCAAGTGAACTCCAATGTTCTTTGCATTAATCTTGAAAATATTTACAACAATTCCAAGTCCTCTCAGAAAATTTCGAGAGTCTCCTATTCTACTCCTACTTGCCTACAATCTAATTTCTATGAACTACTACTACTCAATTACAAATGAGGCAACAAGGCCTTTATATAGTGTTCCAGGATACAATGAATGGCTAAGATCATTTCGATAGCCAAGGGTCTAGATCATGCCACCTCAGAGGTAGTTACAACAAACTTGCTATTTTTAGCACAAGAGAGGGAGACAAATGAAGGCACGTTTTCCAATGTGATAAGGTAAGGCGAAAGCATTTAAAATATTCCTCCACATAGGAATCCCTTTGACTTCTTTTATTAAATGATATATTTAATGCATTTAATAATGCGGCTAATCAAAATTGAATGATGTGTACTCGCCACATAGATGCCAACTCAGCATACTTTTGAAAATTGTATCATCTTTGTGTGATGTATTCAATGTGATTGCTTGAACTTGTAGGTTTAGGAATACATCTTGTAGATCTTGCCTTGTTCATTCTTCTTGTAGACTGGATGTATGATACTTGTTGCTTCACTGGATTAACTTCATGATGTTCCTCCTCTTGCAGGGTACTTGCTGATCTTCTTTGATGTTTCTTTATATAGAGTAGTAGGAGAGATATGATGTTGCTTCCTTCTCAACTTGTAGATGATGATGCTTCAATCATATATTGGAGTAGAAGTCTCTCTTGGACTTGGAAGTTTACTGGAACTTGAAGTATGATAAATGAAGTGTCTTTGCTTGATGTAAAAGTTGATGAAGTGATCCTTCATTAATGGCCTTTGAAGTGACCCTCTTGGAGTGTAGATGATAACACCTTCCTTGGATGTGAAGTAGATGATCTTGAAGATTGAGAGAACTTGACTTGAAGCTTGGATGGATGAATGTCTCCGAACATGATGCCATTAATGAAGCATACTTGAACTTGATGTGATCTAACATGATGTCATTGATGTAGAATGTCAATCTGAGGTATGATTCTTTAGAGTAGTGCTCCTTCTGCAACTTGAAAGTGACTCAGGTACTTGCCCTTGATAACTTCTTGACTTCTCCAACACTCCTTCCTTCAATGATGCAACTTGATGATGAATGTTGAACTGATCTCCAATGATGGCTAGCATGATGCCTCTTTGAAGGTGACCCTTTGGGTGAAGGTGATTCCTTGGATAACTCCTTAGCATTATTGATGATCCTACAAGTCAAGGTAAACGATATATCAATAACTTCTTAAGATAAAAACAACTTTAAACATGTAATAACGCCATTTCAAACTTAGGCGCAAATATAGGTGAAAATAGGAACAAAGTGCGCCTAACACAAATTAGTCCCACATTCATTATTTCAAATGATTTCTAGCAATTGTAAAGGTCTAAAGAAGTTAATCCCTCTTAAGAGATTCATCCAAAAGGTATCTCTCAACACAATTTCTTCCTTAGGCACTAGAATGAGGTGGCAGAGGTAGGAATGGGCGCCTAGCTTTCAAGCTTTATCCTTGTCATTTTTTAAGCTTTAAACAATTGCGTAGATCTTAGGATGACTCCCCTCACCCAGGCGCTTATGTATGATAGATTTAATCTCATTTGACATCAAGGCGCTCACATTAGAATAGCTTAGAGTGTATCCTTTTCTAGGCGCACATTTGGTATTATTTAGACAAGGATTGGCGCCTAGCTAGGTTTGGATGTCTTCTTGACATTTTGAAGTCCTCAACCCATAAAACATGCCTCAGGAGGCTTCTTTCTCCCAAGCGCCTACTCCTAGATACTAATTCATGTGAGTTTTTCCTAAGGCGCTATTTTGGTTGGTAAAAGTGCAAGGCGCCTACAATCAAGTTGACTTGTTGATTGTTTCATTCCTTCAAAATGCTTACTTGTTGATGTCAACTCATGACTTCCTTCAAGGCGCCACCTGGAGGTCTACTGAGAGGCAAAGTGTGCCTAAGGTTCAAGATAGGCTTTATGCACCTTGTAATTGCCAAGGTATGAATTTGCGCCTAAGCTCATACAAATATTTGCTTCACTTCTTATGCATTCAAGTCATCAAACAAGCTTAAGGAAGTGTTCAAGACACCTCAAGTTTCCCTCAGTGATAGATTAAACATGCTCTTTGTTTAGGCGCACTATATGGTAGTTTTGAGTTGAATTTGGCGCCTAGATGAAGTGAAGACTCCTTTCACCCACCTCTACATTAACTCCTCTTGAAAGCGCCAAAACTAGACAATCTTGAAGGCAAAAGGCGCCCTTTTGAGACTTTATATACAAGGCGCTCAAAGCTATGAAGTCCAGACAACCATTTTCCCTTAGGCGCTAATTGTTGATGCTCAAGGCGCTCAATTCTTCAAGGCGCCATTTTAGGTACATATTGATGTTTTCATTCACTCTGGGATCAAGGAATGGATTACTAAGGCGCTGATTTGAGTCTTTGGAGGTAAACTAGCGCCTAAAATCATAAGTAAAGGTCTTCTCCAAGTTGGGCGCTCAATCTTACCTGAATGATCCACCTTCTTCCTAGGTGTCCAAACAAGATGGCTTTAACAAGGAATGGCGCCTTAGGTCTTTTGCTTCAACTCAAGGCGCAATTCTTATGATCCTCTGAACATGCAATGGGCGCCTAGACCTAAATGCCTCTTCCTTGTCAAATTTGAAGTGTTTCAAGCTTCCCGACATCAATTTCAATCAAGGCGCTTTGCTTTGAATCTCTTGTTGCCCAAGGCGCAATATTGAGGTTGTCTAGATGATGGAAGGCGCCCTAAATTCTAGGCGGAGTTTTGAGGTGATCCTGGAGCAATTTCGCGCCCAAAATTGACAGTGCCCGAGGTAAGGTATATTGAAAAATATATTTAAGTATAAGGAATTTCTTATATTTTAAATATTTTTCAATATACCTTTCAGGATGTTTGAGATAGGTCTCAGATCCACTGGATTTAAAATGTAGATTCTAGATTTTTGAGAATCCACCAGATTTCACACTTAGCCAATTTTCAGGATCTTCAGGATTAGGATACTGTTGATGGTTGTTTTTCAACAAGTCAACAATTAGAGTAAAATACTGAGTATCTGACTCTCTCTTGAGCAAAGCCTCTCGGATGCTGAACTAGGTGATCAAACGAGATAACTCCAAGGTTCCTTCTAATAATTTCGGTAAGAGACAGCTCAGCGATTTAAGTATGATTTTGCTGTTAACAAACAAAGGGACTTACACAATTGTTCAAGTAACGTGCTGTTTCAAGGACTATGGAAGTAAATACTAGAGAGCCTAAGTACTGCAATTGACGCGTATGATTTAGCAATGGATGTTCTTTGGTTCTAATCCTAACTTAATGATAAAAAAAAGGCAAAAGATGTAGGGTTTAGAAACACTAATCTAATCCTAAATGGAAGGACGTTTACTACTTAGAGTGAAATCGAACCAAATCCTGTTTCGCCAAGATAAAACAACTACACAAGATAGGTGCAATCTTCAAAGGTGTACAAGATGTTTAAATCAATTATGCTCATGAAAGATTCAACAAGCATAAAGATCAAATTGACGTTCAATTGTTCAGACTAACCATGCACTGCAATCCACAAGCCGTAGACTACAAATGGTATGAACTTAAAAACTTCACTACAAAGTAATAAAGCAACCTTTCATTAACTAACTTAAACTTAAAGAAAACTTATAACTTAACTTAATGTTTGTTCGAAAATTGAAACCATGCAACACTCAGAAACATAAATAGAATCACCGAAACAATGAATCCTTTATTATCTCAGAGAGCTCTTACAACAATTTCAGAATTTCCAACCTCTTCAAATGAGAGCAATGAGAGCTCTTTTATAGACCTCAAAGGAAAGAAGGGTCAAGATCGATCGGCCGAATCAGCGGACCAGATCAAGCCACATCACAAGTAGTTGTAACAAACTACCCTTTATTAAATGAAGGAGGCTCACTTTATTAAATGAAAGAAGCTATGAAGGAGAGAACAAAGGCACGCTTTCCAAGAAGATAAGGAAGCCACATCATGTGCCTACTATGTAGTAGTACTACGAGATACAATGAATCTAGACACAATTTGAACAATATCCTCCATTGGTACACTTGTCGCCGCATTAATGGATCCTTCTGCCACTGCTACATCTGACTCATAGACGCCAAGTGTCTTCTCCCAGTCGTTTATCCAAGACTTATTTTTCCCCAAGACGATATGCAAGTGTGAATATACTATCCAGTTGACCTTCATCAAGTCCATCATATTGAAAGTAGAATGCCTTAACTTGTTGCTTCATGTTTTCAATAGTAACATTTCCATAAGGATTACAAATTGTTGTCAAAGCAGTGTATATATGATTTTCTGTTCTTAGAAGAACACTTCTTATCCTGGACATATCTACTTCAATTTTATCAACCAATTGCCCCTTGTTGTGAAAGGAGAAATACCAAGTGATGAAGTCATGTGGAGTATCTCTATCAATCACCTTATCATGAATTAGATCTTCTAATGGAGCTTCCATTAAACTCTTGAGCTGTGGCATGTATTGCTCTTTGATCGGTTTGAACTCAGCACAATTTCTTAATAAAGCTTGGACTCGATCTTTAAGCTTAATGACTCTATCATACACTTGCACAATTTCTTCAAGGTGAGTATATGCCTTCTCTTCTGTCTTTTCTATCCATCCTTTCATCATCTGAGATGAAGTTCTCATGTTTTCAACTTGGGATATTGTTTCTTGTGGAAGAATGGACGGAGGAATTGGAGTAGCTTCCTTCTGTTGAATGGGCTGCATGACTTGTTGGATGTAATGCTTCAATGTATTGAAATCTTGTTCAACCTTCATCCTTGCTTCTCTTTCTTGCTTCAACATGCTTCTTACACTAT
Source organism: Cunninghamia lanceolata (assembly GCA_027924645.1). Taxonomy (NCBI): domain Eukaryota; kingdom Viridiplantae; phylum Streptophyta; class Pinopsida; order Cupressales; family Cupressaceae; genus Cunninghamia; species Cunninghamia lanceolata. Next base: position 21,640,232 of record BSBN01000237.1, on the reverse strand, counting down.
TCACTGAATCTTGTAGTTCCTCCTCTACCTATTCCCTTGTGATTGGACCCATGCCAATAGTAGTCATATTGTAATCCTCAGGTGTCATATTTTCCAACTCCTTGTCAATTCTAGGAACAGCTATATGTACCTCTCTATTTCCAGCAGAATCTTGAGTGATTTTGGAAAGGACTGTTGCTTTCTTCTTCTGATTACTCTTTTGTACATTTACAAGCAATTCCTCAACTAGAGCAGGCTGATAAGTTTCTACACTTGTACTTTCTTCAATCCTTTGCCTCAACCAAGGTGGGAAAGCAGAAAGATCTCGTTGTCCTTGAGCTTGACTGTGTTGAACACGAGCTACTTCCTCATCAGATTCTGCTTGACCTACTTCATCTTGACCAAGATCATCATTCTCCTCCATTATGACAGTGGGGCTTGATTGAATCTCTTCTGACGGAATCAAGGCAACTTCTTCTATAACTTCTATCTCTTGTATTGGATTCTGAACAACTGAAGCACCTTCCTGTGGATTAGATGAAGTAGATGGATTATTCTTCTTTTGAGGTCTCCGGCTTGATTCCCCTTGATCTTGACTAGGTCTTTTCCTCTTTCTAGCTGAATTATTACTTTGATCATTCCCACTATATTGTGGTTGGCTATGTGTACTATGTTGTCCTGGTTCTCCTTCATCCATCTTATTGTAAGTAAGAACTTGACTTTCATCACTCATCTCTTGCAATAGTTGATTTATACATATTTGTGTCATGGCTAAGACCGGCTTTATCAATTCTTCTTCGGACACATCCTTCTTTGACCAATCAACTGTGTAAGGCAAACCCTTTATCTTATCAAATTCATCTATCAACAAAGTATCATCTTCGGCGAACTGGTCTGGAATCTTGAAAACCTTGGAAGCTCTGACTAAATCCTAGGTGAGTCTCGAACTTTGAAGTGTTCGGAGATCATCTTCATCTTGGGCACTGGCCTAGTGGTCTTCCAACTACTTGATATGCTTGAATTCTCTGTTATATTTCCAGCAAACTTGGAAAGGATCAAAGTTAAGCCTCTTGGTGCCATGAGTTTGCAAATGATATGCCTGTAGCTCTATCTAAGAATATTCAGCTGCTGATAATGATGGACATTCCAGATTTTGTCCAAGACGAAGTGGAAACTGGATTCCTCCTTTCTTCTTCAACTTTTGCAACCTGATGAGTTCCAGGAGTTGCCTAGTAACCTCTAACATCACCATCCTGTTGGTTGGATATCTTGGTAATCTGTATGGATATGATGTAAACCCTTGGATCCTTAGGTAAGTGTACCTTTCATGCTGAGTATACCAGTGTCCATATGCTGAAATGAACTCTCTTGCTGCATTAGACAACCTTTTATGAAATTCTCCTCTCAGTTTCTTCATTATGAACATAGCAAATGCATCATTGAATCTTGTATAATGATTGATATTCTTGAGGTGCAACTGAGGATAACATTGATGCGATAGGTATTTATTAGGCCCAATGCCGACTTCTCCTTTTTTGGTCAAACCTGAGTAGACTTCATTTCTTGCGAGAAGGTACACTACATAGGAACTCATATGACAAGTCTTGGTCTTAGCAAAATTGATGAACTGCTCATGTATACTTTGACTGACAAGTCCAGCCCAATCAATCATCTTCCCTTTGAGAACTGACTTGATGAAAGAGTACATCCAAGGCTGAAAGGTAGCAGATTGAGGCATTCCTGTCATTCTATTTAGAAACATGATCAAGTATCCAATTTCAGGATGAAAATCTGACTTGTGGAACTGTGGAGGATTATTCATATTGAACTTCATAGCTGGATTGGCCATCCATTCTCTCCTTATCTCTTGCAATTTTGTCTTTGAATCGACATCATATTCCTGCTGACCTTGTTGTATTGAGATACTGATCATCCTCTCCTTAGTTGGAATGTTGAAAGTTTCTTCAACTGCCTCCTTTTGCAAATAAGCTAATATCGTTCCATCTTTGGCTATAATTTGCCTTGTATCTACATCATATTTCTTGACACATTCGATGATCATCTCTGGACACGGCAAAGCTGGCGGAAAACAAGCAGCTTCAATGGCTCCACTCCTCATGATGGCTCGAGCAAGACTACCTCCGTTGGGTTCTTCAAGGACTGACTTGATATCTTCTAAGCTGCTGTTGCCCATATTCGTGTCTCCTACATTTGTCCACCTTGAGACGAGCTTTGATTCGGGAATCTTCCCCTTAGCATCCATCCGGATCTTCGCTTGTCGTTCTTTGGAAGTCATTGCCATGATCCTGCAGACTTGACGCGAATAAGTGATTGCAAACACAATCTAAACTTCACTTCAGCAACTTTAATGGATTAAATTTATGAAGTTTTCCTTTACAATTATGAATATTACTATCTAGACTCAAAGGATATATGACAATCCACTTATCCTTCTTGAATTTTACCAATACTTGAACAATTTTGATGAAGGAAAAAGAAGAAAATCAGATCAGAAAATATTCAGATCAGACTTACTTGATGGGCTGCTTTGAATTGGATACCTTGAAATTTGGTCCACCACTTGCTTGAATTTGATAAAATCAAATTTGTACTTCTAAAAAACTTCTTGTTGCTGCTCCTTGAAGACAAATCTGCTCTTGGAAAACAAATCTGCTCTTTGAAAATGATAAAAATGAAAAGGAGATGAGGTATATATACATAATTTGCTTTAAAAACTTTACCTCTTACCTAGGCCGACCTCCTTTATTATAGTGCAAAACATTTAATTTAGATTGATCTTTATTTAATAAATGCAATTTTCACGTTTTCCAAGGCAAAAATCATTAAATGTTTATAACTTCCTTTGATTGGCGCATTGGATGGGGTCTTGATGATCTCCTTGTAGATTGCAATTACCTTCTCCCTCAAGCGCATTGGATCAAGAATTGAAATCCTCTTGTCTTGCATTTCGCATTGGATGGGCATGGTGAAGTCTTCTTCTTTGAAATAGCATGATCTTTCTTCATAACCCTCTAGGCGCATTAGATCAAGGATCGAAATCCTTCTAGCATTTGACTTTAGATACCCTCAAAAATCTTCATGTATGGCGCACTAGATCAAAGTTTGAATTCCTCTTAACATGTCGCATTGGATGAAGCTCTAAGACTCCTCTTCAACATTTCGCATTAGATGATGTTTTAGACTCCTCTCAACATTGGTTTAGTTTGCACTTAGTTTTCACTTGCTTAAGGGAGTGGCGCATTGGATGGAGGATTGAAATCCTCTAGATTTTGGCGCATTAGATAGGTAGTTTGAGTTCTTCTCATGTATGGCGCACTAGATAGGTAACTTGAAGTCTTCAAAATCAAACTTTATTCTCCCCTTTATGTATGGCGCACTTAGATGGGTAGTTAGAGATCTTCAAAAAAGAAACTTTATTCTCTCTTCATGTATGGCGCACTAGATGCCACTTTCGATTTCTTCTTGTTGAGCACTTTGATAACGGGTCTTGGAAGTGGCGCATCACTTCACTAGGTTGAAATCTTCAAAACTTTGATGTATTAGATGGCCTTTATCTTGAAATAGATCATGCATGGTGTTGGCGCATTGGATGACCTTGGAGAATCCTCTAGAAACAAATCTCACTCTACCTTATGTTGCGCATTGGATGACCTTGGAGTAGGCTTATTGGATCACCTTGTTGGAAGCTTGAAAACTTAGAGGTATTCATGAAGTTGGCGCATTAGACAAGGTTTTAAAATCCTTTAAACTCAAATCTTGAAGGCTTAACCTTGGATCTTACCTTCCTCCTTGTAGAGCGCATTAGATCAAGCATGGAGAACCCTCTAGATTACGCTTTGGATAAAGATCCTTCAAACTTCACCTTGAAACTACTTGGGCGCATTAGATCAACCTTTTGGAATCTCTGGAGTTTCCCCTCATGAGGTCGCATTAGATCAGCTTTTAGAAGTCCTCTAGACTTGGCCTTGGAGACTTGACATTGGATAGGCGCATTAGATCAAAGTTTGGAATCCTCTGGTCTCTAGCGCATTAGATAGGCTTTTGAAATCCTCTGATCTCATGTTTGGTGAAGTGGTTCCAACACTTGTATTGAATGTTTGAGTTTGTCAATTGGCGCATTAGTTGAAGGATAAAAATCCTCAAGTTTTGGCGCATTAGTTGAAGGATAAAAATCCTCAAGTTTTGGCGCATCACTTGAGCTTTTGAAATCTTCTTCGAACTAGATGCTTTTCAAGTCAAAAATCCTCAAGACTCCCTCTTCTTTCTAGGTGGCGCATCAGTCAAGGGATTGAAATCCTCAAGTTTCTCTTCTTAAATTTTAAATTTCGGGATCCATCCTTCTTCCTAGCGCATTGGTTGAGCTTTTCAAATCCTCTGACACTTATCATTTTTAATTTGCTCCAAGATTGGTTCTAAGACTTATCCTTTTCATTTTCGCACTAGTTCAAGGTATTGAAATCTTCATTTTCTCCTTCAAAATGATACTTTTGGTTTGGGCGCAGTAGATCACTGATCGAAATCCTCATGCTCAAGCGCCTTTTTCCTCGTGATTTTGCGCCAAGATTTTGCGCCACTTGGACATCCAGTCGCACTAGATCAGTCTTTTGAATCCTCTGGAATTGTCAGGCATTTTCAGGATCGCGTAGGTAAAGGTATATTGAAAAATACATCTAAGTATAAGTTGAGAGATTGAATTTCTTATACTTTAAATATTTTTCAATATACCTTTCAGGATGTTTGAGATAGGTCCCGAATCCACCGGATTTAAGATGCAAAATATAGAATTTGGAGGATTCACCAGATTTCAGACTTAGCCATTTTTTCAGGATTTTCAGGATTTCAGGCTCCAGGCTTAGTCTTTTCAGGGTCTCAAACATTCTTCAGGATTGACCTCAAAACTCATTATCTAGATGGGATTTTATCACAATTCTTCATCACTGCAAGTTCATCTGCCTCCTAATCTTGAACGAACGATCATAGAAAGGGGAAATCACTACCGGATCGGCAGAGGAAGATGAGTCAGGTCATCATCAAAAATCTCATTGAAAACTCATTGAAAGCACAGAGCTCAAAAAAGGGGGGGGTCCCTATTCCTAATGGGGTGATGTGTGATTTGGTCACAACAGATACCAGACTTAGTCATTTTCAGGGTCTCAAACATCAGGATCAGGTCATCAAGGGGCTCTAAGACTCAAACACCACTGACTTCATCATGAGACAAACGAAGGACATCATCAAAATCTTAATGCAAAGCACTGGAATTCAAAAAAAGGGGGGGTCCCCATTTGCAATGGGGCGATGTGTGATTTGGTCACAACAGGTAGGTTTTCTATTCATTTTTTTTTTTGCATTTTTGAACAAACAAATTCTTTTCAACTTGTTTTTTTTTTTAAACTATTTATATGAATCATGAATGTATCACCATGCTTTTGTTTTTGTTTTGATTCTTGAAAGTTTTGATTTTTCATTGTTTCCATTTTGTTTACAAAACTTATTGCCACACCCATAGGTGACAGGAATCACAATGGCAGCTAGTTCTAGCTCAGTATCACAATCAAAATTCAAAATCGATCCACACTCACCTCTTTGGAAGCATGTTGAAATGATTCAACAACAACCAGGTGGTGGGGGTTACCTTTGGAAATGCAATCGCTGTGATGTGCAATATAACAGTTCATATAGTAGGGTGAAAGCCCATTTGTGTAATATCCCTGGGATGGGGATCAAAGCTTGCCCAGGAAAGAATAATAAACCTATACCACGAGAGCAAGTGCTGGCATATATCATGGAGCAAGAAGCAGCAGATGAAGCAACAGGGCATAACTCAGTAGAAAACATGTCAAGGAAAAGAGGCAGAAATCAAAGAATGGATCCTCCATCTATTCCTAGTTCCAATGTTGTGATAGAGAGCCACCCATTTTTGGTCACTCCTCAAGAGCAACCCACAAGCACTACAAACAAGAGACCAAAGGGACCTTTGGAAACATCATTTCAAAATGAGGCTCGGGATATTGTTGACCAACATATAGCCAGATGCATTTATGCAAATGGTATGTCATTCAATTTTGTTCGCTCACCATATTGGCAAGAGATGGTGAGAAAAATTAATGAGGCTCCAAAAGGGTATAAGAGCCCAGGTTATGAGAAAGTGCGTCGCACCTTATTGAAGAAGGAGGTGAAGAGTATAGAAGATGCATTAAAGCCCTTAAGGGATTCATGGAGTGAGACAGGGGTGTCGATTGTCTCTGATGGATGGAAAGATGCAAGAAATCGGCCTTTGATCAATGTCATTGCAGTGTCCCCTAAAGGGGCAATGTTTTTGAGAGTTGTGGATTGTGAGGGACAGGTGAAGGATGGTGAATTTATTGCTCAGATCCTCATTGCAGCCACTAAGGATGTGGGACCTCGTAATGTTGTTCAAGTGATAACGGACAACGCAAAAAATTGTAGAGCTACTAGGTTGTTGGTTGAGGAACGATATTCACATATCTTTTGGACACCTTGTGTTGTCCACTCTCTCAATCTAATGCTACAAAAGATTGGAAAAAAAATTGATTGGATTAGAGAGTTGTATGCAGAGGCCGAGGAGATACGAATGTTCATCACCAACCACCACATGTCCCAAAGGATATTTAGATCATTTTCTACATTGGGGTTGTTGAAGGTAAGTGAAGCAATATATTTTTAAATTTAAATTTTTCATAGTGCTTTAAATTTTTAATTTCACATATTCTATTTCTTCTTAAAAGTTAAAGTTTGTTTTCAATTTTTTAAATGTTTAAATTAAATTTTATTTTTGATATTTCAATAGGTTGCCGAGACCCGTTTTGCCTCAAACACAATTGCCTTGAGACAACTTGTGAAGGTCAAACAGGGTCTTATCAGCATGGTAACAAGCACTACTTGGTCCGTATGGAGGCAAAGCAACGCTAAGAGGGCAGCAAATGTTAAGGAGATGATCTTAAATGACTATTGGTGGGATCGTGTGGAGTATCTCCTTAGTTTCACCGAGCCCATTTTGAGCATGATTCGTTATATAGACATGGACAAGCCTTGCATGGGGGAGACATAAGATGGCATTGACTCAAATGATAGAGAAGATAAAGAACATCATAAATGAGAAGGAGAAAGATCCTCAAGAAATTCTCTTCAAGCAAGTGCATGAAATTATTGAGGCTAGATGGAATACAATGACAACCCCGTTGCATCTTCTTGCATTTGCATTGACTCCAAAATATTACAGCAGTGAGATTCTTTCAGTGACAAATAGGATTCCCCCATGGAGAGATTTAGAAGTGTCTGATGGGTACAAGGCAGCATTTCGTAGACTCTTCCCTGTTCCAGATTTGCATGATATGGTCACTGATGAGTTCACTGATTTTGTACACTCCAATGGTCTAAGCATTGAGGCTCTTCGTGATAGATTCAAGAAAGATGCTCACAGTTGGTGGTACTTTCATGACCAACAATTCTGGTGCCTACAGCGTCTTGCAGTCAAAGTTTTATCACAAGTAAGTTCACTAAATTTCTATGTTTTTTATGATTTATAATTTTATCTTAAAGACTTTTAAAAATTTGAAGTTTGAAGTTCCATAATTTTATTTTTAACTCTTGCTCTCTACTTTGTCATCATAGGTCGCTAGTTCCTCTGCATCTGAGAGAAATTGGAGCACGTACTCTTTTATCCACTCGATAGAGCGCAACCGATTGCACTCCAAAAAGGCAAAGAATTTAGTGTATGTGCATTCCAACTTGCGCCTCCTTTCGCACAAAAAGCAAAACTATAAGGAGGGGGAATCAAAGTTGTGGGATGTGGAGCCAGAGCAAATTGACATGGATGCTTCTACTTCCCAATCCAAACATGTTGCACTTGAGGGATCAGAGAGCGAGCACACTTTTTCAGCGAGTGTCGCGAGTGGCAGTGGTGTTGGTTGTGGTTCTTCAAATGATCCTGCTAATGTCCAAGATGATGATGATGATGTGGAGGATTTAGCAAATCCATATGATGATTGACACTTGTCATTTGACATTGAAACAATGAAAATTGATTGTTGAACATGATATTATTATTTTGAATCTTGTTATTGAACTTGAAGTTCGAGTTTTATGTTTTATGATATTCAAGTTGATGGTGGTTTTGTTGATTATATGATGCTATGTGGTGTTCTACACTTAATTCTTGCTTCTATGCTTAATTTTTTTGCATATATATATAAAAAAACGAACCCAAACCCCAAAAAAAAAATTTGGCTGAACCCGCGAACCCAAACCCACACTCGCGTCCAAACCGGCAACTTAGCATAATCTGACTATCAATTATAGCTTTGCTAGAATTATTGCCTTTAGCAACAATTATGATCTGCATAAGGCTAATACCAATGCATTCATACTTATTTATCCATTTATATTGCAAACAACACTATTACTTTCAGTGAAAGATTTGCCTTGTTCCTTAGATAAGAACTAACACAAAAAGCAATTCACAACAGCAAATATGTACGAAGAAATCAACAACCCTTGATTATTAATTTCAAATGAAAGCTAACAATACAAGATGGAGACAAACGGCACTACATCGCACGTTTTTCATATAAGCACAATTAGAGAAATCATGCTATCACAAAGATTCTAGTGAGGAATTCTACCTTTTTCCTTTAAATTCACATAATTGGAGGCATGAAAAGGCTAAGAAGCCTCACAAAAACAAGAGAATCATTGTTCACCTCTCTTAGAATATAAAGAATGCCTCTTTTGGACAAGCCGAGAGATTAGAAATGATTTCTTTAACGTCATATTTCCTTTTATAGGCAGAGAGACTATTTGAGCCTTCAGGACCATACACGGTCCCTACTGAATCCAGTTGACCATCCATATCACAATTCATGTCAGTTGTTTGAGGCATTAAATGAAGAATAAAAGCATTTGTGCAGAAGATTTGCCTCGAACTCCAGGTGATGTGAGAAATCCAATCTATGTCATGTATTTATGTGCCCATGCGGTTTGTTCCTTTTTCAAGCCACTCACTTTCTAAAATTCCTGCCTTCACGTTCATGTGGACCTCCTATGTAATGTCCCACCTCGATTTTTTCTGATGTTTGGTTGAACCTGGTGCATTTTATGTGTTTGAACATAACATTTGTTTTTGCATGTATACATATATTCAGAAACAAAGTATTCTAACGCTACCCAGATTGTAATGTTCCCTTTTTAGCCTAATGTTGTTTGTAGATGGTTTAGCCTATTCTTGACCCTCGTAGGCTAATGTGTATGGCTAGGGGGTCTTCTCAAGGTAGTTACCTGATTGGATTCAGTTGGATTGGAAAATTACGGAGATAATAATTAAATTAATTATTTGTAAGGTCATTAAATAAATAAATATTATAAAATGACCTTATATTTAATTAATTTAATAAAGTGACTTAAATAAAATATTATAACATAAAGTCACTAAAATAAAATAATAATATTATTTTTCTAGAAGCTTCTTGGAGATGGATTGAAAAAGGATAAAAGAAGCTCAAGCCAAGCTTTATATCAACCAGGAATTGATATTTGTTTGAAGTGTTTTCTTGGAGAAGGACCCAGCTAGGGTTTCTGCCATCAATGAGCTTTTGGGAACGAAAAATCTCATTGGTTGTGCAATTTTGAGGCTGTGAAACTATCAGCTGAGATTATTGCCAAAGTGTGGGCTTCATCCAGGAGTCCAATCTATGCTTAAATTAAAGAACAAATACAAAGAATACAAGGGTTTAATGCATATCTACTTGCAGATTATAAGGGTATTGAGGATTCATTGTGGAACATATCTATTGCTGGCTGCTACAGTACCACTACAGTAACCAGCCGTGGAGTTCTCAGATTTTCATTATTGGAGGCTTATGTAGACACCTTTTTATTCTAGGTATTTGAGGGATCAATTCTTCTTGTGAAGACAATCATTTCTATACCAGTTTGGGGGTGTTTCAAGGCTGCAATTAATTAATTTTGAGGACTGATATACTACAGCAAGGGCGCCATTGGCAAGACATTTTTGTTCATATCTCATCATTGAAGCATCCTATGGTTCTGGGCATTGTTGCATTTTGATCTTTTGATCCTACCGATCATTTCAAGTGCCATAAAGTGGAGTTAAATGGCTGCATTTATTTTTAGTAAAGATTGCCAGGCAAGGACAGGGGAGGTTGTATCAGGTCTGCGATTTGGAGATAAGAGGACTCATTTGCATTGGGAATTGGTTGCTCTTCAATTCACAACAAATGGTGCTGTTGCAAATCAAGTTCCTTACATTGTTCATGCATTTTCTTAGCATTTAGAATGGTATATGTATTACTACTGTAGATGGTCATTAATATCAGACCTGGGCATTGTATTGAATAGTCATTGTAAGCTAAGAGTCTTGGCACTTCATAGTCTCATTGTGTTTGGAATTGCATTTAATAAAGGAAGAGCAAGTTGCATGCCAATTGTTTGATGAAATGCCTATATCAAATTGAGCTATAGATTGTCATATAAGTATGCATGCCAAATGTTTGTCATAATGTCAATTGGTTGTAGGTGCACATTTCCTCATATAAGTTGTTTATATGCATCTGAAAAAACAAAAAAATGTTGCATTTCATCCTAGGATACTATATAGACTTCATAGGAGTCATTTCAAGCATTTATGTTGTCAAATTGAAATTAAGTGCTAGAGAAGCAAACTGAAACTTGTATCAGCAATATATCCCTTTGCACAACAAGTGTTTGACGAAATTTTCCAAGGTCAAAAATTAGAAAATTGAAAGCAGATTTAGCAAGGGATATTACACAAATGCTTATTTATGTGTGAAACAACCATACAACTAAAATATCAAATACCCAGTTGATAAAAAGTGATTACAAGCAAAAATAAGCACACCCCTTTGCTGGTTTGACAGTACAACTCTGATAACAGTGATTACAGCCAATTGAAACCCTAGTTGGGTGCATGAAAAAAGACCAAAAACTCACTGCTCCAGCTCCAAATAGTTGAACAGCACTTCCTTGGTGTTAGATGCCTCAGAAAGAAGAAGGAAATACCCCAAACCCTAAGCGCCTTGTCCATGAAGTAACACGCCCTGCTTTTGAAGTGGTACGGCCTATGTGTGGGGGTTTAATCAGCAGCAAAACCTACATCAGTTCTTCAATCTGCCCTTTATCCACCTCTTGAAGCACTTGTAAACATGCTGCTCAAAATCACATCATGATCGAGAGAGTAAACATCCAAAACCAAACCAAATGAGTCACAAAAATGATATGACCTATTCCAGAATTGGTACAACCAGCTTTAATATCCTATGCAGATTTAGATTCCAATACAAACTGCATCATTTCACTTATAATTGTCTGCTCATCTTCTCCACAAAATAATCTGCATTCAAAACTTATTATCATCTTCAAAAATCTGCAATAATGTGCTCCAGCATAACCCCTGAATGGAGTTATCGGCAAATATTCTTGGGTGATCTTCCACACCTGCAAATATTGTTCCCTTTGAGGGGCTTTGTCCTCAAAAACCAAAAATCCAAAATTCAGTCTCCAACCTGTAGAAGAATGTATTTTCCAAGCATAACAAATGAGCGTGCAAACACAACTTTTATCTTCCTCCCAAACCCTATGCTCAATGGGAATTTATTTTAATGCTTTTATTTTAATCCCTTATGACACCATAAAGGGGGCGCTCAACATAAAATGGCTCGATGACTTTATTTCTTTAAAATATTTCCATACCTTTTTAATAAAGTCACTTTATAACTATTCTACTAAGTTAAATATTTAATTTAACTTAGGAAAATATCGCGCCATTAAAATAATAGTTCAAACGAACTCTGAACATGGATTTCGAAGCACAAACAAGAATGCAAATGAAGAACGAGTGAAATCCAAGTCCATCGCACCGAGTCGCATCAAATCTGGGACCACATGCCCAAAATCACCCTAGAAAAGGTCAGAAGTGTTATCCCGTCAAAAGGAATTCAAATCACATCTCCAAATATGTTGAGTGAGCGCTAAGACGACCAACCCAAAAAGGGTTCCCTAACCATCCACGTTAGACTACGAGAACCCAAGTGATAGACTAACCCAAAGTACTGAAGCTGGTTAGGAAGGGGACATTACATCCTACTTGGCATAGAATTGCATTTCAAACTCCATAAGAGGCTGCACAAGTCCGATTTAGCTTCTATTGATTCATTAATCCCCACGTTACACTTAATTGGGTGACCTTGACTCTTCCATGTGACAGGTGCAACTAGTGATCAAGGCGACGCTACAAAATTCCACATCCCAATTGCATCATGATTCCTTGTAGCTGCCATTGTCAAGGATGAGAGTAGCACACACGCATCAAAGCTTCGAACTGCTCAATCTTGCCACTCATCATATCCATCTAAGATTTCATTTAATAATTCCATCAATTCACGCATGTTTAACATCTCAATTGGGGTATTGGACTCCATCGCGGTCATTTCAAATTTATTGCCTTAATTAATCCTCAAGCGGACATAATCTTGCTTCATGTGCCACAGACTAGAAAACATTTTGAATATCAGTTGTTGATTCATCATGGATCCAAGATCTACGATTCGTTCATACAATAGCTCTCAATGCTTGGGCCCACTTCTCACACAGGGGGCATGTGCCAGCAGGATGCAAACCCATGGTCTTAGAGAAATAATTCGCATGACTAGGCTCCATTGGAACTAAAACCTTGTGCCGTACCAAAGTGTTGCTACGTGTCTCACTGTTATAGGCTACAACCCCTTAGCAAAAGAATCGTCCATAACAAGTGGCTGAGAACCTTCATAAAACTCCTCAAGCAGCTCGACGAGTCTCACTAACACTTGGCGACACAGCGCTTCCTCATCAGATGTCAAGCTACTAAGCATTGACACAGGATCAACAAGTGTCCACTTCACGGAACTCCTTCAAACTCCCAAGACCCACCCTCGGATTATGACGCAACATTTGGAACTAAGGGCATTCCTTGGGTATTAATGAGCAGAAAGGCATTAGCCAGTAAAACTAATGGAGGGGCCAGTGAACACATGGTGAAGAAGGCACAACTCGAGTTACTTAAGTGGATACAACCGACTCAACAGGTCAATGACACATTTAGACCCTTGGCTTTAAAATTCGAGGATTTAAAATATGGGACTCCAGGACGCGAGAAAGTAACAAAACAAGAACCCAAAACCCTAAAGACTTTGCAAATTCCAACACTCTCCTTAAGGACTGCGACAATGATAGTGATGTGGTTGAAAGACTTTGAATAGGCTCTAACCCAAGAGCTTCATCATCAGGACTTGCAACCCTCTAGTGTAGCTCTCTCCGTCGCAACAAGAGTCATTGACTACGTTTGATTTTTTTGGAACTTTGTACTTAGTTTGTATTTTGTGAACTATTAGCGTCTAGTTATTATTTATGCACTATGAAGTATGCATTATGCAATGCAATGTAATTAGTGATATAAACATAAATGACAAAAATCTACATTCCACAATTGATGGGCTAAACTCTCAATTTTATTTGCTCTCTATATCTCTCTATTGAAATGCCTTTAAATTACAAAAACAAGAAGTTTTTCTCCCTTTTTCTACATTTTTTTAATGTTTTCTTCTTTTTTTTCTAAATTTGATTTTTCCCGTTTAAATCCCAATTTTTAAAAAAACCTTATACTTCTAGTTTGCCAATACATACTTTTGGAGGGGTGTTCAAAGAGTACCCTATACATAGTAGGGTAGCCTTACTCTTCTCTATTGCAATATGTAATATAGCAGACGAAGAGGTTGAATGAGAGGTTAAGGCTCTCGTTTAATCTTATGAGTAGAACAAATCAAAGAAGAGGGCAACTAAGGCAGTGAGAGTTGTCATGAATTTTGTAGAGTCAGAAGGAGATTTATGGGATTCATCTTCCATTGGGCCTCAAATATAGGGATCTCAAACTACAAGCAGTGGGAGTTGTCGTGAATTCCATGGAGTCATGGGAGATTTATGGGGTTCTTCATCTTCCATTGGGCCACAAATACAAGGATCTCAAACTGCAAGCAGATTTAGTTCTGTTTTTTTCATTCCTTGAACACTCCTAGTGCACAACCTTCATTGAAAGTGTAGGATTTTAAAACTAACTCTAAAACCTCTACCCAGTACCTTTAGCAATCAAACTAATTACTACAAAAATTTCTATGCTAATGCTGAAATTGAAAAAACAAATGAATAGAAATTGGCACTATCATTGCCTTCTCATTCTCAAAGGAAAATATACATATTTATAGCCTCTTGGATGGATGAGTCATAGTGACACATGTCCAAGAGGATTTGAGTTAATTTCAATGAAGAAAGGAGCTAACTCAACAAGTAGAGTCAATGGTGGCACCTAATGAGGTAGAGCTAGCACCTATTTGCCTTCAATCACAAAATGATGAGACAAAGGTGGCACCAAATTGACTTCAATCAAGAATGACATGTCAATATTAGCTACCTATGAATGAAATATATTTACCTAAAATACTTTATAAAAAAGGTGCAATAAAATATCACACCAACAAGAAGGTACTACATGGAATCAAGAAAGCATCATGAGGCCAAGTTGGCATGTGGCAACTTCTGGTAATACAACATACCATTTAATGTTGCAAGGAGCCCTTATTGGGAGGGATTGGTCACTGCATTGACAGTAGCAAGAAATGAGTTCAAAGCACCAAGCCCTTATGAGTTGAGTGGGCCATTGTTGGAGGATGTCGTAAAAAAAGACATTATAGTTCAAGAACAAAAGGAGGTTTGAAAAATAAAGGGCTGCATTATTTTATCTAACAAGTGACAAATGGCAGAAACGACACACTAATCAACTTCCTCATAGTTTTAGGTAGACAGATGATGTTCTTGAAGTCAATTGATGTCACCAATTAAATGAAAAATGCCAAGACCTTATGCAACATGTTGGATGAAGCAGTGATGGAGGTGGTTGTGGAAAATGTTGTGCACATTGTGATGGATAATATAATTGCATATGTGGTAGCTGGTAGACTTCTTGAGGCAAGGCACACAACGCTCTCAAACCCCTTGTGCCACCAATTGCATTGACCTTCTCCTTGAAGATATAGGTAAACTTAGATGGGTCAAAACTATGATGGAAGATGCAAGGAACATTACACAATATATCTACAAGCACACATGTCCTAAATCTTATGAGAGAGCACACTAGCGGAAAGGAACTTGTGTGGTCGAGAGTCACACAGTTTGCCACCAATTTCATCACTTCATTGTCATCTTTTAAGTAGATATTTGTGAGAGTTGGGTGGTTAGACAGTCCTTACTCAAATAAGACCAAAGAGGAGAGGATCATGAAGACCATTTTTGATGATTTGTTTTCCCAATACATGGGTGAGATTGTCATGGTAAGTTTAGAGTAAAAAATTTCTGTTTTTTTTAACTTTCTGATTTTGCAGTTTGCTGATTTTTTGATTTTTTATATTCCAATTTGCTGATTTTCTGATTTTATTTTTAATTGTGTCATTTTCTAGTTTTAAATTTATGTACTCTCTTGATTTAGGCGTTAGAGCCATTGGTTAGAGTTCTACTATTGGTGGATGGGGGCAATACCCGGATGAGTTTTTATACAAGACCTTGGACAAGGCCAAGAAGGCCATCCAACATTTGTATGGGTCAAACAAAAACAAATGTGAACCCATTTGGTGCATTATTGATTAGAGGTGGAACAGACAACTCCCCCAACACATTCATTTTGTTGTCTATTATTTGAACCCAAAGTTTTCATATGCCAAATCATTCAAGCAGATTTGGAGGTTGTGGATGGCCTCAACAGGTATGGACAGAATAGTCCCTAATGAAACCCTTAGAGGCATCATTAATGACAGGTTGGAGATTTATAATGGCATGGAGGAGAGGTTGTTTTCTTCAACTCTATACATTCGAAGGAGACTAAATCTATAGCTAGGCAAAAAATAACAATTTAGCTAAGACTTAAGTTTAATATTTAATTTTAGTTTATCCTAAGTCTACTAAGTTACTTACAAAGTTATAAATGTTGTTGCAAATTTGTGGTGGAAAGATTTTGGTGCAATAACACCTAATCTTCAAACCCTCCCCATTCACATTTTGTCGCAACCCTATAGCGCTTTTGGGTGTGAGCACAATTGGAGCACATTTGAAGCCATTCATAGAAAGAAGCACAATAAATTGACTCAAAAGCACTTGAATAACCTTGTCTTTGTGCAATACAACCTTCCTCAGCGTGTGAAGAAGGTGGAGGGGCAGTGAACATTTGAGGTGATTGACATCAATCCATATTCAAAGTGGTTTGCAATACACGTGGAGCCCATATTTACTGTTGATGATATTGCTGATTTGGAGAGGCGGGATGCAGAATGGCAGCAGATACAGCAACAAATGAGGAGGTAGAAGGCAATGCATAAATAGGGGCTTCATCAGATGCACATCATATGCCCAAGGCTCCTATTAAGCATGATATTGTTCTTCAATGGGAAGCATTATCATCCAATTCGATGCATCCATACAACCACGTGGTAGCATTAGTCATAGAAGAAATTTGTAGATTATGACTATGGATTTGTAATTCAGTTTTATGCATGTTTTTGATAAGTATTTGCAAGATTATATCTTCTTAAATGTTCAGAAAATTTGTTGAGTTTTTGCCGAGTACCAAGTCAAAGTCACTTTTTGGATCTGCCAAGTTTTTGCCAAGCCTGAGTTTTTGCACTATGCATTGAAGTGGAACTTTGCAGTCAAGAGTATTTGAAACGCCCCAAAGTCCTCCAAACCCTAGCTTGTTTAAAAAGGGAGTAAATTTAGTGTAAGACCTTTTGTTCCATTTGCAGATTGCCTTGAGAAGAATCCATATGCTTCTTCATAAAAGGGTTTCACACTATTGCTGACCTCTTCAACTGGTACATTGAAAACTATTGGTCATGGCCCAAGCTGAAGGCCAAATTGAATCTTATTGGCACGGACCATCCTTCAGTAAGATTCAAATGCTTGTTTCTAGTGATATGCTTTACATGATAGATCTGAAAACTCCATCTTAATGGTGGCATGTGAACACATCATTACTCTGAAATAAACTACAGCTTGAATATTAATGGCTCTCCCCAAAACATAAGCCTTATGAGATTCAACAAAATGCTAGAATCACAATTCTTCCACTAATATTCAATTTCAAGACTAAGTCTGGGGAAGAGCCATTAATATTCAATGGAGTATCAAGACTAAAAAAACTCAATTTCAATGAAGTATATTATACTAAGGCATGCTTCTATGTATGAGCGTTTTGAATCCTCATTGCTTGGCTTCTGGCCATCCTAAGCCATTGAAAACATTTATTGTAGTTTTGGGCCCATGCCCTATAAGCTTGGTAATGTATACACTCTTTCTTCAAAACCTTCAAACCAAAACCTTATGGTTAGAAATGTGAAATATTGTTTTGCTTAAGTAGTTTTCCTTGTTACCTACAAAATGTAAGAAATATGGCATATATTTTTCATTGAAATTCCTTTTCAACTTTGGGAAGATAGAGATTTTGCAATGTTCAACCATGAAAAGCTAGAACTATAATTGTCATTTCTTAATAGGGTTTATAGTATCTCTAGTGTCATCCTACATGTACAAGTGCAAGCTAAGGTGTTGCTAGCATTGGTTACTAGGGCAATGCACCTTTGTACTGTTGGTTAGGTTCCCCCAAATTTGCCACATCACAACCCTCTCACCCCCCATTGGTCCCTAGGCAATGGCCCTTTGTATCATCAGTCAAGTTCCATGGATTTGTCATATTTTGTAGGGGAAGCGCAGATCACAGTAATGCTCAATGCTGTTCAACTTTCTATCCATTACCATGCAGACACTCTCTGCTTATTAGTAATCATGGAGGTTGGCCCTCTCATCACAATGGCAGTCATGGAAGTTGGATTGTCTCTGCACCGGGAAAACTTCCATGAGGTCCTTGCTATCACTTACACAATCCCAAGAATATCAGCCAAGGAAGAACAAGAAACAGAAGAGGATATAAAGACAAGACAGGAGCTCTTACCAGATATAAGACACTGGACTGTTGGGAATGGGTATTGACTTTAGTCATCAGCCCTTAATAGTAGTTCTCAAGATGCATGCCCGATGTGTTTATGGGGTGTGATTCCTTTCCACCCCTTTCCCCATCACAACTTGTATTATTATTTCTTCTAATTTGATTATAATGCCAAGCTTTAACGCAAAAAACAAAAGATACAAGGGAGAGGAAACAGGGATGGTAGGTCGTCTGAGGATCAAGTGTTTGATAGGGGGGATGCCCAACAGCTTGGAGACATCCTAGGGATGTTCGTTTTTTAACAAGTCTGGTGCAACAAAAAAGTTAAACATTTTGTTTCCATTCCCCTGTACCAGGGGCAGCCTGAATATCAGGATAGGCCCAAGGACACATCCTTATGGTTCACTGGGAAAGAATAATTTTCATGTCTATAATAGTTGATAACAATTTTACCACTCAAGTCTTGTAATGTTCCCTTGTCGTTCGTAAGTAGTTCAAAGACCATTAACCTATTTTCCAATGTTTTCCCGTAGGCTAATTGGATGGTGGAAGGGAAAAATTTATTTAAATAATTATTTAAGTTGTCAAAAAGTAACTTTATATTTTTCAGTTGACAACTTTTTAATTATTTAATAAAGTGACTTTAAGTGTGCAGAAAGAGGGGTGCTAGGCATGGGGAGCATAAAGTAACTTCAGTGAGCAATTTAAAAGGTCTATTTTAATTATTTTGAGGAGAATATGGAAAAAACAAAAATTATTATTATATTCTCACTTGAGTTGCCCTAAAAGTGCCTTTATAAGGAGCAGTTGAGCTCATTTGTGAGTTTAGAGACTATTATATGAAATTGCATTTGCTATTGCTCTGAGAGAGTTTTGAAGCTCTTCCATATTTCTTGACGACGAAAACCCTCTAGAAATACCAGTTTCAAGGACGAAAACCTTCCTATCTGGAATTGGTGACTTCATCCAGAAGTTGCAACTGTGCTGAAAGTAGAGGTTAATTTCAAGTTTGCTAAAATGTTTGGAGTTTTCGATGTTTTCGGATGTTCTTATGGAGACTTTGGATTGATAACTTGTTGCTAAGTTTGCAGGGATTGTCATGCTGTTTGAGTTTTTCTGGGTGCTGGCCATACCTCTTCACAATGAGGCCATACCATGAAAGTTCATTGCTAGGCATTTAAAATTGCATTGGAGTTTGAGTTTGCTTGCTGCTGCACGTTTTTTGTGGGAGGGCTTCCTTCATTTTGGAAGTACTTGTGAATGCTTTAAGGCTTTAAAAAACCCCTCTTTGCTGGCCATACCATCTTTGTGAGGAGCGTGAACTTTTGGGACTGAACCGCCCCATATTTCTTGATGCTTTCAGTTTATTTGGTAGCGCCTCATGGAGTTAGTGCTGGGAAACATCATTTGGAAGTGAGAAAATCAGTTTTGGGAGGTGTTTGATCTGCTGGTTAGGGTTTCAGAGTTCCCAGATCAGACTTTCAGTGCTGCAGTTGTGACCAGACCTGTGCATTCAGAGTTTTCAGTGCTGCAGTTGTGACCAGACCTGTGCATTCAGAGTTTTCAGTGCTGCAATGGTGTTTATCAGCTGGGATTGACCTTCATATCTTCTTCTACTAGTGGTTTCTTTCAGCGGTTTGCTTGCCTGGTCCCTGTGAGCTTGTTTCATCATGATTTACTGAATTCTATGAACTGATTTTATGTTGCAGCAGACTGAAAATTATATCAGAATAATATCATCTCAGTTTGAAGTAATTTTAATTGCATTTGTTATCTAGAAAGTGTTCGTAAACTTCTTTGTTCCAACCCCGGATGGTAGTACCACCGGAGGATTGTTATTCTTGCATATGCATATTGTAAAACTGGGTGGTTTACCGCCAATTGTTATAGCATACCAATCTGGCCCGTTTGGTATTGAACAAGCCTAATAATATCGACCATTTTGGTCTGTATCGTCTTAGACATTCTACCAGTGACATTGCATGTAAGCACATGTCCGCTGAAGAAGAATCGATAAAGTCGGCTTAGCCGCCTCGTGTGCCTCATTCTGTAATTGCATTCACACTCCACTAAATAAGTGCAGCTGTGGTCGGCTTAACCACCTAGTGTGATTCTGTGTTGTATTGGCCACTCCACTACAAAATTGAAGATAGGGTCAGCTTGCCGCCCTGTGTACCACTGTGAAGCATTCAAGCAATTGCATTCATCAAAGTGTGCAGACATTGCATTAACATTTTATACTTGCAAAAAAATCTAACAAATTTGGGTGTGCATATTACATGTCTCTCTCTAGGTTGCACTTGGCTAAGATGGCCTGCTCGCAACCTTGGCTAAGGTTGCCTGCTCAAAGAGACAGAATTTTTTTGTCAACATAGACTCAATGAAGTTTAACTGAAACAAAACAACATAATGGTGATCAGAAACGGATTCAATAATTATTTCCTCTATTGCTTTGGTTCAAAGCATTTCATGGTCTTAAGCATAAATCCATTTTTTTGCTGATTATTTATACATGATCACATTCCTAGAAGTTAAGGATATTGTCAACTAGGAGGAGCTCAGTTGATGAAAGCATGGAACTTCCAAAGAGGAGACCGAGGTTCAAATCTTAAGGAAATGATTAAGTGTTCAAATCTGGTTGTGGTGTACCCTAGTTGACGAGGTCGGGTTGAACTTTCAACTGCTAGGTGAATTTAACGGAAAAGATACTCAATCAGAGCACCCAAGCCAAGCCAAAGGTCACACACCATAAGAGGAATTTTCCAAATCAAAAAAGTCTTATAAACATTGTTAATTCTCCATTGGTTGTAAAACGCAAGACTTTTGTGTGCATTTGAGCAAGGCAATGAGACACCTTTCGATAAAGCAATGAACAGAATTCCAAGAAATTACAGAAGATCCTCCCGTCTTCCAATCCACTTAACCTCAGAGTAAATGAACACAGTTGGATATAATTTGATTGTTCTTTCTCTTCAAATGTTTTCTTTTACTTTGTCTATTTTCTCTCTATCACAACTTTGTTTTTAAAATTTCAAATTGTTATCTCGGTCAGCCATTACTCTAGGGCCTTTTCATTTGTGTAAGAAGTAGAATTCTATTAACAAAAAAATTGAAGAAGAACAAATAACTAAAACAGACCAAATATATACAAATAAATCACCTTAATACTAATTCGAAGGGAATTAATGGATGTTTCTATTAAACACTTCTCTGCCTCATTTCGACATATAAGAACCTGCCCAAGCAGATAATAGAAAGTAAGAAACAGAAGTAAGAAGGCCTAAAATCAGTTTCAATACATAATCAAACAAGTAGTTGACATATTATAAAGTGACCCTCTCTTTTTCCACAAAGGAAAATATCAAATGTTGATTCTTTTCTGCTGGAAATTTTGAATGCCAAAATACCTAGGCTAGTTGTAATCATGCAAGATATGCAGCATTCATGGAGTATCTAATATTTAGAAACAAAATCAGAGGACTCATTGTGCAAAATTGATTAGCCATCCAAATTACAAATACAATCATATTTTAGGATTAACTGTATTGTGATATACATATTGACCTTTGTGGGCTATCATGTGCACATGTGGCTGCAGTAGGATAAGTGAACACGTGATTGTGCACAGAGATTAAAAAACTGGCAACTACTTGCCTGACTTGGGAGTACTTGCAGTTTGAACATGCTTGGCAAGTTTTTAGCGAGTACTCCATGAAAAACGTAGAAAAACTCACTGACAAATTGCAAGTCCAAACTAAAGATTTGGCCTGCATCAAAACAAATCAGTCTGTCCCCAACAAAACAGTCATTTCCATCGTTTTTTGCATCATTGATTTCAAGCATTAAACTGTTTTGACATTTTGGAGCATTGAATGTTTGTTTGCAAGCGACTGGGAGTAAGCATAAATCAAGTTTAGAGAACTTATCAGCCACATTTAATAGATATGTAATACTTTTCCAGGTATGTAACACTTCAACAAAAAAGAATTGTTTAGTTATTTTGTATTCTATTTCTGATTTTTAGTTTTGTAGTAGCTGCTAGGGTTTTTTTCAATTTTTTCTGTTATTTCTGTTTTGCTAGGGTTTCATTTTTTCAAAAACAAAATAGCATCCAAAAGTAAAAGTGGCAACAAGCCTAAGGACCCTACTTGGAAATATGGGACAGTAAGTACAGAGCAAAAAATGATAATATGCAACTATTGTGAGATGCATCTGAGAGGAGGCATATATCGCCTCAAATATCACCTTGCATAGATCAATAGCCGAAATGTTGCTATATGTAATGCAGTATCTGATGAGGTTCAGCAAGAGGTTAAAGTTCTCCTTACATCTTATGATCAGGAAATAAAAAGAGAAAAAGAGGACAGCAAAGACATTTGCAGCTGTCACAAATTCTACAAGGCCAGAAGGAGATTTAGAGGGCTCTTCATCTTCCATTGGACTACAGATACTAGGATTTCAAACACAAATATTTGTGTATGACGTCATTATGTTTTTGGGTCATTTCAACCTGATCTCAATCAAGTGCACATTGAAACTGTATGTGACATGTTGCATAAAAGAAGCAGTTGAAGGAAAAAAAGTTGGAATTTCTGAAACAGTTGATAATATAAACTATTACTTATATTATCAACTGTTTCAGAAATTCCAACTTTTTTTCCTTTAACTGCTGGGAGCAGATTTGGGACGACCAAGGTATGGCCTTGTTTTCCTGTCCACACTCCCGACTCTACTCCTAAACCCACTCCATTTCGGTTCTGCAACAATGCCTATACTGAAGGAACCTATTAACGTAGTTGTTGCAGAACCGAAATGGAGTGGGTTTAGGAGTAGAGTCAGGAGTGTGGACAGGAAAACAAGGCCATACCTTGGTCGTCCCAAATCTGCTCCCAGCAGTTAAAGGAAAAAAAGTTGGAATTTCTGAAAGAGTTGATAATACAAACTATTACCTACAAGTACCGGTGACTTCTTTCCAGGTTGACAAGCTAAAGCTCATGTGTGAAGTCCGATCTTAGAAGAAGTCATCATTTGAGCAAAGAGCAAAATGAGCAAGAAAACGTAAAATTCAAGTGAAACTTCCGGAGAGGATTTCCCTAATTTCTTCCAACCTTCATCTTCATAAAATTCAAGCAGAAGTTGAACAAATTTCCTTGTTAGGAATATTGTAAGGGACAGTGTACATGCACTCCAAGCTCTTGGAATTGAATCTGTACCTTTCATGTTTGGAAATTTGCACAAATTTACGGAGTTTTATTTTAATGATATTATAATTTATATTTATATATAAAATATTAATTAATTTAAAAAATAAATTTATTTATAAAATTATATATTAATTAATTTATTATATATATTTATATTTATATATTATTTAATTTATTATATATTTATAAACCATTTATTTATTGGTAATTTATATTATCTATATGATTATTGTAAATATATTTATATTTAATATTTATTATTTATATTTATATTGTTTTTATGATTAATTTTAGATTTTTAATATTTTTATAATTGATTTATTATTTATTTATAACTTATCTATTTATTTTAGTTTTTTAATATATTTTTCAATCTATAAAATATTATATGTAAATATATACAGCCATACCTGTACCCGGGGGGAAAAAATTGTTGTACTGGCGTTCCCTATCCCGTACCCGGACTGGCAACTTAGCAAAAGAAGAAAGAGTATCAAGAGGTTGGAAATGCAGCCTATAATCCCCAGTTAGTGGCCTCTAGGGAAAACTCTCCTATGACCGAGAATCAGCTTATCAAGATAGACGTTGAGGAGCTGTTCATTGTCCCCAAGAGGCCCAAAGAGATGCAGAAACTTCAAGCGTAACACTCTGGTGCATACTAAATGCAGGCTTTATCTCAATTTCTGGGTAACATTCATATCAATTCTGATTTTCTAAACCCTAGAAATGGGCTTCCTCCTTTGGCTCCCAAATTTCAACATACTTGTTAAGTAAATTCTACTTCTGAGTTGTATAACATTACCTAAAATGAAGAACCTTAGCCCCCCCTGCTCTCCTTAGCCCCAACCTCACCCTTGGTAACCACAATACTTCTCATGGAGTTGCTTACCCTGCCATTAGGTCTGCTGCTCCATATCTGAGTTGATCCCCTTCCCAGTTCAACAAGACTGCAAATCATCCTCCTGCATGTCCCATATCCTCCCAAAAGGAATCAGATGGTAGTAAGAAGGATTCATCTCAAGTGTGACACACTTTCGCTAAGTGTATGTTCAGATTGAGAGGGAGGAAATTAAAGGAAAAAGGGTTAGAAATTTACTTTCTGCAAAAATGTATTACTCACATGGTCAATTAAATCCAGCACCAAAAATACTGCATTTGAGCCCAAAATGAACATATGCAGCAGCAGAAAGACTTTCTGATTTACTTGAGCCATTACCACAAGCAGCTTCATAGTCACAATGAGGCAATCAAGCACCTGTTAACCACTAAAAGGGCCAAAAAAAGGCTGGCAGAAGTCCTCCAGCAACAAAGTGCCCATATATAATCATATATAATATCTTTGTAACATATATTCTTTATACAATGTACATTCTTTACTGCAAGCATAGATATACACATCACATATGTTTGGATAGCTTCTATTACATATTTTCCATATTTTTATTACTATGACCACTACTACTTGCAGTAACGCTGAGTGCTTATGTATCCTTCTCCTAATGCAGGGATGTGTCCTTCTGTATGCCCTATTGTCTTTCCGTCCTTCAAAAAGTACTGCATAATGGTATTTTCTGACATAATGGCCTTCCAGTGACTATTCTTTTGCTTCCAATTCCTAGCCAGCCAACATCCTCCCGGGGCCTAATCCTTTGTCTTGTACTCAAGACAACTTCCTGTAATCAAAAACTCGGTTATCAAAATTAATTTTACTGGTCCTAGATCACAACAATAGATGTCTATAAGATGTTTTGATTTGTTCATATACATTGTCCCAGGTTAGCACCATGTGTTGTATTCTTTGTATCCAGACTGAAAGATCATCGTAGGATTGTTCTACAGTAGTGAAGTTAGTTGAATTTGTCAGTGTAGGTGTCACTTGTCTAATGTCCTAAAGAAGCTTGGATAGTAGCAAGAAGTAGATGTTTACTTTGACATTTCGCTCCTTCATTTGAGCTATTGATCCCATCCTCTGTTCACTTGGCAGGCTAGGTTGTAAGCTGAGATTTCTCACCTATTGGCATTGTGACCCATCTAAGTCAGTCATAAAGTTTTTACTTCCAAAGATTTGCAGAATTTGTGACTCCAATTGGTCAATTTGGGTCTTTTGTTGTTGTGTGAGCTATGGCCAAGTAATGCAATACTCATATAAGACAGATACATTGCTTCTAACAATTCTTCCATTTTTGTTATGAGCGGCTTACTTTTTCCTTTTTATATTCCGCAATTATTTGCTTCTTAAAAGTTTGTTTTTCTTGTTCCAAACTAATTTGATCCAGCAATCCTGTATGGCCCATTCCAATTGGGTCTATGCTATTTCTGAAGAGTCTATTTGAATCTGTGGCTAATTTTGTTGTATCTATTGAAGCATCTTCTCCATGACTTCTTCTAGTGTGATATTTTTATGCATTAGATCATGTTTTGCATTGCTAGTAAATGCCTCTCCTAATTGAAATTCCATCTTTTATATTGGAGATATCTGTGTGAAATTAATCTAGGGCCTAATAGAAGTATGCATGAGTATAGTTGGGGTCGCTGCCACTATTGAAGATTGTTGCTTTTGTCTAGCCAAATATTTCTTTATCTTGCTCATTGAGTTGCTCGCTAGTTGTTCGGGTGGAGTTACCAATTGTGTTGATGCCTCCCTTGTTTGTATTGTGATTTATTTTTCCTTCTCTCCTCTAGTTTGTTGCTAGTGATTGTCCTCGGTTTTTGTTTCTATTGTATCAATTTTCTCTATATATATCAGTTGCTCTAGTTGCTATGCATGTGGTGGGAGTGGCAACGGTGTATCAACTTTCATTTATTTTTGGTTGCTTGTCTTCGAGAAACTTATTATAAGCTTGTTGAGCTGCCACAACAGCCTCTTCATATAGTTTTTGTTGAAATTTGTATTTCCTTTGTTGTGCAATAGGGTATCTACCCTATGTTTTGTTCTTAATTCCTAGTCCTGTAGAATTTGTACCTTGCTTGTTGTCATTGGAGAGAGATTCAAGTCTTTAGCCACTTCTATTGCTCTTGTTTTGATTAAGAGATCTATTTTGAAAGCTTTCTCCCTTTGTTTAGCAACTTTCTTTTGTAGAACTATTTTAAATTCCTTTGGAAATCCTTTAGTTATTCATTATATTGAGTAAGGGCTGTTTGTAATGAACTCAACCATTCTCAGCATTATTATCTCTTTGTTGTTTACAATGGCCATAGAGTAAGTTCGATCCACTTCTAATGGCTTCTCTACTATGTATAAGGTTCTTAACAGTTTCTTTCTATCCAGATTAGGTTCTTGGGCTTCCTCTTGTACTTCTTTTGGTTGTGTTCTTGTGGTTTCCTCTTCTTCTTTTGAATCATCATATTGTACTAGTTGTCTTTGTACTTTTCATTTTTTATGTTGCCCATTTGATTCCTCTTTTCTTTCGGAGCTCATTTGTAGTAGGACTTATGTAGTTTCTTCAATTGGAGTTTTCTCTTGTCAGGGGTTGTCTTCTATCTGAACTGTCATTGTTCTAGAATATTTCCTCTTTCTTTTTTTGCAATTGATCTTCCAATATTGTTTTCCTCTTTGGCGGTGGAGTGGTTCCACTAGTACCTCCTAGTCATTCTCAGTTTTTTCGTTTGCATCTTTCTTTTCTTTGTATCAATATATTCTCCCCAAGTTTCAAATCTTTCTGTAGTTGTATCTTTTGGATATGATAGAAAGTGCTAAGTTGTATTTTGCAGTAGTTCATCAAATGTTTCATATGGTAGTGGCAGTACCAAGAAGGTGCACAGTTCCACTGCTTCGAGGTGAATGTACTCTTTGTCAACCACAAATACCACATCGTTCTCTAATTTTGTAACAATGTGGTTACTTAGTTGGTCCTACTCTTGCATTTTCTTTTGGAACTTATCAGACAGTAATTCATACCCATACTGACAAATGGTTTTGTCAGGGAAACCCTTAATGTTTTCCTTGATTTGCTCTACTATTGTTGTGTCGGATCTCCACACACATGGGATAATTCCTAGTAATTCCCTTAGGAAATAGAGAGTTAAACAAATGTTTAACGAGTTGTATCTAAATCCATGATGGCTTTTCTTTGTTTTCTCCAAATTGTCCATTAATTGCTCGTGTAGGGCTTTGCACAGATCATATTCTTTGCCATTTGTTACCATTTCGTGCGCTGCATGAATACAAGTGGCTAGAGCTAAATCCTCCCTTCTAATATGAAAAATTTTATAAGCTATGTATTTAGTGGAGTACCTTACTCCGAGGTTCATAGTTTTGCTGATTGTGAGAGATTTCCCATACAAAGTGGCACCTATCAGCAGGATGGTAGCTTTGTTATCTACCTTTTGGATTTGTCTCCTTTGTTCCACAAACCGATCACACAATGAATAGCTTCCTTGGTTATTAGGAATTGCGTGTCCAGGTATAGAAATTTTGCATGGATGCACTTTAGAACCAATCAGGTCCACTTGCGGTTGTTGCAAAAGTTTGGAAAATTCTCCCAAATATCCAATTTTAACTGTCCAATGTTGACATATTGTGCCAAAACTTTGCCATCTACTTCATTCCCTAGTGTTCTTTCTTGTGCAAATCTATGGTCTATTGTTAATTTGGCATGAATATACTTTTGAATGTCTTTTGCATAGACAACTCCATCGAGGATGATCAAGAAACCTCCTTCCAGGTCATTCTTCATAGCTTTCCATGGATGTGGTTTATACACTGATCATGTAATGTCTTTGGCATCGATCAACTGGGGAGCAGATGTGCTTGCCATAGTGCTGCTTTTTCTTCTTATCTCTTTGCCCTTTCTATTGAAACTCTTGCTACTTTCTTCTCATGCAACGCCTTGTGTTTGCAAATTTGCTTTGTGCATTTTGTGTGAACCTTTGCCTCCTTTTCTAATTTTTCCAACCTTCAATAGTGATGTCATCGCATCTGTCATTGTGTTTGACTATTGACCACGTATGAAGGTTTTATGCAGGAACTTATTTTCTACGCTAAGTACTTTTTATGGTATATTATAATACCTTGTATACATTGTTTTCCGGTCTTATGTTTTATTTTGGTTCATAGCAATGTTTTAGTCTTGCTCCATTAACCTACCCTTGAATAATTTCATTATTTAGAGTTTTTTGTTGAACAAAAATGATTGGTTGTATGTGACTTACGTTGTATGGTCCTAACCATCGTAACTTTTAACTTACCTGATTTTCTGAACTTGCTATCATAGAGTAGTACCAAATCTTCTGGTTGAAACCGTTTGATTCTTATATTTCGGTCATTCCATGCCTAGTACTAGTTTAAGTGGCATTTCATCTCTTGTGGTTGCTTTGCTAGTTCTTTGACAAATCTCGCATGTGCGGTAATAATTATTAATTGTTAGCATCTTCGAATAGTGTTGGCCACCAGAGTCCTGCTAATTAAAATCTTTTTGCAGTTCTAGTTCCTGAATTGTGTCCTCTAAAAATTCATGCATGTGCTTCTTTCAAGACATGGTTTCATTCATGGTCCATGACTACTCTCCGTAGGATTTTATCTTTCCCCAAAATGTATAATTCTCCACTAATAATGATATAAGGGAGAGCTCTTGCAGTTAGTCTCCTTTTATCTTCTCTTTTGTAATGCTCTAGAAAGGTACCGATATATATTAGTTGAGCAATGTCTTGTAAGTCATTAGGTACTGCACTTATCTTGAATAGGTGCGCACCAAGGAATTCATCCTCAATCTGTTCTCCTTCTTCACCATTGTTAATTCTAGAAAGATAATCTAGTG
This sequence comes from Cunninghamia lanceolata, assembly GCA_027924645.1. Classification (NCBI taxonomy): domain Eukaryota; kingdom Viridiplantae; phylum Streptophyta; class Pinopsida; order Cupressales; family Cupressaceae; genus Cunninghamia; species Cunninghamia lanceolata. The sequence continues at coordinate 21,611,199 of BSBN01000237.1, read as the reverse complement.
CCTGATTAGCTTTCCCAGGTTTTATCATAATTTTGAAATCAAATTGCTGAAAAAGCATTAGCCATTGGCATATCTGGCCATGTATTACTGGTATGTTCATAAGATATGTCAGCAGTTCATAATTTGTGTAAAAAGTGAATGGAGTCGCTAAGAGATAATGTCTAAAGTTATGTAGGGTGAACATCATGGCTAAGGCTTCTCTTTTTGTTTGTGTAGTTCTTTTCAACTACTGCAAGTTTTCTACTTGCAAAGGCAATCGAATAATCCTTCCTGCCTCTAGGTTGTGCTAGTACCGTGCCTATTGCAATACCTAATGTGTCAACATGAACATGAAATGACTGCGTCCAATGTTGGAATATCCAGATCAGGGCTTCTGCTATTTTGTTTTTAAGTATATAAAACAATTTTTGGCAGTGGGCTGTCCATTCGAAGAACTTGTTTTTTTTTTCAACAATGTCTCAATGAGTCTAGAAATTGTGGCATAGTTTCTAATAATTTTTTGGTGGCAACCGGTATAACCTAAGAATGTTTATGTTTATTTAAGGTTATTACTTATTTAAATGGGTCTACCATCATTCCTTCCTTGCATATTATATGTCCTAGCAGAGTGCCAAATGGAGTTGCAAATATGTATTTTTTCAAATTTAATGCAATTCTAAGGCTATGGCATCTTTCAAATATCAACCTTTGTGCTTGGATGTGATTCCATATATTGTCCAATCATCAAGATATACCTCAAAAAAATCATATATAAAATCCCCAGATGCATTGATCATAATTCTATTAAATACTACAAGTGCATTCTTCAGTCCAAATAACATAATTGTATACATATATGATCCCCATTCTGTTGCAAATGTGGTTTTTGGTTGGTCTTCTTCTAATATTTTTACCTAATGCTAGTCGGAAAATCCATTTGTGAATAAGTAGACTTCTCTATGCTAAATTCCCAAAATCATCTGTAGTATTTATTCTACAAAGAGGATTGCTTCGAAAAGCAGAAGCCAGAATGAGAGATCAAATTGCAATCAATACTTGCATGAGCATTAAATTATTCACAAAGGAATAATACATGGATATACATTTGTGTTTGTCAAAAATAGACAACGCGGAAAAAACAAATAAAGCAATATCATCCTATGTGACTAGGGAATCCAAATCCAAATGTATTCTTGTGCCTTTGAATGCAACTCTGGTGTCCTCATACTAGGAAAAGATGTCTTCTCCAAAACAGAAACTGTTTGCCCAATCAAAGAACCTGGAGAGCACAAAATGTGAACTACATCTGGAAACATAGAAGATGAATTGATGACATCACTGTCATCAAAGATGGAATGAATATCTTCCAATGTATCCTACACATCAGAAATGTGAGACTCCACAAACAATAATGAGATATCTGGTAGATAGGAATCCCAATGAGGTGGTGGATCTGGAAGACTACAACATGCCTGCTGCAAGGAATCACTAGAAGCCTTTAGAGAAGCAACATTGAACTCGGATGAAGCAACAAGTGATAGGATAATGTCTACACATGCTAGATTAGAAGAATCTGACAAACTAATGCTAGTGGCAATGCAAAGTTGTTTCAATTGATGAAGTTCATACATAAGTTTCAAATCATCAAGTTTTTTAGTATGCATTCATCTATTGTATTTTTTTGTTCTCCCACAATAATCACATTTTAATTTCTACAAATTTGGAAACATGATTAACCAGCAAAATTAAATGCAAAAAATAAGACGCGGAGAAGAAGCCCACCCAAGAAACAGAATTTCTCCAAGTGCCAATATGTCCAAGTTATCAATCAAAAATCGTAAAATCGAAAAACTGAATAAATGAAACCTAGGGTTGAATCTGAAAAAATCATAAGGATGATTGTGTAGAGCTCCTTAATACCTTTCCAATGCCTATTCGATCTCGAAAAACGAAGATACTAGGTGGAAGTTATGAGATTGGAAGCCAAAAAACAAGCCTGGACTTCAACCTGCAATAAATTAGACCAACAGCATAATCTAGAGAAAAGACCAACATCACTGGATAGAGGATAGAACCAGCTTTTTGTTGCCTATTTGTTTGCAAAAAACCAATACCTATGACCAAGATATGCTCTCCGAAAAAAATCACCTCTTATGCATGCAAAGAAGAGGGTAGGGACCCTAGTGGTGGCTCTGTGACGACACTTGGGCAGTCGAACCGCCGACAGTGACCGAATTGGTGGCTTAATGGTGGTTGATGAACAACGATCAGGCACGAAACAAAGGTGAAGGTAACGATTTGGTAGTGGTCGTGCCACCCTTGGCGAAGAGCGGATGGCAAGGTAATAAGCCCCCACGATAGATGATGACCAGCCACCAAGGTCAATGTGACTTGCGCTTTGGCCTTTTCCCACCTACACCCAGTCTCCCAGATAAAACCTGCAACCCCTCCTATAAATTGCCAGTTAATAGCAATAAACCACTGACATATTAGTATTTTTTTCTATGTCGGCCTGATTTTGTTTTAGTTAATGCTCATCTATGTTGGCAGTTTTCTATTTTTAGAAAACTTGCCTCTTGTACATTGTATATATTGAGCGTTTTTGCTCATTTGTAAATACATCAATTCATAACCAATTCATTTGCATTTTCAAAATCTTTATGGTATCAGAGCTGGTTCACTTTCGAAAATATAATTTCTTTCGAAATTACTGAGTTTGTTTTTCAAAATTTGAAGTTCCTGTATTTGCAAATTCCGTTTGAAGGGTTTCGCGGGTCGTCTGAGGTCGCGTTTCTTTCTACAGGAGGTCGCGTTTTCTCCATTTCTTCCTACGTGCCGTGTTTTTAAGACTTCGTCTCTCCTGTTCGAGCTTTCCGTCTTGTAATGCCGAGATTTGAAGGTGTCATTTCTGTTTGAGAATCGTGAAGGGTTTCTGGAATTGCGATTTTTTTTTGCTGTGTTTTTATTTTTGCGATTTTCTTCCCCTCAGTTCGCACGCCTGACGTCTTTCCTGCCCGCGATTTCGAGCCAAGTGGAGGTCGCGATTTTCCAGTTTGTGCCCACGGGATTCACCTTTGTTGGGCGCCAATGTTTTGCAGCCCGCGCCATCTCCTCTGCTCTGTGTGGAGTATCCGTAGGGTTTTGGGCGCCAGTGCTCTGCAATCCGCACGATTTCCTCTTCCTGACTGAGTGCTCCTACTCAGCCAGCGAACCTCCTCTTCCAGAACACGCGCACGAACTCTAGCACAGGCCACCCAGAGAGAGGTCACGCAAGTTCGTGCGACCTGTGTTGAGCGTTTTCTGCAAATCTCTGAGCATTCATGGCCGCCTAGGGCACGGACAGTTTTTCGTCTAGGGTTTTGAACCCTCAGCGTTTGACGAAAAAAATTTCAAACACATATTCCTTCTGGGTTTTTCGAGACCTTTCGTGGGTACCTGTCAGATTTTTTTCCGTACCTTGAAGTTCGTGCCTCGTTTTCCGTGCAACCGTACCTGTCTCGGATCTTGTACCTGATCCTGTTCTGCTCCTCAGTTAAACGTTGTTCAATTTTTTGTCGTTTTCCTGCATTGGGAAACGTGCAAATGGCGTCTTTGACCAACTTGATGTTGGAGGGCAGTCAGCGATTTAATGGCAGAAACTATAATATCTGGAAGCAGCGTATGCTGACTATTTTTTAGTATCGCCGCCTTGATGAATTGGTTTTGGGCAAAGAAACTCGTCCTCCCACCGCTGGTGCTGATCAGGACAAGTTTGATGATTGTAGCAGAGAGGCTGTCATGCTTCTTAAGCTTTCTGTTACAAATGACCAGTTGCCGCAGATTCCTTCAGGCAAGACAGCTGCTGAGATTTGGAAGCACCTGAAGGAGCTTCATGAGACCTCTGATAAAAGTCGGGCTTTCTTTTTGAAGAATCAGTTGTTCTCCATCATGATGGACGAACGTATGTCCTTACAGGAGCATCTCACGAAGATTAAGGACATTCGAGATCAGCTTGAGGCTATTGGTCGAAGAATGGAGGAAGAGGATATGGTAGTCATCACCCTCAAAAGTCTACCTAAATCCTATGAGCACTTTGTCGAGACTCTCAACATTACGTCTGCAAATGTTGATTTGAAGTTTCCTGAATTATGCAACAAACTCCTGCAGCAGGATCGCTGGAAATAGCAGTTTGGTAGCAGTGCTCCCTCGTCCTCTTCTGAACAGGCATTTGCAGCTAAATCCTTTCAGAAGGATAACAGCAAATTTCAGTCATCTCAGTCATCACAGCCGAACGGTTCAAATCAACCTCCGGGCAACCCTAAGAAGAAGAATGTGCAGTGTAATTACTGTCACAAATTCGGCCATATGAATAAAGATTGCCGTCAGAGGATAGCTTCTGAACAGAAGAAGCAGGGAGGGTCACATCAAAAATCACATGTTGCTGAACTTTCTGAGCAGGAGTCTGCCTTTTACGCTTTTATGGCTAAAAGGCCTTCAGACCCTGTCAAGACTTCTGCTTGGTACATCGATTCTGGTGCTTCATGTCATTTTACTCACAGACGTGATTGGTTTACCGACTTTTCTCCCTTTAGTGATTCAGTTATCTTTGGCGGAGGTGAGGAGTACACAGTTGTTGGCAGAGGCACTGTTCAGATACAGTCCGGTGGAAGGAACCTTATCTTCCTAAATGTGTACTACATTCCTGGTATGGAACTCAATCTGCTTTCAGTGAGTCAGATCATGAGGAATGCTCCTCAGTTGGATGTAGTGTTCAGTGCTCACAAGTGCTCTATTATTGATCGAGAGACCCGTCTTACTGTTGTTGTTGGTCTAGAGGATCATGGCCTTTATCGGCTCATTGACACTGGTGATTCCCCTGAAGTAGCTATGGCAGCCCGTGTTTCTTCTCTCAGCACTTTGTGGCATCAGCGATATGGACATCTCAACATCCATTATCTCTCTCAGCTGTCCCGGCAGGGACTTGTTTCTGGCCTACCTAATATTCAGACATAACATCTTGGAGTATGTGGCGCCTGTCAAGCTGGCAAACAATATCGGACTCCCTTCAAGGATGGAGATTCTTGGCGTGCGTCTAAGGTACTTCAATTACTTCATGCTGATATTTGTGGTCCTATGAATACATCTTCAGTTACTGGTTGCAAATATTTCTTGCTTATTGTTGATGATTTTAGTAGAAAGATGTGGGTGTACTTTCTCAAACAAAAATCAGATGTATTTAGTATCTTTCAGAAGTTTAAGTCCTTGGTTGAAAAAGAGTCTGGCTGTAGCATCATCACTCTTAGGACAGATAACGGTGGGGAATTTTGTTCTGCTGCATTCTCCGACTTATGTGATACCCATGGCATCAAACGCCAATTGACTACACCCTACACTCCGCAGCAAAACAGTGTTGTTGAGCGTCGCAATCGTACGGTTGTTGAGATGGCTCGTTCTATGTTACAGCACAGGAGTGTTCCTAATAAGTATTGGGCAGAAGCAGTTTTTACTGTCGTCTATCTCCTTAATCGCTCTCCTACTCAGGCTGTTAAGGAGAAGACTCCAAAAGAGGTTTGGTCTGGTCGCAAGCCTAGGATCAGCCACCTGAAGGTTTTTGGCTCTCTTGCATATGTTTGGGTTCCAGATGCTCAGCGCTAGAAGTTGGAATCCAAGAGTCAGAAGCTCATGATGACAGGGTACAGTGACAACCATAATGGCCTACAGACTGATAGATATTGACACTGATCGTCTTATCTTCAGTCGTGATGTTGTCTTTGATGAAGATAGAGGACCTTTTCAGTCTTCTTCTGAGCAGTGTTCTGAGGATCAGCCTCAAAGTGTTCTTCTTCCACTCGGTCCACTTGATGGGAGGGATGATGCAGAATCTGTTTTTGATGATGCACTACCTGAGTTTCCTCCGGAAAATAATCCTCTTCCTGCTGCTCCTGTTGCTGATCCTCAACCTCTTCCAGCTCCTCCAGATGTTAGCACTTCTACTCTCCAACCTAAATGGTATGCTAAAACCATTAGTGATCTCCAGGATGGTGAGCTCATTGAGAGTAGAACTTCCAGAAATAAGAGCAAACAGCAGCCTACAGTCAATTTTGCTCTCATGGCTAACATTCATAGTGTTTTTGAGCCTCAGACATACTCAGAGGCTAAAGGTATACCTGAGTGGGAACAGGCTATGGAAGCTGAGTTCCAGAGTCTTCAGAAGAATCACACTTGGGCACTTTCTAATCTTCCTCCAGGGAAGAAACCCATTAGCTACAAATGGGTGTACAAGGTAAAATGCAAAGCTGACGGAACCCTCGACAAGTATAAGGCTCGTCTTGTTGCTCGTGGGTTCTCACAGACGGAAGGCATTGACTATGAGGAGACATTTGCTCCTACAGCCAAAATGAGTACCATCCGGCTTGTTCTTGCCTTAGCAGCCCAGTTTGGTTGGAAAGTCCATCAGATGGACGTTAAGAGTGCTTTTCTGAATGGTGACTTGCAGGAAGAAGTCTACATGATGCAACCTCCAGGCTTTAAGGTTGCTGGTCAAGAACACAAGGTCTATAGACTCGTCAAAGCTCTCTATGGTCTGAAACAAGCCCCTCGGGCTTGGTACATGAAAATAGATAAGTATCTGACAGATCATGGTTTTCAGCGAAGTCCATCTGATTCAAATTTGTATATCAAACTTTCTGGTGATGATATATTGCTTGTGGTTGTCTATGTGGATGACTTAATCATTACTGGCAGTTCCGCACATTTGATTGCTGAGATCAAACAGGATTTGTGCCGTACTTTTGATATGACAGATTTGGGCTTGTTGCATTATTGCCTAGGAGTTGAGGTTTGGCAGACTGAGCACAGTATCTTTCTTTCTCAGTCCAAGTATGCTCGCAGCGTCCTGGACAGGTTCAGAATGCAGGATTGCAAACCTGCCTCTATTCCTATGGAACCCGGGCTTAAATTGTCAGCTCAGTCCACCTCACCAGTGGTAGATGAATCTTTGTTCAGGCAACTAGTAGGCAGCCTCATTTATCTTACTGCTACTAGACCTGACATTAGTTTTGCAGTGAGCTATATATCACGCTTCATGATAGCCCCCAAGGCTGATCATTAGACAGCAGCGAAGCGTGTGCTGCGTTATGTGAGTGGCACTCCTGATTATGGACTTCTGTACACTCGGAGTTCTGATCCTATACTCAGAAGTTACACAGATTCCGACTGGGCAGGTTCTGTTGATGACCGTAAGTCTACAGCTGGGTATGTGTTTAGTTTGGGATCTGGTGCTGTCACCTGGACTAGTAAGAAGCAGCAGGCAGTGGCTCTCTCCTCGACAGAAGTAGAGTATCGGGGAGCAGTTAAAGTAGGTTGTGAGGCAGTTTGGTTTCGACGGATGCTTGCAGATATGCATGTTCCTCAGGCAGGTCCGACTCCCTTGTTCTGTGATAATCAGGGAGTGCTCAAACTGGCCAAGAATCCGGTCTTCCATGAACGAACCAAGCATGTGGAAACTCATTGTCATTACATACGACAGCTGGTTAAAGACGGATCCATTCAGTTGCTGTATGTTCCTACCTCGGAGCAGCCAGCAGATATCTTCACCAAGCCCCTCGGTTCTGATAAATTTGTAAACTTCAGGGGGTCTATAGGTGTTGTTGATAGATTGAGCATTAAGGGAGGGTATTAGTATTTTTTTCTATGTCAGCCTGATTTTGTTTTAGTTAATGCTCATCTATGTCGGCAGTTTTCTATTTTTAGAAAACTTGCCTCTTGTACATTGTATATATTGAGCGTTTTTGCTCATTTGTAAATACATCAATTCATAACCAATTCATTTGCATTTTCAAAATCTTTATGACAAATTTAAAAATCTGTCAATTTTTTTATTGACCCCCGAAAAATGTGACCACTAGTTATTGCTAGTACGCCAAAAAAGGACACCGATGAACTGCAAATGTGCAGAGGACAACTTACGACTGGTACAGCATACAAATTCATACGTTGCTGTATAGATTTCCATATGATGTACGGATTTTTAATAGACACGAAAAATGCAAAGCCCCCAAAAAAAGCCCAAATATTTCCTAGTGTTTGATTTTAACATTTGGACAGGCGATCCTAGGGTTTTGACACCTTCTAAGCGCAACGATGAGGTCCATTTCATACTAGGAAGCACTGATCACGACCTCATAGCTAAAACCCTCTCAAATTCGAGAAGCTGACAGATCTGGAGCTCTGATACCATGCTAGATTCCCAAAATCATTTGTAGTTTTCTTCTACAAAGAGGATCGCTTCAAAAAGCAGAAGCCAAAAATGAGAGATCAAATTGCAATCATTACTTGCATGTGCATTAAATTGTTCACAAAGAAAAAAAACATAGATATACATTCACATTTGTCAAAAATAGACGGCAAAAAAGCAAATAAAGAAAACTTATCCTATGTGATAAGATTGACAACTAATAAAGGAAAATGCTTACCTAATAAACTCCCTAATTAACTTATGCTAATGTGTAAATATAACTTTACACCAACACTCTACTGGCACAACTTTCTAGGACTCCTTTTGTAAATGGTGTTGGAAAAGGATCATACTCACAAGCTTTCTTAAATCTACACATATCCTTATGTCTCTTGTTTTCTTATTCAGGACTACCATAGGACTTATCCAATCAACATTTTCTTATTTGATTATACTACCAGCCAACATTCTATCTATTTAAATTTTCACTTTTACTTTTAAATTTAATTTGAGCTAGTATGGTTTTTGTCTATGTGGTTTGGCATTTTCTTTCTATTGAATTTTCATTACTCTTCCTCTTTTATCCCCTTCAATTCTATAAATGTCCTTGGAAATAGGTCTCCATATTCCTTTAGTATTTCCACAATTTTTGCTATTTCTTCTTCCATCCAATAATCAACAATTTTAACTAGTTTTGGCTCACCATTTTCATCTATGTTTTCTTCTTTAAGTTTTAGTGGCTAATACTAATATTGTTTCTTATCCTCAGTTTTATCTACTGCTTCTCTTTCATCTTCTCCTATTTATATGTCTAGGTTTTTAGGATCTTCATCTTCTCCTAAAGAATCCTTATTCCCTTGTTTTGCTAAATAACAATATTTGTAGTAGTGGTGTTTGTGGTATACATCCCATAGTTTCCTATTGGTGTTCTTGTTTTTTAGGTGTTTGTTGTATATATTCTTTTCCAAATTCATGTTTTCCTTCTTCTGGTAAAGTTATTACCTCTTCAATTCTTTTGAGCACACTATCTTTTTGTGGATTTAGATCCCAAAATCTGAAGATTCTGCAAAACTCTACCTTGATTGTATTCCAATGTTTTGTTTCTCCTCTTAATTCCTGGTGAATATACTAAGTTCTTATTATAGGAATTAGAGTCTAGTAAAATAGTTGCGCTCTTAGCCTCTCATTGGTTTCTCCTATCTCATCCCATGAGTATTCACAAATTTATCTGTGGTCTAATGGGTTTCTTGTTCCATCATATTCAATTTTTTCAATAGTAGTTCCTTCTTCTAGATACCTATTCTTAATTAGAATTGTCAATGCTTTACAAATAGGTATATTTTGTTTATGGGTCTTCCAACACCTTGCAGTGCTTAATATCAAAGTGTCATCTAAAGCTTGCAATTTCCATGGGCTCGAGATAGTTCAACAAATCTCCGACTCCTGAATAATGTGTAATTTTGTATGTGAAGCTCCTCGTTGTATGCGGTTCGATCTCTTATTGTGCAATATGTTTGCTTGATATGTGGTATCTAGTTGTGTCATTCTTGGAATCTTTCTGGCCATAAAACTTTTTTGAGTCCTAATATCTTCTTATATTTCTTTGGTTGTTCCCATGCCCATGCTTCTACCACATCCTCCGTATTAGTTGAAGAATCATCATTGTCTATAAGTATTTCACCCTCAGAATCGGGTTCACCATCCCATTCCTTTCTAAGTATTGTACTTATTGTATTTAATGTTTTACTGCATTCATCCTCACTTCTTTCTTATTTCTTAGAGTGAATTTCTTCTATATATACACCTTTCATTCCTTCATTGAATGGCATATGTATTGCTTTTCCATTACCTTGTAATATTAATTCTTCCTTATCTATATCACATATTATGTTGTTATCGACAAACCATTCGATATCCAATATGACGTTGAAAATTTTCTATGATCCTTCATACATTTCTATAACTTAAAGTCAACTTTTGTCTTTGTACCCATGAAGTCTACTTATACATTTCACCATGTGCCTATTGGACATATCTTGTTTCATATAGTTGCAGTTTGCCAAATGCTTCCCAAATCTTTTGAGGCATAAAAAGAGGTAGTATCCTAGTATTAATTATCTACCTAACATCTCTATCTATCACAACCCATACATGTGACAGAATATAAGCTTCATGACAAGAAGGATTGTGTTTTGGCACTCGACAATTATTAAGATAATATCTTAGATATATATATTAATGTCAAATATGTTTCTAATTCTGTATTTTAGATACTTCTAATTATCTTTGTATTTTAGAAACATTCCCTGTAACTTTGTATATAAGAGCTTTGCTCTCATGTTAATATAATTCACTGATTTTTTACCATTACATGTTCTGTAATATGGTATCAGAGCAGATTCAAAAGAGGGAAACCTGTTTTTTGAATTTTTTTCTTTTTTGGGCACTCTGAAAAATCCGTACAACATACAGAAAGCGCCATACGACCCTTGCCTTTTTGGCTTCTGCAGTTTTGGGTCGAAGTTTCTGGTTGTCTTGCATTTCTTTGCAAGATTTCGACGGGTTTTTGGCGGATTGGAATCGGTTTTGGCTATCATCAAAAACTTCTTGATCGCATGTATTTAAAACTGCTCGCGTCATTTCCTCTGAAGGTGGTCGCGTTTTGTGCCTTCTCATCATGGCCATCTGTCTTGAGGATCTCCAGTGGTGATCTAAAGATTCTTTTTAATCCTTTTGTTTGAATGCGATTTGCAAGTGTTAAGTCATGATTTTTGTTCATTGGCGGTTCCCTATGGTCGCACGGAACGTCGCAATTTCCTTATTTCTTTGCACACGATCCTGTTGAAGGGTTGTTTGCATCCGAAATTTCGAATCGTTTTGTTGCGGGCTCTCTATTTTCTTCAGTTTGACATAGACATTTGCTGATAGAAACTCATTTTTCGAGGTCGCATGATATTGCTTTTGGTGATCAAATAAAAGTTTCCTCTCTAAATCGTGGTTCTTGTTTCTGGTTTTGGCAGCTTCAGTTTTCTTTTTCCTCGCAATCTACCTCCTTTGGTCGCGATTTACTATGGACCGTTGATATCATTCTTTAACTCCATGATTTTTAGAGGACTCGTTTCTTTTGGTCTAAGAAAAATCGCATTTGTTTTAAGGCCGTGTCAACTTTATCAAAGACTGATGATTTTGTAGCGCCTGTAGAATCTCTTTAATGTGTCCTCTTTCACTCGCAACAATTCCCTGGTGCTCATCTGCGATGTGCATCTAACAACCTTATTCGGCGGTCATTATTTATGCTATGAGTCACAGAGCCTAGTAGTAGACAGACGCTTACAGCGCTTCATCTATCTAATTGTGGTTGTGTGATTTTTCTCTGCCTATGGATTCCATCTCAAAAATTTGTTCACGCTTTGCCTCTAGTCAATTGACTCCAGTCAATTGACCTTGGTTTCTTTCTTATCGGCGGTTTCAGATCGCTACTACTTTCTTTTGGTTGCTAGTTAATAAAGTATGGCGGTAATCAAAAATCCCCCGACCTCGATATTTGTGCAAACCATGTTAGAACTCTGCAAAATTATTTTCTTATGGGTCTTAAAATTCGTGTTCGGATTTTTTAAGCCAATTTTCTTGTCTCAAGAATTGTGCCGTCTATTTCTTTCCATCTTCCGGTTTCTCGTTTTTCGTGCCTTGGAAAGCGTGAAGATGGCCCATGTTGCAAAGCACACTAAGCAAGAGTCTGCGGTCTACACCTTTATGGCCAAGAGACCTACAGATCATGTAAAATCTTCTGCCTAATTTATTGACTCAAGTGCTTCTCGACATTTCACGCATTGTCGAGATTGGTTCACAGAGTACATGTCGTTCAAAGATTCTGTCATCTTTGGAGGAGGCGAAGAGTATACCATTGTCGGCAAGGGCAACATTCAGATTCAATTTGGAGGGAGAAATTTAATATTTCTCGATGTATACTTTGTACCTGGCATGGAGCTGAACCTTCTCTCAGTCAGTCAGATTATGAGGCACTCTCCTCAATCATGTGAGTTATTGAACATGGTTTTGTACTTAAGTGTAGTGCTTATCTCATGCATAAGCAATTGCCACTTGACCAACGTAAAGCAACTCCAAGCATATACTTTTTCTAGAGAATAGTCAATAGAGTGGCCAATGGATTAAAAAACTCAATCTATGTTTAAAGGCTTCAAATACCAGCAAGAATATGAATAAATACTAAATAGTATAGAAATACAATACTCAAAAATGATGCCTCTTCAACAAAGAACAAACATCAACAAACCACACAATTATATCCATTAGCATTAGCTAAGAAGCCATTTTATTGTCTAGGCTAATGTGTACCAAAAACAGCAAATTCCACTTAGGGAGTAAATACAAGTATAGAAGTTTATTAGGCTGTGAAACTCATTATTTTTGAACTAATTATCCATCCATGGACGCTGCCAGGAAGATAAAACTATTAGTAATTTGCATAAATAAGAAAAATTTACCCTCTGTAGCTTCAATTAGCTTATCTCCAAGTTTTTGGAATAGAATATGCAGGGACGTGGGGAAGCGATTTCTGAGACAGCAAAAATTTCCCAAATTTTGGGGACAGCAGGGGCCGGGTATTAAAATTACTTAAAAAATCTAAAAGAAGCTAAAATTTGCAATGGCAATTTTCCCCTTTTAGCTTTTTAGGAGTTTTTAGCATTATTTTTTCTTAAAAGGATAACTTCTTTTTTAAAATTTATGCACCAAATGGAGCAGGCTGTCTGGTCCTAAAAAGAAAGAATGTCCACTCCAAGTCCCCAAGTCTACAGGACATAGGGGACATCACCCAGACCCTCGTGGACATGTGTCCCTATGGAATGCTATTAAGAACCAGTGTAGAAAACTATTTGGATGTTGCTTACAATTAATGCCCTTTTCGAATATCTTCTTCTAGTAATTTTTTGGATCCACATATAGTCTCAAAACACAATCAAATAACACTAGATGTTAATAGTTTTCTCCATTTCTAATGCTAGGTAGAAGTAAGGTAGAACTCACAGGATTCAACAAAAGCTCTGGACTGGTCCTGCAAAAGTGAAAAACGAAATGGATATCACACTCTACTCAGATAATTACCCTGCAAATAGTTTATTTTGATCTTATTCTGAAAATAGTCATCACTTCAAATTTTAGGCAAGAATAGATGGACAAATTCATAAGTAATTAGAGTTTTCAAAACAACTATAAAGAAGGATTTCTATTCTTTAGTCATCTAAAAAGAATCATATGTGATGTATCCAGAAATGCAACATAAATCTAACAATAAGAATCATATGTCATACCCCACTGGCTCAGGTACGAACCCAACACTGGGCATGCCCAGGTACAAACCCAACACTGGGCAAACCCAGGATGAACCAGGGCCAGGACCAGTACCAGGACCCATTTGGTATGGGCACAGCCCCCAAACCAGGTGTATCCTTTAACATAGGGTTTCAAATTATGTTGTTCCTGAAGATGACCTTTGAGACCTATTTACATTAAGACATTTCATACTTTCTATCATCAAGTTTATGCAATCATATATTTTTCTGCAACATATCTTTGGAGTGATTCTACTTATTAATTACTGCCGTATGCATGAGTGTGATTACTGAAATAATGTGCATATATCAGTCGATAGATTCAATCCAGCTGCTCAGTTTGACAGTTTAGGCCTTGAATGGCTGTACACTCTATAACATTCATCAAGGATACAATAATGCCATTGTTTCCACATAAATCAATCATCGAAATCTTACTCAGTTTGAACTTTGTTTACTGAGTCTGCATATTATTTACACAACATATGATGAACAAAGAAAATAAATAACTCAAAAGTAAGGGAAGAACTAGTTTAAGCGATGGGAAGTAGAATGTCAACTACCTTATAGAGTAATCAAGTGCTATGCCTATACTTAAATATTCGACTGAAAATATGCTAACAAACAATTGATAATTCATATGCTGAACCAGAAGGAATTAATGAACATGCACACAAAAGTGGTAACCTCATTTAAATGATACATTATGCAATTCTAAGTTTGCTGATAACTTACTTGAACTCAACTTCTGGTTTATTATGCCTTTCAACTTCTTGGCAAGGAAAGTTCTGCAACAACATTGTGGATTCAATTCATAAAATTGGTCAAAGACTCAAAAGTTTCAGACTAAGGAAAATTGGCAACAACAAAAGAGAGAGGCGTGTATAACAGCTCAACAAATTCTAGAAAGTGCAGCTATAGGCATTGAACAGTTCCAAGTGCTATCACACACTACTTCATATTAAGCTATCTCAAGATCAATTTGTAAGCAGATACATCCTATTGATTAAAATGCACAGTATCAGACTTGTTCAGAACCGTATAAGAAAAATAAAACAAACTAGATGAAAGGAATGATCAATACAAGACAAATAATGATACCTACTTTCTCAGTTAATATTCAAAGAACTTCCATATGATTCATTATCTGGTCACATATAGCACTGCCCAGTCCCAGCCAAAATTGAAGTGCCATTATATGAGAACAGGAATTTCAAAGATGCAGCATACCTCTTCACAAATCAAGCAGCAATCATAGCTTCAGGCGAGAAAACTAAGTGACCATGCTGATGTAACTGGAAAGGGATATAGAAAATATCTTACTCGCCATTTTTCATTAGAGGAAAGTACAGAATAAGAGTAGTTCCAATTTTTTTGTTTCCAGTCTAATATCAAAATACTTCCTAACACATTTTTGTCAGTTCCAAAGTTTTCTGCAGTGAATTTTGTCATAAGATGGCAAGATATAATCACTTAAAGGCATTAGCTTCTCAGAATTACCTGTGAATGTAATGTCATCTTTTGGGTCCATTCCAACATTCTTGGAAAGTTCCAAGATTCTTAGAGAAATCCAACATCCTTGGAGAGCGCCAACTTTCTGTAGACTTTGGGATGTGCAGAAAAATAATTAAATAAGTAACGTAAGTTGTCTTAAGGTAACTTTATATTATTTTCTTAAAGGCAACTTATGTTTATTTATTTATTTATTTTTAAAAAAAGGTGGCCAACATCATAAAGTGTTTTTAAAAGAGGGCCAAAAGTGATAACACTAGGCATGGGTTACAAGGTGTTGACTTATAAGGTTATTTTAAAAGTGATGTTGAAAATAAATATTAAAAGTGTTATCAAATTTAAAAGACTTCTCAAAGTCACTTTATTTTATTATTGAGGAGAAAAGTGAAATAAAAGAGATAATATTTGGTTGCTCTAAAAGTTGCCCTAAAAGTGCCTATAAAAAGAGTTGTGCACAAAAAAGTTGTGTTACTGGTTCGGCCCTACAGACCTGCCGGTTCGGGTTCGATCCGTCCCGGATCCGGATCCGAGTTCAGTTCTAGCGGGGGTTCGGACAGGGTTCGAAAATCATACTATGGGTTCAACCCGAATGAAGGTGAATGAATTTCTAACGAATTTGCTTTTGTTTTTCTGTTGCCATGATCAATCCGAGGGTTTGGACAAAGGAATACCGGATAGGAAAAACGCGAATAACGCCGATAGGAATAACTGACGAGTTCAGAAATTTTCCAGCGTGAGATGATTCGTTTGGAATAACCGAAGACTTCAGAATTTTTCCGGCGTGAGACGATTAACCGACAAGTTCAAATTTTTTCCGACGTGAGAGATAGGAATAACCGACGAGTTGAGAAATTTTCCCGCATGAGACGATTCCAACACTATAATGCTCTCATATAAAAGCCTATCGGGCAAATTTTATATTTAGATTTGTATTATTAATAGTTTACATTAATACTAATATTATTAATACTTTATTTATATTATTCTTAATAATAAATATTATTAATAGTTTACATTAATTTATATTATTTATATTTATATATATTTTTATATTTATATTATATAAATATAAATATTAGTCTTTTTTAATATTAATATTAATATAGTTTTATTTCTATATATATAAACTATTTATATTTATATAATTATATTAATATATTTCTATTTATGTATTATATATTTCTCAAATATTAATATATAATTACAATAATATATTAATATATAATTATATTTTTATTTTTTGTTTATATGTAAATATATTTATATTAATATATATTTTATTTCTTATTTATATTTAAATATCTACATAATATATTTATAAATTATAATATATTTAAATAGATATTATAATATATATAAATAGATATATATATTTATAATATATATGAATAGATATATACTTAATTACTATTGCAAATATGAATATATTTTTTATTTTTATATGTTTTTGTATGGACGAACCCACACCGAAATTTTTTTTGACCGAACCCGCGAACCTGAACCAGTACCAGAACCAGTAACTTAGCAAAAAAAGGAGACTATCTATTCATTTTCTAATTGCTCAGTGTAGAACATGAGTTCTCTCTATTTGCCTCGGGGCGAAAACCCTTTGGTGAATCCAATTTTGGACGAAAACCCTTCTAGCTGGTTGGTGGTTTCAACCAGAAATCACCATTGTGTTGAAAATGAAGTTTTTGCAGTTTGATGTGTTTGTGTGGAGTTTAGTTTATTTTCTAGTCCTCGTATGACTATGGAGGTTTTTGAGGTGCTTTGGCTTGGTTGAATCTGAGTTTGATTTTTTCAGAGTTGCATATCCCAATTGCAATGTTTGGATACCAAAGAGGAAGTACTTTCTGGAGATGCTACAAGCCGTACCATTGGAACGATGAGTAGGGACCGTACTTGCTGATTACTACTGTTTCTTTATACTGATTGAGTTCCTTATACTTGGTCACACCTATTCCTACAGCAGTTCCGTACATTTGGAGGTTGTACTGATGAGTTAAAGGCTTTTTCAAACCTGCAAGTACAGCTCATTGAGGTCTGAGTATGAATACAGCAGTTTAGAAGTTAGTTACGCATGCCGTACTGAGGTGTTAAGAGCCTTTTCAGACCTGCAAGTACAGTAACAGTGATAATAGGTTTTTGGGAGGTCTGTACCTTTCTTATTTTGAGTCGTACAGTTCAGAATTAGGGGCATACTCTGAGTATATAGAGATCAGTTCAGTTCTGGGCCAGCATACTGTAACATACACCCCTCTGTATATGTCTGCTCTGAATGATTTTTTGTGTTTTTTTGATGTTTTGCTGTTTAGCGTTTTATGAGTTGTTTTTGCATGTTTGATTTTTTGCATTGCATGTATGAAATATGAAGTATATGAACAAACCCAAAAAAATATACAATGATTTTGCATAAACTAATGACAACCCAGATCATAAAATGCAACAAAACTAATTATAATGAAATACCCACTTGGAAATTTTCAACTTGATTTCATTGCCGAAACTGGACCAGCATGCATTGCCAAAAGGAATCACCCAAAAATGTCTACAATGAAGTCTTTTGCTGATAATGGACCTGCTGTTACAAAATATGGCCTTGGACGCCAAGAATGGAGAAAGAAGTAATCACCCAATAAGAAGAAATGGTAACCTTCAGCACCCATGTTCTTCCTTGAGTGGTACGGCCTCCTTGCAGCAAGAAACAACAATAACTCAAACAAATTCCTTTCTGTTTTGGTCTGCATATTCTCTCCACCTCCAATCGATCCCTTTTTGATGAATCACAGCCACTAAAATGTGAAGAAAGTGCAGCAAGGAGAATGTACGACCCTGCACAAGTGGTACGGCCAGCAGCAGATGGTATGGCCATCTTAAAGACTGCAATCACAGCCACAAACTCCTCTGAAATGCATTCAATCTGCTCAACATAAACTCTTTCTCAGCTGCAACTCACAACACCAACAAATATATCTTTTTTGTCTTTGAATCTTCTCAAAATGTGTTTCCTGAAAGCACCAATTAAGCCCCTGTGTGAAGCTTCCTCAAACCCTCTCCTGATGCAATCTTTCATACACAAGCAAAGGCGAATCTGCAAAGGTTTTTATCTCTGCAAATCGATATTCGAAACCCAGAGCCAAGCTCAAATCCCAATGCACGGGCAAACTCAATGTGAGCAATTTTCATCAACATAGCATAATGAAATGAAGTTTCTTTTTGCCATTTTATTTCCCCTCTTTCCCAGCGCCCAAGATGAGAGGGTTTTTAATTAATTTTTAATTATAAATCATCCCCTTATCTCTCCCTAAGGGGACGCTCATCCCTAGGCACACAACTTATAACTTTAAGTTACAACTTTATATTATAAAGTTGAGTTATATTATAATTTAAAGCAGTGTTCCACGGGGACCCGTCCCCTCCCAAAATCCAGCCATCCCTCCGACTCCGAAACCCGTCCCCAACCCCAAAACCCTTTGTCCCCCCGTCCCCAAAACCCGTCCCCAAGTCCTCGTTAGGAAACTCCGTGGAACACTCGTGCCATGGCTCCTGCACTGCCCTGCTAAAAATAGAAGCTGCCCTGTCACGACTTACTATAAATAGTAAGTCCCCAAACTGACTCCCTGAACACTACCATTAGCCTATGAGAATCCCGTGATAGGCTAATCTCTAACCAACAACTGACTGGGCTAAGTAGGGGACATTACACATACTGAGTTTTTCAGTTGCATTTTCTAGCAGTATCCTGGTGGTGATCAATTACTTTCAGCTTATCTTTCAAGGTTATCATATTCTGCAATTTATTTATAAGTTAATCATGTGTTGCAGTTGAGTTAATTATTACTAAGTTGCTTAATATGTTTTCAGTCATACTGGCTATTAGAAATAATTCATTGGTAGTGCACTCAATATGTCATTGTAAACTTGGATGGTAGTATCGCTAGGAGTAATGCATTTCATTATCATGATATTGTAGAGCTAGATGGTTTACCGCCAGTTAATTGCATTCATTCATACCTCGTTTTGGCATTGATCAAAACTGCATTGTAATCGGCCATTTTGGTTTGACCGGATTCCGTTGTAATTTGTCAATGGCTCTGCATTCTTTGCACATGCTTTGTAAGGTGCTACCCCAATTTTTTTTTTAAAATAATGGTCAATGATATAACAGTGTTAGCATCAAATGCATAAACCAACTAAATGCCTCACACTTTTTGATCACCCAGATCCCGGAATGGGCAAGGTGAGAGCATACGGTGATTTGGCATACAATGAATACTATGAAATCAAGAGCTACAATTCATCCACTACAGCGAGCATCCACTTTCGTGGGAATTCACCACTTTCCAGTGGATATATAGCAACATGAAGGATTACAAAGCCATCCACTTATTCAGTAAGAATACTCCACTTCTGTAGTGGGTAGAAAAAAGAAAGATTCAATTATCCTCACTGGTGGTATACCATCCAGGGGTCTTAAATAGTGTTTGCATAAAGAGAGATTACAATGAATATCAAAGATGCAATCATTAATCAATGATATAGATTAAAGTTTAAGAATGGAATCTTCAAGTTTGGAAGACACGTTGTCAATCACCCTGCACAGATTAGTATCATAAACACAGTCACACTGCCCAAACTAATATAATGCAATGATATTCTCTGCTGATCAGACTTGCACACCTCATGACAGTCATATCTATCTTACTTCATTTCAGTCCACTTCCCCATCATACTCTGTATATCTCATATGAGTATCAATAATGACTAAACTCTTACCATTCAATGCTTCTTGGAATACTCACATAAGATCGAGTTATCAGAAAGCTCAATATCACAGATGAAATAATGTTTGATGCTGATCACAGACCTGCAACACCTTAGAAATCTCTTCTTATTCCTAGTTGAATTAAAACCTGAAGGATCACAGCTAAATAAGATTGCAAATCAGAAAATAACAGAGATAACATCACCACTGTACGGCAACCCATCAGAGGAGATCCTCAACATCTTGAACACAAAGTCAGATGATACCTCTTCAAACTGTATTGAATCTGATCCACATATCACACACATTAATTCTGAGCACAAGATAGATTTCTAACAGTGATAAATCTGCATTTACAACATCCATATTGCAGCACAGGGCCGTACGGCCGGGGGATACGATCACTCATAGGAAATTCTATTCTTCATTAAAATCCTTCAAACCACTTCCAATAGTGGCGTTTGGGCAAGCAAATGAATATGAAATCAAGCAAAGTTAACAAGACTACACCAACTCTTTCCCACATGCATCGATTCACATCTGCATTGTACGGCAAGAAAATGTACGGACAACTCCAGAAATTACCAAACAGCTTCAATTCACTTCAAATCACTTGTAATGAGGTCGTCTACAATGGATAATAAGTATGCAATCAACAAAGGATTCAAAAACACTTAACATCAAATTTCCATGCTCATCGATTTGCTTCGACAATGTATGGTCATTCACGTGTACGGATGGCAATTAAAATTCAACCTTTTCTTTTAAACTTATCAAATTGATCTAGAATGAGTAAATTCCCTCCTACAAAGACACCATTAAAGCCAAAATGCATACAAACTTTATTTATATTTGAATTCTCAAAAAATGAGATTTTAGCTGTACGGCCAGGGAGTGTACGGCCAGACCCAACACACCATCAAACATAGAAGATGTTCTCAATATCAACACCAAAATTGCATCTAATTCATATGACAATCCAATCTATCTAAATCACAACCCAAAACTTCACAAAAACACATAACTCCAAATCAGCTCCATGTGGTTTCCTGGATGAAAACCACCATTGCCAGCTACGGTAGATATCTCACTACCGAAACTGATCTTCTTCGAGTGGCTTTCCGTCCACAAGCAGGAAGGAAAGGGAAGAACACACAGGTTCAATCCAACAGAGTAACAATACAAAATCCAAGCATGCCTCCAAATGAGCTCTCAATGTCCTTTTATAACCTTTTTAGAGGAATATAATATTATTTCCTTTGACTCTTCGTATTATTTATCTCAAAGGACCTTTTTAATTTTTCCCGCCTAAAACACTTAACTTAATATTATAAAGTGACTTTATTGATTGGCATTAAAATAAGTCACTTTATTACCTTTTAATATAATTATTTAATATTACACTTTAAACTTAGCACCTTTTTGCCATGTAACATTAAATAATTAAAATAATTATTATTCCTTAGGCGTAGGAAAATTGGGGACATTACATGCTTGTCCACCAAAGAGGTGTTGATTTGAGTCAGCCTTGTCGCCTACATGCTTTGGCCCGCTTGTCACCTTTTCATTTCAACAATGCATTCATATAGATAGATTGTGTTGTCCAAACACCATATGCTCTCACCTTGCCCACCTCGGAATCTTGGTGATCAAAAAGTGCAATGACTTGCATTTGCATCTCTCTATATTGTAAAAATCTCAAAAAATAAAATTTGGGTTGTTACAGTGAAGCCTCAAATTGCACAACCAATACCAACCTTCAACAGAGTATTGGACATACAATATTCATGGTCAATGAATCATTTGGCTCTTAAACATACTGTACAATAAAAGAAAAACAAGTTACTTCAAAGGACATAGTGCTAGATATAGCATTTTCTGTATTCTGTTTTGAACTCTTGACGGCTGTTTTTAATGTAGTTCTGAAGAAGCCTGGTTGTTTTGTTTCACAACTGTTCACAGATGATATGGTATTACTTAAGTGAAAAAATTAAACTAAAACTTGATTTTAATTACTCAAAAATAGGTTTACAAGCTATTATATAAGAATTTCCAATTTAAGGCTCAACCATTATGCCACAGATCAACTTATTAACTTTACAAGGACAAGTACTACTTGTGAACTGCAGACTAGTCCAATAACTGTGCTTAAATCCTGAAACTAAGATAGAAATCAACCAAAGCATGCTTATTTGGAAACAGGAAATGTTAAAAAAGCACGGTACCAAATATTGTGAGTCTTCTAATAGAAGATCTCAATGAAATGATAGCAAGTTTTAACTTTCTCAATGAGCTTTCCAGCAATATTAATTTTATGTTGGTTCAAGCTCAGGAAGTCCCTACATCAATTAGAATGCCCTTGAAAACAAACATATATAGGTGCCACATGAATAAAACATAGACAAGAAAATTGAGACGTCCCTCAAGAAAGCCTTAACCATGTTCCCGGATCTGCTGTTGCTCTCCTTTTCCTCTAATGTTCTTTTAGTGCTCTCTGAAACTTGTGTGTAAAAGATGACCATGTTTACCCCAAGTTTGTATGCTTAGAAGATTGGATATCATAACCAGCAGCAAGCCTGGGGAAATGAGATATCAAAACAGCAGTTATGTAGGGAGATTGATTCTCACAACCAACATTTCCTGAGAATCCATATTTGGGAGCAAGTTCAGCTATTTGTGTCTATCCTAAGCATGAGATAAAAGGTTTCTAACAGTTATTCATATGCAATTATACAGTTGTCATGGGTTGCTTGCCAGTTTAAATTTCCAAGTATTTATGACCTTCAAATTATTCAAATGAAAACTGACCTTCTACTGATCTGGCAAATCTTTAAGCTCCAATTTCCTAGTAAGATGAGATGCCTTATATGCAATAGATCTCCTTCATGATGTGTCTACTATTCCGTAAGGTAGCGAGGAAAGGTTCTTAAATACAACTCCTAATGACGCAGAGTGACTCTCTCCTGCTACAAACTCACAGCAAATCAAAAAAATCTCTGTTTTAATTCAATGGAAACAACTCAAGTACAATCAACAAATCTGCGACATACAAATTCACATATACATTCATTGGCTCCACATGGCCTCTCAAATTCTACAGAAACTCCTCTCTTTCCCTCACACAGCAGTCTTCTCTGCTTCATAAGCCCCTCACATGGGCTGAGATCTCCCTAATCTCCCTCCGAGAAATCTACTTCAAACCTGCAGCAACATTTCTTTTTATTCTCCAAAGCAAGTTAAACTGTCTCAAAATCAGTTCAACCGGTTGAACTGTTTTCCCACGAATAAAACTGAATCGCCACAGTCCTTTGATTAGGACTTAACACGTACCCGTGCCAAGGATAATCCTCCAAATTATTAAAATTAGCCTTTATTTCTCTGGGACCTCTTATCGGCAAAACATCACTTTAGAAAACTTCCTTTCTTTGCCCCAGCAAAACATATTACCCTCGAACTAGGTCAAAATGTCTTCATCGGAAATGTGGAACTTCCACGAACCACGGAGTCCTTTCCACCAATCTATTCATCGACATTCCTTTTAGGTTCAGAAGCTTAAGTATTTCCAGACACACTAGTATGAAGACATGGTCGACAAAAGTGACATTTCGCCAACATAAGATTTTGCTAACACAAGCTTATCGGCAAATTGTTTGTTTTGCAAACTAGGGAGTTTGTCGATACAATACTCCTAATCCATCAAGTTCCTTTATCGGCGACTTTTCAAGTTCAGGAACTTAGACATTCCCCAATTCATCTTGTCGATAAGAACAGCCCTTCGCAAACTTAAGTTATGTCGACACACGCTTTATCGGCAGATCTTCAACCCCACAAACCTTGGACTTAGCGATTAATTGACTTTATGAACTTTGAGTGTTTTAAACTTCTACGTTATTGCCTATCAACGAATTAAAGAAACTGGGAACTCCACTCCTTAAAGCCTTTTATCGGCAAAATGTCTTATCGGCGAACCTAAGGGTTCGCAAACTAGAAGTTTTGCCGACTAAGTTCGTAATCTTGCAACTTTGTCGATAACAAAAAGACTTCATTCCAAAACTCGGTAACTAAAGGATCAACAACTTTGAGCAATGTGAACATCCCTCTAAGGCTTGGTGAAATTGCCCATCGGCGAACTAAGCCGTTGGCGAAATTAAATAGTTCACAAACTAGGAACTTTACTGACCAAAAGCTTCCCTTAGACAAACTTGGAAAAATGTAACTTATCTTGAAGAGTTTGTCGGCTAACTAGGTTGTCGGCAAACTGACGGATCAACGAACTGAACAGTTCGCAAACTGAGAAATTCTCCGACTGGCTCTAACTTAGCCAATTTTCGCCCAATCTTCACCAAAATGAAACTGGAGATACCCAATTGGGTCTTCTACAAGATGATGCTCTTCACTTGGCCAATTTGAGACTAAAAGTTTTCCTGAAGCAAACTGCCCAAAACCAACACAAAAATAGAACTGAAACAAACCCAAATTTTTTTGGTTCATGCCGATTGCTCGTGGACCCGGATGCTTCTGCATCACCTAAACTGGAGGTAGATTAGAGAGTGCAATTACCACTTCAAAGCCAAGCTGGAAAAGACAAATCAAGTTACCAAGAAGCCACAAGCTTACATGGGAATTGTTGGGTCACTCCAGTTCACTTCCGTCAGATTCAGCCACAAATTCATCTTTCTCATCAAATTTACCACGATATTGAACTCCCTTTGGAAGCAAATACATCAAGCATGTCATTGTGAGCTTAATTTACTTTATGCATTTACTGTAACTTCTGAGAAAAATTGAAATCTGTAGCTACTGGAAATTCTGAAAATATATCAGATGTTCATAAAGATATGAGAATCAAATTCTGGAAAGGCAGTGCTGATCTTGATGCTTCGTTGAAGTACTGAAAGAATTGAGCCAGATATTAGAACATGATTGATCCAGATCCCAGGTGGTCTGGGGAACAAACCAATCTTAGTGAAAGATGGGTGGATAGATTATGTACAAGAAAGCTGAAAATACAAGTAATCCTACACACAATAGAAAATCAATATAGCGGAAGACTTCAGCAAATTATCTGCTACTTCTATTCGAACAGAAATGAATAGGGTACAATGGGAATTTACAGATACCATGGCTAGGAATGAGAATTCTCACAACAAGAAAGGGGTGAACATATCAAACTGGTTTGCCTAGACTATTAGCATTCAATTATCTGACTTCCTTCATGGAGGATTGAATGCTTATACGTACAATATGGTTACAAAACATGTTCAGAAGATGAAATGGTTCGTATGTTGTGAAGGAATGTTGACTGTACAATGGCCACCAAGTAGTGCACGAAGATGTGTGGTGGCATGCAACAGCACAATGACTTGTGCACAGGGTGTGCGTGATGCTCTTGGAGCTTGTGCGCGAGCGCAGAGTTACTGAGTCATGCACATTAACGCAATATGTTGTTGAGGCATGAGCATAGAATGTTGTTGAGCCATGTGTAAGGTTCCCTGAGGCTTGCACGGCTGCACACTAATCATTCACCCTTTCTTGAGAAGCAATGGACCCCATTGCATCTTCGGTGAGCTGTGGAAATTGAATACGAAGCTGCTGAAGGTTGTACCATTTCACTTGATTTGCATACTTCCCTGCCTTAGCCACTCTAAACAAATGATGTGAATGTCGAAGGGTGAACTATGTGGTTGTCTATATGATCTCATCTTGTGCAATTGTGCGCGATGCTGAAGATCCAAGTCTGAAGGATGTTGAGTTGGCGTTGGCTCAAGAAGAGGACAGTATGGCTTTAGGAGTTTCATATTGAATATTGGATGAAGAACCAAGTACTATGGCAAATCAAGAACAAAAGTGTTCTCACCAACTATACATAAAATGGTGTAAAGATCATTGTGCAAAGGCTTCATCTCCCTATGTGGACCCTTGAAACACTCCTTTTGAAGATGCAACCAAACCTTATCGCCAAACTTGAATGAGTGAGGTGTGTGCTGCCCATCATAACACTCTCTGTATTTTTATTGCTAGCACAAGAGAATTTGGTGTACTTGAACATTTTGAATGTGTTAAAGGAGTCTCTATAATCTATCCACTTCCTATTCATGTATGCATTACTCTACCTAAGGCGATGCACAATAGGATATGACTAAGGGGGTTGCAGATTAAAACCCAAGATATGTCTAGAAAGGACTATACCCCATAGAACAGTCCAAAGCTCTATTGTAGGCATGCTAGACATAGAGCCTGGTTGTAGATGTGCAATAGATTCAATAATGTGTAGTTGACTACCTTCATCTAGTCGCCAATCTGTGGAAGAAAAGTTATAGATTGATCCAATTGCGTATCCAACTTTTCCCACAAGGATTGCCAAAATATGCCAACAAACCTTGGGTCACAAACAGAGACAATTGATGTTGGTAGTCTGAAATGGACCAAAACATGATTGAAAAAGAGGCAGGCGGTCTCCTACGTTGTGATGTTTTCTTGCAAGCAAACATGATGGGCATTTTTTAAAACTTGTCCACTACAATAAACACAAAGTCATTCTACTGTTTTTTCATAGGCAATTTGTGCATGAAATTGATACTAAGAGATTCTCGGGGCCTTAGCAATAGTTCCAATGGGGTGTAATGCCCAAGCTTTTTGGTTGTGGGCTTGGTCATGCAATAGGGAATGCAAGTCTTGATATGGGGCCCAATGTCTACACACATGTGAGGCCAATAGAAATGTCGTTGTAGCATTGTCATTATTTTGATAATGTCAAAGTGTCCAATTGTTTTGGCATAGTGTGCCTCCTAGATGAATCTTTGGTGAATTGTGCCTCTCGAACACAAAGATCTCCAAGCTATGTGAACCATGTCCAAGCTATGTGAAGTAGCATTGAACCATGTCATTGAATGTCTCCATGTGGTAGGCATCCCCTTGCCCATGCTATGTGAATATTGTGTTGAGTGCATAGTTAGATGCATTGGTCTAAATCTCAAAGGGGTTTGCAATGTCAAGCATTGACAAAACAGGTGCTACACAAAGGCGTTGCTTAAGATCCTCAAATGCAAGCTATTACGCAAGTGTCCAAACAAATACTGCTTCGAGGCGCATGATTTAGTTCAACTGCCAAGAGACATGAGAGCATCTGAGAACAAACTTGTGGTAGAAGTTTACGAGTCCAAGAAAGTTGTGCAATTTGGTGATGTTGCACATAATTGGCCAATCTCAAATAGCCTTGATTTTCTTTGAATCTAAATGGATGCTTTTGTGATCAATGGTGTAGCCGAGATATTGTATCTATGCTACATCGAAAATACAGTAGCTGAAGTTGGCCTGCAACTTGTGTTTGTGTAGAGTGTTCAAGATGCATGAAATGTGCTCCACGTGTTCCTCCCATGCCTTGTTGAAGACGAGGATGTCATCCAAGTAGACAATCACGAATGAGTTGGTGAAGTTGCACATGAATGTTATTGGTACATTGGTCAAGCCAAAAGGCATAGCCATCTATTCCTATAATCCCTAATTTTTGAATGTTGTCTTCCAAATATCTTCAGTGTGAACTGGTACCTAGTGTTATTTTCACTTGAGGTCAATCTTAGAGAAGTATTAAAACCGCACAACTAGTCCAATAGATGATTGATGTGCAATAGAGGATACTTGTTTTTTCACCATGACCTTAAGTGCATGATAGTCAATGCCATGTGCCATCCTTCTTTGGCACAAGGACTATCAAATTGTCACATGAAGAGTTGGGCCTGATCTTGCGCTAATCAATCAACTCCTAAATTTGGCATTGAACTTCATCATTCTCCCAAATAGATTTGTAGTATAGAGGGGAACTAGAAACAAATTGATTCTATACCACACCACACAGTTTGTGGGATGATCTTTGTGCTCTTCAAAGACATCCTTGTACTACTGCAATACCTAGTTGAATTGTTGCTACTGTGACAATGTTTGTGCAACCTTGAGCACTGCCCATGTGTGCTTGCTTTCTTGTGCAGGAGCTTTTACATGAACTACAAGAAGTACAAACTTCTACATATGGGAAATGATCATGCAGCATTACTTAGCAAAGATTAAGACCACCTTGGTCTTCAATGAAGACGCATGAAGGTTGAAGTAGTAGTTGCTGACATGAATTGTCCACCATTGTGGTTTCACCTAATAGACACATTCTCCCTCATATACATATGGCCTCCCAAGTAATATGTCGCAAACTTCTAGTAGGACATCACAAATGACTATGGCCTACATGGGTTTAACAACATACTTGAAAGTAAATTGGAATTTTATTTGAATATCCTTATCTTGCTACAACCATTCTAGAGAGTACGTTTTGGATGTGCATCAATGGAAAGAATTAGGCAATGTGCCATGTGAGATGATGTTCTTTTGGTTTTCGTTGTCAATGATGACATGGAATTGTTGTACATTGACCCAGCACTTGTTGTGAAGGAGACACTCACGTTTCTCTGAAGTGTCAATGGCACAATGCTAGAGCAAGACACAATCCCTCTAGATCAGTCTCCTCAACTTGCGCAAGGTTTGATGCAGCTTGCACAACTAAGGTTTGTTGTGTGAGGCATTTACCATCATTATGGGAACTAGTGCAAATACAATGGCGCCATTTATCGCTTTGATTCTTTTTGCCCTTCCTTGCTTGGCGCAAAAGATGTGGATGCTTTGGCAATTGGCATAGATGATTTTGAATTCTGTTTTTTATTTTGCATAGGGGAATTTTGCTTTTGCGCAAAGGGCTTAGGAGTTGAATCCTATGTTAACTTGCTCTTGCATGAGGAAAACTTTTGCTGGAGCTTAGCCTTGGTTTCAAATTTGGATGTGTTGCGGAATGCTTGCCCCAATGTCTGTAAAGTCAAGAACTCCATTTTTGCACGAATGTATGATGATAACCCACTTATGTAGCTGAGCATTTTGTGTTGCTTAGGGATCTCCTCATGCACACACATAGAGTAGTCATAGAATTCATTGGTGTAGTCGTAGCACAGTTTGCTCCTTACACTAGCACAACTGCTAAAACTTCATATTCATAATGTCTAAGGGGGTAGTATTCCTCCTGCAAATGTTGAGAAAGGAATTTCGTGTCTGAATAGGATTATGGTCCTTTTCACACTGCAAGTTGAGTGTTTACCACCACTCAGAAACTAAAACGAACACTTCCAATGACACAAGAAATATTTCCTACACCAGTGAAGTTGATGGAGAAATATGCCTCTAGTTCCCACAACCATTTATCCAATGTTGTTGCATCAATTTTACCTTTGGACACATTAAACTGGTACAATATGGTTACAATAGACAATTCAATCATCCAGCCTCTAGTGGAGGATCAAATGTCTATGCACAACATGGTTGTAAAACATGCTGATAAAACAATTAATGGGCCAAATCACTTGACCTTCCAACTGCTTGGTGGTTGAGTTCCCCAACGATCAGAGAAGAAACTCTAATGTGGATGCCACGTGTGAAGGAATGTCGGTCGTGCATCGACCACCGAGTAGCACAGGAAGATGTGCGAGCCAGACATGGTGGCTAGCGATGGCGCAATGACTTGCGCACAAAGCACATGTGATGTTGTTGGGGCTTGCATGTAACTACAGAGTGCTATTGAGTCGTGCAAGTTGTTGACGTCTGCATGTTAGCGCAAAATGTTGTTAAGGTGTGCACATTAGCATAGAATGCTGCAAACACGCACTCAAGTTTCCCTAAGGCTTGCACAATTGTACACTGATCATAAGGATAAGAGAAACAAATTCTGGAAAGGCCGTGCTAATGTCGATGCTTGATTGAAGCACTAAAGGAATTGAGCCAGAAATTAGAATATTATGTAATCTCATAAGTGTGGAAGCTGGAACATTGAAAAAGTTATTGGGAAGCAAAAAATCCAAGGAAATACAAAATAGATTGCTGATCTTAATAATAAGGTAGCACAACTGAAAGACCGGGTGCCAAACAAAATAAGCAACAGGAAGTAAGCTGGAATGAATAGCCACATAAAAAATGATTTTGGAAATTAAACTAGTTGAGCAGCAGCACATGTGCAATGCTGTGACAAAAGCTCTGGGAAATTTTTGAGGCTTGGAAAAAGGAAATTAGATCTAAAATCCCAAATTATGAATGTGCAGGATGATTGTGATCATGGACGTCAAGATTAAAGCTTTAAAAATTACAAAAAAGGCTACTGATGCTTTTGAAAACATACACATGCTGATTGTGATGCCAATATAAAAGCTGAAAAAGAAATTATTAAGAAATCTATTAAAGCTTTTGAGTAGACATGTACTTCATACATGAATGGCAATAGATACAACTACAGAGATCTCAACAAGGGCTGCTTCACTGTCTTTGTCAACTTCGTACTCAATGGGGCAGAACAAGTCATTGTCACAATCTCTTTGTTTAGTTTTCTAGCCCTAAGTATCATCTGAGCCACAAACTACCATTTGTAAGGCCCCAAGCGTATGCCTCATTCTATTGCTCTTCTTGAGTTTTGATACTGATATTGTAATTCCAATGATGTTTTTTGTAATGCCATCGAGGTGTATCAATCATGTACTTTGGATTCACATGTGTGGATTTTTATATGTTTGAACTCTGTAGTGTTTTCCAATTCATTGTTTTCACTATGATATGCGATTATGCTTATATTCATCGAGTTCAGCATTGTGATTGTTTATTGTGCATCTACATATCTAAATCATGCTAGTGTTAGATGATTTTCGGTTAGATGTAGATTTTCATATCATCTTGCGAATATTATCTCATCGGTTGCTCTATACCATGCTTCGGCTATCTTGTGTTGTGCAGATACACCTGATTTTTAATTGAGCAGGCAGACACAAGTTTCATCAATGGTGATTTAATTGGAGACAATCGGCTTAGGTACAAATGTTGTGTTCTTATCCTCGTCTCACTCGATCCTGAATTGTGAGATGAGTCTAGTGTGGCCCAATGACCCTGGATCCAAATCAATCGATTTTGGATTCCTGGGTCTTGTGGAAACCCGTGAAACGTGTTTGGGTGTTTTTCGTAGGTTGTTCAATTCCTGGTTAATTGCATTTAATCATTTTCCATAATGCTTGAGTGCTTGCGAAATGACTTTATACTAGTATCAAGAAAAG
Organism: Cunninghamia lanceolata; assembly: GCA_027924645.1. Classification (NCBI taxonomy): domain Eukaryota; kingdom Viridiplantae; phylum Streptophyta; class Pinopsida; order Cupressales; family Cupressaceae; genus Cunninghamia; species Cunninghamia lanceolata. Next base: position 21,580,254 of record BSBN01000237.1, on the reverse strand, counting down.
TTTATATTTGTCTGATGCCTTGCAATGTGTTGTGAATTGCTTGAGTGAAAAAGGAATCTGTGTGATTTCAGAAATTCAAATATATTTATGTGAATATATTATCTATGATTTTCTAATTCTAATTTTGCCTAATTATGAAAAGAATTAAAATAGGCAAGCAATTTTCTAAGAAAAGGTTGCATTAGCGAAGAGAATGTTTTTGATTTGTGCTTTTACTTTAGTCATTTTTCTTCAAAAAGAAATGCAAAAAGTTCAATTTTATTAAAAATGGCTATTTTGAAAAACTGTAAGTACATAAAAGAGAAAAAGAGCTTATTTGAAAGGCCTGTTATTTCAATTGTCATTTTTGCTTGCAGTTTTTCTCCCCTCCTTTTGCTTGCAGTTTTGCTCTCCTCCTTTTGCTTGCTTGGAGCTTGAAAATTTGAGTGAAGGGATTTGGATTTTGGATGTTTGCTTGGAATTGGTAGATTGCAGTGAAGAGATTGTGGATTGTGGATTGTGGATTGAGTGGTGGAGCATCTTCAAGAAACCCCCTCCTCTTTTAAATTGCATGGATTGAAGGTAAGTGTCTCTCAAATCCATGCTTTGTGTTTCAATTTTGTATGGTTTGGCCATGCCCACCTTATGTGTAATGTCCTCAATTGGACAACCCTAGGAAACAAGCAATTTTATTTGTATTCTCTGATTTTTTCCTTGAAAAGAAATAACACCAAACAACATATTCAAAATCTGATCACAAATTTTAAACCCTCACTATGCTGATATTAATTCCCAAATGCAACATAACACTTCATTCACGCTGATTTATAATATGATCATCACACATGAAACATTAGGAGGTTAGATAATTATAGATCTGATGTATTACAGCCAATATCAATCTTCTAATTTGATTTATTGCAAGTACAACCGCTGGAAATGATTACAAAGTTGAATAATGATGTTGGGACACAAAATTAGAATTTAAAGGTAATTTTATGCACTCACAAATTGTTGTTCCAAGTGAATAATGATGCAAATCAGATCCTATAAATTTTGTAACCAGCAATGGATGATGTGTGACTGCTGATGGAGTGGTATGACAACTGCTAGGAGTGGTACAGCTGTTGTACGACAGCTGGAAACAAAGAAATCAGCAATGCAAATGAAGATCGGTAGGTAAACAGGGTTTAGATGATGATTTTGGTGGCTGGAAACACTGCCAACAGCAATAAATGTGCAAGATCTGACCTCCAATTGATGGCATCCCAACAATATTTGACCAAGTTGCTGGTTGCTGCAGTAGAGGTGCTGATATAATGATGTCCAACTGCTGATATGACTGTCACAAGCCCGAAAACCATGAATTAGGCACTCCTAAGGATTGCATTCAACATGTGTGGCTGGAAGAATGATTTATGATGATGGCCCAGCAGTAAACCCTCAACTGTTAGGGCTGGAAACCTGATTAAAATGCCAAATATGATGTCTACCCTTCAAGGAATGATGGCGGAGCGGCTAGGGTTGCAATAAATGATGTTGATACCTCAGATCCAGCACTCAATGACAATAATCAGCTCACTAAAATTCTGAAAATTAATGTAAAAACCCTCAAATATGATAAGGCAACAAGATAATGATATTTCCTTGCAAAAAACATTGTAGCAGCATTGCGGCAAATTGAAAATATCTCCAAATCCTCCACAAATCAGCACAATTGTGATTCTTGGATGGAATCACCCAAGATTGGAAACAAGGGTTTTCATCCTTGATCCCCAAATGTGGAATTCAAGAGCGTTTTCATCCTCTCAAACCCCAAACAAACCAAGGGTTTTCATCCTTGGATGCCCTAACTGGAACAAAATGCTCAAATCTGAGAATTAGATGCAAAAAGGATAGCTCCAATGATGATGAAATGAGAAGGCAAGCGCTCCATTTTAGTTGCCCCTTTTCAAAATTTGGGCCCTAGCATTTAAAAATAGTTTTTTTTTTTTTTATTATAGTGTTAAAAAACACTTTTTATATAATATTATTATTAAGTTGCCTCTTTAATTAGAAATTATTGGGCCTAACTTAAAATACTATTATTTTTATTTTAGTCCAGAAAAGGGGACATGACATTATGTGGATGCATATGGCATTCTATTTCTAGGATTTCATGAGTATGGGGGATTGTTAGATTGTGTGAAACCAATTTAACAATCCCAATTTGCAATTTTTTTTAAAATTATCAATTTTACGCCACAATTGTGTCATTTTTCAAAAATTGTATGTGATTGAAAAAGTTTGTTTTCTATCCCCTTTAATTCAAGAGGCTATCTTTAGAATTTGAAATTTTGAATTTTTGGTGGGGTTTGAGCTTCCCACAATTGAAATTTGGAAAATTGCAAGTTTGTGTGTTCTTTTCAAAAAATGAACATTTGATTTCCAAACTTGTTTTTGACTTGCATTTTATGTGAATGAAACACCCTCATGGAAACTAGATAGAGAATCATATGGCCATAGATGTGTTATGATCAAACCTCGTTTTTTTGTGCCAAGCCTATATTGAGTTTTTGTCTATGTGGCCTTAGGATGTGACGACTCTAGGTCTGGATGGACTGGACCCTCATGCCCGTTCATTTGTAATACAAATCGTGATGTGGCAAGAGAGAGGTAATGAGAAATTAATTATCAAAAAGAATGGGGTTACACATTTTAACACATTGATAAGAAGTGTGTGATTCACAGAACCAAATGTAGTCCCCCATCTTGGTTGACATGTGTTTGTGTTGTCTTGAGCCTCAAGGGTGAAGATGACGCCATACTCTCATCCTATCCTTGGCTTGACAAGGATGTAGGTCGTGGTCCTAGGCCTAATCATCTGAGATAATGAAATCTCTACGTCATCTTAGTGTTCTCACAATGACCTTGACCTATGACTGAATAAATCTTTTACTTGTGTCGCCATGCTTAGTGCATCAATGTTGTGTGACTAGTGTGTCATTGTATTATGCCATAGCACCTTGTGCACATAGGTGTGCAATGTGGCATGTTGATGTCACATTTGTTTCGCAAAACGTGTGTTCATCTGTTAGTGTCTTGGGCAAAAGCTTGGGGCATTACACCATTACTATGTGCCATCAAGGACACTAACCAATTTAAAGAAGAGGGCAAACATAGAGAACATTTTTAGCATATCTTATTAGACTTGCAAATATAAAGTTCATGGATAAAAGTATATGCTTAATATAGAAAATTATTATACAAGATGCAATGCACTTATGAGGCATGACTCCTATTTTAATTATTCTTTTGTTAGTTATGGATATGTTAAGGGTTTTGAGAAAACCAATACAATATGTCCTTTCATATGTGTAATAGCTGAATCAATATACTTGGAGATCTCCATCCATTAGTCAAGCCTATGTATGTTGGAGACATCAACATTGCATGTAAGAATAGTTAAACATATTTATCTAATTTTGTTAAATGATCATTTGATAAGATCCACACATATAATCATAGCAATAAGCCAATGTAGAAGAGATACCACATAAAACGCGAGATGTTAGAGGGCCAAGAAGCCCTACTATCCAATATATGTAGAAATAGAATAAACCCTTGAGGTAGGGTAACACCATATAGTACTCCTTATGGAAGAAGCCACTTAACGATATATCTTCAAAAGATCCCAAACACATATCATACTCTTCACATCTCCTTATAATGATATTCACCTTCCTTATATAGACTTCCTAATAACATAATGGAGGGGTAAACCACTAAACCCAATGTAGGCCTACTCATTACCTTGTGTAATTAATTACACAAGATGTCCACATGACCCAATATAACTAACCTAAGGGATGTGTGCCACGTGTCGACATCTCCATCCACCTATATATATTATAATACCATATCCCTCAATACATAACATGCCATCCCTCCTTGGCATGTTTCATCCCCCAAAATTTGGGCTTTTTAACACTTAAGGAAGAGAAACTTGTTTTGGAGGGATTTGTTTGCTCTGATCAATCAGTGTGAGTGATTGTAATCTCCCTTGGATCTCTGTTTTAAGAGATTTTGATGCTTTTCAATTTTTGGTCCCTTGAGGACAATTGTAAATCGCATTAAGTATAAAGTGCCACAATCATTCTTTTTTGGGGGGGTGATCTCTTTGATTGAGTAACGGGGGGTTGTACTTGTGTTCTTTTTTGTACTCTTGCATCATGGATCCAAACATTACTTCCTCTACTCACACCATATAACTATCATGAGTGGAAAACTAAAATGGATATTCATTTAAGAAGTTTAAAAATTCATAGAGTAACAATGGCTACAGAAATTGAACCAACAGCAGCTGCAAAAAAGAGAAAGTGGTACAATAGATGTGATCAAGCCTATGGTACACTATGCTTGTCTATCTCTCCTCATCTTTTTCATATTGAGTCTTGTACAACACCTAATGAAGTGTGGACTACCTTAGAGAATCTCTTTGGTAGGCAAGATACTATGAGAAGTTTCAAATTGGAGAATGAACTAATTGGTCTGAACCCAACTGATTTTGCAAGCATCCAAGACTTCTTCACAAAGCTAAAATCACTTAGATTGCAGCTCAAACAATGTGGAATTGAGAAAGAGGACACTCAATTGATTCTTTCAATCCTTGCCAAGCTTGGTCCCGACTATTCAGTTTTTGTTTCTACCTTCTATGCTACGATGGATGCACTTGGGAAAGCTTTCACAATGCCTTCACTCGATGAGTTTTCCGCATCGCTCACAAGGGAGCAAGCTAAGTTAGTACACATGGGCACATTGAAGTCTCCTAGACCTCAAGCACTTCTTGTTAATCAAGGTACAAAGGATCAAAAGGCTTCAACTAGCCAAGGCAAGAAACAAAAAAATAAGGATTTCAAGAACAATGAGCAAGTAAAAGAGTCAACCAAATCACCTAAGTCCTCATCCTCTCCCAAGGAGGAATCATCTAAGAAGGAGAGACCAAAGTGTGCATATTGCAAGAAAATAGGACATGATGAGCATAAGTGTTATGAGAAGAAAATTGATGAGTTGACTCACATTATTCAAAAGTACAATATCAAAATGCCATCAGCATCAACTAGTACATCCTCTTCTTCGACACCATCATCATCTACACAGGCAGGGACAGCAGGCATTGCCAAAGGGACAAACAAGGGACGGGCACTCTTTGCTTCTACAAGTCTTCAATCAGATAGATGGCTTCTTGATTCAGGAGCTTCTCATCATATGGCATCTTCACAAGGGATGCTCTCTTCATTTGAGTCATGTACTTTGCCACGTATTTTGATGGGAAACAATACATGCATGCATGCAATTGGTACAGGAACCATTGATGTTGGAGAGAGTACATTCAACAATGTGTTGTGTGTACCTTCCTTGACAACCAATCTCCTTTCCATCTATCAGATTACTCATTGTGGTGCAGGCAAGACAGTTGAGTTCACTCCTGATTTTGTGATCATATGGGACTTGGAGAGCAGAGATATCATTGTTGTTGGGATGGCTGATCATGGATCTCGCTTGTATACATTCTCCCATTTTGCTTCTTCTAATGATGTAGATCCATTGATTGATATTCACACTCATGCATCAAGTGTGAATCATGTTTCCGAGAAGTTTTGTCACTTGAACCTTGGTGTTCTTTCATCCACTTTGGTTCATGAGACTAGTGTCGAGCTTCCATCACCTCAACCTCCTACTTCTTCAGAGATCGACATCGACATGGTTTCATCTACTTTAGTAGAGCAGGATCAATCCAGTCTTTCAACCACAGCTTTGTGGGATACTTTCTTGGCAAGTATATCAAACTTGTTTTGTGAGTCTCATATTGCAGATTTGGAGGACACACTTGAGGGGATATCTCTCCTCTTTGATGACAGTTACAACACAATTGTTATCCCATCTACTTTGTCTTTGGAGGTTGTTCTTCATGAATCTACACAGGATTTTGGATTGGTCACACCTCATTGCATTGTGGCATTCTTTGATTGTGACATGTGGACATTTCAGTAGTTTTCAGAGACAACATACATCATGAGGCTTTTTCCCTCATACCTTGAGATGGAGTTTCTTCTACATCAGCCTTTGGAGTTGTTTCTTCCTAAGGGGAAGAATGTTGTTTGCAGGCTTTGGATTCTCTTCAACATTTCTTCTTTAGGCATTCACCATCGGCATAAAAGCTACTTCATTGTGGGGGGGACCTATAGTCTCACACTTGCTCTCCTATGGGGGGTATTTGATTGTACATATGTGTTGGATGTAGTTCTAGGGGGGTCTTGACTCCTCCTTCCATCACATCTTTCATTTCATTTGTTTTCTGCATTCTCACTTTTGGAGAAGAGTTTTGTCCTATAAGGTTTTCTCCTTTTCTCCACATGAGATTTGTTGTACATGGGTACCTAACATGGCCTAGTAGCCGAGACCCATCCATCATTACATCTTGCTTTAGTCAGCTACTCCCTAAGTTGCACTTAAGGGGGGGGTGTTGGTGTGAACAAGGTTATCACCTAACCGGTTTACCCTTGTGTGGATAATTCATATTATTAAACTATTTATTAGTTAAATAATATTCACACATCACACATAATTCACACATGTTAAGTTGACTTAGTGAGTCTTCTAGATGTCTAGTTGTTGATAGTTGTTGATAGTTGTTGATAGTTGTCATCTTATCTTATAGTTGTCACATGTCATAGGATTATGACACTTGTCACATGACTACAACATCCCACATTTCATCCTTGTCTTTATAAGCAAGGCATATCATGTACATTGTAGCATCAAAATAACAATCTTGTAATCTTTTGCATTTATTGATAGAATAGAATTATTCTCTCATTTGATGTCTCTTGTGCTTTCATGAAGTCCTAGATCCTGGGTGGCTCCAATCATAGCCAACTCTAACACTTCCTTGGAGCTAAAGTGCATGTACCTATGTCCTTCATCATATCTTACTTTCCTTATTTTTCTTCTTTGTCTTCATGTTCTTCATCTTCTTGTTCATTTCCTTGTTCTTCTTCTCCTTCTCCTTCTCCTTCTTCTTCTTCTTGAGCCCATCTATCTTAGAAAATTTGTTCGAGTTTATCCAAACAAGAAATATCCTCAGACAATGATTCATACCATTGTTTAGCTTCACCTTTTAACGATACTGCAAAATACAAAAGCCATATTACACTTTTACCATGAGCTCTTCTATCTTTTTTCCACCATTCTAATGCATCTCCAATTCCATCAAAATCAAGAATCCCCATTGAAACTAGGATTTCTAAATTTCTACTACATACCCAATTTTGATTGAATAATTTCGTAATGTTGTTTGCATCAAAAATAAAAATACAAAAATAGACCCCTAATGAATTTTGCCGAGCTTTCCAAAAATGTAAAAATATCAGAAAATTCCTTGATTTGCGACCTAGAAAGTGAATTTATGAAAAATCATAAAATTGCTATAAACTCTCAATATTAATGATCTAAACCTATTTTCTAAACCTATTTTCTGGACTATAGATTCCTTATGCGATACCCCAACCTTAGTAAAAAAAAAATTGCAAAAAAATGTGCAGCGATTGGATGAAATAGGCAATTTTTTTCAAAAATTAGGATTTTGTCCACATTTGCCCAAACCGTAGCTCTGATACCACTTGATAAGATCCACACATATAATAATGAAAATAATATAATGCAAAAGTTAGATCTCACACAACACAAGAGATGATTTTGGGCCAAAATGCTCTAATATCCAATATATGTAGAAATAGAATAAACCCTTGAGGTAGGGTAACACCGTACAATACTCCTTATAGAAGAAGCCACTTCACGCTATATCTCCAAGAGATCTCAAACACAATATCATCCTCAACACACACCCTTACAATGATAGTCACCCCCTTTATATAGACCTCCTCCTAATAACATAAGGGAGGGGTAAACCCAATGTCGACCTACTCATCATCTAATATAATTAATTACACAAGTTGTACACATGACCCAATATAACTAACTTAAGGGATGTGTACCACATGTCAGCATTTCCATCCACCCAAAAGCACCCTTCCCTTTAGGAGACTCATCTTCCTCCCAACTCTAGTTGTGTGACTCCCTATGCTTGGAATCTCTAGGATGTTTGCCATTAACAAATTTCTCCATCATTTTCTCAATATTGCTTGTCTTAGCCACCTCTTGCATTCGCTCTATCATAATTAACAAGATTTCATCCTTCATCTTGTTGCTTTCTTTCTAGATTTGTTTCATTATAGATTCATTATCTCTATGAACAATCTCCTCATTTTCCACATCCTCATTGCCTGAAGATTTTCTAGGTGTGACAATTATTTTTGCTTCTTCTTGCAAACTCCACCATGATGGAAAAAAATAATAATTTTGCAATAAATCCCACAAAACAAGTCCAACTAATCTAAAATTTTTATTGTGACTTACCAAGGCCTATATCTCTCTTCCCAAAACAAATCTTCAAGAAATTTGCTGATTTCCAGCCTTGAAAGCGAATTTGATGGAAACCCTAATTTCGCAATAACTTCCTCATATCTGCTCCAAATTCCTTCAAATCAAGAATGTAGGTATATCAATGTGCCCTTGTTCAACCCTCCAAAAATCAATTAAAAGTTCATTGAATTGCAGCCCTAGGAGCAAAATTGTTGGAAACCCTAATTTGGCAATAACTCCCTTAATTCTACTCAAATTGACCTCAAATCAAGACTACAACAGCTCCAATATACTTTTGAATAACCCTCCAAAAATCAAGCAAACAATCGTTAAAATGAGAGAGATATGCACTTCCCAAAATGACCTCCCAAATTGGGAAAAAATCGTCTTATTTCTTGTCTTCATGGTGCCAAGATCATGCTCTGATACCACTTAAAATGAATCAAATTGCACAATAAAGAAATATAATATAAAATATGTTGCAAATACTTGATATTAATAAGCCACTTTGAGGGAGCAACCTCCAAAAGCCTCCAATGAAGAACACAATTCGCAATTTGATGATCAATAACACTCACTACATCCTATATATACCCTATTTGTGTAATGTCCCCTACTTAGCCTAGTCAGTTGTTGGTTAGAGATTAGCCTATCACGGGACTCACGTAGGCTAATGGCAGTGTTCAGGGAGTCAATTTGGGGACTTACTATTTATAGTAAGTCGTGACAGGGCCAGTTTCTATTTTTGGCAGGGGAATGCAGGAGCAAGGGCACGAGATTCATGGGGTCAAATCCTCTAGAGCATTGTTCGATTTATCATAAGTTAAATTAAAGACTTAACTTATTATATTTTAAAGGTGACTTTAAGTAATATTATAACTCAACTTTATAACATAAAGTTGTAACTTAAAGTACAAGTTGTGTGCCTAGGGATGAGCACCCCTTATGGAGAGATAAGGGGATGATCTAAAATTAAAAATTAATTAAAATCCCTCACATCTTGGGCGTTGGAGTTGAGGGAAATAAAAGACCAAAAGAAAGCTTCATTTTTATTATGCCATGTTGATGAAATTTGCTCTCACTTTGAGTTGGCCCGTGCATTTGGGGTTTGAGCTTGGCTCTTTGGTTTCGATCATCGATTTGCAGAGACGAAAACCTTTGCAGATTCGCCTTTCCTCGTGTATGAGAGATTGCATCGGGAGAGGGTTTGAAGAGGCTTCACTTGTTCATTCAGGAAAGCCATTTGGAGATTATTCGAAGAAGAAATGAAAATATTCAAGGGAGTTTTAGTGTGCACGTCTGAATAAAGAAGTTAGTGACAAATCTGTGCTTTTGAGGAGAGATTTTATTGTTGTTCTTGCCATCATCTGCAAGCCGTACTCCTGCTGGTACAGTCATACCCTCTATAGCATCAATTTGGGAATTTGGAGTGAGTTTTGTGGAAGTTTTAACCTCCAGCAAGGTCACCATTAAGGATCAGTCATCTGCAGTTCATTGCTAAGGAGTTTAGGGGAGTTTGAAGGTATTTGCAGCTATAAACCACTCACAGCCAAGCCGTACATGCTAAGAAGGGGGACGTGAGTCTTGTGGGTATTAATACTTCTTCATTGGCATTGGTTAGAGACTCCATTCTTGGCGTTGGACATCACATTTGCTGCTGCAGTTTGTATTTGTAGCGACAACTCCAGCTTATGCATTTCTTGTTGCATTTCTATGGCCATGTATGTTGGTTCAGTTTCGGCAATGAAATCGAGTTGAAGTTTTCCAAGTGGGTATTGCATTATAATTAGTTTTATTACATTTTATGATCTGGGTTGTCTTTAGTTTATGCAAAATAGTTGTATATTTTTTGGGTTTGTTTATCTACTTCATATTTCATACATGCAATACAAAAATCCAACATGCACAAACAACCCATAAAACCCTAAGCAGCAAAATATTAGAAAACAAACAAAAAAATCAGTCAAAGGCAAACATATACAGAGGGGTGTATGTTACAATTTGTGCCTTGGATATCACCCAAGCCGACTTGGATACCAAAATATCACACCTAGGCCGACCTAATTAACTAGATAAGAATATAATAATGATTGTATAACTTAATTAAGAGTTAATATAGCCACAAGCCCACCACTCGTAACCCTATACACACTATAAGATTAAGGGCATAGCAGAAATGGCAAGTTGAACATGTTGTTCTAAAGCTTGGATCTATCTACTCTACCAAATGGTAAAATACAAAAAGGTTCTGCTTATATAACTATGTAATCGAGTTGTGGAAGCCGTACCACCTCAATAAGGAAAACAGTGGTACATGGTGGCAACATACACCTTCAATTTTTTAATTTATACAACAAAACTCAAAATACAAGGAACCTGAAATGGACTAACTTTTGCAGCAATCTCATTTGGCTATTACAGAAAAGAAAAAACAAACTTCTTGGATTCCTAGAAAACTGCATATAGTTTCACTGTTCACATGCTAAGAATGGCCATTATGATTACTACAGCCCATTTCATTTTTGTTTTGGTTTGCAGCCTTCTTCTCCACTTAACTCTGCATATTTTTTAGTACCATTGAACAAGCAAAAACGTTTGTAAAATGGTCGAACAATTCATGCGGTACATTCCAAGGAGACATTGGCAAGAACCCAGGAAGGTTGAGGCATCATAGGAGCATATAAAGATATAAAACAGTGTAGAGCACAATTTCCATGAGGGCAAAAAATATCATCTGCATCTATCCAAATAAAAATAAGATATATATTTTAGGCCAATCTGGTATTCTCCACATATATTATAAGTTCTAACCAGGTCTAATCAATTGGGTGTGAACTTGATATCCTTCACTTCCTACATTTGTTTTGCCATTGAAATAGGATAACATTGTCAAATAAAAACTCGGAAAAAAGCACAAACTCTAAAATTAAAATTTAAGACCTAATGGGTAATAAAAGAGGGACAATATTATTGTTAAGCTCATGCTATACTCTGAAGAACTTGAAAGTACTTCACAGCATTGGTTCTATGTGTCCTATTAAGGTTGGGGTTATGAAAGCATAAAAGATCAGAAAAACAAGGTGGCAGAGATTGCAGAGTTTGTTGGGAAAAATCTGTTCAATTTTTGTTTCTGAGTAAAGCCATTTAGTATGACAAAACATCCCTTGGAACATAAAAATTTTACATATAAGAAATCACTTCAAAGATTTTATATATAAGAAATCAGAGTTAAATCCTTGACTACCAACCATATGCCTTCATGTCAATATGAACACCCAACTAGGTGTCCACATTGATGATACAATTGGTGGCACCTCTATCCAAACAAATCAAAGGCTGGAATGTACATTTGTAAATCCCCCCAAGGAAGCTTTTAAATATGTTCTTAGATCTGTTTTTATTCCACTTCTTTTGTCTTATGTTTTTATGGGTTCTTTGAAACTTGTTTACTATGGGCAACTCCACTATACTTTCTATTTGTAAGCAAGGGGAACCAGTCTCGCAACCAGCTGAAAGCCTTCAAGATTAAGTCTCAAACCAGTAGTTGCAGATTCCGCATTCCTCATGGCAAGCTGTTACTGCAACTCTTACTACCCTTGTTAAGAATGTAAAATAAAATGCAAATAGCTTTACATACCACAGTAATTTTCTGCTTCTTGCCAGTTTGAGATTTTCAATTACTTATGGTATCAACAAGTCACCAAACTCATCCTCTGTTTACACGGTTAATAAGATTGTGAATATGACTTTTAAATTCAAACTAGCAGCACCCACTAAAGGGGTTGGGCAAAATAGGACTTTAAAGACTAAGATAGAAAGGAAGCCACCACCAAAGGGCTATCTCATGATAAATTTTGATTGGGTAGCCAAAGAGAATCCAGGATTAGGTTGAGGTTAGAGACATATTCAGATATCACAATGGCCTTCATCGCAATATTGGAAGACTCTTCGGGACTCGCCGCGGTCTCGTCAGACTCGCGAGTCCCTCAGCTGGCCAAGTCGACTCGGCATGGACTCGCGAGTCGAGTCCATGCGAGTCCGACCTCAGCTGGCCAAGTTGACTCGGCATGGACTCGCGAGTCAAGTCCACACGAGTCCCTACATGGGATTCGTGAGTCCGGCCTCACGACTCGCGCGAGTCCTGAGGTCGGACTCGCGAATCCCATGCAGGGACTCGCGCGGATGGCTGGGACACCAAAAACAAGATTAAAACCTCATTTTTTTTGTCTTTTATCCTCATTTCACAACTCCTCTTTGTCAAATACAGGTCTGCAACATGAAGTGAGGTTGGAAGAAGCCAAGAAGACAAGCTAAGGAGATCAAAATAGAGCCAGGTAAGTGATTTAGCAGCAAAAGAAGAAGAAGCAGCAGGATTGGAAGCAATGGCAGAGGACGTAGACACTTTGAGGCCGGACTCGCAAGTCCCATGCAGGGACTCGCGCGGACGGTTGGGACACCAAAAACAAGATTAAAACCTCATTTTTTTTGTTTTTTATCCTCATTTCACAACTCCTCTTTGTCAAATACAGGTCTGGAACATGAAGTGAGGTTGGAAGAAGCCAAGAAGACAAGCTAAGGAGATCAAAATAGAGCCAGGTAAGTGATTTAGCAGCAAAAGAAGAAGAAGCAGCAGGTTTGGAAGCAATGGCAGAGGACGTAGACACTTTTGAAGATCAAGAAACCACTCCTCAATCTCCTCATTTGGATACTGTAGCACCTACTAGTTCTAGGCCTTCAAAATTGACTTTCATTAGGAGGGGAAAGAGGAAGATATAAATTATATTTGGTTGTTAATATTTTCCTCATTTTGACATATGATTATATGTAAACATTTATAAACTTATGATGCTGTTATACATTTTGAAAGTTTGAAACTATGAGTATGAATGATGAAACTTCAATTATTGAGTGTTTGATGATCATATGACATGTGTAAGCTTTGAATTATGACAAATTGATAATCAAATTAGGCTCTTATGTTCTCTGAATGCATTAATTTCTTCTTCTTCTTTTTTAACTACGATTGTTTTTTTTGCCGAGTTTTCCCCCAAGTCCGTGCCGAGTCCTGAGTCTAAGTCCTATTTTGGGCTGCCAAGTCCACGCCGAGTCCAAGTTTTCCAACTTTGCTTCATAGCGCTCTTTATCCATGTTAAACCACTAATAATATAGCAAAAGACAAGGCCCTATTAAATCGCCAAATAGCCAAACACAAAGATGCCTATCCTTGATAGTTGATAGAGAATGCAAAATTATAATTCAGCCTATAAAACAAGGTATAAAGACATATTAACAATAACAAATACATTTGAGATGATGGAGTTTGCTTGTGGCAAGAGATATGGTACTAAAATTGCAGATCTAGCAGCCAAAATGGCAGTATCTTTGCCTAATGAGAAAAGGCTCTGGTCAAGACCTTCTCTCCACCCTTCACAACGTGAATGAACTTATCAACCATGACAGCATTATGGCATAATCCATTCTTCAACAATGTAGTTCAGATTGATAATATTGCAAAAGCCATTGTTTGATTTCGATATTGATGAAACACATGTGAAGAAGAAATTAGGGCACTGTCTCTCATGCTTTGGCAGGTCACCTGGGGAAAAGAATTTGTGGCCTGTATGGAAGACCATCATTAGAAATACGGAGGCATCAAGGAGCTTCTTCTCAACATCAAGAAATATAGAAATTTGTTCCCTTCAACTCCTCCATGAATTTCCATTTGGGTCCAGTGGCATGGTAGTTTCATATAAGAACTCAGGAAACAGAGAAAGTGAGATAAGTGTGAGGCCACTTTTACCTCACCTGTATTATTTTACTTATGGTACTCTTATGATGGATTTATTATGGTCTTGTGTATTTTGGGGACTGTTGATCCCGCACTTGGACCTTATTACCTTATCTTATACTGGATTAGATAGATGGATTATGCTTTATGGTTGTTTAGATGGCATGTTAGATTTCCATTTGATGATATGTTGTTATATGCTAGGATGTCATTTGATGCTATTGATATGTGTTTAGTTGTCAAGAATAATGTCATCTCTTACCTTATGTGATTCTGATTTATACTTATGAGTAATGGATGTTTTGAGAGACATTATGTTATCTTGGAATTATCTTGATGTTGCATATTGCGATCATGTGTGTGTAATGTATGCTTTTCATTTGCTTCGGCTATTATATCATGTACTATTGATGTGTGCTTGGAAGTGTGCAGGTTACTTTTGCATACCCATGGAAATTCGGAGGTCAGACAACAACCATATGTTATCCCCTGTTCAGCCGACCTAGTCCTAAGCAGGACAAAGGTCACGTGTTTGAGAATGTTGATAATTGTTGTAATTGATTTATGACATTTTGTATAGTTCATATCTTTTCAATTTATCTCGACATGTTGTACAAATGTATTGTTGAGTTTGCACTAATTTAAAGTGCTAAATGTTTGAAGCCACTTTTATGTGATTTTATGTGTTTCTAAGGGTTCCTAATGGTCAAATATTGACCCTAGGTCATACCCCTAGGGTCTAGGACCATTTCTAGCTAATTTAAACTTGATTTGGACCTTGTATGGTCACCCAAACTTGACCCTAAGATCAAGTGACGAGTTTGGGAAGTGTGAGGGTGGTTGGAAGGTCACCATCCCACTTAACCCCAACCTCACCCACTTGGGTAAGGTTACCCTTGCTTCTCATGCTTTAGAAGCTTCTCCCATGTGTGAACCTCTTCTCCATGCTCTCACACACGTGTGAGAACAATTGTGGGAAAGAGTGTAGCTTAGATGAATGAGGAGGTGACAAGTGTCACCTCCCCATTCATAAGAAGCTTCCCTTGTGTGCTCACATTCCCCTATGCTCTCACACGTGTGAGAGCACTTGTGGGGGAATGTGTAGCTTTGGGAAATGGGGAGGTGACAAGTGTCACCTCCACATTCATGTGGGGTTGAGAGAAGGGTTATGTGGATGGAGGAGAAGGTGACACTTAGGGTTTGAGAGCCTTGTCTTTATATCTCCTTCATTTTGATGAAAGGAGGGTTCTTCTTTTCATTTCTTTTGAGAATTTTTGGTCTTGTGTTGGGAGAGAGAAGGACTTGGAGATTTTGGGAGGACTTGTGGAAGCTCTTCACCAAAACTCACTCCATTATTGAAGCTTTGAGGTATTTCTCAAGTTTGAACCATTGCTTTTGTTACTATTGCTATGTGAGTATGCATGTTTTATGTTATGTATTTTGGTGTTATGTGTTAAGGGTTTTATGGGTTGTTTGGGTGACTCTCATTATGAGAGAGTTCACCTTAGTGTTAGGTGAGAGAGGATGAGAACCTCCTCGATTCCCCCTCTTGGTTATGGTGTTTATTTTGTGGCCAAGGGCCTTATTTTGAAGTTTGGAGAAGTTTGAGTAATGGCATGAGTGCCATGGTTTTTGTGATATGTGAAGTATGGCAAGAGGCCAAGTGATTCAAGAGGATATTGTGTTTATGAGTGTGGGCCTCCTTGAGTAGAGTGAGTCCACTCTCTCAACCTTTTCAAATCCATCTCTAAGGTGGGTTAGTTTTGTGATAAGCCTTGGGTTGGGTGGTGTTGTGCATGAAATGAGTATTTGATTGTTGTGGATTGAAACTTGGTTGCTTGGAAGACCTCCAAGCTTGGGGGTGGCCTATTTTAGGCCTAGGTTGGGAGGTGAGCTTCCCATGAGTATGGATACCTTGTTGTTTATTTTGTTGTAGGTTCACTTGAAGACTTGGAGAAGTTGGCTTGTGGAGAAATCATGAGTTTAGTGTTTTTAAGCTATGTTGTAAAAGGGAGTGCATAGAGATGCCTCACCTTCATTTGGATCTTGTAATAGTTTTGTTCACTTAAAAGAGCTAAACTCTTAAGGGGTTTGGACACCTTGTCTACTTGTAAATATTGTTGTTATCATGAATAAAAAGAGTTATCAAGTTTGTTTTATTTCATTTGTGCAAGAAAAAGAAATATAAATCTCTCTTTCAATCTCTCTATATGTTATTCTTGTCTTACTCTTAAGGAAAATGAGCAAATAGTTGTAGAAAATGAAGTGTTCAACTATACCTTTCTTTGTGAAATATTAGTTATTTTACCCTAATGCTTGTAAATGAGAGAAAATTAATTAATCATGCCCTTGTTAGCTAGTTGTGTAAAGATCCTATTATTTAAAAATATTGAGCTCATTTTCATGTGTATTTACTAGTAACTATATGATAGAAAAAATTTATTAGAGAAATAGTGGTGTATAGTTATATATATATTTAAATATATAAATGTATATATGGAAAGATACATTTATATAAATATAGATATAAATAGATTTAGTAAAATTTTGAGTAAACTGTATATTTGCAAGTCACTGTGTTTTGACAGTGATTAAATATTTAAAAATAGTTATAAGTTATATATATTAAACAGAGTGTAAGACTTAAGCAATGTTAAAGTGTTTTATTTTATTCCCATCGAAATACCCAAGATTAGGGCACACCTGCGAGCTGTCGCATTTTTGAAAGAGATTAATGGGCGGTCACAGGGGGTCAAAACCCCCCTGCAACCGCATTGGTTTTTGTTGTGTTTGTGTGTGGAGGGGACGGTGACCCCGCCCCTCCACAGAGCTTAAAGTTCTCTAGGGAGGCGGAGCCACCGCGCCCCCCCCCCCCCTTTTTTTTCCTTAATACGTTGGCAGACAGGCCATGGCACATTTCGGCCACTGTAACATTTAAACCCTGCACGGACCATTCGTATACCTTCGGCCCTGCGCATATTTGATTGTGGTTTCCACCGTTGGTTAATATATTAATATGTGTTGTAATATATACATATATATATATCTGTGTATATCAATTTCTCTATATATTCATTTCTCTATGTATACTGTGGAACAATATGACTGCTTTCTTTTATTAAAATATATATATATATATATTACCACATCTATAATTCTAGGTTCTTTATCCCTCTGTGGTTTTAAACAAAATAAAAACAGAGATATGCATATAGAGTAAATACAAAATCATATGAATATTTAAGTTCTGAGTTGCTTTACAAAAGACAAAAAGAGATTATAACTAGGTTAGAGAACAATAGAGAAAAAAAAAACATATTAGAAAACTTGTTAGAAATAAAAGCTTGGATGAACAACCTGTAGGAAAATTAGAAAATAAAACATAATAGAAAATTAGTAAACTATCTACTTGCTTGGATGATACCTCCCACTTGGGGAGGTACCATCCATCCACTTGCTCCTCAAAACCTGCAAGCCAACCAGAAAACATTAGCTAAGAAATGAGCAAATAAGAGAAGTTGAGTGCTTTTATAAAATAAACTTAGGGTTTGGAGCCCTAGTAGTTTAGTGAGTGTTTAGTCCTAACTTAGATTAGTGGTAATTAAACCCACTTAGTAGTGTTGAACCTTTTTGCTTTGGAATGTATTTGACTTTATTCTTTTATGTATTTAGTTAAATGTATTATGGGTTGTGCACTATAGTGGTAGATTAATGAATTTAAATCCTTATGTTTTTAGACTATGAGTTAATTCAAATTATTGGCATGATTGAAATTAAAGCCTTGTTGAGAGTATTTATATTTTATTGAAATAGTTGTATAGGGGAAATTATGTCTTTTAGTTTATTTTAAATTAAGTTGAGAAGTTTTATTTATATCTCGTTAATTAAATCATTAGTGATTTTATTATGCTTGTAGTATGTGCTTATTAAATATTTACTTTTCGAAATGTATGGGATGGGATTATTGTCGAAATTAAGTATTTAATTGTTATTTAAAATTGATTAAAGAGTTAGGTAGGAATTTTATTTTAAATCAATTTTGTACCCTCCTATAGTTGATGAGGTGGCGTTATGCTGCCGAAATCACTATAGGAGGTTTCTTATTTTCATTTTACACCGTTATGCTAGCAAAATTTCCCTAGACTTTATGTGGTTTATATAATTGTTATTATTAGTTTAATATTTCCTACCTTAGATGATTAGAGTGATTTAATTGGATTTCGAACTTTGTTCGAAATCGACCCACTTCATTAGGGTTTATCCAGGGTGGAACCCTGTGTTGGAATCCAACCCTCTCAACATTGCCTCTCACAACGTAAACCCCCTAGTGGCTAACATCGTAGGGTTACGATTGGAGATCGTATTACCCTGAACTTGATTGACTTCCCCGCCTACGGGCATTGCGCATAATGTTGGTTGCAGTGTCAACTACGTTGTGAGCTAGTGTCACCGTGCATGCATGTTGCGCGCAAGGGGGTTTTGTGGTGTCGGGGGGAAAAATGTTGATATTTCGTGTCATGACCACATGACAATTGTGGTCATGACATGTGGTTATCATGTCATAACCACATGGCGAATGTGGGCATGACACTAAGAGGCATCACCTTGGCAAATTACACTGCTTACAATGGAAATCCATGGAGGCCAGACGGGATTTTAAATTCCATTTTACCTTTGTTCTCTTCCTTATTGGTGGAAACGTGAAACAAAGCCTTAGGGTTTTATCCTTCACGGGGTAAAAATTTGCTTATATTGTGCTAGAAAAGCCTTCTTCCTATTATTTTTGACTGGATTTTCAATCTCTGGAGGAATACAAAGCTCAGAAACTTGATTTCAACATATCAGTTCCTATTATTATCCTTTCATTGGTTATTCTGTCTGTTACATGATAAAAATATGGTGGATAGGCATCATACAAATATTGGTTATATGATATCTATTCACAATATTGGTTGTATAACGTCTATGAATCAAATTTAATATTCATCAAAATTTCAAACACCAATCTCAAAAAGCAATTGGCAGACTTTCATAACTGAAAAACACACTATTTTTTTTAATTTGCTTAGATACTATTTTTTCAACAAAAATGCTTTGAACAGGTCACTCCTGACTCTGAATACATTGCCTTGCAAAGTTGCAGCACATCAGAACTGCACAGGAAAATTCCTGGTCCATGATTACTTGCATTATTGTCCCCAGTAATGCTATTATAGTCTGAACTCTGGGTGGTAGATCAAGAAACAGTACTTAGCCCCTTTACCCCTCATCAGCAAAGACCTGTTATAGAAATAAATCTGGCAGCAGAGTATAAGGAAGAAGAACTCGAGATGGTGATGATAGATAAAATGCAGAAAACTGATATCCATAATGGGTTAATGGAATCAGTTTGCATAGGCCAAGAATTGGACAAAAAGGATGAAACATACTTGGAGAAAATCATCAATATCTCACTCAGCTTCAGGATCAAGTTATCAACAAAGACTTGTCACATTGTGATTGCCTTTGGTAGAGAATCTCTGTTGACTGGAGCTGGTTCATTTCTCCTGCACATGGATGTCAGTGATACTGATAACACAGATGACACTATAGCATGATCCACTACTGCCTTGGGCCTTCTTGAAGAAATCAGAGATTGGTAAAAAGGTTTCTGGTAAAACTGTGTAAGCAGTGATACTGATAACAGAGAGGACACTATACATGCTCCACTACTGCCTTGGACCTTCTTGAAGAAATCAGAGATTGGTAAAAAGTTTATGATAGAACAGTGTAATCAGTGATACTGATAACAGAGATGACGGTATAGCATATGCTCCACTACTGCCTTGGGCCTTCTTGAAGAAATCAGAGATTGGTAAAAAGCTTCTGGTAAAACTTCATAATAAACTTACACTATTCTCATGGACTCAGAAAATCTAATGTTCATAATCAGAGTTCAAGTCAATAATGCCATTGTACATTAAAGTACAAAAGATTGTTGTTGATTGTCTCGGAATTAACATTCCAAAGGAACTTTGGAGGCCATTCTTGCCTAGATCAGATGACACCAATGACTGAGCAAGTAGGCTGAGAGAAACTTAAAAACATAAATTCCGTTTCCTTGTTTTTGCTTTGATCAGTTCAGATGATGACTTTTTGTTTCTATGACATGCTGTTAGATATTGGACGAAATTAGCTCAAATATCCAGCATTTTGGATATTGTGATCAGTTCAATCCTCCATGGTAATTCAGATAGGTTGAACAATGTGAATAACGTAGTCAACTAGTCAGGAAGTATAGGAGTTTAAAGTTCTTAGTCTGCGTTAGTTTAATGACTGGTATGGCAGAACTCTGATTGAGTGACAATAGGTATCTCATCTGGAGTGGCATGTATAACCTTTTTAATTTTTTTCTGATTCAGTTGAGGCCAAATAGATGCCTTGGAACTTCTAGCAACAAGTTAAAAAATCACAATAACAAACTATAATAAGATCATAATTAAAACAGTGCTTCTTTAGAAATAAAGGGCCTAATCAAAAAAAGGTTAAATTATAAGACATATGTCACCTGTAAACACATAGCAGCTGCCAGCGTATTTCGTATACACGTCAAGTAAGGCCTCAATGTATTTGCCTGCAGTATATAAGACAGAGCAAAACACTCTGAATGTGAAACATTCTTTCCAAAATTCAGTATTTAATTACAGTAAAAGCAAGATTTCGATGTAATGGCACAAAGAACCACTTAACCAATTGCTTCGTTGACAAAATCATTGCAAAGATCATAATGCTGAATTATGATTGTCTTGTTATGCTACAAGCCATTTACTAGCCTCCACAAATGTAATTAGCAAAATTAAGCAACATTTTTCTTTAATTTTCATAAATCTTTTGAATTTGAAAATATGTTCTCAAAGTGTAAATTGTTTCACATTTATCAGAGGAAGCAATCCTGATAATATTTGAACATGTTTTTCTTCCCGCTGAACTTTCTGCTACATTATTGTAAATTATTTCTAAAATAAACATTGAAAATTTCAATCTCATCCTTGATTTTCTTGAATTGTTGTTGCCAATGGTGCCAGTTTATAATTTCATCATTCCTTTATTTACCCTAAAAATAGGAAAAAAATTAAATGACTAGATTTACATCCAAAAGTAGAGTTGTTAATGAATATATAAAAACTTAGAATTGATCACTAACACTTGTAAAGTAAATTTTATTTAGCAAATCTGTAAAGATTAGCCCATAAAAATTTTCCAAGAATTCCAAGAATTAGAACTTGAATAATTACTTCAACTAAGACTTATCAAACCCTAACAATAAAGTTTTGCCTGAAATTTCCAGATTTAGTAATAAAGAAGTAAAGATTATAAACATCAAACTATAGCTGATTAAAGCCACTGTCTGAAATCCAAAGGCTAATGGCACAGTGGCAAAGGAGTGCATTCATAAAGAGGGTGACTCATATACAAATCCCTGCAACTCAATAAAGTGGTCCATAACTACAAATGACACCTCATAGTCATAGAGGTTGTGTTGTATTAGAATACATATTGATATAAGTGATGTTGGAGAGCATTGAAATCTGAGTAGGTGAGGCTGTTCAGTATTGAAATGCATGAGGTTATGGAAAATCGACATTAGGGAACACTATAAATATGCGACCCTGTGGAGTTATGTGAAATTGATTTAGACTGTGGAGTATTAAAAATGAGATATATTCATATTGAAATATGTGTAAGTGAGGTTGTGGAACATTCAAAATGGAATATATTGATTAATCATTAATGTACACCCAGGTGAAGTATTCAGATATGGGTGGTTGAAATTGTGGAGAACTCAAAATGGGGTACATTTGAAAATTTAAAACACAGTGTGTGCTGAAACATGTGTAAATGAAGTTATGGAGTATAGAAAATGGGATGCATTTATAAACATGTGAGGCAACGGAGCATTGAAATATAACTGAGCTTGCAGAGAATTAAGCCTTCATAAACATACACTCAGGTAGAGTTTTGAATTGAGGATATGCAAGCTTGTGGAAAATTGAAAACAGGGTGTAATTGGAGATGTGTGACCCAATGGAGTATTGAACTATTGGAAAATGAGTTTATAACTTTATGCAGTATTCATATATAGGCAAGTGAGGTTGTGGAGCATTTGAAAACAGATAAATCTGTTAATGTGCATTCCCACAGAGCATTGAAATATTGGTAAATGAGGTTCTAGAAAATTGAAAATAAGTAAATTTCAAAATGAACAGCTCATGAAATATTAAGATATGGATCAATGAGATTTTGGGCTACCAAAAATGGGGTGCGTTCATAAATGAGCAACCAATTTCAACCCAACTCCAATGATGCAGCTCATGGTCTCACCCTGCACAGCTTTAAGGCAGCCCACAGTCTCATAGCTACTCAAAAGCCTCCGCATCAAATTGGCAGAATCCGGGAGAAGGAAATGGTTGGTTTCATGTGGAAACTTTTGCAGGCCTTTTTGTGGGTAACGAATAGAATTTCGTTTTATATATAAAATATCAAATTCAAATTAATGATTCGAGAGAGAACACTTCCTACCAACATTAGAAAAATCACTTCAATAGCAGAGAATAATTTCTGCATTTGAAACCACTAGCCCGCATAATGAGGAGCTATTTTGTTTTAAACTAATCAATAGATCTTAGGTGAGGTTATGGATCAGCTTTGACTAGGTGTAGGTGTGAATTAAGCTCAAGTCAAATTCATAAAGACTAACCCTGAATGGTGTGGGATAAGTGGTAAAGGGTAAGCTTGGACTACATTCTTGTATGGAATGAGCTTGACTCACGTTTTTTAGATAAATTCTCAATGTACACCATTAAACCTAGGTCACTCTAGGTGATGCCCTATATTTGTTATACACTTTTAATCGTGTCCACCATTATCATTACACCATAAACCCTAAAGACATTTTCCTCGCAAATTGTACAAGAAAAATTAAAATGTTTTTAAGCAGAAAGAGAATAAAACCATTCATAAAATACACCTCCTCTATTTCCAAATCTGAATAAGATTAATTAGCGGCGAGAAAGAGAGAGAAAAAAAAGGCATTTGCAGCAAAGTCCCGCTGTAAATCTCCTCATCTAAAATTAAAACGAAAAATATGGTTTGCCTTAGAAGATTGAAAAAGCATTTCAAATAAATTAAGGCTTTTTTTTAGTTCTCTTTTGCTTTGAAGCTTTAAAAAATGAAATTGAAATGCATACCATTGATAGAAAGAGTCGATTACGCTGTCAAAATCGGTTACATTGCTTTGGGTAAGACTTTATGTGATTGTTCAGAGCAACCCTGGGCAATTGTCGTGCATTTCTGTGCCTTCAAAAACAATCTGTGAGTGTAAATTACTCGATTAATTGAGAAAGATATCATTGTCCTCGCAGATCAAAGTGGAAGTCGCCGTAAATGTAAAAAGATAAAACATTGTAAAGGAAAATCACCTTTCCTAAGTTTAATCTATACTAAGGCTACGGTCCCGCAGAGCAATTTAAATGAGATTAAAAAAAATTAATGAGAAAAATTAACTGGTAATAAAAAATAAAAAAATTAGATTTTAGTTTTGTTAATTTAAAAGAGACAAAAAAGGAAAGCTCTTACGTATGAGAGAAGCTTAACTTCAATGGAGCTTCTCATGATAATCCTAGTTTTGATAATCCTAGTTTAGTGGGTGTTGATATGTGTTATGGGCTATGTCTCATGTTTTTGTGTTGGGAGTATTGTATAATTTGGGAACCAAAACAAATAATGAAGTTGAATGGGAGACACTCTTGGCTAGTATAAATTGGGGTATTTTAAAGATTTTTATAATATTATATTGGAGGGGGGTTATTTAATTGTTATCAATTATTTGAAGAAAGTGCATTGTCCTAATTAGAAATTACTCTCTATTCTAAAGAGGTTTTAATTTAGAAAAATAGATTTGATTTTGCTGAGGTGGTAAATTGTTATAGGGAGAAAAATAAAGTGGGAGATATATTAGTCAACATAGGGGTGGATCTTTGTAATGTCTCCTCCCTAGAAAGTTGTGAGATGTCAAATTAGGATGGTCTTCCAAAATTTATCAAAGAAGATAGGTCAACGTGATTAATTGTTGCGTTCACCCTTCTTTGAAGGATGGCAATTATTTCTATTTCTACCATGTTTGTGTTGAAGGGGTTGCAGCATTTGGTGTGATGGCTTGCATGTGTAAAGGATTGATATGAATGGGGTTATTTGGTTAATGTGGTTTTTATTGTTACATTTGTTTTATAGTGGAGGTTGTCTCATGTATGGACACCCTCTATCTAGTTGTCTTGTATGCATGGTGTGTTGGTTTGTTATTGACAAGGTTTTTGGTGTTGTTAGTGTGGTGTCTGTGGCTAGTGTCAAGTGTTTTTCATGGCTAGGAAGGGTTTTAGCTTGCCTAAGAACCCTCTTAGAAAAGGGAGTGTGTCTGACCATAAGTTGAAAAAGGTTTTCAATTGCTCTAATCCATCCACGATGAAGGTGGTGAAATTCATCTTGGGTTCTAATGATATAATGGACAATGGCATGTTTTGCTCTTGCACATTTGTTCTAGTAGACATCAAGGCACTTTTGGAAACAACAATTCAAATTTAGTATGTGTGTGGTTGCCTAGAGGAGTTATTGGTGTGGTCAACGAAAGAAATTGAATAGCTTCTAGTTCAAGACACATAGGGTATGGAGCTACCTAGAAATATCAGATGTTTAGGTGAATAAGGTTGTGTGAGGAATTGATAGACCTCACAAAGGATGTGGTTAACCTAATGGATTTTTATTAAGATATTCATATGGTTATAAAAATATGGTCATTTCTCCCAATGGGCATACTCTTTTGCACCTAGAGAATGATATCTTAATTCAATATATACAACAAGCAAAGGCAGTTAATGGCATTAAGATGGAGAGCTTGGATGTGTCTATGAATCTATTGTTGGTTATGTTGAGGAATGTTCTAGTTTTTGGGAATGGTGTCTATAACAAGGTTTCTAATTGGTGGAATACAACTTCATCCAGTTAAGGACATAGCTTGATGGGGAATTGCTAAACTCCCCTAATTGTGCCTTGTATCTTTGTTGGTGATTTTTGTCCATACCTTATTAGTGTATGGCTTTTTTCTTTGGTATTGCTATGTTGTTAGTGATCCCCTCTAATGGTTCGGGTTTCATTTTCCTATTTTGTATTTCCTAGGGTTCATGTTTCTGGTTAGGTTTTCTTGCTCTCTACTATAGCCTTTTTCTCTAGTCTATGGTTATAAGATTTTGGTTGTACTTTGTACATCTTTTTAGATATAGGGTTAGGGTCCCTTAGTATATCCCTTGATCTTCTATCTAAATACAATAAATAGATTTATTTTTTAAAGCCATGCAAGCTACCACATAGACATGAAAGTCCCTAAGCTAGTGGAGGAAACTTACATCCCACCCTCCAATACTAGCTCTTTAAGTTTTCAGCTATAAATGTATGGCTCCTAATTTACAAGAAAATGTTCATTTTAATCCTTTAGCTGCCTTTTCAATTCCATGGGAATGACCTAAAAATAAAATAAGGGCCCAAGCCCCTTCCATGGGAACACATCCTAATCCAATAAGATGCATACAACTTAGCATAAATCAACCTAGAACAAGTAATTAAGAGCTACAAGAGTGGTAATTGAAATATTAAATGCTAAAGTAGGAAATTAAATATGAAAAGATGAAGGTACTTAGCTCTAAGAATGATGAAGATGAATAACTCTAATGTTGCACTAAATTCCTCTTATCTCAAGACTAAATTGGTTACTCCCTTTCTATACTCTACCTCGAAATTAGAATAGTTAATCAACTACATGAAGATTCAATTCTGTAATATCCCTTGCCCAAACTGATTGATTTTTTTTGCTCAAGGAATATTGTCAAACACTTAGTATGCAACCTTTCTCTTTTCTGATTTTTGTGTTTCAGATTGTTTGGTATAGTTTGAATGATGCCAAGATAATTTAGAATGATTGCAAATGATATTTACAATGCCTCTAATATGCAAATGCACTTCTTTTTGGTATTTTTCAATGCATATACATGAAAATTAGACATGAAATGCACACCTACAACCAATGGGCATTTTGTCAAATAATTGGCATGCAACTACTATGCTAATCATGTATGCTATTAGATGGACATTTCATCAAACAAATGATATGCAACATATATCTCCTTTATTGAATTCATTCCCAAGTACAATGTTGCTATGAATTTGCCAAGTCTAATTAGCTTACAATGATGACTACAGCAATGCCAAATCTGATTCTGAGTTATCACTTACAGCAGCAAAATTAAATGCCTAAGATGACAATGCAAACTACTAGTAGTTGCAAGAAAAACCTGATAATAGTGACGCCCAATGATGCTGAAGGAGAATAAACCAATATCCAAGGAAAGGAGTCCCTTCCAAACCTAATTTGAAACCTTCTCCCAGCTGCCCTGTTCACACCGGGACTGTAGGTTTACTGTTCATGTACTGTAGCGCTACTATAGCATACTATAGCGTAGCGTACTGTAGCGTACTGTAGCATACTATTCATGTCACTGTAGCGGCACTATTCACAGCACTGTAGCAGCCAATAGAAAAAACTCCTGATATGCAAATTAATACCTCCAAACCCTTAGTTAATACTGCAGATTTAAGCACAAATGAAAGGACTGAAATATCCCTTCCAATTTGCAACCCTTCGGAAGATATTTCACCACCTCAGTTATGCTAATCTATGGGAGTTTTCGTTCCCAAAGACCAAATATGCAGAAACCCTTGGCTCCACAAAACTTATCAAATGCAAATGACAATAATCGGATGCCTGGAAGCTTGCCTTGCCCCTTCCTTTATACCTTTTTAATCCCACTTCAGGAGGCTTCTAGAAAAATCTTATTATTTTATTTTAGTGACTTTAATGATATAATATTTATTTTAAGTCACTATATTAAATTAATTAAATATAAGGTTACCTTTTGATTTAAAATTAAGTAATAACCTTATGAAATAATTAATTTAATAATATCTCCCTTATTTCGTCAATTAGCCTTTAGGAGATAAAGGCTAAATTACTCATCATGAAAGTCGCTTAGGAAGGGGACATTACAAATTCTACAACTTTAGGTCATTTTTGCAAGCATGGATCTAATATGTTATAGTGTGCACTCGTGCTTTCTAATTCACATGAATATCTACTCTTCTTCTAAATGTCAAGGACTAGAAGTATTTATAAACACCTAGAGGAGATCACCAATTTGCAATGGTTGTGTTCTACTAGGTTGATTCCCTTGATAGAACCAAGTTTACAATCATAGAAATAATCGGGGATAGTAATATTTGGACAAGTAGATGCACTAAAATGATGAGATGGAGAATTAGATTTTTTGTAGGTGCTCCTATCAAATTGTTCCTAGCATTCTCGTCCTTAAATGTAAATAATATTCAATAATTTTTAGATATGAGAGGATGATAAATGAATGCACGTGTGTTGAATGCATTTAAATACAAGTATATAACAATAAATCATGCCAAACATGTACCAAGTTAACTCAAGGTGGGAAATAAATGGGTGGGAATTGGCCAAATTTTGAATTTAAGTTTTAAAATTTTGGGGGTCAAATCCACAAGGGTGTGGAAGTGATCTTGCACTCACTAGATTTACCCAAGACATTAAAGAAATAATATTTAAGTAGAGAATGAATGCCTAGATATGGGTGGCAATAATGGGCATTATAAGTGTAAAATATGTGGGAATATGTATAGACATGGATAAAATAGGAACAAGTGTGGGAGTATGTGTAAATAAGGTTGAGTAATAGTATGAGGGAAAGAGCACTTGACTTTACACAATAATGTGGCATTCGTCAATATGTAATTATGTTAAGTCACTCCATCAAAATGGGCTCCAAACTAAATGGGAATTTGTGTGGGTATGCAAATTTCACAATTATATTTTGCCTCCACTTTGATGTGCATGTAAATCCTATAATGATCATTTATCTCAAAGTATGTTTAAGCACTCACAAACATGCCTATAAAGTAAATATTAAAACATAAAAGGATATTGAGGTATATTTAAAGTAATAAAACCATCTAGATCTCACCATGTAAGTTCATCCTTCAACATGCATATTCCATATGAACTTGCAAAATGAGAGATGTGTCATGAGTTGCTTATGTCATGGAAGTAAAGACAAAGACAAGTGCAAGGTGAATTTTATCGTTATTAATCATGAAATAAAGAGGAAGGAGGGTATAGTTATAAAAAAATTACATATATGAAAAGTGGTATGATACTACTCTATCTGGTACAACTGCCATAGGATGACATGTATTGGACAGTATCATGTTATGTGATATGATCTATTTAGGCACAATGATAAGTCTTTGTGTATGCACTTGTAACTATATGCAATCTCAAAATAGGAGTGTTAGCGATAGAATATGTCCCTTCAATTTCTCACATCCATGGGATGCAAGGAATTGGAGGAGAGGGAAAAAGTACATGGAATGTAAATGTAAGCCAAGGATGCAAGCATAGAAAACAAACACATGGAATGTAAATTTAAGCTAAGGATGTAAGAGTGGGAAGGAAAAGTAGACCCCAAGGACCATCCTTCCTTTAGGAAACTTTTCTAAAAACTATCATTTACTATTCATTATGTTAGGATTGCCCCTTTTACCAAAAAATGATCACCCATTTTGAGAAAGAGAGCCCTTGGAATTTTGTAGGATCATCCCTTTTGCATAGGATTTCCCCTTGTGAAAAAAAAGTGATTTTGAATTGGGAATAGGCCCATTTTGAATAGTTGGTTCCTATTTGACTCCAAGATCATTTCCAGACATGGTTTGGGCTTCCCATAATTATCCTACACCTTATTCTACCCCTAGGGTTAAGATGTATACATTAAATATGCTTACCAAGGGAAAAAGATCAAGTTCCCATACATTGTCCATCAATACAAACCAAATGATTGAAGCACAAAACTACCCACAACTCCTACACCTAAAATGTTGTGTGAAATAATTCACACTAATGGAATATGATGTCCCTAATCACCATAATCATTTATTCAAAACACCAAAAATCAACTAGAATTTTATTCTTCTTGCAACTAGTTAACAAGCCTACTCTACCATGCAACTACTCCACCTATGTGATAGAAAAATTTGAAATACATGTATGTTGTGGCACCGTAGATTGGGCCACATAAGTAAAAATGTTTTGAAAACTATTATGAATAAAAAATTGTTGGATGGTTTCTTATATTCTGATGAGCACTTTGATTTTTGTGAGCACTATGTGTTTGGTAAATAAAATAGAGTACCATTTTATTTAGAAAGTAATAAGGCAAAAGATAAATTAGAAATTATTCATACGAATGTGTTTGGTACAGTGGATAATGATTCAATTGGAAATTCACGTTATCTTGTTACCTTCATTCATGATGTGTCTAGATTTACATGGATTTACTTTATGAAGCATAAATTTGAAGTTTTCACTAAGTTTAAGGAATTTAAAGTCTTAGTAGAAAACCAATCAGGATTGAAAATAAAAGTATTTGAGATCTGGCAATGGAGGGGAATATTTCTCTAAGGAATTTGTTGAGTTTTGCAAGCATGTAGGTATCATTAGACAAAATACAACTCTATATACACCACAACATAATGGTGTTGTAAAAAAGATGAACGAAATATTTATGGGAAGAGCCAGAAGTATGTTGAGTGATGCACAGTTGGACAAATGCTTTTGGGCAGAAGTTGTAAGTACCGGTTATTACTTGATAAATAGATCTCCTTGTAAGGCTCTTGATTCAACTCCTTATGAACTGTGGGTAGACAAGAAACTTTAAGCTTCACATTTAAAGGCTTTTTGATGTGAGGATTGTGTTCATGTGCCTAAATAAAAGCATTCTAAGTTGGATCTGAAAGCATAGAAATGCATCTTCATTGGATATGGTGAGAATGTTAAAGGTTATAAGCTTTGGAATCTTCTAACCAAGAAAGTTGTCCATTCTAGAGATGTGATTTTCAAGGAACTTAGAGCTATTTTGGATCTTGTACAACCAGAAGAAAAAGAAAGGAAAGGGATAGTGCATTTTGTTCTACAGCAAGAAGATGCACATCAAGAAGAACATAATGATGTATTTGAGGATGATGAAGAAGAAGAGGGTTCAAGTGAAAGTTCTAAATAGGAATACTCTGTCATTATAGAAGAAGTTGAGCATACATAAGAACAAGAGGAAAATCCCTTACTCCACCCTTGAGAAGATCCACAAGATAATGGAATCTAGTTGACATGTATAGTCCACCATATTTTTGGTGTGTATTTTCTATGTTAAGTAATGATGATGAACCTAGATCCTACAAGGAAGTTATTCTTGCATATGATAGTGAGTCTTGGAAACTAGCCATGTAAGAAGAGATGATGGAATTAGACTCTTGTTATACTTGGGATCTTGTTCATTTTCCCAGAGGAAGGAAGGCCATTGGATGTAAGTGGGTCTACAAAAAGAAGTTTGGAGCAAAGAGTTCGTTGGAAAAGTACAAGGCTAGACTGGTAGCCAAGGGCTACTCCCAGAGAGAGGGAGTTGATTTTGGTGAAATCTCCTCTCTTGTTGCTAAATTATCTTCTATTAGATTTCTTTTGAAATTGAGCAAATGGATGTTAAAACTGCATTTTTGCATGGAGATCTAGAAGAAGAAACTTGTATGCAACAATCACAAGGATTTGAGGTTAAAGGGAAAGAACACTTGGTTTGTAGGTTGAAATAGTCTCTTCATGGTTTACATTAGGTATTGTATGTTGAAATTAGTCTCTTCTTGATTCTTGTATGTTGAAATTAGGTATTGTGAGAAGAAAAGAAAATCATTGTGTTTACATTAAGAGTGTTGATGATCATATACTAATTGTTGCCTTGTGTGTGGATGATATGTTATTTTTTAGTAACACTAAAGGTATGATTAGAGAGCTAAAAGCTCAACTTTCAGCTACATTCGAGATTAAATGTCTAGGTGCAACAAGGTATATTTTGGGAATTGAAATTAGAAAAGATTGAGGTAATAAAAAGCTTTGGTTATCTCAAAGTAAGTATGGGAGCACTATTTTGCACAAATTTAATATGTAGGACTATAAGCCAATTTGAATTCCTTTACCAGTTGGCACTAAGCTTACATTAGATATGTGATGATTTTGAGGATACGTCTAATGTGTCACATGCTAGTGTTGTAGGAAGTTTGATGTATGCAATGGTATGCACTAGGCCAGATATTGTCCAAGTAGTGGGAGTTTTGAGCAAGTTTATGTCTAACCCTGGTAGAGAGTATTACAATTATGCAAACAGGACATTAAGGTATTTGCGTAGTACTTTTGATTACTATTTGGTTTATTCTGGTACTAACAGTGAGGATAAGACATTGGACATACAGGGTTTTGTTGATGCAGATTGGACAGGTGACTTAGATAGTCAAAGGTCCATTAGTGGCTATGTGTTTACTCTATTTAGAGGAGTTGTGAGTTGGATGAGTAAAAGGTAGCTCATAGTTGCTTTGTCCACCACTGAAGCAAAGTATATGGATACTACTCATGTCTCTAAGGAGGCAGTATGGTTACAAAGATTGTGTACAAGTATTGGTTTTGATTGTATGACAATTCAGATTGGTTGTGATAGCCAAAGTGCAATTTGTTTGGCCAAGAATCCTATGTATCATGCTTAAACTAAGCATGTGGATGTTAAATGTTGTTCAAGAAATGGTTGCAAATGGAGAGATTGAGTTGAAGAAGATTGAAACTTAGGTGAATGTTGTAGATTATCTTACCAAACCTATGAGCATAGAAAAGTTCACTTAGTGCAGGGAGGCCATGAGCCTTGTTTCTTGTACTTGGTTGAATTATGTTTTCCTATGGTTTTAATTACAATGTATGATGTCAAGTGGGGAAATGTTAGGATTAATATGTCATCAACCTTGTAAATCTAATTAATTTAACTACTCCTATTATTGTAATTGTAAATGCAAACAAAAGGGAAGTAGGTGTAACACCCACTCTTATTTAACAGATTATAAACTTACATATAACATAATTTTAGCAGAAATAATAACTAACACAGTATCGAATGCAATAAAATTCAAGTTTACAACTAACCTTCATTTTCAACTGAAATAATCTTTTCTAACAGAATACATGTAACCAAGAATAAATTAACTTTCTTCAATGAAATTCAAATATTAAGATAGGAAGAGAGATTAAGAAAAGTACAACTTGAATAGCTTCCTGCTAATTTGATTGTAGATCCTCCTATGGATTTTGGAAAAAGGAATATCAACAAGGGTTTTATCCACCCAACCAAGACCAACTGGTCTCCCGTGCTTCTTCAACTGAAGAAACTCGACCCTTCACGAGGGTGATTAGCAAGGAATCTAATAACAACAATATGCCTCTAAGCATGGTGTCAAGAACCTATACCTCCTTATAGATCTTTTCCCTATAGGTACCTCCTAACTAGAAAGATCACTCTGATCAGTGGTCTATCTGGTACTTGATAACTGACAAATGCCTACTTTACATCGTAACCTTGGCCAAGGATTTTTAATAATTATCTGACACTACTGTGTCGTCATTATTCACCCTTGCTCGGCATTGACTTTATTTCATATGTTTCTTTTTTGTTATAGGTTTGGACGAACAACTGGTATAATTCACTTGACATGCTTACATATTTATAAGAGATTCAACATAAGAAAGAGAGAAAGGTATCCTTTAACTCAGTGACTGAAGTCAAATCTCTCAATGAGCATATAGTATATATATATGAAGACAAATACTTCTGTAGATTCAAAGATTTGGAATTGAAAGACACATACGGATTCAGGAGATTCATGCATGAATCGTAGAATAGAAAAATATAGAGTAATAAAATGAAATATAATCAGGAATAGCTACAACTATCCAAAATAATGCATTTCTATCCATCGCATGATGAACTATAATATATTGAAAGGAGCCATTGTCTTGCCTAATTAAGCTTTTGCAAGTCGAAGCTAAGGAATATGCGACTGTAAAGACAAATTCTGATTGCCAGACTGGTTCTTGCTATCGCTCCTATGATATTGATTCGACAGAGTAAGAAAAATATGAAGCTCACGCATAAGGAAAATATGATTCAAATTTCTGAGTTGCAGTGATGAGAACACTCAAAGAATGCAATCAATGTTCATAGTCTAGCTCACTAATCCTGCGAATGCTTTATGGAAAAGGGTGCGAATGCTATTTTTTTTTTCAAGATTGAGTGAAGAATGACGAAGAAAAGGATGAATGCCAACAAATATAGGCCGGCCCACTCCTTCCCCCGTTCGCATGCAAGAAGGAATGTTTCCTTCTTGTGTGCGGGCGGAGTGGAGGAGTTACATACAAGACTCCAGCTCGCACACCACTAAGTGCTCCTCATGAGGTGAGCTAAAAAATATATATATTATTTATTATGCATGAGGAAAATAATTCTTACCAACTTGAAATATATATACGTACATGTATGTGCCTTGGCCAAGGCTACGATGATATAGTTGTCTAGAGTTAGACTTAGACAATATTGTTGTTTTTCGATTCTTGTAACCACCCTCTCCCTGTTGATATCCCTTTTTTCTTGTCACTTGATTTGTCCTGCAAACACTTCAACAATTAATGAAGGTTAAATCTTTTCCTTGATACGAACATTAATATATATTATATCCATTCATCCATTCTCACATATAATTGAAAAATATTCACATATAAAAGAAAATCATTCTCACATAATTATACACCTTATTCAACGAATCAATTCATATTCACATGAAAGTAGTTATACACACTAACAACATAACCAACATTTCATTGTTCAGTGGAAGGGGATGTAACAGTAGGATCCACCGACTACAATATTACTTTAATTACGATGACTATAATATTTATTTATTTTTATCTCAGATAGTAAATGGGTAAATATGGGGCATCCAAGTTCATTAATTGACTTATGACGGGTGTAAGAGCATCTTCTATTGTTGGAGTCTTACATATTGTAAGGAATCAATTAATTTGGATAGTTATGACAGATTATGATAGATGATCTTATGACAACCTGTAAGAGGCTATTATTAGCCAATTACCGAATTCCTAGAGGTGGGGCATGGGATTTTGGTAAAAATTGGGTGCACCATTTGGGTAAGTGGTTATGATAGATGTCATATTGTATTTATTGTTGGAATCTTCGACCACACAAAGTGGGCATTCAATTTTGTTAGATATTGAGCACCATTTTATATGTCATTTTTTTCTAAGAGCTTGATTATTTAATAAAAGCTTCAAAGTGCATTTTGTACGAGAGTTGTTTACTTACAGATACAAATGTATAGTTGGATTGGATGCAAGAATGAAAGAAATTGATGTAGTATAATTTCTTTGCAAATAATACAAATTTTCTCTCTTTTCTAGGTGGGATTTTTTTTTATGAAAGAGTTTTCTCTACGTAAATCTCTATGTCATGTGTATAGCTTTTGAGTATTTCTGATTTGTTTGTTTCTAGTTCATATCTCCATTGATATTATATAGTTTATATTTCATATTTGCAAGTTTATTTTATATTTCCATATTGTAGTGGTTTCTTTCATTTCTAACATAGACATGAAAGGAATTCAATTATAATATCACATTCAAGAGCATCACAATGCATCTAACAAGTCCACCAACACTAGTATTTGCATGCTAGGTCACAATCAATCCAAAGCAACATAATTTTGACTCACAAGGTGATGGGTCACACCTCCAACATGCATCATGGAGTCCTCTAACATCTAATGTCATATTAGGAATACACCAATGTAATGTAAAAATATTCTTACTATTTCAATATTTATTTAATTAGCAATAAATATCAAGAAGAATTCAATTAGTGACTTAGGTCATTACCTAAATATTATATCCTATCAATGCAAGGCTTCACTTCCACATGATGACATGCATACTTTGAAATAAGATATGCACATAATCAAGAGTACAAAATTTAAAATACATTCCATGGAAGAACATACTCAAGTGGTCAACACCATAAGCATGATCACTTACACATTATAGAGCTTTATGACATTTATGAAAAGTATAGTTGGGGAATCTAGTCCTAACCAACTAAATAAATCCTTCAATGCAACAATTTATTTTCACATGCCAACATGCATATTATGGAAAATGATGAGCATGTACTCAGGGAAACAAAATGCATGATTCATTATTGCTAGCATTTCAAAACACATCATTCTTCATGAATGCCATGCATATGATCAAAACACAAATTTTTTATTGAATTTCAATATGTGTAACTCACTAAGAAAGCATACAATGCTTCATTCAATAAATATACCAACATTATTATACCTAACATTCTAGAATAAGTTCAATGATAGCACTCAAATCATCAAGAAAGTTCATCACACACATTGGATAATGACTAGTAAAATATAGGTCTAACCATTCCCCTAAATGATATACTCCAACATGCAACCACCTGGAGAAAATAACACAGAACAAACACATCATATACAAACACACACAACCAAGACAAGTCCTAATGCACACACAAACAACCTAGAAATTTCAATGTTTCAACCTAGGTGCTTTGATACCAAATATAATGCACCAACCTTATGCTAAGAACATTAATAAAAATAGAAACAAGTACACCAAGCCTCATGGTGGAGAGATGTTCTTCCACAAGCTATAAATTCATATTTATGTTCTTGTCAGCTTCCTCTGCAAGATAAAAGTGTCAAAGTTGAATCTCTTCAAGAGAATGTGTCCCTTTCCTTGGCAAATTCTTTCGACAAGATTGCAAATTTATGTTCTTCCCAGCTTCCTCCACAAGATCAAAATGACAAATCTGAATCTCTTCAGGAGAAGGAGGATTCTCTTTCCATGGCAAATTCTATTATTAAGATTGAGGTTCTTGAGGAAAAGGTAGATCAAGAGAAAGAGGTTCATCCTAACATCTCTTCTCAGCCATCCTCTTTTGATGTTGATACTAAAGATGGTTCTTGGACCCTTGTCCAAAAGTGAAAGCAAGACCTTTTAGGCCCCCATCAAATGCTCCTACATTCCCAAACACCATTGAGGGGCAAAGAGAAAGCGTAATGTAGCCTTTTTGGCATCTTTTGCCAGTTGCTTGTGCCTAGCCTATTTGTATCTTCTTTTTAATTAATAAATTTTGTTTAGGTGCTTGCCACCTTTTACCTACATAAAAAAATATTAATAGAAAATGAATGAATAGCAAACTTTTTGTGTTACAATTGCAACACAAACATGTCACAATGTATAATGACTTAACACTATTGCAAGACTACCTCATAGTGAGGGCCAAACAAGAAGATAGAGTTTCCTTTAACATGATAGTAGGGGAATAGGAAGAACAAAAGGAAATGAGACACAATTTCCTAATCAAGAAAGATCCTATCCTCAATTCATCCTCTGGTTTAACCATAGGACACAACCACATATTGAAAACAATGAAGATATGATAATCAAACGTTAAGCTTTCCTACCAATGAGATAAAATGACAAGGAGATCTAAGATCTTATCTTAGTCTAGAAAGGGACTAGTTATTTTCACTCAAGGGCACAAGTATGACACAAAAAGACAATAACTAAAAAATGGACATAAAACTTGATGAAACCAGGTTGATGGGTGTAGTGTTGTAAATTATGCACTCTCACAATTTCTTGCTATGTTTGGAGTCCACTTTAGTGTGCACTCCCCTACCATGTTTTTAGTATCATTTTACAACCTTAATCTTACCCTCAACCCACAAAGGTGATTCTTAGTGTGTCTTTAACCTTTTTGCTTATCCTAGACAAAACCATAAAAGTGCATGAACCTTGGTAGTGCCTCAAGTTATTTGAACTTTCCAAAATTGAAGTTGCTTAGACACTAGCTCTTGGCGTAGATGTCTACATAGTGCACTAACTATTGGCAAGAGACACTATATGGACTCATGAATGTTGTCATTGATGGAAACAAAGGTTATCCCACACATCTGCAGGACATGATGAGTCTTTACCGGAAGTCAGATTGAAGAAGTGTTGAGGTCCAGTAAGCAAGAACAGAGCAGTAAGTAAGGTCTGACAAATAGGTCCGGATCTCTCAGAAGAAGTATCTCAGTGAAGTGCGGATTTGGGGAAGTCAAGAGGAGTATATTGAATAATAGAATCCAAGGATTTAGCCTCCGGTGTTGAAAGAATGAAGAGATATGAATACTTGAGTGTCGGGTTCCTGATTGACAGTGAGAACAGAGGAAGAACTGACTGGCAGAACATCAGACGTTATTTCAGATGTGTTTTTGATAATGGTAAAGGTTATTAAGGCATAAGTTATGATTGGCCAACATGATGGATGACTTCTACAAGTATATCCTTGATCCGCATTACTTGGTATGCAAGGATTCAGCCGACAGATCAGAGTTTAAGGAAAGTATTGACTATTTCGGATGCCGACTAGAAAGGTGATGAAATCACTTTTGCGGATATATATACAAGAATGATTTAGATGTGAAGGTGTGTGTGGTGTGTGAAATGTGTGAAGAAAAGCAAAAGAATAGTGTGAAAGCAGAAAGGAAGGTCCGGTATGTGAAAAGATAGTAGCACAAAAGAAAAGGAAGGATGAAGTGCAGCAGATCAGTTTATTGAGCCTAACCGGAACTGAACTCCAGCATATGTGGATGCTTCTCATCAGTTCAAGGATCTTGTTATTATTCTTACAACTTGTAGACAGTGAGTCTCTTGTAGGCAGTGAGCCTCTTGTGAGCAGTATGCTTGGTCAGTGAGCCCTAATTGGCAAGTGCCATTTTTGCATTTCTATTCTTCTAACAGAGAAAACAATCTTGGGTTAATCACCCCATGGTTTTCTCCCTTAACAGGGTTTCCACGTCAAAAATATTGTGTCATGTGTATTTCCATTTCATGGTTATGTTTGCTTAGTTGAATTGATGTTGCATTAATCATTAAGAAAGTTTAGAAAACTAAAATAACTAAGATAACTGATTCACCCCCCCCCCTCTCAGTTATCAACACTAACGTCCCACAAGTGTTTATTTGTTCATCAACTATTTTTAGAAGTTACATTTTAACTTATGTGGCACTCTGAGTTTTTCTTGATGCTTATTCGCACCCAAATGATTCCTTTTCCAAAAAAAATTCCTCTTGGTTTTTCTATAAAACCCCCTCGATTTGCCATTCAAAAGGATGGAATTCACATGCTAGTGAAGCTATATCAAAATCAATACTCACCATTATCGTACTCTTGCATTTTCTTACTCCATTTCTCTATTGTGCTCATTGTTTACTTGAGATCATTACAAGTGTTAGATTCATGTGATTATACTTTGATTTCCTCGTATTCTCTAAAAGGTTCTTGTTTGAGATCACTGCCCTTCCAAGTAGCCTTCACTTTTTTCCTCGAAGTGATAACCTCCCAATGAGGCCCTCGTAATTTCTCTCCTTGTCTTTGTTGATCCATTTAGATTGTATTATCTTTGTGGGTTGATTCTCATTTTTCTACTTCCTCATAATTAGAATACTCGTTACATCTCATCTCCTTGAGTAGATTAATCATATTTCATTTATATATCTCATCAATCTTTCTTGTCACTGCTCATAACAATTCTAGATACACTTGGAATTAAAGAACACACTTTATTTATCAATCAATCAATATCTTTGGTTGTTGTTGGGGTGGAAACATAAAAAATGGGGCTTGACTTAGGCAAGCTCCTATACAACCCAACCCTCTCTTTCGTCATTGTGATTGCAAGTTACGCGAGGAAGAATTTTGAGTGCATGAGTATTTTCTTCTTCCCCCTTTGTCATCATTTCCTTTGTTTCACTTTTGTATTATCATTTCTAGTTATTTCCATCATCTTTGATATTTTGTGTAATAATTATTAGATTATGTGTCCATAGGCAAGTCTTAAAGCTTGTGCAAATCTGTACATGTCTAAAATTCTAGTTTTTTCTATTGTATGGACAACAACATGACATGCAAATGTCCCCATGATGCATTGTCATCCTAGATAGTGAGGTTGTCGACCTAGTGCCAGGGTCTCTATGATTTTACATTTCTATTTCTATATTCCTTTATGTAAGTTATTTTATCAGTTTTTGTATTTTTCCAATTTTCTTCCATCATTGTTAGTTTTAGTTAGTCATACTTAGTTATTTTTCACTCTAGTAGCAACAAAGGGATTTATCCCGGACCTTCTTATTCTTCTAGATTGGATAGTAGCGAGATATACATCTTCGTTGGCTAGTATCCTAATGTTTACATAGAAGATTATTCTAGTTATAAGTAATTTAGTTAGAATCAATTTTCATCTTAAACATTTTGGTGAACCTGACATGTGATCTTAAACACTTATAAACTATAAAAACAAAACATTTTCATTTCTCTTTAACACAAACTTCTCTCTTTCATTTATATGAACAATTCTCTTTCTTCCAATCTTTGAATCTTCGAGTACTTGTGCATTGCAGAGCTCTTACTAGTTTATGAGATTCACAATGCAGTGCTCTAACTCTGACTTTACCATCTATAGAAGTTTAAGGTTATTCATGGCTTCCCATCCTATTGGTATCTCTATTTCCACTCAACTAAAAAATGATATCTTTAACTTCTCGATGGGTAATTCATGAGTGCAATCACCTATCTTTTCTTTTTCCAACACAACTACAATCCTTGGCCTATAATCTTTTGGAGAGCCTTTTGACCCAGACACATCTATGGCTCACGTGCCCCAAGCCCAAATCCAAACATTGGACAATCATTTGGATGACTATCGAGATTATTTGGGTATGGAGCACCTAGTTGGTTAGGTTGTCCCTCTTGTCAAGGCCTTTTGAAAATTGTTGA
Source organism: Cunninghamia lanceolata (assembly GCA_027924645.1). NCBI lineage: Eukaryota > Viridiplantae > Streptophyta > Pinopsida > Cupressales > Cupressaceae > Cunninghamia > Cunninghamia lanceolata. The sequence continues at coordinate 21,540,078 of BSBN01000237.1, read as the reverse complement.
CCAGTGATCCACACGGTGTGGATCTTCTATGTTGTCTAGCTCACATCGTGAACAACGATGTTCTAATGTTATCTAGCTGCACAAAAGTAATCAATGAGTCGCATTCTAATATATCTAGAGCTCAACTATTGATGCCTATGCCAATTTATACTACATCTACATTCACTTCTTCTCACACTCTTTGAATGTCAACACGAATTCCATTGGAATGGTTGGGAACCCCCTAAATCAATATGGGTTTATTCCCCCTACATCTTTATCATTTACTTTTCTTGGTACCAACCTTAGAGTCTCCCAACAACCTAGTAACTTTATTCCATCTGCCACACAAGCTCAAGCCACACAAGCACAGTCTACTCATACCCCTGATCCTGCCATTACCCAACTTCTCTAGAACATAAACTCTCTTCAACAACAATTAGCCAATATGTCCACATCCACATCCCAACCAACAATCCCCTCATATTACACTAGAATTCCTATGTATTTATCCATTCTTGCTTCCCCTCTTCCCCAAAACTTTAAAGCTCCACGTTTTAAAAAATATAATGGTAAAGGAGATCCACATAATCACGTCTCAGCATTCACTGCATTATGTAGTGATTTTATCTTTCAAGAATTTCTTCTAGCAAAATTTTTTCCATGGTCTCTCAAAGGTACCACATTGGATTGGTTTTGCTTTGTTCTTGATCATTCTATTAATTCTTTTCAAAAACTTATAAATCAATTTCTCCAACACTTCCAGGCAAACATCAGATTGTAGGTCACATTTATTGACCTCATCCACTATAGGCAGGGAGTGCAGGAGAAAGTTGCTCATTTCATCGGTTGTTATCAAGCCTTATTCTCTCAAATTCCTTATGCACTTTCAGATTCTAGCATGCAACAAGTTTTCTTTAGAAACCTGTAGCGTCAAATCCAAGATAAGATTATGTTGATGTGTTACCCTTTAATTATGCATTTGTGCACGACGCTCCACGACTACCAACAATTAGTCAACTGATATGAGGAGTCTTCCTCATAGGATCTTGTTGGGAAATTTGATGCCGCATCATCATTTACAAGTTACAAGAAAAATAAAAATTTTATCAAAATCAATTCTTCAAACAATATTCAACAAGTAGGGGCTGCTACATCGACCTAAATTGTTATGGCCCCCTCTTCTCAAAACAAACCCAAGACTCAACAATTCACTCCCTTATTCAAGTCTCTCTATACCACAATGCAATAGCTTCTTAATAACAACCTTATCCAGTTGGCACCAACTCATCCTACTGATACAATGAAAACCCTACCGCCCTGTTATGACTTGAAGGCCTTCTGCTAGTTCCAAAAAGTGCTTGGACATGACACAGAGAGATGTATGCATCTTAAACATCATGTTCAAGACCTCATCAACCAAAACATCATCCAAGTCTCTAGTGTGAATGACAGAGGTAACAAATCCATTGCTCCACCCAACCAAAACCTACAAATTTACACAAACCTATTGTTGCGTCACTCTACAAATGTGATTGAACTTCCACTGATTCCTATGACAACTACCATGACTGCTAATGAGCCTTCAACCTCTTTAGCCAAGATGATTGAAATGGTGGACGAACACCCTTGCCCTAGTCAAGTGTGCTCTATTCTCGAGCCAATCATCTCCTTTACACCCATAAATGTGCCCACGCATATCTATGAAGGACCTCTTTACATCACCACCCTAATCAATAAAAAGCCCACCAAGGGCGTATTAATTGACCCTATGTGTATGGTGAACGTAGTTACAAATGAATCTCTATACGTGCACGAGCTCTATCAGGACAAGTATGAGAAATTAGAAGTCTAAATATAATTGCATGATGGGTCTTCTCGCCAAACCATGGGTTCACTTACCCTTTCTATCTAGGTTGGACCAAAAACCCTAGACATTACTTTTTCCATCATCCCTACCTTAGACCAATTCCGCGTGAAGTTGGGCCATCTATGGCTCTCTTCCATAAGAACGGTCCCCTTTGTGATCCACAAGTGCCTGAAATTCACTCGTGATGATTAGGTTCACACTATATATCATAGTGGTTCAAACCACTTGTGTTACGAGGTAATTTATCCTTGGATTACTTTTTGCTAATCTTAACTGAACCATTACCGCCATGCAATGATTTCCACATTTCTTTTGTATTAAAAGTTCAAAGCAAATTGCATAACTCAGTTTTCTGTCAGTTCCTCCTCCTCTTTACATCACCACCCTAATCAATGAAAAACCCACCAAGGGCGTATTAATTGACCCTATGTGTATGGTGAATGTAGTTACGAATGAATCTCTATACATACACAAGCTCTATTAGGACAAATACAAGAAATTAGAAGTCTAAATACAATTGCATGATGGGTCTTCTCACCAAACCATGGGTTCACTTACCCTTTCTATCTAGGTTGGACCAAAAACCCTAGACGTTACTTTTTCCATCATCCCTACCTTAGACCAATTCCATGTGAAGTTGGGCTATCTATGGCTCTCTTCCATGAGAACGGTCCCCTTTGTGATCCACAAGTGCCTAAAATTCCCTCATGATGATTAGGTTCACACTATATATCATAGTGGGTTCAAACCACTCATGTTACGAGGTAATTTATTCTTGGATTACTTTTGGCTGGTATCAACTGAACTATTGCCACCATGCAATGATTTCCACATTTCTTTTGTATTAAAAGTTCAAAGCAAATTGCATAACTCAATTATCTGTTAGTTCCTCCTCCTCGACCCAACCAATTGCTATCCCTATAGTCCATCGATATTTGATGGCTATTTATGTCTCTCCTCTTGCCCCATAAGCAGAGAAGGGAAGACAACCCAAATCGAGTGATGATGCAGGAGCATCCAATGGTGTAAAGGCAATCTTGCACCACCCAAAAAGATGTTGATTCAAAATCATTAAAATTGTTTTATTTCTTACCATAATTAGTATTTTTGGTTCCATAATCACTTTAATAAAGATGTAGGACTTTCAGTTTTTCCAAACTGCTAAAAATAGCAAATTGCTATTTTTGGAAAGTTTAACTGCTATTTTTGGAAAGTTTGCATTTGGGCATGAATAGAAGCAAAAATTTACAGGAAGCTTCATAAATGAAATATAAGAGCTTTGGCAAAGGAGTCAGGCAAAGATCATTTGTGATATGAAAGATATTAAAGTTTTCATTTTTCAAAAACCCCTAAGAATTTATGAAATCAAATATGAGGCACTAAAATGTCCCATAACATCCTAAAAAGTTGACAAAATTCTATTTTCAATTTTTGGTGTGATAGTTCACTTCACGAGCTTTCCGGTGCTTCAAACGGTTCGTCAATCAGACAATTGGATCAAAAGTTATGCTTCCCGGAAGTTGACCTATTTTTGGAGGGAGATGCAAATTTCAAAATTTAGTTGTTGGCTGTCAAAAAGGGCTATTTATGACTATTTTTGGGAATCATGGGTAGTAGTAGAGTTAAGGGGGAAAGTTTAGAGTCAAGAATAGGCGGGAAAACAAAAAACCTAGCTGATTTGGGGTTACAGAAGGCTAAAGATTCCAGAGCCTGAGAATAGGTAGCTAAAATGTGTTGCAGCCTATAGAGGATTAATTCCTCTTATTGTATTTGAGCTTCTGTAATGTAACAAGTTGTCCAAATCAATAAAATAATATTCTATTTTCTATGTGCAATTTATGTTGTTGTGTGTTTTATGATTTACCCCTCTTCATCAAGTGGTATCAAAGCAAGGGTTCCTAAGTGTGTAGATAGATTGTCGACCGTGAGGCAGTTTGCACCAGGACCCGAGGTTGTGGGTTTGCTATGGAGATCAAGATGCCTCCACAAAGAAATCATATTAAGAGGAATGCTTTGATGAAAGAAGTTTTTAAAGCTCTGCAAAGGCAAATCGATGCATTGCAAGAGGAGTTGTGAAGAGGGTTTGAGCCGATAACAAGAGAAGAAAGCGAAGATGAAGCTGAAGAAGAGCTATCTGAGGAAAAATAAGAAGTTGCAGGAGATCTTGTAGAAGTTAGGTTATTAAGGGTTATTTCAAAGATCAGAAAGAGGCCTAGGGTCAAAGTTTCTAACTATTTTGGAGATTTGAATCCAAAACAGCTTATTGATTGGATTAATGATATGGAAGAATATTTGAAGTACGAAGATGTGGAGGATCTAGAATGGGTCAAGTTTGCAAAAAAAAAGTTGAAGGGTCATGCCAGTATTTGATGGAAGGATGTCCAATTAGAGAGAAATAGGAGAGGAAAAGGAAAGATTATCGGATGGGATCAGATGGTGGAGAAACTAAAGAAGCAATTCATTCCTATGGACTATGAGATGGAGTTGCTGAAGAAGCTATAAGGATTGAAGCAACGTAACAAGTCTGTTAAGGAGTATACAGAAGATTTTTATAAAATTACCATCAGGACAGGCCATGCAGAGGCCAACAAAGAGAAGGTAGCCCGTTACATTAATGGGTTAAGGCCAAGTATTCAAGAGGAGTTGAGCCTGGTCAAAATGACCACAATAGAAGATGTGTACCAATTTTCCCTGAAGGTGGAAGAGAAGTTGAATAAAAGATTTGAAAGCAAGGAAAGAGGAAGAGGTCAAGGCAGAAGGACTGGTGGAAGATCCTATGGAGGTCGAAATGAAGATCAAAAGATAAGTGAATAAAGTTGACACCAGTCGAAATCAGAGAGGAAATAACACCTACCACCCTCGTGACTAGAACAATGGTAAGCAAAGAGGAAGAGGAAGCGACCGACCTGGGAAAGGACCTGGAAGAGGAGGTTTCAGAGGAACCTGTTTCTAATGTGGAGAAGAAGGGCATTGAGCATACGAGTGTCTACAACATCAAGGAAGCACAAACAGAAGACCTGGAGGTAATGCATGAGTTACATATGTAGATGAAGATGCGCAGTCTAAGCATTCTAAAGATGCTGAAAGGGGAGAAACCCTAGTTGTCAGACAAACTTTGTTGAATGAGGAGAAAGAACCAAATTAGAGGAAAAGTTTATTCCGCACAAGGTGCAAATGTGAAGGTAAGTGTTGTGATATTATTATTGATAGTGAAAGCACTGACAATCTTGTTTCAGAGGAGATGGTTAACAAGTTGTAGTTGACAAGAAGAAAGCATCCACATCTATATCGAATTGCATGGTTGTAGAAGGACCATAGAGCTTTGGTCAATGAATAGTGTTTAGTCAAGTTCAAGATTGACGACTACCATGATGAGGTGCTATGTGACATCATACCGATGGATGCATGTCATATGTTAATGGGAAGGTCATGGCAGTATGATAGGTGCAATGTCCATGATGGCAATGCAAACACATATTCCCTAACAAAAGATGGAGTTCATCATAAGTTCAAGGCCTTGAAGGAGGTGGAAGAAAAGGTATGTAGTACTGCTAGAATTTGCTTGGTAGATGGTAGAAATTTTTTGGAGGGTATGAAGCATGAGCATCATTGCTTTGCATTGATTCCTAAGATCAATCAAGAGAAATGTGAAGATGTACCAATAGAAGTCACAGATATGTTGGAAGAATTTCAGGATATTAGCTCTGGTAATGTACCAGAAGGTTTAGCATCGGTGAAGAAAATAAGTCATCAAATGGATTTGATACCAGGAGCCAGTTTGCTGAATAAAACAGCCCATAGAATGACTCTTGCAGAGAATGAAGAGCTGAACAGACAAGTTCACGAGTTGTTGAGGAAGGGACTGATAAGGGAGAGCCTAAGTCCATCTGCGGTACTTGTAGTACTAGCACCGAAGAAAGATGGACAGTGGATAATGTGTATAGATTCTTGAGCCATCAATAAGATCATGATCAAGTAAAGATTTCTATTGCCTAGAATGGATTACATAATGGATCATTTGAGTGGAGCCAAATACTTCACAAACATTGACCTGAAGAGTGGGTATCACCATATCCAAATCAGAGAAGGAGATGAATGGAAGACAACCTTCAAAACCAAAGAAGGTTTGTATGAGTGGCTAGTCATGCCATTTGGGCTAACTAATACACTGAGCACATTCATGCGGCTCATGAACAAGGTATTGAAAGAGTTTTTGGGAAGTTTTGTTATTATTTATTAAGATGACATTTTGATTTTCAGTAAGACTTGGAATGAGCATATGATGCATATCAAAAGAGTTTTGGATAAGTTGTTGATTGATCTGATGAAATGTAGTTTTGTAAAGGAGTTGGTAAACCTAGGATTTGTTGTCTCAGAGGAAGGTCTTAAAATGGACCCAGAGAAGGTGAGGGCTATCATTGAATGGCCTACGCTAAGGAGTGCTATAGAGGTAAGATCTTTTCATGGTTTGGCAAGTTTTTATAAAAAGTTTATCAAGAATTTTAGTAGCATTTGTGCACCCCTAACCGAGACAATGAGAGGGGATAGAAAAAAGTTTAAATGGACTACAGGAGCAAACAAGGGTTTTGATACACTAAAGTAGAAAGTCATAGATCAACCTATTTTTGCACTTCCAAATTTCAATAAGGTATTTCAAGTAGATTGTGATGCTAGTGGTAGTGCTATAGGAGTTGTTTTAAGTCGAGAAGGTAAGCCCATTGCCTATTTTAGTGAGAAGCTTAATGATGCCAAGAAAAAGTATTCTGTTTATGATCAGGAATTTTATGCAATAGTTCATGCTTTGAAGAAATGGAGACATTATTTATTGCCAAAAAAGTTTGTTTTATATACTGATCATCAGGCTTTGTAGTATCTTAATATTCAAGAAAAGTTGAACCAGAGGCACTTAAAATGGGTTGAGTTTTTGTAGAGCTATACTTTTGTTTTGAAGCACAAGAGTGGGAAGTCCAACAAAGTTGCAAATGCCTTGAGTAGAAGGCAAAATTTGTTGACAAAAATGAAGATAGAGGTTGTTGGGTTCGATGAGCTAAAAAGTTTGTATCCTAAAGATCCAGATTTTATAGAGGCTTAGAAAGTTTGTTTAGAACCTGTTACTTTGGACAAGACAAAATGGTTGGATTTCATAATCCAAGATGGCATGTTGTTTAGGGGAAGCTAGTTGTGCATTCCAAGGAGTTCCATGAGAGAGAACCTAATTAAGGAGAAGCATAGTGGGGGATTAGCTGGACACTTTGGTCAAGATAAGACCATTGCGATTGTTGGTGAGCATTATTATTGGCCACAGTTGCAACAAGATGTGAGGAAATTTGTGCAGTTGCAAAGTGTGTCAGATGGTAAAAGGAACAAGTCAATATATAGGGCTATATCAGCCATTGCTTATACCAAAGAAGCCATGGGATGATATTAGTATGGATTTTGTTCTTGGTTTACCTAGGACACAGAGGGGATATGATTCCATTTTTGTGGTGGTGGACAAATTCTCGAAGGTGGCACATTTCATTCCTTGTAAGAAGACTAATGATGTTGTTCATATTACAGTGTTATTTTTCAAAGAGGTGGTGAGATTACATGGTCTACCTAAGAGCATAGTTTCAGATCAAGATACCAAGTTTGTTGGTTTTTTTGGAGGACATTGTGAAAGAAGTTGAAGACAGATTTGAAATTAAGTTTTGCACAACATCCATAGACTGATGGACAGACATAAGTGGTGAATAGGAGTTTGGGTAACCTGCTACGATGCTGAGTAGGAGATAAGCCTAAAGGATGGGATTTGATTTTACTACAGGCATAATTTGCTTACAACAATTCTATCAATAGGAATAGTGATAAATCACCATTCCAAATTGTATATGGGAATAGTCCAAGAAATGCTTCAGAGTTAAGGAAGATGGATAAGGGAGAAAAGACAAGTGCTGGAGCCGAAGACTTTATAGAACACCCGAAGAATTTGCATGAAGAGGTGAGAAAGCACATTAATAAGATGAATATTCAGTACAAGACTAAGGCAGTCAGAAGAGGAGATATAAAGAGTTCCAGGTAGGAGATGAAGTCATGGTTCACTTGAGAAAATAAAGGTTTCCAATTGGAACATATAATAAGTTAAAAATGAAAAAATTTGGACCATGCAGAATCTTGAAGAAGCATGATTCAGGAAATGCATATAAGAAAGTTATTGAGCGAGATCAACATTTCACATGTGTTCAACTTTGTTGATTTAATAGAATATCATGAAGGTGGCACAAAGGATGGACCAATAGAAGAACAGTGGAGTATTCCAGCATCTACTTCAACAGAGGAGATAGAAGAGATCTTGGATAGCCATGTGGGAAGAAGTACTCGGAACAGGCAATATGAAGAATATCTGGTGAAATGGAAAGGAAGGCATGTTGAAGATTCTTCTTAGTTGTCTAAGGTAGAGATTGACCATTTGGGTTTTCCTCAAGCAAACACCTGAAACATGACATGGTCATTTCTCAAATTACCTTGGGTGTCTGATGCAAGAGCATCCAGTGGTGTAAAGACAATCTTGCATCACCCAAAAATATGTTGATTCAAAATAATTGAAGTTGTTTTCATTTATTTCCATAATTAGTATTTTTGGTTCCATAATCACTTGAATAATGAAGTGGGACTTTCAGTTTTTCCAAACTGCTAAAAATAACAAATTGTTATTTTTAGAAAGTTTAACTGCTATATTTGGAAAGTTCACATTTGAGCACGGATGGAAGTGAAAATTTACAGGAAGCTTCATAAATGAAATATAAGACCTTTGGCGAAGGATTCAGGCAAAGATCATTTGTGATCTGAAAGATATTAAAGTTTTCATTTTCTGAAAAACCCCTAAAAATTTTCAAAATCAGATATGAGGCACTAAAACATCCCATAATATCCTAAAAAGTTGATAGAAATCCATTTATGGATTTCTGGCATGATAGTTCACTTCACAAGCTTCTGGCGCTTCAAACAATTCATCAATTAGACACCCTAATCAAAAGTTATGCTTCTCGAAAGTTGAGCTATTTTGGAGGGAGATGCAAATTTTGAAATTTAGCTATTGGCCGCCAAAAATGGCTATTTATGACTATTTTTGGGAATCCTGGGCAGTAGTAGAGTTAAGGGGGGAAGAGTAGAGTAAAGAGTAGGTGCGAAAACAGAAAACCTAACTGATTTAGGGTTACAGAAAGCTAAAAATTCTAGAGCCTGAGGATAGATAGTTGTAATATGTTGCAGCCTGTAGAGGATTGATTCCTTTGATTATATTTGAGCTTCTGTAATGTAATGAGTTGTCCAAATCAATAAAATAACATTCTATTTTCTGTGTGTAATTTCTATTGTTGTGTGTTTTATAATTTACCCCCCTTCATCAAGTGACCTTCCCCATCCCCGATAATTTGGGATATACATGAAAGTCCCACCCCAATGTCTTACCCAAGACCTAGAGATACATGACTAATATAACCCAGACCTCCCCAACCTTCAACAACTACTCCTATTCCTCCTGCCTCTCCAAGGACTCGAGGAAACTAGCCCATGCTACAAGACCCCTCCCCTTCAATCTCCCAATCTTCAACAATGAACTCTATTCCTCCAACCCCTCTAGTGGCTTGAGGAATGTAACACCCACTCTTATTTAACGGATTATGAACTTACATATAATAGAATTTCAACGGAAAGAATGACTAACATAGTATTGAATGCAATAAAATTCAAGTTTACAACTAACTTTCATTTTTAGCTGAAATAATATTTTCTAACAGAATACATGTAACCAAGAATAAATTAACTAACTTTCTTCAATAAAATTCAAATATTAAGATAGGAAGAGAGATTAAGAAAAGTACAACTTGAATAGCTTCCTGCTGATTTGATTGTAGATCCTCCTCTGGATTTTGGAAAAAAGAATATCAACAAGGGTTTTATCCACCCAACCAAGACCAGCTGGTCTCCCGTGCTTCTTCAACTGAAGAAACCTGACCCTTCACGAGGGTGATTAGTGAGGAATCTAATAACAACAATATGCCTTTGAGCCTGGTGTTAAGAACCTATACCTCTTGATCGATCTTTTCCCTATAGGTACCTCCTAACTGGAAAGATCACTCTGACCAGTGGTATATATGGTACTTGATAGCTGACAAATGCCTATACTGCATTGTAACCTTGGCCAAGGATTTTTAATAATTATCTGACACTGCTGTGTCGTCAGCATTCACCCTTGCTCGGCATTGACTTTATTTCATATGTTTCTTTTTGGTTACAGGTTTGGACGAACAACTGGTATAATTCACTTGACATGCTTATAGATTTATAAGAGATTCAACATAAGAACATTTAGACAGAAAGGTATCCTTTAACTCAGTGATCGAAGTCAAATATCTTAATGAGCATATATATATAGGTATGAAGACAAATACTTCTGCAGATTCAAAGATTTGGAATTGAAAGACACATACGGATTCAGGAGATTCATGCATGAATCGCAAAATAGAAAAATACAGAGTAAAAGAATGAATTATAATTAGGAACATCTATGGCTATCCAAAATAATGCATTTCTATCCATCGCATGATGAACTATAATATATTGAAAGGAGCCATTGTCTTGCCTGATTAAGCTTTTGCAAGTCAAAGCTGAGGAATATGCGCCTACAAAGACAAATTCTAATTGTCATACTGGTTCTTCCTATTGCTCCTATGATATTGATTCAACAGAGTAAGAAAAATATGAAGTTCATGCACAAGTAAAATATGATTCAGATTTCTGAGTTACAGTGACGAGAACACTCAAAGAATGCAATCAATGTTTATTGCCTAGCTCACTAATCCTTCAAATGCTTTATGGAAAAGGGTGTGAATGCTATTTTTTTTCAAGATTGAGTGAAGAGTGATGAAGAAAAGGATGAACGCCAACAAATATAGGCTGGCCCACTCCTTCTCCCATTCGCATGCAAGAAATAATGTTTCCTTCTTGCATGCGAGTGGAGTGGAGGAGTTACATACAAGACTCCAGCTCGCACACCACTAAGCGCTCCTCATGAGGTGAGCTAAATATATATATATATATATATATATATATATATATATATATATATATATATTATTTATTATGCATAAGGAAAATAATTCTTACCAACTTGAAATATATATACGTATATGTATGTGCCTTGGCCAAAGCTACGACGATATAGTTGTCTAGACTTAGACTTAGACAATATTGTTGTTTTTCGATTCTCGTAACCACCCTCTCCCTGTTGATATCCCTTTTTCCTTGTCACTTGATTTCTCCTGCAAACACTTCGACAATTAATGAAGGTTAAATCTTTTCCTTGATACGAACATTAATATATATTATATCCATTCATCCATTCTCACATATAATTGAAAAATATTCACATATAAAAGAAAATCATTCTCACATAATTATACACCTTATTCAATGAATAAATTCATATTCACATGAAAGCAGTTATACACACTAACAACATAACCAACATTTCATTGTTCAGTGGAAGGGGATGTAACATATTCTTCCCCTTAAGAATCATCATCCTTGATGATTATTTATTAATATATATATATCGATATATATCAAAATTTAACAACATAATCTCACATAAGTCTTAATTGTTTGGGAATAAATAAGGAAACTTTTGATGAATCTCATCATAATCTTCCCAAGTGGCATTCTCTTCTGAATATTGGTCCCACTGGACCTTACGTTGTACCACCTCATGATTACGTAAGTGCAACTTACGTATCTCGAGTACTCGAAGTGGCTCTATTGTGATCACCCCAGGGTCCCGCACCTGTAATAATTTCCAATCAATCATATGTTTAGAGTCTGCATAATATTTCTTGAGATAGGAAACATGAAATACATTGTGAATTTTGGTGATTGCTGGGGGTAGATCAATTCTGTATGCCACAGGATTGATAATTTCTAGAACTTCAAAAGGTCCCACGTATCTTGGGGATAACTTAGAGGCTTTCCCAAATTTTATAGAGATTTTCTGTGGTTTTTCCCGCAAAAGAACTTTTTCTCCCACTACAAATTGTTTGGTAATACGTTTTGCATCATCATAACTCTTTTGCCGGTCATTGGCCTCTTTCAATCTCTGCTTGATTATTCTTACCTGCTCTTCCATTTCTTGAAGCATTTCAGGTCCTAGAACGATCCTGTCTTCCCACCTGCTCCAACTTATAGGGGTTCTACATTTCCTGCCATACAGTGCTTCAAAAGGTGCCATTTTTATTGCTGATTGATATGAGTTATTATAAGCAAACTCTACCAAGCGTAAATATTCCTCCCACCTGTATTGTTGATCCATACAGTACATTCTAAGTAGATCTTCTAAAATTTGATTTACCCTTTCCGTCTGACCATCTGTCTCAGGATGATAAGTTGTACTAATATTTAACTGAGTCCCCAAGGATGAAAATAAGGTCTGCCAAAATCTAGATGTCATCCTGGCATCTCTATCTGATATGATCTTTTCTGGTATTCCATGGAGATGAAAAATTTCCTATACAAATTTTCGTACGATGACTGGTGCCCCATCTATCAAATTTCCTAGGATGAAATGTGCCACTTTGGTGAGTTTGTCCACTACCACCAATATGGCATTATGCCTGTTCCTAGTCATAGGTAAACCTTGTACAAAATCCATACTAATAATTTGCCATTTCCAATCAGGTACGCTATGTGGTTGAAGTAATCCTGCTGGATGTTGATACTCTACCTTGACCTTCTAACATTCAAAACATCCTGATCTTGCGGTGTCCTTTTTCATTCCTTTCCAAAAATATAACAGTTTGACGTTGGCCATCATCTTGGTTACTCTTGGGTGTCCTGAATATGGTGCGGTGTGTACTTCTTTCCATATTTTTTTCCTTAACTTAGAAGACTTTGGAATATATATTCTACCTTTAAATCTCAAAAGCCCATATGCTTCAATGTGAAAACCTTCATATTTAGGCTCCTGTGGATTTGACTGAAGAGCTTGTCAAACTTGCAAGTAATATTCATCTTCATTTAATTTCTAAATCACCCGTGTTCTAGAATCAGTGTTGATTGACACTATGGACGTTATATGCTTCCGTCGACTCAATGCATCAACTACTCTGTTTTCCTTGCCCTTAATGTAACTGATCTCGAAATCATAATCTGCGATTAACTCCATCCATCTTCTCTGGCAAGCATTTAGATTGGGTTGTGTAAATATGTGCTTTAAACCTTGATGATCTGACTTAAGTTCAAAAGTTTTTCCTAATAAATAATGTTGCCACATTTGCAATGCATGAACAATAGCTACTAACTCTAAATCGTGGGGTGCATAATTTTGCTCATATTGTTTCAATTTCTGAGATTCATAAGCCACTACCTTTCCTTCTTGCATTAACACTCCGCCTAATCCATCTCCCGACGCATCTATTATAACTACAAAACGACCATTAGGATATGGTACTATCAATATTGGGGTGGTTGTTAATTTTTCCTTTAATAAGTTAAACGCCTCTTGACATTTTTTAGTCCATTCGAATCTTTTTCCTTTTCTTTAAAGAGAGGTAATGGGATGAGCAATTCTAGAAAAATCTCTGACAAAACTTCTATAATACCCAGCTAAGCTATAATGTCCCCATTTTGCAAATAACTTAAAAAGGTTCTAATTATAAATTAATTTTATAAAGTATTTTTAATTGCTTTATAAAATTAATATTTTATTAAGTTACTTGAGTCAATTTAAAACACTTTATAAAATAAAGTGTTATTGTGTAAACAAAAACAATCATTTAATAAAGTTAAGTGATTGTGTACACAAAAACAATCATTTAATAAAGTTAAGTGATTGTGTACACAAAAACTGTCATTTAATAAAGTTTAGTGATTGTGTACATAAACCTGTCATTTAATAAGTGATTGTGTACACAAGAACTTTCATTTAATAAAGTTAGGCCAGACCTATTTGGAGTGAGGGCTTTATAAGGAGCAGATGGGAGTCATTTGAAATCATGTTTTTGACTTGGTTTTTGCATATTGAGTTTATCTCTTGGCTGAAGATAAATTTTAGTCTAATCAAGGTGATGATCCCTTGATAACTAGTCTAATCACTGGGGCACCCCATGGTGAAACACTTGGTCGTATCAAATCCTTATCCAGTAATTCCTGTAATTGTGCCTTCAGCTCCACCAGCTCTAAGGTGGTCATACGATAAGGTACTTTTGAAACAAGTTCGACCCCTGGTACTAGATCAATGGAAAAATCAAATATTCTTCTAGGTGGTAACCCAGGTAGTTCCTCAGGAAATACATCTTGATGTTCCCAAAGATAAGGGTATTTTTCAGCGAAGGTGTCTTCCTTATCTTCAATTCCCATTTTCCTCTTCCTATTCTGGGAAGGCTCTGTCCCTTCTTTAACTGCTTCCATCTTGACCACAAACAATTTACATCCTTTCCTTCTATTTCTTTTTAGTTGCATAGCTAAAATTTGTCGCACCTTTACTTCTCGTTGTTTTCCTTGAATCCTCATTGGGTTCCCTGAATCATCCATATGTTCTACTATATTAGTATAACAGTTGACCTTATCCCTATGTTCTTTTAACCAATTCATTCCAATGATCACATCATAGGAAACCAGAGGTGCTATGTAAAGGTTGACCTCTGTAGTGAAGTCTGGAAATTCAATCTTGGCTTCAAACAGACATTGCTCTACCTGAGCTCTCGTCTGATTAGCATATTCAACCATCCACGATTTGGCCATATACCCAGTTCTTTTAGGGAACCTTCCTAGTAACTTAGGTGATATAAAACATTCAGTGGCTCCAGTGTCTATTATAATAGTTATTGGGTTTCCATAAAGCATACCTAGAGTTTCTATGGGAGCAACCTGGTACTATGCTTGTCTATTGTCAACTGCTGCATGAATTCTTTCCTGAAAAATGGTCTATTGATGTGGTAGAGGCTTCTGTTGCTGCTGTCCTTGCTGGTTCTTAGAGGGACACTAGTTTGCGTAGTGCTCACCTCCATAATTGAAACATCCTCTGGGTGGTCCCTTCTTTTTAATACTTTTATTAGTGTGGTTTTCATCCTTCCGAGGGTTGTAATTATTCTTTTTAAACTGATTATTCTTATACCCCTTCTTTTTGAAATTTTGCTGTGACTACTCCCACTTACCTTTGTTATGCTTCCTATCCCTGAAGGAATTGTCTTTCTTCAATCTCTGTTCTTGCCGAGCAGCTTTCTCGTAAGCCTCATCCATAGTCCGAGGCACCAAAACATCTACTGGTCCTCCAATACGATTGTTTAGCCCCATTATAAACTTTCATACTTGAAAGTTTTCATCATGTCAGTACTGTGGAACATATTTGAGTAAACATGTATATTTCTCCCAATACTCATTGATAGTTAGAGGTCCCTGCCTAAGGTTTTCAAAATCTAACAGTTTTTTATCATAAAATAACTGCAGAAGCCATCTTTGGCGGAATATCTTCACAAATTGATCCCATGACACATCAGCCACTACCAATCCTATTTCAGCCCTTTTGTTTTCCCACCATGTGGCAGCTTCTCCTGCCAACTGGTAGGCTGCCCATGCTACTTTAGAATTATCAAAATAATCTCAAAGCTCAAAATACTTTTCCATTTCTGTTAGCCATGCCTCCATGCCATCTCCTGAAGTAGAGCCTTCGAACTTAGGAGGTTTTATCTTTTTCATATCTTTGGCTAACTCATCGACCAATCTACTTCTCTTGTATCCTATACTCAATGTTTTTGAGTTATCTTCATGTTGGTCACTCTGATTTTTAGACCTCTCATCTCTAGCTTTAGATTGCCCTTCTACCTTTTTCTCTAGGTGGGCTAATCTAGCCTGAGTTGCTTTCATCATACTCAATATCTGATCAAGTTTATCCATGGAGCTATTGTCCCGATCTTCTCTGAACTCATTTCCAGAATTTTCCATTCCAATGAAGTTCTTGAAGAAATTAAGAGTTTTAATTAGTTTTTGGTTATTGTTTGTTGTCATTTAGTAGTTTTCACAATGAATTAAGGAGTCTTCCTTTTTGCATAAAATCATTTTTAAACTCAAGTCAAATACAAATAGTTTACAAAAATTTTAATTTATTTGAAGAAAAAGACTATCACTCCTTGTGATAGATTTATTGCATATTACAAAATTCCATCACTCCCTGTGATAGATTTATTTCAATTCAATACAAAATAGTCATCACTTTCTGTGATTAGTTTTCTGAATCTTTTTCATTATCGGTGATAGGTTCCTCCTGATCACTAAATTCTAAAAATGGGATAAGTCTATATCCAGGAGTCAGAACTTGATCTCCTTCAAATGTTTTTGGTTTAGTGTGGTCTTTAAATTTGGTCTTGTTTATGTCTGTAATTATGGCGGACTTCACCTTCTCTTTTCCAGAGACTGTCCATTCTCTTCTCTCCTTCCAAAGTCTTTTCAGAGCTTCAGCTATCATTTCTGAATATGTTGGAGGAGAATGACTTGAATAATCATAACGAAGTCTGATCTTCCATAGTCGAATAGATATAGGGTCATGAATCTTTTTTCGGGTGTTTTTTCTTATCAATACCATCCTGAAGAAACATCAATAACTATTTTCAATGTTCTAAGCATGATGAGCCCCAAGGTTCAGTATGGAACCTGGTAGCTCTGATACCATATGTAACACCCACTCTTATTTAACAGATTATAAACTTACATATAACAGAATTTCAGCGGAAAGAATAACTAACACAGTATCGAATGTAATAAAATTTAAGTTTACAACTAACTTTCATTTTCAACTGAAATAATCTTTTCTAACAGAATAGATGTAACCAAGAATAAATTAACTAACTTTCTTCAATGAAATTCAAATATTAAGATAGGAAGAGAGATTAAGAAAAGTACAACTTGAATAGCTTCCTGCTGATTTGATTATAGATCCTCCTCTGGATTTTGGAAAAAGGAATATCAACAAGGGTTTTATCCACCCAACCAAGACCAACTAGTCTCCCGTGCTTCTTCAACTGAAGAAACCTGACCCTTCACGAGGGTGATTAGAGAGGAATCTAATAACAACAATATGCCTCTGAGCCTGGTGTCAAGAACCTATACCTCCCGATCGATCTTTTCCCTATAGGTACCTCCTACCTGGAAAGATCACTCTGACCAGTGGTATATTTAGTACTTGATAGCTGACAGATGTCTATACTGCATCGTAACCTTGGCCAAGGATTTTTAATAATTATCTGACACTATTGTGTTGTCAGCATTCACCCTTGCTTGGCATTGACTTTATTTCATATGTTTCTTTTTGGTTACAGGTTTGGATGAACAACTGGTATAATTCACTTGACATGCTTACAGATTTATAAGAGATTCAACATAAGAACATTTAGACAGAAAGGTATCCTTTAACTCAGTAACGGAAGTCAAATCTCTCAATGAGCATATATATATATATATATACACATATAGATATAAATATATATAGGTATGAAGACAAATACTTCTGCAGATTCAAAGATTTGGAATTGAAAGACACATATGGATTCAGAAGATTCATGCATGAATCGCAGAATAGAAAAATACAGACTAAAAGAATGAATTATAATCAGGAACAGCTATGGCTATCCAAAATAATGCATTTCTATCCATCGCATGATGAACTATAATATATCGAAAGGAGTCATTATCTTGCCTGATTAAGCTTTTGCAAGTCGAAGCTGAGGAATATGCGACTACAAAGACAAATTATGATTGCCAGACTGGTTCTTGCTATCGCTCATATGATATTGATTCGACAGAGTAAGAAAAATATGAAGCTCATGCACAAGTAAAATATGATTCAGATTTCTGAGTTGCAGTGATGAGAACACTCAAAGAATGCAATCAATGTTCATCACCTAGCTCACTAATCCTGCGAATGTTTTATGGAAAAGGGTGCGAATGCTATTTTTTTTTCAAGATTGAGTGAAGAATGATGAAGAAAAGGATGAATGCCAACAAATATAGGCCAGCCCACTCCTTCTCCCATCCACATGCAAGGAGGAATGCTTCCTTCTTGCATGCGGGTGGAGTGGAGGAGTTACATACAAGACTCCAGCTCGCACAACACTAAGCGCTCCTCATGAGGTGAGCTATATATATATATATTATTTATTATGCATAAGGAAAATAATTCTTACCAACTTGAAATATATATACATATATGAATGTGCCTTGGCCAAGGCTACAATGATATAGTTGTCTAGACTTAGACTTAGACAATATTGTTGTTTTTCAATTCTTGTAACCACCCTCTCCCTGTTGATATCCCTTTTTTCCTTGTCACTTGATTTGTCCTGCAAACACTTTGACAATTAATGAAGGTTAAATCTTTTCCTTGATATGAACATTAATATATATTATATCCATTCATTCATTCTCACATATAATTAAAAAATATTCGCATATAAAAGAAAATCATGCTCACATAATTATACACCTTATTCAACGAATAAATTCATATTCACATGAAAGCAGTTATACACACTAACAACATAACCAATATTTCATTGTTCAGTGGAAGGGGATGTAACAAGGAAGGCAACCCACATTGATAGACCCTCCCTTAATAGTACCCCAACCTTTGGTGGCTCCTTCAATTCCTCCTCCCACTCCTAGAGTGATGGAAGAAAAGGAGCCCATGTTGGGAGACTCTTTGGTTTTCCAAAGAAAGTAGGTTGATGTAGGTTAGTTATTCAACAATTGCATGCTCTGCTACAAGAATCAGCCTTTGGCTGCATGAACTCCTGTAAGTGTGACTGTAGAAACCTCTATGATTTGGCTACAAGATGTTTGTGGTGTGTCTATAGGAACTCCGTGGCACGACATCATGATAGTGATCTTGGATGTTGCATGAAGAGTTAGTCCCATAAAAGTATATGACCATAAAGATTATTGCAAACATTCTTATTCACCCATATTGCTAATGAAAATAACCATTTTAATTACAAAACATCCATTAAACGTGCTTTAATCAAAGTATAATATCAAGTCTTATTCATAATATGATAAAACTATCAGTAGAAGGTGCTTGGAAATAGGAAAAAAGGAGATAAAAGATACAATTATGGGGCTCATCAACATGTTGTTTTCAGTAACATCAAGGATGTGATTAGTAAGTTGAAAGCTCAACTTTCAAGTGAATTTGAGATGAACGATCTATATACAACTTGATACATAATAGGAATGGAAATTAGAAGAGATTGAGGTAACATAAAGCTTTGGTTATCTTAAATTAATTATGTGAATACTATTTTGCACATATTTAATATGTAGGATTATAAGCCAGTTATAATTCCTTTACCAGTTGGCACTAAGCTTACATTAGATATGTGTCCCAAGTGTGAAGATGATTTTGAGGATATGTCTAATGTGTCATATGTTAGTGTTGTAAGAAGTTTGATGTATGCAATGGTTTGCACTAGACCAAATATTGCCCAAGCAGTGGGAGTTTTGAGCGGGTCTATGTCTAACCTTAGTAGAGAGCATTGGAATTAGACAAAGAGGATATTAAGATATTTGTGTGGTACTTCTAATTATTGTTTGGTTTATTCTAGTACTAACAGTGTGGATAAGACATTGTACTTACAAGCTTTTGTTGATGCAGATTGGGCAAGTGACTTGCGTAGTCAAAGGTCCACTAGTGGCTATGTGTTTACTCTGTGTGGAGGAGGTGTAAGTTGGATGAGTAAGAGGCAGCCCATGGTTTCTTTGTTCACCATTGAAGCAAAGTATATGGCTGCTAATCATGTCTCTAAGGAGGTTGTTTGGTTACAAAGATTGTGTACAAGTATTGGTTTTGATTGTAGGACTATTCAGATTGGTTGTGATAGCAAGAGTGTAATTTGTTTCGCTAAAAATCCAATGTATCATTCTCAGACTAAGCATGTGGATGTTCAATATAACTTTATTCGAGAAATGGTTGCAAATGGATAGATTGAGTTGAAGAAGGTTGACAATCAAGTGAGTGTGGAAGATTATCTTACCAAACCTGTGAGCACAGAAAAGTTCACCTGGTGTAGGGAGGCCATGGACTTTGTTTCATGTACTTAATTGATTTATATTTTCCTATGGTTGTATTTACAATATATGATGTCAAGTGGGAGAATATTAGGATTAAGGTGCCATTAACCTTTTAAATCCAATTAATTATGAACTCCTAATATTGTAATTATTAATGCAATCATATGGGATGAGGAATCTATTGACACGGTAATTTATTTTTTGCTGGTATAGTAATTAGTTATTTACCGGTAGCAATAACTAATTATTTACTGGTAGTAGTTACTATTTACTTTTGACCTCGGGATTACTATAGGTGAAATAGGGGCGCCCAAATCTATATTTGGCTTATGATAGGTGTAAGAGCATTTGCTATTGTTGGTGTCTTACATGTTGTAAGGATTTTTGCTATTTTTGGTCCTTTATGATGAAGCATTTTATGACGATGTAAGTGGCATAATGGAAATCTATTTTTGTCATGTTAGTGGGAATCCCAAAGGAGGGCATTGGGAATCTTTCTATGACAACTGTAAGAGGAGTTATTGGGTGTTTAGATTTTCCCAGATATGGCGCCACATCTTTTGATTTCTTCATGAAGCTTGTAATTATCTATAAAATAGAACTTTAGAGGAGTACAGAGATATGAGTTTGTTTGCAGGTACACAAATGGTGTCATATTGGATGTTGGATTGCAAAAATTGAATGTATTGTAATCTTCTTCAAGATAATACAAATTTGCCCTCTTTTCCTAGTGGATTCTTTTATCCAAAATGGTTTTCTCCATGTAAATCTGATTGTTATGTGTATGGATTTTGAGTATTGCTGATTTCTTTAATGTTCATTTACATCTTCATTTGATATTCTACAATTATATTTTAGATTTACAGGTTTATTTCAGATTTTCATATTGTAGTGGTTTCCTTCATTTCTAACCCATATTGTAATTTTATATTGAACAAACTTGGAGCCAAATTTGTATTATATTTTGAAATGAAATCTCATGATATGCTAAGTCTTGATTATGGTGTTTAAGCTTTATTCTCAATTTGAATTGAAATGATACGACCAATTTGACACATTTTCATTATGGTGCTATGATTATGTTAAAATTATTAGTAGGATGCAATGCTCCTTGCCCCATGGAATTGATGTTATGGAGGTTTCATGTATTTTCCTTGTCACATTAAAAGGAAGGGTATATTGTTTATGAATAGAAGCATTTTTGTTAAATTGAATTAAAGACCTTTGTGGAATTAGAATATGGATTATTATGGTCCTACCATATTAGGATTCAATGGGTCAAATTATTCTTAAACAACACTTAAATTGAGGTGTTTATGCTTTGTCTAGTGTCAAGGTGTTTAAGACTAGCATTGGCCTAACCATGCTCTTGTTTTTTGGTTTTTGATCTAGATTCATGTGTTGGGGGTTGAACCTTTGTTTTGGGGGTTATTATGTTAGTAGTCTTATAAAGTCATTGGACCTCTTCAAAATCAAATTCAAGGCCTCCAAGAACCTTGCTATTCATTTTGTTCATGTGCATTGTCCAAGATTACATATTTTGATCAAGGGAAATTCTATTGGTAAAAGGGGCAATTAGCACAAGTACAAGGATCGATCTTGATCGATATGTTGGGATAAGGTGCCATTAACCTTGTAAATCCCAATGTTGTATTTATTCCATTTTATTTATTATAATTTGTAATTACCTATAAGGGAATGAGGTAGTTTCACCAATAGTGGTAATTTCGGATTCACTAGAGGTAATTATGGAGTAACATTTACGGTTGGCAATTGTAAAAATCATGAGTAAATGAGGGTAGGTGCCACCTTGGGAGAATTTGCTATTTTTTAGCATGTATGTCACATGTCATAATATTTGGTGAGTGCATGTAAGAGAATCTATGACAGCTATAAGTTGTCATAAGATTTTATGACACTATGATGACATATGACAGATATTTATTATGTGTAAGTTGCTATGTTTAGCCCTGGGTGCCCATCTTGGGAAGATACTCTTTGGTGAAATCTATGATGGTTATGATGCGTCATAAGATGCTGTAAGAGACTTTATTTAGCCTTGGGTGCCCAACTTTGCATGGATGACTTTGGACAAGTAGCAAGAGCTTGTAAGGAGGCATTTAATATTTGCATGTTGGAGATTCTTAAGAGAGAGAAAGTGGATGCCTAGTTTGGTGTGAGAACACTTCTACATATCCATTGCCATGTAATTATTGTAGCATAACATATTTACAAGTAATTAGGTGCTGCAGGAATGTTACCAGATTGAAGACTAGAGGAGAGGGTTGTGTAGTTGATGTATTGTATCACTTTTGCAGATTAATACAAACTTGTGCCTCTTTCCTGGTGGAGTTTTTTACCTAAAAGAGTTTTCTCCATGTAAATACTGTGTCATTATGTGATCAATTTTTAGACTTGTTGCTTATGTGTTGTATTATTTATATTATGTTACAATCTCCATTAAACAATACATTATTAGAAGATCATTAAACATATTTGAGTCAGATTTCCGTTGAGTAGTTGTTTTCTTCATTTCTAACATTTGGTATCAGAGCCTAACCAACTTTGACTCTTGGGTGGTAGTGTGAAGGTTGTGTAGCTCCATTGGGAGATTTGGTTGTATTTGTTTTATAGATCTTGAGTTGTTATTATGGCTGCATCCACCATTGCTTCAACCTCTCATCTGGACATTGAGAAGTTCAACGGTACGGGGTATGAGCCGTGGAAGCTAAAAATGGAGGATTTGCTGAAAGAAAGAAACTAGTGGTTGGCTATTCTAAAAGAGAAGAAACCCAATGATGTCTCTCAAGATGAGTGGGATAGATTGAATAAACATGCATGAGGTACAATCAGATTGTGTCTTGTAGATTCTGTCCTATTGAATGTTGCAAGGGAAGAGACTACACATAGCTTGTGGAAGTGTTTGGGTGAGATCTACCAAGCGAAGAGTATGGTAAGAAAACTTTACTTGAAGTGTAAACTATTTTCTATGAAAATGAAAGAGGGTGTATCGGTTGTAGATCATTTAAATTCATTTAATTTGCTATTGAGTTAGCTAGCATCTGTAGAGGTTGAAGTTAACGAGGAAGATAAATGTATCTTACTTCTTTGTTCTTTACCCGAGTCTTGGGAGAATGTTATCCTTGCTATCACTACTAACCTCGCAGATCCAAAATTAGCTGCTCTTGTAGCAGTTTTATTGGCATAGGAATTGAGGAAGAAGAGTTCAGATAGTTCAGGGGATGCTCTCAGTATCAGGGGAAGGTCTAAGGAAAGAGGACCAAAAGGATATCAGAAAGGAGTTAAGGACAAGTCTAAGGGTTGATCTAAGAGTCTTGGGAAGAAAAACAAAGTTAAGTGTTGGAATTGTGGTAAAAGGAGACATGTGAAGAATGAGTGCAGAAATACAAAGAAGCACTGGGAGAGTGCTTTTGATAAGTCCTCAAATGCAGGTGAAGATGTTTTACTTTCTACATGTAACGTTGTTTCTAATGATCATTGGTTGGTTGACTCAGGATGGTCATTTCATATGACTCTGCATAAGGAATGGTTGTCCACATACGAAGAGTATGATGGAGGTAAAGTGTACCTTAGGGACAACTCTACATATCTAATAGTCAGGAAAGGCAAGGTTTGTTGTGTTTCAATGATGGGAGGATTAAAACCCTCCCTGGTGTTCTGCATGTTCCTGGATTAGCTAGAAATCTGATTTTAGTTTTGAAGTTGAATGATTTTGGAATGTATGTAACATTTGATAAGCATGGTTGCAGATTGGTGAGAGGAAACTTGGTGGTAGCGAAGGGGACGAGATTGGGAACCTTGTTTAGGCTATATGCCACTATAGTTTGTAATTCCTTTTTTGTTTATGAGGCTTCTGAAAACACTTGTATGTTGTGGCAGTGTAGATTGGGCCACACAACTAATAATATTTTAAAAATAATCAAGAATAAAAATTTGTTGGATAGTTTCTCCTATTCTGATGAGCACTTTGATTTCTATGAGCATTGTTTGTTTGGTAAACAAAATAGAAGATTTTTTTCCTATAGGAAGCAATAGAGCAAAAGAGAAGTTAGAGATTATCCATACATATGTGTTTGAACCTGTGGATAATGACTCTATCAAAAAATATCATTATTTTGTCACCTTCATTGATGATGTATCCAGATTTACATAGATTTATCTTATGAAACACAAATATGAAATTTTCACTAAGTTTAAGGATTTTAAAATGTTAGTTGAAAACTCATTGGGATTGAAGATAAAAATATTAAGATTTGACAATGGAAGGGAATATAGCTCTAAGGAATTTGATGAGTTTTTCAAGCATGTAGGTATAATTAGACAAAAGACAACTCCATATACACCACAACAGAATGGTGTTGCAGCAAGGATGAACTGAACAATCATAGAAAGAGCCATAAGTATGCTGAGTGATTCACAGTTGGATAAATGATTTTGGGTAGAGGCTATGTGTACCGCTTGTTACTTGATTAACAGATCTCCTTATAAGGCTCTTGATTTGACACCTTATGAAGTGTGAACAGGTAAGAAACCTTTTGTTTCACATTTAAGGGTTTTTGGTTGTGAAGCTTTTGTTCATTTGCCTAAAGAAAAATTATCTAAGTTAGATCCAAAAGCTGAAAAGTGCACTTTCATTGGATATGGTGATAATCTAAAAGGTTATAAGCTTTCGAATCCACTAACCTAAAAGATCATCTATTCTAGAGATGTTATTTTCAGGGAACTTAGAGCTAATTCTAAACTTGAGCAGCTAAAAGAGAAAGAAAAGGTGAAGAGAGTGTACTTTGACTTAGAGCAGGAAGATGCACCTCAGTAAGAACACAATGATGGATTAGAGGGTGAAGAAGAAGAAGAAGATTCGAGTAGTTTTGATGAAGAATATGTTGTTACAGAAGAATTTGGTACAAATGATCATCTAGAAGAACAAGTAGAGTCTCTTACTCCAACCTTGAGGAGATCCACAAGACAACAGAACCCAGTTGATAGGTATAGCCCACCATATTTCCATTGTGTATTTGCTTTATTGAGTACTAACGATGAACCTAGATGCTACAGGGAAGCTATTCATGCATATGATAGTTAGCCATGCAGGAGGAGATGATGGCTTTAGACTCTTGTAACACCTGGGATCTTGTTTGTTTGCCCAAAGGAAGAAAGGCCATAGGTTGCAAGTGGGTCTTCAAGAAGTTTGGAGCAGACAATTCATTGGAGAAGTATAAGGCTAGACTGATAGCCAAGGGCTACTCCCAGAGAGAGGGAATTGATTTTGGTGAAATCTTCTCTGCTATTGCTAAATTGACTTAATTAGATTTCTTTTATCCATTGCCGTATCTTTTGATTGGGGGATTGAGAAAATGAATGTCAAGTCTGCATTCTTGCATGGAGATCTTGAGGAAGAAATTTATATGCAACAACCTACAAGTTTTGAGGTAAAAGGTAAAGAACATTGGGTTTGCAGGTTAAAGAGGTCTCTCCATGGTTTGAAACAATCCCCTAGAATGTGGTATCAAAAGTTTGACTTATTCATGTTGAAATTGGATTTTGTTAGAAGCAAGGAGGATCACTATGTTTACATTCATTGTATTGATGATTCTATATTGATCATTGCATTGTATGTTGATAACATGTTATTTTTTAGCAATACTAAGGGTATGATCAGTGAGTTGAAAGCCCAACTTTCAGGTGCATTCGATATGAAGGATCTTGGTGTTGCCAGGTATATTCTGGGTAGGGAGATCAGGAGGGACAGATGTAATAGAAAGCTTTGGTTGTCTTAGAGTATGTGAATACCATTTTTCAGAGATTTAGTATGCAGGACTGTAACCCAGTTAGAGTTCCTTTACCCATTGATACTAAGCTTTCATTAGATATGTGTCCAAAGAATAAGGATGATTTTGAGAATATGTCTAATGTGTCACATGCTAGTGTTGTAGGGAGTTTGATGTATGCAATGGTTTGCATTAAGCTAGATATTGCCCAAGTAGTGGGAGTTTTGAGAAGATTTATGTCTAACCCTAATAGACAGCATTGGAATTATGCGAAGAGGGTGTTTAAATATCTTGCAAGTACTCCTGATTATTTTTTGGTTTATTCTGATACTGATAGTGCTGATAAAACTTTGGACATACATGGATTTGTTGATGCAGATTGGGCAAGTGACTTGGATAGTCGAAGGTCCACTAGTGGCTATGTGTTTACTCTGTTTGGAGGAGTAGTGAGTTGGATGAGTAAGAGGCAGCCCACAATTGCTTTGTCCACCACCGAAGTAGAGTATATGGCTGCTACTCATGTCTCTAAGGAGGTAATTTGGTTGAGGATCTACTGTGTATAGGTATTGATTTTGATTGCAGGGTCATTTAGATTGGTTGTGATAGCTAGAATGCTATCTGTTTGGCCAAGAATCCTATGTATCATGCTTGGACTAAGCATGTTGATGTTTAGTATCACTTCATTCAAGAATTGGTTGCTAGTGGACAGATTGAGCTGAAGAATATAGACACTCAAGAGAATGTTGCAAATCCATTGACCAAACCTATGAGCACAGAGAAATTTGTGTGGTGCAAAGAGGCCATGGGCCTTGTTTCTAGTGCTTGATTATTTTTCATTTGATTTCCTATGAGCAGATTTACAATGTATAATGTCAAGTGGGAGAATGTTGGGATAAGGTGCCATTAACCTTGTAAATCCCAATATTGTATTTAATCCATTTTATTTATTGTAATTTGTAATTACCCACAAGGGAATGAGGTAGTTTCATTAGCAGTGGTAATTCTGGATTCATCGAAGGTAATTATGGAGTGACATTTATGGTTAGCAATTGTAAAAATCATGAGTAAATGAGGGTAGGCGCCATCTTGGGAGAATCTACTATTTTTAACATGTATGACACACATCATAATGTTTGGTGAGTGCATGTAAGAGAATCTATGATAGTTGTAAGTTTTCATAAGATTCTATGACCCTATGATGACATATGACATATATTTATTATGTGTAAGTTGCTATGTTTAGCCCTAGGCACCCATCTTAGGAAGATACTCTTTGTTGGAAGCTATGATGATTATGACGCATCATAAGATGTTGTAAGAGACCTTATTTAGCCTTGGACGCCCAACTTTGCATGGCTGACTTTGGACAAGTGGCAGGAGCTTGTAAGGAGACATTTAATATTTGCATGTTGGAGATTCTCAGGAGAGAGAAAGTGGACACCTAGTTTGGTGTGAGAACACTTCTATATATTCATTTCCATGTAATAGTTGTAGCATAACAGATTTACAGGTACTCAGGTATTACAGGAATGCTGTCGGATTGAAGATTGGAGGAGAGAGTTGTGTATTGATGTATTGTATCACTTTTGTAGATTAATACAAACTTGTGCCTCTTTCCTGGTGGAGTTTTTTACCCAAAAATGTTTTCTCCACGTAAACATTGTGTCATTGTGTGATCAATTTTCAGATTTATTGCTTCTTTATTGCATTATTTATATTCTGTTGCAATCTCCATTAAACAATACATTATTAGAAGATCATTAAACATATTTGAATTAGATTTCCGTTGAGTAGTTGTTGTCTTCATTTCTAACATGATATAGTTGTCACTTGTTTACAAAAAATCCTAAATGAAAGTTATTCCATAAGGTCTACCCTGAAAGCCTATCATCTTGGTTTGGCCAAGTTTGATGTCCTCTTCTACTTTTCTTCTCTTTGTGTCGTAAGTCATGTAGTGAGAGAAAATATGTAGTTTCTTCATAGACTAGGATTAGATAGTGACTCTCCTAATCATTTGACCTCCCAGTCAAACATTCCTTGTGGTCTAGATGTTGTTTCCACATAGTTAGGAATGTGTGAGTGTGTTTTGGTTTGTATTTTGGCATGGGATAATGTTTAGGTTTCTTTGGGCTAGATAAATGTGGTTGTTCACATATGTTCCTTATCCATTCACAAGGGACAAGTTATTGGTCAGTACCCTTTCATTGTAGTCTATGGGAACTTTATCCTCTCATATGGTTGTCATGTCGAGGTCGTCACACAAGAGTGTATGTCTTTTGTATGTGCAGTTGTGCTTTATGCATTAACATTACACTCTAAGTGTCATGTTGTGTTGCAACATCTCTAGTGTGTAGGTGTGCAAGGTGACACGTAGTGTCACAATTGTATCAAAAAACATTGTTCATCCATTCATTAACTGCTAATTTCTTGGGTGAAAGCTAGAGGGGTATTACAAATTAAGGGAAGAAAATGAAGGATTTAGTAGAGTAGGAGATAATAAAAGCACCAATAGTTGATGTTATGACATTTCTTGGAAATAAATGCAAAAAATAATAAAATGGCAAACCACTTCAAGTGGGTGACCTCACCAATAATCAAAAAATAATAATACAAATTCAATGTAAAAGCTTCTAATGGTTTGAGAGAGCCTTCTCTTCTTTATTTATAGGCATAACTATGTAATGAGACACCCCTTTATCCTAATTAAGTTAGATTAAGGAATAACTAAAACTAATAAATGAAACTATTAAGGTTAAGTATGCCACAAATGCTTATCCTTATTACACTTAGGAATATAGATTATTAGGACCCCCTTCAAAAAAACATTGCCCTCAACACTTAATAACTTGAGAATCTTTTGTATGAATTGTTCATCATTCCATGTTTTACTATAGATGAGGATGTGATCAAAAAATGCCAACACCAATTTTTGAAGAAATGGGTGGAACTCTAAATTCAAGAAACTTTGAAAAGTTGACTGGGCAATTACTACTACCAAATGTCATAACTAAGAATTCATAAAGACCGTCATGTGTTCTAAAGGTAGTCTTATGTACCTCCTCTTCCTTTTGTTGAGTTTGATGATAACCTAAATGTAAATCTAACTTAGTAAAGGAAACTACATCATTCAACTCATCTAATAATTCATTACTAATAGAAAAAGGAAACTTATCTTTAAGAGTGAGCTTGTTGAGCTCCCTATAATATGGGCACGTTCTCCATGACTCATCCTTCTTGTTAACCATAATCATTGGAGATGCCCAAGTGGTTTTGTTGGAGCTTCAATTCATACAATAGATGTTATTTAAGCCTATCTAAACCCTCATTTAAAGATGTTGGAAATGGAGCAAACAAATTATCCTTAATAAAATGTACCATTGTTTCTTCTAATCGTAAAGATATTTATAAAAATTCTTCTAATCCTAAAGATGACATGGCTTCTAATGTGTTTGCTTTTTTAACTCTATGTTTTTTTTATTAGGTAAGCGAGGAAAGTATCTAGTGTGAGTTGTAACCATCAAATTTAAAACATGAGCTAAAGTGAATATTACATTCGTCTTTTGACCAAACTTTAACCACTAAATAATGGAATTAATTTTTTCTCTAATAAGAAACTATAATGCACTAACCCTACCTAATTTTTCGTGAGCTTCCAAAAATGTTAAAAAAAATTAAAATTTCCAAAAATTGTGACTTGTAGAACAAATTAATGAAAAATAATAAAATCTTTTAACTTAACTTTGACCACTAAATTAGAAAATTACTTTTTCTTCTAATAAAAAATTATAAAGAACTGACACTACCTAATTTTTCATGAGCTTTCCAACAATATAAAAAAAAGTCTAAAAAATTACAACCTATAAAAGAATTTAATGAAAAAAAAAAAGATTGCAATAACTCAAGAAAACTTAACATAGAGGGGGGGTTAATTAGTATAAAAGAATTTTAATCCCTTTTTAAAAATAAAAATTCTACACTAATAAATCATAAGCATAATGAACACCATTTTAAATGGAAAACCCTTAGGGGAAATAATAATAATAATAAAAAAAAAACATGACAAAGTATTTGCTTTTATTAATTAGGTAGGCAACAACCTATAGAAGACACCAATCTTCGGTTACAAAAGTGAGTAGCTTCAACTCACTGGAAGCACCAACTCCCTCTAGCACAAACTTAGTAAGAGGCACCAACCTCCAATACAGTAGGCATAATATCTTCTTGTGACTTTTTTTCAATGAAAGACAAAAAAACAGTCACATACAAAACTGCAAGCTTTTCCTTTTACTCTGTTGATATTCTTCTCATAGATTACTCTTCATAGTCTCATCCCAATCTACTTTCTCATTATAAATATGCACCTTAAATCTTCTTTTTTGAACTCATTTTTTAAGTCATTCTTCTTAGGCACATCTTCATAATCTCATCCCAATCTACTTTCTCATTGTAAATATGCAACTCAAATCTTCTTTTTTAAACTCATTTTTTAGTCATTCTTCTTAGGCACAAAAAAATAGATCATAACATACAAATTCGTTCTTCTTTCTTTTTCTTTTTTCACCCTTTGATATCTTTAAAAAATCTTTCTAATAAGAAGTTGTTGCAGTTTCAACCTGGTCTTTTTCTATTTTAAACTCAAGGCATAAATCATACTTAAATAAAGACTCTTATTTTATGAAGCGTTTTTAAAAAAAAAGATGTAAAGCTTCTAAAATAAGGCGCTTTCCAAAACAGATATAAAGCTTTAAAAATATTTTTTTTGCATGCTATCTTTTTGCTTGCTATCTTTATGCTTTCTTTTTCTTTTTGCATGTTATCTTTATGTTTTATGTTTGCATGCTATCTTTTTTTTTTTGAAATAAATCCTCTACAAAGAGAAACTCCACACTTAGCAATGAATGGTTTTTTCTTTTTAACAATAAATATGATCCACAAAATGAAACTCCACACTTAGACATAAATTAGATTTGCTTTCACAAAGAAATTGTGCCAACATAGAGACTTAGTTTCTTTCCACATCAATGACAATATTCTAACAAGGAGAACCTTCTCTTCCTTATTTATAAGCATAACTATGTAAGGACACACCCTTTCATCCTAATTAAGTCAATTTAAGGAACAATTAAAATTAATAAATGAAATTATTATGATTAAACATATCACAAGTACTTATCTTTATTACACTTAGAATTAGAAATATAGAATATTAAGATTATAACAAAGAAATACTTATTACACTTAGAATTAGAAATATAGAATATTAAGATTATAACAAAGAAATACTTATTAAGAGTGGATATTCAAACTTTAACTTCAATATTCAAATTTCAAGATCCTTTTGCCACCATCAATGGAGCAGCTTTTGAAAATCCTACAAATATCCAACCTTGGTTTGAGAGTATGTTGTTAAGTTCACATGAAGAAAAGCTATGTTTTATGTCAAACTTGGGTCCAGTTTGACCGTTTGGAAATGAATTAGGAAAATATTAGGTCAGAACTTTCAAGACTTGAAAGCTGGAGTCGATTAGAGGTAATTAGGGCTCCACCATCCAAGTGTCTTTTGTCCTACATAGTGCTCAAGTGACTTTCAAACCACTTTTGAATTTTGTCCCAAAAGTTATAAAATAGGGTATAGGTGTAAAAGGGGCCCACGGGCTACTACAAATCAGTCCAAAACTCAATTTAAGATTAAAATTCAAGGCAAATGGCCTTAGGTCACAACTGTAGGGGCATCACTAAAATGAGAGCAAGAACACAAGATGGAGATCGCAAAATAGACAATTTCCAACCTTATAAATACATAGGTGAGGAGTTCTATTTATCATTAAAAGGGCAATATTATTTTGTCGGGCAACTCTAACATATTTTGTTTCATTGATGCTAATGAAAATGTTTTTGTAGAGATACTTTATTTTGTGAGAATTCTTCCAAGGTCATGGCCTACTCTACCAAAGACTAACCATTGTGCTCAAAGTGAACCTTGCTGAGATTTCATAGACAAGGTGCTCATTGGATTGCTGATCACCTGTTCTTTATTTTCTTATCAGCCAAGAATATATATACACAATTGTGTGTATTTTTTTAGGGCTTAAAGGATTCCCCAGTAAAAGTTCAGCCGTAAACAAGTATCTGAACCATAAATTTCCATTTCTATGGCCTAGCTGAAGAATTATCTGAACCTTTACTAATCCATCTATGCCAAAGCTACCTTTTATACAGCGTTAGCAGAAGATGTGGCAATTGATAGATACTTTGCTAACATAGAGTAGGTCAACCATGTGTAGCTGGCAATAGATATTCTGTTTTTATGAGAATTAAATATGAATCAAAACTTACAAAACCAATCTGAGGGAAAACTAAGTTAATGCAGATTTAGTATTCATCAATCTTCCAAACAATGTGAATCCACATCCATTAGTTTTTAAGAAAGTGAAGAGCCATTTCCAACATACACATTGCATTGCATACTAAATGGAACAAGGCAATTTCAGGCTTTGCTTTGAAGGAGATATGCCAAATATGAAATATATTATAGTAATGTGAACAGTATCAGATTCTTACAAGCCCAAAACAACAGATCAAGATGAGCTGATAAACTCTTATATATTTATATTTACTGTATAAATACAAGTTGATGCAGATTTAGTATTGCATCCACATCCATTAGATTTCAAGAAAATGAAACAGCCATTTCCAACATACACATCAATTGCATAACTTCATATTCTGAATCCACAAGTTCAACTCCTAAGCAAAAACTGAAGGCAATTTCAGACTTTGCTTTGAACATTATCAAATTCTTACTTGCCCAAAACAACAGATCAAGATGAACTCTTATATATTTATATTTACTGTGTAAATACAAGTTTGTATTATTTTTCAGGATTAAACAAGATATTTGAAATCACCATAAAAGATACTATTCTTTACAAATACTTATGATTAAGCTAGACTAACCCTGTCTGAGCTTAACTTTGGCAAGGGCGAGGAACCTGCACTTTTCATCAAAATTCTCACATACTACCTAAAAAGCTAATGGTTAATTACTCACAGTTAATCTATTTTATAGAAGACAGCATCTTACCAACTATGCATTGCACATACTTCTCCTTGATCATCTTCAAATTGTAATCAACGCATCATTTTGCTCTAAGGAGAGGATGGATTAGACCCATAGGCAGAAAACTGTGAAGTTGAATCTTCATGTGAAACGTAACTATAATTCAGAGGAACCATTGGCCTTGTGTGTTCTCTTTTACCATTGACAGGAAGACCTTGCCGAGCAGGAGTAAGCCCATTCATTCTGGTATGCTGGACACCAAGAGATAATCTCCTATTGAAAGTAGTGCCATTTACAGAGTTTCCATTCAGACGCAGTCCCAAACCTTTTTTGCTTGAAAGCTGCTTATGCGGACTTGGCCTTGCACCAAAAAAAGTTTCTTGTTCAGTTGTCAACTGACCCTGAAGACGTTTTTTATCCTGAAATTGGAAGGAAGGTGTAATTAGCATATTTTGATGCATGAAAAACAAATAGGTGAGATTGCTTATCAATTCCCTACTTAGCAATTTCATACCCTGAACCTCCTTTTCTCCTCCTCTCTCTCCTGCCTTAACATGTTGTATTCATCTAACATTGCCAAAAGTGGCACCTGTAGGGTTCAGAAGCAAAGATTTAAAGGGAATTAAATCTCATTTTTTAAACATCCAGAGAATTTGAAGTTGATTTAAATTTATGCAGAACAATGACCAGTCTAGGACCAGTTGCTCACTTCATCATATAAGAATGTCGTTCCTCTTTCTTCCTCCCAAGCCCTGGTTTTTCCCATCAACGAATCCACAAGTGCTACATCCACAAGATCAACCTCAGTTTCCATATTCCAAAATTACAGATTAGAAATTTGTAGAGAGATTTGTTGTTATAACTGTATTGATACAAAGTTCCAAGTTTAAAGATTTACAGCAGAAAATAGAAGGCCACAGCCTCAGAAACAATTCAGAAGTTTCATGTGTCCATGGCTCCTGATACTTACCAGGAATTTTGTTAACCATCACCCGCGCACGTTCTGCCCGCTTAAGGTTTATATGGGCACCCCTGCTCACACTGTATCTGTTTTCATCCTGCAAGTGGATAGCTCACAGTTTACAGCTGAAATCCAACAGAGTTTCACTCATATGGGGGGAATCCAATGCATAAATATTAGAATCAACTAAAAATAAAGTGTCACACTCAAAGCTACCCTGTTATAATCCTCCAACCAATTTTCTTCTTCACAAGCTGCCATCCATTTCTCCACCTTCTCCATTATTTCTTTCCGACTTTGAGCTTCTTCTTTGGCCTTTGCAATCTGATCATCCATGCTTGCCAGAAGATCCAAATGATCAATGGTACCTTCATAACAGATCCACAATAATTAGTAAACTCAATTAAAACCAGAAAAACCTGAAAGGCCTAGTACAAACCAGAATCAATCATGGCCATTATATTCTCTTGTGCAGACTTGATGTCTATTTCCATGTGAGCCCGCCTGTATATATCTTCAAGTTCTGTTTGCTTCTTAACTAGAAGCTCCTTCAGTTTGCTAGCTTTAAGCTGATCCAACCTCTTTACTTCAACCTCAGCCTGGAAGAGAAGAAAAATGAATGCCATCAGTCAACTCCACTTGATTATTGGCTTAAGAAGGGAACAATAATTGATTATGGAAATTGGATTGCATCTAGAGTTGCTGAAGCGTCTAGAAAGAAAACACACCTCTTCAATGATATCAAGAGCAAGTGCTCTTGGCACTGACACTTGGTCTACTGAAGCTGAAATGTAGCAAGTCACATGATCAAAATGTCTCTGTTCCTCTTTAGGAATATCCATCAGATTCCACAATTCCATTAGTTCTGCACCCAGTTCCTGGATCTGTACATAGAAAATTGTAGTCATAATGAATATAAATCACCAAGATTATCCAAAGCGAATTTGATAGTCTTACAATTCAGCTGTACCTTATAACTGAAGACCTGCCAACAAATACAAACTTACAACCCTTTGCAATTCAATTATTACCTTCCCAATGCACATATAGCTTTTTATCTAATGTACAAGTTTATTAAATGTCAACTATTGAGGCCACCATGGAAAAAAAATCATCATGATGCTCAAGAGAAAGACAAGTCCCAAAGCAAGTTTTGCCAATGTCCCCGGTTGTAAAGAATAACCAAAATCAAGAGTGGGTAAAAAGGACTGATTGAAAAAGGGGATTTGATTATTACTTGTTGTCAAATGGATTTGATTCCCCTTTCAAGTTCCATAAATTCTGCTCAGGAACACTTCTAAGATCTCAGGAACAGTTGGAATGATTAATGTAGGGAGATTACATTGTATACAATCCCTAAGCATCCAACCTTAGCCTGAAATGCTACTTATAACTTTGTAAGGGTGAAAAGTCTATCTTCTTAAGCCACTATTCTCAACGTCTGTCATATCAACTAAATATGTGACTTGAAACACTCCCATTACAATGAATTTCAATAAAAAACAAAATATCATCAAAGCTGTGTAGGGGTCTATAGAGGTTGCAGATGGCTCTAAGTCTAAGGTTATACAGAAACCTTGAGGTTAAATATGACTGAAGCAGATTCTCAAGAAACAGATAAAAACAGGGCTTAACTCTACCCGTGATAGAATTATCAGTTGCAGAACCACCAGCTGCATCAGTTGCAGAACACATATAGGGTTATGTATGTGTCTTCGCAGTTTTGCCCACAGGCAGCTGATTTGCCCTGTCCCGAGTGGCGGTTTTGCCAGGAAGAAGCAGACAAACAAGGTATCAGTTACAAAACAATGTCTCTCCAATTCCTGACTTTTAGGATTCTTGTTTGTACCTTTCTTGTTAAATTGTTGCATATGCACCCCTGAGGAGTCATTGAGGGCAAGTAAAAATAATTACACCATTAATTAATTATGTCTAATTCATTATTTTGCATCTAACTGATGCCGTGCTCCTTAGCTGAGCATTTTAGGAAGGTTTGGAATGGGCTTGTGATAGCAATCTCATTCATTTACTCATCGTTGAGTGTTATGAGGATTTGTAGCATGGATGTACAATAGAGATTGCATCTAAAAAAATTACAGAAGCATTGCAAGTTTTAGGGTACCATTGATATGCAATTGATATCCTTGAAGGCCTGCAAAGGCAGTAAGCTTGCAAATATGCAGAGAAGGTATTGCATGCAAAGGCAGTGAGCTTACAAATATGCAGATAACATAAAGCAAGCAAAGGCAGGGTCCTATTCTTCCGGAGTCCACACATTGGATTCTCCAAATGAATATCCAGGTTGATTACAGATCAGAGGGAGCCCCAGGGTCATACCAACTGAATAAATATATTCATAGAAAAATGTTGAACCCGTGAACGTGAAGGATTATTAACTTTTAGCCCTTACTACTTGAATTTTGAATTCCTATTCATGCTCTCATGTTCCGGCGATTTAAAATAGAAAGCTTCAGTTATCATGAAGAGACAAGTGTAAAGTATATTGTATGCTTCAGATTTTATGATACCAAGACAAAATGTTTGATCTTAAACTGCCTACCATATTCAGAAAAAGTTTGACATTAATGTTCACCAAACCACACAAGATAAGATAAAATGTCAGATAAGAAGGTTTAAGATTGAAATTCTCCGCACCATAGACTTTAATAACATTCTTTATAATTTAGGTGAATAACCTTTATGTATTCTCTTATTAATAATAATATGGATACCTTTTGCAACCGCCTCTGCTTCTCATTTTTCAGAGATTCCACGGTGTTGGCCAGTTTGCCAAGAGTGCCATCACTTATGCTCATTGACTCAATGCCTGTAGAATCGTCCAGGCTAGGATGAACTTCAGAAATAATCTTGGAGAATTCTATTCCCACAACAGCCGAAAGATCATGCACAATGTTAACATAATCAAGAACTTTCTGGAGCCTGTCACTCTACCAAGAAAATAAGTAATTGTGAGAAAAGAGAATCAGAAAACAGGCAGCTTAGGTTACTCACAACTTTCACATAAAAATCCTTACATTTAGCAAGATCTGCTAGAACGAATGAAGTGGGTAGCAATTTATTTATCTTGAAAGAACCAAGCTAATATGATGCTACTATGAATCCTGGTTTAAAATGTTTGAAATACCCAGGATTTTCAAGTTAAAACCATAGCAGCATATGGACATTTAATTTCAAGGGTAGTTAAAATCAATTGATTCGATCAAGGCTACCTTTTCCCTGTGAAGCTCTTGAAGCTGCAAATGAAATTCGTCAAGCTTCTTCAAAGAGAGGTCATGGTCATCCAGCCTTAGACTTTCATAGATGTCATGAGGCTCTGAGTTTCCCGCAATCTGCCCACAAATTTTATGTATCTGCACTTGAACATCCATAAACTTTTTTATCCTTTCTTCTTTTTTCTGCCTTAGATCCTCCAAAGCTGGTGCAATTGCAGCGATTTGTTCCTTCAGTGTTCCTGATTGCTTTTCTGGCTGCATAGAGAATGGACAAATAATCAAACCAAATTAGAATGTGGCTTCTTTTCTTTTTTATATTGCAGATTGTTTACAAATATTCTGCTATCAACATGAGACCAATACAAGCTTCTTATGAACAAACACACTAGAAATGGCCTATGGAAGGCCAGTAAGAGCTACTTAGAAATCCTCTTTATTTAGAAACCACATCCACATTAGAAGCAAACTATGGAAGACCAAGAATCACAACTTAGAATTCGAACAAGCTCTTGCCAGCACTTAGTAGAGAGTAATACAAGCTCCTTATGAGTAAACACACTAGAAATCACCTATGGAAGGCCAGTAATAGCTACTTAGAAATCCACTTTATTTAGAAACCAGATCCACATTAGAAGCAAACTATGGAAGACTAAGAGTCACAACTTAGAATTCCACATTAGATGTCTGGTGGGGATTTGAACTTGGATCTCTACAATGAGAAGCCAAAGCTTAAACCAATTGAGCCCAACACCTTGGACGAATGTGGCTTCTTCAAATCTTGCAATGGTATAAAAAAACCAACAAAAGGGGTTTGGCATTGGCTGAGGGAACAAGTAAATAATGATGATAGCTGATTCTAGTAATCTCTGGAATTCATTGGCAATCGGTGGTCATGATTTCAGTACGGTAGTCGTTTGACACACAGACAACTCAGACCCATATAAAAAGCAAACATCATACAGATAATGTTGATGATTATGGGGTTGAGCCTAGCGCTTTGTGGGAGGCCATTGGCAACCGATGGTCTTAAATTCAAGATAATAAACTCATGATCATCAGACACCAAAACCGTAGGAGAACAACAGCGTTATCATCTTTGAGGACTTAAAAAACTCGTGCACATCATAAGGAAAGCAATTTCCATATACACAAACTTCATTTCATCTCAGATGATTTGATCTTTATTTTAATCTGAACAAAAAATTCAGAAACAGGGGAATCCCAATAAGGATACATCCGATTGCAAGAGGAATCACCCCAGCCATGCAAATGGTAAAAGCCCAATTGTCTCTTTTGCATGATTGGTTAAGGGAATTACCTTACCAAATTGGTCAAGAGTGTTTGCCCTCAAATGTCAGGTGGATGATAAGTACCTAAAGTTGCCAAAAATTTGCACATACCCCCCTTTCATGCAGGTGCAGACTGCAGTTGGATGGGAAGCCTTGGGCAATATATAACTAATCCTAATACACGGGTAAACCACAAATGATAAGAGGGAGGGAGTCATTCATGACAAAGGCCATAATATCAAACTTTAATCTAGCAATGAGAATCAAGAACAGTAACAATAGCAAAACTAAACAAAAACTCATTTAGATCTGACATTACCAGTGTATTCAGAATCAGCATAACAGTTAAATAGATTTTGACTGAGTAATTAGCAGATGCCAATTGTCAACCATTTTGTACAAATTTCCACCATGACAAGTCCCTGATCAACAAGTGAATTAAAACACAACTGCAAGAAGCGACCCAAAATGGGAGCACCCACATATTAACTTCACTGTACACATATAGAGTACAATAGTTCTATAATCACCTGTAACTACTAAGGATATCTAGGTCGAAACATGGTATTATAGGATTATCAACATCGGAAGTCCCAATACGCCAGCAATGAAAATCAACAACAACAAAAATCAAGATACCCAAAGAAACAAAGACACAGAATTCTCAAAGTCCATGCAAAACATACCCGCCCCACAAAGGATCTTTCACCTAAAACAGAAAGAAGATGAGCCAGCTCAGCCTCTGAATCAGCAAGCTGCTGATGTAACTGAGCCCTGGACAGATTAGCCTTGTCCACCTTCCTCCTGTAGACTTCTAAGCATTCCTGCTCCAATTGCAGCAGCATCTTGTCCCTTTCAGTATCATTTTCTCCCACTTCATCCCATATCAACTGAATTCATAACCAAATCCCCACATCAGAACATCTGCTGATTTAAAATCAAAACAAAGACACAAAGAAACAATTGTACCTGTAGATCATGCAACAGGGAGCCACGAGTACTCTCAGACAACACGGAGTTGTGTAATGTCTTAGCTGCCATTGATGTATTCTTCAAAGAAGAAAGAGCTTGTAAAACCATACCAGGTAGTTGAATTTTTACATCTGAGATTTGGGTTTTGATTTGATCACCAACAACATCATCGTCTCGTTTGATTGCCATTACCTAGCAGAAATGTCAAACAAAAAGGATAGAAGGAAAAAGAAAAAAATGGGTAGGTGAGGTGACTCAATAACAGTACTTTGAATTTTTTAGTTTTTCTTGCAGAATTTCAATGAGTATGCTTCAAGTGAGGGAGAATGAGGAAAATATGGCGTATGACATGCACTTATTACCTAACCAGCCTTAGCTTATTACAAATTGAAAGAGTCTTTCAGATGAAGACAATGAACTGGAGGATGGATTGGTTGATCATATCAAATCATTGTAAAGATTTCCTTTTCCCTCCAATGAATTGTTTGAATCAAAAGATTTGAATCAAAAGAGCGGATCCAACGTCTCTTTTTGGCTTTTTATTCTTGTACTTCTGTAAGAAATAGAGGGGAAACTTTTTAAGAACTTTAAAGATGTCAACGACAAAGGATTTTTTTTTGTTTTTTTCCCTTTTTTCTGGTCTTTTGTGTTGGGAAAAAGACCTCTATTTTCAATTTAAACAATCGGGAAAAAAATTCAAACCTATTTTATAGGTGATGAGCCTTTACTCATTATTATATTTTTATAACATTAAAGTTGAAAAAGGCAATTCTAAATGGGTCCCGCATTTGGATTTGGCAATTTCACCCCGCCGTGAAGCTTGAATAGGATGATGATGGTTGGGCTCCTCCTGACGTCAACCCGGACCCCATTGTTGTATGGGGCAACCTGGATGACAAGGATCCTCCGTCCGCTGGAATTGCTCTGGCCGCTTAGTGGCCCTCTTTTTGTACTATTTATGTTATGTTTTTTGTCTTCTGGGTGTAGCCCATGACTTTATGGCTTTCTGGGTGCTGCCCATGTGACTTTGGGGTGTGCCTTTTTACTACCCACCCTTTTTTTGTGGATATGCGTACAATTTTATTCTAATTAATATAGATATAGTTGCTTATTCATATTAAAAAAAAGGCAATAAGTTGTTGTCGCAGAGTTTTGTCTCATCTTCATTGATTCTATTTTACTGAATTTTTTTTGGAATTATTTATTAAAAAAAAGCAAAAAATGAACCTTTTTTAATTATGTTGTTTACAACACTAATTTTATTTTTAGAAACTTTGTATGTGTTTCTAACAATCTAAGACAACCCAAGCAAGTTGATAAAAGAAGTTTGTAGTTTATGAAAAAAATAAGTTATACATGAAACCATTGGTTGCATACCTTGAATCATACTAAATATTTACTTAGCACACTAGGGTATGGGAGAGACTACCTAGTGAGTGCTAGTGATAATCATCATTATAGAGGATAGGTAATGTCATCAAGGAATATATTACAACCTTTGAATTTACTAGATAGCTAAAAGCTCTCAATTATACCAAGATTAGGAATTTTTTAGCGGCAATTTGTCACTAATTGGTAAATTTCTATATTTTGGCATCTTGAATGACAAATCTTTTACGTTTCACTGTTGATATGTTCACCCAAATTTGCTAGGGTTTCCTATATTTTTCATATGTTGGCCTTGACATAGATATTTTAATTTCTTAGAAGATACTTTGATTGCCATAATGTTTATTCCTATCTGTGCCCAATCGCTGTTACATCCCTCCTTTTGAAAACAATTACACTATTTACTTTCTTGCAAATTTCAGTAAATTACTATGTTGAGAATGACATGAAAACTGACAATATATCTTACAAAGTTGTTATATGAAATTGCGGAATCTATTGATTACGATCAAGATATGTAGACTAAATGTCTTTATTATAAATGCAATGATGTTTGAATATATTATATTTGGATCATAAGATGCTTTTACCACAAAATTGTATGCGAGTCTGTCGATGCAGGAACAGGTGGACCGTGTTCGACGGAAGAGAAAGTATCTTC
This sequence comes from Cunninghamia lanceolata, assembly GCA_027924645.1. NCBI lineage: Eukaryota > Viridiplantae > Streptophyta > Pinopsida > Cupressales > Cupressaceae > Cunninghamia > Cunninghamia lanceolata. The sequence continues at coordinate 21,498,785 of BSBN01000237.1, read as the reverse complement.
GAGAGAGAGTATAGACTCTGGAAACTAACCAAAGGTGTTTGTCACTGAGATCGCCAAACAGATAGATAAACCTGGGAACCAACAAGTAAGTCTTGTTTGTCGGTTTGGGTAGTAAATTTGATGTCGACGTCAAAGGAAAAGTATAACATCCTAGTCGAAAGTCGTCTTGTAGAATCTTGGAGTCGTCGAAGGCGTCTTAAGGCCATAATAGTAAGTCGACTTAGTTAGACGTATACTACTTTGGTTTATAAGTATTTAATGAACCATCTTGTGGCGAAATTGTAAAACTTGTCTCGTAGTCGAAAGACGCGAGAAGTCGGCTTTGTTCGTCTAACGTTGTAAGAACTTGTTCGCGTTACGATCAATCCATCGTGATTGACGTAAAACGTGTCGAACTAGTGAATTTGTTCCAATCTTGTAGATCGACGAATCTCGATTTGAAACCATAGCGTGAAATATTTTATTGACGTTGTTTTAACGTGAGTCTTCTCTTCCAACTTTGACAGCGAGTTGTTACCAATCTGACCTTGAGTTTTCTTAATAATGGTCTTCGTCTCTCTTTCCTTCTCGACCCCCAACGATGCACAAACCATTTCGTAACCATTGCCGTGTCGAACTTTAACTCCTCAATTTAAATGTTAAGTTGGTTTTGGAGAGTTGATACCTTTATGTTCTAGTAAGGACAGAGTCTTTATGTCCTTTGGTACGCCACACCATCGAAGGAACTTTAGTCTTCTTGTGGTAGTAGTAAGTTTTTGAAGTCGTTTTACTCGTTTAATCAAACCCCATGTGTATAGGCTGTTTCGATGGTCGTTCTAATGTCTAAACCACTCTCATCATAGCGCGAGAGGGAGAAAAGGTTGGGCGGCTGAGTTGTGAGAAGCCGCCGATGTTGGCAGATGCCCCATCATAAAGATGAGTGCGTAAACTTCATGGGGAGTGGTCGTGAGAAACCGCAGGGAGTTTCCCACGCGGTAGGGTAGTTAGTAGTGGTGTGAACTAGTGGAAACACTGTCGGCAGATGGTAGTTTGTTGCTACGAAAAAGGTAGTGTGGGAGTAAAGGCCGTCGGGCGAAGTTAGAGGTGGAGAGAATTTTTTACTTCAACGAAGAGGGAATATAGGAGTCGGCATTAAGGTCGAAGGGAGTTAGAGGAGATCGGGGGCAGTTAGACAGGAATGGCTGCGAAGTATGGAGAGAGGAGGTCGTTTTTGCAGGTAGTGGGCAGTGAGGATAACGGATCTTTGAGAGATATCCACGGGAAGTGAAGGGAGATTCTGCGGGGGATGTAAAGGAGAGTTTGGGAAGTTGTAAAGAGGAGGTGGAAAGGAGGATAGCGAAGTGCTGAGAGAACGGAGTGAAGGGAGGAGGAAGTGCTGAGATAACAAAGTGCTGAGTTAACACAGTGAAGGGAAGACTAAGTGGTAAACGCTGTAAAAGATGGAGAGAACGCGGCGAAAGGGGAGAACATAGCTGTGGGAAGAGGAGGTAGCTGGGATAGTTTTAGAGGCTGCAGAGTAGAGAAAGGACGGGGGAAATGCAGCAAGGACTGCAGTTAAGAATCAGGATTACCGATCAACAGGTAAGTCCATTCCTATAAATATGTTTTGAATAAACCATCTGGCTATCAAATAGTTCTGTTGGTATCGGATGAGAAGAAAGAATTGAATTGTAGCTGTAGTGCAATGGAACTGTCTTTATATATTGCGAATGTGGTTTATGTATTATATATATCCTCCACAGAGGAATACTACTATTTGTAATACATTACTATATCCTAGAACGAGGAATAGAATGAATAGTTTGTTGATTGTAAATCTCAAACGTAGCCGATGCTTAAATGTTTTGAACAAGTCTAATACTTCTGTGTAGGAAGCCTTGCGGCCATGCCTGAGATGATATATATCTTTTCTTAGATAGAAAAGTGGGAATTACTTCGCTAGTATAAAGTAAGACTAGGTATTGGTGTTTTAACAAAGGCATTGGTATTACAACCAAGCTCCTGTATTACGGAGTTTCATAGTGTTACATATATGTGCAGCTCACTGTGATATAGTAATAATAGAGCTCGCCGTGTTCTATATGTAAGCTTACCCTGTTTTACACTAAGATCAATGTGTTAATATTTAAGTTTACTGTATTATATTATGGCCGGCAGAATCCTGCCCGACAGGCCAATTATATGGCCGAATGTGTTGTTCTTATTAGGCCAAGCATGACCGAATGTATTATCAATTGCAGCCAAAGCAATAACTGAGATGTACATTGTTGAGTAGAAAGCCTAATCATGTCTAGGAGTTTACAACCCCAGATGGAGGTGGCTCTAATACAGCTGGCATTAACATCAATGCTGGGGTGACGTCAAGGTAGTAGACTATTTTTTTTTCTACTAGTTATTACTAGATATTTTTCTAGTAATAACTATTGACACAGCTATAAGTGCCTTAAACAATGATGTTCTAAAGCCTTTTTCAAGGAATGAAGCCTCAAGTCAACCAAGGTCTTATCTTTTCTGTGGTGCCCAAGTAATTAGGAAGGGTTCAAAATAGAACATAAGAGAATTCCAGCTTTCAGTACCTCAGGGTCCAAATTGTTTTCGTTTAACAAATTCATCAAGTATACTGCATAACCCTTTGAAAGAACAGAAGAACCATTGCTAACATTATAGTTGTCACGAGACAATAAATTAATAAATGAAAAAGTATTTATGATTAGACAGCTGAGCTTGTGTGCCAAAATGTCCCAAACATGGGAACCGAGTAAACGGTTATGAAACCACTTAGGAGTGGGTGTTTAAAAACAATGTTTTTACAGAAACGGGTTTTGAAACTATGAACTCGGGAATAGAGTAAACATTGCGCAATGCGCTATTATAGGAGGATATCCTAAGCCCTTGAGGTCATCAAGGTCGTCAAAATAGTTCAAACTATACAAATAGGAAACTGTAGGATTTCGACCAGTTCAAGTCGAGTAGGGTGGGTGAACCAAGTTCATGCGTTTTTAGAACGCTAACTAAATACAAATCCTTTGGCCAAGGTGGTGTACTATCCTCAAGTGCATCGAACGTTCACCGTAACTGGATGGCGTTTCTTGTGGAGTGTCGTGCATGACTAGAGGGTATCTAGGGATCTGTATGATAACAAGACACGTAGGTTACAACACCAGAGCTCAGATGGCAAACACCGATGGTTATCCTAAGTCTATCCTCTTGAGTAGGGTAGGGCCACTTCTGGTTAGGAAGGAGTGCGGGAGACCGACGGTCTGTGGTTGGAGGTTAAGCTCCTTGAAGATAGTTTCTCTTCCAAATACTGAGGAATTGCCGAGTCTTGAACGTGATGGGTTGACAATCGAGATGCATGGTAACGGTATGTTTCCGATATTTGTGGTTTCAAGAAAATTTCATTGGTTAGAAAATAAAGAGTTTAATGTATATCATTTCTTTCAGTTTTTATGAAAATGCAATCACATTATGATAAAATGAAAAATGTTGTATTGGATTACAGATAAGTTTATTTTGTATTTGACTACCTGGTAAAAAAAAAATTACCGTTGTGAAAACTTAGTTACTTTTTGTCTTTTCGGATTGGATGTTACATATGGTATCAGAGCTAACCAGGTTCAGCACTAGGGCCGATGAGTCCACTAACCTGATTAGGAAATCATCATTATGTGGGTAGCTAATGATTTGGTTTATTGTGCCAGGATGGTATACACCAAGAAAACCGCAAGAAAATCTTTCGCGGGTAAGAAGTGTTATCTGCAAGCTAAGCAGAAACGACTTGCGATGATCAAGACCATAGAGAAAACCAATGACGAAAATGACCTATGGCTTGACGATGTGGAAACCTTAGCCAATGCAATGTCACGACTTAAGCGAGTGAGGAGAGAACTTCTTGAGGGAGCAGCGATGGCAATTCGAACCATGATCAACCGCTGCTCCTGGATTGTAACTGATAGTGTACCTATTAGTGTACCTAGTACTATACCCATGATCACTAGAGATCCACGTGTAGTACCTAGAGCTGAGATTATTGAGTTATCTTCTGATAGTGAGTCTGAGGGGTATACACCTCGTGATTATGTGTCGGACAATGAATCCGAAGGTTACACTCCACTAGATAACACTATGTAGAAACATGAGATTTGTCTATCTCTAATGATGTTGAAACAATTTTGCAAAGTGAATTAAGACAAAATTTTAGTTTGAGAACAATTATGATTATGATCAAATGATATGTTCTTTCGATGTTGTTTAATTAATAAGCGCAAAACTGATTAGTATATGTTTAAACAGGTGTGAGATTAAACTAGCATGGACCAATCAGGGTTTAACGAGGGGGAGGATCGGGAAGGTCATAACTCTCGGGAAAACTCCACTGACAAGTTGGATAGGATCCTCAACATGCTCAATGAAACCAAGGAAAGGTTGAACAAACTAGAGAAGAAAATAGACGAAACTGGTAACATAGAGGGTGGAAACGGGAACTCACACTTCACAAGCAAGAGTAAGCATTGGGAAAATGGCACGTCAAGTGAACATCCTGATGACAGTGAAACCCAAAGAAGAACCAAGGATAAACTTGCCTTAGAGTTATCTAAGGATATGAAGAAGGTTAACCCTCCAAAGTTCGATGGAACAAAAATTGGAGATGCAGCTGAAGCATGGTTGACTGAAATGGAGAAATATTTTGAGATCAGAAACTACTCTGAGGTTACTAAAGCTGTGTGGGGAGCCTATCAGCTGTCTGGGGAAGCATCCACTTGGTGGGTGAATAAGAAAATGGAGTTGGAATTAAGTCCCTTGAAGGTAACATGGGATGAGTTCTTGGAACTATTCCGAAAACGGTCGTTACCTCAATTATACTTTGATCAGAAGTTAACGGACTTCCAAAACCTCAGGCAAGGTGAACTATCTGTGGTCGAGTACGCAGAAAAATTCACTAGGTTATTGAAGTATGTTCCCCAATACCAAAAGGACGAAAGGTTCCGAATCAGAAAGTTCATCATGGGACTCAATCCTCAGATCGGTGGTGAGGTGGAGGTGCATGGTCCAAGCACAATGGATCAAGTTTATGAAAAGGCAATAAAACAGGAGCAGAAGATTAAGTCTATCTCCGCTTACCGTGACAAGAAACGCAAGAAGTTTGATAAGAACTTCAATGATCAGTCTTTTAAAAGGAAAAATGATAAGGGATATGGAAACAGGAGGTTTGATAAGGGAAATCGAAAGAATCAAGGAGGATTTGGTAATGAGCGCAGAGGCGAAGATTTTAAGAGAAATGCAAATTTTAAGAAGAATGGTGATTCTGCAAGTAGGCCATCTAAGAAGCGAGGACCTATAGGAGGATGTTTCTCTTGTGGAGGAGATCATTATGCCAACCATTGCCCCAACAAGAAGCCGAATGGGAAGCCTAGGAACATGGAGCTTCCTTCACAACAGGAAGCCTTTCAGCAAAGGATCCATGCCACTCTTGACAATCGGCAAGCAGAGTATTAGATTACTCCTATTGAGATGACAGGTACCTTATTTGGAGTTCCTGTTTCTATTCTATTTGATACTGGTGCAACAGAAAATTTTGTGTCACCTAGAGTTCTAAGTAAATTTTCTAGAAAAGCTGGCTTTATGTCAAAACCTTGGACAGTAGAGTATGCCAATAATTCAAAGGCTCAGGTAGAGCAATGTTTGTTCGAAGCCAGGATTGATGTTTCTAACTTCACCACTGAGGCAAACTTATACGTAGCGCCTTTAGGGTCCTACGATGTCATCCTAGGAATGAGCTGGTTGTGGAAACATCGAGCCAAAGTAGATTGTTTTCATAAAACCATTGAGTGTCTGGATGAGATGGGCAAAACTGTAAATATCCAAGGAATTCAGAGGGAAATAAAGGTTAGATCCATTTCATCAAAACAACTTAAGCGGGCTAGGCGAAAGGGGTGTCAACTTTTTGCAGTTAAGATGGACCTGGTAGAGGAAACCTCGGAGAAGCAATCTTTTGAGGAAAGATATCCATTTTTGTGCAATTTTAGGGATGTATTTCCTGAGGAGTTACCAAGCTTACCTCCGAAGAGAACATTTGACTTTGGCATAGACATTAAACCAGGATCGGAGCCAATCTCTAAAGCTCCGTATCATATGACTACCACAGAACTTATGGAATTAAAAGCTCAGTTGCAGGAGCTTTTGTCTAAGAATTTGATTAGGCCAAGTGTATCACCATGGGGAGCCCTGGTTATCTTTGTCAAAAAGAAAGATGGAACTCTCAGGCTGTGTATAGACTATAGGATGCTTAACAAGGCAACTATAAAGAACAAGTATCCCTTGCCATGAATTGATGATCTATTTGACCAAATGCGTGGCGCATCGGTCTTTTCCAAGATAGATCTGAGATCTGGATACCATCAATTAAGGTTGAAAGACGAAGACATTCCCAAAACAACTTTTAGAATGAGGTATGGTCATTATGAGTTTACGGTGCTACCGTTTGGATTAACCAACGCACCTGCTGCTTTCATGAATCTCATGAATAGTATATTCAGAGATTGTCTTGATAAGTTTGTACTAGTCTTCATCGATGATATTCTGATCTATTCCAAGGATGAAGAGGAGCATGCGCGACATCTTCATATAGTCTTGCAACGGTTGAGAGAACATAAATTATATGCGAAACTCTCCAAGTGCACTTTCTTTCAGAAAAGAAGTACAGTACTTAGGGCACATAATATCAGCCGATGGGATATCAGTCGATCCGGCCAAAATAAAAGCTATTATGGAATGGCCTGAACCTACCAATGTGTCAGAGGTACGAAGTTTCATGGGATTAGCAGGGTATTACAGGAAATTTGTGTTGAATTTCTCAAGCATAGCTAGCCCCATTACCTCTTTGCAGAGAAAAGGAAAAAGGTTTGTGTGGACGGATGTATGTCAAAAGGCTTTTGATTTGTTAAAAGAAAGATTAACAACCGCTCCAATTCTGAAAGTTCCTGATCCAGAGGGAGAGTTTGAGGTTATCACTGATGCCTCGGGGGAAGGATTGGGAGGTGTGCTTATGCAAGATGGTAGGGTAGTAGCCTATGAGTCTAGGAAGCTGAAAAATTATGAGCAGAACTAAGCTCCTCATGACCTAGAGATGGCAGCAGTGGTTCACACCCTTCAGATGTGGCGACATTACTTGTTGGGAAGGACCTTTATTTTAAAATCTGATCACCAAAGCCTTCGCTACATATTCACACAACCTAATCTCAATGCAAGGCAAAGGAGATGGCTGGAACTAATATCAGATTATGACTTTGAAATTTCTTATATCAAGGGCAAGGAAAACCGAGTAGCAGATGCCTTAAGTAGAAGAAGGCACATAGCCTCTATAATCTCCATACATGCTAACTTTAAAGATTTAGTATTGCAAAACTTATCTGGGGATGAGTATTATGAACAAGTGAAATAGGCTCTGCACCTCAACCCTAAGGACCCTAGATATGACGGATTCAGTTTTGAATCTGATGGATTGCTGAGATTCAAGGGAAGAATTTATGTCCCTGATTCAGTCGAACTTAGAAACCTTGTGTGGAAGGAAGTTCACTGTGCTCCTTACTCTGGACACCCTGGTGTAACAAAACTGTTAGCAGATGTCAAGCCGTTATATTTCTGGAAGGGAATGAAAAGCGATGCTGCAAAGTTTGTAGCCAGTTGTTTGGAGTGTCAGAGAGTTAAGGCAGAACACCAACATCCTGCTGGGTTGTTGTACCCACATGATATTCCGGAATGGAAATGGCAAGTTATTAGTATGGATTTTGTCCAGGGGTTGCCAATGTCTAAGAACAGGCATGATGCAATATTGGTTGTTGTGGATAAACTAACCAAGGTTGCACACTTTATACCGGGAAATTTGACAGATGGAGCACATCTTTTGGCTCGAAAATTTGTGCAAGAAATTTTTAGATTGCATGGGGTACCTGAAAAGATAATATCTGATAGAGATGCTCGGATAACTTCACGGTTTTGGCAAACCTTATTTTCTGCATTAGGGACTAAACTGAATGTAAGTACTGCTTATCATCCTGAAACTGATGGTCAGACAGAAAGAGTGAATCAGGTATTGGAAGACCTTTTGAGAATGTATTGCATGGATCAGCAATACAGATGGGAGCAATATCTACCTCTTGTCGAATTTGCCTATAACAACTCCTATCATTCTGCCATTAAGATGGCGTCATTTGAAGCATTATACGGAAGGAAATGCAGAACTCCTATAAGCTGGGATAAGCTGGAAGATAGGATAAGCATTGGACCTGAAATGCTTGCTGATATGGAAGAAAAAGTTAAAGTGATTAGGAAGAGGTTGGCAGAAGCCAATGACAGGCAAAAGAGTTATGCAGATCGCAAGCGAGTGCCTAGACACTTCTCTGTTGGCGAGAAGGTGCTTTTGCGGGTGAAACCCCAAAAGAGTTCTATAAAATTTGGTAAATCTTCGAAATTGGCTCCTCGTTATGTCGAACCTTTCGAAGTTCTTGAAATTATCAACCCGATTGCCTACAAAGTTGCTCTACCTCCAGCCTTGTCTAAGATGCATAATGTTTTTCATGTTTCGTATTTAAAGAAATATTTTGTAGGTAATAACCACATCCTTAACTGGAATTCCTTACAGATGCAAGAACCTGGGGTGGTTGTGATCGAGCCACTCAAGGTGCTCGAAATGCGTAAACTTCGTTTACGTAATCGAAAAGTTTTGCAATGCAAAATACAGTGGGACCAATATGGCGAGGATAGTGCCACTTGGGAAGACTACAAAGACATTTATCAAAGATTTCCAAAACTTTTTAAAGACATTAATGTTGCATTATAGAAAGTTTGTTTTAAGTTTAAGTTTTTGCTTGATAAACTTAATCATCGGGGACGATGATTTTTAAAGGGGAAGGATATGTTACATCCCTCCTTTTGAAAACAATTACACTATTTACTTTCTTGCAAATTTCAGTAAATTACTATGTTGAGAACGACATGAAAACTGACAATATATCTTACAAAGTTGTTATATGAAATTGCGGAATCTATTGATTACGATCAAGATATGTAGACTAAATGTCTTTATTATAAATGCAATGATGTTTGAATATATTATATTTGGATCATAAGATGCTTTGACCGCAAAATTGTATGTGAGTCTGTCGATGCAAGAACAGGTGGACCGTGTTCGACGGAAGAGAAAGTATCTTTGAGAGAGAGTATAGACTCTGGAAACTAACAAAGGTGTTTGTCACTGAGATCGCCAAACAGATAGATAAACCTGGGAACCAACAAGTAAGTCTTGTTTGTCGGTTTGGGTAGTAAATTTGATGTTGACGTCAAAGGAAAAGTATAACATCCTAGTCGAAAGTCGTCTTGTAGAATCTTGGAGTCGTCGAAGGCATCTTAAGGCCATAATAGTAAGTCGACTTAGTTAGACGTATACTACTTTGGTTTATAAGTATTTAATGAACCATCTTGTGGCGAAATTGTAAAACTTGTCTCGTAGTCGAAAGATGCGAGAAGTCGGCTTTGCTCGTCTAACGTTGTAAGAACTTGTTCGCGTTACGATCAATCCGTCGTGATTGACGTAAAACGCGTCGAACTAGTGAATTTGTTCCAATCTTGTAGATCGACGAATGTCGATTTGAAACCATAGCGTGAAATATTTTATTGACGTTGTTTTAACGTGAGTCTTTTCTTCCAACTTTGACAGCGAGTTGTTACCAATCTGACCTTGAGTTTTCTTAATAATGGTCTTCGTCTCTCTTTCCTTCTCGACCCCCAACGATGCACAAACCATTTCGTAACCATCGCCGTGTCGAACTTTAACTCCTCAATTTAAATGTTAAGTTGGTTTTGGAGAGTTGATACCTTTATGTTCTAGTAAGGACGGAGTCTTTATGTCCTTTGGTACGCCACACCATCGAAGGAACTTTAGTCTTCTTGTGGTAGTAGTAAGTTTTTGAAGTCGTTTTACTCGTTTAATCAAACCCCATGTGTATAGGCTGTTTCGGTGGTCGTTCTAATGTCTAAACCACTCTCATCATAGCGCGAGAGGGAGAGAAGGTTGGGCGGCTGAGTTGTGAGAAGCCGCCGATGTTGGCAGATGCCCCATCATAAAGATGAGTGCGTAAACTTCATGGGGAGTGGTCGTGAGAAACTACAGGGAGTTTCCCACGCGGTAGGGTAGTTAGTAGTGGTGTGAAGTAGTGGAAACACCGTCGGCAGATGGTAGTTTGTTGCTATGAAAAAGGTAGTGTGGGAGTAAAGGCCGTCAGGCGAAGTTAGAGGTGGAGAGAATTTTTTACTTCAATGAAGAGGGAATATAGGAGTCGGCATTAAGGTCGAAGGGAGTTAGAGGAGATCGGGGGCAGTTAGATAGGAATGGCTGCGAAGTATGGAGAGAGGAGGTCGTTTTTGCAGGTAGTGGGCAGTGAGGATAACGGATCTTTGAGAGATATCCACGGGAAGTGAAGGGAGATTCTGCGGGGGATGTAAAGGAGAGTTTGGGAAGTTGTAAAGAGGAGGTGGAAAGGAGGATAGCGGAGTGCTGAGAGAACGGAGTGAAGGGAGGAGGAAGTGCTGAGATAACAAAGTGCTGAGTTAACACAGTGAAGGGAAGACTAAGTGGTAAACGCTGTAAAAGATGGAGAGAACGCGACGAAAGGGGAGAATATAGCCGTGGGAAGAGGAGGTAGCTGGGATAGTTTTAGAGGCTGCGGAGTAGAGAAAGGACGGGGGAAATGCAACAAGGACTGCAGTTAAGAATCGGGATTACCGATCAACAGGTAAGTCCATTCCTGTAAATATGTTTTGAATAAACCATCTGGCTATCAAATAGTTCTGTTGGTATCGGATGAGAAGAAAGAATTGAATTGTAGCTGTAGTGTAATGGAACTGTCTTTATATATTGCGAATGTGGTTTATGTATTATATATATCCTCCACAGAGGAATACTACTATTTGTAATACATTACTATATCCTAGAACGAGGAATAGAATGAATAGTTTGTTGATTGTAAATCTCAAACGTAGCCGATGCTTAAATGTTTTGAACAAGTCTAATACTTCTGTGTAGGAAGCCTTGCGGCCATGCCTGAGATGATATATATCTTTTCTTAGATAGAAAAGTGGGAATTACTTCGCTAGTATAAAGTAAGACTGGGTATCGGTGTTTTAACAAAGGCATTGGTATTACAACCAAGCTCCTGTATTACGGAGTTTCATAGTGTTACATATATGTGCAGCTCACTGTGATATAGTAATAATAGAGCTCGCCGTGTTCTATATGTAAGCTTACCCTGTTTTACACTAAGATCAATGTGTTAATATTTAAGTTTACTGTATTATATTATGGCCGGCAGAATCCTGCCCGACAGGCCAATTATATGGCCGAATGTGTTGTTCTTATTAGGCCAAGCATGACCGAATGTATTATCAATTGCAGCCAAAGCAATAACTGAGATGTACATTGTTGAGTAGAAAGCCTAATCATGTCTAGGAGTTTACAACCCCAGATGGAAGTGGCTCTAATACAGCTGGCATTAACATCAATGCTGGGGTGATGTCAAGGCAGTAGACTGTTTTTTTTTCTACTAGTTATTACTAGATATTTTTCTAGTAATAACTATTGACACAACTATAAGTGCCTTAAACAATGATGTTCTAAAGCCTTTTTCAAGGAATGAAGCCTCAAGTCAACCAAGGTCTTATCTTTTCTGTGGTGCCCAAGTAATTAGGAAGGGTTCAAAATAGAACATAAGAGAATTCCAGCTTTCAGTACCTCAGGGTCCAAATTGTTTTCGTTTAACAAATTCATCAAGTATACTGCATAACCCTTTGAAAGAATAGAAGAACCATTGCTAACATTATAGTTGTCACGAGACAATAAATTAATAAATGAAAAAGTATTTATGATTAGACAGCTGAGCTTGTGTGCCAAAATGGCCCAAACATGGGAACTGAGTAAACGGTTATGAAACCACTTAGGAGTGGGCGTTTAAAAACAATGTTTTTACAGAAACGGGTTTTGAAACTATGAACTTGGGAATAGAGTAAACGTTGCGCAATGCGCTATTATAGGAGGATATCCTAAGCCCTTGAGGTCATCAAGGTCGTCAAAATAGTTCAAACTATACAAATAGGAAACTGTAGGATTTCGACCAGTTCAAGTCGAGTAGGGTGCGTGAACCAAGTTCATGCGTTTTTAGAACGCTAACTAAATACAAATCCTTTGGCCAAGGTGGTGTACTATCCTCAAGTGCATCGAACGTTCACCGTAACTGGATGGCGTTTCTTGTGGAGTGTCATGCATGACTAGAGGGTATCTAGGGATCTGTACGATAACAAGACACGTAGGTTACAACACCAGAGCTCAGATGGCAAACACCGATGGTTATCCTAAGTCTATCCTCTTGAGTAGGGTAGGGCCACTTCCGGTTAGGAAGGAGTGCGGGAGACCGACGGTCTGTGGTTGGAGGTTAAGCTCCTTGAAGATACTTTCTCTTCCAAATACTGAGGAATTGCTGAGTCTTGAACGTGATGGGTTGACAATCGAGATGCATGGTAACGGTATGTTTCCGATATTTGTGGTTTCAAGAAAATTTCATTGGTTAGAAAATAAAGAGTTTAATGTATATCATTTCTTTCAGTTTTTATGAAAATGCAATCACGTTATGATAAAATGAAAAATGTTGTATTGGATTACAGATAAGTTTATTTTGTATTTGACTACCTGGTAAAAAAAAAATTACCGTTGTGAAAACTTAGTTACTTTTTGTCTTTTCGGATTGGATGTTACAATCGCCCAAATATAATCAAACCAAATTTTAATCTCGATCTAATTGCTTGACATTGAATTTACATTTTTCACTTATGGTTTAATCACCCCTAATAGGACAATTGTTTATCATTTTTGTTGTGATCACATATCATTTTACATTATTTTCCCTAATTCAATGGCACTGCCCCTTCAATTATCACTAATTTAGGGCAAATGTGATGTTGGGATAAGATGTGTCATACACCTTGCAAGCCCTAATGTTCATAGTATTCAATTATTTATTATTTTATGTGTTCTCGCGAAATGGGGTGTCTCACTTTATGCCTTGGTCATTATCCCATGTGTGATATATATTTTATTTTGGTATTTACTTATGTAAATAAGTTTGTAAGAGAATATCTTGTCATATTTAAGATGTGTAAGAGCATCTATGGCAAAGATATGGTGTAAGAGATAGTATGACATGTAAGAGCATTGACGAGGGGTTACATAGTGGACTTAGAAGACCATTTTATATTATTAGTTGGGTAGATGTCATTAGTCCTTCATGGTGGAGTGCTTGAGAGTTACGCATGCCAACTTGCATAATGGAAGTCAAATGTGCTTGTGTAATAGTTTTTTTTATTATAGGATGGTTCCACACATGTGGAGACATCAGAATTCATACCATGGTATTTTTGGACCTTGTTTGGGCCCATGGTATTATTATTTGGTGGATTTTTGGGTCCCCTTAAGTCTATATATTTGAGGCATCAGATAGTTGATGCAAGAGAGGAGTTTTTTTGTAGCGTTATGCTATCGAATTTCTACCAAAGGAAGAGGATATTGGTCTCCATGAAGGCAAGAGCCCAATATCGTATTGTAGCAAGTTTATTGTTGCTAAATAATACATTGGTTCACTGCTTTGGAGTCTGGGTTTTTCCTGAAAGGGTTTTCCTAGGGTATATTTGTGTAATTCTCTTTCTTGTAGTTGATTTCCCTTACATCTCTCTCATTCTTTCTTTTCTATGTGTTCTTTACATGTTAGAATGTTGTTGAAATTAATGTAAATTTGATTAATGTATTAATCTCCTCGAAGGGTTAATGGGGTAATACCTACAATGCTTAATAATTATGTGTAGATATAATTCAACTATTAAGGGGTTTGTGGGTACTTTTCCTATCATTTGGTATCAGAGCAAAGTTGGTTTCATAGTTTGCATGTGAGTTGCATGTACTTGAATATCATTTACATTAATTACATGTTGGTTGCATGTGTTTGCATATCATTGTATGTGCTTGCATTCCATTACATGTGCATGCTGTTGGATCTAGGGCATACAACTGAGAGGGGGGGGGTGAATCAGTTGTATAAAACTTCTTCTTCTTTCAAACACTTGATTCTTTGTTGTTAGTTAGCAGCATATCAAATAATCATCCATGGAAGCATAATACATAAACACAAGAGCAGATAAGCATCAACACATTGAACACCAAGATTTTGACGTGGAAAACCCGGTTAAGGGAAAAACCACGGGGTGATTAACCCAAGAATTATTCTCTGTTAGAAGAATAAAGAAAAATGAATGGCACATGCCAATAAGGGCTCACTGCCCGAGCACACTGCTCACAAAGAGGCCCACTGCCTACAAGGAGACACACTGTCTACAAAGTGATAAAAATCACAGTCTTGAACTGGAGAATGACATCTCTACCATGTCCGGATCAGTTCCAATTAAGCCCAAAAATCTCTGCTCTGCCTTTCACACATTTCTTCGCTATGCCACCCTCATCCACACACCACTTTGAAATGAACTCACAAACCGTTATTTATACAAGACATCGACTTAGGAACAAACATCTAAGTCGGCAAACAACCATAGGAGTAACCGCAAGATGAATAACACATCCGGTCGGCCACCACAAGAACATTCGCAGGATGAACAACTCATCCGGTCGGCTAAACTGAGCAAGAACTTCATCCGGAAGAATAACTTCAATTCCGGGCTCTACCATCAATGCGGACCAACAACACAACCTAAACATGATCCAAGAACCTTCACAATCCTGTCTGAATGTCCGGATACATCCGCACTTCCTCTACTTACTGGGATCTCTTGTCTTCCTCATCCGGAACTTCAAGAACACAGTCTGTCGCCACTGTCATAATGCAAGAGGTACTTCCAGACCTCCAAATCATACACAAATCTGGATGACACATCACAAGGACATCCCAAACACTCCGTCCAATCCGCAGATTAGGATAATACAATTCCGGACCTTTTTGTGATCCTCTGTCACCTCTGGATACTTGCCGGAACCGGTTCTATACCGACAGCCACAACTCCTTCAGATCTTCATGCGGACCTCTGAAATCTTAACTGAAGCATCTCAAGACTCATATCTACTAACCCTTTAATCCGCATCCTCCGGTTCTCATCCTATACAGTACATTTGCCTTCTTCTCATCACTGTTCTTCACTGTTCCTGACTGAGGCTAATTTTCTCAATATCCTCAGCACACAGCTCATCAAATCCTTCTTGTCAATGCAATATGAGTATGTTGACATCAATGACAACACTGGCTCACCTCATACTTGCAACAATCTCCCCCTTTGTCATTGATGGCAACATATGATGTGAAAAACCATTAAGACAAGAACTTCAACTTTTCATATATCTTCTCTTCCTTTACTGCTCCCCCTTTGATCAATGTCTTCTCTTCCTTTACTGCTCCCCCTTTGATCATCAACCACTTGTTTTTCACATGTCTTCTCTCCCCCTTTGACATCAATGGCAAAGGGCTCATACTTGCAATTCTCATACATCAGAATCATACCAGCTGCTCCCCCTTAGTTGCAGCTCCCCATTAGTCCGGATCACAAGATATGACTGTGATAGCCACCGGACTGATGCACATCAGTGCATCTTAGTTCATCACCGGAGGGGCCATGACCCCTAACTTCTCCCGGAGATATTCAAAAGAGTCCTTGGGAAGAGGTTTTGTAAAGATATCTGCAATCTGATCCTTGGAGGGAACATACTCCAATCTGACTTCTTCCTTGTTTACTTGTTCTCTCAAAAAGTGAAATTTGATAGATATGTGCTTAGTCTTAGAATGCAATACCGGATTCTTGGAAATATTAATTGCACTTGAATTATCACAGAAAATTGTGATAGGCTCCTCATATTCAACTTTGATGTCTCTTAGCATTTGCTTCATCCATAAGATTTGAGTGCAACTACCTGCTGCTGCAATGTATTCTGCTTCAGTTGTAGATAGAGATATTGCATCTTGTTTCTTGCTTAGCCAAGAAACCAATCTCTTCCCCAAAAAGAATGCTCCACCACTAGTGCTCTTCCGATCATCCACATCTCCTGCCCAATCTGCATCTGTGTAAGCATGAAGAGAGAAGTCCGGATCTCTAGGGTACCATAGACCATACTCAACTGTTCCTTTCAAGTACCTAAAAATTCTTTTGATTGCCATAACATGAGATTCTCTAGGATCAGCCTGGAATCTTGCCACAAGACCAACAGCCTGCATTATATCTGGTCTAGTTTGAGTGAGATACAACAGTCCACCAATCATTGATCTATACTTTGTCTGATCTGCCTTTGGAGAATCATCATCTTTGCTTAACTTATATCCGGTTGCCATAGGAGTGTTCATAGGCTTTGAGTCTTCCATACCAAATTTCTTTAACAATTCTTTCACATATTTGGTCTGAGAAATGAAGATCCCTTCTTTTGTTTGAGTAATTTGCAGACCCAAGAAGAAATTCATTTCACCAAGCATAGACATTTCAAACTCACTTTTCATCTGATTTGCAAAAGTTTTGCACATACTATCTCTTCCTCCAAAAATGATATCATCCACAAACACTTCAACAATTAAAATATTTTCATGATCAATTTTGAAATATAAGTTACTGTCAGCAGTACCTTTGTTGAATCCAATCTGCACAAGATGCTTATCCAACCTTTCATACCATGCTCTTGGGGCTTGCTTCAATCCATACAAAGCTTTCTTCAGCTTGCAGACCATATCATCATTATCAGACAATTGAAAACCATCCGGTTGTTCAATGTAGACTTCTTCTTCCAGATCACCATTTAGGAAGGCAGATTTGACATCCATCTAATATACCTTGAAGTCTTTGAAGGCAGCAAATGCAAGAAGTAATCTGACTGCTTCAATTCTTGCCACCGGAGCAAAAGTCTCTTCAAAGTCAATTCCTTCTATTTGAGAGTAGCCTTTGCAGACCAATCTAGCTTTGTTTCTGATTACTTCACTAGCTTCATTTAGTTTGTTCCGGAAGACCCACTTGGTTCCAATTACATTCCTGTCTCTAGGTCTGGGGACAAGATCCCAAGTATGATTTTTCTCAATTTGCATCAATTCATCTTCCATTGCTTTGGTCCAGTTTTCATCATTGCAGGCTTCATTTATTGTTTTAGGTTCAATTTTTGAAATCAGACAGCATTCATCCTGATTTTGAGCAATATTCCTTCTAGTTTGTACACCTTTGCTTCTGTCACCTATGATCTGATCTTCAGAGTGGTTCAGTCTTACATACCTTAGAATTTTGGGAGTATCCTGCACTGCTGCTTCTTGATCAGGCTCATTCAGACCTATCTCTTCTTCCTGATTTACCGGATCAGGCTGACTCTCTCTCACCGGAGAGGATTGAGGTCCTTGAACACTGTCTTGGTCATCTTCATCAAACTCATAAAATCTTGAAGGCTTCTCAATTCCTTCATCAACCTTTACATTGGTGCTTTCTATCATCTTCCTCAATCTCTTATTGTAACACCGGTATGCTTTGCTTTGAGTGGAGTAACCCAAGAAAATTCCTTCATCACTTCTAGCATCAAACTTTCCTAGATCTTCATCTCTTTTAATATAACACTTGCTACCAAATACTCTGAAATATTTCACAGTAGGAGTGATGCCAAACCAGAGTTCATAGGGGGTCTTACCGGTGTTGTTTCTGATTTGAACTCGATTGAGAGTGTAGACTGCGGTGCTGATAGCTTCTTTCCAAAACATTTGAGGAACATTTGCTTCCAACATCATTGTCTTAGCAGCTTCCTGGATGGTCCGGTTCTTTCTCTCAACTACTCCATTCTGCTGTGGAGTCTTAGGAGCAGACAACTGTCTCCTTATACCCTGTTTCTCACAAAAGTCAATGAATTCACCAGATGTAAATTCACCACCTCTATCAGACCTTAGACACTTTAGTTTCAATCCGGTTTGATTCTCCACCATAGCTTTGAAGATTTTGAACTTCTCAAAAGCTTCTGATTTTTCTTTTAGAAAGGTAACCCACATCATCCGGGAATGATCATCAATTAACAACATGAAATATCTATCACCCTGCAGACTCTTGATTCTTGTCAGACCACATAGATCAGTATGTACTAATTCCAACAATCCGGTAGAAGACTGATCTTTGCTTTTGAAAGAGACTCTGCTTTGTTTACCTAACTGACATTCTTTACACACACTATTTGTAGGTTTCATCAATTTTGGAAGATCTCTCACAGCCTGAGTATTGCTTATCTTGATGATGTTATCAAAATTTACATGACACATTCTTCTATGCCATAACCAACTCTGATCAATTTGAACAAACAAACAACTTTTATTTGAACCAACCAGATGAAAGATGTTACCTTTTGTCTGAGTGCCGGATGCAATTTCAGTTCCGGAGCTTGTAAAGATTCTGCATTTTCCATTCTTGAACCGGAGATCATAGCCTTTGTCCACTAACTGACCAACACTGAGAAGATTGTGCTTCAATCCTTCAACATACAGTACATTACCTGTTTTGCTCTTACCATCAAAGGAAATAGTTCCCCTACCTCTGATTCTGCCAGCAGAATTGTCACCAAACTTTACCATTCCTCCTTCATATCTTTCCAAGTCTAAGAACTTATTCTTGTCACCAGTCATATGGTGAGAACATCCACTGTCAATAACCCAATCATCCTTTTCTTCCACTTGAGCAGCCAAGGCTTTTTCAACAACTTTGTGATTGACAGATTCAGAGAGTATTGAATCTTCTTCCTTGATGGCTATAAACACCCACTCATTTCTGGATTTGCTTCCTAGTTCTGATTCATCATCTGTTACTCCTTCATTGTCATCTTCTTCATGAACATAATAGCAATTCTTTTGAAACCTCTGTCTGTGAGTATTAGATCTTGCAGATCTCTCCGGACATCTTGAGGCAAAATGACCAATCTTATTGCAGTTGAAACACTTAAAGAGTAGTTTTCCTTCATACTTACCGGATCCTCTTGGCAGTCTTTTTGCAATGAGGGCTTCAAGTTGAGCTGTTTCTGCTTCTTCTTCTTCCATGTCTCTTCTTGCTTGATCATACCATGACATTTTCCTTGATGAGTTTTCACCCGGATCAAATCTCTGTTTGCCTTTCACATAGGCACTGGCTTTGAAAGTAGATTCAGTCTTGGGAGGATCATCTCCAAACTCGGTCATTTCAAATGCAGCTAGTTTGCCAGCCAGTTGTTCTCTTGTGACAGTTGTGTGGGCTCTGAATTCATCAATGGCAGCAACTTTGATTTTGTAGGCAGCAGGAAGGGATCTTAGGATTTTGCAGACAATCTCATTTTCATCTAAAGTTCCACCAGCATTTCTGATTCCACATACCAGCTCATTTACTCTTGGCATAAAGGTAGTGATGTTTTCATCATCTCTCATTTTCAATCTTTCAAATTTCCCTTTCAGACTTTGCAACCTTGCACTTTTGACAAACTCATCTCCTTCATACAGAAGTTCCAGTTTAGTTAGGATCTCATATGCAGTTGGTAGGTCAATGACATTCGAGAGATCTGAGTCATTCAATGCGCTTAGAAGAGCTTCCTTGGTCCGCAGATTGTTTTCAGCTTCTGTGATTTCATTCAGAGTTGTCGGACCACCTTGTGGAGGTACATATGGTTTTGAAATCATAGCCAGGTATGCTTTTCCCATACATTCCAAGTGACACTTCATGCGACCTTTCCAGAGAGTGAAGTTGGTTCCATCGAACTTCAGACTATCCTTCTTGTATGACGACATCCTGGATCTCCTCAAGCGGTTAAGCTCCTATCAGAGGAACTTGGCTCTGATACCAATTGTTGGATCTAGGGCATACAACTGAGAGGGGGGGGGGTGAATCAGTTGTATAAAACTTCTTCTTCTTTCAAACACTTGATTCTTTGTTGTTAGTTAGCAGCATATCAAATAATCATCCATGGAAGCATAATACATAAACACAAGAGCAGATAAGCATCAACACATTGAACACCAAGATTTTGATGTGGAAAACCCGGTTAAGGGAAAAACCACGGGGTGATTAACCCAAGAATTATTCTCTGTTAGAAGAATAAAGAAAAATGAATGGCACATGCCAATAAGGGCTCACTGCCCGAGCACACTGCTCACAAAGAGGCCCACTGCCTACAAGGAGACACACTGTCTACAAAGTGATAAAAATCACAGTCTTGAACTGGAGAATGACATCTCTACCATGTCCGGATCAGTTCCAATTAAGCCCAAAAATCTCTGCTCTGCCTTTCACACGTTTCTTCGCTATGCCACCCTCATCCACACACCACTTTGAAATGAACTCACAAACCGTTATTTATACAAGACATCGACTTAGGAACAAACATCTAAGTCGGCAAACAACCATAGGAGTATCCGCAAGATGAATAACACATCCGGTCGGCCACCACAAGAACATTCGCAGGATGAACAACTCATCCGGTCGGCTAAACAGAGCAAGAACTTCATCCAAAAGAATAACTTCAATTCCGGGCTCTACCATCAATGTGGACCAACAACACAACCTAAACATGATCCAAGAACCTTCACAATCCTGTCTGAATGTCCAGATACATCCGCACTTCCTCTACTTACTGGGATCTCTTGTCTTCCTCATCCGGAACTTCAAGAACATAGTCTGTCGCCACTGTCATAATGCAAGAGGTACTTCCGGACCTCCAAATCATACACAAATCCAGATGACACATCACAAGGACATCCCAAACACTCCGTCCAATCCGCAAATTAGGATAATACAATTCCGGACCTTTTTGTGATCCTCTGTCACCTCTGGATACTTGCCGGAACCGGTTCTATACCGACAGCCACAACTCCTTCAGATCTTCATGCGGACCTCTGAAATCTTAACTGAAGCATCTCAAGACTCATATCTACTAACCCTTTAATCCGCATCCTCCGGTTCTCATCCTATACAGTACATTTGCCTTCTTCTCATCACTGTTCTTCACTGTTCCTGACTGAGGCTAATTTTCTCAATATCCTCAGCACACAGCTCATCAAATCCTTCTTGTCAATGCAATATGAGTATGTTGACATCAATGACAACACTGGTTCACCTCATACTTGCAACACATGCATGTCATTGCATATGCCTACAAGTCATTACATGTGATCGATCCATGGTGATTTAGTTCTAGGTATTCCTCTGTTGTTGATTTCTTAGCCTAGACAAGCTTGTGGGAATTTGTTACAAGGAATTGGCTCTGTTATTAATCCTTACATGAGTGGGATTTTGCAATGGATCTAGTTTATTATATTTTAATAAATAGTATGGCAAGCACTGGCTAAATGGTGGAGAGATTCAATGGAGTTGGTCACGTGTATACACGTTACATGGTTGTGACCCGGAGCTCTTGTTTGGCAATATATGACTACTATCTGGCATGGTAGTTGTGTTCCTTTATCTTGTGGTCGTGTGCAGAGGAAGATTGTTCATGTCAAGTGTATATTTTTGGCCCCCTAGTCACATGGGAAAGCACTAGATATGTTCACTATTGTATGGAGTGCTTAAGTTGAGTTTGTGGTTTCAATCCCTAGTCGCATGAAAGTACTAGATGATTAGCACCTAGTTGCATGCAAGTTGTGGAGTAAGTCTTTTAGTGAACTAGAAGCTCCTAGACAACCTAGTTCCTCAATTTGCGTGTACTGATGATGGTTGTGGAATTGGTGTTTTGGTGGCCTAGAGTTCCTAAATAACCATCTAATCCTTTTGGATATTTATACTTGCATGTTTTAGATTCATATTGTTTGGATCTATGGGTTTTTGGAATTATAAGTAGTTTCAAATTTACATGGATGGTCTTGCAAGTTTTGCACATTAATCAAAATCAATGGTTTTGTAGAACTATGAAGAAAATATTATTTAGGAGTTTTCTAGATGGAGACAGTTGTAGATTTGCATGCATGCTTTGTGCATGGTTTGAGGAGGTTGGTTGTATCCTTCTTAGGTGTGGAAGTTTTGGTATGTAATTTGTCACTTAGCATTTCTACAAAGTTGCTTATTGGGTTCCTAAATTTTGGTTACTCTATTGTGGGTTAATAGTGATAAATTCAATGTAGAGTTGATTTGGTGTTTGACTTGTGGAGAATCTACATGTTATCTTTGGTTGTCTCCAGTTTGCATGTTACTAATGTGGTGTTGAATCTATTTATTACATTGTTCAAGATCTATGGGTTTTGTTATTTCTTTGGTTTCAGTTAGAGCATTGGCCATGCTTTTCTATCACCTTCAAAATGTTGTATGTGTGTAGATCTTGTGGGTTGTTTGGTGTGGAATCTATTGGGTTGGCCTTTCTTGGTCATCTTGGTGCATTAGTATGTCCATTATAGTGAGGCAAAGAGACAGTGTTTGGAGTGCTTGAGATAGTTGTACTTTGAGACCTATAGTTGTTGACTATGGTGGCATGAGAAGCTCTAGATCATGGTTCGATGGGAGCTTTGTGCAATTACACAATGAGTCCTATCAATTCTTAGTTAGAGATCATAGTTCTACTTGAGAGTTTCTAGTGTTATAGTCATATTATTTGATTTTGTGAGGGCCATGGGTGATCTTTAGATAGGAGATGATTATCACAATGCCACATATAGCTTGGGCCAACTTCAATGGGAGCTCTAGCGATGATATGGATCTATCACTTTGTGATGGATGATATTATATAGTGGTTGTCAGTGTCATGAGGAGTTATTGATACTTGCCCTATGTGTGTAGTGAGAATTCATTGGCATCTTTAGTTCTATTGATAAAGCTTTATTATCTTTATTTTTTGAAGATGTAGACAACCTATTACCATGGAGGGCTCACAAAGTCTTCAGTTGAGTTGTCTATCATGATCTATCAATTTAGATAGATGGTACTTGGTTTATGAGGATGTGAACACCTTGTTTCCATGTAGAGCTCTTGGATCTTTTGGTTGAGCTATCATTATGTTGTAAATCATGACGTCACAATGAGTTCCTAGATTCTATATTGATCTTGTAGTGGAAGTTTTGGTGGTGGTTTGTGGTAATTTTCTAGATGAGTGTTCTAATCATTTTGTCTTGTGATCTTCTAGTTATTGTATTGTTGTAGTTAGAGTTAGGTTGACATGAGATGATTGGTTGTACACCTATATCCAATCCGAGTGATGCTAGATCTCTTAGTTTTTTTGGAGATCATGTGTTGGAACGATGACTCACTTGATGAGGTTTCAACAGAAATATTGAGGAGCCTACACCTGGAGCTAAATATGACTTCGACATGGACTTGTTAAGGAGATTGTGCTTTAGAGGAAGAATAATCTCATACCCCACTCTCAATCCACTTAGTGGTGAATGATTTGATAGGTATTGCCCACCTATTTTTTCAAACATGTGTTATTTCTTTATGTCTTGTCTTCTCATGTGTTTTGAGTCTTGAGTTGTGGATGTCAGTTCTAACAATTTGTTTGAGGAGTAGATACATGGTTATGGTTTCTTAGTTATCTCCTTATGTTTGGATCTTGAGCTACAATTTCAATTTTGAGGTAAATGTGTTTTGAAGATAACAAGAGATGGTTACTGCCTTTGTGCATATTCCCTTATTGTGGGAATGGTTGTTTGATCTTCCTTCAACTTGAGACGCTTACATCTATTGTTGCTAGGTTTGACATTGGATTGAACTGTTAGAAGTTGATATCTTTTTTGTTTGGGGATTTAGAAGGAGATCTTACTTATCACAAATTAAGCACATGTTGGTGTTGGTAGAAGGACATGGTTTGATTTGTTAGTTTTCTCTTTATGGTCTATTATGTATCCTAGAGGTTTGGATCATTTCATGTTGGAATTAAGATTTGTGTAGAGTTGGTCATTTACTATGTTTATATTTCATTATTTTTTAGTAAGAGTAAGGGTGATTGGCGCTCTTTAATCTATATTTTATATGTTATGTGAAGAACTTGGGAGAGTTGAGGTGACCATGGGGGAGAGTTTTATATCAATTGTGTTTACAGGTTTGTAGATCGGTGTGTACTCTTTGACACTATGTGATGGACAATTTAGCCATGCCCTCTATGTGAGTGTTGTTGGTAGATTCTTTGGTCTTTTTCAAACTAGACATTTCCCATGCAATAGGAGTCCTAGGGAGGTATATGTGTCATTGGACTATCGTACAAAGGTCTTCATTAGGGGAAATTTAATTATAAAATGAGCCTCCTAAGGATGACATCATCAAAAAAAGGAACTAACAAAAATCAATTAGAAGGTGACATCATCCAAAATAAAACTAGTAAAGGCACCAAAGGTCCTATCAAATTAGCCAATAGGCACAAATATTTATAGACTTTTCACTAAATAATATATAGTTATATTTTTATTGGAAAGTCATTACATGCAGTAGTTGGTGTCATGCTACTCATTTTTAGCATTTAAAATAAATTAATTTTATCGGCCATTTTGATATTCACTATTTTTTGTATGTTTTGGCCATTTTGATATGCACAATGTAGTTGTTCTTTGTAATGTATCGTCATGATTTGATTAGCTTCAATGAGTAATTGAAGTTAGATAGACTTTAATGGATATAATATATAATATGTAAACTAATTTATTGTTTAATACAAATTATTTTTATTTGGAAGGGGTTGATTTGACTCGCTTCCTAAGGTTGTGAGGAATGGCCATTGGCCACATGACTATTCCTTAAACTGTCTTTGTTCATTCTTTTCGAGTTTTTATATTATTTTTTATTGCATAAATTTTGAAATCTTTCTTTTTTAGTTTTTAGGTTTTTAATTTCATCTTTGTTTGTGTTCGCTCTTTTTGAGTTTTATTATTATTTTTTATTACATAAAATTTGACATCTCTTTTTTAGTTTTTAATTTTTTTATTTCATCACGTTTAATGACATGAATTTTAAATGGTGCACTACAATTATCAAGTATCACAATATTCCTTAACCACAATGCAATATATTAAAACATTGTCATAATTAGTGTTGCACTATTAGTACGTTGTAATTTAAACATGTTTATTTAGTGTGTTTTACTTTGGAATCTATTTATTATTTGTGTGGCTCACAACTTTGACATTTACTTTAATAAATATATACTTATTGTTTGTGTGGAGTGTGGGTTTGAACTTTGGTATTGACTTATATTTGTTTGACTTTTTATGTTTAAAATTCAATTCACCTTGTCACTCTACTTTGATATACTTATTGTTTGTGTGAAGTATGGGTTTGAACTTTGACATTGACTTATATTTGTTTCACTTAGTATGTTTAAAATTGAATTCACTTTGTCACTCTAATTTGATATACTTATTGTTTGTGTGAAGAATGGATTTGAAATTTAGCATTGACTTATATGTGTTTCACCTTGTATGTTTAAAATTGAATTCACTTTGTTTGCATTTATTGTTTGTATGAAGTGTGTGTTTATGCTTTGACATTTACTTTCTTTGTGTGTGTTTAAATTTTGACATCTATTAATTGTTTGTTTGAAGTGTTTTTGAACTTTATTTGTTTAGTGTGTTTCACTTTGGCATCAACTAATTGTTTGTTTGAACTTTAGGCATTACTTTGTGTGCACTTATATTATTTGAACTTTTGGCATTCACTTTCCATGTGTGTTTGAGCTTTGACATCCACTTATTTATTTGAACTTTGGAATTCACTTTGTTTAGCGTGTACACTTTGGCATCCACTTATTGTTTGTGTGAAGTGTGTGTTTGAACTTTGACATCCCTTTATTATTTGAGTGAGCTTTATGATCAATTGTGTTCCCTTCCTTTTAGCTTAAGACCAATGCATTGTGGACCTTAGAATGAAACTTTCCTTTCCTTTATTAGATTTCGAGTTTCAATTTCATTTATTTTTATTTTTTTCCTTTTATGGGAACAAGTCCTCTTTCTTTTTGAACTTTTAGTAAATTTATCTTATAGGGTAACCTTAGGTGCTAGGACTAAAAACTTGTATCACCCTTGACTTTCAGCTTGCCTCATCATGGCTGCAATGCACTGAGACCATAGAATGAACCTTTTTTTCCTTTTAGTTTAAGGGCCAAAACTCTCTGGATGTTATCATTATCTTTTCATTTTACCTTGTATTGTAGTCAAGGCTCAAACTCTCACATGTGTTTATTTCTTTTATTTTATTCATTTCACAAATGGGTAGTAGCAACCAGGATATAAACCCTTGGCTGTGTTGCAGTCTTTTATTTATCTAGTTTTTGTTTAAAATCAAAACTTCTATTCTTTTTGATTTTACATTTTGTAAATTTGCCTTATTTGAAAAGGTTCTCCCTTGATATCACCCCAGAGGAGTATCTATTCTATCAAAGCAGTGAGGTACTTGTACTTGGCACACCCAACTATAATTAATTCTCTTAGACTTTGAGAAGTATTGTTGAAGTGTTTGGAAATGCTCCTCAGTAATGGTTGGGTATGATGCATTGTGGACCTTTCCTTTCCTTTTAGTTTATATTGTATATTTTAGGGGTTAATGTAATTGCTAAGGTGAATAGTTTTAGGACAAATGCTCTTGTTTGTGTTCAATTATTTTATTTTATTTTTGATAAATACATTTTATGGGTAACCTCTTCTGTCAAAATTATGCTAAACATACACTGCAAACTATCTTAATCTCAACATTTGAGTGTGTCTTCTAGTATTTGAACATGCTTAGCAAACATGATCCAAATTCTAGTATGTATTAATTCTTTTATTATTATTTTTGCTTGAAGAATGAGAGTTTCTTAATAGATTTTAAAACAAAAATAGCCCAAATTTCTTCATTTTTTTTAGCTATAGCTATGTGAGTAGTTTTTCTCTATTGATGTGTTCTATTTTAGAGGCTGTATAAGTGGTTTCTCTCTATACCTAAGTGGAGAATACCCAGACGTCATGTTTGAGTGGGGAAGGCTAGGTACATGCAGTGCTGGTAAATACTACCATGTAATTAAAATGAAGCTTTCCTTTCTTTGCCTCGTACTCTGCTAGGTTTTAGGGGTTAGTAGTGAGGGTTCAAATTCTTCTTCATGTTTAATCTATTTGTTTTATTCCTCTTCACTTTTGAAACACAGGTTTTTAATTTGGTAAATACACCTTGTGTGGTAGTCTTCCACTTAATTTCATGATGAAGAGGCATATCTTTCATCATATATATTAGACTTTCACCCTACATTTTTATCCCAATTTCGACACTTTTTGGTGTTTGCTGGGGAAGATTTGAATGTCTTTAGTTGTCATGGCCCAGCCCTTCAATACATTGATTTTTTTCTTTTTCTATAAATAACAACCAAATGGTCTATTTTTCCTCTTTTTTAAGTCACAACAATGACGTTCAGTTTGAATTGTTAGATGTATGGATGAGTAGAATTTTTTGCACGTCTAAGTGAAAGATCTTGTACTTGAGTGGGTGATGCAGAATGCTCGATCATGAGGGGAGAGGGTTTAGCACATGTGTAGTTTGTTGTGGGTGGTCTCATATGTAGAAATATTACCCAATAGTGGTTGGTCATGGTGCAATACATTGTGGATTTAAATTATTTTTCTTATTCCTTCCTCACTTTTAGTTTAGATACCTAATTCGATAGGTTTGTGTAATGGTTAAAGTTTCCCTTACCTTGCACTATCATTGTTGGGATAAATGAACAATCTCTAATCCAATTTTTAATCATCAAATCTCCAAGATATGATACTAATTGGTGAGATACAAGGCTTAGACTACTATAATATGAAAATCTAAAATTACGTTGTCTTAATATGGAATTACCAGGTAGAGAATCAACTTCTTTATGATGCCAAAATCAACCACTTTAACATGATTAATACAACCACATTAGGTGAACTTAAATCAACAATAAAATAGAAGGTAACATCATTGTAAGCTAGCAAAAACAAAGAGGCACAAATCAACAACATAAGAATGCAAGATCTCACTACACAAGGAAACAATGGAACAAAAGATCAAACACATAACACAATGTTTATGTGAAGAAACCCTTGCGGGAAAAAAACTCCACCAAGAAGAGAGGCACAAGTTGTATTATCTTCCAATACATCCACTTCCAATCTCCTATTTAGTCTTCAATCCAACAGCACCTGTGTATGGAATAACTTAATTGCTT
This sequence comes from Cunninghamia lanceolata, assembly GCA_027924645.1. Lineage (NCBI taxonomy): Eukaryota > Viridiplantae > Streptophyta > Pinopsida > Cupressales > Cupressaceae > Cunninghamia > Cunninghamia lanceolata. The sequence goes on along the minus strand of BSBN01000237.1, from coordinate 21,470,587 downwards.
ATAACCTTCACTCTCTCAAGTCTCTCATAATATCACCAACCAAAGGCACCGATGTTAGAAGAGATGAATGTGAGAATACCATTATGGTTTCTCAAACAAGTGTCAAAACCATATGCGAAAGCCATACACCCCCCTTTGTGGATAGCCAATAAACTTAGTGAATTACAATAAGTCTTCTCATAGCCTTCTCATGGGCACCCAACCCATAGCCAAACAAATACTGACAACAACGAGTGCTCAATTACTTACCAATGACATGTAAAACACATGCAAGCCTTGGCGTCCCAATTTGGATGTCATGCAAGACACATGCAACAACATGCAATTCATGCAAATCTAAATGGGCCCCACCTCCAAAGTGGGCGGCTATAATGGACTCAAGCAAGATTCATGTAAACCCAAGTGGGTCCCACCTCTATGAATGCAACTACAATTAGTCATAGACAAATAAATAATTAATATTTCATCTCTCATGTATGTAGGCATCCAAGAACACATTCCAAGGATCATGGAGACACATGAAAATGACATAGGATTGCAAGGTTAATGTCACCTTTTCCTAACAATCATTAGCCCATGGTTTTTCTTGAGCATAGGGTAGATTTGCCCATAGGGCTAGCTGCAATTGTAATTGATAGTGATACACTCCCATAGGAATCTACATGTTGAATTAATACATATATCCATATAAAAAAGTTCCTAATTTTTATTACAATTTGTTATGTGATATTCATACTTTTATGATATTCTCATGAAAGCAAAAAAAATTTTAGTGTTGATTGCAATTTTTTTGTGTGTGATTCTTGTTTTGCCTGGTTATAAAGATGTTTTCAAAATTCTTGTTTTGTTTTATGTTCATTTTGTATGAAACTTATGCATATTCTTGCTTACAATGATTGTTTTGACTTTTCAAAGTTTCTAATTCAATTTTCACCACATTTAAAGGCAAATTTTCATTTTATTTATGTCTATATTTAGTTTCTTGCACTCTCTTTCCCCTACATTTGTTTTGTTTCCCTTAAAGCTTTGCACTAGCCTAGTTTTGCATGGTTTTCATAAAGAAAGACCCCAAATTGTGATGCATTTGGCAAAGATGCAATCACTGAGAGGTCTTTGTTATAACTTATTTCCAATTCATCTAGATGCATCACTTGGTCTTCAAAAGGAGGATTGCGTAGTTTTTCATGGTTTTCACAAAGAAGGACCCTAAATTTAAATGCATTTGGCTAAATGTGCAATGATAAAGAGATCTTTGTTGTAACTTATTTTTTATTCATCTAGATGCATCATTTGCTCTTCAAAAGCAGTGTTGCTGCCTTGTCCTTTATTTCCTTTTTTGGGCCTCTTTTTTGGTGCATGCAAAAATACAACCCTTGTGGAGATGGTCTTTTAGATTGATTCCCAGACATGAGAGATATCTATTCAGTTTAAGTTGCCTTGACATGTACTATTCTCCATCCCTTTCATTAAAGTGGGACATGCTCCTTTGAGAATGAAACTTTTGTTAGGGGTTTGAAAATATGTTGAACTGACTAGAAGTATGTGCCTAATGACTTTGGAAGCATTTAATTTGCAGTGCAACTATGCTTATAATGCACTTTCCTCCTTTTTTATTCCCTGATACAACCTTCACTCTTTTTCTTCCTTTTTTTCTTATGACCATTGTCATGGAATTTGTCATGTAACATGTGCCTTTTGGTGCACATATTTGACTTGTTCATTCTTCCCAATAGAAAAAAAAAAAACATTCATGAGAAATGGCTCTCGCCAATCTAAGAGCCATTTCTCATGAATTGTATTACCATGGTCTTATGATATTTTCTTACATGTCTGTGATAAACCAGTGAAGTCATAATAATTAAAATGATTATCTGATTGCCAATGTTAATGAAAAACTTCACAATTGATTTAATTAGTTTATTGTTTTTTTTTTAATTGTAATGACTGGAGGAGTTGAGTCTGATTACTATGATGGAGAATTTAATTGCGATGCCTATGTCAAGAACATTCTTTTAGATTGGCTCCCAGGCACGAGATGTATCTATTTGGTCAAAGTTGCCTTGAACATGTATGGGATTCAGCCCTTTCATTTGAGTTGGGCAAGCCTCTCTAGGAGTGAAACTCTTGTTAGTGGTTCAAAAATCTGTTGAATTCATGAGTGAAGAATGTGCCTAATGTCTTTGGGAGCGTTTAATTTTCAACACAATTGTGTTCAATATTATGCTTAATTATTTTACCTGTTACGACCTTGGCTCTTTTTTCTCTCTCATTTTTTTATTAAAAATTATGTAGGAAGTGGTTAAACAAACACTCAATGGAACAGGGAACAATGTCAAACATGATGCAGTCACACATAAATCTGGTACATCTGTGTATCTGGAAAGATTATCATTTGATAGAGCAAGAAGGTGGATAGGTTTACTAGTGTATAACACTCTCTTGTATTTTCTTTCCATCTATATATTTGGTGTTAAACAATTCCAACTTTTGATATTATTCTTACAATGGGGTTCAAATTCAAGTGCTTTTCCAAAGGGCACTACCATAAATAACCTATGTTGGTGTAAGCCACACCCGGATCGACGATGGACTGGTCCAAGAGGGGCCAGTAGCTCAGTGGTAGAGCACTCCAACAACGAATGGAAGGTCCTAGGTTCGAGTCCTAGCTGGTCCATGTCTCAACATGATATCAGAGCCAGGCCAGGCTAGGAGCCCCAAGCACACGAGAGGTGTGGCTTAAGGGGGGGTGTTGGTGTAAGCCACACCCGGACCGACGATGGACTGGTCCAAGAGGGGCCAGTAGCTCAGTGGTAGAGCACTCTAGCAGCAAATGGAAGGTCCTAGGTTCGAGTCCTAGCTGGTCCATGTCTCAACATGGTATTAGAGCCAGGCCAGGCTAGGAGCCCCAAGTACACGAGAGTTGTGGCTTAAAGGGGAGTGTTGGTGTAAGCCACACCCGGACCGACGATGGACTGGTCCAAGAGGGGCCGGTAGCTCAGTGGTAGAGCACTCCAGCAGCGAATGGAAGGTCCTAGGTTCGAGTCCTAGCTGGTCCATGTCTCAACAAGAGGCACACCCGTACCTGCTTCTATGGTTGTCTAGCTTGCAGGTTTTCCTAACTTAGGGTAATGTTTAGAGATTGCATTTGTCTGTCCTTTCTAAAATTTTGGTCATAATAAGCAGAAAGGTAGAGTACATTTTCTTTTCTCACAAAATGAATCTTTACTTTGTATAATAGCTACTACTCACCTGTGACAACAGTAATAACTTTTGCAATGGCTACCTCATGGCCAACAACTCTATCAATGATAGGAATGTCTTTCAAGTGAGGACAGTAGGATGATGCAGTACAAGGATCAAGAAACCAATGAAGGGCTATTGATCTAGGCAGCTCACAGAATATGAAGAAACTTGTAATGTTCAGAGAACTAACAACTAATTAGCATGCAAAATAACTGATAAACTTCAATTATAAATCAGAAGCATCTCAACTACATTTTATAGTGAGTACACAAACCATACATGATTGATACCTATAGCAAGACTCACCAGAACTGTCCTACAAATAAATGGCCCAACAGTGATTGCACAACAAACTGAAAATAAGCATGTATTGACACAAGATCCCTGACTGGGATTAGATGCAGCCAGAATTAACTAAATCATGTATACATAAATTTAAACTTCTTCTTCACTTCACTCAGCTACTCACTTCACTCATCTAACTCCTCTTGAATTGCTGGATTGACTCTAAACAAGTCACACTCCGCACACTTTCTCCACTCAGATTTTTGAGTTTAATTTTCATAGACTACCCTCCTATAGGTAAACTACAATTGAATTACTAAACTTCACCATACTGAGACTTGACACAGAAAATATTAACTATAACTAAATATTAACAATCTGCTACAAAACTTTGACCACCAAGATTATACTATCGATTCAAACCAACAATTTCTACACAAAAAATATTCTTTTCCAAAATTCATTGAGTCTTTCTCTATTGCCCGGCCAAACGTTTTCTTCCATATAAATAAGAGCAAGCTTCTCCATTTTGAGCAATGAGAGTGGAAGTCGCCATGGTCAGGTGTAATAAAACGTTGGAAACTGCCAGAGCTATATAAGGAATGTCGAAGCAAAAATAGGGACATCCCCGTTTAAGAGCTACCAATAGTTAATATTGAGGAAGTCACCAATAAAAGATTTCATTCAGCTACCCTCCACTCGCCATAGTTCTCCATTAGCTTCCATAATTGAAAGTAAAACAACAAAACTATGAGCAAAAATTTGGACCTACAATTCAAAGGAAATCAAACCTAAGTGCCAAATATCAATGAGGATAGATGCTCTTGCATCATAGGATAACATCACATTCGATAGGTGACTGGGTCTGGTATTGGAACAATCAGTTGAGTAATGTCACGCCCAGCTCCCAAGAATACTAACAACAACAAATATTTGGCAGCTTCCCTCTGAATGTTGCACCCAACTTCCTCTTCCTAAGCTGCAACTCCACAATTCTCTTCAACTCATTTTCTCCTCCTCAATTGAATGCCTATGAAGGCTATGATCAACACAAAAAAGAATTCAACCTTGCCAGATCAACCACAATTCAAACTTCTGTGAAAGATTTAAGACTACAGACTAAAGATAGATTCTGCCAGTGATAGGTGAATAAAGTTGCCAATACAAATCCAAAAATGCATTGCCAACTAATGCAGCTGTCACTTCATATTAAAGAAATTAATGGAATTTAAAAGTATCGCCCAAAATAGTATATATGCTCGGAATGATTGGACGTGGTCCATCTTTATAAATTAAATGGTATTTAATGTTTCTTACTCTCAAAATCAAGAAAAGGTCGTATGTGGCTTTTATTCAGGAATGTCCAGCAATAATGTGTCATCAATCTAAGGAATGTCTAGCAATAATGTGTCATCAATCTAATAATGTACCGTCCATCTAATTAAAAGTTATAGTATAATATTTTTTTAAATTTTGGAGACCATTCTATATGTGCACACATATTGTAACTACCAAAATTTGGTAGTCCCATTAAAAATTATTTTTTTGGCAATCTTTCCTTTTTTCCTCATCCAAAAAAGTCATCATAATACACCAAAAAACCAAAAAAATATTTTTTAATAGTCCTTAAATCATTACTCGGAGAGTTCTACATTTAGAGCAAGGGTGGAGTTGAAGAGCTCAAAGATTCCAAGATTCTGTGTAATTTTATAAGATTTCAATCTAAAAAAATAAAATAAAATAAAAAAAAAAGATTTATATGCATTAGATTATTAAGATATGAATGAATGAATGAATGAGTTTTTAATAACGTCCACGAGACCAAACAGTCTATGGGACCAAGTGTCAAGAGCACTAGGATTTCTTCAGGTTCCTTTCGATGTCATCCCACCTCCTATGGATCTTTACCAATAGCCGAGCCGTGTTGTGAAACTCCACAATAAATACACCACTAAATGTGCCACCACTCTCAAAGATGTTTTTTCTATTTTAAACCAAAATGCACTAGGATTTCTTCAGGTTCCTTTCGATGTCATCCCACCTCCTATGGATCTTTACCAATAGCCGAGCCGTGTTGTGAAACTCCACAATAAATACACCACTAAATGTGCCACCACTCTCAAAGATGTTTTTTCTATTTTAAACCAAAATGCAAATATTCTAGATGTGAGTAATTTATAAAATGCTTGTACTATTTTAAACCAAAATGCAAATATTCTAGATGCAAGTAATTTATAAATGTTAAGAATAAGAAATATATTTAAATGGAAAATGAAATGCTTGCATTCTAGCTACTAGTAATTTATAAAAAATTAAAAAATCAAAATCAAAAACCAAAAAGCAAAAAAAATTGGAAGATATCTCTCACTTACTGTAGATATATTTTTTAAATATACATATACTAGTCATAATACACCAAAAAAATTCAAAAATAACAAATATTTATTTAGAAAGAAATGAAACACCTGTTGCAAGAAATAAATTTATAAGATTCTAATATAAAAAATAACAAATAAGATTCAGATGAGCTAGAATTCCGTTGATGGGGAAGGTGAAAGGAGTGGGGAAGGTGAAAGGATTGGGCATTTCATGGTATGGCAGATGGAAATTGAATAAATAATTTAAATAATCCTTGTAATGGCGGTGCATGGGAGAGTTACATAACCGTCGGAATTAAAAATTATAAACTGTTGGGGAGTGCAATGGTATTTATAAGAAGCATTACATTGTTCAAAAACTTCAATGCTTTTGTTGGTGGTAGTGGTGTCTCGGACCAGTAATCTTCAATGCTTTTGTTGGTGGTTTTTGCTTTGGTTTTGGTTTCTGCATCATTTTTAAAAAATTTTCTACCACAATTTATTTCAATGCAAGATATTTATATTGCCTCCTTTTTTAATAGGCAGATAAGATTTGAGGTGAGATCAAGGGGAGTGCTAACAGAAAATAAAAAAATCACCTTCGAAATTGATCCAAGGTCTGGAGGAAGTTATTCAATCTCCTTCTTATCTTCACGCTTCAATTTCATTCTTATCTTCCAAATTAGTTGATGTGCATTCTTCAAAATACTGTCCCTGCCCATTTCAAATCCGTAGTAGGATTGCCATGCTTCTGTAAAATTTGTCTTATTAGAGCAAACTGACCCATATGCAATTAGCGAGTAGGAATATGACCGATAATCCTTGAACCTGTTTACAAACTACTCTGTCTACAATTTGAAAACCTTCCATGTATATATTTATATGATTGGTTTTACTATTAGTTATGTTTATAAATATAAAAACAAATATATATATATATATATATATATATATATATATATATATAGTAAAGCATACCTGTGCAACTTTATGCTGGCAAAAATAATTCATATATAAATGTTTATATATCTGTATCTACTTTTGTTTTGAAGAAATACATATACTGTAAAGTTTGTGTTCTTATAACATGATAGTGAATTATCAAAGTAAGCATATGTATGAAATGTCAAAAATGGAAGTCGATGTAGATGTTTTTTAAAAAATAAAAATTGTGTTGTTGTCCCACTTAAGGTATGACTCATTAGAGCCATGGAAGGCGTGGGATATATATATATATATATATATATATATATATATATAAAATTTTGTGGAGATAACTAATCACTATAAGAGGTCGAGAGCCTAGTATTAGTGTAACTTTGGTTGATTAAGAGATATTGACTTAGCAGCCAGTTTTATATGGCCGCGAGACCAAATAATATACACTATATGTGTAGCAGAAATGAGAAGATATTATGTGTGAAACCAATGTTACTTCAGTCTATAATAAGTTGCGACTAAGAATAGTCATAAGTTATCTTGATAGTGGCTGAGTATAGCCAATGTCTTGCTGATGGAAATAGTAAAGCAAATTGATATATATATATATATATATATATATAGTGTAATTTATCATTGACAAGAAACCATCTTTTACTTGAAATATCTTCTTGATATACAAATGTGAAAATAATAAATATGATGGATTTGTTAAACTATATTGATGACCTTGACAAGTAGTGAGTCGAGTGTAAATGTAGACTAAGGAGAATGCTCCTTGGGTGGCAAGGACATAGCGACCAAATTCGACATATATATCTTTCATATCTAAAAGATTGAATACTAAATATATTCATGAGCATGAAATTGAGATTGACTAGACATCGAGTAGAATGATAGGTAGTCATAGACCTGAGATTGCAAGGATGCAAAGAGGGGCTTGATGCAAGTACATAAATCACCCAGTCTCTATCCCATACCTATTTAGTTGACCTGTAGTAATGGGTTTTACTTAATGTTGAATAGATAGATATAGGGTAACCATATCAAAGTATGTTAATTTATTAATAACTAAAAAATAAGAGTGAATGTCCCCAAGTCGAGAAAAGAGTGTGTGAACATACGACTTATTTATATGAAACTTTGGCAAAAGTAATGCAAAATCACTACTTGCATTGTTAGTTCACTGTGTTTCTAGATATCTTGAATGGTCAGAGGGTTATACATAGCTAGAACTAACTAGGAGTTGTAAACCTGATTGTTCTTAAGCTAGGATACTGCACTAGTTCTTAGATGACACATAGAATCAGTTGATTCTCATTATCTGTACCCTCACAAAGGGAATGGCCACTTCCAATAGGAATGTGTGTAGGGGACCACCGGTCTGTTGTGTTGTGCCTTGCACACATGCCCCATTTTGCCAAATGGAGACCCCCTCTTTTGCTTTGGATTTGAAGTCCCAACCTTTGTTACTTTTGATGCTGAGAAGGTGGATATGTGCTTAGAATGCAGGATTTGCTTCAAATTTGGGTATTTTGCATGTTTGGAGTGAGTTGATTGCTTTCATAATTGATTTGGAGGTGTCTTGAGTGGTCTTATACTTAAAAGATAGCCATCTGTTGCCTTTTGAGCTAAAGTTGGGTGTTACTGCATTTTGCTCCAAAATCCTATGTCATTGGATATTGCCCTTGAAATTGCTTCTGCAGGATGTGTCATGTTGAAATTCCCAGTTTCTAGATCTTAGAGTTACAAAATCATGTCAAATTCCACAAGATTTCACTAAGGGGTTCATATACTTTCATCTTGTAGCATGGTTCTGAAGCCCTGAAAACCCTGAAAAATCGCTGTCTGAAATCTGGTGGAACCTCAAAAATCTAGAATCTACATATCAAATCCTATGGATCTAGAACCTATCTCAAACATCCTGACAATATATTTCAAAATATTTAAAGTATACTTAAATATATTTTAAAATATATAGTCACTTAGGACATTTCAAAATCTAGCACCAAAAACAACCCCTACCGCACTTTGTGCTAAAAATGCCTCCTACCGACTTTTGCACTAAAATCATCCCCGATCGACTTCCTTCCAAACTGCCACTAAGTTGGCAAGCATAAAAAACTTTGCTGATGGTACCAAGCAAAGTTTGCGTTGAATTCAACTCCGACTGACTTGCGCTAAATTTGATCCTAACTGACTTTTGGTCAGCAACCCCCAAAATCCACGCAAGTCTGTGGCACCCAAAAGTAGCGCACAAGCCTATTGTGCTAAAAACAAACCTCTCTGACCTGCACTGAAAAGTGCTCTTACCAACTTTAGTCAGTGACCCCCAAAATCCACGCTAAGGTTGGTAGACCTCAAAATCAACGCTTTTTGACATTTTGGCCTAAAAATTTATTTTTTCAAGGTGCAAATTAGATTTTCTTGGTGAATTTGAATTACATATCAATCTATCACATCACAATGAACATTTTAACTAAGTTTGTGTGGATTTTGGGCACGTTTTACAACAATTAATGCTACTACACATGAAAAGTCAGTACCCCAAAAATCTCATTTTTTGTAAAAAGGGGCTAAAAATGCAAAACAAATGTCTCCAAATGGATTCTAATGGCCACAAAAACCTCCCAGATCATTGTATTGGCCAAATGGGTACTTGAAAATGGTGAAAAACTTGAAAATTCATGCAAAAGTCACTAGATTTGTAAAGTTGGTCATAAAACAACAACATTGACAATGAACTGTTATAGATGAATTCAAGGCTGCAAATGGATGTTTCTTGACCTATATTGATGGAAAATAATTATTTATGATGAAATTGATGCTTGGCCTTGTTGATTGCAGGTCTGAGAGTACAAAGGAGCTTGTTGGAGCTAATTGGAGTCGTCTTGGAAGGATGAGATGTAGCACTGACCCAGATATACAAAACCTTCATTTTGTCAATCAAATTGCTACTGTACCTGCAAGAGGAAGTCATTATGATGTCCAAGATGATGAAGATAAGTCCCAGGAGCTTGAAGACATAGGACATCAAGTATACATCACTGTTGTTCTTACACTTCCAGTTTAATGTCTAGGATTTGCTCACCGCTGTCTCAGTAGTCCAATCATCAAGAATCAGTCTAGCAAGCATCTAGTTGGATATACCTTCACTAAAAATGTACCACATACTCCTCTTGATCCATTTAGCACTTGGAATCCTACCAGTCCATATCATATTGAGTTTTCACATGTAATGTGACTTCATTTTGACTTCTTTCCACTTTGAAAAGTGGTTCTTTGGCATGTATATCCATATGGGTATCCATTTTGTCCAGATTTAATGTATTTGCAAGCTAGTTTTTGTCTTTTTCCTAAAGGACAAATGCAAATCCAAAAATGCAACAAACTGATGTATCTAATTAAATGCCACTTAATCTGGACCATTGGTGTTGAGTTAATCTCCACTATCCATTCAAAAACTCAATATGGTGCCTTGCCTATAAAAGGGCCATCATTCTCTCATTGTAAGAAGTAAGATTTGATAATGAATTGTTGAGACTCTGTCAAAATTTAGTCAATATAAAGCAAGTTTTGTAGGTTGCTGAGAATTTGTGTTTATGTGTTGTCTCATTTTGGATTTTATGGTTCATGTCAATATGAAATTAGTTGATATTCAGTTGCATTTATGATTTATCATTCAGATATTTGATGGATTTCCTGTCCATAGGTCATTAATGGCTTGCTGATTGTATGTCATTGTGCATGGTTAGTCTGGACATATCTATATGAGCTAAGTTTGATTGTGTGATTTCATTGAGCTGCGCCAGGGATTGAGTGTTTGATGAACCCTCTACAATTTGAAAATAATTATATTTCCTTAGAAGATTACAGAGTCCTTATGGCATTGTGCTCTACCTGGTTAAGCAGAGATTTGTTTGTTGTTGGGAATCTGTCTATCTGTTTGATCATCATTTTTGCAATTGTCTATAGGATCTCTCTTATCCCTTTTCTCTCTCCCTTTCCTTTTGCATTTTCTTTATAATGTTTGGTAGATTTAGGGTTTGAGCAGCATTACATTGATCATCTGTTGAAATTTTAGACTTCACAATCTGCATCACCTAGGGTTTTTGCATTTACATTACTGCCATCTTTTCACAAACCCTATGTTATATGTAAGTCCCCTTGTTGGCACAGCTAAACATACCAACTAAGTTATTCCTGCAAGCTAAGACTTAGCTATATTATCCTTGGGGCAGTCCTATCTTGGATAGGATACCTTTTTCAAGAGATGTGAGATACATGTATTTCACGTACATTGTGTGCTAAAACCATCAACATGTGGTTGGAGGAAAAGCACCAGGGTGATACTCTCCCTCTTGTAGTTGATTGTCGAAGACTTGTGAGCAGAAGACATCATTTCTTTATATATGTATTTATGTAAAAATTATAAGTCGCATGTAAAGCGACCATTAGATGATGTATTATTTCATGGATCTTGCAAATGTAAATGTATTTGCTTTACAATATGATTAAAAAAAGAATTATGAGATTGTGGCATTTATTGCTTGAATTTTTGTAAGATTCTATTAGCATTTCAATTGGGGATGTTACAAATTTCTCTCTGATCCATATTGAATATGCAGTATTTAGTATATATATTGGTAAAAATGTAACTATTTTTTTTCTTGTGGTATGAGAATCTTGGCAATAGGGACAAATAATTTAAAATAGAATTTGTGCAAATGTAGGTATGTTAGTATGGACAAGTTTTGACCTTCATTGTAGAACTTATAGGAATTACTCATACACCATCAGCATGATCAAAGAAATGTTAACAGAAAATAATAGAAGAGGTTAACATCATAAATTATAAATCAAATTCTCTATTACATGAGAGATTAGATCTGGATTAACACAAATCTGTGGAAAATCCCACTTGCATGGTAGATCTAGCTGTAGAATATATATATAAAATAAAATAAATTTCCTGCAAGTTATCTTCACCCAACCACTTCTTTCTCTCCAAACCTATAGCAAATAGAGCCCCACAAAACCAAACTGTATTCATAAAACAAATACAAAAGAAGAATAGGGGGCATAATCCAAAGAGAAGCATGAATTCTTCATCCTTTCCCACATATTTTTCATTTCATGTGCAGTAGAAAAACCCTTCCAACAAAATTAATTTAAGAGAAAATGAAATGGTAAGTGGGAAGAAAAGCATTTATGTTTTTTTTTCAATTAACTCAGAAAGTTTTAAAAATTTATTAGTAAGTTGCTTTATAAATTCCTATAAAGCAACCCACTCAAATTAGAGTAACGTGGTGAATAAGTTGATTTAAAATTCAGATATGCTCTTAAGTATTAAACTCTTATATATTGTTAATTTATATTATGTTTTAAATATTTATTGAATTAGGTAATTAATTTATAATTGCTATTAAATCTTAGTTAAGCTATTTTGATCATATATTTATACACAATGCTAAGTCATTAGTTCTCATGAAAAATATTGAAAAATCATACTCCATAATATCAAAAACTACTTGTGTTTCATATTAGAAAGTACCACATTAATTTTTTATTTAGATTTTATAAGAATTTAAATTTAAATTTAAGTTTTCCTATTTATTTATAAAATAAAAATAATTTTTTTTAGAGTTTTGTAATGGCTTTTAATTTTATTTTTAATTTAAATTTAAATTTAGTTTCTAATTTGGCTCTATGATTTTTTTAGTTCTTATTCATGGAAAAAAAGATAAATAAGAAGCCCATGAGAGAGAGAAATGTCATGATCGAAAAATCTGTAGAAAAACAAAAGAAGGTTGATAAGGTTGAAAACAAGGTTCCTAAAAAAGCTGAAAAAAAATAACAAGTAGGTCTTTAAGATCTACTTGTTTAAAATTCTCAAGCAAGTGCACCATGATATCAACATTTCTAGCAAGGCTATGGTAATTATGGACAAGTTTATCAATGACATGTTTGAGAAAATTGCTACTGAGGCTGCCAACATTGCTCACTACAACAAAAAAACATCATCAATATATGAGCGATTTAGACAGTTGTGAGGATTTGTCTTCCTTAGGAGCTTGGAAAACGTGTAGTCTCTCATTGTTCAAAGACTATTATTGAGTTCATGAATGCTTGATTGTCTTCTCTCCATTTTTTCATTTGGAGTTCTAATCTCTCTTTGGATTGAAATTTTTGATTACTCTACTTATACTCTTAGTAATCATTTTTTTTTTGTATATTTTGAGCATATATTAATATAGTTTCTTGAGCCTTTGAATAAAAATACCACATATTAATATAGTTTCTCTTTATATTAATTTAGTATTTTTTCAAGGTCTATAGAAAGGATATTGACATTTTATGGATGGTGAGATCTAAATAGACAAGTTTTGTTAAGTTGTTTCCACTTAATCCATATAACACTATATACCTTGTACTTTAGACATGTAATTGTTGTAATTAATATTTCATCAAAAAAGGTAAGAAGGATAATAAAGGATTTCTCCCTGTCATTTAATGGACAATGATGTTGGAACACGATAAGTGTTACCATTTTGTTTGTACTTTATCTCCATAAAATTCTATACTCTCTACTTTTGCACTTTTATTTTACATTAGTTAGGTGATTGTTATAAATGTATTATCGAAGTGTTTAACTTAATTTGTATTCTAATTTTGAATTTATTATTTAGAATTAATTTATTTATTGTTTTAATTAGGATTTAATCTAATTCAATAAGATTTTTGTTTACATGAACGAGGTTGTATATGTGGGCCTACTTTTGAATTGGGCTATGTAATAGTCTAATCTATTGAATTTGAACTTTTTCCACTTGTAATGCCACTTTCCTCAATCTTGATTGTTACATGTGGGCTCATGTGCCAAATACATTGAGTTAAGCTATTTTGATCATATATTTATACATAATGCTAAGTCATTAGTTGTCATGAAAAATATTGAAAAATCATACTCCATAATATCAAAAAGAATTTGAGTTTCACATTAGAAAACATCACATTAGTTTAAAACACTATATTATTCTTCCAGCCTTTCAATAAAAACCTATAAATAGGCAACTCAATTTCACTTGTTATTAAATAGAATAGGCATGATTGAATCATGGCAAATATAGTTTCACCATTGGTATATTGACATTTACAAGACGATTGACAATTTGGATGTCTTTTATTCAAAAACCCATTATTTTAATTAGAAGGGTTCGTGTCCATGGTGTATAGTGTTGCAGAATGTGATTACACCAAGAATTGTTGAATATCTTGGCTAACATCTTTAGAGTGTGGGGGTTCTCTATAATTGGTCATGGTAACCGAAACATCATGTACCAGTTTTGCATGGACACACCCATGAGATGTTTCATTAAGACCCCAAGATCTTGATAAACAAACATATGTTATTTTTCCATGTGTTTGTTGGTACATAGGTTGTCTTTGGAATAAAAAAATGGGATGGATAAGGTAGATTAAATATGAAAACAAATATTTTAAAAAACTATTTATTAAAGCACTTGAATTTTTACATAATAGCATTCATGGTGTTGAGCCATGCTCTTTAGGGCATGGGGAATTCTCATTATCAGTCTTGGTAATTGAAACATCATGTGCCAGTTTTGCATGGAAACATGCATGAGTTGTTTCAGTGAGAGTCTTGACATTGCCAAGTCAATATTGTTGAACAAATGCCCCCAGAAGTTTGTATTGAAAGTATCTCACAAGGCACCCCTCTTGATGTTGTCTTAGCACATCCCAATTTTGATAATGCCTATAAATGGCTTGAAAATTTCACTCTTGTTGGATATTTTGTGGGAAGGATTCCCTCACAAAGGATGCTCCATACTTGGTCAATATTGCACTGGCCTCCCATGGTGTGCAATTTGACACCATGCAAAACTTTACTAAGGGTTTTTTCTCTCTTTTGTTTTGTAGAGCTCAATCATATTGATACTATTTTTTAAGGAAATTGATAAGGGAATTTAACTCAAAAAATTTGTACTTCTCATAATAAAAACTAATTTTCTTCTTTTTAACAATCCTTTCTTTTCTTTCAAAAACTTAAATTAAACCTAAAAAGCAAAACTATAATATTATATTCCTATAAAAGAATATAATATTAAAATATCCTTAATCTTCCTCATGCATAATCTATTACTTAAAAATATATATTACAACATTATCTTCTTTTGTTTTCAATTCTATTCACACACAATGAATTCCAAAGTTAACTTTCAACCCACTCCCCCTATTTTTATACATACACTTCACAAAAAGTGAACATGAAAGTACTTTTGTATGTATAGACAAAGTGAATTCCAAAGTTTATTCACACACATATGCCCACACATTGAATGTAAAAGTTAACTTTCAAACCAAAGTTGATTCAAAGTTGTGTACACACAAATTAAACATCATTAAAGTTTGAAGTGTTTTTGTACACACTTCACACAAAGTGAACATCGAATAATTTTTATACAGAGAGAGAGAGACACACAATGAACGTCAAAATTCATTCACACACACATGCATGCATACACATAGTGAATGCCAAAGTTCACTCACATACACATGTACACACATAGTGAATGCCAAAGCTACCTTTTAAACATAACCACCCACATATAGTGAAAGCTAAAGTTCACTCAAACACATACACATATGCTTCACACAAAGTGGACATCATTATTTTGTACACACACAAAGTGAGTGCCAAAGCTAATTCACACTTGCATGCATGTGCATGCACAGTGAATGCCAAAGTTCATTCACACACACACACACACATGTGTACACACAATGAATGTCAAAACTAACTTTCAAACCTAACCACACACAATGAAAGCCAAAGTTCATTCAAGCACACAAAGTGAATCCTAAAGTTCACACACATGTGCACACATAGTCAATGCCAAAGCTAACTTTCAAATGCATTGACACACACACAGACAGACAAGTGTGTGTGTACTTTGGCATTCATTCATTGTGTGTAAAAAATACTTTGATGTTCACTTTGTGTGAATTCTATGTACAAAAATACTTTCAAACTTCAATGGTGTTCACTTTGTGTGTTTGAGTGAACTTGGGCTTTCATTGTGTATGCATGGGCTTGGAAGTTAACTTTAGCATTCACCAAGTCACAATCTCTTTTAGGATATACTAAGATTATTGCTAAGATAATATTATTTTTTTGATAGATATGCTATGCATACATACATAAATACATATATACATAAAAGATCTTTCTTTAGTATAAAAAATTTATATTTAAATATAGATATGTAAAAGATCTTTCTTTAGTATAAAAAACCTATATTTATATATAATTATAAAAATCCTTTAGTATAAACTTTTTATATATATAATCATTTATAAATATATATAACCTTTATATAATCCTATTTATATAGAATTCTTAATAAAAAGATATACTATTTAGTGATAGGCCTATAATTATTTGTGCCTATTAGCCATTTGATAGCACCTTTGGTGCTTTTACTAGTTTTTATTTTGGAGAACAAAAAAAGTTGAAGAACTACCAAAAAATGAAGGTCTATTAAATGGATGCACATATAATGGCCTATCGGCCAAAATATAATTATTTATTTTATTACATTAAACTTTCTAAAATCATATGATTTAACTCATTAAGGTTAATTTAACTCTACATGCCTTCTTCCATCTTAGTCATCTTTCTAAAAAATAAAGATTTTTTTGTATTTTAGATTTATCATTCTTAAATTCTATTATAGAAATTATTATGTTTCCTAAAAAGTACTTTCATTTTTAGCAAAAATAAATCTAAAAAGTATTTCAACAAATCAACAATGGCTTACCGGAAGGTTCAGAAATTTGGAGGAACATAACTCAGTCGAGAGATATTATTAAGAAAGATTCTAAATGGAAGATTGGAGACGGAAGGCAGGTCAACTTTTGGGATGATTTGTGGTTTGGTAACTCCCCTCTCAGGCAGTAGGATTGATCTAGCCCCTTCGTGGAGGTTTGCTCTAGAACTTTTGGCAGGAGGGTGGCAAATTATATTGATGGAGGCAGGTGGAGGAATCTCCTGGTGGTGGATAGGCGTATGGGGGATTTTCAAGCTAGGTTGAATTTGTTTCATATCCCTTCTTTCCCCAAAGAGGACCAACTCATATGGCAAGCTACTTCTTCTGGTGAGTACTTTGTTGCTTCAGGTTTCAAAGGGTTGTTGCCTCCCCAGGGGGATCCTCCCTTTTGGGCCAATCTCTAGGACTTTAAGCTCATCCCCAAGATTAACATCTTCTTTTGGATGCTTCTTTAGAATAAGGTGTTGACTACCGATAATATTTGTAAAAGGGATTTCTCGATGCCTAATAGGTGCCCCTTGTGCCTAAGGGATTCTGAAGACTCCTTCCACCTGCTTCTTAGTTGCCCCTTCTCTTTGAAGGTGTGGGGTAAAGTTCTTTCTTTATGTAACCTCAGTTAGATCTTCCCTAACTCCTTCAAGGATTTGGTTACTCAATGGATCTACCCTGCCTCTAATCCCTTCCTTAGATTTTTATGGTCTTTGTTGATCCCTCACATTGCTTGGAACCTCTGGAAGGAGAGGAATAAAAGAATTTTCAGGGAAGTTAGTGTGGACTCAGAAGGCCTATTTTTCAAGGTGATTAGATGTATCAAGGAGAACTTCTCTGTTATGATAGATGAGAAACTTTCCCATGGGACCAAGATAGAGGTTTCTACTTCAGAGTTGGCTATTTCTAAGAATTGGAACCTCCCTAGTGATATCTCTACCCCTTTTAAAAAAATGAAGCAACCTAGAGGTGAGGTGGTGTGGAAACTTCCTCCTAAGAGTTGGATCAAAATTAACTTTGATGGGGCAGCTAAAGGGAATCTTGGAGCTACTAGAAGTGGGGGAGTGATGAGAGATGATTCAGGTGGTTTCTTAGTGGCGATGGCACTCCCTCTGGGTACCCAGACAAACCACTATGCTGAAGCTGCGACAGCCTACCATGCTATTAAATTAGCACATTCCAAGGGTTATAAAAAGGTTTGGATTGAAGGGGACTCTAATAATATTGTCAATTGTTTAAAGAGTTCCCAAAGTCCTAGTTGGACTATAGCAACCTTCTTTGATGAAGCTATCAATCTTATAGAATCCTTTGATCAGATTGTTATATCCCACTTAATCCATGAAGGGAATAGAGTGACTGATGTGTTTGCAAATGTAGGGGTCACTAACCAGACTAAGATCATATGGGAGGTCGTGGACATGATTCCTAGCAAAGCAAAAACTTTGATTTTAAATGACTACCTACATGGAACAAGGCTCGAGGATTACTAATGAGATCATGATGGATTTTAATGGTATGAAAGGCATAGTAATTATTAAGGACCAAAAGACACAGATTCTAGGTATGGTAAATGGCCCATTCAAACCCAGAAGGCTTCATTTTCTCATCATTTGTTTCTGGTTTGCTCATGAGGGATCCTATGGTCTGAATCTTAATATGGGTGGCAACAGAAATAGAGTGGAACCCTCTTCCTACGAAGGGGTCTGCAACAACTAGAAAATGTGGAAGATTCTTTAGCAGGGGGTTTGATCCCTTTTATGGAAATTTTGCATGGGGCCGACCCCACTGCTACGATGATGTTCACCAAAAATTGGAAGAGCAGGAAGGTGATGGCATTTGGATGGGAGCTTACCATCATTGAAGACCTCATTGCCATGATTACATGTCTCTCTGCTAATGGGAAGAAGTTCTTTAGGGAGCAAAAAACCAGCTAGGGGGCTCTGAACCACTTCTTTAAAGGCAATAAGCGAAGTAAATTGGTGAAGATGCAGTCTGGTGGTTACAATCACTTGTCCATTAAGCCAATTTGGGCTGAGGTCGTGGAGGTCATAATGAGTTATGTTACCCTAGATGGCAGGTACATTATTGTTTATGGTTATCACTTTAACTTGCTTAATCATTTTCGCCATCAAATGCTTGTTTCTTTCCCATTCTACTTGCTGGCATCTATGGAATTTGCTTTGAAGGAAAATGCGAGAAACCCTAAGATCCCTATCCTCCATGAAGGTTTAATCCTTCTCTTAATGGAATATATGAAAAATAACACCCCTAAGGGCCGGTTGAAGGGTAATTCCTCCGCCAGGAAGAAGGTTTTGATAGTCTCCAGTGACTTGGAGACCCAGTCGGAGGATGAGGATTGGATGGTGGAAGAAAATTGAGAGGATAGTGAGGAAGAGTCTAGTAAGAAGGGGAAGAGGGTGAAAAGGAGAGACATCCAAATCTCCTGGTTTGAGGGATCCCAGACTGGTGAGGATTCTAACCCTATCAAAAAGGGTAGTAAAGGGAAGAAGAGACATTTTGACAAAGGGAAAAGTCCCATGGTTGTGAAGAGAGGCAAACAACTACCTATGGGGGAGGCTTCAGATATGGTCATGGAACAAGGGATGGATGTGGGTGATAAAGAACAGGGTAAGTATGATTGTAGTCATGGTGGCTCTGGCCTACTTGTTCAAGAGCCTAACATTAGGTCTCACTTCCCAAAGATCCCAGACCCCTCTTAGAAACTCCTAGATGATTTTGAATATTTTGTGGCTAAGGCTGGGAATAGAGACGACTTGGAGGAAGCTATTGGATTGGTTAAAATTGCGGACAATTCTCAACATAAGATGACCAAATGGTTCTTTGTGGAGATCAACCAAATCAATATTAAGTTGAAGCTGTTGCCAGACAGTCTAGATAGAGGTGGTGAAACCACTGTGGAGTAGGATATGCAGATCTTCCAAAATTAGGAAGCTATTCCTAAGATGGAAGAGATGGAGCGTGAGATGCTGAGGATGAAAGAGGAGTTTGGGACTATGATATAGTACTTGGAGGAGAAATTAATTAGCATCAATGATAATCTAGAGAAAATGATGAAGATTAGAAAGCTAACTATTCAAAATAGCTTACAGGGGATGAAGTTGCTCACAAATAAGCTCAAAGAGCTCATAAAGGAACTATAATGCCTACCAAGAAATAATCTTAAAATTTATAAAATAAATAAGAAAAAGTACATGTAAGGATTGCTCACTCTAATAATAATTGATAAAATAAGTTTATCAAATCAAATAAATATCTGGTTGAAATCAGCCCCAGTAAAACTAAACAAGAGAATTTTTGATTAATTGAGAGAAAAAGAACATTAATATCAAACTTAATAGAATTTGTATGATAACTTTTGATAGGTTCGAAAGATAATTACATTGCCACAATATATATATATATATATATATATATATATATATATATATATATATATATATATATATATATATATATATATATATATATATATATATTAGACACTTTTGGAACAACTCCACAGTTCAACTCATAGTCTTCAAAATGAATGAACCTATAAGATACCGATAAAAGGATTAGCCAAGATAAACTTCTATTATTCTTCATTCCAAATCAACTATAAGACTGTTAGTTTTCTAGATTAGTTCACCTTGACAATGTCGTCTTCAAAGAAGAGATAAAGCTTCTACTTCATTCACAGAGAACAAGTTCTTTACCTTCAAGGAATAATACTTTGAAATTAATTCGATATACATATTCAATAAACACAACAATTATAAAAGATTTTACTATTCTGTATATTCTTATTATTTTAACACACACATATATATATATCTTACTAGTTTAAATATAAAGAAGATAAACATAACTTAAGATTACTACTGTCACCCTATAAAGAAAATGACACAGTTTCAGAAAGAATAATCATATTCTCGAAATCTAAATCATTCAAAACTTATAATGGCAAGCTAGTGATAACTGTTACCTTACTGTTCAAAATCAATCTCTAAATTTAAGTTCATAAGGAAATTGAAGATTGTATTTATCATGGAGAATATGCATGTCTGTGGCGGCAAAGGCCTACCACAGTTGGCGTTGACAAAATGAACCACAATCTGTGCCCATATCTTTCCATTAAATCAAGTAGTTTTTGTTACTAACATTCACAGACCTAAGTCTTATCACTTCAAATAAAGCTTATCATTTATATTACTAACCGTAATCTTGGTTTTATTTAATGCATAATCGAAGATCACTGATCTTATCATTATTGTAAAAGACTCATGTTTTGTTATTACAACTTAATGGTATTCAACGCCTCTATCATCACATAACCTAATTTTATCTACATTAAACTGTAATGATAATTTTGATATCATAAAATCTTTTATACACTATATACCATAAACTCTATGCTTTTGGTAACACTATTTGATCCAAAGCTAATCTGCAATATGTTATATCTATCTAAAAGCGTTACGACAAAAGATTCGAATCAGAATTGTTATCATTGGAAATGGATAAAAAAAATGGTTCGATTGTTTCTATTTATTGAAATCATACTTCATGTTCTCAATCGATCTTTAAGAGATGATGGCACAGTGTGCCTCAAAACTTCAACTACAACATTAGGTTCATACTACATTATCAACATTATCGCTACAATTGAATAGAACTATCCACAAGGGTATTCATAACCCGAATACGAATGATATAATAATCTTATTATCTATATTGGATTTGAAATCATTCATTTAATCGATCTTGTAAAATCAGTAATAGATTTCAATATAATATAACCAAACTATAACTTCTTTAACCCAGACCATTCTTAGAATTTGTTTATAGATAGAAACTCAATTTTAATAAAATAATAACAATTACAGAACTATCGAAAGGATTTTTTACTTGTTTATTATATGAGCAGCAACTTTCTTGTATAAAATTTGATAAATAAAAACTCTTCTCTCCTTTCTTCTTTAACTGCGCTGCAACAATCAAATAAATTAGATCAACAGTCTATTTCTTTATTTTCCACTTGTCATCCTGCAATTCTAAAATCTGTTCTTGCATCAACAGGGAAAATACAACAAAGAAACATAGATATGCTCTCCACCCAGCCATAGGATTCAACTAATTGAATCTACCCCCGAGCAATAATTAAATAAAATAAACTTTCTTGTCCTTCATGAGTAGTTTCCATAAATAGAAAAACAATCAAATTCTTAGAATTTTAATACACAAAATCATTTACATTTCTTTTCCAATAAAAATATAGAAACACCAATCTCCCAACAAAACTCCCATTAACTTTCAGATCTCCCACAACAATACTCCCAGCACTCCCATAAAATATCATCTCCCAACATTCTCATACATCAACTTCCATGATCAACATATCAGAGATCTCTTTTAATTTATAACATACTCCATGATCAATATTAAAGTTTCAATAATCATTACTCCCAAAAGATTTCATATTAACAAATCCCATTCCACCATCACCCATTCTTCCTTAAAATCAACATTAACATTCACAATAAAATCACCAACAACATTCAAATTCTCAAAGAACATTCATAGTTTCATTACTTTTCCAGATTTATAGCATTCAAATAACAGATTTACATTCGTATCCTTCTCTTTATAATCACGTATAAAAGAAAAACAGATTAATATATTTCATTACATACCTTGGATGTGCAAACAGAAATCATCTCAAGAGTCTTTCTACCATACTCCTTTCCACCAACATACAGCAACCCTATTCCTTAAAGATATAGTTACATCCCCAAAACTACAACTCTTTCTTTATTCCCTTTTAAAAAAAAAACATGTTTTTTTTAAGTGACTCACATACCCCCCCTTTTATAAAACTTTTTCCAAAAAACTCTTCATATTCCTTTTCAAAAACAAACAATAATATGATTAAAAAAACTATATATTCCCACATAATTTGATAACTAATCATTTCTTTATCTTTCAATAAAATTCTTTTAACATAATTCATTCATACTACAAAATAATTTATTTTAATAACTAAACTTATTGTCAAACATCCATTAATTATGTAAAACATTTAGTTTCATCAATAATAATAATAATAATAATAACTTTCATGGTTCAACACCAAACAAAATTATTTTCTAACCACACACACCAAAATACAATAAATATCTAAAACAATATTAATTAGACCCTATAGGAACAGGTTAGAGACATTAATGCTGAGGACATCCTGGTGGTGGAAGAAATTGTTTGTTAGGAAAAGGTTGATGGTAACAAAGAAAAAGGGAAATAGGTGATGCAAGAGGATACTGGAGGCCCGTCGAATTGAACTAGAGGCAGTAGAAAGAAGCAATTTGAAGATGAGAAGGAGGAGCTGGTGAACTTTGCTAAGTTGCATGAGAAATTCTATGAGCAAGAGCTGGAAGCAACGGAAACTTTGAAGAAGTTGCTATAGTGTTAGTAATTTTCTATTGTGCTACTGTTTTCTATGTTTTTTATAGTTTGTTGGCTTATTGTTGGTGTATGGTTGGATTTCTGTTCTCAGATTGCTGCTTTTTGTAAAGGGTTTCAGGGCCCCTTCAAATCCTATTTTACCAATATAATCAAAAACAAATCTATACTCCCCTCCTACTTTGACCCTTAAGACAGGAAGGTATGTGGCTAGTAGGGATCTTGACTCCTTTGAGAATATTTTACTCTCTCTAAAAGATAAAGGGAAGGGTGGGGCACCTTCTACTAAAGGCTCGAGTAAGAAAAATAAAAAAATGTGAAAATTAAATCTACCTCTGCTAAAGTTAACCTCAATGCTAGGTTTGAGGAAATTGAGCCATGGGAAACTATGGAGGATGTCTACTCTCATGTTGCTACTATGGGTAGAAGATCAACTAGGCTAGATAAATCTACTCTTCAAAAGAATAATTGAACTAAGAATAGCACTAAAGGTAACAAGAAGGGTGAGATATCTATTTAGGAGACTGCCTCTGATACTATCTTTGGTGATATTCCTTTGATGGCTAATGAATAAGGAGAGGAGTTAGATCCTATTGAGGAGTTCCAGGTTGAGATGGGGGCTAAAGAAGTGGAGAATGATAAGAATGAAGAGCAGCCACAACAAGAAGAGGATGAGTTGAGGGAGGATGGTAACATGCCTTTTTAGTTTGAACAAGGGGATATAGGGGGTAACTCCTATGGTGAAAATGATTATGAAGATATGGGGCAGATATTGGTACCTTTAAAAATGAACTTTATAGGAGTGAGGTAGAGGTTAAAGCTAGTAGAGATAATCAGATTATTGATCTAGTTAAAAGAATGGAAGAGATGGAAAAGGTCTTTCACAGGAGAATAGATTGTAGTATGTGCCAAGACAGTTGGGTTAATATGTTTGATATGATGCAAATGTATCAGCGAAGGGTGGTTAAATTGGAATAGGGTCTTAATGACCTAGCTCAATTCTCCAATGATATTATAAGGAAAACAACTTCTGGTGTGAAGGATATTCGAGCTTAGCTGGAAAAACAAAAGGCTCAGCAAGACAAGGTGCGGGATTCTAGTAAAAGACAGAGGAAGGAGCAACATATGGGAGCTTCTTCTTGGGAGTAGATGATGGTTCAAATACATAAGGATTGGGTTAAAACCAGTATCTAATCGGGTTGGTTGTCTGTTCTTTAATTTTTTAGTTTTTGTTGTGTCCTACTGGTTGTTGTTTTCTTGTTGTCTTCGTTGACTGCTTGGCCCAGTTAGGGTTATTATCAGGGATTTTTGGATGTAAAATGTTATACTTGATGGATTGCTGATTCTAAAACTTTTACTATATGAGTCTGGTACCCTTTTCCCAACAAAACTTAAAAAAAAACAAATGTAAAAAATGATTTAAAAAATCTTTTTTCAATAACAATATTCCTTTATTCTTTAATAAACATTAAAAATGATAAAAATGATTTGAATTTTTAATAGTTGCAAGGCAAGAGAAAGTAATTATATGTTATGTTTTAATTATGTGGCCTGTAATTTTAATTTTATAGCTTTATTTTTTAAAATATATGTTGGTTGTATTTTAATTTTTATTTATGATAACTAAATTTTTGTACTTAAAACCCTTAATTTTGTAGAAATATATAAAATCTTAAAAGCATAAAATCTAAATACATATAAAATAATAAATTTAAATATGTAAAATTATAAATATAAATATATATCAAATCATAAAATTATAAATATATAAAATCATAGAATGTTTTAAACATACATAAAATAATAAATCTGAATCTATAAAATCATTAGTCTAAGTTATAAAATCATAAACTTTAAGCATTTATAATATAATAATAAATCTAAATATATATATAGAAAAATATATCTATAGTATATCAGAGATATCTTCTTGTGTTTTCCATAGCTTTTGTGATTTTCTCCACCTTCTTTTCCTTCAACCATTTCCAATTTTTTTTTAGTTTTTATTTTTATTTTCCCTTTTTTGTGTTTTCCATGGTTTTTGTGATTTTATCCACCTTTTTTCCAACTTGTTTTTTGTTTCCACATTGCTTTTGACTTTCTCCACCTTTTTTTCCCTTCAACATCTCCAACTTCTTTTTTGGCTTTTTTTTTTTTTTTTTTCCAATTTCTTTTTTGGTTTTTATTTTTTATTTTGTGGCTATATATTTACACGAAAAAAATGATTGCTCTCATCTCCACCTTGTAGAATGCCCCTCGACATAATAAATATATTAAACTAGTATTTATATTTAAAAATATATATCTAAAATACGCCGAGGTATATCTTTTTTCCATAGTTTCTTTGATTTTCTCTTGCAATTTCTTTTTTGGTTTTTATTTTTTAATTTTTCTAATTTCTTTTTTGGTTCCACAGTTTTCGTGATTTTCTCCATCTTTTTCTCTTTCCAA
Source organism: Cunninghamia lanceolata (assembly GCA_027924645.1). Lineage (NCBI taxonomy): Eukaryota > Viridiplantae > Streptophyta > Pinopsida > Cupressales > Cupressaceae > Cunninghamia > Cunninghamia lanceolata. Next base: position 21,445,014 of record BSBN01000237.1, on the reverse strand, counting down.
CAGTTTCCAATTTCTTTTTTGTTTTTATATTTTTATTTTTTCTAATTTCTTTTTCAGTTTTATTTTTTTATTTTTTCCAATTTATTTTTTGGTTCGTGATTTAGCTTTTTCTCCTTCAACCGTTTTTAATTTCTTTTTTAGTTTTTTTCTTTGATTTTCTTGAGTTTTATTTTTTATTTCCTTTTTGGTATTTTAATTTTTTTCTTATAAATTTAGGCAGAAAAAATGAGTGCTCTCATCCCCACTAGGGCTTAAATTTGACAGTCGACCTTACCTGTCAAACAATTTTTTTATGACGGTTATTAATTTGAAATGGCCTTTCAAATATTAAAGTCTACTTATTTTAGAAAAAATATACATAAACTAAAATTATATATAAGAATAATTACATAGAAATTTTGATAGTTTACTTAAAATCTTACCTTTCAAGTGATACGGTCTTCCTAAAATTTTAATTGTATTTTACGGCTAAAATGACTAAATATGGCCATATGGCCATCAAATTTAAGCCTTGATCCCCACCTCGATGTGACTGTATAACACCTCTCGGCGTAACTAGTAAAAGCACCAAAGGTGCTATCAAATGGTCGATAGGCACAATATTTATAGGCCTATTGAACTAGATAGTTTATATTTATATTTTTATTGAAAATTCATTAAATGTAGTAGTTGGTGGACAAGACTATAAATACTATAAGAAATCTAATTATTTTTTGGCAAATAAAAATAATGGAATGATATTAAATGAATAGCAACATGAACTAAATTGTGAATGAACCATTAAAGAACTAAATCATAAAGAAACCATTAGAGAACTATGACCTCCCATTCAACCACAATGAAATATATTATCATTGTCATAATTAGTGTTATACTATTAGGAAGTTATATTTAAACACATTTATTTAGTGTGTTTCACTTTGGAATATATTTATTGTTTAGTACAACTTTGGCATTCACTTTAGTTTGATATACTTATTGTTTGTGTGAATTATGGGTTTGAACTTTGGAATTGACTTATATTTGTTTCACTTTGTATTTTTAAAATTGAATTCACTTTGTCACTCTAATTTGATATATTTATTGTTTGTGTGAAGCATGGGTTTGAACTTTAGCATTGACTTATACGTGTTTCACGTCTTATGTTTAAAAAATTGAATTCACTTTGTTTGCATTTATTGTTTGTGTGAAGTGTGTTTGTGCTTTGACATTTACTTTGTGTGTGTTTAAATTTTGACATCCATTGATTGTTTGAAGTGTGTTTGAAATTTAACTTTGACATCCCTTTATTATTTGCGCAAACTTTTGACATTCACTTTGTGTGTATGAAATGTGTATGAACTAACTTTTATATTCACTTTGTGTGTGTGAAAGTGAGCTAACTTTGACATTCACTTGGATTTGAGCCACTTATTGTTTGTGTATTGACATCCACTTTGCTTATGTGAAGTGTTGGTTTCCAAATATGCACACATCAAACTCTAAAGATTTGCTACTTCTTATGCTCAAGTTTAATGGAAGACTTGGCCAACAGAGTGGGAGATTGTCTCTTATCTCTCCTTCACTTCAGGTTTTGCCACACCTAAGGGGTGTCCCTTTTACTACACCTAGGGGGTGTCCCTTTTACTATCACAATAGATTTGTCTTTCACACAATAAGGGAGAAATGTTCTCACAGATTTGTATCAAGATGTATAAGATTAAACCCAGATTGGCAATGTTCCTGATTTACCTTCATCATTTATATCTGAGAACATGCAGCTCCTAAACTAAAACAAAACATAAAATAAATGATTTAAATGATTTGTCTTTATATTCAATGAGTTTCTGGACCTTTGGAAAAATAGATTTCAAATCGGTGCCTTGTTTGGGTAACAGAGTTAGACATTCAACCAATGCAAATGTTTCCTAATAACAACACAACTTCATATCCAGAGAGTTTAATAGAAATCACTACTGTCTTACAACAATGGCCCAAGAAAGGGTATCACCTATGGCTCTACTTTCACCAATCCTTTAATATAACACACTTTTCCCTATATCTAATTTAAAGCAATTTTAATCCTTTCCTTGAAAAGATGCAGCAAATCAAATACACAACATAGCAAGTGTATGCAGATAAGCTCAGAAACCCTTAGCAACTTTGCTTAAAATAAAAATGTTCATACCCAAGGAGACAACCATATGTAACACACAAAAAATATTTTTCATTTATCTCAACTTGAAATAGAAAGATTGTTATACAAAATTTTGTTCACTTACAAAGCAAAATGCAACCCTGCATCCCAAAATTAGACATCTGCTCCTACAGAATGCTATCTTTCAAATGTGTGAATACCTTGTATTCATATTCCATCCCCCTACAAAGTGGAACACACTCTCTTATAAACACAAGAGCATGTTGCCCTAAATTTTATTACATCTTGGTAGTTAGGTGAGTTTTGCATTACAAGTTGCTGTGAATGAGCTTGGGGAAATTACAAAATATACAAAAAAGAGGAGCAGACAAAATATAATATAAAATATGGAGCAAAATGATTTTAATTTATTTTCCCCTTTGATTTGACTTTTAATTTGTTGTTGCCGACCACCTCCATTTCGCACTGTCGCGTAGCATGTCTGAAGGCTTCCCACTCCTCTTGCAATGTTGTGACATGGGACTGTGTGGCCTCTTTTCAGGCTCCCTCTTGATTGCTCCTAGCAACAAAGAAAACAGAGAATGAATTGCAACAGCGTCCAATTCAATTTTATTCTTACTGGGTCATTTTTCTTGATGCAGGGGCGTTTGGGCCATTCTGGCAACCAAAATTCATCATAAACATGTTTAAAATCCCTGCCCAAGCATTAGGAATGGTCAGGGGATGAATTTAAAGCCTTAAACAACAATTTTAACCTCCAAAACACCCCCAAAATCTGGCCTGAAAACAAAAAACGTGATCAACAGCTCCATCAAGCAAAACTCTATTTGAATCCAACCCAGAAGACCTCCAAAAATGCCTTCAAAGAGAAGAAAATATACCCATCCTTGCTGCAAAGAAGATTGCAGGTCCAAAACTGCTCAAAAATGGTGATTTCGCACCATTGCACAACAACAAGGAGAGGGAGAAAAGATGGTGCGAAATACCATTAGAAGGCCTTTATTTCTGTCCCCAAACATTATAAAACAAGATTATAATGTTTCCTTATAAAATTTGCATCATAAAACATTAAATTTGCAAATAAAAGATATTAAAATTTTAATTTTTAACTTTAGGCAAATGGCAAATATTCAATTCCTCCTCCTGATCACTGTGGGCACATGGAATATCGAAGGACCACAAAAATTTGCATAGGTCCATTATCAATTATTTAGAGAAAATCCATTTCTTCAAAATCCACATCGCCAAAGAATTTTAGGGACTTCCTTTGTAAACTGCCCTGCCGGATGCCTTTGCCGTAACTGAAATGCATTAAAATAATGCATCGTATGATCTCCGATTTTGATGAAACTAGAAATGGAGATGTTTTGGACCAAAATGAGAAATGGGTCACCCTCATAATTGTGAGATTTGGAACTTTCTGAAACACCAAATCTAGCTCGGTCACAGTCAGAATAACATTAAATAGCCCATCAAACTCATCCTGGAAGCACGAAACTAAGCAGACATGCTACCATAAGTACCAAAAATCTTCTCACCATTTAGATTTACAAGATGACTTTTGAGTTGCAAGATTTTAATCAGCGAAGGTCGCCTCCGGGGTAAATTAGGCAGCATGCCAACCTAGCTTTTGTTGACACATCGAGAGGAGATAAGCACTTCAAATTTGCGAAATTTGAGGGTGCCAACATGAAGAATATGTTTGAACTTTGACATCCCTTTAATTTGTTTGATTTAATTGTGGATTCATTTTTTTCTGTATGAAATGTGAGTGAATTACCTTTGTCATTCACTTATTAAATCTATTTACTATTTGTGTATTTAGATAAGTTTGAACTTTCACATTCACTTAGTGTGAATTGAAAATTGGCATGTTGAATTATGTAACTTACTTTTGTGTGTGTGTGTGCTTGAACTTTAGCATTCATTTTTTGTGTGTGAGTGTTTGAACTAAATTTGGCATTCACTTTGTATGAAATATGTTTGAATTTTACCTTTCACTTAGATTTGATCTTCTTATTCTCTTTGTGTGTGTTTGTGTGTGTTTATGTGTGTGAACTTTCACATTCACTGTGTAAAGAGTGTACTGACTTTGTCATTGCATGCTTGAACTTTGGTATGTTAAAACTTTAGTGTTTACCTTATATATGTATGAAGTGTATGTTTTTTAATAAAATATGTGTGGAATGATTGAACTAAATTTGTGCGAAGAATGTGTTTCAACTTTAGCATTCACTTTGTGTGAAGAGTGTACTAACATGTATAAAGCAACTTGGTAAGAATTTGGTTAAAAATGTCAGGTTTCCATGATGCATAGTTTTACATTTTTGACAATATGTTTTCCATATAAAAATTGTATTATTTTTTATATTGTCATTAACGTGGCTTTTATCTAGAAAATTTAATAAAAAGTAATCCAATTTTATAGTAGTAGTTGGAAGAAATTGAGTTATAGATACATGCAACTAAACTTGTCGTTATCTTCATTTGTTAGTGGGAATATATGAAGCATGAATGGAGTAGGTCTTAAACTTATTTGCAATTATATATGTTGTAATGAACACTTCACATGTGGTATGTAACCTTGTGTTTGAAAATTATGTAATGATGAAATATATAGTTATAGGTAGGCTTCTATAAAGTAGTGGTATGTAACCTTGTATTGTTTGAAATTGTGTAATGATGAAATATATAGTTATATGTAGGCTTCTATAAATTATGCCCCTCAAGATTCATGCAATTAGTTTTATTTCCTTATGCTTACAATGTCATTCAAGCACAAGATGAACTAACATTATGCTGAAGTTGAAGATAGTGCATATCTCATCAGCAAGTATGGCATTAGATAGTTTTCTTTAATTACCCACTTAATTTAAAAGGAAGTATTATCGTCAAACTTCAAGACATGAACTTATTATGAAATAGCAATGTAGTTCATCAAAGGTAAAATTGAGTACAAACTTTTGAGATAAAAATGAGATTAAAATTGACTCTTATCTATCTACACCTAAGGTTTGGAGGTGTGACTCATCACACAACTCACCACATCAGCATGTCTAATCAGAAGCGTCCTTAAAATAATTTTTTAAATATTTGACCAAAAATTTATCATGGAATCCCTAGTAGTTAAACAAAAAAATATCATTTGTTATGCAACCTAAATGATCTCAATACCTTTTGGTAACCATGAATTTTACTTTTTTAAAAACAACACATTTATATTCAGCTTTAAATGATCATAATTTTTTTCACAACCTTTTACATTTCATGAAAAATACAGGGTATTTATTGTACTCACCTTTTATATTTGTCATAAGACAAACATATAATACGAAGTATTGTAATGCATATACATTTCCACCCTAATAGTTGTACACATAAGAATAACATTTGTCCACATAACAACAATACTAGCAAGGCTATGTGAATTGTGAATAAATTTTAAAATGTTGTAAATTGTTATTGTATAGTGTAAATTGTTGGTTATATTTTAATAGAATGCAACAATGAATGATGTTTGTTAACAAACTGCAGAATTTTATAAGTTTAAAATAAGTATTGGTGTATCAATTTCTTTTAAAAATAGCCTAGTAAAAATTTCAATTCTAATTTCTAAGTTATATTTAAAAGAAAAACTTACCTAATTTAAATTTAAAGATAAAAAAACCACTAAACATGAAAAAAATAGTGATATGCATTGTAAAAGACTTACAACTATTGTTTAGTTTTAGATATTTTTTAATCTTTTAAGATTAAGATTAAAAGATAAACTAAATTAATATATCTAAATTTATCAAAAATGATAAACTAAAGGATATAATTTATATATGGTAGCTATATTAATATGTCAAAATTATTAACTTCTCTATCACCGTGTAATTATGAATGAATGTATGAGGTAATATAATTGTATACATAAATTTTCATATGATGTCATATGATCTTAATCAAAACACCATCTAAACAACATTTTTCTATAGACTAAACAATGACTTTTCAAATCTCCTAACCTCATGATTATAAACTACGTTTTCTCAAATCTCACTAGTTAGATTCTAGGTATGAAGATGGCTTAAATGATTTAATGGAATAATCAATCCTATAGTTCTCATAGAATAATAAGAGTTGTTTTCTTATTTCTTAATCATAAAGTTACATTGGATTAATTTACCATCAATAAATATAAGTGAGAAATTTATGAAACATCATTATTAAAAATATTAAAAATCTATGAAACATTTCTGGATTATGAAACATCAAATATTAAAAAATTAGTATTACTCAGTTGTAGCAGGAAGTTCTCTTTTTAATTTAATAAAAAATAATTTTCTATTTAACTATAAAAATTTTACTTGCATTGAGTTAGATGCTTGAAACATTTCTCATTTGAGTTAGATGTTTCTTGAAGCATAAAATGATGTTTCATAAATTTTTCACTTATTGATGCTAGCTCAATGTAATGTTTTACATTCTTTTTCTGATTTTCTTGCATTTACATCACTTTTCTAGAAACATCTAACTCAAAATTTATATGGTAATATATCTAATATTAGATTTACCATCTTTATATAAAATATATTACCATATAAATATGCTATCATAGTTATATTATATTTTAGATAAATATAATATTTTATAAAGCAACCACAATATAATTAAACTTTCATATAATAATATTATATTTTTGGAATATGGTTATTATATTTATTAATGTAGTTGTTCCAAGATGACCCTATAGAGATAGGGAGACATCTGTTGGGCAGCTAGCTTGAATTATTCCTTCAACCGTTATGAGAAAGGAATGCACCAACCAAAAATAGCTCAGCACAGAGATTTATAATAAATTTTAAATGATTCTTTCTTAAACCATTATGCAGAAAGTAATAAAGTAATATGCACCAAGCAAAGCTGGGCGGCTAGTATTAATGTATTCTATAAATAATACCTTGCATGTATGTACTTTTTTATCTCTCTATTCAAATAAAATAAGAGACACATCACAAGCTGAACCAAACTAAGATGCACTTATAGATGCAATATATGTCAATATCCTCTAAGTTCACATTCCATACCTCTTTCTTATTGTTTGATATCTGCTGCAAGTATATGTAACATAAGCTCAAAACAATTAGTTTTTCCTTTGGCATTTTGAGAATATATATAGGTTTAAGAGAACTAGCCATATTCAAGAATCCTCTTAAATTATAAATTTCCTTAAGTTTCCAACTATTAGTTGGCCATATTCCAGATTCTTTGCACTGGAACTTCCTCAACATCCAACTATTCTTATCCTTGAGGATACCCTTGAATATTGGCTATTTAAAACTAAATACACATGCAAACTGAAGATTTATTTTCATCACGAATATCACACTGCCCTTGAAGTATAATTGTAGTATATTGTTTAGAAAAATTTTAATTATCAAAACAACCAATACTCCAATGTTACTACCCAGAGACCAATCTACCTTGTGAGGAAAGATTCCCATACATGTTGATATAGACTTAGAAATTAGGCAATCCACTTTTGTTACTATACCTTCAACACTTAAGGAGTGTGGAGTCAAATCTCCATTCGGTTTAAATTTTAAAACCTTAACAATCAGGATGAGAAATTTCACAAATTCCTTCCCAGGGCAGAGTATCACCATTTTGACTTCTAACTGTCCTAGATGTCTTTAACGGTGCATGAAGATAGGTCATCTTAGCTTCACAATCAATGTTAATACCAATATTATGAGATTGGACACTACAATTGTCTTCTTTTAAATTTCCACTGCATGGCTTTGATAAGGAAAAGTGCCCAACTGAGACTCTATTTTTCATATGAAGTCAAATAAAAGAGTTATTAACCTTGCAACCTCAACCTCAAGAGCTTCTTGGCCTTGTAGCCTTCTCAGTAACTGCTAGTTCATCAAATGCAATTTCTACACTTCCTCTTCTAAATAAGTAGTGTGCATTTTCTTTTTCTCCTGGTACTTTCTGACAGCTTCATGGTTCCTTGAGGACATTTTCTTATTCTCATACATTGGTATGATTTGTCAACCAAACCCTTCTCTTCTTCTATAGAGATAATTTGAGTATGAGTGTGATAACAAGTATGAGTATGTGCATTGTCTTGTCCAAGGGGATTGCAAGTATGAGTGTGTGTGCATGTGTGACTATTTTTCTTCAGAACTTCATCCACAAATGTGTCCATGGATGTCAACATGGAAAAGTGGGTAACAAGATCAGGACTGTGAAATATTTCATGATCAGAGAACTTAAGCTCTCAATCGTTCATTTCCACTACCAGATATCGTCATTACTTGTATGTTTAACACCTTTTCCTATCAAGAGCATCATTGCACTAGATAAGCAATATAGATAAAAACTAACAAGAAAATGCAGTAACTACATTTTGGAAACAAATGTGATTATCAGATTATCATTATAAATCTTCCCTAGAGGAATATATGAAAGGAATTATATAGTAGAGAAAAATAAATAAAAAATCTGATCAACAAAATTATCATTAGAAATCATTCGAGCAGGGATGTCTGAAATAGAAATAATTTCCATGTAAAAACAATTTTGGGAAAGAGCACTATCCTAATGATGAAAATTAAAATCTGAACTCAAAACAACGACCCACATAACATAATGAACATAGACATCACAATGAGTACCATAAACTAATTGCGCCATTAGGAAAAACTAATTTAACACCATCTTGGAACTGATGACAACCGAACAGAAAAAGAAGTTTTGACCCATTATCTACACTGAATATAACATAGAAAACAATATTCACACAGTATCCTAGAGTTCAACTGGACATTAAACCCTATAGTCCTCCAAACAACCACCCATATCAGCTTAGAAATCCTCACACTGAAAGCTTAGAGATCCTCGAACGAAAGGAGTGGGATGATTTGGGTCGCTTGCAATCCACCACCCCACCAGGACTCTCAATGTTTATGTTGTGCTTGGAGAAGAAGACAAAATCATGCTCTGTAATGAAGGTGCTTTTGTGTTCCTAAAAAAATCAAACAATAACAGGTAAGAGCGATAAAGGCGTTACAAAATCATAAATAAATGTCATATTTAAAATATGCATGAGACAAATGAAACGCCAACCACCCATGTGCCATATTCTAATTTTAGTTGTGACAACAGATTTTCTAACAATTTTATTTTTTAAAATTTTGGAGAAAAAAAAATTGAAGGATTACCAAAAAATGGACTACCAAAACTTGGAGTTACAAGATGTGTGAACATATAGAATGGCCTATCGGCCAAATTATTAATTTATGTTATACAAAATGATAATATGAGACTTAATTTAATATAAAAATATATTATATAAAATAAACTAGTATATTTATATTTAAAAAAATATATCTCAAAGTACGCTGAGGGATATCTTTTTTCCATAGTTTCTTTCACACTTTTTTTCGTTTGCAATTTCTTTTTTGGTTTTTATTTTCAATTTTTCCAATTTCTTTTTCGGTTCCATAGTTTTCGTGATTTTATCCAAGTTTTTCTCCTTCAATAGTTTCCAATTTATTTTTTTGTTTTTATTTTTTATTTTTTATTTTTTCCAATTTCATTTTTAGTTTTTCTCAATTTCTTTTTTGGTTCCATAATTTTTGTGATTTAGCTTTTTCTCCTTCAACGTTTTTAATTTCTTTTTAGTTTTTTTCTTTGATTTTCTTAAGTTTTTTTTTTTTTCCTTTTTGGTATTTTAAATATTTTTTTTTTTATAAATTTACACAAAAAAATGAGTGCTCTCATCCCCTCGGCATAAATATAAAATATAAAATAAACTAGTATATTTATATTTAAAATAATATATCTAAAATACACCGAGGTATATCTTTTTTCCATAGTTTCTTTAATTTTCTCTTGCAATTTCTTTTTTGGTTTTTATTTTTAAAATTTTCCAATTTCTTTTTTGGTTCCATAGTTTTCGTGATTTTCTCCAACTTTTTCTCCTTCCAACAGTTTCCAATTTCTTTTTTGGTTTTTATTTTTTATTTTTTCCAATTTCTTTTTTAGTTTTTTTTTTTTCCAATTTCTTTTTTGGTTTCATAGTTTTTGTGATTTAGCTTTTTCTCCTTCAACCCTTTTTAATTTCTTTTATAGTTGTTTTTCTTTGATTTTCCTAAGTTTTATTTTTTATTTCCTTTTTAGTATTTTAATTTTTTTTCTTATAAATTTAGGCAAAAAAAATGAGTGCTCTCATCCCCACCCCGATCCCCACCCCGATGTGACTGTATAACGCCTCTCAGCATAAATATTTAATTTATTGCTAATAAATATTTTAAAGCTGTCTTTAAGCTTTTTCTCTTGATATACTAATTTAAATTTTATATAATTAAAAAATTCTTCCTTTTTTCCTCCAAAATTAACATTGTAAAAAGAAAAATAAAAAAATTATTAAAGAAAGAAAAAAACTAAGAAATATTCATAATACAAACCTTATTTGAAAAAGAAAAAGAAAAATTAACAAATATTTATTTATACTTTAAAGAAAAAAGAATAAAAAAGCTATTATAAAATATTTCTTTTTTATTTATATACATTTAAAAAATTAAACTTAAACAACTACATTCTTTAAATAAAACATGACTTTAAAACATGAAAATGGAAATGGGTCCTTTTATAGTTTAGACCTGATTTCATATTTACAAGTGGCTTATAACATATGAGACTACCTCTTACTCCCAATATGTAGAAGACACCTAACTGTGCTTCTAATATGAAGGGTTTGTTTTAAAATTAGAAAGTGTAGCTTTTAAAAATATAACTTTAAGATAAAATATTTTCAAATCAAGAAAATAAATAATAATAGAAAATAAAAGTGAATTTGAATTTTTTTAGGAGGCCCATTTTATATGTAAATTTTCCCTAATGCAAGTTTTTTAATGTCTATGTGTTTGTTACCATTGGAGACAAACTTTGTATAGGACAATGAATATACAAGGACTTGTAATTATGGATTGGGTTGGATATGTTAATAGAAAAAGGTCCACTTGTGATGTGTGTACCTTGTTTCTAAGGTTGGGTCAACTGAATGTGTTAGTCATATGTTATGGTCACTATTTCAACTATTGTTGAGTATTATGCAGATAATCAACCCTGTTCTAGAGGAGATGGACTTTGGTGTATGTGTTTAGGTTGAAACATGAAATTCAAAGTGTGATCTTGGTTTTGGTTTCTTATCCTTTATGATTGGGCATGATGGACCTTGATGAGAGTTTTGTGGTTGAGATGGTTATCACTTGATGGATGTTGTAGATTCTTGGTCGAGCCTTGAGTGTTATAAATGAAAGAAACCACTACAATATCGAAATCTAAAATATTATTGTAAAGATGAAATTAAACTGTAGAATATCAATGGATGTTTAAACTAATGTAAAACAACAACAAATAAAATCAACAATACTCAAGATCCATACACATAACATATAGATTTACGTGGAGAAAACCCTTTTAGGTAAAAAACTCCACTAGAAAAGAGGACAAGTTTGTATTATCTGCAAAGATATTACAATACATTTAACTTCTTTCAACCCTGCATCTAATCTAATTGCACCTATGTACCTATAAACATTTAACTCTCATAAATTGTACTCAAGCTTCTATTAAATATAAATACAAGCTAACATAAGAATATCATAGAAAATTGCACCAAAATTTTGGTAAAACCAAACTCCCACTTTGCGAGGTTACAAAATCTGACATTAATTGCATTCTTACACTTGTCATAGCCACCTCCATAATTGGTGCACCCAAGTTGACTAATATCTCATGCCCCACCTCTAGGAATTCGACAACCAGCTATTTTTAGCCTCTTACAAGTTGTCATAAAATGCTCTATCATAATTACCCAAATATAATTGATTCCTTACAACACGTAAGACACTATAAATATAAGATTCTCTTATGGTTGTCATAAACTAATTAATGAACTTGGACACTCCATATTTACCTGTTTACTAACCTAAGATAAAATAAATAAAATATTATAGTCATCGTAATTAAATAATTGCTACAGTTGGTGGATCCTATATCCCTTATGAATATATTTACAAAACAATATTAGAAGTAATTAAATAAATGGGATTTTCAAGGTTGATGGCACCTTAATCCTAACATTTTCCCACTTGATACTGTACATTGTAAAAAAATCCATCAGAAAATATAAAATCAACTAAGTACAAGAAACAAGACCCATGGCCTCCCTGCAACAAGTGAACTTTTCTATGCTCATAGGTTTGGTAAGGTAATCTACAACATTCTCCTAAGTATCAACCTTCTTCAACTCAATCTATCTACTTGCAACCATTTATTGAAAAAAGTGGCATTGAACATCCACATGCCTAATCAGAGCATGATATATAAGATTCTTAGTTAAATAGATTGCACTCTAGCTATCACTTGTACCAATCTAAATTGACCTACAATCAAAACCAATACCTATACATAATATCTATAACCATATTGCCTCCTTAGAGACATGAGTATTATCTATATAATTTTATTTGGTGGTGGATAAAGAAATCATGGGTTGCCTCTTACTAATCCAACTCACAACTCCTCCAAACAGAGAAACCACATAGCCACTAGTGGACCTTCGACTATCCAAGTCACTTGTGTAATCTGCATCAACAAAACCTTGTATTTCCAATGTCTTATCCACAATGTTAGTATTAGAATAATCAAATAGTAATCAAAATTACCATGTAAATGTCTTAACACCATCTTTGCATAATTATAATGCTCTCTACCAGGGTTAGACATAAACTTGCTCAATACTCCCACTGGTCGGGCAATAGTTGGCCTAGTGAACACCATTACATACAATAAACTTTGTACTACACTAGCTTATGGCATGTTAGACACATCTTCAAAATCATCTTCACACTTGGGACACATATCTAATGTAATATTAGTGCCAATTGGTAAAGGAATTCTAACTAGCTTACAATCCTACATATTAAATCTATGCAAAGTAGTATTCACATACTTTGTGACAACCAAAGCTTTTTGTTCTCATGATTTCTATTCCCAATATGCACCTTGCTACTCCCAAATCATTCATCTAAAATGCACCTAAAAGTTGATCTTTCATCTCACTAATCGTACCCTTGGTTTTATTCAAAAATAACATGGCATCCACATGCAAGGCAACACTTAGTATATGATCATCAATACATCTAATGTAATACAATGATCCTCTTCACTTCTCACAAAACCCAATTTCAACATAAAAGAATTAAATTTTTGATACCACATCCAACATGATTGTTTCAAACCATAAAGAGACCGTTTTAATATGCTAACTAAGTGTTCTTTCCCTTTTATCTCAAAACCTTTAGGCTATTGCAAATAAATTGCCTTTTCTAGATCTCCATGCAAAAATGTAGTCTTAACATCCATTTTCTCAATTTCAAAATCATAAGTAATAGTTATGGATAAAAAAATCTAATAGAAGATAATTTAGCAATAGGAGAGAAAATTTCACCAAAGTCAACTCCCTTTCTCTAAGAGTAGCCCTTGGCTACTAGCCTAGCCTTGTAGTTTTCTAATGAACTGCTTGCTCCAAATTCCTTTTTGGAGACCCATTTACATCCAATGGTGGTGCAATCACGGTAGGAGGGTTCACATAATGAACTGTCCAAACCGTGAATCAACAGTAAATACAATAGAAACAACCCAAAGATATGAAACAAACACAGGTTCAATCATTCAGTATATCATAGAATTCAAATACAGATCTGTCGGTAACATACAGGCTTACAATTAGGGCTCACAAGCCTGATTACAGAATATCAGAATATGCACAAGATACAGCTTTGAAGCTCCTTCGCAAAGAATTCAAACTATGAACTTATGCTATTGATTCTAACTACTTTCCTAGGCATCTATTACATAAATATATATCATCTCCAGAACAAAAGATTCCTCTGCGTTGGCCAAACAAGATCACAGAGTCCAATGAAGAGTTGTAACATGTGTACATGGATAGGTCAGACCTAAATGCATAGAACACCTCCACAAATGAATGGAATGATGTGTGGATCTTGGGAAAGGTTGGCCATGAACCAAGGATCATTGAATGATGTGCAATTAAGCTCCACAAGTTGAGGAATGCTCTGCAAGTCTTCTCCTTCATCTGATTGGCTGAAACTGTCAGAATGCTTTATTTTGAGAAAACAATCGATCTTCTGATAGTGATAACTTTCTGGTACTTGATCCAAATGCTCTAAATTATGGATATGATGTAGATGAATGAATCTAGATGGTATGTCCAGCTCCACAAGATGTGAAATGCAACTGTGGCAGAATACAGACCAAAATACAGAAACTGCTAGTGACTGAACTGACTAAACTGAACTAGAAAATGAAAAGAAGCAAACTGAGATGCAAACAAACTGAAATGCAAATGTTTTTGGTTGATGCAAGATTGCTCTTGAACCAAGGATGCTCCTGCATCAGACATCTGGGGTTATTGAAAAAGTGAGTCCCTCACTTTGTTAGGGCTAGAGGAAAACCAAGACCGTCCACTTCAGCCTGAGAAATCCATGATGAATCTTCTTCCGGTCTGTCTTTCCACTTCACAAGATATTCTTTGTATTGTCTTCCTCTAGTGCTACGTCCAAATCTATTGTCCAAAATGCCTTCAATCTGCTCTTGTGCTCGTTGTGGTAATTGCTTCTTCAAGTCTTCTTCAAGTTTGTCACTAAACTCTGCTTCAAGATACTGGCACAAGTCTGCAATATTGAAAATAGGTGATATACCCAATGTCTCCAGTAACTCCACTTCATATGCATTTCCTAAATCAAACTTTTTGAGTATCCTACAAGGTCTAAACTTTTTCATCTTCAACTTGTTATATGTACCAACTAGAAATCTCTCTTTTCTCAAGTACACCATCACTTCATCTCCAATTGCAAATTATTTATGTCTTCTCTTCACATCTGCTTGCTCCTTATGCTTGTTATTCATATCCTCCAAATGTTTCTTCACCTAATTATGCATTGTCTCCATATGTTCTACAAATTCTTCTGCTTCTGCACTTCTCTTTTCTGCCATATTGATATCTCTCAACTCTGCAACTCCTCTAGGATTTATTTTGGTAACAATCTCAAAAGGTGTTCTTCCAGTACTCCTATTAACTGAATTATTGTATGCAAATTCTGTTTGTGAAAGAATAGCATCCCAACTTCCTGTCTTTTCTCCAACCAAACATCTCAACAAGTTTCCCAAACGCATGTTCACTACCTCTGTCTGTCCATCAGTCTGTGGATGAAATGTTGAACTGAACTTCAAATATGTCTTCATCTTTTTCCAAAGTGTCTTTCAAAAATATCTGAGAAATCTTGTATCTCTGTCTAAAGTTATACTTGACAAGGTGTCATTGTACCTCATCATTTAATCATTTTTTAGATGTCAAAATCCAGGGGTGTCCTCAGCTATCTGCAATTAGGGATTCTACAGTTACCAATTTTCCTAGCTAATCTTAATGACTTCTACTAATTTGAGAGATTGATCTATCTACTTACTGAATGAACTTAAGGAATGCTGAAAACATAATTAAACAGGAAGTTACTTAAGCAATTTAAAAACAACAACATGCATCTATCTATCGAAATCAGTAAATATTTTTCACAGCAAAATCAGAAATAACAAAACAGTGGTACTAGCCTTCTGCCTTGGTGGTGAGAGTGGGCCATTGCTCCACACCCTTGGGGCTGAAGGCTATAGTAGGGAATTAGCACCAAAGAACAAGATCACAACTATATTCAGTTCAATTCCATTCACTTTGCATTCATGAAAAAAAATATTGATATCAAGGAACTGAGATTACCGAGAGTCAGAATAATCAAATCATTGTATATATTTTCTAATGTTTCTATAAGTATATATAAAATGAGTGATTGACATATCACTTATCTTATCTACCAGTTCTTCTATGAGATGATATCCATCTCTTTATTATGCTAGCTGTCTAACTATGGAAAAATAACCATGCATTAAAAGTAGAATGAGTGGAACAGAAGTCCACTCTGAATTCAAAGTGTGAGTCTTAATACATTTGGGTAGTGAGGCCATGAAAATATGGATATTGAATCAGTTTAATCCATAACTCATGCAAAAACTTTAAGAAGATAAAAACTCCAGCAGTTGACTAAAGATGACCCTTCACCACTCAAGTGATGATTTAAGTGAAATGAGGGGTATTACGATCACTGCTGAAGTGCCTGATCGGTGGCTTATGCTAGAAATATGCCCTGCTCTCAGGAGGTGCTGGAGATATATGTCCCTATTTGCAGCTCCAGAGATATGTCTATAGCTCCGGAGATGTCTATAGCTCCGGAGATACCATTGTGGCCTTGTTGTTCAGCTCCAGAGTTGCTTCAGACTCCCGTCCAGCTCCGGAGAGGCTTTTCTCTTTCCTTCAAAGCTTCTGGTATTACCTCCGGAGATCATGGAAGACTACCTCCGGAGATGCACAAAATTGTCGTTATGAGCATCTACACCTGTTGATTCAAAAAGAGAGAAGTTTCTGCATTTTTCCATCAATTCCATGCACATTAGTCCTTTAATAAAAAATTATGATCTTAAGTAATTTATCCTCAATTAATCATTATCTAGAACAATCTTGCTAGCCTATTCAGGTGTAGACACATAGAAAGATGGGATCAGGAAGGAGAAAAAGAGAGGTAAAAATATGTATTTCATGGGTGCTACTTGGCACTCATCATCCCCCCATACCTAAGGTTTGGCAGGTCCTCCTGCTTCTCATAATCTGGATTTATTCTGGTGAAGTAGTATGTCAGTCAAACTATAATCCTGTGCATAGGTAGACCAGGTGGTACAGTTGGTATTACCATTGCCTTTGTATTGATCAACCCGCTTCACCCAGTCCTGCAATTTCTGATCTTCCATCTGCTCAGCCTAGACAGGAAGTGGTTCAATTATCAGAGGGGGCCTGAACCATCCACCTATCCATTCCTGCTTATACTTATCCATCATTTTGGCTATTAAGTTTTCTTTTCTCATAAATAATCTTAAGTTTGCAGGGGTGACCACCTCCCTCATTTTCTGCTCCGATGTCAAAACATTCCATCTTTTCCTTGCTATGGCAAGTATTGGATTTGCTGAACTATTCATGAAAAGACCAAAATCGATGGAGCACTCTTGCAAACTTTTTAGGTATAATGGAAAAATTTTGTGCTGACTCTTAGGGTGATAGATATAGGACCTGACTTGGGTCTTAAAAGCATTGGGATTGGGACATTCCTTTCTGGTGAAGAGATCTGTTTCTGCATCCTTCTTGAGATGATCTTCCATTCGTTCATTCCAGATTTGATGATTCCTCATTAGGGACATAAATGCTTTAAGCTAGCATTCCCCCACAAAATAATTAAGAATGAAAGTTACATCATTAACACAAAAACCATGCAGATATAATTCACATAGGAAATTCTTGTCTTCACAATTACTCCTTGTACATGCTGTCATGAATCCTTCTACTGTCTCTATATCCTCAACCAGGTCAGACAGGACTAAAGAGAATTTCCTCTGCAGGACTCTTTCCTGTAAGAACATAGAATAGCTGGCACTTGGAGGCCTGCAAGGTAAAATTTCAGAAGAAAGGGAGGCCATCTTAATGATTTTTCCTTCTAGAGTTTCTATTCTTTTTGTCTTGCAGTGACTGCCCTTTGTAATTGCAGCATAGGCTTGGAAGCCTCATATTCTCTACATTTATTCTCCCAATGGAACAGGGCCTTAGGAATGTCAATGGGGATTGGACCCACATATGGATCTATTTGTATCTCCTGCTCATTGGTTGCCCTTGGGCCAGCCAGCTCTTGAATATATTCCTCCTGATCATCTAGTTTGTTGTTGGCCCAAGTCAACTGTCTATCTTGGCTATGCATTTTCTCAATTAATGCTGCCATTATTATGAGGCTATTGTCTCTAGCCATGGTGAGCTTAGAAACACTTTGTGCTACCTCTTTCTCCTTTTCTTCCAATAGTTTGATTGTCTCAATTTTTTGGGCCTCCAATTCTGCTTCTTTCTCCTGGATGATCTTGTTTTTGTTCTGGAGCTCTGTTTGTAGATTTTCAATTACTTGTTTTTGCTCCATTTCTACCTCCATTATGACCTTCTTGAGTTCAGTAATAATCTGATTCTTCCCCCAGAGTAGTCTCTTTAGGTTGTTAATTTCTTCTAACATTTGCTGTTCTTTTGAAATCTCAACATCCTCTTGATCAGAGGGGTGAGGGAAAGTTTTTGCTTCTGCTTCTGTCTGCTGAACATCAGGGTTTTCCATGGCCATCTGTCTTGCACTGTCAACCGCACCCATTTGTCTTGTTTCATCTTTTCCTGCAGACTCTTTGTCTTGAGGGTCCTCTTGGGGTTCCTCTGCTTTTGCTGGTACTGATGAAGGCCCAGCCTTATCCTCATATGTTCTAAAGCCTAGGAGTACCTCAACTAGGAGAGCAGTATCTTCCTTAGCCTGTGAGAGCTATCTTTTCCTTTTACTTATCCGTAGCATAGGTAGGGCAGGAGCCTCTGAAGCAGGTTTCTCAGCCTCAAAATCTGAGGAAATGGTAAGAGTTTGTCTGTATTCTCTCTCTAGAGCATGTGATGGTTCTGAAATTGGACTTGTCCCCAGATGGACAGATGACACTGGGGAAACTTCTCTTTGTCTTCTCTTCCTGACTAGAGGGATCTCATCTAAATCATTAGATGTTTCTTCAGTCCAGGTTCCCTTTGTTTTCTGTCCTGACCTCTCCCCTGTTAATTCCTTAGGGAAAGATTCTTCAGTTAGAGTCATTTTTCTCTTAACTGATCGAGTCATGTATGGGGTTTGTTTAGGAGCAGACTCTCTAATTTCCTTGCCTTTCTTCTTTTTATCAGGAACATGGGCTGCAGATGAAGTTGCTTCTTGTGAGGACTTCTTTCTTCTTTGAACAACTATGGAGGAGGTTGAAGGCTCTGTTTCTTCTTCTTGGTGGGTAGAGGAACCTTCACCTTCTATCTGTGCCCTCTCTAGTTCTCTATCTTGGGGATTTTGTTCAAGAAAGTTTTGCCATAATTCTTCCCCATTGGCTTGAGACAGGAAGTGGTGTTTAACTACTAGAAAAATGAGGCCATGGTGTTTCATGGGACCCTTGTTTTGCTGATATTTTTCTACAGTTGCCCTGATGGCAGAATACAAGAAATTGGGAATGTTTATGCTAAATTCAGGGTGTCCATTCCCATGCCTTAGGAAAATTAGCATTTTCATTATTGGTCCTAAAACTAGAGAGAATTAACCATCACAAGTGAAATATTTCATTAGCCAGATAGCCACAGATTGCCAAGGGTTTGTAAGGGTGGACCTAAGAATTCCTTTTACTTCATTTTTATTTGAATGCAATTGTATTGCAGGTTCACCTTGAACAGAGAAATTCTTAATCAAACCAGTATATAAGGTTTTTAGATGATAAAACCTCTCACCTTGTTCAGGCAGCCCAGAAATGTGACTAATAGTGGTTGATGAGAGATTGATTCGGACTCCTCTGACAGCTATCTGATTATCCCTTAGATTTCTTAGGAATTCATCCACGATATCTTCTTGAAACCCTCCAAATTTCTCTAGAAAGTCTAACCATCCTACAGTTCTCAGAATGTTTGCTGCAGCTTCATCTTGCAAAAGACCCATAGCACTCTCTAGTTTAGACTTCTTCTTTACCCCCATTGCTAAATTGGTTCCACCTTCTGTGCTTAATTCCTCACTCTTCTATCTGTAGTTTGTCCCTTCTTCTTAACTCCGTAGGCTCCGGAGGATTGTTCAATTTACTCTGTTCTTTAGGGTATTTCAGAAGTTCAAATGAGGATTATTATGTCTCTCAACTTAGGCTTATGGAAGATTTGCAGATTAGTTAGAGTACCTAGGTGGTCATAAATGCAATAGAGTGATAGGACACTCTGGAGGCAAGGTGACAGTACAGCACAGATGGCAACATGTGTGAATTTGGAAAAGAAGATGATGGCAGGAGGACGTGTCATCATGACAGCACCCAAAAATAGAAAGACAAGACAATTGCTATTAATGCTTAATTTAAGATAGAATTACCTGGACCATTTTTAATGATGAGGAGCGATGTACACGACAAAGATGCTGCAACATTTATGAGACTGCACGCAACGTGGCACATGAGCAGTTGTTGGTGGCATGAGATGACACCAACGACTTCCTTGGTACGCAACTTGCAATCATTCCGCTGAGTGGTTCGAGGATCCATGTTCCTTGGGGTGACGTCAATGTCATCTTTGTAAATACCCCTACAAATGAAATACATGCTAATTTTATTTTATTCCTGTCATAAAGTAGGGGATGAGTCGTGATGACCTCATCATTTGATGTTTCCACCTTATGGCCTGGAGGGGTGGGTCCCCTCCCCCATTATTGTAAATGACTCTTTATTGATGGAGCGCTAGAGGTGCTCCTATTTTGGGAAGTGCCAGAGGTGCTCCTAGTTTGGGAAGCACCGGAGGTGCATTTGACTAACTCCCGGCACCTGATCACCTCCGTAGCTCAATTATTTTCAACTGTCCTGAAGAAGGGAACCGCCATTTGTTGGTTTTCAACTCCCTTGGTCAAGAAAGACAGCCATTTACTAGTTTTCCATCTTTCTCTTTTTTTTTTCAGAAGGCTGACATTTACTGGTTTTCAACCTCCTCTTTTTTTTTAGAAGGCTGCCATTTACTAGTTTTCAACCTTCTTTTATTTTTTTTATTTTTTTATTTTTTTTTCAGTCCAACACTGTGACAGAGGAGGTATCCCCTGTATCAAAACACAAATAATTAAGAAACTCTTCTTTAGTAGATGGTCTTTTATAGAGTCTGATTCGGTGGCCATTTACTAAGAATGTGTCTATGCTTCCATCAATAGGTTCTAATAATACTGTTCCATTTTTAAAAACTTCCTTTATTTGATAAGGACCCATCCAATGAGTTTGTAATTTCCCTTTGAACTCTTTGAATTTAGAATCATAAAGAAGAACCCAATCACCTTGCTGAAATGTCCTCCTTTTGATGTGTTGGTCATGCCATTGCTTCCTTTGATACTGAACCAGTTCTGTTTGCTGAATGGCCTTTGTTTGAATTTCATCCAACTCATTGAGTAGAAGAATTCTGTTCTGTTGAGTTATAGACAATGGTAGACCAATATCCAATACAATTTTAAGTGTCTAGAGTTCAAATTCTATAGACAAAATAGGCTTTTTCCCATAAACCAATTCATATGGTGAGAACTTTGTTGTGGACTTCCAAGTGGTATTGTAAGCCCAAACTACTTCAAGTAATCTGTTAGCCCAATCTTTTCTGTTCATTGCTACTGTCCTTGTCAGAATATTTTCAAGTTCCCTATTAGTTACTTCTACCTGCCCATTAGCTTGAGGATGAAAAGGTGAAGATTTTCTGTGCTTGACTTGATATAAATATGTGAATGCTCTGATTACCTGTGAAGTAAACTGAGGTCCTCTATCTGAAACTATTGATCTTGGGGCTCCAAACCTTAAGAAAATCTTATTATAAAAGAAATCAACAACTTTTTCTTCTCGTGCAAGTTGTAATACTTGAACCTTAGCCCATTTAGTAACATAGTCTGTGCATACTAGAATGTACTCCTTGCCTGATGATGGTGGAGAAATTGGTCCCACAAAGTCGAAACCCCACTGCTCAAATGGTTCCATTATGACTTGAGGATGTAGTAACATCTCTTGGGTAAAGGTTGGTTGTCCCATCCTTTGGCATTGGTCACAGTGCTGCACATACTTCTTTGTATCTTTATGAAGAGAAGGCCAGTAGTATCCAACTCTGAGGATCTTGTAGATTGTCCGGTGGAAGGAGTAATGGCCACCAGATGGTTCATCATGACATGCTCTCAACACATCAAAAATCTCATCAGCTTTTAAACACCTGCGTAGAATGAAATCAGGATCACATTAAATAGTAAACCATTCAACCATTTGTAAGATAAACTTTCTTTAACTAAACATTTTTTTTGTTTTGAGGTAAAATGGGATGGATACAAGCTTGTAGCTAAAAGATTTGCTATGTCAGCAAACCAAGGTATAGTAGAGGAGATAGCAAAAAGATGTTCATCTGGGAACTTGTCCTCCACTGGTTGGTTTTCTCCTCCTGTATGCAATCTTGACAAAAAATTAGCAACCAAATTAAACTTTCCTGGATGATCAACTATGGTAATATCAAATTTCTGCAATAGCAATAACCACCTGATGATCCTTGCACCCATTACTGGCTTATTCATTAGGTACTTGATGGCTGCATGATCAGTGTGTACAAATATTTTATATCCAGTGATGTAATGCCTAAATTTATTTATAGCATAGATGACTGCCAAGAATTCTTTTTTAGTTGTGGTGTAATTTCTTTCTGCAAAGGTAAGGTTTTTGTTGATGTAATAAATGGCATGCATACTCTCTCCTTCCTCCTTTTGTCCTAAAACTGCACCAATGGACTCATTTGAAGCATCAGTCTGTATGTGAAATGGTAAAGTCCAATTAGGTCCTCTCAAAATTGGTGTGATAGTAAGCTTCTCTTTCAAGGTTTCAAATGCTGATTGGCAGTCTTCTATCCATAGAAATTTTGTGTCTTTGTTAAGCAGGGTAAATAGAGGGGCAGCTATTCAGCTGAAATTTTCTATAAATCTCCTATAGTAGCCTGCATGACCCAGAAAACTTCTAACATTTGTCTGATTTTTGGGTGAAGGCAACTGTGTGATCACTTCTATCTTGTTTTGATCCACTTTGATTCCCTTTGTTGAAATGTGGTGTCCCAAAATAATTCCTTCCTCCACCATCATGAAGCACTTTTCATGGCTAAGGGATAATTGATTTTTCTCACAACATTCAGTACTTTCTCAAGGTTTGTGAGAGCTTCTTCAAAATTATCCCCATACACAGTAAAGTCATCCATATAGATCTCCATGCATTCATTAGCTAGTTCAGTGAAAATAGCTAGAACAAGTCTCTGAAATGTAGCTGGGGCATTGCATAGTCCAAAGGGAAGAACTTTGTAAGCAAAAGTTCCCCAAGAGTAGGTGAAGGTGGTTTTGTCCTGGTCTTTAGGTGCCACTTGAATTTGGTTATACCCATTGAATCCATCTAGAAAAGAAAAATACTTCCTCCCAGCAAGGTTGTCCAGCACTTGGTCAATGAATGGTAAGGGAAAGTAGTCCTTTTTTGTAGCTTTGTTGAGCTCCCTATAGTCAATACACACCATCCATTTCCCATTATTTTTAGGCACTATGACAAGGGGTGAGACCCATTGACTGTCTGAGATTAGATATATAAACCTTGCTTGCAGTAATTTTTCTATTTCAGTTTTAACAATGTCTTTTAAAGCAGGATTCAATCTTCTCTGGGGTTGTCTGACAGGTTTAATGTCCTCAGTATATATATGATGGGTACAGATCTCAGGAGGTATTCCCTTCATATCTTGGTATTCCCAAGCAAAAACTGTTGAATGGGAAATCAAAAGTTGGATAAGTTTTCCTTCCTGATTTGCTGTTAATTGAGTAGTGATATTAAATGTTTTCCCTAGTAAAATCATGACCTGTCTTGTGATTTGATCCACAGATGTAGTTAATCCGTACATTGGAGTCATGGTATTGAGAGGACAAGAATGTGGAAGCAACATGTGGAAAGTGGCTAAGTCTTTGTAAAAGGTTTCCCCACAAGGAATGATGTTGGTGAGGGTACAATGAGAAGAAGTAAGAAGTTCTCTCTTAGAATCTTGGATGAGCTCCATCACATCCTTATTGATTAGGATGTGAGTGATGTTTTTTGTTGTATCATAGTAGATTTCTTCTTCTAACTCTCCCAGATGTTCCCTGATGGTTACCATAGCTACTGAGGCACTGTTGTCATTGTTCTCTGGTTCATCCACCCATACTCTTCCTGAATATTGTATTGATGGTTTAGCTGGAGGATACAAAGATATTTTCTTCAAATCCATCCCATTAGAAATGACTATATCCCCAATTCGACAATCAATAGATGTTACTCCTGTAGTTGACCATGGTCTTCCTAAAATTAGTGGGTAAGCATTTCTCTGGTTTCTTGGTTCTAATATCAGGAAGTCTACTAGAAATTCCCATGATTCTATTATAACTGGTACATCAATTATTACTCCTTTTGGGACAACTACTGACTGGTCAACAAGTTGAAGGATTGTAGTTATGGATTGGATACTTGAGAGAGCTAATTTGTCCATTGTGTGAATTGTCATCACATTTATTGTTGCTCACAAATCAACCAGAACATTTGAAATTTCTACCCCTGAGATGAAAACAATTATGACAGGATTCCCAGGCTCTCCATATTTTGGGAGGAGCATTTCTCCCATCAACAGATCTACTACATTTCCTTCCACCTGTATTGTGGAAGGAAAGTTTTTCTTCCTACCCTGTGTTTTGATACAATACTGTTTAATGAACTGGTTTAGTTCTGGTACATCTCTGATTGCTTGGAGAAGAGGAATTTTGATGTTTAGTTTGCTTGATTTCTTGTAACAGTTCTGATTCCAGGTTGGTTTAGACTTGTTTTTGTAAGATCTTTTTCTGGGGAACATACTATTTAAGCCGTTCTAGGTATGGTGCTAGTTTTTCCATCTCCGGAGCATCTCTAGAGCTCTGATTAGAATTATGTTTAGGAATGTTCTCCAGAGTCGGTCTTTTAGGAGCAACTCCAGAGTTATCCAAGGATGATTCTTTTGGCACTTTTTCGTTAGTTATCTCCTCCGGAAGTTGAGTGGACAAATTTTCAGGTTCCTCATCATTGGTTACTTTAACTATAGTTGGAGGAGATGGTCTTGGGAATGCTTTCCCAAAATGCAGCTGGAGATTATTTGAATATATAGCGTTAATGCCAGCCATGTTTTCTTGTTCTGTCATGTAAACAGCTGCTCCCTGTTTATTTCGTGGGTTTGGTATAGGTTGAGCTGGTAAAGGTGGTTAGCTAATTGGTTCATTTTGTGATTGACCTTGTGTGTTGGAGGGTCCAGTTAGTAAAGCTTGTTGTTGAGGTTGGAAACATCTAGGTTGTCCCTGGTATTGTTGATTATATCCTTGTTGAGAACCCCATTGAGGTTGCATGCTTTGTGATCCAAACTGTGGTGGCCACTGTTGATTTCCCTAGTGCTGATTTTGCCAATTTTAGTTTTGCCAATTTTGACTTGGCCAATCCTACTGTGCCCAAGGAGGATTATTCTGAGGCCCATGCCAAGTTGGATTCCATTGATTATTTCCCCAATTAGAAGGACCCCTGTAAGAAGGCTAGTTTGGATACTGATTATAAGGGAAATTCCCAGCTTATTTTTGTCCCACATAGTTCAATTCTTCTTCCATTATAGCATTCTTCTTACTCAATCTTTTCAAGGCTGGAAGTTGACTACATTGACTAGTAGGATGTTCCCTATCACAGATCTGACAAATCTCTGATTTGTCCAAAGGGCATTCTCTCAATAGATGTTTGTTTCTACACCTAGGACAATAGATAGAGAGTGGTTCAGTTGTTCTATTTTGATTAGTTGTTCTAGTTTTTGCCTGAATTCCATCCAATGTGGTATTTAATTGGACTAGAATATCTGTTTTTAGATTTGCAATCTCTTCCATTAACTCTCCTATTTCATTTTTCCCTTTAAAAGTTTTGGATGATCTCACTCCATCTTGGGTTCTAGAATAGTTCCTGCAGAGTTCTTCTATAGCAGGTATATCCATTTTGTTGATATTTCCTTTTCCCATTAGATCCAGTGCCTGTTTTGATTCTTTATTCAATTCTTTTACAAATAGGGTTCTGGCCAAGGAGTGATCTACTGGGTTGCCATACCTTCTCAAGGCAAAATTAAACCTGTCAACATAGTCCCTCTAAGTTTTTTTCTTCGCCTTGCCTAATTTTAAACAACTCTTCATTTTTATTACTGGATCTACAGTAATCTTGGTATTTTACTAAAAATTATGTTTCCATTTGATCCTAAGAATGGATAGAATTCTGGGGTAAACCCATAAACCATCTCATCACAAAATCTTTCAGGGTTGAAGGAAACAGTTTGAGTTTTTGTTTATCCGATCCATAATCATAAGTTTGGCAGACTACTTGGAATTCAAACAAAAACTGATCTGGATCCTCAGAAGAAAGTCCTCTAAAATTTGGCAAGTGTGCTGGTGAGATATTCTTCATAGGAGCATTGTCCCCAGCAGCCAAAACAATAGGATATGAGAAGGTTCTTGGAGCCTGATTTTCCTCTTCTTCATGATTATCATTGTCCATGTTTAGTACTGGTTCTTCTCCCTGAGGTTCTAGGAAATTAGGTTCTATCAAAGGATCTGCCTGAAATTTTTGTTGTAATTCCTGGATATAATTGGCAAGTGGAAGATTTGGAGGATCTAAGGGATTATTGATTTGAGGTGCAGCTTCTAAAGTAGGCTCTAGGTTTCTCTCTTCAACAAGATCTTGTGCCACCCCACTGCTTTCCCCTATGGCTTGTTGTTGGAGTGTCTGTTTTATATATCTTCCTTTTGGATCTCTAGCTCCAACCATACAGATTTATCCTAAAAACTATTTTAGCTAAGTTTCCCTAATTAACACAATACATCCCCGGCAATGACGCTAAAAATGACAAGGTGTCGTTGTACCTCATCATTTAATCATTTTTTAGATGTCAAAATCTAGGGGCTGTGTCCTTGGCTATCTATAATTAGGGATTCTAGAGTTACCAGTTTTCCTAGCTAATCTTAACGACTTCTACTAATTTGAGAGATTGATCTGTCTACTTACTGAATGAACTTAAGGAATGCTGAAAATAGAATTAAACAAGAAGTTACTTAAGCAATTTAAAAACAACAACATGCATCTATCTATCGAAATCAGTAAATACTTTTCACAGCAAAATCTGAAATAACAAAACAGTGGTACTAGTGTTCTGTCTTGGTGGTGAGAGTGGGCCCTTGCTCCACACCCTTGGGGCTGAAGGCTACAGTAGGGAATCAGCACCAAAGAACAAGATCACAACTATATTCAGTTCAATTCCATTCGCTTTGCATTCATGAAAAAAAAATATTGATATCAAGGAACTGAGATTACTGAGAGTCAGAATAATCAAATCATTGTATATATTTTTTGTTGTTTCTATAAGTATATATAAAATGAGTGATTGACATATCACTTATCTTATCTACCAGTTCTTCTATGAGATGACATCCATCTCTTTTTATGCTAGCTATCTAACTATGGAAAAATAACCATGCATTAAAAGTAGAATGAGTGGAACAGAAGTCCACTCTAAATTCTAAGTGTGAGTCTTAATACATTTGGGTAGCGAGGCCCTAAAAATATGGATATTGAATCAGTTTTATCCGTAACTCATGCAAAAACTTTAAGAAGATAAAAAATCCAACAGTTAACTAAAGATGACCCTTCACCACTCAGGTGATGATTTGAGTGAAATGAGGGGTATTACGATCACTGCTGAAGTGCCTGATCGACGGCTTATGCTAGAAATATGCCTTGCTCTCAGGAGGTGCTAGAGATATCTGTCCCTATCTACAGCTCCGAAGATATGTCTATAGCTCCGAAGATGTCTGTAGCTCCAGAGATACCATTGTGGCCTTCTTGTTCAGCTCCAGAGATGCTCCAGACTCCCATCCAGCTTCGGAGAGGATTTTCTCTTCCCTTCAAAACTTCTGGTATCGCCTCCAGAGATCATGGAAGACTACCTCCGGAGATGCACAAAATTGCTGTTCTGAGCATCTACACCTGTTGATTCAAAAAGAGAGAAGTTTATGCATTTTTCCATCAATTCCATGCACATTAGTCCTTTAATCAAAAATTATGATCTTAAGTAATTTATCCTCAATTAATCATTATCTACAACAATCTTACTAGACTATTCAGGTGCAGACATAGAGAAAGATGGGATCAGGAAGGAGAAAAAGAGAGGTAAAAAGATGTATTTCATGGGTGCTACTTGGCACTCATCAATACTCTTAGATAATCCATGCAATCTCACAATCTCCTTGAAACATTGGTCAACTACATGCACTGCATTAGTTGTCTTCTTACAAGGTATGAAATGTGTCATCTTTGAAAATCTATCTACCACTACAAATATTGAATCATGTCCTCTCTGTGTCTTTGACAATCCCATTACAAAATCCATGCGTATGTCTTCCCAAGGTCTCTCCAGTACTGTCAAAGGTTTATACAATCCAGTATTCTGACTACTCTCTTTTGCAATTTGACAAACTCTACAACTCTGCACAAATTTCCTAACATCCTTATGTATCTGAGGCCAAAAGTAATTCTTAGTTACCAAAGCCACCGTCTTATCAATGCTAAAATGGCCTGCCAATCCTCCACTGTGTTTCTCCTTGATCAAATTATCTCTCATTGAACTTCTAGGTATACACAAGTGATTTCCTCTGAACAACATATATTCCTGAATGAAATATTCCGACCACTTACTCCTATCTGTCACAATAGGTTCCTTGCATACTTTTCAAGGTTCCACAAAGTTAGTGTCTCCCTCATACATGTTCTTCAATTCCTTGAATCCCAATACTTCAACTCTCATCTCTGTTAGCAAGTTCCTTCTCCTACTCAAGGCATCTACAACTTTGTTTGATTTTCCACTCCTATGCTTCAACACAAATGTATAAATTTGCATGAACTCTACCCATCTCATATGTCTCTGATTCAACTTACCTTGATTGTTCAAATATTGCAAAGCTTGATGATCTGTATACAACTCAAATTCCTTAGGCAGCAAATAATGTCTCCACTTCTTTAAGGCTTGAATTATGGCATAGAACTCTTGGTCATAAATTGAATATCTTCTCCTTGCATCATTCAACTTCTCACTAAAATATGCTACAGGTCTGCCTTCTTGACTCAACACTGCTCCAATTGCACTCCCACTTGCATCACAATCTACTTGAAATACCTTATTGAAATCCGGTAATGCTAAAATAGGTTGCTCTGTCACCTTCTGCTTCAATAGTTCAAAACTTTTATCTGCTCCTGATGTCCAATTCAAATTTTTTCTGTCACCTCTCATGGTCTCTGTCATAGGGTTACAAATTGAATTGAAATTTCTAATGAACTCCCGGTAGAAACTAGCTAATCCATGAAATGATCTGACTTCTCCAATGCTCTCTGGTGTAGGCCATTCAACAATTTCTCTTACTTTCTTAGGGTCCATCTTCAATCCTTTCGCAAAAATCACAAATCCCAAATACACCAATTCCTCCTTTATGAAACTACATTTCTTGATGTTTATCAGCAATTTCTCCTCTCTCGGTCTCTGCAAAACTTGTCTAAGGTGCTGCAAATGTTCTTCTTTTGTCTTACTAAAAATTTGAATATCATCCAAATATACAATCACAAACTTACCTAGGAATTTCAAGACCTCATTCATCAATCTCATGAAAGTACTCAATGCATTTGTCAATCCAAAAGGCATCACTAACCACTCATACAATCCTTCATTTGTCTTAAAAGCAGTCTTCCATTCATCTCCTTCTCTAATTATGATCTGATGGTATCCACTCTTCAAATCTATCTTTGTGAGATATTTTTCTCCACTCAAACAATCCATGATATCATCCATCCTAGGTAAAGGAAACCTATACTTAACTGTGATCTTGTTTATTACTCTAGAGTTCGTACACTTTCTCCATTCTCCTCATGGATGTCATTAAAAACTTTCAATTCAATTTAAGGACTCAAAATTTCTCTGATCAAACCTTTTCTCAACAACTCTTGTAGCTATCTATTCAATACTTCATTCTCTGTCGGTGTCATTCTATGTGCTTCTTTGTTAGGCAAACTAGCTCCCGGTATAAGATCCATGTGATGACTAATACTCCTTATAGGTGGCAATCCCTTAGGTACATTATCTGATATGATGTCTACATACTCTGTTAGCAACTCTTTTATCTCTTCCGATTGTGATTCTTCAGTCTCCTTCAATGTTTCAGGCTTCTTAGGGATCAAAGCATAACACATGTTCTCATGTCTCAAACCATCCAGAAATTTCCTTCCATCTACCAAACAGATTCTAGCATTCCCACATACTTCACTCTTAGGA
This sequence comes from Cunninghamia lanceolata, assembly GCA_027924645.1. Classification (NCBI taxonomy): domain Eukaryota; kingdom Viridiplantae; phylum Streptophyta; class Pinopsida; order Cupressales; family Cupressaceae; genus Cunninghamia; species Cunninghamia lanceolata. The sequence continues at coordinate 21,414,718 of BSBN01000237.1, read as the reverse complement.
TCATCTTCCAAAGGAATCAAGGTAATTCTCTTTCCATTTGATGTTATATTATATGTATTCTTCCTCCCATCATGTATAGCTTTTCTATCATACTGCCAAGGTCTACCCAACAAGATATGACATACATCCATAGGCATAATATCACACAAGACTTCAATATGATAAGATCCAATATGAAATTTCATCAAACACTGTTCACTCACCAGTACCTTATGATCATCCTGAATCCATTGTATTTGATAGGGCTTAGGGTGTTTCAATCTTTCCAACTTCAACTTAGTCACCATCTCCTCTGAAACTAGGTTATCAAAACAACCACTATCAATTACAACATTTACCTCCTGATTTCTTGATTTACATATGGTTTTGAAAAAACTTTTCCTTTGCAGTGGTTCTTCAACTGTCTCTTCTTGAAATAGTGCTCTCCTCATCACAAGTGATTCTCCTTTCTCCGGCTTACCAACTAAACTAGGTGATCTAATAGGTTCTTCTTCCACATAGGCTTCTCTTCCACTGTTCTTTGCTCTCTTGCTTGTACTTCCTTGATTACCTTCAAATGCTTTATGTCCTTCACCTCCACACTTGAAATAGGTACCTCTGAATGTTCTCTTGTCAAATCCTCTTCCCTCTCTTCTATACCCTTCATTCTGGTATGAGTTATAATTACCTCTGTGATGAAATTTTTTGTCATTGCTCTGGTAGTCATTGCTATCTCTATCATTCTTCTTAAATGGGTTGTCAAGCTTGTTCTGCTCCGGATGTGATCTATCCCCTCTAGAAAATGTTCTACCTCTCTGAAATTTACCTCCTTTGCCTCTCTGTCTCAAATCATGTCTCTTATTCAACTTCTCTTCAACTTTCAGGGCAAACTGGTATGCTTCTTCCAGTGTTGTCATCCTCACCAAACTCAGTTCCTCTTGAATGTTCAATCTCAGTCCATTGATACATCTAGCCACTTTCTCCTTGCTTGCTTCACTATGTCCTATCCTTATGATCATCTTATGAAATTCTTCAGTATACTCCTTCACAAATTTCTCCTTTTGTCTCAGGTTCTACAATCTTTTCAACAGCTCCAACTCATAGTCAGCAGGTACAAACTAGTTCTTCAATTTTGTCACCATTCTATCCCATTTTGTAATCTTTTCTTTTCATCTTATGTTCCTATCCAACTGAACTTCTTTCCACCATATAGTAGCATGTCTTTTCAACTTTGTCTTTGCAAATTTCACCTTCTCTGGATCTTCAACTTCTTCATATTCAAAGTATTCTTCCATGTCATTTATCTAGTCAATCAATTCTTCAGGATTCAAATTGCCAGAATAGTTTGGCACATCAACTCTAGGTCTCTTTCCAATCTTTGAAATAGCTTGCAACATCTTGACTTGATCTAATTCTTCTTCTTCATCACCTCCTAGGGTTTCACCAATTTGTTCAACAAATTGAAATTCTTCTTCATCATCACTTTCAACATTAGGTCTCGATGTCAATCCTCTTCACCTATCTTCTTCGACGACATCCAATCAAATTTTCATTGTTTTCATCATTTCCATAATCTCATCCATCCTTCTAGCCATTGTTCCAACAGCAGGGACTCTCCTTGGCGTCATCTTCCTAGGATCAAGTGGAAACTGCCTCAGTTTGGCGATCGGGCTACAAGGTGACAACTACCTCACAATCGGCGATTGGTTGTGACACAAGTAACCTGCCTCAATTCGGTGATCTGTCTAAAGAAAGATCTTATGGAATTCCTTTTCCAACTTCGCTCAACTTGGTGCAGTCATGGTAGGAGGGTTCACATAATGAACTATCCAGACCATGTAGCAAGAGTAAACACAATGGAAACAACCCAAAGATATGAAACAAACACAGGTTCAATTATTTAGAATATCATAGAATTCAAATACAGATTTGCCAGCAACATACGAGCTTACATTTAGGGCTCATAGGCCTGATTACAAAAAATCAGAATATGCACAAGATATAGCTTTGAAGCTCCTTCGTAAATAATTCAAACTATGAACTTATGCTATTGATCCTAACTACTTTCCTAGGCATCTATTACATCAATATATCAACTCCAGAACAAAAGATTCCTCTGCGTTGGCCAAAGAAGATCACAAACTCCAATGAAGAGCTATAGCATGTGTACATGGATAGGTCAGACCTAAATGCATAGAACACCTCTGTAAATGAATGGAATGATATACAGATCTCAGGAAAGGTCGGCCACGAACCAAGGATCATTGAATGATGTGCAATTAAGCTCCACAAGTCAAGGAATGCTCTGCAAGTCTTCTCCTTCAGCTGATTGTCTAAAACTGTCAAAATGCTTTGTTATGAGAAAACAGTCGATCTTATGATAATGATAACTTTCTAGTACTTGATCCAAATGCTCTGAATTTCAGATATGATGTAGATGAATGAATCTAGATGCTAAGTCCAGCTCTGCAAGATGTGAAATACAACTGCTTCAAAATGTGGACCAAAATACAGAAATTGCTACTAACTGAACTGAACTGGAAAATGAAAAGAAACAAACTAAGATGCAGACAAACTAAACTGCAAATGTTTTTGGTTGATGCAAGATTGCTCTTGAACCAAGGATTCTCCTACATCAAATGGCCTTCCTTCCTTTGGGAAAATGAATAAGATCCCAGGTATCAAGAGAGTCTAAATCCATCATCTCCTATTGCATGGCTAGTTGCCAAGACTCACTATCATTTGAATGAATAACCTCCCTATAGGATCTAGGTTCATCGTCAATACTTAATAAAGCAAATACACAATGGAAATCTTGTGAACCATACCTATCAACTAGATTATGTTGCCTTGTGGATCTTGTTGGTGCTCAAAGTTGAGACTCCTCAAATCCCTAAATCCAATTAGTTCTTGAGTGTCAAGGGTGTCAAAATTAAGACAAAGAGAGGACTTATGCTTAAAATGAGGCAACTAAGGAAAACTTTGATAAGGAGGGTAAATCCATCTTCTTATTTTGGTTCTGTTAGACCAAGGGGGTATTCTCTAAGATGTATGAGTAAAATATTGTTAGGAATTAAGGTGTCTCAACCTTTACAAGTTCCTAATGTTGTATTTATTTATTCCTACCTACCATTGTAATTTTCTATGTAAATTTTGTCCTCTTATGAGGAGGTATGCGTCCCATATTGACTTGGCATAGTTTTTCCATGTGTCGACACCTTGTGTACAGGAAACAAGATAAATTTTGGTGACTATGTTAGCCACAGTTTCTCCCCAAGATAATTAATGGGGGAGTGTAAGGGGGTGGACCTCAGGGAGACCATCCCCCCGATGGGGGCCCGGGGGTGGATCCCATGGTAAGGGTCTGGGGGCAATGCCCCCACTGGGGGTTGCTAGGGGTAGCACCCCCAAAGTAAAATTTGGCATATATTTAATAAAGGCATCAACAATTAGTTTATTATTGGCTAACATGGAAAAATGAACATTGGATAACATCCAAAGAGGCTTGATAAATAAGTGGCTAGAGAATGTGAAAGGTCATGGGATGTGAATGAGAATCGACATTGTGTACTCTTGAAAGAGCTTGCATTCCAAGTGTGTTGTAATCATCTTTTGATTTGATAATACATTATGCGGGTTTTGGAGTGTGGGGTTTTTCACCCAAAAGTGTTTTCCCACGTATAACTTGTGTTGTGAATTTTTTATATGCATTTGGATGTTGTTATTACCATTCTATTAATGTGCATCTTAATCTATAACTATAAAAGTTAAAATTTACATAATTTTTTCCTTAGTAGATCAATGTAGAAAGCATTTCCGCATACTTTGCTTCCTTTCAATTGGTATCAGAGCCTGATCACCTTTGGTTTTAGTTGTTGGGTAGAGGGTTTTTTGAGATGATCTTCATTTCAAGTGGGAGCTTGTGCAAAGGATTATGAAATCTTTGTTGCAAGAAAGAGATGGCAAGCACATCTAGGAGGTTTGAGATAGAGAAGTTAATGGAGGTAACTTTAAGTTGTAGAAACTCAAGATGGGGGACTTATTGGTGGATAGAGATCTATGGCTCACAATGTCTGGAACCATGCCATCGGGCATGAAACAAGAAGATTGGGATATGACAGTTCAAAAGGCTAGGGATCTGATAAGACTCTGTTTGGTTGATTCAATGCTCCTGAATATCCATGAAGAGAAAACTGCAAAAGATCTTTGTGTTGTAATGATCTTGGTTGTTGTCTTTACATTGATGACAAGAAGAGTTGATTGTGATGTCAAAAGATGTTTGATGGTGTCATGGTGTTCCTTGGCATGGTATGGTATGGTATATGATGTTTTGATTCTGTGCAAGGGATATATCATTGGTGGCATTTCATATGATATACAGTGGCATCATGTTTTTAGACAGTTTCAAATGACATAATATACAGTGGCATGGTCTTCATAATGACAGTGATTTGGTGGCATGGTATTCATAATGATAGTGGTTTGGTGGTATGGTCCTCATTTGATCTTAGTTACATTTAATCTTCTTTTTTGATGTTGATAGTTGTGACATATGCAGAGGTATACTGTGGCTTTCAAGTCTTTTACAAGTTATGTCTTCATGTCATAAGGTCTTCATGTCTCCATGTCTTTTTAGTGTCATCATATCTTATAGTGTCTTCTTGTCTTCGTCATTTATGTGCCATAGAGTCATGATTTGTTCATTGTCATATTTCATGTTCTTATGTTATTGTGACTCTTGAGATATCTATTGATATACATGTCAAATGCCTAAATGTCAAATGCTACTATGTTTTAAAATCTAAGCTTATGTCATGCTCATGTTTTATCATTACACAAAGGTGTATGAGGTCTTTACAATTATTAATGGTGACTGAGTCTATATTCTGGTCTAATGGTGTGTATTGTCTAAAACCTAAACATTAAGACCTATGTTCACAAAGACCTTAACCTAAACCTAAGTCACCTTTCTAAGCCCTGTTTTACCCGTCAGTTGCTTTATGTTATAATTTTTAGTTGACCAGATGAGGAGGTTAATGTCACTTAAGTGACAATCTAAGGGTATCAACTCCATTGTTTTTACCATCCCTGATGCCTAGTGTGTCCGGTCATCAGGTAATAGCTCAAGGAGTTTAGCGGGAAAAAGCAAATCAATGATCAGTGTTTAAATAACAGGTGGTGGGATCGTATGATCGAAAGGATAAGGTTTAAAAGGAAAGAGAACACCAATGGTCAGTTATGGTTTCTAAATTTGATGGGCATTTTGGAGAAAAAACCAAATTTTTAGGACTTTTCTTATTTCTCTAAAGATATATGAAAGGTTCTTACTATTTTGGAGGAATATAAAAGTTCTTCGAAGGTTTTTTCTATATTTGATTGGATTTGGCATGTGATCCGACTACTTTTAAATGGAAATAATTGACATGGATGGTGATATATATATTTGTTTTTGAAGATAGAGAGTTTCTATTGTTGAGATTGGAGATTTGGTTTTGTAAGGAAATATATAGTTTTTGACAGAGAGAATATTTATGTGCAGAGAGATGAAGAGTTTAAAAATATAATCAGATGATCAAATGTTTGCAGAGGTAACAAGGTGTTTTGGAGGGGTGATTACAGAGATGGAGTAGAATTGAAGAAGGAAAAAATTGCAGAGATATGGTTGATGACAGAGATTGAAAATTCATAATTTTGCAATGATAATTTGTTCTTCATAGAATTTTTGTTGATTAAAATATGAAATTGATTTGAAGATTCAATATTTTTTTCAGGAGTTTTTCACAAATTTTGTAGAGGTGATTTGGTTTAAAGGTGAATATTTTATAGGATTTAATCATTATTTTGTAGAGAAAGATATATTTGTTGAAAAATCTGAATAGGGGAAATAAGGTGTTGAGTTTGATGGAAACAAGGAAACCCCCTGATTTATATTGTTCATTGTTCTTCTGGTGTTGAAAGTCAATGAGACTTGTGGTGAAAATCAATATGCCAGTGAGGCAAAATTGTATATGTCAGTGCGACATTTGTAAACTTAAAGTTTTTCATTTAAGCCAGTGAGGCAGTTTGAGTGGTTTTTCTACCCCTGGAGGGTTTTCCACTCGGTATATCTTTGAGTTAAACTTCTTGTGTTGTTTCTCTGCATTAATAATTTGTGTTTAACAATTTGATGATTGTGAAGTTAATATTTGGTCTCAGTTCATAATAAAGTTCATTGACAATTTGTAAAAGGCGAGAAATTTGAATTATTATATTAACATTGATTCACCCCCCCTCTCAGTGTTAATTGTACTCCTACAATTGATATCAGAGCCAGGTTCCCTGTAAAGGCCTAATCAGCTTGGGTAGATCATATTTTTGGAGTACTTGTCATGGCAAGTCAAGAAGGTTTTTCAAACTACAAAGCACCTATGTTTGATGGGTCTAACTATGCATTCTAGAAGTTCAGGATAGAGTCATATTTGTCATCTTTTGGGTATGATGTGTATGCTGCCATTGAAACTAAATATACTACTACAAATCCTCCTTCAACAATTGATGAGAAAAGGGCTTATGAAAATAATGCTAAGGCCAAAAATGCAATATGTTGTGGCTTAACCAATGCTATACTTGTCAAAATCATGGATTGTAAGACAGCTAAGGCAATATGGGACAAGTTGTCCAATATTTATCAAGGAGATGATAAAATCAAAGAAGCAAAATTACAATCCTAAAGGGCCAAATTTGAAAGTCTCAAGATGAGAGATGATGAGAAAGTGGCAGAATATCTTCTGAGGGTTCAAGAAATTGTAAATGCCATAAGAGGATTGGGTGATACTTTGGAAGAAAAGATAGTTGTTACAAAAGTCTTAAGGACTTTAACTTCAAAATATGAGTCCAAAGTGTCTGCAGTAGAGGAAAGAGATTTAATCAAAGTAACCTTTGATGAACTTCATGGCACATTGATAGCCTTTGAGATGAGAATCAGTAATGATACACCTTCAAGCAAAGAAGTTGCATTCAAATCAATCAAAAAGGAGAAAGAGGTAAAATCTAAATCAGAGGAGTTGGATGATGATCAAGAAATATCCCTTGCAAGCAAATTAAAAAAGGGATCAATTGGTAAGTACAAAGGTAAGCTTCCATTCAAATGTTTTGAATGTGGAAGGATTGGACACTATGCAGCTATGTGTCCTTACAAGGACTTAGACAGGGATGAAGATGAAAACAAGAAGCAATTCAAAAAGAAACAGTTTGTTCCTAGAAGGAAGAACAATTTCAGAAAGAAAAAAAGTTTCTTTATTAAGAATGTTGATGTGACTGAAAGTGATTTAGATGATTCTCTTGAGGAAGATGCAGAGACTTTGTTTATGGCTATTCTAAATGAAGTGCAAAGTGAAAAATGTGAAGAACAATCAAATAATTGTGAAGCTGTTATTGATCTTGAAGGAGAATTGAAGTGTGCTTTAAGTCAAGTCAAGAATCTTAAAAATGAGACCATTGCGCAAAGAAGTTAGTTTCAAAAGGAAAATGAAATCATGAATAATAAACTAACTAGTTATGAGAAGCAAATTGCTGATCTAAAACTATCTCTTGAAGAAAGTAAGAGAATTATTGATGTTAAGAGTAAAGAGTTGAATGACAAGGATAAGGAGTGTCATACACTTGAAGCTGAAATTGTAGATCTGAGAAGAAAACTTGATATGTGCAGAAGTAGTGACAAACTTCATGACCTCCTTAACAAACAAAAGGGATTCAAAGACAAATCAGGTCTTGGATTTGAAGAGGGACAAATTTCTCAAACAAATGTTGCTCAAAACGCTGATACAAATGATAAATCAATCATAAGGACAACAAACTACAAAAGGAATGAAACCTTTAGGTATAATGTTGATTTCATTGGATATTGTTTTTGTTGCAACAAGTTTGGACACAAAGCTAGTGAATGCAGATTTGGAGGTAGAAGAGGAATACATTTCATGCCAAGAAATCCATTTATATTCTTAAAAGGTTTGAAGTGTCACAATTGTCAAAATTTTGGGCATATTGCCAAATTTTGTAGACCTTCATTGAAATTGCAGTAAACTAGAAGAAATTCAATTCCAATGTTGCCTTCATCAAGTCCTGATAAAAGGTTGCTTGTTTGGAAACCAAAGGTGATTAACAAAAATCTTGAAGTCATGATTGCACAAGCTGCTTTTCATGCCAAAAAGAAAGAACAATGGGTGATTGATAGTGGTTGTTCAAATCACATGACAGGTGACAAAGATAAGTTTGTTAATTTTGAAAACATTGATGAAGCGTCAGTTATGTTTGGGAACAATGATTGCATCATGATCAAAGGCAAAGGTACAATTCTTCTTGATGATGAAACACCACTACATAATGTATATTTTGTTGAGGGTCTGAAGCATAACTTTTTAAGTGTTAGTCAAATATGTGATAATGGCTTCAATTTTGTTTTTGATGCATATGGATGTGAGATCAAAAAGAAATCAGGTAAATTTGTTGCAGCAGGTCTAAGGACAAGTGGTAACATCTACAATCTTCATGAATCTGAAACTAAAAGTGTTGATAGCCATATTTGTTTTATGGGTCAAATTGAAGAAAGATGGTTGTGGCATAGGAGACTTGGTCATGTGAATTTTGACAATCTTGAGAGAATCAGCAAGAATCATAATGTAAGAAACATGCCTCATATTTCCAAACCAAGCAATACTACATGTAAAGAGTGTCAGTTGGGTAAGCAAACCAATGTTAGTTTCAAACCTAAGGAGCATTTCACTTCAAAACCTCTACAGCTTGTGCATTCAGATTTGTGTGGCCCTACAAGGACTAAAGCATTAGGAGGTGAAACAAATTTATGCTTTTCATTGATGATTTTTCAAGAATGACATAGGTAACATTCTTAAGGCATAAATGAGAGGCTTTTGAAAGATTCAAAATCTTCAAAAAGATGGTTGAAGAAGAATTTGATTTCAAGCTAAAATGTTTAAGGTCAGACAATGGAGGAGAATATACTTCAAAGGAATTTGAGGAGTATTGTGAAAAACATGGAATAAGAAGGCAATTTTCAGCTCCTAGAACTCCACAACAAAATGGACTGGCTGAAAGAAAGAACATGACTGTAAAAGAAATGGCAAGAACTTTACTACATGATGCAAATCTGCCCAACATCTATTGGAGAGAAGTTGTTCATACAACTGTGTATACATTAAATAGAATTCAATTAAGGGTTAAGTCAAATTATACACCTTATGAACTTTGGTATGGTAAATCAGCTAATGTTGACTATTTTAAATTTTTTGGAAGTAAGTGTTATATTAAGAAAGATAATGATACTTTGGGTAGTTTTGAGTCTAGATGTGATGAAGGTATATTTTTGGGCTACTCTACACATAGAAAAGCATATAAATGCTTTAACAAAAGACTCAAAAGAATCATTGAAAGTACTAATGTTAAGGTGGATGAGAATTTGCAGCCTTGTATATAGTTGACTCATGACAAGGAAGATGATCATCATTCACAAAAGGAAGAAGAAAATCAGGTAGAGGGATAAGCTCCTAAAAAATTAGTTGAAATTAAGACAAAGACTCCTTCAAAGACATATCAAAGAGATCATCCTCATGAGTTGATTATTGGAGACAAGGATAGTGGTGTGTTAATAAGAAAAAAGCTTGCTATTGCAGATAATCAAGCACATGTGTGTTTGATATCAGAAATGGAACCAAAGAGTTATGTTGAGGCCGGCAAAGATGAAGCTTGGATTAAGGCTATGGAAGAGGAGATAAGTCAAATAGAAAAGAACAAAACATGGGAACTTGTGCCAAGACTTGAAGGTAAGAATGTCATTGGATCAAAATGGGTGTTTAGAAATAAGATTGATGACAAAGTTAAGTTTGTTAGAAACAAAGCTAGGTTAGTTTGCAAAGGGTATTCACAAATTGAAGGAATTGACTTTGATGAGACTTTTATACCTGTGGCTATTAGAAGCTATAAGGATGTTCTTAGCCTTTTCAGTTTATAAAAATTTCAAGGTATACCAAATGGATGTCAAATCAGCCTTTCTAAATGGTGACCTTGAAGAAGAGGTTTACATGGAGCAGCCAGAAGGCTTTGTGAATAAAGACAAATCTGACCATGTATATAGGTTGAAAAAGGCCTTATATGGGTTAAAACAAGCTCCAAGGGCTTGGTATTATAGACTGGATAAATATTTACAAGAACATGGATTCACAAAAGGAGGTGTGGACAATAATTTTTACTACTTAATCAAAGGTGAGGATATCCTAGTTGTTGAAATTTATGTTGATGATATCATTTTTGGTAGTAACAATGATGATATGAGTCATTCATTTCCTAAAATCATGAAATTAGAATTTGAAATGTCTATGTTGGGAGAGTTGTCTTTCTTTCTTGGTCTTTAGGTATCTCAGCTTGAAAAGGGAATATTCATCTCACAAAATAAGTATGCCAAAGAGATGTTGAAGAGATTTCAAATGGATGATTGCAAACCTTTGGGTACTCCTATGGAAACAGGGCATAAGCTAAGTAAAAATGATGAATCATCTAAAGTAGAATAATCTTTATATAGATCTATAATTGGCATACTTTTATATCTCACTGCTTCTAGGCCTAATATTATGCAGGTTGTTTGTTTGGTTGCAAGATTCCAAGCTTGTCCTAAACAATCACATTTGAATGTTGTTAAGAGAATCTTTAGATATGTTAAGGGTACACTTGATTTTGGTCTATGGTATCCTAGACACAATGAATTTACACTTCTTGCCTATACATATATAGATTGGGCTGGTTGTCTTGATGATAGAAAGAGCACAAGTGGGGCAACTTTCTTTCTTGGTAGTAGATTGGTTGCATGGCATAGTAAGAAACAAGATTGTGTTTCTCTATCTACAGCTGAAGCTGAGTATATTATTGCTTCTTCATGTTATACACAGGTGCTTTGGATGGTCCAATCACTTCATGATATCAAGGTTGAGCTAAAAAGGCCTGTATCTATCCTTTGTGATAACACTAGTTCTATCAATATGTCAATGAATCCTATAATGCATTCAAGAACTAAGCACATTGCTATTAGATACCATTTTCTAAGAGAGAAAGTGATTGAAAATGAAGTTGCTTTAGAATATGTGCATACAAATGATCAACTGGCTGACAAAACCTTTGCCTAAGGAGATGTTTGAATCTCTTAGACAGGGATTAGGAGTTATATCTTTTGCCTCTCTTCAATGAGATACAAGGATATTGGATTTTGGGGGAGTAATTTTCTATATCTTTGTGAAGCCCTGAATTTCATTTGATGGTAGATAAGGCAGTTGTATATAGATTGGTGTTCATGTGTCCATAGACTATGTGTGTATATGGATTGTATATAGACAGTGTACATATTTGTATATAAACTGAGTTCTTCATATTTTCATTCAAAATGATTTTCTCTCAGTCAGAGTCTATGATGATTGTCAATGGATTAGTGTCAGACAAAGGACCATTCTTCAAATGATAGTACATTGTTTTTAACAAGTGAACACTTGTTAATGCTGTGGTATGATAGTGTTGATAGTGCTCTATTTTTCTTTGTGATAGAGGATAGTCTTTGTTTGCTTCTGACAGAGGGGTCAGAGATGTTCTTTTTGTTTTATATCCTTCATTGATTATTCATGTCAGAGGATGGATTGAGTTCATAATAATGGTTGAGGTAGAAGATTGCATCTTCTTCTTATGGTGGTAACTGTGTTTTCTATGACAGAGGATAGAGGATAGTCTTTCATGATGTTAGAGATCAGCATATGCTTGTGATATAAGACTGTATCTACAGCAGAGATTGTATTGTTCTTTGTGACAGGGGTCTGAGCTGTGACAGATGTATTAAAAAAATACTGTCAATGTTATATTTTATTTGATTGTGGCAAAGGTTATTCCTTGGTGGTAGGGGACTATGCATTCATCATGGTGATGTGTATATAGTCTCTTCTTTATGTATATAAAGTGTCTTATATATATTGACAGTGGACTGTGACAAAGTAATCATTGACAATGGACTGTGTTAAGAGCTTTGACAGAGTAGATAGAAGATCTTTTTGTTTGCCTTTGACATTTAATGTCAAAAAGGAGGAGATGGTTGTTTGTACTTGTTTTGTCATCACTATATTTGTTTTTCCACCAATGTCAAAGACAAAGGGGGAGTTTTGTTGTAATGATCTTGGTTGTTGTCTTTACATTGATGACAAGAAGAGTTGATTGTGATGTCAAAAGGTGTTTGATGGTGTCATGGTATTCCTTGGCATGGTATGGTATGGTATATGATGTTTTGATTCTTTGCAAGGGATATATCATTGGTGGCATTTCATATTATATATACAGTGGCATCATGTTTTTAGACAGTTACAAATGGCATAATATACAGTGGCATGGTCTTCATAATGACAGTGATTTGGTGGCATGGTCTTCATAATGACAGTGGTTTGGTGGAATGGTCCTCATTTGATCTTAGTTACATTTAATCTTCTTGTTTGATGTTGATAGTTGTGACATATGCAGAGGTATACTGTGGCTTTCAAGTCTTTTACAAGTTATGTCTTCATGTCATAAGGTCTTCATGTCTCCATGTCTTTTTAGTGTCATCATATCTTATAGTGTCTTCTTGTCTTCGTCATTTCTGTGTCATAGAGTCACGATTTGTTCATTGTCATATTCATGTTCTTATGTTATTGTGACTCTTTAGATAACTATTGATATACATGTCAAATGCCTAAATGTCAAATGCTACTATGTTTTAAAATCTAAGCCTATGTCATGCTCATGTTTTATCATTACACAAAGGTGTCTGAGGTCTCTGCAATTATTAATGGTGACTGAGTCTATATTCTAGTCTAATGGTGTGTATTGTCTAAAACCTAAATATTAAGACCTATGTTCACAAAGACCTTAACCTAAACCTAAGTCACCTTTCTAAGCCCTGTTTTACCCGTTAGTTGCTTTATGTTATAAGTTTTAGTTGACCATCCTAGGAGGTTAATGTCACTTAAGTGACAATCTAAGGGTATCAACTTCGTTGTTTTTATCGGACCCGATGCCTAGTGTGCCCGGTCATCAGGTAATAGCTCAAGGAGTTTAGTGGGAAAAAGCAAATCAATGATCAGTGTTTAAATAACAGGTGGCGGGATTGTATGATCGAAAGGATAAGGTTTAAAAGGAAATAGAACACCAATGGTCAGTTATGGTTTCTAAATTTGACAGGCTTTTTGGAGAAAAAACCAAATTTTTAGGACTTTTCTTATTTCTCTAAAGATATATGAAAGGTTCTTACTATTTTAGAGGAATATAAAAGTTCTTCGAAGGTTTTTTCTATAGTTGATTGGATTTGGCATGTGAACCGACTACTTTTAAATGGAAATAATTGGCATGGATGGTGATATATATATTTATTTTTGAAGATAGAGAGTTTCTATTGTTGAGATTGGAGATTTGGTTTTGTAAGGAAATATATAGTTTTTGACAGAGAGAAGATTTATGTGCAGAGAGATGAAGAGTTTAAAAATATAATCAGATGATCAAATGTTTGCAGAGGTAACAGGGTGTTTTAGAGGGGTGATTACAGAGATGGAGTAGAATTGAAGAAGAAAAAAATTGCAAAGATATGGTTGATGACAGAGATTGAAAATTCATAATTTTGCAATGATAATTTGTTCTTCACAGAATTTTTGTTGATTAAAATATGAAATTGGTTTGAAGATTCAATATTTTTTTCAAGAGTTTTTCACAAATTTTGTAGAGGTGATTTGGTTCAAAGGTGAATATTTTGCAGGTTGAAATTTGATATTGCAGGATTTAATCATTATTTTGTAGAGAAAGATATATTTGTTGAAAAATCTGAATAGGGGAAATAAGATGTTGAGTTTGATTGAAATAGGGAAACCCCCTGATTTATATTGTTTATTGTTCTTCTGGTGTTGAAAGTCAGTGAGACTTGTGGTGAAAATCAATATACCAGTGAGATAAAATTGTATATGTCAGTGAGACATTTGTAAACTTGAAGTTTTTCCTTTAAGCCAGTGAGGTGGTTTGAGTGGTTTTTCTACCCCTGGAGGGTTTTCCACTCGGTATATCTTTGAGTTAAAATTCTTGTGTTGTTTCTCTACATTAATAATTTGTGTTTAACAATTTGATGATTGTGAAGTTAATATTTGGTCTCAGTTCATAATAAAGTTCATTGAAAATTTGTAAAAGGTGAGAAATTTGAATTATTATATCAACACTAATTCACCCCCCCTCTCAATGTTAATTGTACTCCTACACTTTGGAAGATACTTGAAGATGTTTATCAGCCTAAATCCTTCATGAACAAGTTATTCAGTTGACCTCTATTGGTGTAAAGATGGAGGAGGATCAATGTATGACATTACTTTGAACCTTACCAGATTCATGGGACCACCTTCTTATGGCCATTAGGAGTACCACTACCACCTTCAAGATGGATGACGTGATTTATTCATTGTTGTTTGAAGAGATGTGGAGAAAATCTTCTAAGTCAGCTAAGAAGGCTCTTGCAGTTCATGGTAGATCTAAATGAAAAGGGAAGAAAAAGGATAAGAAGAAAGAAGAAAAAGGAAGATCCAAATCCTATGGGAGATCCCAAGTCTCCTTGAAATTCCAAGGCTTTATGTTGGAACTGTGGAAAACTTGGTCACATCCGCAAGGAGTGCAAGGAGGAGAAGAAGAAAAAGAAGAACTATGATTCAAATTCTGACAAGACCTCTTAGGATGATGGAGAAGCATTTGTCGCTACCTTGGCAACACATGCATCTAAGAATGTATGGCTTATTAACTCTGGTGCATCTTTTCACATGACCTCTCATGGGGGTTGGTTTTCAAAGTATGAAGAATATGATGGTCGGAAGGTTTACTTGTGTTATGACTCTCACCTAAAGATTGTTGGCCATGGAAGAGTGTTGATTCGATTCACTGATGGACGAGTGAAGGGGATCAATGGTGTTTTACATATCCCTAGTTTGGCACGGAACCTATTCTTTGTAAGTATGTTAAATGATGTGGGTGTGTAGGTTGTTTTCTCGAATGGAGGATGTAAGATGACTAGAGGGAGCTATGGTGCTAACTAAGGGTGTTCATATTGGCACTTTGTTTCAACTTGATGCATGAGCGATATAGTGCAATAGTGCCTCTTCTTTAAAGAATAGAACTTTAGAGTCTTCATCATTGCCATTAGAACCAACAGCGAAGAGGACTGTTGCATATACTTCTAATGGTCATGCTTTTTGGGTACCTAAGGGTACGCATTCTATGGAGATGAAACTGCTAGCTGAGAAGACAATGTTATGGCATCAAAGGCTTGGTCACATTGGTGAAAAGGGTTTGAGGACCCTAAAAAGTAAAAACCTCATTGAGGGTATGAATGATTGTAATCTTGAGTTCAACTTTTATGAACATTGCATCTATGGTAAAAAAAATCATCTTCAGTTTATTCTAGTTCTCACAAATCTTCTGAGCTGTTGGACTTGATTCATTTTGACATGTTTGGTCTAGTTAATGTTCCTTCAATTTCAAAATTTGTTTAATTTATTTCATTTATTGATGATATGTTGTTCAATGGGTATGGTAAGAATTTGATTTCTGATTTGAAGTCTCAATTGTCAACACAGTTTGAGATAAAAGATTTAGGGGCAGCCAGATAAATCTTGGGAATGGAAATCAGAAGTGACAGAACTAATAGAAAACTGAGGTTAGGCCAGAGTAAGTATGTGAACATCATGTTGGAAAGATTCAACATGGCATCTTGTAGACCGTTGACTATTCCTACTGTGAGGGGGACAAAGTTATCTATTACAGATTGTGTGAAGTCTCCTTCTAAGATGGAGGATGTAAACAGAGTTCCTTATGCTAGTGTGGTTGGCAACTTGATGTATGCTATGGTCTGTACAAGACTAGACATTGCCCAAGCAGTGGGAGTCCTTAGTCAATTTATGGCTAATCCTAGATGGGTACATTAGGATCCAGTGAAGAGAGTGTTTAGATACTTGCAAGGTACTTCCGAGTATTCCTTATGTTATCATGGTTATCCTACAAGGGATTGGTATTTGTTAGAGTCACACAAAGACCCACAGGAGCAAAGATCATCTACAGGAAATCTTCTACAAGAGAGAGTTGCAAGAGGATAATGCACAAGCCAAAAACATTCGGGAATATGTGCTTCACATTCCTGAAGTAGAAGTTACATTATGCATTAATGAAATGCAAATATATACACACCACCACTGTCTAATGAAGAGACAAAGTGGGGAGTTGAATGTGAAAAGCCTATGACACATGTCATGAGGCTAAAATAAAGTGTCTCCCTAATTAACTTATGTACAAGTGAAAATATTTCACCAACACCCCCCATAAGAGCAACTTAGGGAGATTTACACAAGCTAAAAAGAAAGAAAGATGGATGCATGGATGGATGGATGAATGAATGGGTCCCAGAAACAAAGGCCTGATAAGGTACCCATTTACATACAAAATCTCTCATAAAGTGGAGAAAAGGAGAAAACCACATGGGAAAAAACTCCTCACCAAAAGAGAGAAAATGAAAATGCAAATGAACCAGTGATGGAAAAAGGGCTCAAGACCCCCCATAACTGAATCCATCACAGGAGTGCAATCATGAGTCCCCCATAAGAGGGAAAGAAAGAGGCAATGAAATCCTCCAACACTGAAGAATCTCCAGAACCAGAAGAGGATGCTCGAATGCAAAAACCAATCCACTTATGGCAAATCACATTTCTTCCCTTAGAAAGAAATTTCACAATCGGTGATTTCTAAAGAACTTTTGAAGAAGGTGGTCTCAAAATGAATATCTCTGAAGACATGATGGGTGTCCTTATGTCTAAATATGAATATGCCAGAACAGAATCAGGAACAACCTGGTGAATCTCTGAAGGTGACAACTGAAGACAACCGAAACAAGTGTCTCCAAAGACAGAATGTGATAGATAACAACAATGTCATTACTGTCATCAAAGAGGGACTGTAAGTCCTCAAGAATATCATCCTGCTCAACCAAGGAAGCATCAACAGAAATAGGATGGGGAGGAGTAGAATGAGTTCCATTAAGATGTGAATCAAGAGGAAGTATGCCCAGATTCAAATATCCAAACTTCTTTTCAGAAGTGGTGTCCACACAAGAAGTGTGATCAACAGTCAATGGATCTGAATCATCATCGAGAGTAAAATTAGCAAAGTTGTATAACTGAGTTTTATGATCAACAACCCCTATAGCAATTATCTTTGTACTCTCCAAGTCTCGGATGATGACTAGATCAGGTGTGAATTCTACAGTCTTCCCTGCACCACTGTGAGGAATTTGATATAAAAAATTTCCTTTTTATTTTATATAAATTTAAAAAATTAAACTTAAATAACTACATTCTTTAAATAAAACATGACTTTAAAACATGGAAATGGAAATGGGTCCTTTTATAGTCTAGACCTAATTTCGTGTTTACAAGTGGCTTATAACATATGAGACTACCTCTTACTCCCAATATGTAGAAGGCACCTAACTGTGCTTCTAATATGAAGGGTTTGTTTTAAAATTAGAAAGTGTATCTTTTAAAAATATAACTTTAAGATAAAAGATTTTCAAATCAAGAAAATAAATAATAATAGAAAATAAAAGTGAATTTGAAATTTTTTAGGAGACCCATTTTATATGTAAATTTCCCCTAATGCAAGTTTTTTAATGTCTATGTGTTTGTTACCATTGGTGACAAACTTTGTATAGGACAATGAATATACAAGGACTTGTAATTATGGATTGGGTTGGATATGTTAATAGAAAAAGGTCCACTTGTGATGTGTGTACCTTGTTTCTAAGGTTGGGTCAACTGAATGTGTTAGTCATATGTTATGGTCACTATTTCAACTATTGTTGAGTATTATGCAGATAATCAACCCTTGTTCTAGAGGAGATGGACTTTGGTGTATGTGTTTAGGTTGAAACATGAAATTCAAAGTGTGATCTTGGTTTTGGTTTCTTATCCTTTATGATTGGGCATGATGGACCTTGATGAGAGTTTTGTGGTTGAGATGGTTGTCACTTGATGGATGTTGTAGATTCTTGGTCGAGCCTTGAGTGTTATAAATGAAAGAAACCACTACAATATCGAAATCTAAAATATTATTGCAAATACGAAATTAAACTATAGAGTATCAATGGATGTTTAAACTAATGTAAAACAACAACAAATAAAATCAACAATACTTAAGATCCATACACATAACATAGAGATTTATGTGGAGAAAACCCTTTCAGGTAAAAAACTCCACTAGAAAAGATGACAAGTTTGTATTATCTGCAAAGATATTACAATACATTTAACTTCTTTCAACCCTGCATCTAATCTAATTGCACCTATGTACCTATAAACATTTAACTCTCATAAATTGCACTCCTCAAGCTTCTATTAAATATAAATACAAGCTAACATAAGAATATCATAGAAAATTGCACCAAAAATTTGGTAAAACCAAATGCCCACTTTGGGAGGTTACAAAATCTAACATTAATTGCATTCTTACACTTGTCATAGCCACCTCCACAATTGGTGCACCCAAGTTGACTAATATCTCATGCCCCATCTCTAGGAATTCAACAACCAGCTATTTTTAGCCTCTTACGAGTTGTCATAAGATGCTCTATCATAATCTATCATAATTACCCAAATATAATTGATTCCTTACAACATGTAAGGCACTCTAAATAGAAGATTCTATTATAGTTGTCATAAACTAATTAATGAACCTGGACACTCCATATTTACCTATTTACTAACCTAAGATAAAATAAATAAAATATTATAGTCATTGTAATTAAATAATTGCTACAGTTGGTGGATCCTATATCCCTTATGAATATATTTACAAAACAATATTAGAAGTATTAAATAAATGGGATTTTCAAGGTTGATGGCACCTTAATCCTAACATTTTCCCACTTAATATTGTACATTGTAAAAACATCCATCAGAAAATATAAAATCAATCAAGTACAAGAAACAAGACCCATGGCCTCCCTACAACAAGTGAAATTTTCTATGCTCATAGGTTTGGTAAGGTAATCTACAACATTCTCCTAAGTATCAACCTTCTTCAACTCAATCTATCTACTTGCAACCATTTATTGAAAAAAGTGGCATTGAACATCCACATGCCTAATCAGAGCATGATATATAAGATTCTTAGCTAAACAAATTACACTCTAGCTATCACTTCTACCAATCTAAATTGTCCTACAATCAAAACCAATACCTATACATAATATCTATAACCATATTGCCTCCTTAGAGACATGAGTAATATCTATATACTTTTATTTGGTGGTGGATAAAGCAATCATGGGTTGCATCTTACTCATCCAACTCACATCTCCTCCAAATAGAGAAACCACATAGCCACTAGTGGACCTTCGACTATCCAAGTCACTTGTGTAATCTGCATCAACAAAACCTTGTATTTCCAATGTCTTATCCACAATGTTAGTATTAGAATAATCAAATAGTAATCAAAATTACCATGTAAATGTCTTAACACCATCTTTGCATAATTATAATGCTCTCTACCAGGGTTAGACATAAACTTGCTCAATACTCCCATTGGTCGGGCAATAGTTGGCCTAGTGAACACCATTACATACATTAAACTTTGTACTACACTAGCTTATGGCATGTTAAACACATCTTCAAAATCATCTTCACACTTGGGACACATATCTAATGTAATATTAGTGCCAATTGGTAAAGGAATTCTAACTAGCTTACAATCCTACATATTAAATCTGTGCAAAGTAGTACTCACATACTTTGTGACAACCAAAGCTTTTTGTTCTCATGATTTTGATTCCCAATATGCACCTTGCTACTCCCAAATCATTCATCTAAAATGCAACTAAAAGTTGATCTTTCATATCACTAATCACACCCTTGGTACTATTCAAAAATAATATGTCATCCACATGCAAGGCAACACTTAATATATGATCATCAATACATCTAATGTAATATAGTGATCCTCTTCACTTCTCACAAAACCCAATTTCAACATAAAAGAATCAAATTTTTGATACCACATCCAACATGATTGTTTCAAACCATAAAGAGACCATTTTAATCTGCTAACTAAGTGTTCTTTCCCTTTTATCTCAAAACCTTTAGGCTATTGCAAATAAATTGCCTCTTCTAGATCTCCATGCAAAAATGGAGTCTTAACATCCATTTTCTCAATTTCAAAATCATAAGTAATAGTTATGGATAAAAAAATCTAATAGAAGATAATTTAGCAATAGGAGAGAAAATTTCACCAAAGTCAACTCCCTCTCTCTAAGAGTAGCCCTTGGCTACTAGCCTAGCCTTGTACTTTTCTAATGACCTATTTGCTCTAAATTCCTTTTTGTAGACCCATTTACATCTAATGGTGGTGCAGTCACGGTAGGAGGGTTCACAGAATGAATTGTCCAAACCATGCAGCAATAGTAAACACAATAGAAACAACCCAAAGATATGAAACAAACACAGGTTCAATCATTCAGTATATCATAGAATTCAAATACAGATCTGCCGGCAACATACGGGCTTACAATTTGGACTCACAGGCCTGATTACAGAATATCAAAATATGCACAAGATATAGCTTTGAAGCTCCTTCGCAAAGAATTCAAACTATGAACTTATGCTATTGATTCTAACTACTTTCCTAGGCATCTATTATATAAATATATATCATCTCCAGTACAAAAGATTCCTCCGCATCGGCCAAATAAGATCACAGACTCCAATGAAGAGTTGTAACATGTGTACACGGATAGGTCAGACCTAAATACATAGAACACCTCCACAAATGAATGGAATGATGTGCAGATCTCAGAGAAGGTCAGCCATGAACCAAGGATCATTGAATGACATGCAATTAAGCTCCACAAGTCAAGGAATGTTCCGCAAGTCTTCTCCTTCATCTGATTGTCTGAAACTGTCAGGATGCTCTGTTTTGAGAAAATAATCGATCTTCTAATAGCGATAACTTTCTGGTACTTCATCCAAATGCTCTGAATTACGGATATGATGTAGATGAATGAATCTAGATGGTATGTCTAGCTCCGCAAGATGTGAAATGCAACTGCAGTAGAATGCGGACCAAAATATAGAAACTGCTAATGACTGAACTGACTAAACTAAACTGGAAAATGAAAAGAAACAAACTGAGATGCAAACAAACTAAAATGCAAATGTTTTTGGTTGATGCAAGATTGCTCTTGAACTAGGGATGCTCCTGCATTAGACATCCGGGGTTATTGAAAAAGTGAGTCCCTCACTTTGCTAGGGCTAGAGGAAAACTAAGACCGTCCACCTTAGCCTGAGAAATCCATGATGAATCTTCTTCCGATCTGCCTTTCCACTTCACAAGATATTCTTTGTATTGTCTTCCTCTAGTGTTGCATCCAAATCTGCTGTCTAAAATACCTTCAATCTGCTCTGGTGCTCGTTGTGGTAATTGCTTCTTCAAGTCTTCTTCAAGGTTGTCACTAAACTCTAATTCAAGATACTGGTACAATTCTGTAATATTGAAAATAGGTGATATACCCAATGTCTCCAATAACTCCACTTCATATGCATTTCCTAAATCAAACTTTCTGAGTATCCTACAAGGTCCAAACTTTTGCATCTTCAACTTGTTATATGTACGAACTGGAAATCTCTCTTTTCTTAAGTACACCATCACTTCATCTCCAACTGCAAATTCTTTGTCTTCTCTTCACATCTGCTTGCTCCTTATACTTGTTATTCATATCCTCCAAATGCTTCTTCACCTAATTATACATTGTCTCCATATGTTATGCAAATTCTTCTGCTTCTGCACTTCTCTTTTCTGCCATATTGATATCTCTTAACTCTGCAACTCCTCTAGGATTTATTCTGATAACAATCTCAAAAGGTGTTCTTCCAGTACTCCTATTAACTGAATAATTGTATGCAAATTCTGCTTGTGAAAGAATAAAATCCCAACTTCCCGTCTTTTCTCCAACAAAACATCTCAACAAGTTTCCCAAACTCATGTTCACTACCTCTGTCTATCCATCAGTTTGTGGATGAAATGTTGAACTGCACTTCAAATATGTCTTCATCTTCTTCCAAAGTGTCTTCCAAAAATATTTGAGAAATCTTGTATCTTTGTCTGAAGTTATACTCTTAGGTAATCCATGCAATCTCACAATCTCCTTGAAAAATAGGTCTGCTACATGCACTGCATTAGTTGTCTTCTTACAAGGTATGAAATGTGTCATCTTTGAAAATTTGTCTACCACTACAAATATTGAATCATGTCCTCTTTGTGTCTTCAGCAATCCCATTACAAAATCCATGCTTATGTCTTCCCAAGGTCTCTTCGGTACTGTCAAAGGTTTATACAATCCAGTATTCTGACTACTCCCTTTTGCAACTTGACAAACTCTACAACTTTGCACAAATTTCCTAACATCCTTATGTATCTGAGGCCAAAAGTAATTCTCAGTTACCAAAGACACTATCTTATCAATGTGAAAATGTCCCACCAATCCTCCACCGTGTTTCTCCTTGATCAAATTATCTCTCATTGAACTTCTAGGTATGCACAATTGATTTCCTCTGAACAACATATATTCCTAAATGAAATAATCCAACCACTTACTCCTATCTGTCACAATAGGTTCCTTGCATGCTTTTCAAGGTTCTGCAAAGTTAGTGTCTCCCTCATACATGTTCTTCAATTGCTTGAATCCAATACTTCAACTCTCATCTCTGTTAGCAAGTTCCTTCTCCTAATCAATGCATCTACAACTTTGTTTGATTTTCCACTCCTATGCTTCAACACAAATGTATAACTTTGCATGAACTCTACCTATCTCATATGTATCCGATTCAATTTACCTTGATTGTTCAAATATTACAAAGCTTGATGATCTGTATACAACACAAACTCCTTAGGCAGTAAATAATGTCTCCACTTCTTCAAGGCTTGAATTATGGCGTAGAACTCTTGGTCATAAACTAAATATCTTCTCCTTGCATCATTCAACTTCTCACTAAAATATGCTATAGGTCTACCTTTTTGACTCAACACTGCTCCAATTGCACTCCCACTTGCATCACAATCTACTTGAAATACCTTATTGAAATATGGTAATGCTAAAACAGGTTGCTCTGTCACCTTGTGCTTCAACAGTTCAAAACTAGTATCTGCTCCTGATGTCCACTTCAAATCTTTTATGTCACCTCTCATGGTATCTGTCACAGGGTTACAAACTGAATTGAAATTTCTAATGAACTTTTGGTAGAAACTAGCTAATCCATGAAATGATCTGACTTCTCCAATGCTCTCTAGTGTAGGCCATTCAACAATTGCTCTTACTTTCTTAGGGTCCATCTTCAATCCTTCCGCAAAAATCACAAATCCCAAATACACCAATTCTTCCTTCATGAAATTACATTTCTTGATGTTTATCAACAATTTCTCCTCTCTCAGTCTCTGCAAAAGTTGTCTAAGGTGCTGCAAATGTTCTTTTGTCTTACTGAAAATCTGAATATCATCCAAATATATAATCACAAACTTACCTAGGAATTTCTTCAAGACCTCATTCATCAATCTCATGAAAGTACTCGGTACATTTATCAATCCAAAAGGCATCACTAACCACTCATACAATCCTTCATTTGTCCTAAACGCAGTCTTCCATTCATCTCCTTCTCTGATTATGATCTGATGGTATCCACTCTTCAAATCTATCTTTGTGAGATATTTTGCTCCACTCAAACAATCCATGATATCATCCATCCTAGGTAATGGAAACCTATACTTAATTGTGATCTTGTTTATTACTCTAGAGTCCGTACACATTCTGCATTCTCCATCTTTGTTTGGTGCTAACACTGTAGGAACTGCACAAGGCTTCAAAATTTCTCTGATCAAACCTTTTCTCAACAACTCTTGTATCTGTCTATTCAATTTTTCATTCTCTGTTGATGTCATTCTATGTGCTGCTTTATTAAGCAAACTAGCTTCAGGTATAATATCCATGTGATGACTAATACTCCTTATAGGTGGTAATCCTTTAGGTACATTATCTGATATGATGTCTACATACTCTGTTAGCAACTCTTTTATCTCTTCCAATTGTGATTCTTCAGTCTCCTTCAATGTTTCAGGCTTCTTAGGGATCAAAGCATAACACATGTTCTCATGTCTCAAACCATCCAGAAATTTCCTTCCATCTACCAAATAGATTCTAGGATTCCCACATCTGCTCTCTTGCTTGTACTTCCTTGATTACATTAAAATGCTTTATGTCCTTCACCTCCACACTTGAAATAGGTACCTCTAAATGTTCTCTTGTCAAATCCTCTTCCCTCTCTTCTATACCCTTCATTCCAGTATGAGTTATAATTACCTTTGTGATGAAAATTTATGTCATTGCTCTAGTAGGCATTGCTATCTCTATCATCCTTCTTAAATGGGTTGTCAAGCTTGTTCTACTCCGGATGTCATCTGTCCCCTCTGAAAAATGTTCTAGATCTCTGAAATTTACCTCCTCTACCTCTCTATCTCTGATCATTTCTCTTATTCAACTTCTCTTCAACTTTCAGGGCAAACTGGTATGCTTCTTCCAGTGTTGTCATCCTCACCAAACTCAGTTCCTCTTGAATGTTCAATCTCAGTCCATTGATATATCTAGCCACTTTCTCCTTGTTTGCTTCACTATGTCCTATCCTTATGATCATCTTATGAAATTCTTCAGTATACTCCTTCACAGATTTCTCCTTTTGTCTTAGGTTCTGCAATCTTTTCAACAAGTCCAACTCATAGTCAGCAGGTACAAACTAGGTCTTCAATTTTTTCACCATTCTATCCCATTTTGTAATCTTTTCTTTTCCTCTTATGTTCCTATCCAACTAAACTTCTTTCCACCATATAGTAGCATGTCTTTTCAACTTTGTCTTTGCAAATTTCACCTTCTCTAGATCTTCAACTTCTTCATATTCAAAGTATTCTTCCATGTCATTTATCTAGTCAATCAATTCTTCAGGATTCAAATTGCTAGAACAGTTTGGCACATCAACTCTAGGTCTCTTTCCAATATTTGAAATAGCTTGCAACATCTTGACTTGATCTAATTTTTCTTCTTCATCACCTCCTAGGGTTTCACCAATTTGTTCAACAGATTGAAATTCTTCTTTATCCTGACTTTCAACATTAGGTCTCGAAGTCAGTCCTCTTCACCTATCTTCTTCGATGACATCCAATCAAATTTTCATTGTTTTCATCATTTCCATCATCTCATCCATCCTTCTAGCCACTGTTCCAATAGCAGGGACTCTCCTTGGCGGTATCTTCCTAGGATCAAGTACAAACTGCCTCAGTTCGGCTATCGGGCTACAAGATGACAACTGCCTCACAATCGACGATCGGTTGCGACACAAGTAACCCGCGTTAATTCGGCTATCTATCCACAGAAAGATCTTATGGAATTCCTTTGCCAACTTTTCTCAATTTGCTCCCAATGATTTAAATTTTCTCTCTAATACCGCTTGGTGCAGTCATGGTAGGAGGGTTCACAGAATGAACTGTCCAGACCATGTAGCAAGAGTAAACACAATGGAAACAACCCAAAGATATGAAACAAACATAGTTTCAATCATTTATAATATCATAGAATTCAAATACATATTTGCCGGCAACATACGGGCTTACAATTAGGGCTCACAGGCCTGATTGCAAAATATCAGAATATGCACAAGATATAGCTTTGAAGCTCCTTCACAAATAATTGAAACTATGAACTTATGCTATTGATCCTAACTACTTTCCTAGGCATCTATTACATAAATATATCAACTTCAGAACAAACGATTCCTCCGCGTTGGCCAAGGAAGATCACAAACTCCAATGAAGAGTTGTAGCGTGTGTACATGGATAGGTCAGACCTAAATGCATAGAACACCTCCACAAATGAATGGAATGATGTGCAGATCTCAGGGAAGGTCGGCCATGAACCAAGGATCGTTGAATGATGTGCAATTAAGCTCCACAAGTCAAGGAATGCTCCACAAGTCTTCTCCTTCAACTGATTGTCTGAAACTATCAGAATGCTTTGTTCTGAGAAAATAGTCGATCTTCTGATAGCGATAACTTTCCGGTACTTTATCCAAATGCTCTGAATTTCAGATATGATGTAGATGAATGAATCTAGATGCTAAGTCCAGCTCCACAAGATGTGAAATGTAACTACGGCAAAATGCGGACCAAAATACAGAAACTGCTACTGACTAAACTGAACTGGAAAATGAAAATAAACAAACTAAGATGCAAACAAATGAAAATGCAAGTGTTTTTGGTTGATGCAAGATTGCTCTTGAACTAGGGATGCTCCTGCATCAAATGGACTTCCTTCATTTGGGCAAATGAACAAGATCCCAAGTATCAAGAGAGTCTAAATCAATCATCTCCTATTGCATGGCTAGTTGCCGAGACTCACTATCATCTGAAATAATAACTTCCCTGTAGGATCTAGGTTCATCGTCAATACTTAATAAAGCAAATACACAATGGAAATCTTGTGAACCATACCTATCAACTAGATTATGTTGCCTTGTGGATCTTGTTGGTGCTCAAAGTTGAGACTCCTCAAATCCCTAAATCCAATCAGTTCTTGAGTGTCAGGGATGTCAAAATTAAGACAAAGAGAGGACTTATGCTTAAAATGAGGCAACTAAAGCAAATTTTGATAAGGAGGGTAAATCCTTCTTCTTATTTTGGTTATGTTAGACCAAGGGGGTATTCTCAAAGATGTATGAGGTAAAATATTGTTAGGAATTAAGGTGTCTCAACCTTTACAAGTTCCTAATGTAGTATTTATTTATTCCTACCTACTATTGTAATTTTCTATGTAAATTTTGTCCTCGTATGAGGAGGTATGCGTCCCATATTGACTTGGCATAGTTTTGCCATGTGTTGACACCCTGTGTACATGCAGCAAGATAAATTTTGGTGACTGTGTTAGCCACAATTTATACCCAAGATAATTAATGGGGGAGTGCAAGGGGGTGGAGCTTAGGGAGACCATCACCCCGATGGGGGCCCGGGGGTGGATCTCATGGTAAGGGTTTGGGGGTTGCTAGGGGTAGCACCCCCAAAGTAAAATTTGGACTATATTTAATAAAGGCATCAGCAGTTAGTTTATTATTAGCTGACATGGAAAAACCAACATTGGATAACATCTAAAGAAGCTTGATAAATAAGCGGCTGGAGAATGTGAAAGGTCATGGGATGTGAATGAGAATTGGCATTATGTACTCCTGAAAGAGCTTGCATTCCATGTGTGTTGTAATCATCTTTTGATTTGATAATACATTGTGCGGGTTTTAGACTGTGGGGTTTTTCACCCAAAAGAGTTTTCCCATGTATATCTTGTGTTGTGAGTTTTGTATATGCATTTGGATGTTGTTATTACCTTTCTGTTAATGTGTATCTTAATCTATAACTGTAAAAATTAAAATTTGCATAAATTTTTCCTTAGTAGATCAATCTAGGAAGCATTTCCATATACCTTGCTTCCTTTAAATTGGTATCAGAGCCTGATCACCTTTGGTTCCAGGTAGAGAGTTTTTTGAGATGATCTTCGTTTTGAGTGGGAGCTTGTGCAAAGGATTCTAAAATCTTTGTTGCAGAAAAGAGATGGAGAGCACATCCAGGAGGTTTGAGATAGAGAAGTTTAATGGAGGCAACTTTGAGTTGTGGAAACTCAAGATGGATGACTTATTGGTGGATAGAGATCTATGGCTCACAATGTACGGAACTATGCCATCGGGCATGAAACAAGAATATTGGGATATGATGGTTTAGAAGGCTAGGGATCTAATAAGACTCTGTTTGGTTGATTCAATGCTCCTAAATATCCATGAAGAGAAGACTGCAAAAGATCTTTGGAAGATACTTGAAGATGTTTATCAGCCTAAATCCTTGGTGAACAAGTTATTTAGTTGACCTCTATTGGTGTAAAGATGGTGGAGGATCAATGTATGACATTACTTTGAACCTTACCAAATTCATGGGACCACCTTGTTATGGCCATTGGGAGTACCACTACCACCTTCAAGATGGATGAAGTGGTTTTTTCATTGTTGTCTAAAGAGATGCAGAGAAAATCTTCTAAGTCAGCTAAGGAGGCTCTTGCTGTTCGTGGTAGATCTAAATGAAAAGGGAAGAAAAAGAATAAGAAGAAAGAAGAAAAAGGAAGATCCAAATCCTATGGGAGATCCCTATTCTCTTGGAAAGTCCAAGGCTTTATGTTGGAACTGTAGAAAACCTGGTCACTTCCGCAAGGAGTGCAAGGAGGAGAAGAAGAAAAAGAAGAACTATGATTCAGATTCTGACAAGACCTCTTAGGATGATGGAGAAGCATTTGTCGCTACCTTGGCAACACATGCATCTGAGGATGCATGGCTTATTGACTCTGGTGCATCTTTTCACATGACCTCTCATGGGGATTGATTTTCAAAGTATGAAGAATATGATGGTGAAAAGGTGTACTTGTGTTATGACTCTCACCTAAAGATTGTTGGCCATGGAAGAGTCTTGATTCGATTCCCTGATGGAAGAGTGAATGGGATCAATGGTGTTTTGCATATCCCTAGTTTGGCACATAACCTATTATCTGTAAGTAAGTTGAATGATGTGGGTGTGTAGGTTGTTTTCTTGAATGGAGGATGTAAGATGACTAGAGGAGTTATGGTGCTAACTAAGGGTGTTCATATTGGCACTTTGTTTCAACTTGATGCATGCGCGATATAGTACAATAGTGCCTCTTCTTTAAAGAATAGAACTTTAGAGTCTTCACCCTTGCCATTAGAACCAACAACGAAGGGGACTGTTGTATCTACTTCCAATAGTCATGCTTTCCGGGTACCTAAGGGTGCACATTCTATGGAGATGAAACTGCTAGCTGAGAAGACAATGTTATGGCATCAAAGGCTTGGTCACATTGGTGAAAAGGGTTTGAGGACCCTAAAAAATAAAAACCTCATTGAGGGAATGAATGATTGTAATCTTGAGTTCAACTTTTATGAACATTGCATCTATGGTAAACAAAATTGTCTTCAGTTTATTCCAGTTCTCACAAATCTTCTGAGGTGTTGGACTTGATTCATTTTGACATGTTTGTTCTAGTTAATGTTCCTTCAATTTCAAAATTTATTTAATTTATTTCATTTATTGATGATATGTTGTTTAATGGGTATGGTAAGAATTTGATTTCTGATTTGAAGTCTCAATTGTCAACACAATTTGAGATAAAAGATTTAGGGGCAGCCAGATACATCTTAGGAATGGAAATCAAAAGAGACAAAACTAATAGAAAACAGAGGTTAGGCTAGAGTAAGTATGTGAACATCGTGTTGGAAAGATTCAACATCGTAGCTTGTAGACTGTTGACTATTCCTACTGTGAGGGGGACAAAGTTATCTATTGCAGATTGTGTGAAGTCTCCTTCTAAGATGGAGGATGTGAATAGAGTTCCTTATGCTAGTGTGGTTGGCAACTTGATGTATGCTATGTTCTATACAAGACCGAACATTTCCCAAGTAGTGGGAGTCCTTAATTGATTTATGGCTAATCCTAAATGGGTACATTAGGATGCAATGAAAAGAGTGTTTCGATACTTGTGAGATACTTTCGAGTATTCCTTATGTTATCATGGTTATCCTACAACTGATTGGTATTTGTTAGAGTCACACAAGGAGCCATTGGAGTGAAGATCATCTGCAAGAAATCTTCTACAAGAGAGAGTTGCAAGAGGATAATGCACAAGCCAAAAACATTTGGGAATAAGTGCTTCACATTCCTGAAGTAGAAGTTACATTATGCATTAATGAAATGCAAATATATACACACCACCACTGTCTAATGAAGAGACAAAGTGGGGAGTTGAATGTGAAAATCCTATGACACATGTCATGAGGCTAAAATAAAGTGTCTCCCTAATTAACTTATGTAAAAGCAAAAATATTTCACCAACACCCCCCATAAGTGCAACTTAGGGAGATTTACACAAGCTAAAAAGAATGAAAGATGGATGGATGGATGGGTCCCGGAAACAAAGGCCTGATAAGGTACCCATTTACATACAAAATCTCTCATAAAGTGCAGAAAAGGAGAAAAGCACATGGGAAAAAACTCCTCACCAAAAGAGAGAAAACAAAAATGCAAATGAACTAGTGATGGAAAAAGGGCTCAAGACCCCCCATAACTGAATCCATCACAAGAGACAATCATGAGTCCCCCCATAAGAGGGAAAGAAAGAGGAAATGAAATCCTCCAACACTGAAGAATCTCCAGAACTAGAAGAGGATGCTTGAATGCAAAAACTAATCCACTTATGGCAAATCACATTTCTTCCCTTAGAAAGAAATTTCACAATCAGTAATTTCTGAAGAACTTGTGAAGAAGGTTGGCTCAAAATGAATATCTCTGAAGACTGGATGGATGTCCTTATGTCCAAATATGAAGATGCCACAATAGAATCAGGAATATCCTGGTGAATCTTTGAAGGTGACTGTTGGTGCCTGCATAAACATCCAAGTTTCAAGTATTCATTCGCAGGCACCTTTCATAAAAATCCAAAAAGTTCTAAGTATGGCGGTCTCCTTTTTTCATACTTGTCTCTTTGTATATGCATTTGTGTTTGCATGTACATTTGAATGTACAAAGGTCATATACATTCGCAACATACAATGATGCATATACAATGGAAACATACATTGCCGATATACAAGAAAGAATGTGCAAGGGTCAATGTATATTGGTGAGCGCGAAGGTGACTGTATATCCAATATACATTGAAAACATGCAAAGAGAAGATACAAGTGGTGGGGCCCAAGGATATGATTAGCAGAATGTACATCGGGTTTATGCAATGGAAAATGTACAAAGGGGCCAATATGCATTTGCTACTGTGAAAGGGTTCATCGGCGTGACAAGGGTTATCGGCGACCAAGTTCATAGCTCTTTCGACAAGTCGATATAAAGGATGTATACAAGGTTGGAGCCAAGTGATGGGGTCCACAAATTGCATGTGCATTTGCTTGTATGTTTGCATATTCAAAGGTGCAATGTATATCGGATATACAAGGCAAATGTACATTGGCGGCAAATATACAAGTCAACATGCAAGCGCACAAATGCAAAGGAAAGGATACAAGCCAGATTTCAAAGGGTTCTTCCAATCTGACTCATAAAAACATTGAGTCTGCACCTTGTATATATATCCGCGTTGTATGTTTGCACATACAAGCTGATATACAATGAAAAATATACAATCCAGACCTGAAAGAGAATTCAAGTGCAGCGGATAAGTGTTTGAGGTCCACGGCTTGTATATGGTGCTTGTATATGCCGATATACAATGAAAGATACAAAGGAAAGATACAAGCTGGACCCAAATATGATTGCAATATGTTTCATAAGAATTTGAAGTCCGCGGCTTGTATGTATGTGTGCATTGTATATCGCAGATATACAAGGAAGGTAAGATACAACTTGGATCCGATTCAATTTTCAATCTGTTTCATAATAATTTGGGGTCTGCCTTGTATGTAAGGTGATTGTATATACTTTTTCATATACAAAGGTGAAAAGAAAAGGAGATACATTGGCATATCGCCGAGACTTTATGTATCGGCCAATCCTTCCTGGGTCTCCCCAATGGCCGATGAAATGTATTTTCATAGCAACGATGAACAAATCAAAGGCTACCATGTGTCTAGGCACGATTGTATGTATATGCATTCACGTATACAAGGGATTCAATGGCAAAAAAGGCAAAAGGCAGAAAAGGTAAAATGTATGCTGCAAAGGAAAAGTCAGCAAGGGAGATAAAGTGCCTACGTGGCACATTTTTGTTGGCCAACAACAAATCAGTGAGTTTGAAGCCATAGATCTTAGTGGGAAGAAGGAAATCAACAGCCATGATTCAAATTGTCAAAAGGAGAAATTTATGTGTTCGTTGCATCCTCTCCAGGTGGGAAAAAAACTTCAGAGATGCGTGAACCTTTGTTGCATCTTGCAGCAGGTAGGTTGGCCATTAATGGCAGGATTGCAGAGAGGTATGGGTCGATTGGACAGGTCAACTACCTGATTTAGGGAGAAAATCTTGAGCCAGTGGTGCACATCCTAATTTCACCTACTCTTCCTTCTTCTTCTGCTGGCTGAATTCAATTTCTGGGCGTCATTTCTCTTGGTGCAGTGTATCTAGCGGCATTTTGATTGCCATGTAATTAATTGTTGAGTACACAGTCTTGCTATAAAAGGCAAACTGTGTCACTCATTTGTGGTTGTTGAAGACTTGGGCAAAATTTTTGGAAAATAACGAAGAACAAAGCCTTTCTTGGTTGTTCTGTCTCATTTTGGAGTTTATGTGTTGCATTTTGAATGTAGGTTGCACATTTTTTCAGTTTCATTGTTGTTGTATATGAAAAGTGCATTGTTGCATGTGTTTAGTTGCTTGTCTCCATTTGCTATATGCATCTCTTCTTCTGAATTTGGTTGCTAAGGGTTTCTTAGATTCTAGGATATAGACTTGCTGTATTGCATGCTTGATCTGTGACTTCCATTCAAGGAGTGGATTAAACTATTTTAGGTTAAGTATGGGGAAGAATGTATGTCAGCAGGGATATTTGTAAGTAGAGGCAGCCAAATACTCATCCTTGGGTGGTGTTTGTAAGGAAAACACCAATCTAACCCCTTGAAACTTGAATGTCAGTGCAAATCATTCACTTGTATACATCCAGTTGACTCCTTGCCCTGAGATAGGCACCAGTCTGCTCCCTGTGTAGTAGTTATGATCCAAAAACCCCTGTCTTGCATCCAAACTATCAAAACAAACCATTTCATATTTTCAACCTATTAGTTGTAGGAGTAGAAATAGGATCCATGCATGCTCTCATACCCAACCAGTTAGATATGTCCAAGAATGTTGCCAGCCTTGTGATCTATCATGCATATCTTGGTCCACACATGAGAGTATTCTGCATGTTGTTGTCAAGCTAAATCTTTCTGTCATTGAGCGAGTCGAGATCAAATCTTTAGCTATAAGGGATACCCCCCTTAGTGCGGCAGAACCAAAAGTGAAGGGGAGGCAGCTCACGCAACCTCCTGTATTTTTTGGTCGGATCTACCTATGCATTGGAACTGGCAAACCCTCTACCGATCCAGGAAGCAATAGTGACAACTAAAGACAAACTGGAATAAGTGTCTCCAATGACAGAATGTGATAGCTAACAACAGTGTCTTTATTGTCATCAAAGAGGGACTGTAAGTCCTCAAGAATATCATCCTGCTCAACCAAGGAAGCATCAACAGAAATATGATGGGGAGGAGTAGAATGAGTTTCATTAAGATGTGAATCAGGAGCAAGTATGCCCATATTCAAATATCCAAACTTCTTTTCAGAAGTGGGGTCCACACAAGAAGTGTGATCTACAATCAATGGATCTGAATCATCATCTAGAGTAAAATCAGCAAAGGTGTATAACCAAGTTTCATGATCAACAACCCCTGTAGCAATGATCTTTGTACTCTCCAAGTCTCAGATTATGAATAGATCAGGTGTGAATTCTACAATCTTCCCTGCACCACTGTGAGTAATTTGATATATGGAAAGCAAATTATTTATCAAGGAAGGTACACATAGTATATCATTGAAGGTGCCATCACCAATCTCAATTGATCCTTTCCCAATTACATTCACATACGTATTATTACCCATCAAAATTGGTTTCATAGGGCAAGATTCAAAGGTAGAAAATATGGATTTAGATGAAGCCATATGATGAGAGGCTCCTAAATCAAGAATTCATTTACCTGAACTAAAACTTGAAGATGCACAAAGTGCTTTACCTTCTGTTTATGAGCTCCATTAGCATAGCCTGCATGCACTTTTTCAGATGATTCTGAATGTTTTGATGATGGGGTGGGAGTAGATGAACAAGGAGAAGAAGCTGAAGGATTACTAACACTGATCTTCTGAATAAGATCCTTCAACTCAAGCACTTCTTTTTTGTAACAATCTTGTTCACTATGCCCATGCTTCTTGTAGTATGCACAAGTGGCTCTCTCCTTTTTCTCCTTTTTTTTGGATGAAGATGACTCAGGAGTAGCTGGAGGTGTTGAATTCTTGTCTTTATCACTATCCTTGCTTTTCTATTTCCATTCTTTACCATTTGAAGCCTTTTGCTCTTTTGCAACAAGAGGATGAGATTTTGAAGACTTCAGAGTACCCATCTGCACCAATTTTATTTGTTCTCTTATGAGAGATGAAGCAAACTCATCAAGAGAAGGCATTTTGTATTTGGCACCCCAAGAATCCTTAGTAGCATAAAAGGTTGATACAAAAATAGAATAATCAGGACCAAGTTTAGGAAGAATGGACAAAATCAATTGTGTGTCCTCTTTTTCAATACCACATTGTTTTAACTGCAATCTCAAAGACTTAAGTTTGGTGAAGAAGTATTGAATACTATCAAAGTCTGTTAGTTTCAAACTAATAAGTTCATTCTCCAATTCATATCCTTTCATTATATCTTGTGTTCCAAATAAACCCTCTAATGTTTTTGATTATATAAGTTGGCAAAAACCAGGGGCCGAACCCTTACATTAAGACAAAAAGAGATCACAGAGGCTCAAGCACAAAAAGAGCCACAAGACCAGTACAACATAACCAACATAAATAGCATAAACAACCTATAGACAACAGATAGTAAGTAGCAGATGATAGATAACATAAAAAGAAACAGAACTAAGGAGATACGTTCTCCCATCCTTTAGCTAGAAATTCAACAAATTCATCAAGTTTTTTGAATTTCTCCTTCTTCTCTTCCTTAGCACGAGTCCCAAGATCCTGTAACAGAGAGAGGTTAAGCATCGCCATACGACTAAGCATGATGCTTATGAACTCTCCCATAGAAAAAACCTTCTACTCCAGATCCTCCACATGACCCCTCAGGACAGCAAGCTCGTGCTTGTGGTCATCCCCTTCCTCAGTCTCGTCAACAGCCTCCTCCATGATCATCCTCTCCCCTTCGCCAGCATTATCCACAGGATCACCGTCAGCACCTCCTGAATCATCAACCTGTTTCCTTTCATTCTTACCCGCTTCATCTTCAAAGATCTCTTGAACCTCAAAATCTTTAGAATTCAGTTGATTATCCCCCTGCATGGAGGCATCAGAAGCACTTTCAAAGTAGTTAATCAGTTTAGCTTGTGGCACAGGCTTACCAGCAATCCTACCTGACCTCCTAACCCCAGAAGAGAAACCCTCCTTCTTTTCTTTAGTAGACAAATTAGCTTTATGTTTATTGCTAGGTCCCACAAGGTCACTGCTAAGATTCTTATGGGTCCCCACAGCGTCTCCCACAATATCCTCCTCTAACTACCTAATTTTTCTCTTCTTACTTTTCACACTCCCTTTAGAAGCCAGAATATGAGTAACCTTCACCATGGTGGTCTCCTTAGTGGTCATAGAAAAAGAAACCCCTTTCATTTTATGAGAAGCAAGTGAAGGGCAAGGTTCTTCATAAATGACAATATCATTAGGGTTGGCAGAAACCTCACCACTATGAGTTTGGATAGGTTTAGGCGGCTCCAAAGCAAGATGAAAATTGTATAAACAGAGGATAAGACCTTGGCACAAAGAGACAAGCTTTTTGGAGGGTTTCTTATCCATCTTAGCTTTAGCCCTAAAAATAGAGTGTTCAAGGGATGACAATAAATAGAAAGGGAAACTGATAAGAGCATTGTGCCTAAAATGATTAAGCAAAGGGAGGTGGTAATTATAAAACCTGGTAAACTGACCCTCGAAAGTGAAGTATTTCATGAGAAGGAAGCACATTTCATCTCACGACTCTGGCAGCTTGGCCCGTTCAAACCCTCCCTGGTAGGGAACTAGTTCTTCTCCTTCCCCCAAAAATAGCTTTTGGTTTGAATGATCAGCGACTTTCACCTTCTTTTGCAACTTAGTCCCCTTAGTAGACAAACCAGTTGCCATGGCAATTACTTGCTCAGAGATCTCAAAACTAATTCTCCCAACAGTAACTATGCGATTTTGCCAGGACCGGGCAAATTACATAGACAAATTCTCATCAAATCCATTAAGGTGTTCTAGAAAAGGGCTAATTCCACCTTCCTTGCAATAATGTCAGACCATAGTGTTATCCTTGAATTCGCAGCAGGAAATTAGCTTCGTGTGAATCCTGTCTCCTCCCATTTTCTTCTTTCTCTCAAAAACACAGAACACACAAAGCTAGGAATTTGCAATGTTTGCGAAAGGTAATTGTAACAACTTGAAAAGGAATAATAATAATGAGACCGCACGGGTCATCATTAATTAGGAACGCCTTCCTAAAAACTAATTGAAGCCAGCCCTTCCCATGCTCAAGCATGATAATCATAAATTTCCTATGATTACCATATAACCAACTCACCTTAACTTGAGTGATAAATAATGCTGAAATGACATTAAACAAAGAAGTACAATATAGCTTGTACTTCAAAACACACATCAACAGCACCCAAAAAAGCTGACTGAATAGGCTGTCACCCTCTGTATGATGAGTCATCCTTGACAAGTCATCTCTTTTTGAATCAATTCCCTTATCTTTATATCCATATTTCATTTGGAGATTTACAAGATGATATATGAAAGTGAAGATTAGGAGAAATTGACAGAGCAAGAAAACCAAAGGCTTCATCTTTCCTTTCATTCCATTTCCTCTTTTCTTTTCCAGCAGTAGTGGGTTCTACATATGTACCCATAACCATTCTATACAAGTACAATTTATGCAAAACATACTCCATTTCTTCTTTCCATTATGATAGTTATGAGGAGTAAGAGGTTCAATTTTAGGAATGTCCATGATGATTACATAAAAAACTAGAAGAACATCAATAAAACACCCTCACAGGCAAGAAATGATCCCCCTTGTTCAAAGAAAAGAACCACTGGAATGTTCTTTTTCCAAAAAAATAGAGATCTAAAAAACATAGATACCTGATGATATTTTATGAGAAAAATCAACCTTATCGCTGTGTGGAGGAATGAATCACCTTTCCAACAATATTTTGTTTGTCCGATTCTGACACCGTATGCAAAAGATATGCCCAAAACACTGAAGGTAATGCTGAAAAAGAAGACTTGGCTTATGGTGAAAAAATCAAGAAGCTGAGAAAGGATTAGAAACAATTACCTACACCACTATAAAGTACACTGAGTCCTCTTTCCAGAAATATCTTGTTTATGCAAAACGGAGTTTGAACATGAAAATTATGACAGTTTTCGTGAAACTACTTTGAAAAGGCACAAAATAGGGACTCGAATTTGTGATCTAATTTTCTTGAACTCCATACATGTTTTGCAAAAAATAAGAGATACCCAGATAGGATTTTGATGCTGGAAACAAAAGCTAGAATTATTTTCTCCAGGACACACCAATCAAATGCTAATGGCTAAAAACCCTCTCTGATTCGAGAAGAACCAAATAGAACTGAGGCTCTGATACCATGTTAGAGTCACACAAAGACCAACATGAGCCAAGATCATCTATGGGAAATATTCTAAAAAGAGAGAGCTACAAGAGGATAATACACAAGCCAAAAATATTCAGGAATAAGTGCTTCACATTCATGAAGTAGAAGTTACATTATGCATTAATGAAATGCAAATATATACACACCACCACTATCTAATGAAGAGACAAAGTGGGGAGTTGAATGTGAAAAGCCTATGACACATGTCATGAGGCTAAAATAAAGTGTCTCCCTAATTAACTTATGTAAAAGTGAAAATATTTCACAAACAGTATTCACTTTGTATTTGAGTATTTGTTAACTCATATTGGGCAGGGGACATTAACAACAGGAGATCCACTAGTGATTATGTGTTCACTATGTTTGGTGGTGCTATTAGTTGGATGAGTAAGTGGAAACTTGTGGTCGCTTTGTCCACTACTGAAGCAGATTACATGGCAGAAACTCATGCTTGTAAAGAAGCCATTTGGCTTAAGAGATTATGTTCTAATGTTAGGTTTGATGCAGGGAAGATTATCATTTATTGTTTCAGTCAAAGTGCCATATGTTTAGTGAAGAATCCTACTTTCCATGCAGACAAAGCATATTGATGTCCAGCACCATTTTGTTCATGACATGATAGAGGATGGGAAGCTAAATTTGGAGAAATTTGACACTTTGACGAATGTTACAGATGCCTTGACAAAACCTATGAGCACAAAAAAGTTCAGATGGTGTTCAGAGTCTATGGGCCTCTTGACCCCTAGCAGTTAAGTCTTGTCATTCTATTGGCTCTTGAAAGGTGTTTGACAAGTGGGACAACGTTAGGAAATAAGGTGTCTCAACCTTTGCAAGTTCCTAATGTTTTATGTTGTATTTATTTATTCTTGCCTACTATTGTAATTTTCTATGTAAATTATTTCCTCGTATGAGGAGGTAGGCGTCCCATGTTGACTTGGCATAGTTTTTCCATGTGTCGGCACCTTATGTACATGCAGCAGGATATATTTTGGTGACTTTGTCAGCCATGGTTTCCCCCCAAGATAATTAATGGGGAAGTGCAAGGGGGTGGAGCCCCTCCTACGAGACTCGGGGGTGAAGCCCATGGTAGGGATTTAGGGGCAATGCTCCCAATGGGGCTATTGGGGGTAGCATCCCCAAAGCAAAAATTGGCCTATATTTAATAAAGGCATCAGCAGTTAGTTTGTTATTGGCTGACATGGAAAAACTGACATTGGATAACTGCTAAAGAGGCTTGATAAATAAGCAGCTAGAGAATGTGAAAGGTCATGGGATGCGAGTGAAAATTGGCATTGTGTACTCCTGAAAGAGCTTGCATTGCAAGTGTGTTGTAATCATCTTTTGATTGGATAATACATTGTGTAGGTTTTGGAGTGTGGGTTTTTTCACCCAAAAGGGTGTTCCCCATGTATATCTTGTGTTGTGAGTTTTGTATTTGCATTTGGATGTTGTTATTACCTTTATGTTAATGTGCATCTTAATTTGTAACTATAAAAGTTAAAATTTGCATAAATCTTTCCTCAATAGATCAGTGTAGGAAGTGTTTCTGTGTACCTTACTTCATTTCAAATATTTATAGCAACGTAATATGAGACCCTAAGTCAAACCATACCCAATGCACAAGAACTCCAATATTTTGTCACTAAGCAGTTTGTATGTTGGTTTAATATTTTTTGGGTGTTACACCTTAAAACAGAGACACAACCATGTAGATAACTTAAAATGATGCTATGATAGGCCCTAGTGTAATAACATTCATCTAGTCAAGGATGTAGGTAGGAAAAACAACACAAATATGGTAAAAGAGTGAGGTTTTTGTTGTGTTTAAGTGAGTGAATGAGGGAAAAGAGAGGTTAACAAGCAATAGATCGGTGCCTACTCCATCGACGGCAGTAAAGTCTAGATTAACAGTCAAAGGGGACATCAAAGTAATTGGGCTTTTCTACCTTATCAAGGTAACAACAAAGACTGTAGATGATAGTTTATTGTATAAGCTAGGCTCTACACAATAAATAGGCAGCTAGAAGATTGTAGAACACACTCATAAGTATTCTTCAATAATCCATAAACATTTCACAAATTTCATACATTGACATGATAGGGCACCTCACAAAAGCATTGTAAAGGTGTTTTATATTTTAAATAAATTAACCACTCATGCACAATATTCAAATCAACAAATATGATTAGGGTATGTTGTCAAAATACCAAAAACTTACAATATATTCACAGAGACACTTGAAGAGAGGTTCAAATTGCACATTCAGTCCATCATTTGAAGATCGCAATGTCCTTTCATTACCTTTGATAGGTAATCTAGAAAATATTATAGTCCAAATGCTCTAAAAGCTAGTAGCTAGAAGAAACCCTAGGTTTCATATAGGTTTTTCAATGTTTTTCAGCTCTGTTATGTAGCTAGAAGTTTTCCAATGCCTTGAAAATGAATGAAAAATACATTAAATACCTTTTTCCCAAACCATAAGGAGGCATGGAAAGATGGACTTTAACCATTTAAAATGAAAACATGGTGACCATGCTGCTTGCATCACCATCACATGGGTCGTGCCAGAAAATTTTGTAAGTTTGGAGTGTTTACCCATGCTTGAGTACAAAAATTTCATCATGGGAGGGTCCACAGTAGTCTAGGGGTGTATGGAGATCACCTACCATGCCACTGGCTCCAAAGTGATCATTAATGGTAGCCATGAGAGTCATTGGAATGTCCTATCACATTCCTAAGTGTTTTCTACACTTTTTCAGGCTTTGGTGGGACTTCAGGCCGCAGGAGGACAGGTGGATCTAGAATATGGAGAAAAGGTTCTAGGGGTTCTTGAAGTTCCGTAGGAACCTAGACTGCATCACAGGGACTGGGTTTGCAGGAGCACCTAGAACTTAGGAACCTAGACCAAAAGTTCCATCAGGTTCTGAAGTTCCGCTGGAACCATTCTTTGTATTGCTAGTTTCGAGTTCACAGGTGCACTTGGAACTTAGGAACTGTTGATGAGTGTTTTAGCACACAACAATGCAAGTGTGATTACCAGTTTCACACCTCTCTTGAAAAGTATCCTACCCTAAGTAAGACTACTTAAAGGTTTCTATAGCTAGGTCTTAGCTTGCTTGGAATCTCTCAATTGGTATGTTCTAGTTATGCCTACAAGGGGTCTTACATGCAATCTTCAGATTTTTTGGAGTTGGGGCAGCAAATACATATAAACCCTTTATGATTTCAGCCGATAAAACAATGTAAAATGCTGCTAAAATTCCTAATCTAAAAATGGTTTTTAAAGAAAATGCAAAAGAGGTTAGGGTTTTAGAGAAATCCTAAGTGACATTCACATTGTATGGACTACTTTGAGTAGACAAACATCTGAAATTTAACCATTTTTTCTGAGTTACCAAACTAAAAATTGATGTTACAGCACTGTAGAAAATGATACTATCTTCAATGGAAATCGAACAATTTTTAGATTGCATTCATTCATTTAACACCCAATAGACGGCGCAATTTAACTTGTGAAATACAATTAAACTTAAGCACAACTAATCAGCCCAGACTAACTTTGTATAGTTATCTACCATCAGTAAATAACTCAAAGTGTGGACTTAGAGTATTCATCAAATACTTTCAGCAAACCATGAGCATTATAAAAGCACAACTAACTAACTATGGGAGAGCAAGAAGCGAACCATGAAAACCAAGTAAGAAACACAATACACAAATTCTCAGAACAATTGCAGAAACTTGCTTTGTATTACTTCAAATGGCAGAATGTCAACAATTCAACATTAAATTCTCTCTTACAAATAGTGGAAATGGCAACCCTTTATATAGAGGAGGAGCCATACCAAGTTTTTCAATGAACGGTGGAGATTAACTCAACACCGATGGTCAGGATTACACCAATAAATGCACTTGCAATAGCTCATAGCAAATCTTGGATTACATTTTGTCTCTTATGAAAAGGATGAAAAATAGTCCCGAGATATATTGAATCTAGTCATTTTGACTACCCAACTCAATATATATATATAGAAAAACTCATTTTTAAAGCATAATAAAGACAAAATAGTGTCACATGTTGCTCTAAATATAGCAATTTACATCAATGATGGGATTATATCTCAAGCTAATCAAATATATTAAGGTTCTTCATCCAAATTAATTTTGTCTTCTTTTGCCAGCTTGTTTCGGTAGTTGAGCCATGCTTCAAGTGCTGGGTTGATTTCTAAGGGATCTAGATTCTTTAGATGGCTGACTTGATATTCAAACATCTCCAGCTCTCGGCTGAACCTACTGCATATCCTTTCTATTTATGCCCCTACTTTATGGAATGCATTAAATTCAGACTTGAGGTCGCTGACCTTATCCAACCTATCCTTCATATCTAGCTCGGTATTCTCAAAAATAACTTTATGCAATTTGTTCTTGCACTTTTCAAAATCATAAGGTGCATAGTCATTGTAAGCTTCTTCTAGGCAATCCCTTAAAGAATCATTAATATCATAGATCAAAGCCCAAATTTCTTCGTCTGTTGGCTTATAAGCTTCTTTTATGTGCTCAAAGGTTTCCTTTCTCAATTTCAGATGTTGGTACCATTCAATGGCCTTTGATAACTTGTCACTAGTTAGAATATTCTCAACCAATAAAGTCTGCGCAGGCAAATCTCTGATACTCTTGACTCTGGGAAACATGTGAGAATAATATTCCTCAAAAGTGTCACACTCCTCCTGTAGATCTTTCCACTTCCAATGAAGCTCAACTAATTTCTTATGTGATTGGGCTACAACATCAATGGTTTCACATCCCTTTTCACATACTCTGATTAACCACTTCTAAGTACCTTGTGACATGGTCCTTACCTCACCAAGCTTTGCCATTTAATCTGTGGATAGGAAGGTAGGTATTGTCCTTATATCCCCACCAGCATCGACTAGTTTTATCAAAAATTAGAGGCAAGTCCAAAGTTCATCATTCTGCTATTTCAATTTTTTCTTTGACAGCTCATCTCTATCTAATTGCTCCAGAATTGAAGTGACATCGCCTTTAAATTCATCGACTCTTTGAGCATGTGTGGTCAATCCTAGATTAACCGTTGAGATGACATAATCCTTGGCTCTAACTTGTTCTCTATTTGTGTCAGCCGTTGGGACAGCTATTTCAGCAATCCTGGTTCTAGTCTCATCTTTATAAATCCTTGATTTTATCTTTGCTTTCTTTTGTTTCTTTGGCTTCTGAGCTTGTGACAAGATTGTGCTCAAATCTAATTACATTATTTCTACTTGCAGCTCAAGGTATGCTACTCTATTCTGTAACCACTCAGGTGCTGAAGAAGAGGGCTTACTTAGTTCATTGATATTCTCACTATCAGTTTTGGGAGGTTCTTCAAGCAACCCGTGTTCTTGTTCTAACTCCTTTTCTTTATCTAATTCTTTACCCCCTTCATTAGTGAGATTTATCCAATTTACCATTATGTTCTCCTGAGCTGATTTGAAGATTGCCTCCGTCTGGTCTTTCTCTCTAGGACTATCAGATATATCAATCACTTCAACACTGACTGCTTCAGCTAAAGGTTCATTTGGGATTTCATTACTTGCCTCAGCAAATACGTCTTTATCTGATTCAGGTAATGTTTCTATTTCTGGCTCTTATAGACCCAATTTTGCACATACCTTGTCAATTCCTGGTAGCAGTGACACAGCCAAGGGGGTTGAATTTTGATCCTCAGGCATCTGAGAGATAGGAATGGTAGAGGATATGGGTAGTACAACTGAAGGCAAGTTCATTGGTGTCAAATTGGCAAGCATGGCCAACCCAAAAGCTGGTGAGATAGAAGAGGTTGGCAAGACAGAGGAAATGATGAAGGGTGAAGAATAGATAATGAGGGCAAAGGAAGAGAAGGTGAAAGAATTGTAGAAATGGGAGGTAATGCTGTGGAGGTAGATAATGGAGTGGAAGAGATGGAAGGTAAAGGTGTGGTAGTGGTAGAGGAACATGATAGAGGAAATGGGACTACTAGGGGTACTAGAAGATACTACCAATGAGCAAGAAACAGTTGAAATAGTAGTAGCAGGTGAAGTGGTAGCAAGGACAGTTTCTTGAACAATGGTAGCCAAGGTCATAGGTACAGTAGTGGAAGAAATGGAAGTAGATGCAACAGCAGTAGATGTTGAGGAGAGTACAATTGTATTCACATCTAGAGCAGAGGGAGATGGGGAAGTTGGCAAGTTGGTCTCATCATGAGTTACATCAGCCACTCCTGTAGTATGACTAACAATTTTTACCTTGATTTTCTTTGCCTTGGAGCATTCTACAGAACCACTAGGTACATCCCTTTTCTTCAAAGCTCTTGTCCTAGCAAAAGGAGGCCGGTCCTTCTTAGATGGTTTTACAGAAGTTTTCTTTCTCTTTTGAGCCTTGGCCTTCTCTGCTAATGGTACATGCTCTTCATTGTCAGATTTTTGCTTTTGAACTGGCTCTGCCTCATCTGTTATGTTTATTGGTTCATCCTCTTCTCCTCTAGATTCCTTAACTGATTCTAGTACAGTATATGTGAGTTGCACCCCTTGTCTCTCCAAAGCAGCCATCTGACCCCTCACCCATGCTTTGCTT
Source organism: Cunninghamia lanceolata (assembly GCA_027924645.1). Lineage (NCBI taxonomy): Eukaryota > Viridiplantae > Streptophyta > Pinopsida > Cupressales > Cupressaceae > Cunninghamia > Cunninghamia lanceolata. The sequence goes on along the minus strand of BSBN01000237.1, from coordinate 21,370,479 downwards.
AGTCTAATAGGCTCTTTCATTATGATGTCGAGAGAACTTTCCTCAGCATTGGCCCAATTAGGTAGAGGGATTGGTTGGCAGTATTGAACCTCCCAAGTTCCTCTGACCATAACATTCTCATCATCTTCCAACTGGTCTGATACTACAATGATGTGAAATTTCCTTATAAAAGCCAAAGATAACCTTGAATGAGCTTTCTTCATGACTTTGTAATCATCCCTACAGTTGGCCCAAAAGTCTTCTATATGCATCTTGTGAAATAGTTTTTTCCTTACAAACCTCTCCATCACCTTATTTAGATCAAAGTAATCCCTTGCATTGTAGTAGTGGAGGTTGAGAAGTTGAAGTTCTTTATCTAAATGCTCAACTGATGCTAATGAGGGACATGCATAATTCCCTTTGCCCAACTGGATGGGAAATTGTACATTGGTTCTGTGCAAGTGCTTGAGTTTCTCAACACAAGTGATCAATTACCTAGACAACTCCAAGAGCACTGTCTTATCATTAGGATATCTAGGGAGTCTATAAGCTATCCCAGTGAAACCTTGTATCCTTAGGTAGGTGAATTTTTCAAACTGGATGTACCACCTTCCATATCTGGTTATTTCATTCATAGCTTCTGTAGAAATCCTCAAGGCTGTGTTGCCTTGAAACAATCTTGCTATATACATGGTGAAAGCATTGTTCACCCTTTTAAAATGCATCAGAGATTGAGACAATGTCAGTTGTGGATAGCACTCATATACTTTGACTTGGTTCTTCTCATCATTTCCAACTTCTCCTATTTTAGACAACCCAACATAATGGTTTCTTCTTGCTAAAGCATAAACAACATAGGATGTCCACCTAAAGAATCTTTTTTCTTTGAAGTTGTTGAATGATTCATGAATGTTATCACTGAGAATTTGTGACCAGTGGAACTTAGTTCCTTTCAGTATCTCTTCAACTATGACAAACATCCACCCTTCAAAAGTTGATGATGCAGGCAATCCATAAATTCTACTCAGAAAAGTTACCAAATCCCCTAATTCATCATGAAAATCACTTTTGTACAGTACTTGAGGGAATTTACTCATGGAAGACCTTCTTCTCTTTGCCCAATTTTCATTCATATGCTTCCTACATCCACTTTCATCCTTCTCATATGTGGCCTCTGATTCTGCCGTATTTGGCATGGTGATTACTGTGTGCCATGGGATGTCAAAAGTTTCAGCCAAGGAAGGCAGACTTAAATTAGCTAAGATGTCTCCATTAGTAGTTTGGATTGTTCTAGTCATGACATCATATCTATCTACATAGGTGACTATAAGTTCAGTACACTGAACGAATGTAGGGTAGGCAACAACTTGTGCAATCCCACTATCTTTCATTTTCTTTACCCTGGGTGTTGGATTTGGACCAAAGGTTCTTAGTCTAAAGTCATCTAGGTCTATGTGACCCAAATCTGTATCTCCTATATCACTCCATCCAGTATGAATCTTTGTCTCTGGAGTGATGCCCTTGAATTCGTACCTCATGATTTGAGCCCGTGCAGTCATCTAACCTGCAGGACTAGACCTTATAAGCCTGATACTTTGAGAGATTTTCACTAAATCCTAAGTTTAAGTTCTATGATTATCAAGTGGACCACTAAACTCTTAAGCATATCGTAACCAATGAATCTATCATGGATCTGCTAAGTTACTAAATGCTCTTAAAAGAATAGAAATCTGACATTTACTATCATTGCATCCATTACATAATCCCATACTAAGCAATTAAATAGCAATAAACATTTCAAATGCTGCAAAAATTCATTTAAAACATGTAAAACATCATAATTCATCATTTGCAGTCATTATTATATCATTTTAGACACTTATTCTTTTGAAAGTTCCTCAAAATCAGTCATTTAGCTTAAGTTGAGCTGATTTCAGGGTCAACCGACCTGCAAACAGGAAAGCGCTACTTCTGAGGTCAACTGACCTCAACGGGGAAATCGGGTCCAATCAATCACTAAGTCTTTCATTGTTTTTAAAGCTTTGCATGGATTTCATGATTGATCAATTGCGCGGGTTTCGAAGGGCACCAACTTAAGGTAGTCACTTAGGTCAGTCGGTTGGAGTTTTAGCGCCAAAAGGTTCAATCAATGTTTATTACCTTTGGGCGGGATTACGTCTTGTCGGACCTTGCGTGGGTTTTGAAGTCAACCAACCGAGTCGGTGATGGCATCTTTCAGTGCAAGTCGGATGAAGTCACTTTTAATGTAGGGTCATTCTCTTTACTTTCAACGAAGGTTTTGGTTGTTGCCAACTGGCAAGGTTTTCTTAGTCATCAGACCAAAGTCAGAGAGAGGCTCTTTTAGCGCGAAGTCAGTGCAAGGTAGTTTTAGCGCAAAATACTCTTCAGGACTTTGCGGGGCTTTTGGATCCCACTGACCACATCAATTAAGTCGAAGAACAACGTGGAGTTAAAGAATGAGGTTTTCAATGCTAACTTGGTTTAGAATCCTAGCGGGGGTTTTCAAGGCTGCCAACTGACTGGATTGATCGTGAAGTTTTTTGAAAGTCAGTCAGACACCATTCTGCGCAAAACTATTTTCCCTTCGTTTTGTTGATCGGTTAAAATGTGTTCAGGTTTGATTTGTTTGGCAAGTTCTTCATTTTGCCTATGGTAATAAAAAAACTATGTTTTCCTGAGAGAATCCAAACTAGGGTTTGCAAATCGATGAAACAGTTTAATCCAAAAACCCTAATAACATGCCCAATTTTCATACTGCTAAAAAAATGTGTTTTAAACATGAACCCCTAACTACATGAAAAGAAACCCTAAAGGCAAGTTGAAACCCTACCTGGTATAGTTTAGGCGAGTTAATTCTGAAATGTGCTGGTAGGGAAAGGTCGCTGGTTCGAATTCGTGGGCAACGCAGTAGGATCGTGTGATAAATTGTGGAGAGCTCCAAAACATTTGTTCGAATGAAAAATGAGCTTCAAAATGATGAGAAATCCCTTTTATTCCTCTTATTTAATCACCATAATGCAAAAATGTACGCAGTGTTAGTCGGGAGGTTCAACAGATTTAGGGTTTTGCGCAACTTTTAGTTGCCTCCAACTTGGCGGGGATTTGAGGTGTGTCGGACTTGGTCAAAGGATGACACTTTTAGCACTGTGACAATAGGTTCCATTACATGCACTTGTGGGGATTTGCAGCTCCTCAGACTAGCGGGGATTTCACCACCGTCCGACTTGGTCGATAGATAGGCAATGTGGTGAAAGTCGGAAACACTTAAAATTAGCGCAGAAGTCTGTCGGATAAAGAAACAACACCGAGTCCGATGAAGGGCATTCTAGCGTAAAAGATCAATTGAAGGGCAATTTAGCGCAAAGGTCGGTTAGGACCAAATTTAGTGCAAAAAGACTATCAGACCAACTGGGAGAAATGTAAAGACCTTGACTTAGTAGATTATGGAGTGATTTTTCCACTTCAAACTTTCAACATGGCAAAAGGTACACTTTGACCACTTGACCACATAGGAGATGGAAAAAACTAACTTGACACTCTAGACCAAATTTGAAGAAAGGGGGGGTCCCTATTTTTTGAAATGGGGCGTGTGTACAAGGCACAACAGGAACTTGGTGCTCGGGTTTCGATGAGTTACACAAACCCTTAGGATCAAAAGGGCCCAAAAAGAAAGAGTGTGAGGACAGGGAAAAGTCCTGGCCTGGACAATATATGCATAAAATATAAAAATATAACATTTAAGTATAAGTGATATTTTCTTTTTTTCATTTTCTTTCTTAAACTTTAAGTTATGTTTTATATGTAGACACCTGAAAATGGTCATAACCACCTTCATCTATTTTCCTCATTTAAACCTGATAATTCCCACTATTCCACCCAACACAAATGTTAATTAAATAATTTATAATTATTTAATTATTATTCTTGTCTTTCCCCCATTGCCAAAAAATCAACTTCTCCTACTATAGTTCAAACAATTAAATATTTTGGAAGACTATAGTTCATATACACTCCCAAAAATTAAATAAATATTCCTATTTATTTAATTCCCTATTTTATGCACTTTTGATTACTTTTAGTAATCATCATTATTTTCCTCTTAATCATGTGCACATGGGTTAATTAAAATTAACCCACAATTACATCTCCCCATGTTTCTAGAAGTCCACTTGTCATTCGATGTACATGCATGTACATGACAAGTGGTACTTTGGAAGCATGGGTGAATCTTCCAAAAAGAGTCCATTTGTCTTATTTTCTTCTCATCCACTCCAAGTGTCACTATTCATGGAATTTTAAATTCCATATGGCACTATTCCTCCATTGTTCATCTAATTTTAAATTACACTTGTCCTCTCCTCCAAATTTTAAATTCCTAACAAAATCCAAACCATACCTTTTTATAAATGAAGCTTTACATGTCATACACCTACCCAATCTTAGCCATCCATCCATTCAATCATCCAATTTCATCCATTGATCTTCCCTTGAATCTTGGAGCATCCTTCTCATCCAACCCTCTCATGACACTTGTCTAATTCTCGTTGCTTGAGGATCCTTGAGCAATATGAGCCCTTGACCTTCAATTCAATCCTAGCCCTCCATCCTCACCTCCAAAAATCTATAAATTGAGCTCTCCCGATCTATTTCCAAGAATCAATTAGAATGTAATGAAATTCTACCTCATTGAGCTCTCACATTTATCAATTCGCATATAGCTTAGCACATCATAGGATAAATCAAGAGAATTACATAGTGATAGGGTGCAAATTTAGTTAGTTTGTGCTTTTCTCTTTAGTCTTATCATGAGGTTGCAAGAATTTGTGAATTGAATAGGTTAGATAGATTCTATCTTGTTTAGAATAGTTCACACCTTCTTGTACATATTTTTGGCATACTCGGTGGGACACCCACCACATAAACCTTTGTTTATAGCATGTTTTTGGCTTGTTTTCATGTGTGCAGATCAGAACAGTGTCAAGTTTTCACAGAGAAGCACTCAGCCTACATATTTTAGCGCCTAGTCATGTTGATTTAGTGCCCAGTCTTACTATTCCTCTGATATACTTTAGCGCCCAGCCCACCTGTTTCAGCACCTGAGAACAGAGGTATAAAATTAATCATTTTTATACATGTTTCTTAATTTTTTGGTTTCATGATTCTTATGATGAATTAGCATAGCCTAAGAGTCTTTTTGCAGGTATTTAGCTCTCTATTTTGCGGGGATTTATCATTTTACAAGCCTCCATAATGCCCATTTCACTTCAACGCCAAGCCTGCGCATAGTAGTGCCCAACCTTGACAGATCAATGCCCGACCTCATATAGCACTAAATCTTGCCTTTTATCATTTTAGGGTTTAATATGCTAGTTAAGTGCTTTTATGATGAACTAACCTTGCTAACAACATATTTTGTAGGAAGTTTACTCTCTATTTTGCAGGATTAAAGCACTTTACAAGCCCTCACTCTACCTCAAATGGTTTAGTGCCCAAACCTCTAGATTCAGTGCCTGGTCCTATAGGTATATCATTTTTCTTTAGTGCTTAATTTTGCTAGATTAGCACCTGGCTCTGTCAACGTTGAGACAGTTTGTTTCAGTGCTCTTTCTCAATCACACATTTTCTAGGTTTTTTTCATTTGCTTTGGCCTAATCTTTGTTTTTGCAACATTCTACGCTTGTCCAAGACATCATATAAACTACTAACACTTGTGTACAACCCCACTTGTCAAAGAAAAATCATTTCTCACTAAATTAGGCAATAAGTTATAGTGGGAATGAACGTGTATGCTTTGTCTTAGGGTGTTAGGAGGTGTATGCTCTCCTCTTGCACCATTTGGTGATCAAAAACCTCCTCTCGCTCTCTTTATTTCTTGTTAATCCTAGGATCCTTGGTGTGTTGCACCTCATGCGATCTTGGGTGACCAAAAGCATCTTGGATTCTTCCCTTTAGGGGAACTTCCTTGAAATTCATCCCCAAGGGGATGACCTCAGCACGATGCAATATATAAATGTTATGAGAATCGAAAGACTCACTTCAAAGGAAGGACCCTCTCCCCCCTTGTAAAACCCAAGACCCTCGGTCTACCAAGACTTGTGTTGGATGGCACTTGGTTGGATAGGGACACCCCCATTCATGGATTTGTCCCTTGTACCTCACATATATTGGGACATCCCCTAGAAGCTTGTTCATCTTAGTTAATACCTCCAGCCATCATATCCTTCGGTGTATTGTAGCCACATGGAGGAGATAGAATACACTTTAGGCAAGACTTTTGTCTCCAAAGGGGTGTAAGCTAGTACATGACCTTGCATTCCCTACCTATCAAAACAATGATAAATGGTATCAAGGGGATGGAAACCATTATTATCTAAATAGTGGGGGTTGAAGTAGCACCTGAGTGAGTCTGTAGGATATGACACGCCTTGCTTAATTAAATATTAGGCTTGTAAACAAGTGTTCGACATGTCTTTTTATGATATACCCGTATTCACCATTTGTCATCCATGAAGGTTCATAGCCTCTCACACATATTTCCTAAAGTGTCAAAGCAGTGATTATGTTAGTTCGATTAAAATATCTTGTCAAATCTCAACCTCAAATATTCAAAAATCAAAACAACTCGTATTAGCGCCTAATTTTCATCTATCAACGCTTATCCACCCTTTGTTAACGCTTATCCACCCTTTGTTAGCACCTATCTGGTCTTTGTCAGTGCCCTACCTAGATTCTATCAGCACCCAGAAGGTCTCTATTAGCACCTAGTCAGGTGAATAGTGCCTAGTTGACACCCTTTAGCACCCATGATCCCTTTGTTGTTGCCTAGATCTTCTATCTTAGCATCCAATTTGGAAATTGCATAAAACCTAAGGCATTTGTCATCTTGGTCATCAATTTGGTCCCCTCACTTCACCTAACGTCCTTTCACATCCAAATCCACTCATGTTTTCACCAATTTTTATCACCCATGTCCACTTAGACCTTAGCTTGTGATCCAATCATTGTTCCCAAAATCAACATCCATTATCCCAAATCAAATCAACCTCAATCATCTAAATCAAATCAACCTTTGTCAAAATCAAATTATCCAAATCAATCATCCAACAAATCGAATCTAATCTTTTTAAGGTTAGGATCTAGATCATTTCATCCTCTTGTTTTTATGAGGCTTAAGAACTTGTCTATCTTAAGTTTAGTATAAACTCAAAAATCATCCCACTTGAATATACTAGCTTAGGAGCTTAGACTCTTCCTAAGTTTGTGGACTTCAAGAATATCATCTTGCTTGGTGCATCTTGTCTACCCCAAGTAAGACAATCTTGTTATCCCCTTGCTTAGGCTCTTTGTCCACCCTAAGTTTGTAAGGATAACATTTTATTTACACTTATAAGTGATCTATATTTGAGCTTAGGAAAATCATCATCCCCAAAAATTTGGCCACATCATCCAACTCCAATCATATCCATCCTTTTATGCCTCCCATCAAACAATCGCAAGCTAAGAGAAAAATGGATTCTCGATACCAACCCCTCTCTCCACATGGCTCCACCACAAGCAACATGGAGGGATACGTCAACCAACCCGAAATGGGTGAAACATCCATACCACAACATATCTATTCCCCCACATTTGTCGATTTCCTTAATGAAAGAGGATTGCATCACAAATTCGACCAATTCTTTGATAATCATAAAAATGAATTCCTTGAACACCTCATTAAACATGGAACACAGCTCCCCCATTTGTTTGACCAAGACAAACTCAAAACAATCATCCACAACAAGCCACCATCACCCATCCTTGATCAACCATGAGGATGCATCCATAATCCCAACAACCCCGTCTATGATAATCCATGGGCTAACTTCACTACAACTACCAACATAGTCCATACCATTGATCAACATGTAGGGGGTAATACTATTTCACAACCAAAAGCGTATGATCCTCCTTATGGTCTACCATACAATATGCTACCATCCAACTTTCCAACTTCCTCCATGCCTTCCAATGCAAGCACACTTGTCATTCCACCCCCATCAAATATTCCTCAAAACACTTCCAACACCAACACCATTCCACAAACACTTCCTCCCTTATTCATCCCACAAAGGACAACTATCACCCAAACAACATTACCCCCTATGGTACCTTCACAAATACCCCTCCAATAATAACATCCATTCATGTCACAACCACACCATCAACCCCAACATCCCTTAACAAGCTATATGCATCCCACACAAACATATCACTTGACCATTCATCAACAACCTCCCCATGTTGCTCCTATGCAACATCCACATATCACCCAAGACCAACAACCACCCTTCCAATCACAGCATGTGTATCACTCATCTACTCACACCCAACCATAATATCAAACATATGGATCCCATGTCTATTCACAAGTTATAAGTATACCTCCATATATCCCACAACAATACGCCATCCCATAACAACAATCATCGTTCCATCAACAATCACAGCAACCGCCACTTCAATCCACACCACAACCTCCCCTTGCCAATCCTTTTGACCAAGAATGGTAATAAATGAAAAACACTCTCAAGAATCTCCAACTAGGGACCCAAAAGAAACATTATAAGTTTGAAGACTTATGTCCCTATCCATTTGATCAAAAAATAACAACGATACCTTTTCCTCAACATTTTGAACTACCCAAATTTGATAAATACAAAGAAAAAGGAGATCCCTATGACCATATCAAGGAATTATTCATGGCATGCCAAGAAGTGTCCTATGATGACCAATTCCTCCTTCATCTTTTCCCATGAAGCTTAGGAGGCTAAGCCCTCGAATGGTTTATGCAGTTGCCTTATGGCTCCATCTCCACCTTCGCTGACCTATCGAAAAAATTTGTTGCCCATTTCTAGAATAATGTAGAGCATGAAATCACCATGCTCAACCTTTGAAATACCAAACAATGAAATGGCAACAGTTTTGCCGCATACTTACAAAGATTGAGAGCCCTTGCTAGTAGGCTACCTTGGACAACACCCAAAAAACAACTTGTACATATCTTCATCCAAAACTTGATTCGAGAAATGGACTTCTACCTATAAGTACATTGTCCATCCACCTTTGACAAAATCATAGAGAAAGGTGTTATCATTAAAAAGGCCCTTATAGCAAAATGTTTAATCAAAACCTACAATCAAAATGACAACGAAAAAACATCCAATGATAAACCTAAATTTTGGCCTAAAAACAAAAATGTTGTAGGAGATGGTGCTACCGATTCCAAGTTCATTCAAAAGCCACTCCTAAACTTAAAGAGGCACGTTTTGTACAAAATGTTTCCAACAATGTCTCGGTGCCATATGCTCCACCAAAGCGAAACCCCCCCAACAATCCAAAGCGTAAGTACACTCCTTTGGGTGAACCTCTCGAAGTTGTGTTCTAAAAACTTGTTCAAGCCAACATGGTTGTGTTTCCCATGACCAATCCCTTTGATGAAAATCAACCTAAGCCTACATGGTACAAGGAAAACGAGTATTGTGACTATCATTGTATCAAAGGACACTACACAAGAAAATGTATGAAATTAAAAAACTACATTCAAGATATCGTCGATCGTGGCGATATCCAATTGGAAGGAAATAAAAATACCTCACCTAATTATGGCTTAGGAGTTTACCAAGACCCTCTTCCCAATTGTAACAACCAATCTGCATCCAAACCATCATCCTCCAACACCAACCCTAATAACCAAGTCAACAACATCAACTACAACAATGTTATGCCTCCTTACGATAATGTAGTAGGCTGGATTAATTTTGACTCTACTTGCCTTGCCACCATCAAAATAAAAAACAATACCCCGGAATGTGCCATTACCACCCAACGTGGGTGTGTAACCATTAATGGACCATCCCCATCCTCCACCACTACCACTTCCAAATATAACCTCCTCAACCATCTTAGGAAGACCCTCGCACAAATCTCCGTCTTGGAACTCCTTAAGACATCCACCATCCATCGTGAAATCCTTGACAAAGCTCTCCAAGAGTCTCATGTCCCCACTAATTTGTGTGTATGGCAAACAAAAGACAGTTAGTTTTCTCAAGGATGGGAAGCAAAAGAAAGATAAAAACTTGGAGCTTGTGCATATAGATGTATGCGGACCAGCTTAGGTATCTTCTCTCGGTGGCTCTCAGTATTATGTTACATTCATAGATGATGCAACTAGGAAGGTTTAGATTTATTTTATTAGGTAGAAATCTGATGTATTTGAAACATTTAAGAAATGGAGAATCTTGGTTGAGAATGAGATGGGTAAAAGATTAAAATGTCTCAGATCTGATAATGGTGGTGAGTATTGCAACAAAGAATTTGAGGATTATTGTTCCTTTAATGAAATTCGTAGGCAGAAAATAGTTCTAGGGACTCCACAAGAAAATGGAGTGGTTGAGCGCATGAATAAGATAATACTGGAGCGTGTAAGGAGCATGAGATTGCATGTTGGGCTGCCTTTAAACATGTGGGCAGAGGCTGTCAATATCGTTGTATATTTAATTAATAGAGGTCCTTCAGATCCTTTGGGTTATGGTATTCTAGACGAAGCATGGACAGGTAAAAAGGTGAGTTATTATTTTCTCAAAACCTTCAGATGTAAAGCATTTACACATGCAAATTCTGAAAATAGAACCAAACTAGATGCAAAATCAAAAAAGTGTATCTTTGTTGGATATGGCATTGATGAATTTGGTTATAGGCTTTGGGATGTTGAAAATCTAAAAATTGTGAGAAGTAGGGATGTTGTATTTGTATACACCTAAAAATGACATGACTCTACTTAAATAAATATTTTAAATATTTATTTCACCTTCATATTCCTCTATCAATAAATAAATAAATAAATAAATTTATTTGATTCATTTCCTCTTATTTAATTAAATAAATTATGTTTATTTAATTAATTTCATCTACAATCAAACTTTATTCTTCTAAGAATAATTAAATAATTTCAATTATTTAATTAAATCTTTCATTCTTTTAATTTAAATAAAATGCAAATTTATTTAAATTAAAATCTCTAAAAATAAAATATATTAAATATTTTATTTATTCTTCCAAATTATCTACAAGTAATTAAATAAATTTATTTATTCAATTATGCTTTTTTATCTTCTAAAAAATCTTTCTTGTCTTCTAAAAATAAATTCCTCTTGTCATACAAAAGCAAAAGTTGAGTTACAAAAGCAAAAGCAACTTTAAAGCAACTTTGCTCTTAAATTAGAAAAATATATTATAATTTAAAGAAAATAAAACTCATCCTCATCAAGAAAGCAGTTAACTCAACAAAGCTTCTTTTTAAATGACACATGTCCTTCTTCTATTCGCGCACATTCTCTCGACCATTCTCCTCCGTTGATCTTCTTACTTCTTCTTCACCATTGATCTTCTATCATCCAACTCTATAAATACAACCCTCTATCTCTTCATTTCATATCCATCATTCGAATAAACTTATGCTGCAGGAAATATAGCGTGCCATTGGCACCCCTACCACCATTATCACACTACTCATATCATCCATTCCATAGTGTGTTGAAGCTCATCTTCAATCACACCAAGTATCAGAGCCAACTTCACCTTGTCATCTTGAGGATTCGAAGTGAGAAAGCAAGCTTCCTGAGGGCCAATATTCATCTCATCAAGATCAAGAAAGAAAAGGCAAACAATGGAAGACGCAAGGTAAAAGGTTGTGGGTATCTTCTCTATTTTATTTTAAATCCTTTTTCCTTCATATTTCATTGGTGTTTAGGTTTTGTTATTAATTTGATTATCCCACATTTCACCCATCACATTTTAGCGTGGGGCCCTTGCCCCTGATCTAATCATAATATGAATTTTCTTAGTGACAAGTTCTGTACAGGTGTCATACAGATTGCTAACAGGTTCATCCGGCACATACACCCTCTGAGTTGGCACATTTACCTCTTGTCATGGCGCATACAGTCTTCTGGCGCAAATACTTTCTTGGTCTAATTATACCTAGATGCTTGTATTTTCTTACAACATTTCAAAAAGAGAAAAGCAACAAAAAGTGCCCAATGATGAAGCAAAGTACTTGCACTATCAAGATGACAATCCACATCCATTCCATATCCAGAAATCCATATCAACCATGCAATAAGAAAATCCTCCAGTATATCAAATGAAAGCCAATATTTCTTCATCTCTTTTCTTCCACTCATCTATATCATCTCTGTGTTGATTGAGTACATTTGGACATATCAAAAACATAGCATAGGCAACACATCATATCACATGAGATAGTCATTCACATGATTACACCATTTGCATACATAATAAAGTACATTAGATCATTTCCATACATTTCTAGGTCATCCACATACATTTGCATCCATATATCATATCAAAAGAAATTAAAAAAAAACATAGACAAATCCATATAGAGCTGCATAATCATACCCATTTCACATTTGCATCTACATATCAAATCTAAAAATCCATATAGTATGCATCACATAAACAAAGCATCATAAGATAGATTGCATCCATAGCATATAAACATAGAACACATGCATGTAGAACATCAGTAACTGCATCATCATATAAATCATCAAAACGTGTCCAAATGTACAATATGTCAAAACATCTATCCATCTCTCAGAGTCATATCATAAAAATGTATACAAAATACAACAAGATGGTGATACATGTCTCGGGGAAAAATAGTACATATATAGGCTATCTCAGCCATAAAAAAAATGTGTACATCAAAATTAAAAATTGGTACAAGTATCCAAGTCTAGCTAGCCCTGCTACCGTGGAGCACTGATCTCTACTTTGCCTTCTCCTTTGTCTCCCCCTGACTGTTGTGGGCCCCTCATTGATCCTACAGATCGAGACCCACCTACCCTATGTGATGCTGTCGACTGGCTCTTGAAGCTAGGCGTACGCTGGTCTGCTGACACTGCCCCATGATATAAACCTTTGTAATACTGAGCCTGAGCCTGCACTCTCGCAAGCTCACTCTGTACCTGGGCTAATTGTGTCTGTGCCTGCTGCACCTATGAAACCAGAAAGCTAGATGTACCATCTATACCCATAGCTGCCATGGCTGCATCTCTCTCTGCTCTCATCACTCACACGCTAGCCAAGGCTGCGTCTCTCTCTCAGGATAACTCTGATATCTGTCCGGCATCTGCCTCTCTCCGTGACTCCGCTGCTCTCAAGTGAGCCCTCAGATGCCTGATCTAAATCTGTAATGCCACAATGGCTTGCTGCTGTAAGTCAAGTTGTGGAGCCTGCCCTGCCTGTCCTGGTGCCACCTACTATGCTGGCACCTGTCCCTGCACTTGTTGTGGTGGCGACATCTACCTCTGTGGTGCCACCTGTTGCGCTGGCACCTGTACCTGTACCTGTCCTACAGCCTACGGCTGCACAACTGCCTACTAGCCTGAAGGTCTCTCCCCCGACCTCCTCCTCCATCTCGGTCTGCCACATCCTCCATCTCCTCCTCCTCCTCCATCTCCTCCATCATCTCCTTGACCTCCTCTCCCCCTCCTCCATCCCCCTCTCCTCCTAATAGCTGCACCCTCATCATCTGAATCCTCCTCGTCTATAGGAGGAGCCAAATCTCCAGGTCTTGAGTATCTAGGAAATGGATGAGCGACGAACCACTCCTCGTAATCTGGCGTCATGCCAGCAATCACTATATCCCTCCTCATGGACCAAGCCGCATGGGGAATTTGTTGAAAGTCTATCAAAGCCTCCTCATATGATGCCACGGGACCCCATCTATATCTCTTTGCATGGGTCCTCGCAAAATGTGCCTACCCTTGTGGCCTGCCCTGTACTCGGCCAAACTGTCTCTGTACCCTACTCACAATCTGTCACTCTAGTATATATCTCATCTTGCCAATGACCCACCGAGTCTAGAAGCAATACGGAAGCTCGTCCACCTCATCATCCCATACCTCGTAGTATAAATATGGGCACCAGATAACCTGATCTACATTGTCAAACACGTGTCTCCAATACTCGAGCTTCACCAGCTTGTGCTAGGAAATCACACCTGCATAGCCATAACTGTAGGGCTCACCCCTCTACCTGTGAAATAGACATATCATCCGTGTGATGGCTATGTGCTCCCATAACCAAAATTGCAAGAGAGACATACCTGCTGACAAACTGGCTCCTCTATGATACACTATCTGGTGCATATCTCTGTATAAGTGTGCTAGCATGCACACACCCCATGCATACTAAGTCCCATTGGTGATCATGCTCTCTAACACACTCCCCCAGCCAATCAGGAAGCCGTGTGACCTCCTATTGGGGCATACTACGCCACCGATCAATCCTGCCATTATCCCTGAGAAGTAGTCATAGCAGTCATGAATATCCTGCCACGAAATCACCTACTCTACAACTCTGGGTCATCAAATACCTGTCTACACTAAGCCAAGCCAGCGTCGCGCTATGACTCATACTCTACCAACTCTCCCTGGATAGGGAGGTACAGAATCCTGTACACATCCTCTAAGGTAATCATCATCTCCCCCGTTGGTAGATGGAATGTCCCATCCTCGTTGTGGAATCGCTCCACCGCTATAGTTAACATAGCACGGTTCGCGCGAACCTCCAGTATGAAGCAAATATGATAGAGACCTATAGCACCAAGTGTCTCGCAGTCCATCTCTGTTAGCATGTACCACTGCAACAACGGCAAAGGGAACTTCTCTCGTGACATAAGGGTATCCTGGATATCCTCCTGCAATTAGACAAAGCATAGCGTCAAAGAAAATCCATATCCCAGTAAACCTACTCAAAGCAATCAAACTATCCTATCATTGACTTAACATATCAAATTAATCAAAATAGCAAATCATCTCTTGACTAGATTCTCAGCAATCTCAAAGATCACTTATTAATTGACGCATCGATCAAGGTGCCAATTGGGTTAATTTCGTTAAGTCAACTAATTTTCCTAGTGCAAATGCACCAATCCATATCATATGCGCCGCTTCACCGTGAATGCACCGCCCTTTGACGTGTATGTGTTGTTCTGGCACATGCGCCGCTTATTATGTCACGTGCGCCATTCTGCAATGGATGTGCTAATTCAAAGCCTATATGCGCCAAACTATCATATGTGCCATAAGATATCTCAAATGTGCCATCTCACAGCACATGCGCCATTTCGGAGAGCATATTCATCGAACGACAATTCGGCGCATCTATCCTATCTTTTTTCCCTAAGCATTTATTGCCCTAATAAATAACTTTTTGCGAGTTTTGACGAACTACATACTGGTGGTCCTGCCTCGACTGGCCAATCAAACCGTCAGACTCGCTCAAACTGGTGCTCCTCGCGCGGAATATCCATCTCTTTGTCAGTTGCTCTAGCTCCCATCCTCTACTAAGCTCTCAAAGACCAATCAACTAAGGACAAGTGTGCAAATGAATAGAACTTGTGGACCCATCTCCTATATATAGCAAGTGAACCATAACTGACTATGTGACATTTATGGCTACTTCCCATGTTTGTTCCTCAGAACCATGTCCTATTTTTCTCCATCCTAACCTGCTTTGCACTTTCTTCTTTGTGAGATTGTCCGTCTCATGCCTTTTGCCTTCTTCCCATCCAATCTCTCAAGGGGGCATCTTGTCATTAAACTTGTACCAAGGGTAAACTGGGGCATGTATCACTGTCAAAAATTCTTATTCTTTGAAACAATGTGATAAAACACATTGCATCAAAGAAGGGCAAAATGTATACACCTAAAAATGACATGACTCTACTTAAATAAATATTTTAAATATTTATTTCACCTTCATATTCCTCTATCAATAAATAAATAAATTTATTTATTTATTTGATTCATTTCCTCCTATTTAATTAAATAAATTATGTTTATTTAATTAATTTCATCTACAATCAAACTTTATTCTTCTAAGAATAATTAAATAATTTCAAATATTTAATTAAATCTTTCATTCTTCTAAATTTAAATAAAATGCTAATTTATTTAAATTAAAATCTCTACAAAATATATATATTAAATATTTTATTTATTCTTCCAAATTATCTACAAGTAATTAAATAAATTTATTTATTCAATTATGTTTTTTTATCTTCTAAAAAATCTTTCTTATCTTCTAAAAATAAATTCCTCTTGTCATACAAAAGCAAAAGCTGAGTTACAAAAGCGAAAGCAACTTTAAAGCAACTTAGCTCTTAAATTAGAAAAATATATTCTAATTTAAAGAAAATAAAACTCATCCTCATCAAGAAACTAGTTAACTCAACAAAGCTTCTTTTTAAATGACACATGTCCTTCTTCTATTCGCGTACGTTCTCTCAAACATTCTCCTCCGTTGATCTTCTTACTTCTTCTCCACCATTGATCTTCTCTCATCCAACTCTATAAATACAACCCTCTATCTCTTCATTTCATATCCATCATTCAAGTAAACCTTTGCTGCAGGAAATATAGCGCGCCATTGGCACCCCTACCACCATTATCACACCACTCATATCATCCATTCCATAGTGTCTTGAAGCTCATCTTCAATCACACCAAGTATCAGAGCCAACTTCTCCTTGTCATCTTGAGGATTCGAAGCAAAGAAGCAAGCTTCTTGAGAGCCAATATTCATCTCATCAAGATCAAGAAAGAAAAGGCGAACAATGGAAGACGCAAGGTAAAAGGTTGTGGGTATCTTCTCTATTTTATTTTAAATCCTTTTTCCTTCATATTTCATTGGTGTTTGGGTTTTGTTATTAATTTGATTATCCCACATTTCACCCATCACAATATTCAATGAGAATGTGTTGTACAAAGATCAGTTGCAGTAGCATGAGAAGAAAGAAAAGGATTATGTGGTGTTAGATGTTACTCTAGATAGTGATGTTCCAGTGGTTCCTCATGCTCTGCAACAGCAATAGAAAATACCACAAACTCCATTGAATGTTAGACAGTCAACAAGGCTAAGTGACCTCTTGAAAGGTTTTCTCCCTCTTTATATTATATTTTGTTAACAAATGCTAGTGAACTAGAAGGGTATGATGAAGCTATGCAGGTGGATACAAAGGTTCAGTGGGCGCTCGCAATGAAAGAAGAAATGGACTCCTTGCTGAAAAATTAGACTTGGGAATTATGTAGGTTGTCTGCAGGTAAAAAGTCTTTACCAAACAAATGGATTTATAGGCTGAAAGAGGAAGATGGGGGTAAGAAAAGATTTAAAGTCAGGTTAGTTGTAAAAGGATTTGCATAGAAAAAGGGCATTGATTTTGATGAGATTTTCCTACCGTTGTTAAGATGACTTCTATTCGTACTACTTTAAGTATTATGGCTGCTAAAGATTTGCATTTAGAACAGCTAGATGTGAAAACTGTCTTTCTCCATGGTGATTTGGAGCAGGAGATATATATAGAAAAACCATAGGGATTTGAAGTCAAAGGTAAGGAGAAACTGGTGTGTAGATTGAATAAGAGTTTGTATGGCTGGAAACAAGCACCTCGGCAATGATATTTAAAATTTGATAGTTTTATAGCTAAGCAAGGCTACAGCCGGTGTAATTCTAACCATTGTGTTTATTTTAAGAGGTTGGATAATGACAGCTACATTATTTTATATTTATATGTTGATAACATGCTTGTAGCAGAGTCTAACATGGATCACATAAGAGAGCTAAAACAACAGTTAGCACAATCATTTTCTATGAAGGATTTGAGGGCAGCAAAATAAATCCTTGGTATGAAAATTTGCAGAGATAAAAAGAATGGGAAATTAACTCTATCTAAGGCTGATTATGTTGAAAATGTGTTGCAAAGATTCCATATGGAGAATGCAAAAGTTGTTAGCACACCTTTGCTCAGTCATTTGAAATTGATTAAGGAGATGTGTCCAAAGACACAAGAGGAGGAAGACAGAATGTCCAAAGTACCATATGCTTCAGCTGTAGTAAGCTTAATGTATGCCATGGTATGCACAAGACCAGATATTGCACATGTTGTAGGAGTTATAAGCAGGTATATGAGTAATTTCGGATTGGAGCATTAGAATGCGGTAAAATAGATTCTCAGGTATTTGAGAGGTACATCTAGTAAACACCTATGTTTTGGGGGCTCTAATACTGATTTAGCAGGTTATGTAGATTCAGATTTGGCAGGGGATATTGATACCAGGTGGAGTACTATAGGTTATGTCTTTACTGTATGTGGGACAACAGTGAGTTAGATCTCACGGTTGCAAAAGGTGGTTGCTTTATCCGCCACAGAGGCAGAGGATGTAGCTGCAACAGAGGCAAGCAAGGAGATGATATGGTTACAATCTTTCATGGAAGAATTGGGCAAACATGTCATGCACACATTTCCCATGTGGTCACAACACACAACACACGTGTCATGTCCACATTTGTCATGTGGTCATGACATGAAATACCAAAAACTTTTCCACGTATCCCTAGAAACTCCCTCGCACGCATCAGCATGCTTGGTGGCATACACACAAAGGCACATACAGGGCAATCGATCGGCGGGGTAATGCGAACACCTTCCGTAACCCTTGCGAGATATAAGCCTACTAGGGGGTTATGCGACGTGAGGAGCATTGCCAATAGGGTTAGAATCAATTTTGAAGCTAACCCTAAGTTTCCTAAGTGAAGTGGAGGGATTTTGACATGTGTTGAAATCTAAATCCCTAACACTATAGCTTAAATGGATTAAAATACAATTTCTTCTAACACATAATTACAATGCAAAATTTAAACATTAATTAAACGTATAAATAAAACACTTAAATTATTATTCTTATATCCCAAAAAAATCTGGCAGCATAATGCCTTATTGGCCTACATAGAAAATAATTTGAAAGGATTTCCTAGCTTAAACATTTACGAGAAAATTAAATTAAAATTTAAATACAATCCTAAGCATAAAGTTATCCTAACATTCCTTTTGATCAAAATGGAAATCAAATTGATTAATTATTTAAATGTATACCCTAAGGTTAACGACAGGATTAAATTCCACCCTTAAATTTAACCACTAACCATAAATAATTAAATAGATTTTCAATAATAAATTTTTTCTTAACAATAATTCCCACAAAAAAATCAAATATCAAAAGTGAAGGCCTAGGTTAATAATCTACCCACTAAAATAATAAACGTAGTGCTTTAATAAAAGTCCATATTACAAATCTATCAAAAAAATGAAATCATAAGCCCATTAAATAATTAAATATTAAATACCCTCCATTAAATTAATTATTGTCACAAAACACCATTTGCCTAGCCCGTTAGATTAAATAAAGTTAATTAGAATAACTATACCATAGAAGGCATTAAGTTAAAATAACAAAATCTAACACCTAAATTATTTTCTTAAAAGCACTAATTTAATTCTCCATAAAAAAAGTTTCCCTCAATACATAATAAACCACTAGTTAGAAAATAAAAGGCTAAAAAAAAAATCCTACCCACTTATAAACATAACAAGGTATGAGGAGTGAGAATTAAAAGTAAAATTTCCCTTAAAGCAATCAAAATAAAATCCCCACCAAACATTTCATTTAAAAATTATATCCCACTAGAGAAATAAAAGAGTATAGCACATCCACTCTCATAAAAATGACTCCAAAGGAATAATATTAATATTAAAATCAAGTTAAGAAAAGAGGATGAAGGAAAAAAATAACGTGCAAAGAAAATTAAAAGAAATTAAATCTATTTCCTATTTTTTCCTCAACATTTTCCTCTCAACCCTAAAAGCTTTCTATTATTTTTTATTTTTTATTTTTTTTTCATTTGCCCTAACCCTATTCTATTCTTTACTCGTTTTATTTTCTCATTCTTCTCTCTTTCTCTCTAGTTCTCTATTGTTTGCAGGTTTCAAATCGGACAGCCATGGAGGCTCAACCCAAGGGATAAGCACAGAGGCCCATTTTTTTTAAAACCCAGATGCTGGTAAAAATGAGATATATATATTAAGATGAAAGTGCAGGGTTGGGTGAAGAATGGCGGGGACGACCTAAGAAACAACAGTTAAGTTTTAGTTTGAGCGGCCAAAGGAGGCCACAGGGCACTAAGCGTCGATGGCCAAAGGCAATGGTGGGGTACAGTGGACGGAGGGGGGCTTTCAACCCCCCCTCCGCAGCAGTAATACAAGGCACCAAACAAAATGGGGGACTTCGCCCCCCCCCCCCTCCCCCCTTCAGCCCTCAAGAAAATCGAAACAAGCGGCGACCATGGCCGCCTCCGCCCAATGCCTTCTCTCAGTACTTTTTTTTATATTACAAAGGGTTGTAAAACCCTACATAAACTACTATGTTCTGTCTTTTTTATTATATATAATGGTTTTCTATCTTGCTTAAAATATATTTGAAATGTATCTATATATATAATCCCATTTTCTTAATAATAAACTTTAGTTTCAGGGTCATATATATATATATATATATATATATATATATATATATATATATATATAAATTCATTTCTAATTAAAAAATACATTTGTTGTCATACTAATTAAACCAAAAGTATGATATTCACAATTTGATAAAATAAATATATATTCCTATAGTTTTCACTAATCATTCATATGTCATTCTTTTTGCAGAATAATAGTCATAATATTTCCAACAGTAAGACATTTTAAACTTAAATTTCTTTTTTTTCTTTTCAAATAGTGAACTATATTTTGTAACAACAAGATGAAATGGTGTAAATTAAACAGATGTATTTAATTTATTTTTTGGAACCCATAACAAAGATAAAACAACAAACATATATATTTTGTTTTGAATACAAATACCCAAATAATACAGTCCCATTTTCTTTCTCCTAAACCTATGCAGTGCAAAAATATCAAAATGCATTTTCTTTCTTTTCAACCATTACAACAAATAAAACAACACTATAAAATGGAAGATAAATTGATTACATGAAGATAATTCTCAGTTTACAACACAACAAAAGAGAGCTCATCCTCTCATAATTAACAATTTTACAATGAGGCCTCTTGGCCAAGGCTTCAAAATAGCCATACAAATACAAAACACAACAAAATGAAACTCTTCCTCCAAGCTCCCATAGCTAAAACACCAACCTGCAATAAAAAAACACCAAAGAGAAACTTCAAGCCACCAAAATGCTCTCCAACATACCATAGATCTGAAAGAGAATCACCCCCGAGCTAGGAGGTCGATCCACACACAGGTGCACACCATAAACACAACATAACGTAAACACTCAAACATGAAGAACAACACCCACCAAGGTTTAACAACACAAAAATCATGAAAATGGATTTGAGGGTGTAGGAGAGTGGACTCTCTCTATTCAAGAGGTTCACTCCTACAAAACCAAATCTCATGATACTCCAAAACAAGGCCTCAAGCCTAAAACACCTTAATGAAAATATATCTTTCCAAGGCACTCATGCCATAAAAATAATCACCATACTTCTCCAAATTGCCCTCAAGGCCACAATATGCCAATACAAAGAGGGTGACCTCAAGGAGGTTCACTCCTCTCCTACCCCTCACATGAATGGACACACCAAGAATGGTAGTCTCATTCAAACACCCATAAAACAAATCCCAACAACACCAAACAAATGTAAACACACAAAGAAACTTCAACCACACATAGAAAATTAAATACATGGGAAAGGCTTCATGACTTGAAGCTTACCTATGATAGCCCAATAATGGAAGAAAAGTTGTAGAAGAGCTTTCCAACCTCCTAGTTCAAGCCTTCCTTCCAAGATCTCGAAAACTCACTCACTCTCCAAAAACACCTCCAAAATAGCTAAAACAAGTAAAGTAAGAGAATTCCCTTCCTCTCAAAGAGGAAGCAATATAGGCTTCATTCCAAAGCCTTGAGGAATGAAAAGGTGACACGTCACCTTCTCCTTCCTCCTCCCAATCCATTTGCAAGGATCATGGAATGTGGAGGTGACATGTGTCACTCTCCCATCCATCCAAGCCTTACTCTCTCCACATGTGTGAGAGCATCTTGGAGTGAATGGGCTTCCTTTTAGAGAATAGGGTAATGACATGTGTTATTCCTTATCCACTTGGAGTCCATCTTGAAAGATTCCACCTCTCCACCTTTGCTCTCACACATGTGTGAGAGCATTGGAAGTGGGTTTCTCACACTTGGGAGTATTGAAGACTCCCCAAGTATTCAAGGTGATGGGAATCCATGCCTTGGAAAGAGGAGTAGGTCATGTTTGAATGCATGACTCATCCACCACTCTATTTCAAATTTGAATTTCGTCACTTTACTTCAGGCTGAAGTTAAGGTGACTAGATAGAGGTTACCCTGGGGTTTGGCATGCTCAAATGGGCCCTAAACCCTAGGGGTATAACCTAGGATCAATTTTAACCCATAATAAACATCTCAGAAAGTAGAAAATCACATAAAATGACCATCAAAATAAAAGACACCAAGTGGTGTATATTAAATCACATATTTTTACAACACTTCAAGTAAGTAATGTAAAATAGGTAGAATTTAAATTAAATAATTAAAATGTAGATATTTACGAAAGTATCATATAATTCACACATGACCTTGGTTCCTCCTAGGACTAGATCGGTCTAACATGGGATTCACATAAGGGTGTGGGATGATCTCTGTTTTTTGTGGCATGGAAAATCACCTGCGCACTTGAACAAACAGATTAATCCAACATATACATCATAGCCGAAGCAAGGAAATGCATACACTCATGATGTCGCATAATCATCAAATCCTTAATAATCAATACATGATATCATCAATAAGATTTACTATCTACTGCATTTCTAATCAACAATTCAATATCAGGATTGCATAATAATTCATACTTTAATACTAACATCTAAATTCCATCAAAATCAAATGATCACATAACATTATAATTTCAATGAAATCTAACATGTAAACCATAATCAACATCAAAGCATAGTCTATCTAGTCTATTCATAGTATAGAAAATAAGTCCTGAAGGTTTGCAAAACGGGATCAACAGTCCCAAATCCAAATGTCATCAAAATGTAAGTGTGATATAAGCAAAATATATGAGTGAAATAAATAGGCCTCACATCCTCCCCCTAAGACTAAACTTCCTCTTGGAAGTCATCAAAGAGGTGAGGATAAAGTGCCCTCAATCTAGTTGCATCCTCCCATGTAGTTATGACCTAGTCATAGTAGTCCCACTGAAATCTGACATGGTCCAGCTCTCATCCTTGAAGGCCCAGCGTCTAACAAGCCAATATGCAAATTAGCTCCAAAGCCAACTGTTTGTTCACCTCTACTTGTAGTCTCAATAACAGAGGCCTGAAAGTCAACCTAATGGTTATCAACTGCTGCAAACATGCAATGGGATCTACCCACTTCTCCAACTATCTACTTAGATCCTCCAGCACGAAGCTGTCCCCTTGTTGTATATCCCTAAGGGCACTCTCTAGCTAAGTGCCCCACACCCCCACACACGTAGCAAGGTCCTCTGGTCTGAACCTGTCATGTCTGTGTCCTGCTAGACTGTTGTTGTCTAGGTCGACCCGTGGAACTCTTTGATCCTCTGAAGGACTACTGTGTCCTAGCTGGCCCCGCAGCTGGTGTCTATTATTGATGATCACTATGTAGACCCTGTTGATGTTTTTGTTGCTATGGAGCCTAGGAGGTAGCGATGCAGAACTAAAATTGCCCCTATTAGGTGGCTGGGGCCTACAAAATCCTTTCTCCCCATGATGGTTGCGATCCTGGAACTGCGGTCGTGTCTCGTGACTCTGTCTGTAAACCTCCTCTGCAATGAGCGCCTTCTTGGTGGCCTTGCTCATCTTCTATGGATCTGACATGCAAACAAGTCCTGCGATACTAGGATTAAGCCCTCTAATAAAATGACTAACTAGGAACTTCTCATCTTGTAAGTACTCAACATAATGCAATAGCTCCACAAACTTGCACTTATACTGTGCAACTGTAGAACCCATATGTTACAGATCGTGAAACTCATTAATCCTGCGCTGTCTAAAATGCTCTAAGAGATATCGAGTCCTATAGCGCTCTAAAAATGTATCCCAAGTGAGCGTGTCTAAAGAGAGGTAGTGCTTGCACTCGTCAGTGTGCCACCATGTTGCTACTGCATCACGCAGTAAGTGTACTGCAACTTGTGCCTTCGTGTAGCTCTCATAGGGGCGCAACATGAAGCACCTATCAAAACTAATGAGCCAGGCCTCAACCTCAACTCCCTCTACAGTACCGGCAAAAGTGGGTGGATTGAGTCTAAGTAAATCCCTGATAGGGTTCCCATGGTCTCTGTGTCCTCTGAAGGGTACATCCACCTCATCTCCTCATCCATAATCAAATGGCTTGTGGTAGATCTTCTCTATCCTCACCCCATCCTCGCGCCTTGCATGACGTGGAGGACTCCTACTGCGAGCTCTGTGCATGGAAGCAACATCCTCTGTTGTAGTGGCTGGTATCTCTACATGTGGCTCGACACGTGGCTCAATACACGGCTTAACACGTGGCTCAACATGCAGCTCCACACGTGACCCATCACGTGGCTCAACACGTGGCTTAGCTGCGGCCGGTGGTAATCTCTCTAGAACTGCTTGTAGCACCTGAAGAATCTGTGGTCCTAAGTCAGGTGCCTGCGGAGCCTGCCCTCGGCCGATGACTTGTTATGTATTTCAACGGACTCACTGGTGTGTGAGTGCACTCGCCTCAATCTCAGCGGCATCCTACATGAACAAGGTATTTACAAATTAATTAAAATTATGGAATAAATAATGTGCCCAAACAAGCCCAGTGTTTAAACTTGGGCTCTGATACCAAATGTCATACCCATATTTCCCATGTGGTCACAACACACAATACACGTGTCATGTCCACATTTGTCATGTGGTCATGACATGAAATACCAAAAAAAATTCTACGTATCCCTAGAAACCCCCTTGTACGCATCAGCGTGCTCGGTGCCACACGCACAAAGGTGCATATGGGTCAATCGATTGACGGGGTAATGCAAACACCTTTCGCAACCCCTGCGAGATGTAAGTCTACTAGAGGGTTATGTGACGCAAGGAGCATCATCAATAGGGTTAGAATCAATTTTGAAGCTAACCCTAATTTTCCTAAGTGAAGTGGAGGGATTTGTCAAAATCCAAATCCCTAACACTATAGCTTAAATGGATTAAAATATAATTTCTTCTAACACATAATTACAATGCAAAATTTAAACATTGATTAAATGCATAAATAAAACACTTAAATTATTATTCCTATATCCCAAAAAAATCTGGCAGCATAACGCCTTATTGACCTACATAGAAAATAATTTGAAAGGATTTCCTAACTTAAATATTTACGAGAAAATTAAATTAAAATTTAAATACAATCCTAAGCATAAAGTTATCCCAACATTCATTTTGATCAAAACAGAAATCAAATTGATTAATTATTTAAATGTATACCCTAAGGTTAATGACCGGATTAAATTCCACCCTTAAATTTAAACACTAACCATAAATAATTAAATAGGTTTTCAATAATAAAATTTTCCTTAACAATAATTCCCACAAAAAAAATCAAATATCAAAAGTGAAGGCCTAGGTTAATAATCTACCCACTAAAATAATAAACCTAACACTTTAATAAAAGTCCATATTACAAATTTATCAAAAAAATCAAATCATAAGCCCATTAAATAATTAAATATTAAATACGCCCCATTAAATTAATTATTGTCACAAAACATCATTTACCTAGCCCATTAGATTAAATAAAATTAATTAGAATAACTACATCATAGAAGGCATTAAATTAAAATAACAAAATCTAACACCTAAATTATTTTCCTAAAAGCACTAATTTAATTCCCCATAAAAAAATTTCTCTTAATAAATAATAAACCACTAGTTAGAAAATAAAAGGCTCCCAAAAAAAATATCCTACCCACTTATAAAGGAAAAAAACATGAGGAGAGAGAATTAAAAGCAAAATTTCCCTTAAAGCAATCAAAATAAAATCCCCACCAAACCTCTCATTTAAAAATTATATCCCAATAGAGAAATAAAGAAGTATAGCTTTTATAAAAATCAACATCCACTCTCAAAAGAATAACAAAGAATAACAAAAAATAACATTAATATTAAAATCAAGTTAAGAAAAGAGGACGAGAAAAAAAAATCACGTGGAAAGAAAATTAAAAGAAATTAAATTTATTTCTTATTTTCCCTCCACATTTTTCTCTCAACCCTAAAAGCTTTCTATTTTTTTTTTTCATTTCCCCTTACCCTATTCTATTCTTCACTCCTTGTTTTATTTTCTCATTCTTCTCTCCTTCACTCCGGTTCTCTATTATTTGTAGGTTTCAAATTGGACAGCCATGGAGGCTTAACCCAAGGGATAAGCACAGAGGCAAATTTTTTTAAAAACCCAGATGCTGGTAAAAACGAGATTTCTATTATTATATATATATATTGTTTCATGAGAATAAAATGTCATGATGGACGCCTGCATACATATATATATATATATATATATATATATATATATATATATATATATATATATATATATATATATATATATATATATATATATATATATATATTATTAAGATGAAAGTGCAGGGTTGGGTGAAGAATGGCAACGACGGCCCAAGAAATAGCAGTTAAGTTTTTGTTTGAGCAGCCGAAGGAGACCACAGGTCGCTAAGTGCTAACGGCCAAAGGCAATGGCGGGGTACAATGGGTGGGGGGTTTCGACCCCCCCTCCACAATAGTAATACAAGGCGCCAAACAATATGGGGGACTCCCCACCCCCTTCAGCCCTCAAGAAAATCAAAACAGGCGGCGACCCGCCCAATGCCTGCTCTAAGTCCTCTTTTTATATTACAAAGGGTTGTACTATGTGTTATGTCTTTTTTTTATATGATGGTTTTCTATCCTGCTTAAAATATATTTGAAATGTATAATATATATACCCTCATTTTATAAATAAAAGGAGAACCTAATATCAGTATTAAAATATATATGCCCCCATATGTGTGTGTGTGTGTGTGTGTGTGTGTGTGTGTGCATAAAATTATATTCATCATATATGGTATTCTGTCATAAATTACATTTCTAGTTTAAACAAAATACTCAGATAATTAATAGGAAGGGATTTTGAAAACATTAAGAGAATATATATATATTTTTCTAATTAAAAAATACATTTGTTGTCATACTAATTAAACCAAAAGTATGATATTCACATTTTGATAAAATACATATATATTCTTGTAGTTTTCACTAAGCATTCATATGTCATTCCTTTTGCAAAATAATAGTCATAATATTTTTTTTTTCAAACAGTGAACTATATTTTGTAACAGCAAGATGAAATGGTGTAAATTAAATAGATGCATTTCATTTCTTTTTTGGAACCCATAACAAAGATAAAACATCAAACATATATATTCTATTTTGAACACAAACACCGAAATAATACAATCCCATTTTCTTTCTCCTATACCTATGCAATGCAAAAATATCAAAATACATTTTCTTTCTTTTCAACCATTACAACAAATAAAACAACACTATAAAATGGAAGATAAATTGATTTCATCCTCTCATAATTAACAATTTTACAATGAGGCCTCTTGGCCAAGGCTTCAAAATAGCCATACAAATACAAAACACAACAAAATGAAACTCTTCCTCCAAGCTCCCATAGCTAAAACACCAACCTGCAATAAAAAAACACCAAAGAGAAACTCCAAGCCACCAAAATGCTCTCCACCCTACCATAGATCCGAAAGAGGATCACCCCTGAGCTAGGAGGTTGATCCACACATGGGTGCACACCACAAACACACATAACACAAACACTCAAACATGAAGAACAACACCCACCAAGGTTTAACAACACAAAATCCATGAAAATAGATTTGAGGGGGTAGGAGAGTAGACTCTCTCTACTCAAGAGGTTCACTCCTACAAAACTAAATCTCATGATACTCCAAAAGAAGGCCTCAAGCCTAAAACACCTCAATGAAAATATATATCTCTAAGGCACTCATGCCATAAAAATAATCACCATACTTCTCCAAATTGCCCTCAAGGCCACAATATGCCAATACAAAGAGGGTGACCTTGAAGAGGTTCACTCCTCTCCCACCCCTCACATGAATGGACACACCAAGAATGGTAGTCTCATTCAAACACCCATAAAAAAAATCCCAACAACACCAAACAAATACAAACACACAAAGAAACTTAACCATATATAGAAAATTAAATACATGGGAAAGGCTTCATGACTTGAAGCTTACCTATGATAGCCCAATAATGGAAGAAAAGTTGTAGAAGAGCTCTCCAACCTCCTCCTTCAAGCCTTCCTCCCAAGATCTCCAAAACTCACTCACTCTCCAAAAACACCTCCAAAATAGCAAAAACAAGTAAAAGAACCCCCTTCCTCTCTCAAAGAGGAAGTAATATAGGCTTCATTCCAAAGCCTTGAGGAATGAGAAGGTGACACATGTCACCTTCTCCTTCCTCCTCCCAATCCATTTGCAAGGATCATGGAATGTGGAGGTGACATGTGTCACTCTCCCATCCATCCAAGCCTTACTCTCTCCACATGTGCTCTCACACATGTGAGAGCAAAGGTGGAAAGGTGGAATCTCTCAAGATGGACTCCAAGAGGATAAGGAATGACACATGTCATTACCCTATTCTCTAAAAGGAAGCCCATTCACTCCAAGATGTTCTCACACATGTGTGAGAGCATTGGAGGTGAGTTTCTCACACTTGGGAGTCTTGAAGACTCCCCAAATCTTCAAGGTGATAGGAATCCATGCCTTGGAAAGAGGAGTGGGTCATGTTTGAATGCATGACTCATCCACCACTCCATTTCAAATTTGAATTTCGTCACTTTACTTCATGTTGAAGTTAAGGTGACTAGATAGAGGTTACCCTAGGGTTTGGCATGTTCAAATGGGGCCTAGATCCTAGGGGTATAACTTAGGATCAATTTTAACCCATAATAAACACCTTAGGAAGTAGAAAATCACATAAAATGACCGTCAAAATAAAAGACACCAAGTGGTGTACATTAAATCACATATTTTTACAACACTTCATGTAAATAATACAAAAGAGGTGGAACCTAAACTAAATAATTAAAATGCAGACATTTACGAAAGCATTATACAATTCATACATGACCTTGGTCCCTCCTGGGACTAGATCGGTCTAACACAGGATTCACATAAGGGTGTGGAATGATCTCTGATTTTTTGTGGCATGGAAAATCACCTGCGCACTTGAACAAACAGATTAATCCAACATATACATCATAGCCAAAGTAAGGAAATGCATACACTCACGATGTCGCATAATCACCAAATCCTCAATAATCAATACATGATATCATCAATAAGATTTACTATCTACTACATTTCTAATCAACAACTCAATATCAGGATTGCGTAATAATTTATACTTTAATACTAACATCTAAATTCCATCAAAATCAAATGATCACATAGCATTATGATTTCAATGAGATCTAACATGTAAAACATAATCAACATCAAAGCATAGTCTATCTAGTCCAATCATAGCATAGAAAATAAGTCCTGAAGGTCTGCAAAACGGGATCAACAGTTCCAAATCTAAATGTCATCAAAATGTTAGTGCGATATAAGCAAAATATAGGAGTGAAATAAATAGGCCTCACAAAACAATAGGCTAACAGTTATTTGTTTATGGACAGCTAGAGTGCTATATATCTTGCAAAGAATTATGCCTTGCATTCAAAGACCAAACACATACAGTTGAGGTATCACTTCATTCGATCGGTGTTGGAGGATGGATAGTTAAGGCTAGAAAAGATACATACAGATGAAAATCTAGTGGATATGTTTATGAAGGTAGTGACAAGGGAGAATCTGAGCTCCTCTTTAGCTTCGATTAGTCTTCAAGACTGAAAACAATAAAAACTTCTCTCGCTGTTATTATATATGTGTACTTTCATTCCTCTGTTTAATCTTTATTTGCATTTAATTGATATCTTCTGCATGCAATTCCTAACAATGTCACCCATCCAACCCCACTTGGATGGTCCTTATTCCATGAGCTTGTTGATTACGCTTGATCTCAGCACAATACACTCGCTATGCATATTATCCAAGCATCACACTTTCACTCAAATCATCACCTACCAAATCAACTTCAACCACAACTCATAGCCTATATATCTCTCCTCTTATCCTTTGATTTATCCTAATCATCCATTGATTCCTACCTTACGGATGCATCCTTCCTACAATAGGTAGAATCCCCAATCTACACCCACCTTGGCAAGAGATATAATGGTTGTCAGTTTGGTCAGTTATTCTTTCGGTTATTGATTTTATCTTTTGTTATATTCTCAGATTATTTCAAAACTATCTTGACCTTACTATATCATGGTACGTGGTGAAAGATCTAGAATGGGGCATGGTCATTACTTTCGTATGTTATTTTTGTGGGATGTTCTCATTACTCCAATTTAGTATTCATATCTTGTGAATAGCAGGGTTGGTTCTCACATATTAGTCCCCTTTTGAATCTAAGATTCCTCATACCTTTTGTGTACTAAGAGCTTATGCTATGGATCCCCTTGTTCTTCTAGGGAAGATTGTACTATCTTGGGCATGTATGGGATCATCCTCTTGTTTGTCGAGTCATGTCCAATGCATGGGTTACCTTGTCACCTTGGTTCCTCATACCCTGATGCATAACATCTCATGCTATATCAACATCAGTGCTCATAATTGTTTACAGACTTTCCAACACATTCTAACATCCCCTTTGTCCATACATCCTACATATACATCCCTATTACCATTTCTTGTCCCATATGTTGCTCCAAGTTTCATCGAAACAAACTTCATTTCCCCCACCTACCTATTCATTTTGACCATCTATTTCCCCTTCTAGACTACACCTCATGACCATTTTTAGGCACTTAGTATCATGATTGACAAATCAAACCATCCATCCATGACACATTCTCTTTCATTATCCATTCCATTATCATTTATTCATTATCTATTCATTTACATTCCATTATCATTTTTCCATTACTCATTTTCCATACCATTATCATTTTTTATATCATTATCATCCATAATATATGTTTTTTAATCTGAGCATGTATTCAAACCATTATCTATTTGTATTTCATTATCATTTGTCCATTTGCATTCCATTTCATTATCTTTAGTAATCCATTTTAACACTAAGTCCATTTTATTCCATTTATCCATTGTATTGTATGAGTCTATTATCATTGATAGTCAGTTCATTAGTTCATTTCATTATCATAATCTACATCATTAGTCCATTACATTACCATTAGTCCATTAGGCATACCATTTCATTATCATTTTACATTCAGTTCATCCACATAATTTATCCATTTGTTTATCCATCCATTTGCATTTATTTACTCTCATATCCACTATACTATATGTACATCATACATCTATCTCATTACCATTAGTACATTATCCATATAACCATATCAAACATCCATACATGTCAAAAATCATGTCACACATACATACATTTATAATCCACACCATAATCCATTTCAACACGAACATGCATAAATAATATATCTATCATGATCCATGTCATACATCACCAAACCATACATCTTAAATCATGTCAAAAATCATGCCATTCATAACATCCATATATATATCATACATTTATCCTGCATATCACATACATCAATAGTCATATCATACATCTATGATGCACATCCTACACCATGTCATCTTGCATCACACATACATCATCAATCAAATCATACATCATACATATCATATCACCCTGCATACCAATCATCCATCATACATCAAAAACATCCATAACCTACATGTCAGTACATCACAAAGTACAACATCCTAGTTCACATCATAATCCATAAACACAGATAAATAAAGTCCATCCACACAGTTCATAACATTACAAGTCCCATCTCATATATATACATCAAAAATGATCATGATACATCAAGTCTTGAGGACCTATTAAAAATACATATATATAATCAAAATTGGGAGTCAACAGCCCCTAGGTGGAATTATCTAGCACTGATACCCCTAACTAGGATGGCCCTACATCTCTCTGTGGGGGTGGACCCAAGACTTGCTGACCTTCTTATCCAGGTATTGGTCCCTACCCAAGTACTGGTGCCTATACCGAAGGTGGTTGCTACACTGATCGCTCTAACTGTCCCATCCTCCTCAAACCTGATGCCCCAGACCAACTCCTGTAACTCTCCCTTTGGCCTACCGACACCAGGCACTTATAAGCATCCTATAATGTTGCACCTCTCTACTAACCTCATAGGCTTTTCGCTGCACTGATCAAACCATATTCGCCATCCCTAGCCCTAAGCTTGTCGTGTCTGATCACACTCTTGTTGGTATCTTTGTGCCTATGCATGTGCTTATGCATGTGCTAGTAGCGCCAACAACTGTACTAACTGGACCTATAGTTGGGCAATCTACCCATCACCCTGTGCATTTGCCAGTTGCCCTTGTAGCTACGCTACCTATCCCTGAAGCTATTGTACCAGTTCCTACAGCCTTGTCACCTCTACTACTCCATCTCCTCCCCCTCCATCTCCCCCAACTCTTCCATCACCCTCCTCCTTCACATACATCTCAACAATCTCTATGTCCTCCTCCTCCTCTCTATCATCTCCATCATCTTCTCTTGCCACGACTGCTTGGCCTATCGACGTTGTTAGTCAAACTAGCCTCTACTATGCCCACCACTGATCATATAATGTTGTGGTACTTGCATCTGCAACCTTCACCCTCACATCCCATTCTCTCTCTCTCCCTTGAAGCCCATCAAACTCTACTATCACCGCTTGTGGGTCAAGAGGTGGACCCCATTGTGGTGCCTCTGCATGAATCCGTGCAAATACTACATGCTCCTGCGGCACATCCTAGGTCAACCCAAACTATCAGGCCACCTGATTTGGAATGTATCTGTCTATAATTAAAGCTTTGTCTATCCCATAAGGTATCATGGTTGTGTAACATATCCTAGTTGTATCACATCCTCAGACCATGTCTCACACTCCCTCCATGGCCTCCAGATGACCAACTGATCATCATTGATCATCATCCTCCAGCAGCTAAGATCCCCCAACCTATGGTACTAAAGCACCCTGCCATAGGCATAAACATAAGGACAACGACTTATTCAATCCCTCACTATCACCACCCTAGTGATGGTGATATGCTCCTAGGCCCAGATGTGCAACAACATAACTCCACACCCCAAGCTGGAAAATTATCTGTACACTACATCCATATCATGGTATAGGTGCGCTAGTACTCACGACCCCACATAAAGACCACTCAATCCCTCATCATTCTCAATAAAACTATCCCCACCCCACTAGAAATCCCCTTGACCGCCTATCAGGTACCAGCATCCCTACAATCAACACTGCCATGATAAGGGAAGCCTATACAATCTACCCATCGCATCGGCGTAGATCATCTCCATCCTCCCCACGTCGTATGGCATCACCTCAAGGGCAAACACCTCATCCACAAACTGAGCTCCTCATCCATGGTCGTACACCACCCTCTTCCTATGTATAAGGATCCACAAGATCTACGTCCTCCAATGTAATAGTCATCTCTCCTGTGGGAAACAAGAAAGAACAACATTTTGTCTGCCATCTCTCCACTAGGGTTGTCATAATTTGTTGAACACAAGGAATATTGAGAGGGAGGTGAATCAGTGTTCTATAAAACCATTTCTTCACATGCTCTTTAACCCATTTACTAAATTCAATAACATGAAAAATAAATAAGCAGAAGAAAAATAGGAAAAACCATGGTGAGTGTTAGCTCACAATGTATTATAATATCAAAACCGAATTATAGAAAGGCTCACTGCCCAAGGACTCACTATCCAAAGAAGTGCTCACTCCAATAGGCTCATTGCCATAAAGAAAAGAAGATAGAGAAAAGGTGGTTCACTGCCAAGAAAGAATTGTTACAAATGCATCTACTGAATGCTGGAATACAATTCCAATGATAGCTCAAAATACAATTTCAAAGCTCTTCATTGTAAATGCTCTGTTTCTCTAACATGTTAACATATACTATGTTCTTCAGTCCTCTGCACCCCTACTGCACTTTTTGGATCACAAAAATCATCTTAGATCACATATGTATTAACTTCGCAATTCCTTCCATACCTCCAACATCGAAATCCATCAAGTATTTATATCCGCAACAAGATCTAACTCAAAATTGGGTCGGTTTGCCAGACATGAAACATGTACACAAAAAGTTATACTTTGTCAGCTTAAATTCTCTACACAAAAAGTTATGTGGACCAATGAAATCCTTCAAGAACCTTCATATAGGTATGGACCTATTATAGAACCACTTAGAATGGTGATCCAAACAATATATCTTTATCACATATCGATCCAACTTGTATGTTGGCTTCACCCTTAAGTATATACTTAACCAAATATACTGTCATACCACAACTTCTAATGCAGACCACACAGGACTCCAAATTTTGTACCAAACATTCATTACACATCACCCAACATACCCTTAGAACCGCAAGTCATAATATTCTTATGGGGCAAAATGCGGATCTCTGAACTGTTGTCTTTGTCACTGTGAAACATTGTCAATCTAAGTGTCGATACTTAGGAGCTTGTAGATGATTATCTGGTAAACCTCAAACTCTACAAATCTAGAATTAGATACTCCTAACATGTGTTTACAACACCTTCAAACCTCAAATTGAAACAACCAATAGCAGAGGAATGCAGACTGAAATACTCAGGCATTCATAACTGAACATAATTGAACTCTGGTAATCCAGACTTAAGTAATTCAAGGTATAGCTTCCAGAGATTGCTAGGACATGAAACTTGGAATATAATATCATTAAACAACCATGTGCAACATATCAGAACTGCATACCAAAGTTTGCATCTTCGGAGGAATACCAACCAATTTTATGTCACTAGATCAGTAAGGTGTCAACACTTGGTCAATTTGACTAAGTCATTCTTTTCGGACCAAAAATGTTGTACACAATTTGTCTCAGGACTTGTTCCCAATCATATCTAACTATTTCCATCAATGACAACATCATATCACAATCATACCAGTAGTGTCTCTTAACCATGTTGCCAACAATCTCCCCCTTTGGCATTGATGGCAACACTTAGTGAAAAATGCTCTTACTGCTCCCCCTTACTATGTACACTTTGTTTTTCTATTTTTCTTCTTCCCTTTAGGTATTTAGTCATTTTTCACTGGTTCTTCTTCTCCCTCTTTAGCACCAATGGAAAAGGTATATGTACAAGTGAAAAAATTGTATCAAAATTTCAAAACTGATATACTTGGCTGCATATGTACAAGAAAATCTGAATTACCTTATGTTTTTGCTGGGAGGATGTGTTGAATGTCAGGAACACTGAGAGGGAGAGGTGAATCAGTGTTCTCAAAATATTTTGATGCACTTTAACTTTCAACCATTTTTCAAAATTAATTACACAAGGGCATAACATGCATATGAACAGCAACCATAAAACATGACACATAGACACCAAGATTTTTACGTGGAAAACCCAAAATGAAAAAAACCACAGAGAGGATTAGCTCTCAAATATATATTGCAATCTTTACAAATAATGATGTTCATGCTTGGTCACTCCGCGGGCCTGGAACATGCTAGCTCACTGCCATGAAGTACAACTAAGTTTAGCAGGGTTACTGCCTCAACCCTAAACCTAGCAAGATTACAATAAGGGATGTCAAACCCTAAGGGTTATTAAACCCTAATGGAGGCTCGCTGCTAGGATCACTTCCTTGATGAAGAAAGGTCACTTTCAAACCAAATTGCACATGAAAACTGAATACTGCAAAAAGCATCTATCACTATGCCAAGGTACAGTCATTTATCAACTAAATTCTGAATCCCAAGTCTTCATCACTACTGATCTTTTAACTCTGCTATGCTACTTAGATACTCGCATCACATACCCACACTCAAACACCTCACAACTGAAACTCATCACCTTTATATATCTGCATCAT
Source organism: Cunninghamia lanceolata (assembly GCA_027924645.1). Taxonomy (NCBI): domain Eukaryota; kingdom Viridiplantae; phylum Streptophyta; class Pinopsida; order Cupressales; family Cupressaceae; genus Cunninghamia; species Cunninghamia lanceolata. The sequence continues at coordinate 21,334,331 of BSBN01000237.1, read as the reverse complement.
GATTTGATCCACAATCAGGTCGGCATCCAAGAGATAAAATGTGTACATAGAAAGATGTGGCTTGTCGGCTTAATCTAATGCACTATATATTATGTTGACCCAAAAACTTTTCCCAAACATGTTCATATAGGTCAGCTCTAATCATTCAATCACTTAGATAGATCCTTCAAACATTATCTTTTCTCTGCACAATGATTTATCATACTAGTCGGCTTGTTCCTCAAGAGCATGCTTAACAGGTTCATCTATTGACTTACAAATTTTACTACAAATCTTAGAGCACCTCCAAAATCATATCAAGGACTCTTCATACATTCCCAAACTTACCCTCAGAACCATAAGGCATGATATCATCTTGCGGACCATCAGAACTCAGACTCTATCTCTGTCAAGCTCTGTCAAACACTATGCCGATACTTAGTAGCTTGAAACTATCTTTCCAGTGGACTTTAGATCTCCCAATTCTAGAATTAGACACTTCATATAAGTGTTTACAACACCTCAAAACCTCATAACAAAATGCTCACCTGCGAAGGAATGCGGACCACTGCACTATACCCTGTTCACTATTCCTGCTATATCTTTGCTTACCCAGACTTAGCCATTTCTTCAAGGTGACTTCCAAAGGAATTCAAGACTTAATCTCTAGATTATGACCCCACCAAACAATTACTAACATCATACCTAAACCGTATTACCAAATCATCATTTACGGAAGCATACTATCCAACTTACTGTCCTCTACTCTATGCATATCCATACTTAGCCATTTCTTCCATCCGAACCTGAAATTTGATGTGATCTTCTGGAGTTGTGTCTCCCTGTCATGCTAAAGAGATCTCTGAGCCTTGTTTCCATCAATGACAACATACAAGTCCATACCAGAGCAGTGTCTCTTGCCAACAATATCCTCCTTTGGCATTGATGGCAACACTTAGTGAAAAATGCTTGACTACTCCCCCTTACTATATACACTTCATTCTCCTACTCCCCCTGAGATGTTTATCCATTTTTCATTGATCTTCTCTTCCTTTGACATCAATGGGAAAGGGTATGATCAGGAACCAAAAATTTGTCAAAACTTCAAAAAAATTATATACTCTATTGCATATTTACAAGTGCAGTGTTCAACTTAATTTTACATGTGCTAAACGATGTCATTGAACATGTTCTTTACTTGAGCCCGTTCACCATCCCAACTTTTCTTGGCATTATCTAAAATTTGAATATGACCACTAATTAGAAAAACTATAGTTCTTGCCTTTTGTAAATCTGATGGTGAGGCAATCTGTCCAGCAAGCTGTGCTTCAGCCACAAGCTTAGTCATTGAATCTAGTTTCAGACTGATCAGTCTTCTTAATTTTCCCATTCTGCTCTTTATTTGATACTTTTGATTTATTAAACTATTCAAGTCATTGTGGATGTTAGTGACTTGAGCTTCCTTGTTGTTGGTTGATTCATGTACTAAATCAAAATTCTTAGAAATATCCATCAGTTTTTCTTCTAATTCCTTGATCTTTTCGTCTATCTTCTTTGTAACTTTTGGACATGATAGACAAAATTTATATTCATCACCAGCTTCTACAATAGCACTCTAAATATTCTGTATTCCATTTTCTATTTGAGTCTTATCATGGGCTATCAACTTTGTCAACTCATCAAGCCTTTTCTCATTAAACTCTTGTCTAACTTTTTTTCAGCAGATTTTTCAAGAGATTCAAAGTGTTTACTTACAGAATGAATTAGTCCCTTGAGTTGACAAGTGGCAGACAGAGAGGTGTCCTTTTGGTAAGTTGGCACCAATTTTTTCAAAATGTTGGATGCATCATTTATGAGTTCACTACCCTCAATATGAGACTTCAACATTTCCTCTTGAGCCTTTGCCTAAACAATTGTAACCCACTTAAGCTTCTGTGCTGGTGACATTGTGTCCAGGTTTATTGGACCATGTAGAAAATATGGCTCATCCAAAGCTTGTTTTCTTTTCTCCAACAATTCTTTTGCAAACTCTGTAGTATCTCTTGTTGTGATAAAGACTTCTTCTTTGTGGCTTTGCTCTGGATCATCTCGATCCATATTAGTATCCTCCTCTTCTTTTGGTGGATGAATTTCATGACTTGTTCTTCCTTAATCTTCTCCTTGTTAGTGTCATCCTCAGCATGATGTACTGGAGAGGGTCTTATTTTAGAATCATCAGCAAGTACTTCTTCCTACTCAGTCACTTTGTGATCTTTATCTAATTCTTGCTCCAGGTTTACCTCTAGAACAGGTGTACCATTTCCACCATTTGTTGCTACATTGTCATGAGTGGTAGGAATATTGTATTTCCTTAATGTTTCCAAAGTGATTTCTTCTATCTCCTTGACCACTTTATCAATTTCTCCCAACGTCAACAAGTTCATCCTTGTTTTGGTTCTGAATTTCTCTTTAGTTTCCTTAGAGAACAGATTTTCTTCTTCCAAAGTAATTTTAGGACACAATCTTGTCAAAACATGTTGTCTTAGCTCAATATCGTTAGCTCTAGTAGTCTCCCTTCTGATGCTCAGAATATTTGCTAGGCTTTTCAGAATTTCAAAGATGATCTCAATGAGGGCTCTATTGAAAATGTTTAGATATTTCACAATGGCTTCTTCCAAACTTCTTTCATCAACATCACTATATCCATCATAGTATTCAATCATGGGTTTAAATTCCCATCCATGATGACAACTTTTATTACAACTGCAAGTGGTGGAGGCTTTTCCTTTTTCTGTCTTTTGCTAGATTTATCCTTTCTGGAGGGCTTTTCTTTACTGCTTCTGGAGGCTTTGATAGCCTCAGCTTTCATCTTCTTGACCTCTTCATCTAACTTTGTTTCTTCATCATCCTTTTCACCTACACTAACATATAGTTTTCTTCCCTTCATCTTTTTCCTCTTCATGTCTTTGACAGGGAATTCTTTTGATGTTTTCTCCAGGTTTATTGAAGTTGTGGCGCCAGAGGAGGTGGCAGAGCTCCTGGTAGTCCTCTAAACTTTTTTTGGTTGGTCCTGCTTTGACTGAGATTCCTCTGGAATCTGTACTGGATCATCCTTTTTCTTCTCTTCTACTGCTTTCTCTCCTTTTTCCCTTACCTCTTTCAGTTTTTCCTTGGTGATGCCATATCTTGTAGCGATCTCTTCCACCTCTTTTATGACTTTTCTAGTTGATTCGGGTTTTCTGAATTCAACATGAAGTTTCATGGATAGCTCTTCATAAGTTCCAAAGCTTTCTTCCCTTTCATCCTTGGGTTTTCTCAACATGTGTTGAGCGTAGCTCTCTAATATTTGCCCATCTACTTCATAGCCCATCGGCATTACCCAAACAGTCCTAGGTTCAACAGCTTCCATTAGGCATTGATCTTTTATAACCATGAAACAGATGGTATCCTTGTACTTCTCAACAATTTTCCTAGGAATTCTTTCTCTATACTACATCATGCTTTGGAAATTTTTGAAGTACCCCCATAGGGCTATATTTTGCTCATTAACACTTTCAATGCTATTTAGATGGTTTCTAATTTGAACAGCTAATAGTTTACTGCTTAGCCAGATCAAATTCTTCATGTTTGGTAGCTCATTCAAATAAAAGAATAAATAGATGACCAATGTACCATATTTGAAGGGTTAATTTTTGCTCTCCTTTGTCTTTCTTAAATTTTCCATTAATTGATTTAGTAGCAGCTCACATAAGTCATAATCAGCATTCTCCTTTATCATTTGATAGGCAGTATAGATTGTTATCCCTGAAACAAAGTTCTCTCAGTTGGAGAAATAGATCTTGTAATCCAAAACCATTGAGGCAAATCTCACATCATGATCTGTGATATCATTGATAGTTAGTGCCCTGTTATCAAATTTTACTCCAGTGGCCTTTGTAACAGTTTGATTCTTCACAGCCTTCAGCACTTGGGCACACCTCCGGTGGAACTTAATCTTGTCACTGCCTTAATTGCTTCCTTAGTGATTTTGAAAGGCTGCCCTGACCACATGAATTTGTCGTGAATTCGGCTCAAGATGTATCTTACCCATTCATCCTCCGCAAATGTAGGAAAATCCACATATTGAATAAATTTCTTTTCCTTTAGGTTTTTGTATTCTTCCTTGAGGTCAAACTGATCATCAGTTAGATGTTTGAGATATAAATCTGATAGGTAAATGTCATTATGTTCTTCTAGGGCAACATGAATATATTCCCTAACATCCTCAACATACAGAACTCCGTAAGGTATTCCTTAGAATGCATCCATTGAATCAACTTCAGCTGCTTTGTGGGGATGTTTCTTGAATTTGGGTCGAGGACACTCAGTAATATCTATAACTTGTGGAGTCTCCATAGAAAAGATTCAATAGACTCACAATGAGGGTTTCTATAGTAAATACCTCGATACACCGAAATTGAGTTTTCCTCACCTGAATCGTTCAGAGTTCTTTGAATCCCACCTTGAAATCTTGCTTTAATCTCTATCTGACATATGGAAACTTGAATGCAAAGTGAATTAGAAGGCAAATGGCTTGCTTTTTATCTTCTGTAATTGACCTAATCATTATTAAATGCTCACTCCCAAAAAGCTATCAAAACCCTTCACTATAGAACACATTCGATTAAGATTGCTCCGCAATATGCCGCATTGACCCTTTTGCTTCTATTTTTTCTTCGAAGAGCTTTGTCACATCAAATTCCATCATACATCTCCGTGCATGATTCTAGCACCCACTTTCTAGCTGGGGGTTTTGAATTTTCAACACTACTCCCCCTAACCTAGAGCTTCCAATTTACCTCTCGTAGGAAGTATCTGCATCAGATTCTAGTGCAGATCTATCCTCTTCTTTAATTACTTTTTTCTTGATCCATACGTTGTCTATTTCCTTTTTGGTTTCAACCGGATCAACTTTCTCTTTTCCCTTATCATTTCTCTGCTATGTTTTCCTTTCTTCATAATAGTAATTTCTCTTCACATTCTTGCTTCTGCAAAATCTTGCAATATGTCCAGATTTGTTGCAATTGAAGCACGCCACATTCTTTTGACCTTGGTTCCTTTTATTGATTGGATTTGATCTACATTGATTAGCCATATGTCCAAATCTATTACATGCAAAACACTTTCCATTGAATGATTGATTGTTCCTTATATTTTGAAAAACATCTCTTACCAAACTTTTGCATTCATTTGATCTGTGTCCCATTTTATAGTATGCATTGCACCTAATAGAATTGTGACCCACTTTACTTCTACACACAACTGCTCTATGACCAATTTTATTACAATTGAAACACTGACCAGAGAATGATGGAACATTTTGATTTATTCTTCTCCTACACTGAGTAGCCTTATGACCAAACTTATTACATGAATTACAATAACCATTGAAAGATGGGTACCTTTGAGCATTTGTTTGTCTGACTAGAGGTCTTCTAGGTCTTCTTCTTTGATTTCTAAACTGGTTTCCTGTGTTTAGCTTTAATTCAGTGTTTTTTGACTAGATTTTGAACTTTCCCCTTTCTCAAATCCCAAGATCCTTGTTTATCATTGGCACTCTTCTAACTAGCAATCATTTCATCAAGCTTTGTAGTACTTATCTTGAATTTTTCTTTAAAGCTTCTGGCCTTTTCTAGATCTATTTTTAGACTTACAATTTCTTTTTCAAGTTTTGCACAATCTTCTGATCATTCTTCACAATCAGATTCAGATCATCTTATGCTCTTATTCTTTCTATAACTTCTACTTCTAGTTCATTCAGGGCTTCATTTGCTGATATCAATTGATCATTAACATATTTGTATTTGTCTTTGAATTTCTTAACTTGCTCTTTTAGCTTTGAGATGCATTCATCAACTTGTTACAAATTTTATTTCAGATCCCTAACTTTTGCTTTAGAATTTTCAAGATCCATAAGAGTCGCTTCTAGCTGCTTGTTGCTTTCATAATTTCCAAATCTTCTTGTTGCCATGATTACACTATCCCAGATCTTCCTTAAGTTGTTAGACTTTTTCCAAGGAACCTTGCTCTAATACCAATTGTTGAATGTCAGGAACACTGAGAGGGAGGTGAATCAATGTTCTAAAAATCCTTTGATGCACTTTAACTTTCAACCATTTTCCAAACTTAATTACACAAGGGCATAACATGCATATGAACAGTAACCATAAAAACATGACACATAGACACCAAGATTTTTACGTGGAAAACCCAAAATGGGAAAAACCACGGAGAGGATTAGCTCTCAAATATATATTGTAATCTTTACAAATAATCATGTTCAGGCTTGGTCACTCCACGGGCCTAGAACATGCTTGCTCACTACCATGAAGTACAACTAAGTTTAGCAGGCTCACTGCCTCAACCCTAAACCTAGCAAGATTACAATAAGGGTTGTTAAACCCTAATGGAGGCTCACTGCTAGGCTCACTATCTTGATGAAGAAAGGTTACTTTCAAAGAAAATTGCACATGAAAACTGAATACTGTAAAAAGCATATGTCACTATGCCAGGGTGCAGTCATTTATCAACTGAATTCTGAATCCCAAGTCTTCATCGCTGCTGATCTTTTAACTTTGCTCTGCTACTCACATACTCACATCACATACCCATACTCACACACCTCACAACTGAAACTCATTGCCTTTATATGTCTACATCATAATTTGATCCACAATCAGGTTAGCATCCAAGAGATAAAACGTGTACATATAAAGATGTGGCTTGTCGGCTTAATCTAATGCACTATATATTATACGGACCCAAAACCTTTTCCCAAACGTGTTCATATAGGTCGGCTCTAATCATTCAATCACTTAGATAGATCCTTCAAACATTATCTCTTCTCCGCACAATGATTTATCATACTAGTCTACATGTTCCTCAAGAGCATGCTTAACAGGTTCATCTGCTGACTTACAACTTTTATTGTTGATCTTAGAGCACCTCCAAAATCATATCAAGGACTCTTCATACATTCCCAAACTTACCCTCAAAACCACAAGGCCTGATATCATCTTGCTGAGAAATGCAGACCATCAGAACTCAGACTCTATCTCTATCAAGCTTTGTCAAACTCTATGTCAATACTTAGTAGCTTGCAACTATCTTTTTGGTGGACTTCAGATCTCCCAATTCTAGAATTAGACACTTCATATAAGTGTTTACAACGCCTCATAACAAAATGCTCACCTGCGGAGGAATACGGACCACTGCACTATACCCTGTTCATTGTTCCTACTATATCTTTGCTTACCCGGACTTAGACATTTCTTCAAGGTGACTTCCGAAGGAAGTCAAGACTTAATCTCTGGAGTATGACACCACCAAATAATTACTAACATCATAATTGAACTACATTACCAGATCATCATCTGCGGAAGCCTACTATCCAACTTACTATCCTCTACTCTGTGCATATCCATACTTAGCCATTTCTTCCATCTGGACCTGAAATCTGATGTGATCTTCAAGAGTTGTCTCCATGTCATGCTGAAGAGATATTTGAGCCTTGTTTCCATCAATGACAAGATACAAGTCCATACCGGAGTAGTGTCTCTTGCCAACATGATGTTTAAGTATAGTTTCTTCAACTATGCCACATCGTCATCCCACCTGACTTTTGCATCATTCAAAATCAATATGTGTTCATTTATCTGTGACACTAGCTCTTCTGCCTTCTTTGTGGTAGCAGGGACCTTAGTGATTTGTTTGGTATGTTCTGCTACTACTACTAATCTGGCCATAGAAGCAATTCTGAAGCTTATGATCTCTTGACGCTGGCCCATTCTGTGTTTGATGACCTCCTTCTGGGTCTGCAACTTGTGAATGGCAGAATGAGTGTTTTCCATTTCAGCTCTTTGAGACCCAATTGCATCTTTTACTAGGTCATAGCTCTTGGATATCTCCATGATTTTGACTTCTAGTCCATTTTTCTTCTCTTTAATATCCTTTGTCTTTTCTAGCCAAGTGAGGCAGAACTAATAGATCTCACTTGCTTTGTTGATGGCGGTCTGAGAAAACTCAGTACTCTTGTCCAACATAACTTTGTCTTCAGAGATTTTCATGTTCATCTCTATTAACCTTTTGGCATCTATCTCATCTCTTACCTTTTTCTCTGCATCTTTCTCAAGAGATTCAAAATGATCATTGAGAGACCCCATCAGCTTCTTTACTTGAGAAGCCAGACTCAAGGAGGTATCTCTCTTTACTCCAGGCATTAGCTTTTCAAAGATTAAGGAGGCATCCTCAAAAAGCTCATTATCCTCTATATGGGTTTTCAACATTTCCTCTTGAGTAGTGGCTTGAATGATTGTGCCAAGCCTTAACTTTTGAATGGGGGACATGGAGGCAAGGTTGATAGGACCTTGTAGGAGTTCCAGAGCAGATAATATTTGGGCTTCTTTTTGCTTCTCAAGGAACTCTCTCAGGGATTTAGCAGTCTCTCTCCTTTCTTATCCATGAGATACTTCAGCTTCTTCTCTTTCCAGAGCTCAGCCTTGACCGGGTTCTTGTTCACTTACCTTTTTTTCCGAAGCAAGCTGATCATTAACTTATTCATTCTGATCTTCTTGTTTTTCTGAATCTACTTCTTCAACGACTGCCTCTGCTCTCTCAGGACTTTTCTCTTTCTCATGTTCTTTCATTTCTTCATCTCTTTTTGAGCTTACCGGAGGAGTTGTCTCTATTTGATTCAAGCCCTATTCTAAGTTGACTTCCGAAAGGGAAGTATCATCATCAACATTCGGTTCTTCCTTGTCATAAATTGTTGGGATGTTAAGCTCTCTTAGGACATCAAGAGTTACTTTTTCTGTGTCCTCTACCAATTTCTGTATGTCTCTAGACATTAAAACGTTAGTCCTTGTCTTTATCTCAAACTTTTTCCCAAGTATCTTGGTGACCTTGTTTTTCTCTTCAATAGTTATATCCGGTTACAGCTTTATTACTGCATGTTCTCTTAACTCTAAATCTTTTGCTATTGTTGCTTCCTTTCTAGTAGACATAATACTACCCAAGCTATCTAGTAGGTCGGTGATTACCTCAAGGAGGGCTTTGTTAAAAATGTCCAAAAATTTGACCACTATAGTTTCAATGATGTTTTTGTCTGCATCATTGTACTCATCATATAGTTCTACTATTAGCTTAAGATTGCCATGAGCTGCCATAGCATTTAGAGTATCTTCTAAAGTTATTGTGGCCTTTATTTCTTTGGGCTCTATTTTCCTTGATTTTTTCTTGCTTATGCCCTTACCGGAGGGCTTGTCTTGTTTGCTCCTAGAGACTTCACTAGCCTTAGTCTTCATTTTCTTTATTTCTTCATTTGTTTCAGTCTCCTCTTCATCAACTCCAACACTCACATACATCCTTTTGCCCTTGGTTTTCTTTCTTTTATGCCCTTCATCAATGGACTTTTTGTAGGTGCTTCCACACTCATTGAAGGAGTGGGACTGGAGGACTTAGATTTCGTTTTAGTAGAGGTTGAACCTCTTGTTCTCCTCTTTGGTGCAGTGGGCTCTTCTTATTTCTTCTCAAGCTCTTCCAGAGCCTTTTCCTATTCATCTTGCTTCTTTTCTCTAGCAACCCTTTCTGCTACTGACCTTGTTCTTGTTTCTACAATTTGTTAGTTAGTGTACCCCTTTCTCTGGGCATATTCCTCTGCCATTTTCCTATCCTTTAAAATTTTAGGCTTCCTCAATTCAACATGCATCTTGACTGAGATTTCCTCATAAGTGTCAAATCTTTCCTCAATGGTGTCCCTGGGCTTGCTCAACATGAGCTCAGCTGAGCCAATCAACACATATTCAGTTACTTCATACCCCATAGGAGGGACCCATACTGTCCTTGGCTCTACAGCTACCATTATACACTGATCTTTATCCACAATAAAGCATATGTCATCTTTGTATTTCTTGACTACTGATCTAGGTATTCTTGCCCTAGATTGCATGGCCTTTTGAAAGTTTTTGAAATAGCCCCACAGGGCTGCATTTTGTGCATCATGACTGCCTATGCTATTCAAGTGATTCCTAATTTGTATGGCAACTGGTTTGTTATCAAACCAAATCAAATTGTTCATTCCTGGTAGTTCTTTTAAGAAGTAGAAGAATAGGCAAATAATCAAGGTACTGTATTTGAATGGATATTTTAACTCTTTGGTCTTCTTCAAGTTTTCCATCAACTGTTGCCGGAGCAACTCATAGAGGTCATAGTCAACATTCTTCTTGACCATCTCATATGCAGTGTGGATGGCGGTACTGGAGACAGAGTTTTCTAGGTTGGTAAAATATATTTTATATGTAACCACCATTGATGCAAATTTCACTACATGGTCTCTAATGGAGTTCACAGTCAATGCCCTTTTGTCAAATTGAGCACTGGTTTCCTCCATTACGGTGTTATTCTTCATAGCCTTCAGTACAGGCACATTTCCAGTGGAGTTCAATCCTATTACCACCCTTATTGCTTCCTTTGTAATCATGAAGGGTTCTTCAAGCCACTGAAATTCATCATGAATCCTCCTAAGCACATACCAAACCCATGTGTCCTCTACAAGCATTTGGAAGTCTATATATTGTATGAATTTCTTCTCTACCAACACCTTGTATTCTTCCTTCAATTCAAAATCATCACCACTCAAATGTTTCAGGTATAGATCTATAAGTTGTCTACCACAATGTTCTTCTAGGGCAACATGAATCTATGCCCTAATGTCTTCCTCATGCATTATGCCATACAACACTTCTGAAAATGCACCATCAGGGTCAAATTTCATTGATTTGAAAGGGTGTTTCTTAAATTTTAGATGGGGCCTTTCTGTGATATCTATTACTTGTGGTGTCCCCATTTTTCTGAAATAATTCAAATAATTTTCATAGAGAAGTTTCAACTGTAAATACCTCTTTTCACCAGATTAGGGTTCCTTCACTTTGAGTCACTGAAAATCACTGAAGTTTCTTAGGGTTTCGCTTCTGATCTCCATGGATACTTGAAAACTTGAATGCAAAGTGATTAATTCTTTGAATGCGAACCTTTTATTCTTTATTTACCAAAACCTAATTGCCAGAAATGCCACTTTCCAAAAATCTATCAAACACTTTACTGTCAAGCATAGTCGATCAAAGTTGCTTCCACAATGCACCACATTAGACCTTTTTCTGCCGATAAATTTTTCAAAAGATTCATCAAATAGATCATTAACTAATATTCTCATGTTGGATCTCAGCATCAACTATTTGGCTAGGGGATCAAGATTTTCAATAAAAGCTCTCCTTGATCCAGAGCTCCCAATTTACTTCCCAGAGGAAATATCTACACCAGAGGCTGGTGTAGATCCATCCTTGACCTCATTTACATTCTTCTTAATCCATATTTTGCTCATTTCCTTCTTGGTTTCTACCAGATCAACTTTGTTCTTTCCTTTGTCTTCCCTCTATTCTATTGATTGGATTAATTCTTGATCTGCATTAGTTAGCCATATGCCCAAATCTATTGCATGTAAAGCATTTTCCATTGAAAGATTGAGTATTCCTTCCATTGTTGAAACCATTCCTTATATGACTTCTACATTCATTTTCTCTATGACCAATTCTCTTGCAATTGAAACATTGACCAGAGAATGATGGAACATTTTGATTCATTCTTCTCCTACACTAAGTAGCTTTATGACCAAACTTATTGCAATTAAAATAATAGCCATTGAAAGATTGGTACCTTTAAGCATTTGGTTGCCTGACTGGAGGTCTTCTAGGTCTATTTTTCTGATTCTGAACCAGGTTGCCTTTGTCTTTCTTCATCTTAGTACTGACTTGTCCTAATTTAGAACTTTCTCCTCTTTCAAATCCCAAACCTTTCTTATCATCTTGATGTTTATGACTATCAATCAACTCATCAAGCTTTGCATAGCTTATTTTGAACTTTTCTTTGTAACTATTAGCTATTTCTAGATCGTGTTTCAAAATCACAACATCTTTTGCCAGCTTTTCACATTCCTCAGAATTGCCTTTCACAACTTGATTTAAATGCTCCTCAACCTTTTCTTTTTCTTCAATTAGCAATGATAAACTATTTAGGGTTTCATTTGTTACTTTCAATTGTTCACTTAGCTCTTTGCTCATGTCCTTGGATTTCTTGACTTGCCCCCTTAGCTTCAGGATGTATTCATCATCTTCCTTGACATTCTCCTTCAAATCCCAGATATCTGCTTCATACTTATCAAGGTCTTCAAGAGAAACTTTCAGTTCTTCATTCCTAACATATATGCAATCATCAATTATAACACTCCCTGGATGGATTGCTTCTAGAGGAGTAGGATATCTTCAGGTTGCCATGTGTTCACTCTCCTAGATCTTCCTCAAGCTGTTAGACTTCTTCCAAGGAACCTTGCTCTAATACCAATTGTTGAACACAAGGAATACTAAGAGGGGGGTGAATCAATATTCTATAAAACCATTCCTTCACATGCTCTTTAACCCATTTACTAAATTCAATAACATGAAAGCAAAATAAATATAAGAAAAGCAACCATAAAGTCATAACACATAGACACCAATTTTTTTACGTGGAAAACCCAAAAGGGAAAAACCACGGTGAGTGTTAGCTCATAATGTATTATAATATCAAAACCAGATTACAGACAGGCTCACTACCTTAGGGCTCACTGCCCAAGGACTCACTGTCCAAAGAAGTGGTCACTGCAATAGGCTCACTGTCATAAAGAAAAGAAGATAGAGAAAAGGTGGCTCACTGCCAAAAAAGAACTGTTACAAATGCATCTATGGAATGCTGGAATACAGTTCCAATGATAGCTCAAAATAGAGTTTCAAATCTCTTCATCCTGAATGCTCTATTTCTTTGCCCTCTTCACATATATTGTGTTCTTCAGTCCTCTACACCCCTACTGCACTTTTCAGATCACAAAAATCATCTTAGATCGCATATGTATTAACTTAGCAATTCCTTCCATACCTCCAACATCAAAATCCATCAAGTATTTATATCTGCAACAAGATCTAACTCAAAACTGGATCAACTTTCCAGACATGAAACATGTACACAAAAAGTTATACTTTGTTGGCTTGAATTCTCTACACAGAAAGTTATGCGGACCAATGCAATCCTTCAAGAACCTTCATATAGGTATGGACCTATTATAGACTCTACAAATCTGGAATTAAGTACTCCTAACATGTGTTTACAACACCTTCAAACTGCAAATTGAAACAACCAATAGCGAAGGAATGTGGACTAAAATACTTAGGCATTCATAATTGAACATAAATAAACTCTGGTAATTCAGACTTAAGTAATTCAAGGTATAGCTTTTGGAGATTGGTAGGACATGAAACTTGGAATATATTATCATTAAACAACCATGTGCAACATATCAGAACCGCATACCAAAGTCTATATCTACAAAGGAATACCAACCAATTTTTTGTCACTAGCTCATTAAGGTGTCAACACTTAGTCAATTTGACTAAGTCATTCTTTCTAGACCAAAAATTTTGTATATAATTTGTCTTAGGACTTGTTCCTAATCATATCTAACTATTGCCATCAATGACAACACCATATCACAATCATACCAACAGTTTCTCTTAACCATGTTGCCAACAATCATCATCTTCTTATGTGCTCGGATCACTGCCATATCTACGATAAACCTCAACCCCATCGGCCTTAGAAAAAAATCAATCTGTGGTATCTAACTGGTCCCACAGTAGACATGTCAGTGGCCATCACTCCCATGACTGTAGCACATCCTCATCATCCTACACATGTGTCAAAAACACCTCATTAGGTTCTCTTTTCATTCTGGACACTAAACCCTAGCGCCTAGGCACTAATCCCTTTTCAATGCTAAACCATTCATTTTAGGTGCTAATCCCTAGGTCTGGACGCTAACTGCCAGACCTGGCGCTATTCTACCCTAGGCATTGAATCCACCATTTTTAGTGCTAAATCATCCCCTCTTTTAACTAAACCTAGGCCTCTACGTGCTAATTACCAGAGTATGCATCGATTCTCAGTGCTAAACTATCATTTTCAATGCTAAACTTTATATTCTTAGCGCTAAACCATGACCTCCTACCCTGTCCGTCTATGCTAACCCACGTTATTTTGGCACTAATTTCCAGACTAGGTGCTAAACCCCAGTCAGGGTGCTAATCCCTTTCGTCAGGGCTAAAAGCGACCCCTAGGTGCTAAAACACCTACTCAAGCACCTAACATCTACCATCTTCCCCCAAGCATTTATTGCGCCTAACTAACCTAAAACCCAAATCACCATGCATCGTCAAGGCACTCACTAGGTCTCCATTTGTTGTAGGTCACAGATACTCCCTCACCTGCTCTGCACGATGCTCCTCTCATGGAATCTATGTCATCTCATCTCAAGTTGCTCTCTTTTCTCTAATCAAGGGTTTACACTTAGCAATAAGACAAACGAGGAGAATGGGCCCCCATCCCTTATATGTAGCCCCAAAAACCCTAATTTCTTCCTCTAAACCCTAAATTCCACCCCTTGACCCCATTTTCATCCCCCAACCCTATCCTATACTCCTCATCCATCCTTTATTCCACTATTCTCTACCCATCTAGCCCTTCTTCCTCTTTCGAGACATCGCTGAAAAATATATTGTTTTTCCGTCGATTTCTCAAGGGGGCATCACCTCACTATCCTTTCTCCTCTCGACATTCAACTGGGGCATGCACATTATTGAAATATTCTTTGATACCCCATAAACCCCTAACAGTAATGATGTCACATCAAAGAGGGGAAAATGTAGACACCTGAAAATGGTCACAACCACCTTCATCTATTTTCCACATTCTAAACCTAATAATTCCCACTATTCTGCCTAACACAAATGTTAAATAAATAATTTATGATTATTTAATTAATATTTCCATATCTTTCCGCCATTGCCAAAAAATCAATTTCTTCTACTATAGTTTAAAAAACCTAATATTTTAGAAGACTGTAGTTTATATACACTCCCAAAAATTAAAATATTCCTATTTCTTTAATTCCCTATTTTGTGTACTTTTGATTACTTTTAGTAATCATCATTATTTTCCTCTTAATCATGTCCACATGGGTTAATTAAAATTAACCTACAATTACATCTCCCCATGTTTCTAGAAGTCCACTTGTCATTCGATGTACATGCATGTACATAACAAGTGGTACTTTGGAAGTATGGGTGAATCTTCCAAAAAGAGTCCATTTGTCCTATTTTCTTCTCATCCACTTCATGGAATTTTAAATTCCATATGGCACTATTCATCTAATTTTAAATTACACTTGTCCTCTCCTCCAAATTTTAGATTCCTCACAAAATCCAAACCATACCTTTTCATAAACGAAGCCTTACATGTCATACACCTACCCAATCCTAGCCATCCATCCATTCAACCATCTAATTTCATCCATTGATCTTCCCTTGAATCTTGGAGCATCCTTCTCATCCAACTCTCTCATGACACTTGTCCAATTCTCCTTGCTTGAGGATGCTCACTCAATATGAGCCCTTGATCCTTCAATTCAATCCTAGCCCTCCATCCTCACCTACAAAAATCTATAAATTGAGCTCTCCCCATCCATTTCCAAGAAGCAATTAGAATGCAATGAAGGTCTACCTCATTGAGCACTCACATTTAGCAATTAGCATATAGCTTAGCACATCATAGGACAAATCAAGAGAATTGCATAGTGATAGGGTGCAAATTTAGTTTAAAGTTTGTGTTTTTCTCTTTAGTATTATTGTGAGCTTGCAAGGATTTGTAATATGAATAGGTTAGATAGATTCTAGTTTGTTTAGGATAGTTCACACCTTCTTGTACATAGATCTAAAAGCCATAATTTTACCATCATTTCTATTCACAACACTACTATTGATGACCAAATGCTTAAAATTCTCCCTTCCCCTCCACATACTACTAAAAATATTAAATCCAAATAGATTCACAGTAAATTTGCCAAACATTAAGTCATGAGGGTGAAGAGTATCACAATCTTTACCTATCCTTGGTTTAGACAATTTTATATTATGTCTCACCAAAAATTTATGACGCTCATGCCCATCAGTAGCCTTCACAATCCACTTAACAACCAGTGTAACTCCTTGCATTCTTAGATTCTTCAACCCCAATCCCCTTGGATTTAGGGAGACAACATCAACCCCAGTTTTAAACATGTCTTTTTATTACCTCTATCGTCTGACCAAAGAAAGTCCCTTAGAATCTTTTGCATTTTATGAAACTGAACACTCCCAAATAGACAGGCAGAGGAATAGTATATAGAACAAGAGGCCAAGACTTTTTGAGTCATTTGAACCCTCCTAGCTAGGGACAGCAAATGCGTCTGCCATTTTTAGTGCTTCTTTTCTACCTTATGGAACATCCACTCCTACACATGATTTTCAAAGATGGTTCAACTAAGAATGAAATACCCAAGTATTTGACTATGGTATTCAGACCAACCCATTGCCACTTCTCATCTTTTAACCAATCAGGAGGTTCCATTTTCCAATTGAGAATAGTAGATTTACAATAAAAAAATTAGCCCTAGAGGCTCTACAGAAGATTTCAAATCTTTCAATCACATTTCTAAAATTATCCTTATCCATTTTGACAAATAGAGAAATGTCATCTGCAAAATATGCATTCAACAATATATTCTTGTTGGGAAGGATAATACCTTTGATGGGATGTGTCATGCCCACATTTTCCTTGTGGTCACAACACACATCACACGTGTCATAGCCACATCTGTTATGTGGTTATGACACGAGATATGAAAAACTTTTCTCACACTGTCCTAAAAACCCCCTCGCATGCGTAAGCATGCTCGGTGGTGTTCTCTCATGGCGAAAACACTACAGTTTTCGGTGGGATATAAGTACAATTGCGTGCAACCAGACGCAAGCAGACCAACAAAAGGATCTCTACGACGCTGCTAACGTCATTGCAAGAGTGAGCTTACCAAAGTTCCTAAATCTAAATCTCGGCAAATTCTGGCAGCATAACGCCTTACGGCGTTAGTGGGAATTACTCAGCACTCTTTTACGCACGTAGTTCGCTGATAGATTAACAACTTCCCACGACGCCTTGTTCCGACTAAACTGACTAGTGATCTCCCTATTTAGTCAATTTTCAGCAAGGCACGGTTGTCTGTCTCCTCTCTTGTTTCCTGAAACATACTCCTCCTACGACTTAGCATTCTCAACAAGGCGGTTTGTTTGCTCTCTCTTCCCTTTTCTCTGGGTCTTAATTTTGATTGTATTTTTGTCGCGCTCACCTTAACTATTTCTGTGATAATTTAGTTTGTTTATATTTTGGTCTCTCTCTCTTTCATTTTCTATGCTTTCTTTATGTGTATCCGGTCCTTTCTTCATGATTTACGTCAATCAGGGTTATCACTGCATCTATTGTTGATATTAAACCTAACTTCCGGATGGTCTAGGTCACATAGGCTGGTTTACTACTTCGTTGGACTCGGTCTCCTAATCTTCTCCGATCTAGGTTCCTCTTCTACGTATGTATTAATTAATCTTGTTCCTAAGCAGATTTAGCGGAAGGGTCCGTCAACTTAGTTCTCTTATCCCATTTGGGAAATGTCGCGCATTTTCTCCTCTGTGTTTTCCAATGTTAGTTTTTCTTCTTCTGACTCTCTTACAGGTTTACTTATGAGGACGTTTACTACAGTTGAGATTAAAATGGCCACATGGAATGTCTGTGATGGCTTCTTAAGTTTATGTCCAGTGATCTTTTAAGCAAGGTGTCGTGTAATTTTCCTCTTCATTTTCCGGGTGATTGAAATTACGTTGATAGTTGAAACTTCCGAGAAACTCTTTCCGGAGTCATACCGTATATTCCTTTATGCTCTCTTTAACTTATAATTTTATTTTCTCTTAATTATAATTACTGTTGTTATTATTACTAATAATTAATCTTAATATTCTTATTGTAAATCATATACCATTGTTAATAGATGTAGGAGGCTCTCCTCTTTATAAAACCCTGATCATGGAAACATAACTTCTTTGGTTGTTGTGTTCAACACTTAATAAAAACTAACTGTGAAAATATTTTTTTTTTGTTTTATTTTTGTATATCCATGTGTCACATTTTATCAAGATTTTAAACGAGGGCCCAATAAAATGGCTCATCAAACTACTCCTATATATATATTTTAATGTACATGTAGTTGACGAAATTGTTCTTTTAATTTGTTTAACAAACTCCACGTAATCCCTTATATATATATATATATATATATATATTAATTATTTCATTTTATATTGCTATATACATAGACATATATAGTATCTATATATGTCTATATATATGGCAACTTAATGTATTTCATTTCCAAATTGACCAACTTATATGTTAGGGCCAAAAGCCCTAACATTTTTTTTTTTGTTTTGTTGAATGCAGATAGAAGCATGGAGCGGCGGCGGATTTCGCAGAGGGGACTGTGCGTGGGGTGGAGGGTGCTAAAGGGGAGCCCGAAGGCGTTATCGGCGGCGGGCTCGGCTCAGTGGCCGCGAGGGAGGTGGAGGGTCAGATTTTCAACTTTTTATAGTCAACAGAAAACTCTTTCCACAAACTTTGTTGTGATATCAAAGATTTTTCCAGATTTTGTCATTTTAATAGTGTTTTGCTAGTTGGAAGCTAGATGTACTATTTGAACAAGTTGGCAGTGCATAACTTGTGCATATGGAGTTAGATTTTGGATTTCTTATACAGTTAGTTTTTATTAAGTGTTGAACACAACAACCAAAGAAGTTATGTTTCCATGATCAGGGTTTTATAAAGAGGAGAGCCTCCTACATCTATTAACAATGGTATATGATTTACAATAAGAATATTAAGATTAATTATTAGTAATAATAACAACAGTAATTATAATTAAGAGAAAATAAAATTATAAGTTAAAGAGAGCATAAAGGAATATACGGTATGACTCCGGAAAGAGTTTCTCGGAAGTTTCAACTATCAACGTAATTTCAATCACCCGGAAAATGAAGAGGAAAATTACACGACACCTTGCTTAAAAGATCACTGGAAATAAACTTAAGAAGCCATCACAGACATTCCATGTGGCCATTTTAATCTCAACTGTAGTAAACGTCCTCATAAGTAAACCTGTAAGAGAGTCAGAAGAAGAAAAACTAACATTGGAAAACACAGAGGAGAAAATGCGCGACATTTCCCAAATGGGATAAGAGAACTAAGTTGACGGACCCTTCCGCTAAATCTGCTTAGGAACAAGATTAATTAATACATACGTAGAAGAGGAACCTAGATCGGAGAAGATTAGGAGACCGAGTCCAGCGAAGTAGTAAACCAGCCTATGTGACCTAGACCATCCGGAAGTTAGGTTTAATATCAACAATAGATGCAGTGATAACCCTGATTGACGTAAATCATGAAGAAAGGACCGGATACACATAAAGAAAGCATAGAAAATGAAAGAGAGAGAGACCGAAATATAAACAAACTAAATTATCACAGAAATAGTTAAGGTGAGCGCGATAAAAATATTAAGATTAATTATTAGTAATAATAACAACAGTAATTATAATTAAGAGAAAATAAAATTATAAGTTAAAGAGAGCATAAAGGAATATACGGTATGACTCCGGAAAGAGTTTCTCAGAAGTTTCAACTATCAACGTAATTTCAATCACCTGGAAAATGAAGAGGAAAATTACACGACACCTTGCTTAAAAGATCACTGGACGCCCCTCCCCACATCCCCTACCTCCATTAACTCCCACGGAGCCCCGCGGCCCTGCAACTTCCGCCCCCCTTATGCTTCGCGGCCACGCAGACCCTCTCCGCCGCTGAAGCCCCTTTGGTGCCTGCCAGTGGTCACTGCGACCACTGCCTCCGACCCTCCACCTCCCTCGCGGCCACTGAGCCGAGCCCGCCGCCGATAATGCCTTCAGCCTCCCCTTTAGCACCCTCCACCCCACGCACAGTCCCCTCTGCGAAATCCGCCGCCGCTCCATGCTTCTATCTGCATTCAACAAAACAAAAAAAAAATGTTAGGGCTTTTGGCCCTAACATATAAGTTGGTCAATTTGGAAATGAAATACATTAAGTTGCCATATATATAGACATATATAGATACTATATATGTCTATGTATATAGCAATATAAAATGAAATAATTAATATATATATTTATATATATTGATCTATGTTCCATTTTCATAAAACATTTAAGTTTCTCAAATTAACAAACAGAAATATATACATACTAGATTTCCTCTAATCTTTACAAATTAACTGAAAACATTAGTTATGGAGAATAAACTTAAACATTTAACAACTGGCTTTTCCCTTATAGCAATGGACTATAAAACTAACATTTCAACTAGTTAAGCAGTTCTAATCTTACAATTACATAAACAAACTCAGATTAGATTGCAAATAAGAAATGAACTCTTCCTTTCATTAACATATTAAACACAATTTTAAAAGGTTTACAAAACAACATGACTTGAAAACCACATTCATATTATAGAAAGGTTAATTCTTCCACTACACATAGCAAGAGAATCAATTTTAAACCATGGATACAACAACTAACTTCCCAGATATGAACAATATACAACTGATAGCTTGTGACAACCAAGTAAAAGTCCATCAATAACAAGATCAGGGAGGTGATTTCCTTCACTCCCAGGGTAACAATAAATTAGAACAATATCAAGAGAGGTGCTCTCTCTTCAACTCTCATGAAATGAACCTGGCCTAATTCTCATGACAAAGAAGAATAACTGTTTCGTCACAAATATAACTCGTCCCAAGCCAACCAGAAGCTCCAAGAGAAAACCTGCGTATCAAAGACAAACAAAGAAGAAAACACCACTCATCTAGCTCTCCTCCCTTCCGTAGACCCGCAAGTGGGTCACCCCCGAGCTAGGGAGACCATACTCACACCTGGGTAACTCAAGCACTCCACTTCACAACAGTAACAACAATCCCAAAGCACACAAACACCCGTGGGTAATTTACACAACACAGAAACTCAACTACAGTGAGTTTCATAAGGGGCAGGAGAGTGGACACACTCGACTCCAGAGTGTCACCCTGACAAATAAGTTAACCAATACAATTTCTCTTGGTCTCAAACCAAGTTTGATCACAAATTTTTAAGAAATCTGTATATGACTCTCAAGTCAAAGATACAGACATAGATACATGCCCTCAAGGCTTTCAACATCCCAAAAGATGGAAACAGGTATGCACCCGAGGAGGATCTCTCCTCCCCTACCCCAAACTTGATGAGCATTTCTCCCAAGTGGGAGAAGCTCTGTCAAACAACCCGACAACAAACCCCACAAAAAACAAATCTAAACACAAATTCACACACTTAACATACACATTCAGCTATACGAAACAATGGTAAAAATCAAACCAACCTTGCAAAGCCCTCCTAGAATGAAGCTGTTGCTGAGCCCACAGAGTTTTCTTCCAACCTTAGCCACCAACTCCCTCTCCCTTCTCTCTCCTGCAAGCTAACTTTTCTATTTTTGGTAAAGCAAAATGAAAGTTTTCCCCAAAATTCAACTAACTCCCTCTCCTCCCAAAATTGGAAACAAATAACCCCATTTCTTTTCAGTTTCGAGGAATGGGGAGGTGACACTTGTCACCTCCTCACCCTTCCCCAAAACCACTATTCTGTTCTGGTGGCTTATGTCACTCACCCATCCCTAGAGTACTCCTTATCCCTTTCCTCCTGTCATTTCTCTTTCGCATGGGAGAAATAAAAGGAGTTAAAGGAGTAAAAGACAGGTGACCCATGCCTCTTCTTCCCTCCTTCACATGGGTGGCCCCACTTCACATGGGGGAATCTCACTAATGGAGAAGGTGACTTCAAGTCAATCCTTCAATAATGGATGGCATCTCTTACCTTGGGGATTGTAGAGGGGATGGGTTGGGTGTTGGTACAACCCATCATGTCCCCTCCATACCTCCAATTTTCGCCACTTAACTTCAGGGGGAAGTTAAGATGACTAGATGGAGGTTACTCAAGGGTTACCCATGCCAAATGGGCCCCTGGACCCATGGGGTATAACCCAGGGTCAACTTTAACTCATACAAGACACCCCTGGTCAAGGTAAAGCACAAGAAAAGGCCTCATAAATTTAAATAAAATAAGGAAATTCAATTTCAATCCTTTTTACAACACAAATTATAAAATAATGTTACATGAGGGTAGCCTAACCCACTCGACCATACGAAAGACCACATTACATCATTACATCAAACACAAAGAGATCTTGGTTCCTCGTGGAACCAGATCGGCTTAACAGGGAATAACAAATAACAAGGTGCGGAATGATCTCTGAAATCTGTGGTTCGATTAGTAATTCCTGCACACTAAATTACAAGATCAGTAACCACATAAAATCATCATAGCTGAAGCAACTTAAAAGCATGCATTATCATGACATAGGACTAATTAACATAAATGAAATCATATTACAATTTTCCATCATCACCTAATTAATTTTTCTGAAATGTAAACTTATCCAAACATCACCCAATTAGTTTTTCCGAAATCATAATAAAGTTTAATAGTTTGACAATTCCGGGAACTACTATCCCACAAATATAAAAAGTAATAATAACAGTAATGCAAATAGTCATAACAACAGAAGTAAAAAGGGCGGTCCTCACAGGATGAACAATCAAATCAATTCTCAGTAAGTAATGCATGGCATCAACAATAATCACAAACAATACCAAAGCAACAAGACACCATTATCTGATAGACCTTTAAAGATCAAAGGGTTCAGGGTGTGTGCAAGAAGTTGAGTCCACTTTTTGGCCAAAAAGTGGAAGTGTTTTCCCTAATTTTCAGAATTTGTCACATTTGACCTAAAAATTTGAAGCACTTAAAGGTGGAATCTTGAAAAAAGTCAGTAAATATGAAATGTAGTACTCGGAGTCTAGTTTCCAAATATGTAAATTTTTTTAATACCCAGATGATATAAATTGATTTTTTATTGGAGTTTCTAAAAACCACTATTTAAAAGTCACTTTTTTTTACTATACCATGCATGTGTACATCATCCATATTTTAACCTAAATAATCATATTTTTCTAAATCCTTTTGGGAAAAGATTTGTAACTCACTGAAGCACGTTTTCCATATTTTTTTGTAATTTTTTATTGAATATTTTTTTGGTTACTTTTTATTGGCCATTTTTGGTGTTTTAAAAAATCGTCGTGTACGTCATCCATTCAATAAGGACACCTATTGGCTATGGGTCATCATTGGCTAAAAATTTTATAGTTGATGGACATATCACAAGATTTAAAACACATGATTTTCATAATTTTATTGGCGTTTCTAAGTCACGCATAAGATGACCTAAACTTATCATTTTTTGAAAAAAAAATTAAATTGAAAAGAATTGTCTGAAGTACGTTTTCGTATAATTTTTTTACAAAAAATTATTTTGATAAAAAGTTATTAAAATATTAAAAAACCCTGATAATTCAAGTTTATGGACCTGTTTCATCAGAAATTAATTGAAAAATAAAAAAATAATCCAATTGTAAAAAAAATACATATTTGGAATCTACATTGTCTCATCTATAATGGGTTTTAATTTCGTCAAAAAATTCTACAAAAAAGGCCTTCAAACATATGCCCAAAGTCATTATTTTGTTGTGACATTGACAAGAACTTCAACTTGCAAGTCAAGCCAGGTCTAAAGCCAAGGGTCGGGTTCCCAAGCCTTTTTTCTGACCCCCCATAGCAAAAATTGGGTCAGAAATTTAAATTTTATGAAACGGGATCCCATTCTAGAAACAGGATCCCGTTTCTAGAAAATGAGATCCCGCTTTTGGCTCGGGATCCCGAAGCATAACGGGATCCCGTTTCACAAAAAGCGGGATCTTGTTTTGGTTTACCCAATTTCAAGTTTTTTTCTAAGTCTGAAACTTCCACCTTAAGTGGACTCATCTTTGTGCATTTACCCTTCAATCAACTCTCCATTAATGTCAATATGAGTAGAGGAATCCTTGAAAAGAACATTAATCCATTTACAAAAAATGGGGGAACCCAAGAGCCTTGATTACATCAAATACAATAGACCATTAAATCTTATCATATGCCTTTTCAAAGTCTAGAAGCATCATACTAACATCCTGACCAGTATGCTTGGCCCAATTCATCCCCTCTAACCTAGTTATTAAGTTCTCCAAGATATATCTGCCTTTTATAAATCCTATTTGAGTAATAGAGATTATTCTTTTCAAAACATTAGTCAGTCTTAGGGCCAACAACTTAGCTAGGATATTATAAGAAACATTGAGTATAGTAATTTTCCTCCAGTTCCTGATCAAGGACCTATCTGTTGAAATGCGTTGGACAACTAAGAGGCGACGGGGTGAATCGATTGTCACAAAAACTTAACCATTTCTGTACTTTAAACATTAATCACTTGTCCACGGTTACTATGATCAAACAATGAATGTATGAAATCAGAAACTTAAACACAATTGTAACATCAAACACAAAAGACACCAGATTTTATGTGGAAAACCCTGTTAAGGGAAAAACTACGGAGAGGATTAGCTCTCAATATATATTGTAATCTTTGAATAATGATGTTTAGGCTTGGTCACTCCACAGGCTTAGAACATGTTGGCTCACTGTCATGAAGTACAACTAGGTCTAGCAGGCTCACTGCCTCAACCCTAAACCTAGAAATATTACAATGAGGGTGTTAAACCCTACTGGTGGCTCACTGCCAGGCTCACTACCAAGATCAACATCTTCTTCATGTCTGATATTAATTAAGTACAATAATTCCTCTGCTCTACTCTGCCTTCTCAACCTTTTCCTTGTCTTCGCATTTTCACCCGATAAGAACATCTTTTCCACGACTCAATTACAAGTATTTATACACTTCATCAACCTTGGAATGTTCATCAAGGTCGGCATTACAATCATCAACCATTGGAACAATCTCCAAGGTCAACATTACAAACATTTACAAAATAGGTTTGGTCCTAATACAAAATTATGCTAAGGAAATGTAGTATAGATGTATGTGAATCACACCGCGCATTAGCTGGGACTCAAACATGATCTTCCATGCCACAACACGCTTCTATAATCTTCAAGAGATCTCTGCAGTCACTAGAATTAACCAAGTCGTCTAAGACTGTTACACGTTATGTTATCTGGGAATAATCTTCAAACACGATCTTAATTCCTTAAGGCAAACTAATGTAAAGGTAGGAACATGTTCAGGAGGCACCCACAAGCACGTTGAAATCACCAAGAGCAATCGCACAAACTAAAACCACTTTATCCATGAGATTCTTCACACTGGAGCACATGAACTTCACTATCTTCAACTGTCATAAAAGAAAGATAGCTTGCGGACCACCAAAACATGAACCATTGGAGTTGTAGGCACTTATCATCATCCCAGACTTCCCTCTAGAACTATAGAGCAAAATACTTCAATGTAGAGGAATGCGGAGCAAAATACTTTCTCTCTAGTACCAGTGAATAATCAGAAAAAGTAGGTTTTACTCTGATGAATGTAACTCACTCAACTCTTCACACCGGAGGCTTAAACTTAGGATTTAGCATCTTTGGACATGCCTCTAAATAACTTCCAAACCACAGAATAAGATCTTCAATCTACAAGAAATGTGGAGCAACCTTATGGACTGTTCTTCAGTATGCAACGCATTGTCTTCACTGTAATTCACTGTTTCCTTTCTAATTCTTCCAGAGGGGCTGATTTTCTCAATATCCTTAACATATAAAGCTTCTAGACAAATAACAAAATAGGATACAGTTGACACCAATGACAATAAAGATATGTTGACATCAATGACACCAGTGATTGGGCACATACTTGCAACAATCTCCCCCTTTGTCATTGATGGTAATGTATGATACGAAAAACTGCAACAGCCATCAAGACAAGATTCTCCCCCTATCTCTTTACACATCTGCACTCTTTCTCTTTGAGTTTTTCACATGATTTCTCTCCCCCTTTGACATCAATGGCAAAGGGCACATACTTGCACTCTGCTACTCTGATCCAATCTCTCATCTGAACTCTCTTCATCTGAGTACTCCCCCTGAGAAGTAGCCCTTACAAGCATTAATCTGGATCTGGAGGTAGAACTCTAAGCACCACCAGATTGATGCACTCTTGTGCATCTTAGTTTTGAGTAGGAGGGGTGATAAACCCTAACTTTTCTCTGAGATACTCAAAAGTATCCTTAGGCAGAGGCTTGGTGAAAATGTCTGCAATTTGGTCTTTTGTAGATACATACTCCAACTTGACTTCATACTCTGTCACTTTTTCTCTCAGAAAGTGATATCTTATGGATATATGCTTTGTCCTTGAATGCATTACTGGATTCTTTGATATGTTTATGGCACTTGTATTGTCACAAAAGATTGCAATTGGATCGTCATACACAACTATGATGTCATTCAATGTCTACTCCATCCATAACACTTGAGTGCAACTGCATGCTTCTACAATATATTCTACTTCTGTAGTGGACAGAGATATTGAATCTTGTTTCTTTCTTAGCCAAGATACTAGCCTTTTTCCCAAGAAGAATGCACCTCCACTTGTACTTTTTCTGTCATCCACATCTTTAGCCCAATCTGCATCAGTGTATGCATTGAGAGTGAAATCATTATCCTTTGGATACCACAAACCATAATCCATTGTGCCTTTCAAATATCTCAAAATTCTCTTGACTGCCATCACATGTGATTCCTAAGGTTCTGCTTGAAATCTTGCCACAAGACAAATTGCATGCATTATGTCAGGTTTGGTTTGAATTAGATAAAGTAATCCTCCAATTATAGATCTGTACCTTTTTTGATCTACCATAGGTGAATCATCATTTTTACTCAACTTACAACCAATTACCATGGGAGTATTTACCAGTTTAGAGTCTTGCATCCCAAACTTCTTTAAAAACTCTTTCACATACTTAGACTGAGAAATGAAGATACCTTTATCTAATTGATTGATTTGTAGACCTAAAAAGAAATTCATCTCACCAAACATGGAAATTTCAAATTCACTTTGCATTTCTCCAGCAAAAACTGTGCACATACCTTCATTTCCTCCAAAGATAATATCAACAAAGACTGCAACGCTTAAGATCTGTTCATCATTGATCTTGAAATAGAGATTGTTGTCAGTAGTACCCTTACTAAACCCTAACTATATCAGACACTTATCCAACCTTGCATACCAAGCCCTGGGGGCTTGTTTTAATCCATACAATGCCTTCTTCAATCTGCATACCATGTTACCTTGATCTGATGACTGGAATCCTTCTGGTTGTTCAATATAGACTTCTTCCAATTCTTCATTCAAGAATGCAGACTTCACATCCATTTGATATACCTTAAAATCTTTGTAGGCTGCAAATGCCAAAAATATTCTTATAGCTTCAATCCTTGTCACTGCTGCAAATGTTTCGTCAAAATCTATTCCTTCAACTTGAGAATATCCTTTGCATACCAACCTTGCTTTGTTTCTTACCACTTCACCATTCTCATTCATCTTGTTTATGAAGAACCACTTGGTGCCAATTACATTTTTATTTGCTAGTTTGGGAACAAGATCCCAAGTCTGATTCTTTTTTATCTGCATCAGTTATTCTTTCATAGCCTTTACCCAATTCTCATCATTGCAAGCTTCATTCACAGTCTTAGGTTTGATCTTGGAAATCAGACAGAAATTTACTTGTTCTTCTGCAGCTCTTCTTCTGGTCAAGATTCCTTTACTCTTATCTCCTATGATTTGATCTTTAGAATGATTAAGTTTTACATACCTTGGTGTCTTGATAACACTTTCTGAAGCTTGTTCCTCTTCATCTAAACTGCCTTCATGCTGCATTACTTCTTTGCTTGTTGAACTATCTGGTTCATCTTCTTCACTTCCACTTGGTTCTGAACACCTCTCCTTACTTTCATCAACTTGACATTTGCACTCTGAATAATCTTATTTATTCTCTTATTATAGCACCATTAGGCCTTACTCTTGGTGGAGTGACCAAGGAAGATTCCTTCATCACATCTAGCATCAAACTTGCCTAGATCTTCTTCTCTTTTGATATAACATTTGCTACCAAAAACTTTGAGATATTTCATAGTAGGAACTTTACCGTACCACAATTCATAAGGAGTCTTAGAATTGTTACCTTTGACTTGGACTATGTTTAGGATGTATAAAGAAGTTTGAATTGCATCTCTCTAATATGCTTCTAGAAGGTCAGCTTCATCATGGTTCTAGCAGCCTCTTGAACTATTTTGTTTTTCCTTTCAACAACTCCATTTTGTTGTGGAGTTCTACGTGCAAATAACTGCCTCTTTATCCCATGTTCTTCACAAAAGAAATTGAATTCTTTTGATGTAAACTCTCCTCCTCTACCAGACCTCAAATATTTGATCTTCAAATCCATCTCATTTTCAACTATTGCCTTGAATGCCTTGAACTTATCTAGGGCTTCTACTTTTTCTCTCAAAAAGGTCACCCAAGTCATTCTAGAATAATCATCAATAAACAACATGAAGTACCTGTCACCTTGTAGACTTCTCACCCTTGTAGGACCACAGAGATCTATATGCACTAGATCTAGCAAACCAGTAGAGAATTGTTCTTTGCTCTTGAATCTTGTCCCTTTCTACTTTCCCAACTAACATTCCTTGCAAATTGAATTGGAGGGTTTCACAAGTTTTGGTAAGTCTCTCACAGCCTGACTTGAGCTTATCTTTACTAGACTATCAAAATTTATATGACACATCTGTCTATGCCAACAAGCAATAATCATTAGTTCCTCTCAATTGATAGATGTTACCTTTTGTCTTCTTACCGGTAGCAATCACAGTTCTGGAACTCTCCATGATCTTGCACCCATTATCTTTGAATCTTAGATCATATCCTTTGTCACACATTTGTCCAACACTCAAAAGGTTATGCTTCACATACAGGACATTGTCAGTATTATGCTTTCCATCAAATGAAATAGATCCTTTTCCACAAATCTTACCAGCTGCATTATCCCCAAACCTAACTAGTCCACCATCATACTTTTCAAAATTTACAAACTTACTTTTGTCACCGGTCATGTGATGTGAGAATCCACTATCAATAATCCATTCATCCTTATCTTTCTCAACTTGAACAGCCAAGGCACTTTCCTCTACTAGTTTTTCATCCTTCACACAACTAGCAGAATTAGTAGACATAGGATCTTCTTTAATAGCAATAAACAAGCATTCATTTGCACTAGTATTAGCATCATCATATTCATCATCAGTCACTCCATCGTCAAAATCTCTGACATAGTAACACTTCTTTAGAACTCTAGGCCTGCTCTCATATATCTTCTTATTCCTTTCAATTCTTTCAGGGCATCTAGAAGCATAATGGCCTACTTTACCACAAGAGAAACATTTGAAAGGTAATTTGCCTTTGAACTTACCAAAGGCTTTTTGAAGCATGTTAACAAAGTTGGCTTCAATTTCTTCAAATTCATCATCCACTCTATATTTCTCGGCTCTAGAGATCTCTGGTGAAGTACTAGCTTTAAAAGTTGATTCAACTTTAGGCAGGACATCACCAAATTCTCTCATCTCAAAGGATGTAAACTTACCAAGTAACTGATCTCTATCAATATTTTTTATAGTCATAAATTCTTCAATTGCAGCTACCTTGTGACTGTATGATTTTGGTAGTGATCTAAGAATTTTCATCACAACTTCCTTTTCACTGAGAGTTCCTCCCATACCTTCTATTCCAGTAACAAGTTCATCAACTCTTTGCATAAAGGTTGTTATGTTCTCATCTTCATTCATCTTCAAACCATCATATCTCACTTTCAAGCTTTGAAGCTTTGCTTCTTTTACAGAATCATCTCCTTCATATAGAGTTTTTAGCTTCTCCCATACCTCATTTGTGGTTTCAAGATCCACAACTTTTGTCAGTACTGAGTCACTTAAGGAACTCAACAGAGCATCCTTTGCTTTGATATCTAACTCATATTCTTTGATATCATCTTCAGTTGTCAAACCACCTTCAAGCATGACAAATTGTGACTGTGTAGCTAGCCATGCTTTATAACCAAGACTGAGGAGATGGATTTTCATCCGTACCTTCCAAAGTGCATAATTTGTTCCATCAAAATGTGGAGCTTTCTTCTTATACTACATCTTGGATCTTCCTCAAGCTGTTAGACTTTCTTCTGAGGAATCTTGCTCTGATAGAAATTGTTGAAATGTGCCAGACAATTGAGAGGTGGGGTGAATCAGTTGTCACAAAAAATTAACCATTTCTATACTTTAAACATTAATCACTTGTCCACAATTATTATGATTAAACAATGAATGCATGAAATTAGAAACTCAAACACAGTTGCAACATCAAACACAAGAGACACCATATTTTACGTGGAAAACCCTGTTAAGGGAAAAACCATGGAGAGGATTAGCTCTTAATATATATTGCAATCTTTGAATAATGATGTTTAGGATTGGTCACTCCACGGGCCTAGACCATGTTGGCTCATTGCCATGAAGTACAACTAGGTCTAGCAGGCTCACTGCCTCAACCCTAAACCTAGAAATATTACAATGAGGGTTGTTAAACCCTAAGGGCTGTTAAACCCTACTGGTGGCTCACTACTAGGCTCACTACCAAGATCAACATCTTCTTCATGTCTGATATTAATTGAAGTATAATAATTCCTTTGCTCTGCTCTGCCTTCTCAACCTTTTCCTTATCTTCGCATTTTCACCCCACAAGGACATCTTTTCCACCACTCAATTACAAGTATTTATACACTTCATCAACCTTGGAATCTTCATCAAGGTCAGCATTACAATCATCAACCATTAGAACAATCTCCAAGGTCGGCATTACAAACATTTACAAAATAGGTATGGTCCTAATACAAAATTATGCTAAGGAAATGTAGTATAGATGTATGGGAATCACACCGTGCCTTAACTGGGACTCAAACATGATCTTCCACACCACAACATGCTTCTATAATGTTCAAGAGATCTCCGTAATCATTGGAATTAACCAAGTCGGCTAAGACTGGTTACACGCTATGTTATCTGGGAATAATCTTCAAACATGATCTCAATTCCTTAAGGTGGACCAATGTAAAGGTAGGAACATGTTTAGGAGGCATCCACAAGCATGTTGAAATCACCAGTCCAAAAACCACACAAACTCAAACCACTGTATCCATGAGATTCTTCACATTGGAGCACATGAACTTCACTATCTTCAACTGTCATAAAAGAAAGATAGCTTGTGGACCACCAAAACATGAACCATTGGAGTTGTAGATACTTATCATCATCCCAGACTTCCCTCTAGAACCGTAGAGCAAAATAATTCAATGCGGAGGAATGTGGAGCAAAATACTTTCTCCCTGGCACTATTGAATAATCAGAAAAAGTAGGTTTTACTCTGATGAATGTAACTCACTCAATTTTTCACACCGGAGGCTCAAACTCAGGATTTAGTATCTTCAAATATGACTCTAAATAATTTCCAATCCGCAGACTAAGATCTTCAATCTACAAGAAATGTGAAGCAACCTTTTGGACTGTTCTTCAGTATGCAACTCATTGTCTTCACTGTAATCCACTGTTTCCTAATTTTCTCAATATCCTCAACATATAAAGATTCTAGACAAATAAAAAAATAGGATACAGTTGACACCAATGACAACAAAGATATGTTGACATCAATGACAACGCCGATTGGGCACATACTTGCAACACTATCACCATATTTAGGTAATAATTTGATAATACTTATATTGATATTTCTACCAAATGTACCCTTCTCAAAGCCCTCTTGATAAATCTCTAATAGTTCATCACCAATCCATTCAAAATTTTCTTTGTAAAACTCAATTGGTAGCCCATCTCTACCAGGAGCTTTACCATCCTTGAATGTCTTGATTGTATTAATAATTTCTTCTCTAGATATATCTCTACTCAAATTTGATGCCTCTTCATCACTAATTTTTTTAAGGAATAACTCACCTGCAGAATGGTCTAGCCTCTAGACCTTGAGCATTGTCCTCAATCGATAAAAGATTCTAGTAAAACTTTGAAAAGACTCTTTAAGGATCTTGTTATCATAGCTCTTTTCTCCACCAACCTCTATAGGACCTGTTATCCTATTTTTGCCCATGCCAAAATAGTCTAAGAGTCCCTCATATTCCTTCCTTCCATTAGAGAAATATGATATGAGACACTTTAAATGGAAGGAAATTTTGCCCCAAAATCCTAATTTTTTCTAATTGTTTCCTACTTAGCCTATTTTTGCAGTTGTCACCAAATTTGAAGGTTCGCGAACCTTCCGGTTTGTCGATTGGCAAATTTGCCGACAAGCCAATCAATTGACAGAGGAAGAAAAATAAGACAAGGGGTGAAAGCAAAGGGAAGTTTTGCCTTATCGGCAAAAGGTTGGTTTTGTAAATCTTAGGTTCGTCAATCAATGAATTCACTGACTAAGGAAAGCAAGGCAAGGGAAAAGGGGGAAAGCCAATCGTAAGGAAATAAAGGGAAGTTAAGGAACCAACAAAGATACAAACTCATCGATCGGTTCATGATTTCTCAAATTCACGAATAGGGTGATTTGTCAAGAAAAGAGACCAAAGGAACTAAAAGGCCTGAAGGGAGAAAATGAAGAAAGGGATGGTTTTCCAAGGTGGAAAATCATTGACAAAGGAATTAAGTGAAAGAAAGATAAAGAATATTGGCTAAGGCACAAGCAGATGGAAGACTATAAATTTTGCCGACAAAGTAGGAAAGTAAAGAGAAAAGACAAGTCTTCGCTTGGTCGGTAAGTTTGTGAAATGGCGAACCTACCAATAGGTTCACGGTTTTCAAAATTCATCGAGAAGGTGACAAGCTAAGGGAAATGAAGAGAATAAGGAAGAATTGGTTCATGGCATAGAGATTTTTCCGACCAATGGGTAAAGAAGCTAGAACAAAAAAAAGTTTGTATAAAGTAGAATATTTTGATAGGGCAGAAAATGGCAAGGCAAAGCTAAAGAGTTCAGCATGGAGTATTTTTGCCAATAGAGGCGACAGGGAGATAGGCTATGAACTAGATAATTTAACTAGTCAAGCTGATAAGGATGTAGATGGTGCTGAGGTTCAAATTTCTTAGGATACCAAAAGTAGAATCAACATGTACAACAATTTTAAAGTGTTGTAAAAGCTTGCAAAACACAATCCTCTACATCATGCCATTGTTGTAGGGTGAATTTAATGCCTGAAGGACAAATATTGCAAAAAGGTCAAATTCAGGTGGTTGAAATAGTTAAAATCATCAATGTGACTATACAAAGGAGGGACAAAATGAATTTGTAGGTACATAGGAGGATTTTAGACCTTCCTTCTTCAATGCATCAGGTACCCATGCGTGCAAGTGATCTTCTTTTGCCATTTCACAGACCTAACAAGGCATGGTCGTCATCCCATTCTGCCAGTTTCCTGATAGGGCCATGGGCCAAAATTGAATGCAACATGGGTGCCTGGGTAAGGTAGTTGACTAATTTTCAGCACCTATTGTTGCACGATGGTTTCAAAGGATATATATACATGTAAAAAGATGTAATTGTTGTTAGTTATTCTTCTAGGTTGTTATGTTGGTTAGATAATTTGTTTTCAAAGACATTATAGCACATTTACAAGAACCAATCATATCTGATGCATTATGTTTGAAGCTAAGCCTTTGTGTCTTTGATAGTGGTTTACCAATGAATGTAAATGGTTATTCTGTGTCTACCTTCTCTGTAACAAATTGTTTTGCTTTTGTAATGGCTATTTAGCCTCTATATTTAATACAAGTAACTGTTTATGCCTCTCTCATTATTTTCTACATTGTGTCTATTTGAATGTTTCTAATTTATCCTGTTGATAAAATGGTCCCTCTATAAATTTTAGTATTTTGTTTTTGCCTTTGTTGAAGATTGGATGAGTCTGTGTTAGTTTATTCATCCTTTGAAATTATTATTGTGTTATGTTAGTTCCAGCTAAACATTATAAATCTAGTGCATCACCTCTTTTAATTCCAATATTCCTTCTTTCCCTTTTCCCTATAAGCATAGCGTTAGATTTAGTTGAATTCTTTGAGTCTTAAGCTCAAAAAGAGGAACCAACCTTCTTTGGAGGTCTGATCTCATTTACAAGGTCCTACACCTTGAGATCAGTCCTATTGTGTCATTGGAGTGCTTGAACAGGCTTCAAGTAGGGTGCAATTCCAAGTGATAATAGATTCTAGCACGCCCGGTGGGACTAGTTTGATGCGGTTTATCATCCATTGAAGGATTTGGTGTGTTCTTCAATGTATTTTTATTTGGGGTAATCTTCTTCAACACCATGGTGACTCTACTGATAAGTTTCCTAGTTTAAGTAGTCCACGCATTCAAAGATTCGTCAAAGATCAAAGTTAGGTGATGCTTTTGGTCTTTTCCACCCTTCAAGGCTCCCAAATTACCTGGCGACTCTTCTTGGTATGTATCAAGTTTTCTCTAGATGTAAACCTGTTTTGCTCTATTTCAGACATTTTCTATGATTATCTAGCATTTTGATTCACTAAAATGTCAAATATTTATGGGAATTATGGTTATTCCCCTCCTCCTAGTCAAAACACAAGTCATTGGCCTCTATACCCACAATTTCAAGCCCAAAGTGCCTCTATTTTTATTCCATATACACCCATTGCAGAATATCAACATCCTCATGATGTTTGCCTCCCACCCACCCCCACTTAGTCTTCTTGTCAGTCTAATAATGTTTATTATCAAACCCAAGAAAACTACCTTGATCCTAATCAATATAACTACCCTTCCAGTCAGTCCCAAAATCTTGACAATGTGGATGTCAATGAGTTCAATGGTCTCACGCGTAAGCTGCTAGAGCTTAGGGACCATTTGGATGACATTAAAAGAAATATGGGGTATAATCAACCACATTAAGATTTTGATTTTAATATTAGAAACAAAGGTGATGTGATGGAGATTGTCTGAGGTTTTTAACAGGAGTGGAGTGAGGTTTAGGGAATGATAGAGTATGACAGACAACACGAGGAGCTTGCTTATCGGGCCCATCTTCAACAACAACAGATGGAGGTGAAGGAAAAAGCTTATCAAGAGAAAATTTCTATGCAACTTGCAACCTTATCTGGGGATTAGTTAAGGCAAATGCTTGTTGAGGTAGAGATAGCGGGAAGCCCAATCAGTCCCCTCCATTCCCAATTTCAGGCAACCACTCCCTTATACACAAGTTCAGCCTGCGACTAAAATAATTCCCAAATTCAAGATCCCAAGCTTCAGGAAGGAGAAAACCTCTAAGCCTTTAAGAACACCTTCAAATTTAAAAATCCTAAGTTTCAGAGGCCCTCAACCTTCACAGGAGCCTTTTCCTGCGCAAATCTAGCCTATTTTTCCTCAGGAATGACCCTCTTAAAAAGCCCTTCTAGTCCCTATCCCACATCACCCCTCTTGTCCTGACACTATTTCACTTTTCAAAGGTGGACCTATTGTTTATTGGGCTAATTGGAGGGATGAGCTAGAAAGGGAGGTGCCTGTAACAAGGGAGGAGTCACATACTAATAATGAGCCTTCATGCACTAGCTCACTTTTAAAAGATAGACTAGTCTTTTGGCGAGATACTGGGTTTTATGAGCCAAAAAATGAAGTGTTTGAGGTAGCTGTGAAGCAGCCTACTAGTTGTGAACCCTCATGTGCTATTGAAACTAAAAATTCAAACCTGCTACAAGAAGAAGTTAAGCCAAATCTGCTAGAGTAGTAGTGCACTGAGCATAAGGTTAGTGCTAATTCAGGTGCAGGGTTTAGTCCCCTGGATTTTGGCTCATTTGAAGAGTTTTCACATGCTTTGAACAAGAGGAATGAAAGCAAAATGCAAAGAAAGCATGGTGAAGAGGTCCAGTTGCAGAGGCAGCTCAAGCAAAATCTAGTTGGGTTGCAATCAAATGATCAGAGCATTGGAGAGGTTGTAAAGGAAATTGCTCCAAAGGAGGTTGACAGTGCCACCCTATTTCATGAACTACCCAGTTACATTAAAAATGAAGAAGGCATGCAGATGCCAATATTAACAGCAGTTCTAGAGCAACATGAGGGCAGTGAAAATGGTGGCAGGTTGTTGGCACATGGGGCCAAAAATGACAGCAAGGTCCCAGCTCATGAAGAAGAGCATGTAAGTAGCTTCGTTCTAGAAAAATATAGAAATTAATGAAGCCAAGGTGGATCTTCTCATACCTGTGTTCTTTCAGGATCTTGAAGACCTCTTTCAGGATTAGATAGATCTTTTCTACTCAAGATGTGACATCAAACCAACATCCCCTAAGGGAGATTTCTCCATTGAGCATGTGCAGTGCTCATTATTTTAGCCTAATTTAGAAAATCATGAGCATCTTATGCACAAGGTGGAGGCAACCATATATCTAGTTGAGCCACAAGAGCTAAAGCATTCATACCAGCAAGAAGAGAAAGAAATAGAGTAGAGGAATGAGATCAACTCTATTGATTTGCATGTCATTTCAAGGGGATGTCCTATTAGACATCTAGCCTAGATGGAGACAGATCATGAAGAGTCACCACTTGTCATGCTCACTCCTGAGCAAGAAGTTAAGCATTTAAATAAGTGGTATCAACCAATTTATCCACTTCCAGGCAGCTACATCAATAATCAATTCAAGTGGGTAAGTGAGTTTGTTCCCATTCTTGGGGAAGTGTTTTGTCAATTTGTTGAAAACCCATCCCTTCCCCACCTCTTTTTAATCACCCACAGGCATGTAAAGCAATGTAAATTGTTAAGAAAGGGTAGTTACTTTCAAGAACCATTTAATGGCTTGTTTAAGTCAATTTATTGTTTGGTTAGTTTAGGTTTAGGTTAGGTTTTGTTTTAGTTTTCCTTTCAATAATTGCTCTTACACATGAAGCATTCTCATTAGGAGATTGTTTGCCTTGTTTGTTTTATTTTTTTTTCTAGAGGTAGTGTTTAGTTTTGTGTTGGTCTGGCCCATTTAGTGTCTATGTTGTTGTAGTTTCCCTTTTGACTTTGTGCCCAATGGATTGTATAATTCCACTGGATCCTTGTGTTTAGTAGGCAAACACCCGTACATAGTCGCCAAAATGTTATCCTATTTTTGCCCATGCCAAAATAGTTTAAGAGTCCCTCAAAATCCTTCCTTCCATAAGAGAATTCTAATCTAAGACACTTTAAATGGAAGGAAATTTCACCCCAAAATCCTATTTTTTTCTTATTGTTTCCTCCTTAGCGTATTTTTGCAGTTGTTGGCAAATTTAAAGGTTCGCCAACCTTCTGGTTCGCCAATTGATAGATTCACCGACAAGCCAATCAGTCAACAGAGGAAGAAAAAGAAGACAAGGGGCAAAAGCAAAGGGAAGTTTTTCCTTATTGGAAAAAGGTTGGTTCTGTGAACCTTAGGTTCGTCAACTAAGGAAAGCAAGGCAACGAAAAAAGGGAAAAGTCAGCTGCAAAGAAACAAAGGGAAGTTGGGGAACCGACAAATATACAAACTCATCGATTGGTTCACAATTTCTCAATATCACCAATAGGGTGATTTGTCGACCAAAGAGACCAAACGAGCTAAAAGGCCCAAAGGGAGAAAATGAAGAAAGATATGGTTCACCAAGGTGGAAAATTAGCGACAAAGGAGTCAAGAGAAAGAAAGATAAATAAGATCGGCTAAGGCACAAGCAGTTCACGGAATGCAAATTTTGCTGACAAAGTAGGAAAGTAAAGAGAAAATATAAGTCTTCGCTTGGTCGGTAAGTTTGTGAAATGGAGAACCTACCGATAGATTCGTGGTTTTCAAAATTCACCGATAAGGCAAAAAGCTAAGGGAAATGAAGAGACCAAGGAAGAATTGGTTCGTGGAATACAGATTTTGTAGACCAATGAGCAAAGAAGCTAGAACAAAGAAAAGTTCACAGAAAGTAGAATTTATCGATAGGGTAGAAAATGACAAGGCAAAGCTAAAGAGTTCGGCATGGGGCATTTTCACCGATAGAAGCGACAAGGAGATAGGTTGCAAACTAGATAATTTCGCTAGTCAAGCCGATAAGGATGTAGATGGTGCAGAGATTTGAATTTCTCAAGATACCAAAAGCATAATCAACATGTACAACACTTTTAAAGTGTTGTAAAATCTTGTAGAACACAATCCTCTACATCACGCCATTGTTGCATGGTGAATTTAATGCCTGAAGGACAAATATTGCAGAAAAGTCAGATTTAGGTGGTTGAAATAGTTAAAATCTTCAATGTGATTGTACAAAGGAGGGATAAAATGAATTTGTAGGTACATAGAAGGATTTTAGACCTTCCTTCTTCAATGTGTTAGGTACTCATATGTGTGAGTGATCTTCTTCTGCCATTTCACAGACCTAACAGGGCATGGCTGTCATCCCATTCTGCTAATTTTCTGACAGGGCCATGGGCCAAAATTGAATGCAGTATGGACGCTTTAGCAAGGTAGTTGAATGATATTTAACCCATGTTGTATGATGGTTTCGAATGGTATATATACATGTAAAAAGATGTAATTGTTGTTAGTTGTTCTTCTAGAATGTTACGTTGGTTAGATAATTTGTTGTCACAAACCTTGTAGCGCATTTGCAAGAACTAGTTAGATCTGGTGCATTGTGTTTGAAGCTAAGCCTTTGTGTCTCTGATAGTGGTTTACCAATGAATGTAAATGGCTATTTGTGTCTACCTTATTTGTAACATATTGTCTTTCTTTTGTAATGGCTATTTGGCCTCTATGATTAATACAAGCAACTAATTTTGCCTCTCTCTCATTATCTTCTACACTATGTCTATTTGAATGTTGCTCATTTATCTTGTGGATCAAATGATCCCTCTATAAATTTTAGTATTCTATTTTGGCCTTTGTTAAAGATTGGATGAGTTTGTGTTAGTTTATTTAGCCTTTGAAATTATTATTGTGTATGTCAGTTCTAGGTAAACATTATAAATTTAGTACATCACCTATTTTAATTCCAGTATTCCTTCATTTCCTTTTCCCTATAAGCATAACATTAGATTTAGTTGAATTCTTTGAGTCTTAAGCTCAAAAAGAGGAACCAGCCTTCTCTAGAGGTCTGATCTCATTTACAAGGCCCCACACCTTGAGATCAATCCCATTGTGTCATTGGAGTGCTTGAACAGGCTTTAAGCAAGGTGCAATTCGAAGTGACAACAGGACCAATGGTCACCTTGATTTGTTTAGCTTTGAGCATATTAAAAAAAATAGTCCCTTTATCACCCTCTTTGATCCAATTCAATCTTGATCTAATCTTGGCCCCTTGGTTCTTATAATTTTGAAGCCTCCTTAATAAATTTTTGGACTTAATCAAAATATTCAACATTCTTTGATCATCTTTAATCTATTGCAACTGACTTTTAGCTTTAACACTTTTCACTCTAGGATACCTTCAATTCCTCTCATGTCATTCTTCTTCCCAATGGTTTTAAAAACTTTCATCCAAACCTCAGTTAATTGATCCCATCTGTTAATGACAGAATCATGCTTGAATTTATTTTTAAGTAGCTCAATGATTATTTTAATACCCTCCTTACAATCTCAGTCTCTAAGAAGAGCAACATTCGGCTTGAACAATTGAGAGAGTTTGACATCATTGTCATGCTCTTCATTCTCAATGAGAATGGGAGCTTCAATTGGAGAGTGGTCAAACATGGTAGAAGTGAAAACTTGAACAGGATTCTCATCCCTCTCAAGAACAAAATTAAAAACATTTTTATTCACATAGAAACTGTCTAGTCTAGAATACACTCTCTTACTGTGATTCTGGTTGTTACACTAAGTAAAGCAAATTTGTTTGTTATTACCTCTACATCTTTCAAGGGGATCATTCAAGTTATGAACTCTCTTCATTCTAGACCAAAAGAATAACTCATTGCCTCTCTAAAGAGGATCTTTACCTCCACACTTATCTTACTTATATTCAATCATGTTGAAGTCTCCCCCCAAATCTAGGGAATTCTTGGCAGGTTATGAGACATCCATGACCACAAGGAGCTCCTATATATGTAATCATTGGGAGCATACACAAAACAAATACCAAACTTAAAATCATCCTTCTTAATCAAAATTCATACAACCCTATTACAAGGAGAGACACCATTATCAACTATAAACTAATCTCATTTGTCACTGATCAAAATAGTAGAACCTCCCTTACCTTTACCATGCAAAGTGAAAAAATACTTAGAGCTTTTCCAAACAAATTTAAAAATATTTTCCAGTTGAAAACCAACAAGTTTAAGCTCTTGAATACACAAAAAACCATCTTAGGCCTATTATTGAATAAGGTTCTAAGAATATACTTATTGTCAGGGGATTCCAAACCCCTCACATTCCAACTACTACCTTTTAGAATCATTTATTAATTTTATGAGAAGCCCCAAGCTTCTAGTTTTTATATAGCCTGTCAAAACATTTCGACATTTTTTCCTCTTTCCCCTTTTTAACAAGCTTCTTTTCACTAGATCCTTGACTCTTTTTTCTTTTCCTTTTATCATCTTTTAGGACCAAATCTTCAATTTTATCAATGTCCATGTTCCCTATTGAAAATAGGGGATTATCACAGTCTAGAACCACCTCTTGTTTATTACTTTTGTTATTTTGAGTACCTTTACTTTGCTCCCTAGGGATACCAGTTTTTAGTAGTATTTGGTTGGCATCTTTTTTATTTTTTCATCTTCAGCTCTAGCATTCATCCTTTCAATAGTGAGTTGTTGGGCATTCTTCTTGGACTTTAAGCCCTTAGTTTGTTCATTTGGAATCCCCAAAATCTTTTGGGGTTCCTCTTCTTTAGACTCTATCACAACATACTTTCCCTCAAACAATGAGTCAACCAGAGTGGGGATTTCTTCCATAATCTCCATCTACGATGATTCATTGTCTAGGTGATCAATATTTTCCTTTTCCCTTCTTTATTCTTACCCTTAAACTATTCAGGTTTATTATTCTTCACCTTATCCATATTCTCATTATTAGCAACCCCATTATTCAGTTTCTCATTCTTATGATCTTCTTTCAAAAAGGTTTCGTTCACATTTATTTGAAATTTTGGATAGTCCTTTTTAATATGTCCACTTTTTTACACAAAAAACATGAATTCAAACTTCCCAATAGTTCAATTTCATAACCAAAAAATTATCCTTAATTTTAATATCTAAACTGTCAGGAACAACAACATTCGAGCTAAAAGAAATTAACACTCTGGCATTAAAATGGGGAAAGTTAATTATTGTTTCTTCTATTTGCATAATATTTCCCAATAGTTTTAACATGAGGAATAAATGTTTAGAGTTGAGGGGCCACATTTCTTATTTCCATCCACCTTGGAGCTGAATTGGCAACTACCTCTTCAAGTCTGGAGTTAGCAGACCACAGGATTACTCTAAGAGCAGATTGACCAACATTCCAAAACTCCTTTTTAATGACCCTTTCTTGCATACCATGTGTCTTTAGAAAGACAAAAAATAGAACTTTTTGCAGCATACAACAAAAATTGACATAAATTCCAAGCCTTTTTCCCCATTCACTTGCCAACTAGTCATCAAAAAACCTCCTAGAGGGGAGAAGATTAATGTCTAAACGAAAAAAGAAAATAGCAATATTTTTCAATTTATTTTCCTCATTTCTAATAGCTTGAATCATCTCAGGATTGGGGGAAATCAAAAGAATCCTTAGCATTGGGAGGCCCTTACC
Organism: Cunninghamia lanceolata; assembly: GCA_027924645.1. NCBI lineage: Eukaryota > Viridiplantae > Streptophyta > Pinopsida > Cupressales > Cupressaceae > Cunninghamia > Cunninghamia lanceolata. Next base: position 21,292,477 of record BSBN01000237.1, on the reverse strand, counting down.
ATCTTTTCATCCTTCAACATCTCCACTTTTGACATTGTTGTCTACTCCTAGCTTACCACCTTTGAATCCCATACACAATCCATCTTTTGCAACTAAAACTACAAACCTAGCATTAACTGGGACCTCTCCTTCACTGGCACCCACCACCTCTTTGTATGATAGTCTTACAACTTCTGCAACCTCCTACAAATTATCATCTATCACCAATTCCTTCTACAGAACACCAAACAAAGTTTCATTTCTCTCCTCTTCCACTTCCTGATGCAGGAGCATCTAGGGGTACTAGCAATCTTGTATCAACCAAAAATATTTTAATTTTGTTTGTATGTTTTCAATAAGGTTTGTGGGCTTGAGAAAATAATATTTTATTTTATAGCAATTGTAGTTTCCCTTAGGTGTAATTGTAAATGTAATTTTGGTGGGATTTGATTGATTTTGTCATAAGTGGGGCTGCCAAGAATATTGGAATTAATGGCATCTATTAATGTAACCGTCATAGTTGTAAGGAATCTACAAGTTGTCATAATAACTCAAAATTGATTGGGCAAATTCTAAGTGCCCATGTGAAGGTGGATTGAACGAGATTTTATTTTTTATTATTTTTAGATTTGAAATTCCCAAGAGGGGCGTTTGAATTTTTAATTGGCACTTTTACCACATGTCAGTGCTTTGAAAATTGAAATATTAGTTGTCAAAAGATGCCCACATGATAGTATATCATGGAAGGACTATTTTTAGAGGTATTATGACAGATTCTATGACAACTATAAGGATCAAAAATAGGGGAGAATACTTTGAACGTGAGAGCCTAATTTTAGACTAGAATCCTAGCTGAGAAGTTAAGCACATGGTTTTGTAAAACCACAGATGGTTTCTAGTATAGCCAGAATTCTATAAATTGGAGGCTTGAGGAGAAAGTTTTAGGGGGGAAGATTTTGATATACCCAGATGCTACTGGAATGAGTCTAGGATGTTGAGAAATTTATTTGTTGCAAGAGTTGTATGTATGATTCCAGAAATCTCATAAGCTTCATATTGATGTAATAAATTTTTAGATTAAAATAAAATATTGTGTTGCAGATTTCTCTTCAATTTTCTGTTGTGTTACTTCATTTTCAACCTTCTTGCATAGGATTTTGTGTTGGTATTTGTTGCAAATTTGAAAGGGAGAGTATCCCTTTTCATCAGTGGTATCAGAGCGAGAGTTCCCGAGTGTGCAGGCAAAAGTGTCGATGTGAGGTAGTTTGCACCAAGACCTATGGTGGTGTGTACATGTGATTTGTGTCTAGACAAATCACTGAGTGTGAGGCAGTCTATACCTAAGAGGTTGAAAAATGAGAGTGTGTGGAAAGTGTTTGACAGAATGCTAAAGAAGAAAGGCAAAAAGTTTGTCATAGTTGTGTATATAGGTGAACAGGAAGGAGAAAATACTACAGAAGTATGCTTTGAGGAAGACATAGAAAAAGAGAGTGAGAAGGAAGAGAAAAGTGCAACAGAGATTAAAGAGGTTGATGAAGCAACAAAACAGTTGAGTGCAATGGAGAACATTGAAGGAGAGGACACCAAAGTTGCAATAGTAAAAGATGAGGTAAAACTTGCATTTTGTGAGTTAGTTGGTGATTCTGATTTTCTTATGAATTATGTGAATTGAATGGGTGAATATGAGGAAGCTCAAAATTGTATTGCATCAGTAAGGAAAAGAAGGATATCAGATTTTAATGAGATTAGAATCAAATCTGATTTCTGTTTGAATGATATGATGAGTTATAGTGAAGAAAGAATTGTAGCAGTAAAATTTGTAGCAGAAAGCAATGAGGTAAAATCAGATTTTAATGTATGTTTTGATGTGGATAAGAATTTAGAAATGGATAAAGTTGTTGCAGTAATGAATCAATTTGAGAATGTTAAAACTGAGAAATAGGAAGTGAAGGTAAAAGAGGAGTTTGATAAAGAGATTTGTATGAGTGAAAATTAGTTATAGGATGGAAAGGATGAATATTTTGATTTTGTTACTAACATTGAAATGGATGCAAATGAGGAAGATGGAAAGGATGAATATATTGATTGTGTTACTGACATTGAATTTGTAACACTGGATATAGGACAAGGAAGTGGTACAATTGCATGTCTTGTAGAAGGCATGAAAGAAGAAAACAAAGTTGAAGATGCAATAGGTGATGAAAAGGTAAATTCAAATTTCTATGAATTCAAGAATAATTATTTTCATGTTGAGATGGATGAGTTAAATGCAAATGATATGGTTTAGTTAGATTTTGTTAGAGATGATTGGTATGCAGAGAAGCATTTGTATGGTGTTGCAGCGTTAAGTGCAGGTGCAGATTGGTGGAGGTGGATGGACTATGGTGGGTTGAATCCCACAAGATTGGATGTGGATGTAAATTACACTAGGAGGAGGTGGTTGGATTATGGTGGAAATGATTCCAAATTCATGAGGTTGAGTGTAGAGCAAAGTTGTCAAAGAAGGAGGTTGTTTATTTTGGTTAAGTGTTGGAAGGGGAGAAAGAAGAAATAATTGCAAGTACCAAATTCAGTGATGGAGTTTGCTGAGGATCACTTGTAATCTGAAAGGGTGGAACTACCACTCAACTCCATTTTGTGAATCCATATTCACAAAATTTTTCCTACCCTGGGTATATGATGTAGGAGCATCTAGGGGTACTAGCAATCCTGTATCAACCAAAAATATTTTAATTTTGTTTGTATGTTTTCAATAAGGTTTGTGGGCTTGAGAAAATAATATTTTATTTTGCAACAGTTGTAATTTCCCTTAGGTGTAATTGTAAATGTAATTTTGGTGAGATTTGACTAATTTTTTCATAAGTGGGGTTGCCAAGAATCTTGGAATTAATGGCATCTATTATTGTAACTGTCATAGTTGTAAGGAATCTGCAAGTTGTCATAAGAACCCAAAATTGATTGGGCAAATTCTAGGTGCCCATGTGAAGTTGGATTGCACGAGATTTTATTTTTTATTATTTTTAGATTTGAAATTCCCTAGAGGGGCATTTGAATTTTTAATTGGCACTTTTACCACATGTTAGTGCCTTAAAAAAAAATTAGTTGTCAAAAGATGCCCACATGATAGTATATCATGGAAGGACTATTTTTAAAGGTATTATGACATATTATATGACAACTGTAAGGGTCAAAAATAGGGGAGAATACTTTGGATGTGAGAGCCTAATTTTAGACTGGAATCTTGGCTGAGAAGTTAAGCACATGGTTTTGTAAAACCACAAATGGGTTCTGGTATAGCCAGAATTCTATAAATTGGAGGCTTGAGGAGAGAGTTTTAGGGGGGAAGATTTTGATATACCCAGATGCTGCCAGAATGAGTCCATGATGTTGAGAAATTTATTTGTTGCAGGAGTTGCATGTATGATTCCAAAAAGCTCATAAGCTTCATATTGATGTAATGAATGTTCAGATTCAAATAAAATATTGTGTTGCAGATTTCTCTTCAATTTTCTGTTGTGTTAGGGCAGGTGCAAAAAGATGGGGGGCCAAAAAGTGGCCAAACTTTTTACAAAGCCATAACGTGAGCGTGTTATAACGCGCTCGCGTTATGGCTTGGTGTTGCTGAGCCTTTGGCTCGGCAACACAAAACCATAACTTGCTCGCACTATAACGCAAGCTTGTTACTGTTTTCTTTGCATTTTTTTGTGCAGAGGGTTGAGGGTTATAGTTTAGGGATAATATTCATCTTGTTGAGTGTATAAGATTAATTGTGTAAGGTATGGGGATTAGGGTTTAGGATATTGGGAACTTAGGGTTTATGATATGGATTGAGGGTATAAGGGTGAGGTTATAGGGTATAGGGATGAGGGTTTGTGGGTGTAGGTTTTAGGGTTTAAAATATAGGGTTGAAGATTGATGGATTAGGACTTAAGTATATGGTTAAGGGTATAGGGTAGAGGGTTGAGAGTTTATAGTTGAGGGATAATGTTCAAGGTTGAGTGTCTAAGATATAGGGTATAGGGTTTAAGGTTGAGGGTATAAGGCATATGGATGAGGGTTGAGGGTTTAGGGCATAACTATAGGGTTGAGGGTATATGGTATAGGGTAGAGGTTTGAAGGTTGAGGGATAATGTTCAAGGTTGAGTTATCAAGGTTAAGTGTATAGGATATAGGGTTTAAGGGTTTAAGGTTCAAGGGTATCTAGGGGTTGAGAGTTTATGGTTTAAGGGTTTAAGGTTTGAGGGATTAAGGGTTTAAGGGTCAAGGGTTTAAGGGTTTAAGGATTAGGGTTTAAGGCAAAGTGTTGAGGGTAGAGGGTTTAGGGATAGGGTTTAGGGTTGAAGGTTTAAGGGATGAGGGTTGAGGCTTTAGGGATGAGGATTAAGGGATTAGGGTTTAAGGTATAGTGTCAAGGGCATAGGGTTTAGAGATAGGGTTTAGGGTGTAAGGTTTAAGGGTTGAGGGATTAGGGTTTAAGGTATAGTGTCAAGGGTTGAACCCTAATCCCTCAACCCTCGACACTATACCTTAAACCCTAAACCCTATCACTTAACCCTAAACCATAAACCCTGCCCCTAAAGCCTCAACCCTTAAACCTTAAATCCTAAACCCTCAACCCTTAAACCTTAAACCCTAAACCCTATCCCTAAACCCTCAACCCTTAAACCTAAAACCCTAAACCCTATCCCTAAACCCTCTACCCTCGACACTATACCTTAAACCCTAATCCCTTAACCCTAAATCCTAAATGCTAAACCCTATCCCTAAAGCCTCAACCCTCAACCCTTAAACCTTAAACCCTAAACCCTATCCCTAAATCCTCTACCCTCGACACTATACCTTAAACCCTAATCCCATAACCCTCAGCCCTAAATCCTCAACCCTCAACCCTTAGACCTTCAACCCTAAACCCTCTACTCTTGACACTATGCCTTAAACCCTAATCCCTCAACCCTTAAACCCTTAATCCCTCAAACCTTAAACCCTTAAACCCTAAACTCTCAACCCCTAGATACACTTAAACCCTTAAACCTTAAACCCTAATCCCTCAACCCTAAACCTTAAACCCTAATCCATCAACCCTCAACCCTCAACCCTAATCCCTCAACCCTCAACCCTAATTTTGATTTTCTTCCATTGCTTCAACATCATTGTTGTTTTCCCCATCAGAAACCAATTCATTCAGCAACTTGTTGCCTGTTGGTTGACTTGAACTGCATACTCTATTAGAAGAAGGGCATCTTTTATTTGTATCAATGTTGGTATTCATAAGCTGGAGCTCGCATTGATATTTTTCACACACCCTATTCTTTGAAATATCTTAACCTTAAAATATGGCTTGGATATGTACTTGAACACACTATGTTTTCTGTAATGTCTTAGTAATGTTATATGGCATGTTTTTCTGGCCCATCTGGGGTTCATTATGCTTATAGGTGTACACACTATGAGAAAAGCTTTGCGTATGGTACATCCACAGTGAGTAATTAACAGTTGAAATCAGAAGGATGATCATTATGAGAAAAGATTTGCATTGGGGTACATCCACAGTGGGCAATGAATGGTTGAAATAAGAACCCCTGGTCAACATTAAGTGAACGTTTTTTATTAAGATTTTTTTAAAAGATCAGTATACTCTCTCCACCTATTTGCTTGAATTTAAATCGGGGCCATAAAAATGTGCACACATTTGCTCCCAATGTATAACCTAGGTGTAATTAAAACCATCAACTAGATAAAATAAACAACTTTGGCCATAAAAATCAATTAGTCTTTTAAAAATACATATATTAGTAACTATACATTTTAGATATCAGTAACTATACATTTTATTACTATTTCTTTCTTGATTTTCTATTTTTAATTAACTAATTTTTGTTTGTTTTAGACAAAATATTACAATCCTCATGAAGATCTTTTCTTGTATATAATTTTCTCCTTTTATCTTTGGCCTATCTTTTCCCTCCTAGAAGTTCTTTCAAAAGGATCCTTATTTTATCTTTCGATCTATATGAACTCTAAACATAAATATATGTTTCTTGTTGTACCCCTACTCAAAGATGCAAATATCTCCTTGATATTATTATGGCGTATAAAATATGCCCATCTCGCACTTAGGGCAGGTATATTGTTATGAAACAGGGAAATAATCTCCCATTGTTTACTGGCTCTATCCACAAGAACTACTAATCTTTTTTCTCTTGGTAATCATAGAGGACATTCACCTATTTTTGGCAACTCCTACATTCCCAAACCATTACAAAAACTAAGTTATTTTAACCCAATAAATAGTTGATTGCATTGACTTAATACTCTACTATTAAAGCTTAGCATTCACACAAATGCAGATGTTCATATTATAGAAGACTGCATTATATTAGACTATTAGAGATCCCTCAGAAAAATGTAATAACAAAATTGCTTTGCCTTATGTTAGCTTACAATTATTTACCCATTCTTTTTGACACTTTTCTCTTAATAAAGTAAGAGTAATAAGAATAGAAGGCAGAGAATTTGATCTTACTAGTATGCATGGTCGTTTACATTCAGTGACTTCATTTTTATTGAATAAAAAGGTAAATATCCGATTTGAAAGGTGGGGCAGAGTTCACTGTCATGTGCTTTTCTAGATGATACGGTCCATAATATCCAGGGTTCTTCAAAGAAAGGCCTGTAACATAATTATGTTTTTGTTATACCAATCCTCCAGGTAAAGCTACAATTCAAATGCCTGCTTTGAAAGTTGAAATAAATTAAATTAGACTTACAATTTTGATTTTCTTCCATTGCTTCAACAACATCATTGTTTTCTTCATCAGAAACCAATTCGATCAGCAACTTGCTACCCATTGGTTGACTTGAACTGCATCCTCTGTTAGAAGGTCATTTTTTATCTGTATCAATGTTGGTAATCATAAGCTGAAGAGCATTGATGGTACCCCCTAATTGTACACCCCACCCCTACCCACCTGGGCCTTGCAACACTGTATGTTCATTTGTGTTGCCTATAAACTCTGAAACAAATGCAGGATGAATGCGCTACCATAAACACATTACACAATTAGATTTTACAAGTTCTTAATAGTGTAAAGTAAATAAAAGAATGAAAAATAATGTATAGAGTTACCAGTTTTTGTGTAAAGTCTCCAAGCATAACTTTGAAGAAGGAGGCATGTCCATTAAACCAATTCAATCAGCAACTTGCTACCCACTGGTTGACTTGAACTGCATTCTCTGTTAGAAGAAGGGCATCTTTTATCTGTATCAATGTTGGTATTCATAAGCTGAAGAGCATTGATGTTTTTCACACACCCTGTTCTTTGAAATATATTAACCTTAAAATATGACTTGGATATGTACTTGAACATGTAACAAAATCTCCAATCTCCAACCCATGATGACTTGACTTGAACTGCATCCTCTGTTAGAAGAAGGGCATCTTTTATCTGTATCAATGTTGGTATTCATAAGTTGAAGAGCATTGATGTTTTTCACACACCTTGTTCTTTGAAATATCTTAACCTTAAAATATGACTTGGATATGTACTTGAACATGTAACAAAATCTCCAATCTCCAGCGCATGATGAGTTGACTTGAACTGCATCCTCTAAACTAGATGAAGAGCATCTTTTATCTGTATCAATGTTGGTATTCATAAGTTGAAGAGCATTGATGTTTTTCACAGACCATGTTCTTTGAAATATCTTAACCTTAAAATATGACTTGGATATGTACTTGAACATGTAACAAAATCTCCAATCTCTAGCCCATGATGAGTTGACTTGAACTGCATCCTCTGTTAGAAGAAGGGCATCTTTTATCTGTATCAATGTTGGTATTCATAAGCTAAAGAACATTGATGTTTTTCACACACCCTGTTCTTTGAAATATCTTAACCTTAAAATATGACTTGGATATGTACTTGAACATGTAACAAAATCTCCAATCTCCAGCCTATGATAAGTTGACTTGAAATGCATCCTCTGTTAGAAGAAGGGCATCTTTTATCTGTATCAATGTTGGTATTCATAAGCTGAAGAGCATTGATGTTTTTCACACACCCTGTTCTTTAAAAGATCTTAACCTTAAAATATGACTTGGATATGTACTTGAACACAACAAAATCTCCAATCTCCAGCCCATGATGATTCACAAACTTTTCCCAACCCTGCCTAAATTCCAATTTATTTATGGTACCCCCTAATTGCACATCCCACTCCTACCCACCTGGGCCTTGCAACACCATATGTTCATTTGTGTTGTCTATAAACTGTGAAATAAATACAGGAGGAATGCGCTGCCATAAACACATTACACAATTAGATTTTACAAGTTCTTAACAGTGTAAAGGAAATAAAAGAATGAAAAATAATGTATAGAGTTACCAGTTTTTGTGTAAAGTCTCCAAGCATAACTTTGAAGGAGGTGTGCACACCCATTAAACCAATTCAATCAGCAACTTGCTACCCATTGGTTGACTTGAACCGCATCCTCTATTAGAAGAAGGGTATCTTTTATCTGTATCAATGTTGGTATTCATAAGCTGAAGAGCATTGATATTTTTCACACACCATGTTCTTTGAAATATCTTAACCTCAAAATATGACTTGGATATGTACTTGAACATGTAACAAAATCTCCAATCTCTAGCCCATGATGAGTTGACTTGAATTGCATCCTCTGTTAGAAGAAGGGCATATTTTATCTGTATCAATGTTGGTATTCATAAGCTAAAGAGCATTGATGTTTTTCACACACCCTATTCTTTGAAATATCTTAACCTTAAAATATGACTTGGATATCTACTTGAACACAACAAAATCTCCAATCTCCATCCCATGATGATTCACAAAATTTTCCCAACCCTGCCTAAATTCCAATTTATTTATGGTACCCCCTAATTTCACATCCCACTCCTACCCATCTGGGCCTTGCAACAACATATGTTCATTTGTGTTGTCTATAAACTATGAAACAAATGCAGGAGGAATGTGCTACCATAAACACATTACACAATTAGATTTTACAAGTTCTTAACAGTGTACAGGAAATAAAAGAATGAAAAATAATGTATAGAGTTACCATTTTTTGTGTAAAGTCTCCAAGCATAACTTTGAAGAAGGAGGCACGCCCATTAAACCAAATCATTCAACAACTTGCTTCCCATAAGTTGACTTGAACTACATACTCTATTAGAAGAAGGGCATCTTTTATCTGTATCAATGTTGGTATTCATAAGCCGAAGAGCATTGATGATTTTCACACACCCTATTCTTTGAAATATCTTAACCTTAAATTATGACTTGGATATGTACGTGAACACAAAAAAAATCTCCAATCTCCAGCCCATGATGATTCACAAAATTTTCCCAACCCTGCCTAAATTTTAGTTTATTTATGGTACCCCTTAATTGTACATCCCTAAACCCTAATCCCTAATCCCTTAACCCTAAACCCTAATCCCTAAACCATAAACCCTAATCCCTAATTATAATTTATGGTACCCTAATCCCTAAACCCTAAACCCTAATTCCTTATCCCTAAACCATAAACCCTATCCTTAAATCCTCATCCCTCAACACTTAAACCTTAAATCATAAACCCTATCCTTAAACCCTCAACCCTCAACACTATACCTTAAACCCTAAACTTTCAACCCTAAACCCTATCCCTAATCCCTCTACCCTCAACACTCTACCTTAACTCTAATCCCTCGACCCTCAACCCTAAACCCTAATCCCTTAAGGTCCTAAACTCTAATCCCTTATCCCTAAACTCTAAATCCTATCCCTAAACCCTTAACCATCAAACCTCAACCTTAAACCTTAATCCCTCAACCCTAAACCCTGATCCCTCTTGACCTTAAACCCTCAACTCTTATCCACCCCTCTCCTCCCCTATCTACCTCACCCCCATCTCTACCCTCCTCTACCCTCGACACTATACATACATACATACATATAGGCATACATAGATACATACATACATATAAGTATGCATACATACATATAGGCATACATAAATGCATGATTAATAATCTTGAACATAAAAAAATCCAAGGGGGACATAATGCGAGCGCGTTATAATGCGCTCGCATTATGTCAAACATGACAAACATTGAGCAAACTTTTGTGAAAAATGAAAAAATGCAAAACAGAACATAACACGAGCGCATTATGTTTTGCTTTGGGAATCCCAAGCCTTAGGCTTGGGATTTGCTTTGGATTTCCAACCCAAAGGCTTGGAGTGCCTTCCCAATGTCCAGATATGTGTTTTTGCATATTCTACAGGATTTCACATAATTTTGTTCGTGCTAACCCTCATATTTGCATGTGTTTCAAGGTCGAACAAATCGAACACCTGGGTAATGTTAGGCTTTCTCTTAGCTATTTAACGATGTAAGTTTTTTCACATTTTGACAATGTTAAGCCTTTCATCTTTAATTTCTTTTGTTTGTGTCCATTTTTGGGCAAAAACCATTGTTTGGTCTTTTTTTCACTGTAAATTAACCATTCATTGAAATTTCAAAAAAAATTACATATTTAGAAACTAGACTCCATTCTACACATATTAAAAAAAATGATTTTCAATTAGTTTTCAAAATTTATAGGGGTAGCACGGCCAAAATTCTATTTTTTAGAATGTACCCACTTTGAAAATTAGTAAAAAATCAAATATTCATCAAAAAATTATCAAAAAAATTTGGCATAAACTACATGTTGTTAGCTAATTTCTCACCGAAGCGATTTTAAAAATACAAAAAAAAAAGTTGACCTTTTGAGGGAGCCACAAAATATGCTATGTTATGTTTTTTTGACAGAAACAACACCAATTTCTGTGGCTCCCTCTTTTGAACCCCTTAATCTATACCATTTTCAAAAGAAAATAGTAGTTTAGAAAGTAGACTTAGAGCACTATAAACATTATTTTGGTTGCATCTCCAAATTTTGAGTGTAACTATGCTCAATTTCTCATCCAAGGCCAGCATTTCCTGATTTCAGAACAAAAAAAAAGTGGCCACTTAAGACCCCTTTTTGGCCCCCCATCTTTTTGCACTTACCCATTACTTCATTTTCAACCTTCTTACATAGGATTTTGTGTTGGTATTTGTTGCAGATTTGAAAGGGAGAGTTTTCCATTTCATCACTTCCTCAGTTTCTCAGCATTCACAACATCTTCCATAACTATAGATATGAGAGAATTAAATACTGTTAGATATCCAACATAAAAATCTCACCCAACCCCATCATCGGTCAAAACACTCCCACTGAGAACCACTAGGCATAAACCCAAACTGACCACCGGACAAAGAAACCCAAAATATCTATTAAAACTATGGCAGGGAAATTTTCAAAATTTTAAACCACAAAATAATTTAACCCAAACAAAAACCTCATCTAACTTGGTCCAATCACCCCAAACCTACAAAAACCACAAACTAACAATCAAGACAAAGAGGACGAAGAAGCACAAATTAAACCAAGGGTGACAAAGGATACCAATCCAAGTCTCATTTTGTGAGAATAGGAGCTCCAGAGAGCAACAATGTAGGTTGACCATTCATCTTCCTCCCCTCTCAGAGCTCCTCTTCCTCACTCTCTATGCAATCTATATTTGCAAAATTTTATTTTATTTGATGATAAAGACTAGAATCCTAATCTATACATAAGAGAAGTTCAACTGAGAGAATTTTTCTCTTTTATCCAAGGACAAATAGAAAGAGGGTTAGTGAAGAAGTATGTCAACATGGAGAGTGATGTAGCAATTATGATAAAAGGGGGACATATTTTGGAAAGGAAAGTGTTGCATTAATTTATATAGATTTATGACTAATATAGAAACCGTGGAGATGATGCAGGCTACCAAGGATAAAGTGGTTGAGCTGAAGGAATGTTACTACATGTACTACAAATAGTAGAGACCATTGTAAGAATTTATGAGATGAGATCACACCCAGATTGAAAAGAAAATATCCCTTAGGTTATCCAAACTTTCAACTAGCTATTACAAGGGCAAGACAATATATAAGGGGTATTAAGGAGAAGGGTATTTAGTGGATTAGCCTGAAGTGGTACCCTTCAATAATTTTCACACCTATGTCAAGTTGGCAAGAAACCCAACCAAATGTAGATATAGTGAAGATTATCCATAACATGGCATGATACATAGAAGATAGGGGTTATCACCAGCTTGAAGGAAAGTCTCATCCATGACCTCATTGATTAACTACATTTATCATCTGCATCAAATTTTGAAGCTAAGATTTTGTTGTGGATAGGACATTTTGAGAAGGTTACAAGAATTAAAGTTAAATTTGTAGCAATTACCTTTGGATTGTAGTCTTTACATATCACAAATATATATTGAACATATATTTAATATATTCTTGGAATAGATTATAAAGCTTTAAATATATTTGTGATTTTAAACAAAACAATAAAAGAACACCAAATGGGCATTTAAATTTTTGACAAAATTGTTGAATAATTTGAAGCCACGAATTATAAAAACTAAACCATATTGCTTTCAAGGATAACAATAAAATACGTATATATTAACTATCAAAAGGAAGGTACAATAGAAATGCTAGTAATAACCCTCAACTCATTATTTATATTTATTGCAAAATATCAAAAACAAGCTACACCCTCTACTCATTATTTAAATTTGTTAGATAATATTAGAAACAAGTTCTACCCTCTACTTGTTATTTACATTTGTCATAAAATTTAGAAACAAGCGGTAGCTTTGAAACCTAGAATAGTTTATCCTTTCCCTTCAAAACATGATATAGACAAAATAACCAAAATAAGTTATAGGCAAAATTTCAAAACATGTAAAGGTTTCTAATGTGAACTTCAAGAATAGTTCATAGTTGTCCTTGTCATCCAAAATCTTTCTTGTTTGTGAATTTTGTGATGTTCAACAAATTCTTCACTATAATCCAAAATGAGTTAGTTGACAGGGAACCTTTCTGTGACATATACAAGAACATTGTCACCCACAATGTTAGTAATTAGCATCCCATTGAATTTTTAAGTATACATACAACACAACACCAGGTGGGGGTAATAATAAGGCCAAAAAAGGAGGATTAAAATTACCAACTCTTTCTATATATCATTGTCACTCACATTACACCACCACATCCACACATCGATTTCAATTATGTTTATCTAGTTTGAGGTCTAATATGTCAAACTCAACTAACTAGTTGTGGTAGTATGAATCTTTGGAAAAATGCCAAAATTGTTGACTCTCGACATAATATATCATAGTCAAGAAAAACATTCTAAATCTTCATTTCCATAAATAGATAACATTTTGCATAGCCATAGAAAGGTAGTCCAATTATACTATTATAAATAATAAGATATTTTGGATTGTCATTAAAAATAATATTTGTACTTGACTTTTTTATGAAAAATTCAAACATAAATTAAATTACCTTCTCCTCTTAGGTTCAATGATAAACCTCATTACCCCTTACAATTGTTTCTTGTCTTGAGTGCTACAGGAATACTTCAAGTTTTAAAATACTGAGTTTGTTCAAACTTATTTTTAAAGTCTTTTCTTATAGGAATGCTATAGACTAGAATGGTAAAATTATAATGTCTTTCAGGGTTGTTGCGAGGTACATGTAAAATTAAATGGGTTTATGCATTTATATTTCTTGAGTGTTCATCGAAGCTCATTCAAGTGTCAAATTAAGCAAGTACTTATGAGACTCTTAAAATTTTCCACTTGTCTACTTGTAATGGTATTCAATTAATGTGATGCAAGTAATTTTAATTACTATGGTACTTGAAAGTAAATCCATAATTCTTATACACAACATAGGATGTTGTATGCATTTATTAATCACATGTGATTATATTTTGAGAAGATCTTAGATGTCATTTAACCACATCAACGACATGTAGTGTTCGAAGTAAAAGCACATGATGGTCAAGACAATGACATCACCATTGGCCAAAAAGATGATGTGTCATTGGTCAGTGCCATCATTTTATGATTGTTCCAAGAAGATATTAGATTGCATTTAATTCACATCTTTTACAGATCCTACTCCATTAGATCAAACTATTTAAACTCATTAATAGAAAGTGATGCTAGAAGAAAAAATGTATGTTAGTTAGGGTAGGTGACAATGCCATTGCCAATTGGCTAATTGGTCAAAAAGCTGACATGTCGCTGCTTAGTTGGTGGGGCATCTAGCATCACCATTATTTTGTTTAGTCATATATAGTTATGTGGGGAATTACATTCTTTTTGGGTAATTATTCTAAGAAAATCTTAGATTTTTGTGAGAAAATCTTACATGTCATTTAATTCCCATCTTTTGTTGATCTCGCTCCATCAAATCAAACTATTTAACCTCATCAATGGAAAGCATGGCTAGAAGTAAAAATGTGTGTTGCTCAGGGTAGGTAGCAACACTATTGATTGATTGGTCAAATAGATGATGCGTCACTACTTAGTTGGTGGGGACTCTAGTGCCTTTGTTGTTTTATAAGTGTATGGATTTATTTAAGTGATTACATTAGTTTTTGGTAATTATTTTAAAAATATCTTATTCTAAGATCTTACACATCATCTCATTCACATTTTTTTAAATCTTTCTCTGTCAGATCAAACCATTTAACCACATCAATGGCATATGGGGCTTGACGTAAAAATAGACGTTGGTTAGGGCAGGTGACAATGCCATTGGTTGATTGATCAACAAGATGATGCGTCATTGGGTAGTTTAGGGGCCTTTGGCCCTATGTTTTGTGACTATAATTACATTTATGTGTGTGACTAATGTATACCATTTGATGACTCAGCACTGAATTAGACATTAACTAAATAGTGAAGTGTTGGTGGTTGTGAAAGGAAGCTACATAATCTGGATGTGAGCATTTATTGCACCATATCCTCAGTTAGAGGATATCACTTACATATGGGCACAACAATCCTAGATCATGGGTTGTACAACTAACACATTATATCTTAATTTTTGGTCCTCAAACAAAAATTAATTGGATGTTTATTCCTAAAAAGAGGCTAAAAGGAATGGGATGATGCATGTGTTAATGATATTTTATCACTGTGTTAAATTCTCTTATCTAACTACTTAGAAATTGACAAATAATCTTAATACATAGCTTCCTTGGACGTTTATTTAAGTGTGAATGTCCCTCTTTGTTTTTCAATTTAGTTTGAACTTGTTCATTTTGTGAGGGTGCAAATTGCAATTTAAGTTTTAATAGCCTTAAATATAATAAATTCCCCTTGTACCATATGTCTATTTAAAGTAAATCAAATGCTAAGTTAGCATAGTTAAGCCTGTTGCATCAATAGCTCATAGATGTCTAAGGAGAAAATGAAGATTGTCAAAATTGGAGGCAATGCCATTAGCGAGAGAAGGTGACATGTCAGTTGGTGGGGCCTATAGTAGTTTTATTTTAACCTAAACAATTAAAATATTTACCTTTTTTCCCATGTAAAGATTTAAAATGATATTTATATAAAATAGTTCTTCATGCATTTAATATCTCTAAGTAAAATCAAGGGAAGATTATTTAATATTTTTAGAAGATAAATTTCTTGTACATTTTAATATGATAAAATCAACTAAAGATAAAATCTAATTGCATTAATAAAATTTATTCTATCTAAATATATTAAAATAACTTGTATTATATTTGAGCTTCAAAAAGATTACATGAGTTGAAGACTTGAATTTGAAGTTCCCTATTTTTTAAAGGAAAGATCTTAAAACTAATGCACTATTTACAAAAAAAAACTACTATATTTACTATACTATTTACAAAATTCAACACTCTTTACTAAAAATTATATTAGTAACTTTCCTCTAAGCTTTGTTGTTGGCATTTTGAGCTAAACGTAGAAGAAATAATACCACTTGATGGGTACACTTGACTCGAACTCTATTTGCAAAGGGATGAAAAACAATGGAAGGAGTGTGCATTTCATTCAAAATACCATAATTCCCGGAGCCACAATTCCTAAATTACTAGTGAGGACAACTTCCCAAAGTGTTTGAAGATTTTGTGTGAGCCTCATCATTCTCTACTCCAACTCTCGTAATGCTCCTATAGAAGCTGTGCCTTTGAACTCATCCTTAGTAACTAGTAAATTATTCTATGAGAAGTGCTAATCCATTGTTGCCACTGCAACCAAACCAACTCTTAATTATGGTTAGACAAGTATTTTTGCCATCAGTACCATTAATATCATGGAATGAGTAATCCGCAAGAAATTAGAAAGGAAATAAGATGCTACCTTAGAATTGACACGACTCTTGATATCAAGTTCTAGGTAGTTAATGCAATGACTTCCTTAATGGCCACCTTTAACTCATCAAAGGAAAAATGAAGATAATGTTTAACAAAATTTGTAGGATCAATTCATAGAAATTTGTCTCTCTACGATTAACACACAAGAAGAAGAGAGCCTCCATGATCTTGTAGGCCAAGATTTGAAGAGCTTAATAATATTTCCACAACATGAAGAGAGAAGAACAAGATTATAATGGTTGACCAAGCTTGTGATTAGATATCTCTTAATTTATGTACTTTAAAGCTAAACTAAATTAATGCTTTTGTTAAACTAAAAAAATTGAATAAGAATGGATGGAAAAGTCGTGCTCTACAAGTTGAGCTAGGGTGTTCATTCCCTAGTTTGTTCCTTTGTTTCTGCTGGTATATGCGATGGTGTGGGGTTTGGATGTGATAAGGGGAGAGTTGGGTGGTGTCATTATCTTCTATGCAAAGCTTTTTTATCTTTGGATTCGGTACTTGTCATTTTTCCTTCGTGTTAGGGTGCTCAGAGTTCTGAGGATAGCTGTGGGTAGTGTTTGGTGCACAGGTTGTGGATGCTTAGGGTTGTTTGTGGTTGCGAAGCTAAGTGTTATGCGCTTTCATTTTCTTCCTACTGGGCATCGTGGGGGGCCGAGGTGTGTAGGGCTGCAGTTGGTGGAGTTTCATGGGGGTTTCGACTTGTGTGTATGGTGTGCCCTTCTTTGGGGTGAGGGTAATCTATTTTTGTGGGGCATGTGTGTGTGCAGATTAGGGGTGGTGCTAGGTGGAGCAAAGGGTAAACCCTGGTGTTGGTATTTTCTCCTTTTTGCGTGGCCTGGGAGCTTGCATGCCCGCCTTGGGTTTTGTTTAGTCTCAATGTCACACGGGGAGACTTCGGGGGATAGCCCCAAGATGGATTTTCGCTCAATAATTGGTGTGAAATCTCCTTCACATGCTACAAAGGTGTTTGATAATAACCTGTTCTTGCCGACTTCGAGGTTGGATGGCTCAGGCTCGTCTGGTGGTTCTTGGATCATGAAAATTAATGGTTGTCTTGAACGATGTAAGGAGAGGCCGAAGCTGGCTATTCCTCTGGAGATGACTGCAGATGATATTGAGTATTATTCGCAGCATTCATTACTGTGCAATTTTATGGGGATGAGCGTCTCGTTGCAATTTCTAGAATCTTGGGCCCAACGGACTTGGGCACCAGAGGGAGAGAGAGATTATGCTTCTGGCGAATAATTATTTCATGGTTACTTTTAATTGCATGGCAGATCGTAACATGGCCTTTGAAGGGGGGCCCTATTTGCATAACAAAATTGGGTTGTTTATTAAACCTTGGCATGAGGGCTTCAATTATATTGAAGAGCTTCTGAATCGAGTCCCAGTGTGGGTTTGGCTACCTCAATCTCCTGTGGAATGTTGGTGTGATGATGTTCTACAATTGCTAGCTTCAATGCTAGGAAAACCGGTTGGTTCTTCGCAACAAACTCAAGCTAAAAAGGTGATAACTTTTGCTCGTATATGTGTTGAAATTGATTTCAGTAAGCCATTGCTAGATTCTATGGATGTGAGTACGGGTCCTTATTCTTGGGTGCAGCAGCTAGATTATGAGACTCTTCCATTTCATCGTCATCTTTGTCATGAATATGGACATTTATAGTGAAGATGCCCAAAGGCCAAACCTACAGATGCCTAGTCTTCCCAACCTCCTCGCAACCCCCCTAGGGTTGTGTAGACACCTCAAATTGACTTGCTTCGCAAACCAAATTCCTGTATCCCTACGCCACCAACTATCCCTCCTATTAATTAAATAAATTCATTTTATTTAATTAATTTATCCCTAATCACCTACCCTTAACCATTTATCCATCCTTTGTGATCAATTAATTCATTTAATTTATCACTATACCTTATAACACTATCCCTCATTAATTTAATAAATATTCTTAATATTTATTTAGTTAATTTCTCCATCTCCTAATCCTGATTAATTAAATAAATCATACTTATTTGATTAATCTACCCTATCATATAGCCTAAACCTAGCCTAGTTGATTAAATAACAATTATTTAATTAGCTACCCTAGCCTACCTATCCTCTAGACCTAAAGTAATTAAGCTAAACACTTAATTAAACCTTGCTTAACCCATGCTCCCACACACTTTGAATAAAAATTATTTTTTTATTGAAAGGGTCACATCTTCCTCTTACACATGTAAGTGTACATGTGTCCTTGACCTTCCCACTTGTCTTGGTCTCCATTAATGGAACTCTTCCCCATGAAGGGAACTCTTCCCCATGTGTGAATTAAAAATTCACATCTAACTTGTCATATCCAACTCTTCCCCCAAATGAATTTTTAATTCATTTTTATTCTCATCACCCTTCCCCATGTGAATTTAAAATTCACAAATAATAAGAGCCATCCAATCCCATTGACAAAATCCTAACCTTTGATCTCTCTCATCCAACCTTCTTGTGACACTTGTCACAAGACTACCACTTCAATCCTAACCCTAATCCTCAAACATTCCTAACCATTGATCTTAACTTTCCATCCTCACCCTCCATCATTTTATCAAAAATCTATAAATAGAACCCTCACCCAAGCCATTTTCATCACTTCTTGCATCAAATCCATGCCAAAATTCCTCTAGAATCTCTCCATCTTACCATAATAATTCCAAAATCACTCTAGCCTTATCTCTCATCCTCATCTCTATCATATCTTCTATCAATCTATCATCCTCATCTCTATCATATCTTCTATCAGTCTATCATCAAATCCTCTATTCATATTATGTTGAGAAAGCAAGGAGAAATCCACATTCTCTATCTCAACATTGGGTAAAGCTAGGAGAGCTCTTGGGTGCACTCTTCTCCACCTTATGAAGGAGTAAGAAGATCTTGAGGTATATTTTGTGTGTTTTCATGCATTTTATTTGAGTTTCTAACCTCTAAGATTTCTCTTGTCTTCAGGTTGATAAGGGGAAGGATCCCATTCTTGGTGCCGAGTTTGGTGTGGATGGTTTCGTCCCTGTCAAGGCTCATAACAAGAACCGTGGTCAGAAGAGGACCTTGAAGGAGAGGCAAGATGAAGACACTTTCAAGGCTCATAACAGATTTGAGGTTTTAGATTATCTTAGCCAGGAAGAGGTGAATCTGGGCTTGGTGAATCTAGCTCAGGGGGTTTTGGGTATAGGACAAGAGGGTTTTATTTCAGAGGCTACTCAAGATTTACAAGATGCTGGAGCTTTGCAAATGGACATTGCTCTTCAAATGGAGGTCCAAGTGGAGTCAGTTCCTTCTATTGAAGCGAGGAAGGATGGTGGGGAAGGATCTTCTCTTGTGGGGAAGGTAGGTATTGAAGTGGGTAAGAATAACAAGTCTTCCCCTCAGCTAGGTATTCTTCAAAAGGATCCAAAAAAAGGTGTGGGGGAGAAATCTTCCAAGCTTGGTAGGAAGAAGGATTTGGAAAAGATTAAATTAACGGGGGAAACTTTGGTGGAGTTAAGGTCAGTTAAGACTCTGGATTCTCATTTTTTGAACCCCTTGAAATGATTGTTCTATCATGGAATGTAAGGGGCTTGAATAGTGGCCCTCATCAAAAAGTTGTTTGTGATTTGGTTAGAAATCAATCTCATGATGTTCTTTTTCTGCAAGAGACTAAGTTATCAATTGAGGGTATGTTTGGTGTGATGCCAAAGTTGTGGGGGAGAGGAGAGTGCCAGTGCATTGGTGCCCATGGGTCTGCTAGGGGTGTGGCCTGTTTATGGAATCCTCAGAAGGTCTGCCCTCTTTGGTGGATGCCTTTAAATCCTCTATCTCTATGATTGCTTCTTGTCTTGAAACAGGGGAGTCTATACTCTTCTCTAATATCTATGCACCTATTGAGCTTTAGGGCAAGCAACTTTTGTGGTCCCATATCAAGTTCATCTAAAGCCTGGATCCTTTCCATCTATGGATTATGGCTGGAGATTCCAATGCTATTTCTGAGTTGGCCGAGAAGCGTGGTGGTATTGCAAGGCTGGAGCCCCCTGCGTTGCTTTTTTGTGATAATATATTGGCCTTGAATCTTGTTGACATTAAGCCCAGTAATGGGCAGTTTACTTAGAACAATCAGAGGGTTGGGGAGAATTGCATTGTGGAGTGACTTGATCACTTTCTGGTTTCCTGGTACTGGGTTGGTGGTTTGTGGTCCTCTAGCTCTGAAATTCTAGATTGGAGGGGTTCAGATCACTGGCCTATTAACCTATCTGTTGCTTCTACTTGTGTGCCTCGATCTCCTTCCTTCAATTTTTAGCTTATGTGACTGTGTGACCCCTCTCTATATGACTATGTGGCTGATTGGTGGAGGTATGGTAGACTCGCTTATGGTACTGCAATGTATACTTTTGCTAAATTGCTTCAATTTGTCAAATATCAGCTTAAACAATGGAATCGCCAATGTTTTGGAAACATTTTCCATGCTAAGGCTTCTACTCAATCTGAATTGGATGGTATTACAAGGATGATCAGGGAGAATGGGTTGACAGAGGATTTGCTCTAGGAAGAGGCTAGGGCTTTGAAAGCGTTGGAGGAGTGGGAGCTGTGTGAGGAGGTTTATTGGAAGCAACGGATTGAGTGGCTTCAAGAAGGAGATAAAAATACTACTTTCTTCTTCAATTCAATGAAAGCTAGGAGACATGGCAACTCTATTTCTATTTTGGCAAATGCTAGGGGAGAGCATCTCTCCTCCTTTCATGAAATCTTGAGTGAAGCTGTGCAGTACTTTACTTCTTTATTTAGGGAGGATTCTTAGGGGGGTTTTGCTAAGGAAGACCTAGTTCTTTCTTGTATCCCTTCCCTAGTTTCTAGGGAGATGAATGAGCATTTAATGAGTGATATTTCACTAGAAGAGCTAGAGGGGACTGTGTTCTAGATAAAGAAGGGGAAAGCTCTTGGCCCTAATGGTTTCCCGATTGAGTTCTTCCAAGAATTCTAGGAAATTGTTAAGATGGATTTATTGGTGGTAGTTTAGGAGTCTTAGAGGAATAAACAGATGTTACGTGCTTTGAATTCTACCTTCCTTGCTCTTATCCCAGAGTGTGATGGCGCTGATAGGTTAAGTCATTTTCATCCTATTTCTCTTTGCAATGTGATTTATAAAATTATTTCCAAGTTGATTGCTGATAGGTTGAAAAAATGGCTTAAATAGTTGATTTCGGAGGAGCAGAGTGGTTTTATGGCGGGTCGGCAAATTATGGATGGGGTTGTGATTGCAACGGAAACTATTCATTCTATGGCTAGCTCTAAAGAAAAGGCAATGTTCATCAAGTTGGATATGGCTAAGGCTTATGATAGAGTTCGGTGGCCCTTCCTTCAGAGGGTTCTTGGTGCTTTTGGCTTTGGGGAGGAGTGGATTCAATGGATTATGAGCTGCGTTACTGTTGGTAGGTGGCGACTGATCAGGAAAATACTGTACACTAGCCATGTAAAAAAAAATTTAGGGCCGACTTAAAAAATCCTATTTTTTATGACCGACATAAGAAAACCCTAATTTTTGTAACCGACAAAAAGGCTTGATAAAAAGCGGCCAAGGGTTAGGGTTTGAGTATTGTGTTGTAGCATTTGCAGCGGTATTGAGTTGCAGGGATTACTGATTGTAACCGGTTTGATTTACTGGATAATAATATTAGACTCTCTGTTTGGTGGATGTAGCCCGAGTTTGGGTGAACCACGTTAAATCTTGTCTCTCGCTGTTATTAATTCTGTGTATTTCCATTTCTCTGTTTAATCTTTATTTGCATTTAATTGATTACTTTTGCCGGCTAACCCTAACAAGTGGTATCAGAGCGGGTTGTGTTCGATTATCGTCTGCAGGAAATCTCACGGTTGAGTGGAAGCAATGGCGGACAAGGGAAGATTGAAGGTTGATAAATTCAATGGACAGAACTATCAGTTATGGAAGATGCAGATGGAGGATTACCTCTATCAAAAGGATTTATGGATGCTGTTGGAAGGAGTAGCCAAGAAACCGGCAACAATGTCTAATGAGGATTGGAATCTTCTTGACAGAAAGGCACTGGGAACCATTCGGTTATGCCTGGCACCGTCGGTGGCATTCAATATAACGGAAGCGAAGACAACAGATGGTCTGATGAAAGCTTTGGCAAAATTGTATGAAAAACCCTCAACCTCAAATAAGGTATTTCTTATGAAGCGTTTGTTTAATCTGAAAATGGTTGAAGGTGGATCTGTGACAGATCATTTAAATAAATTTAATACGATTGTCAATCAATTGACTTCTGTAAATGTAAAATTTGATGAAGACATTAGAGCTCTCTTAATATTATGTTCATTACCTGAAAGCTAGGATAGTTTGGTAATGGCAGCTAGTAACTCTGTTTCTAGTTCAAATACCCTAAAATTTGATGATGTTGTTGGTGTTATTCTGAGTGAGGAAATTCGTAAGAAAAGCTCAGGTGGATCCAAATCAGGCAGTGTTTTGAATGCAGAAAGTAGGGGTAGATCAAAGGAGAGAGGAAAAGGTTCTGGAGGTCATGGGAAGTCACGAGGAAAATCAAAGGACAAAAGATCCCAAACCAGAGGACAGAAAGATTGCTAGTACTGTGGAAAACCAGGTCATTTGAAGAAAGATTGATGGTCTCAGAAAAATAAAGAAGGAGACAAACAAGAAGGCAATAAGGAAGCAAATGTGGTAAGTAATAAATCTGAAGATGACGCTTTGATTCTTTCCCTAGATAATGCTGATGATTTATGGGTTTTAGATTCAGGGGCCTCATTTCATGCTACGCCCCATAGAAGTTATTTTCTTGATTATGTCCAAGGGGATTTTGGGCTGGTTTATTTGGGAGATAACGAACCCTGTCAGATTGTTGGAAAAGGAAGAATCAAGATTAAGTTGCAGAATGGGAATCATTGGCTACTACAAGAGGTAAGGCATGTTCCAAGGCTCAGTAGGAATTTAATTTCAGCAGGGCAACTAACTGAACAAGGTTGCACTGTTATATTTACTGATAAAAATTGGAAGGTTTCAAAAGGTGCCTTAGTAGTAGCAAAAGGTGTAAAAGTAGGCACCTTATATCTTTGTACAGGTCATACTGTTCCTTCTACTTTCGATGTTATAGAGGAAAAACAAACAGGTTTAGGAACAGTTGCTGCAGGTTTGCAGGAAGAGACTGGAAAAGTTGCTGCAGGTTCTGAAACAACACTGTGGCATAACAGACTTGGGCATATGAGTGAAAAAGGTATGAAGGTACTTCATTCTAAGAAAGTTTTACCAGGTCTGAAATATATTAATATGGATTTTTGTGAAAGTTGTGTGTATGGAAAACAAAAGAGAGTCAGTTTTCTCAGAGATGGGAAGCAAAAGAAAAATGAAAAATTGGAGCTTGTGCATACAGATGTATGGGGACCAGCTCAGGTATCTTCTTTCGGTGGCTCTCGGTATTATGTTACATTCATAGATGATGCAACTAGGAAGGTCTGGATTTATTTCCTTCGACAGAAATATGATGTATTTGAAACATTTAAAAAATGGAGAAGCTTGGTTGAGAATGAGACAGGTAAAAGATTAAAATGTCTCAGATCTGGTAATGGCGGTGAGTATTGCAGCAAAGAATTTGAAGATTATTGTTCCTTTAATAGAATTCATAGGCAGAAAACAGTTCCAGGGACTCCACAGGAAAATGGAGTGGCTGAACGCATGAATAGGACAATAATGGAGCATGCAAGGACCATGAGATTGCATGCTGGGCTGCCTTTAAACATGTGGGCAGAGGCTGTCAACACTGCTGTATATTTAATTAATAGAGGTCCTTCAGTTCCTTTGGGCTGTGGTATTCCAGAGGAAGCATGGACAGGTAAGAAGGTGAGTTATTCTTTTCTGAAAACCTTCAGCTGTGAAGCATTTGCACATATAGATTCTAAAAATAGAACCAAGCTGGATGCGAAATCAAAAAAATGTACCTTCGTTGGATATGGCATTGATGAATTTGGTTATAGGCTTTGGGATTTTGAAAATCAGAAAATTGTGAGTAGGGATGTTATATTCAATGAGAAGGTGTTGTACAAAGATCAGTTGCAGCAGCATGAGAAGAAAGAAAAGGATTATGTGGTGCTGGATGATACTCCAAATAGTGATGTTCCAGTGGCTCCTCATGCTCCGCAACAGCAACCAGAAATACCACAAACTCTAGTGAATGTTAGACAGTCAACAAGGATAAGTAGACCTCCTGAAAGGTTTTCTCCCTCTTTGTATTCTATTTTGTTAACAGATGTTGGCGAACCAGAAGGGTATGATGAAGCTATGCAGGTGAATACACAAGTTCAGTGGGAGCTTGCCATGCAAGAAGAAATGGACTCCTTGCTAAAAAATTAGATTTGGGAATTATGTAAGTTACCTGTAGGTAAAAAGGCTTTACCAAACAAATGGGTTTACAGGCTGAAAGAGGAAGATGGAGGTAAGAAACGATTTAAGGCCAGGTTAGTTGTAAAAGGATTTGCACAGAAACAGGGCATTGATTTTGATGAGATATTTTCTCCAGTTGCAAGATGACTTCTATTCGTACTATTTTAAGTATTGTGGCTGCTGAAGATTTGCATTTGGAACAGCTAGATGTGAAAACTACCTTTCTCCATGGTGATTTGGAGGAGGAGATATACATGGCACAACCACAGGGATTTGAGGTCAAAGGTAAGGAGAAACAAGTGTGCAGATTGAAGAAGAGCTTGTATGGCCTGAAACAAGCACATCGGCAATGGTATTTGAAATTTGATAGTTTTATGGCTGAGCAAGGCTACAGTAGGTGTAATTCTGACCATTGTGTTTATTTTAAGAGGTTGGATAATGACAGCTACATTATTTTATGTTTATATGTTGATGACATGCTTGTAGCTAGGTCTAACATGGATCACATCAGAGAGTTAAAACATCAGTTATCACAGTCTTTTGATATGAAGGATTTGGGGGCAGCAAAACAAATCCTTGGTATGAAAATTTGCAGAGATAGGAAGAACAGAAAATTGACTCTATCTCAGGCTGCTTATGTTGAAAAGGTGTTGCAGCGATTCCATATGGAGAATGCAAAAGCTGTCAGCACACCTTTGCCTAGTCATTTGAAATTGACTAAGGAGGTGTGTCCAAAGACACACGAGGAGGAAGAAAAAATGTCCAAGGTACCATATGCTTCAGCTGTAGGAAGTTTAATGTATGCCATGGTATGCACGAGACCGGATATTGCACATGCTGTCAGAGTCATTAGCAGGTATATGAGTCATCCTGGATTTGAGCATTGGAATGCGGTCAAATGAATTCTCTGATATTTGAGAGGTACATCTAATAAACACTTATGTTTTGGGGGCTCTAATACTAATTTAGCAGGTTATGTAGACTCAGATTTGGTAGGGGATATTGATACCAGGCGGAGTACTACAGGTTATGTCTTTACTGTAGGTGGAACATCGGTGAGTTGGATTTCTAGGTTGCAAAAGGTGGTTACTTTATCCACCACAGAGGCAGAATATGTCGCTGCAACAGAGGCAAGCAAAGAGATGATATGGCTACAATCTTTCATGGAAGAATTGGGTAAACAACAGGCTAACAGTTCTTTGTATACAGATAGTCAGAGTGCCATACGTCTTGCAAAGAATTCTGCCTTGCATTCGAAGACCAAACACATACAGTTGAGGTATCACTTTATTTAGTCGATGTTGGATAATGGATAGTTAAGGCTGGAAAAGATACATATAGATGAAAATCCAGCGGATATGTTTACAAAGGCAGTGACAAGGGAGAAGCTGAGCTCCTCTTCAGCTTCGATTGGTCTTCTAGACTGAAAACAATAAAAATTGAACAGTAGAGTCTAGGGTGGTTATTTCCAGTGGGAGTTGCATGCGCAGCGGTGTCGTCCAGGATCAGTCTCCAAGTGGGAGATTATTTGGTGTGGAGCCTGATCAGTCTCCAAGTGGGAGATTGTTGGTAGGTGGCGACTGATCAGGAAAGTACTGTACACTAGCCATGTATCCTCGCCGACTTAAAAAATCCTAGGGCCGACTTAAAAAATCCTATTTTTTATGACCGACATAAGAAAACCCTAATTTTTGTAACTGACAAAAAGGCTTGATAAAAAGCAGCCAAGGGTTAGGGTTTGAGTATTGTGTTGTAGCATTTGCAGCGGTATTGAGTTGCAGGGATTGCTGATTGTAACCGGTTTGATTTACTGGATAATAATATTGGACTCTTTGTTTGTTGGATGTAGCCCAAGTTTGGGTGAACCACGTTAAATCTTGTCTCTCGCTGTTATTAATTCTGTGTATTTCCATTTCTCTGTTTAATCTTTATTTGCATTTAATTGATATCTTCTGTCGGCTAACCCTAACAGTTACTTCGATTTCCTTCTCTGTGCTTATAAATGGCACGCATTCTGAGCTTTTTGGTGCCTCTCAGGGTCTGTGCCAAGGTGACCCCCTCTCTCCTTATCTCTTTCTTCTCCTTGTTGAAGGTCTGGGGTGTTTGGTAAGAAGGAATGTGGAGTGGGGTCTCATTCAGGGGTGGAGGTGGGGAGGTGGTCAGCCTCCACAGTCTCATTTGCAATTTGTGGATGACACTGCTTTGATGGGCATGGCTACAATTAGGGAAGCTTCAAATTTGTGCAAGGCTTTAGATGTGTACCTTGCTGCCTCGAGTCAATTGATTAATGAAGATGTCTTCTATTTTTTTCTTCAATACGCCAAGGTCTATTCAGAGGAGGATTGCTTGTATCCTGAGATTTCAGATTGGGGCTCTCCCATTAACTTATTTTGGTATTCTTATTTCGATTGGTAGGCTGCCGAGGGATTCTTGGCATAGTATTCTGGACAAATTTCATGTGAAATTTAATCACTGGACCCATAGATGGTTGTCTTTTGTTGGCTAAGTTCAGTTGCTCAAGTCAGTGGTGCAGGCTTTCCCCATCTATAGATATATGCTTCAGGTGGCCCTGTTGGGTTTTGTTACGGAATTGGATTCTTTGGCAAGGTAGTTTTTATGGGCTGGTAGCTTGGGGTCCTCTAAATGGTGCCTTGTCATATGGGATATTGTGTGTAGCCTAAAGCAGTTTGATGGTCTTGGCTTAAGGCAGTCATCTTTGTCTGGGTTGGCGATGGTTGCTAAATTGTATTGGAGGTGGTGTGTGGAGCCAAATTAG
Source organism: Cunninghamia lanceolata (assembly GCA_027924645.1). NCBI lineage: Eukaryota > Viridiplantae > Streptophyta > Pinopsida > Cupressales > Cupressaceae > Cunninghamia > Cunninghamia lanceolata. The sequence goes on along the minus strand of BSBN01000237.1, from coordinate 21,264,994 downwards.
ATATGGCCCAGGATCTTATCTCGTAAGTATTTTCTGGGGACGTCGTGGATGGATATTCCTTGTCACCCCTTGGTGGGGAAAGGTTTGGTGATATGGGGTATGCTCAAGAAAGGGATCGAGCTCATAAAGGATGGATTATTTTGGATCTGTAAAAGGGGAATGGAGGCTCACTTTTGGTATGATTCATGGGATGGATTTCCTCCCATTGTTTCATAGTTTCCTAATTTGGTGACTTTGTGCCAGTGGTTCCTTGAGGCTGGGTGGTCAAAGGTGAGCGATTTTAAGGCTTTCTCCTCTCGTGGTCAGCTGGTGGTGGCAGGATGGAAGACTCCTGATGATTGACCTATTGCTGGTATAGAGGAGGATTGTGCTAAGCTTCATAATATCCTCTCTTGTAGACTGTGTAGTTCCCTTTAGGATGGCAATGCTCTTGCTTGGTCTCCTAATCCCAAGGGTATTTATTATGTTGCTACTAGCTACCAAGTTTTGGTGTCTTATAGGTTGGATGGGGTGGAGGTTCCCTAGTGGAAAAGAGTTTGGAACAAGTTCTCTTGGCCAAAGTGTAATTGTATGTGGACTTTAGCTTGGAATAGGTGTTTGACTTGGGATAATCTCTGGAAGAGGGGATTTCAAGGCCCTTCTATTTGTGTTTTGTGTGGGGAAGGTGAGGAGGACTCTTTTCATTTGTTCTTCTATTGTCCCTTCTCTCTACAGATTTGGCATTTTTGGTGGGTGTTTGGAAAAGCCCCTGTATTCATGCTTCTTCCTTGGTGGAATTTTGGAGTAGTTTGGGCAGGCCTCCTTCCCTGGCCTCTTTTTTGCAGGATGTGTGGTATGTTGGGCCAACCTTCTTACTTTGGCAGATTTTGCTAGAACAGAATCATAGAATAGTTCGCGAAGAAAAGATTTTGGTTCTGTAGGTTTGGCAAAGAATTATGGGTATGATTTGGGAGATAGTGGAAGCTAAATGTGAAGTGTTGTTTCCTTTGGAGAAAGGGGATGCTGAGATTATGGATAGACTAGGGATTCAGGGATTGACTTTAGCTTCTGCTTGTGTCAGAAGAGGTAGGAGTCTGAAAAAGAGTTTAACATGTTGGTAGATGGCTACCCCCTCCGACTGGCATTCTGAAGATTAATATTGATGGCTCCTCAAGAGGTAATCCTGGGCCTACGGAGATTGGTGGAGTTGGTAGGGATTCTTCAGGCTCAGTTGTTTTATCTTCTCTGTTCATAAAGGATTGCAGACTATCAATCTTATGGAAGGTTTGGCGATTCTCTATGCTTTTGAGAGGGCTTATGCCTTGAAGTGGCGCAAGGTTATATGTGAATCTAATTCACATGTTTTGATTAATTTTCTAAGTGAGTGGAAGGTGTCTGATGTTAGTTGGTAGATGGCATTGGTTGTTCAACAGGTTCTACAGATTAGCTCTTTGATGGAGATGGTGTCTTTTGTCCACATTTTGAGGGAGTGGAATAGGGTAGCTGATTGTTTGGCTAAGTGGGCTTCTGAGAATATGGATGGTTGGATGGTTGAAGGATGGGGGCAGGGATCCTATGGGCTCCATTAATAATTGGAGAGGATTCTTGCTGAGGGTGTGGATGGTGATGGTGAGGGATGATGTGGTTTCTTGATCTGGCTGGTTGTCTTTGTTGTTGTTGGGACCTTTGTCCATTGTTTTCTTTGTAATTCTCTTTGCTGATGATTAATAAAGTTTTTACCCCTTTAAAAAAAATTGAATAAGAATATAGTAATCAAATTACATATGCAAAGAAATAAGGTTAAATATGTAAAATGGCTAAAATGTAAGGGTGATATAGGCCAGGGTTCAGGCACTATGGGTTAGGGCACAAATGCCATGGGACTGGAAAATTACATGACATTTATGTTGAAAGGGGTCAAATAGGCCCCAAAAGAGGTAGAAATGCCATGGGTACCTGCATAAACATCAATACACAGGGGAAAAATGCTACGGACCTAAAAATACATCCAAGAATGTCAAAAACCTGTAAACACACAAAAAACTCAAGGAATAAGAGATTAGGATGGGACAAGTGTCCCATCAGCCATGCTAGAATTGTAGAGGTTAAAATTAGATTAAAACAAGTACAAGCAAGATGTAAAATAACATAAACAAGCTCACAACCCAACATCAAGACCTACTTTTGATTTGAGCAAATAATGGAGGCTAAACTATAATGCAAAGACATAAAAACAAACACATTATACCTCCATTGTTTGTTATGGATGTGTTCCAATGATCAAGTTAATGTGCTAAGATGTAATGCGAATGCGCAAATGTTAGGATATTGCTCAATTTGGCAGCATGTGAATACTATGAGGATGCATGATGAAATCCTTTGGGTAAGCCTCCTTAAATAGAATTTCCCATGGGAGAATGGATGGTTGTGATTAAAAGAAGAAATTGATGGTTCAGATTGATATCATGAGGATACTCATTAGCCTTGTGACAAGTGGCATGATGAGAGGCCTCATGCAAGATGGAGGGTCGGGATTATCTTAAAGCATAGGATGAAAGGGGATGCACACATGTGGAAGAAGCAAAATAATGCAAGTGGATGGTGGAGACGAGAGGATGGAATCAAGGGTCAAGATTGACCTATGTAATATGCTCACACATGTGTGAGCAAGGAGTGGGGGAATGTGGCATGTGTAAAAATAGAGGGCCCAGATTGATTTTAGGATTTGAAATTGATGGTGGAGATTAAAAGATAGTCTTTTGGCTTTTAGTGGAATGAGGTGAAATTTTTAATTAGAAGAAATCATGGAGCATGATTAATTAGCCTAATTAATTAGATAATCATGTATTATCTAATTAATTAGTTAGAGAAATAATCAAACTAAGGATAATTAATTATGTTTATTTAATTAATTAATTTTAGGGATGAGAAAGGGGGTTAATTGCAATGCGAATGGAATTAGTCAAATCATGTTAGTTATATTATTTAATTATGACATTAAATTAGTCATATTAATTAATTACAAGAAATGTGATTGTGGCAAATTGACGAGGTAAATTTGGGGTGTCTACAAAACCCTTCAAATTTCCAAAGAAAGTTTAACCACCCTACCACCTGGAAAGTTTTTGCCACCTCATCATTTTATAATAGTTTCTTTGCATAATTTGTCTCTACCTTCATTTTGAATCATGTTGTCCTATTTTAGCATAGGCCAAAATAGCCCAAGGATCCCCAAAACTTGCAAAAAACATTGCTAAAATCCTAGATATTTTGCCTTGTTCAAATCCCCTCAAAATCCTAAAATCTTCTAAGTGTTTTTCCTTAGCTCATTTTGCATTGTCAGCAAACTTGAAGGTTCATGAACCTTCCGGTTCGTCAATTGGAAAATTTGTCCACAAGTAAACCTGTCGACCAAAGGCAAGGTGGAGGAAATTTCAAGAGAAAGACAAGGCAAAAAGGATAGGTGAAGTGCTTGTCAGTGAAATTAAGGGTTCACGAACTTGTCGGTTCACTTACTAACAAGTTCGTCGACAAGCCAAGTCATCGATAAGCAAAAGAAAAAAAGAATAAGAAATAAGAATTAAGTTATCGGTGAACTTAGTGGTTTGCAAACTCCCAGGTTTGTCGACCAAAAAGTTTGCTGATAGACATTTTCACTGATAGGAAGGCGTAGAGGAAAAGAGGACAAAGACAAAGATGAAGAAAGGAAAATTGGCTAAGGGGATAGTTCATGAACCAAGTAGTTCACCGATTGGGGAGTTTACCGATAGGTGAAGTGGCTAATAAGGCAGAAGAGAGAAATAAAAGCTAAGTGTTGGTTCACTTATCGGCAAGTTCACTGAGTAGTGAATTTGCTATTAAAGGAAAGAAGCATAAGACAGACGAAGGAAAAAGAATAAAAGAACAAGGCAAGGCACAAAGAGTTTAGTTCATCAATAAACTTAGTGGTTCAAAAACCACCAAGTTTTTCAACCAAGAGTTTTACCAACAGGGGAAATCACTGACAAAGGAAGATAAGAAAAGAAGAAAGAAAGATGAAGTGATAGTTCACGATTTCCCAAGTTCACTGATAGGGTGATCGACTAACAATGGAAAGTATAGTAAATTGAAAATCAAAATGTCAGAAAAAATGGGCACCAAAGTGAGAATTAAAAATAAACACTTTAAAGTGTTGTAAGAGCTTCTAAAGGGCACAATTTTTGGGTGCCTAAAAATATGCTTCCACATGACGCCATTGTTAGAGGTTGGGTTTATGCAGGTACCTGGATTTAATGAGGAGAAAGTGTTTTAGTGGCCCATACTTTTGCAGGTCCTACCAAGGTCAAAATCAATGCACAAGGCATGGGCATTCTCTATTTTGCAGGATTTGCAGACTTGTCAAGGCATGATCAACACTCAAAATCTACAGGTTCTGACAAGGCCTCTAAGGCTAAATTTAATGTAGCATGGGAAAAATGTGTTGAATGGGTTTTAGTACCTAAGGTTGCATGGTGATTTGAAAAGGTTATATAAGCATGTAATTGAGAAATTTGAAGGGGTTGGTTGTTCTGGGTCATTTTCACAGGTAGAAGGTTCTTTTGCAGGTTCAAACCTTGTGATTTTCTCCAAAACTAGGTGGATTTGATGGATCGTGCTCTCTTCTGAGCCTCTCATGTCTCTGTATCAGTCCATCAATGAAGGAGTGTCTATAATTTTGGGTCTATTTCATGCCTGTAACGAGTTTGTCTTCTCTTTGTAATGGCTATTTAGCCTCTATGATCAATAATAATTGATATTTTACCTCTCTTTGTATTTATGCCCTGTGTTCATCTGATTTCTATTAATATATATTGTGAATGAATGATCCCTCTTGTATTTAATAGTCCTTTATTCGAACCTCTATTGGATTACACAAGTTTGTGTGAGTTTACTTCAGTTTTAGAGATTATTATTGTGTTATGTCAATTGTCGATGAACAAGCTAAATCTGGTGCATCACCTCTCTTTTAATTTAAGTTCTCCTTCTTCCCCTTTTCCCTAGTAACTAGTAGCATTAGATGTAGTTAAATTCTCTGGACCTTAAGTCTAGAATGAGGAACCAGCCTTCTCTGGAGGTTTGGTCTCATTTGCAAGGTCCCACATCTTGAAACCAATCCCATGTTTCACTAAATTTGTTGGAACTACCAAAAGTTTCAACAATAGGGTGCAAATTCAGGTGATAACAATTTTTAGCACACTTTCTGGGACTAGTTTGTTGATTCTTATCATCCACTGAAGAGTTTTGGTGTGCTCTTCAATGGATCTTTCCATTCAAGGTTGTCTCTCCAACACCATGGCTACTCTGTTGAACAATCTACTGGTACAGCTAGTTCTAGGACTTAAAGATCCATCAAAGATTAGAGTTCGGTGATGCTCTTGGTCTTTTCCAGCCTTCAAGTTTCTCAAATCACCTGGCAACTCCCTAGTATAAGCTCATTTCTCAAAAGGGAAAATATTTTTGCTCTTATTTCAAGATTGTTTGAATGATTTTTTATTTTTAATGCTCCATTATGTCAAACTATTATGGAAACTATGTTCCCCTCCACCTTGTCAAAATGAAGCCATTGGCCTCCATATCAGCCATATCAAGCCCAATACGCCCCTATTTTAGTAGGTTATTAGCATCCTCATGATGCTTTCCTCCCTCCCAGCCCTGCTTAGTCTTCTTGGTAGCCTAATCATATGTATTTTCAACCCCAAGAAGACCACTTCATCCCTAATCAGTATGATTACCCTCCTAACCTATCTCAAGTGGACTATGATTTTAACAAAATAAGTATCATGGACATAATGGTGGACATGTAAAGGAGGTTGGATAAGGTTTCAAAGGAGCAGGAGTATGAGAAATAACAAGATGAGCTTGCTCATCAAGCCTTCCTTCACCAGCAACAAATGGATGCACAGGAAAGAGCTTTTCAAGAGAACTTGGCTTTGCAGATTACAACTAAGGAAGAATAGATGAGGCAACTACTTTCCAAGGTCCAAATGTTAGAGGCTCAATCAACCTCTTCCAGTCCTAGTTTTATGCCTTCCCCTTCTACCACCATGAATCAACCTACAAAGAGCAGCCCCTAAGTTACAAATTCCCAAGTTTGAGGGCCCCTTATCCTTCACAAGAGCCTGCTCATATTAAAAACCAGTTTGAAAGGAAGGTGTCCAAAGAAAAAAAAGTAACTTGTTGTTAGGATGCCATCATGCAACATGAAAATTAAAATATTAGACATGCTATAAGAAGAAACTAAGTCCAATAAGTTAGAGCAGCAGGGCACTAAGCATGTGGGTAATGTTGATTCATCTGCAAGGATAAATCCTCTAGAGTATGGTTCCTTCAAAACATTTTCAAATGCTTTTAATGAAATAAACATGAATGAAATGTAATTATTGCATTGTGAGAATCTGCAACTATGGAGGCAAATCAAGCAGAATCTAGTGGAGTTGCAGCCAAATGATGAGGCATTGAGGATGAGGTTGTTGTTGAGGTTGATGGCGCCACCCTATTTCATGAACTGCCTAGTTACATTGAAGATGAAGAAGGCATGCAAATGCCAACATTAGTTGTAGTTTGGAAACACCATAAGGATGTTGAAGGCCATGGTGAGTTGTTGGCATGTGCAGACAAGTGTGGGAATGAGGTCCTAGCTCATGAAGAAAAGAGTGGGGGCAGCCCTATACTGAAAAGTGCAAAAATTGATTGCACAAATCTATTTAAGGAGCTTCCACATTTCATAGAAGATGATGTTATGAAGATTGAGCATGGGAAATAACAAATTGAATATTTATTCCTAGCAGGGATATCAACTCCTTGGTGAAGGATATTTCATCATTGAGCAAGTTCATGGCTTCTTTTTAAAGCTTATTTTAGATAGCCTCTCCTTGAACAACATGAGCACAAGGTGGAGGCAACCATATTTCTAGTTGAGCACAAGAGTCAAAGCTTTTAGACCAGAAAGAGGAGAAAAATCAGAGCAAAAACATGAGGTCTTTAATGATCATTCAAGCATATTTTCAAGGGGATGTCCTATTAGACATCTATCCCAACTAGAGATAGACCATGAAGAGTCACCATTTGTCATTCTCACCCCTGAGCATGAAGTTGAGCATCAAGATGAGAAGAATTAGCCCACTTCTCCACTTCCCAACAGTTGCATTCCTAATCAGTTCATGTGGATAGGGGAGCTTGATTTTGTTTTTAAAGTGGCATTTCATCAATTTGTTGCATGCCCACTCTTTTTCCACCTTCTGTTAACTGCCCACAAGCATGTGAAACACTGTAAATTGTTGAAAAAGGGTAGTTATTTTGAAAAACTAGTTAATGGCTTTGTTTGAGGTCATTTTCTTCTGGTTACTTTAGGTTTAGGATAGGTTTTGTTTATGTAGTTTTCATTTGCTCCAAGTTCTCTTGCACATGTTGCATCCTCATAAAAGGTTGTTTGCCTTGTTGTTTTCTGTTCTTTTATTTTCTGGAGTTATGTTCAATTTTATGTTGGTCTAGCCAATCCCTGTTCTAGTTGTTGCAACCCTTTTGTCTCTATGCTCAATGGATTGTATAAGGCCACTGGATCCTTGTGTTTAGCAAGAAAACACCCCTACATAGTTGCCAAAATGTTGTCTTATTTTAGCACATGCCAAAATAGCCCAAGGATTCCCAAAAATTACATAAAATATTGCAAAAATCCTAGATGTTTTGCCTTGTTCAAATCCCCCCAAAATCCTAAAATCTTCTAAGTGTTTTGCCTTAGCCCATTTTGCATTGTCGGTAAACTTGAAGGTTCGCGAACTGGTCGGTTCATTGATTAACAAATTAGATGACAAGTAAACCCACTGACCAAAGGCAAAGTGGAGGAAGTTTTAAGAGAAATACAAGGCAAAAAAGAATAGGTGAAGTGCTTGTTAGTGCAATTAGGGGTGCGTGAACTTGTCAGTTCACCAACCAAGTTTGTCAACAAGACAAGTCGTCGATTAGGCAAAGGAAAAAAGAAGAAAAAAGAAGAAAAGAATTAAGTTATCAGAAAACTTAGTAGTTCACGAACCTCTAGGTTTGCCAAATAAAATTTTTACCAATAGACATTTTCACCGACAGGAAGAAGCAAAGGAAAAGAGGACAAAGACAAAGATGAAGAAATGAAAATTGGCTAAGGGGACAGTTCGCGAACAAAGTAGTTCACCGATTGGGGATTTTGTCAATAGGTAAAGTGGCTGATAAAGTAGAAGAGAGAAAGAAAAGCTAAGTGTTGTTTCACTTATCAACAAGTTTACTGACTGACAAACTCACTGATAAAGGAAAAAAGCAAAAGACATAAGTGAAGGAAAAAGAAGAAAAGAACAAGGCAGGACACAAAGAGTTTAATTCATTGATAAATTTAGTGGTTCGGAAACTGCCAAGTTCACTGACCAAGAGTTTTTTTGATAGGGTAAATCACTAATAAAGGGAGATAAGATAAGAATAATGAAAGATAAAGTGATAGTTCACGATTTCTCAAGTTCGTCGATAGGACAATCAATCGACAATGGAAAGGATAGTAAAGTGAAAATCAAAATGTCAAAAAAAAGGGGTGCCAAAGGGAGAATTAAAAATAAACACTTTTAAAGTGTTGTAAAAGATTTTAAAGGGCATGATTTCCTGAGTGCCTGAAAACACACTTTCACATGACGCCATTGTTGCAGGTTGGGGTCATGCAGGTAGCTGGAATAGTGAAGATCTTCGATGCACAAGTACCTGGATTTAATGAGGAGGATGAAGTGTTTCAGTGGCTCATACTTTTGCAGGTCCTTCCAAGGTTAAAATCAACACATAGGGCGTGGGCATTTTCTATTTTGCAGGTTTTGCATACTTGTCAGGGCATGATCAACACTCAAAATCTACATGTTTTGATAGGGCCCTTGAGGACGAATTTAATGCAACATGGGCAAAACGTGTTGATTTAGTTTCAGTGCCTAAGGCTGCACAGTGATTTAAAAAGGTTATATATACATGTATTTGAGACATTTGAAGGGGTTGGTTGCTCTGGGTCATTTTCACAGGCAGAAGGTTCTTTTGCAGGTTCAAACCTTATGGTTTTCTCCAAAATCAGGCAAATTTGATGGACTATGCTCTCTTTTGAGCCTCTCATGTCTCTGTATTAGTTCATCAATGAAGGAGACTCTATCATTTGTGTCTATTTCACACCTATAACAAGTCTGTCTTATCTTTGTAATGGCTATTTAGCCTCTATGATCAATAATAACTAACATTTTGCCTCTCGTTGTATTTCTACCATGTGGTCATTTAATTGGTGTTAATATATGTTGTGGATGAATGACCCCTCATGTATTTATAATCCTCTATTAGAACCTCTATTGGATTGCACAAGTCTATGTGAGTTTATTTTAGTTGTAGAGATTATTACTGTGCTATGTCAATTGTAGCAAAACAAGCTAAATCTAGTGCATCACCTCCCTTTTAATTTTAATTCCCCTTACCCTTTTCCCTTGTAACTGATAGCATTAGATTTAATTAAATTCTCTGGACCTTAAGTCCAGAATGAGGAACCAACCTTCTCTAGAGGTTTGGTCTCATTTGTAAGGTCCCACACCTTGAGACTAATCCCATGTTTCACTAAATTTGTTGGAACTGCCAAAAGCTTCAACAACAGGGTGTAAATTTAGGTGATAACAACTCCCATTATTTCTCTTCTTGATTAACTACTACTACAATCCTTAAGCACAAAATTTGAATGTAGGTTTGGAAATGGGGTTTGGACTTAGTTTGCTCCACTCAACTCTAGTTATGGGCTTCAAATGATTTACAAAATAGCTCATAGATAGGTTTCTAAAATATAAGTTAATCTTTGCATACAGAAGAGTATAACAAATTATGAAATAAAGAGGAGGTAGAAGATTATAGGAGGTCACATGGAAAGGGGAGGTTAAATGTTTAATATTAAATATGGTGTACATTTTAATTATTAATGAATCACCATCTTGCCATTGCTTCCTAGATTTTTTGATATCCTTGTAATGATTAGAGGTTATAGGTGATGTTATGATAGGACATTTGGTAGTCGCAAGGTATTAGGAATCATGCGAATTTAATGCATTGCAAAAGAAAAAAATTATCACTTGAAACAAAACAAAATGCATGTACCTAGTCATTTATCATTGATGTCATCAAAGATCATTATGTTGAGGTATGTTTGTACTTGACATCGCTAAGATGTGACAAAAACCCAAATTATTATGAACGAAGAAAATCTTATAATAATTTCAAGAACATTCTTTGGAGATATTGTTGAGATAGTTATGTACTAGAGGTGGATTTCCAATTGCATCAATGACATGAGTTATAGGACCATCTTGGAAGAAGGGATGATGTGAATTGTTGCAAGTATCTGCTAATTGGTGTTGTCATTGATGTAAACATGTTTGTGTTGTCATTGGTGCCAATTGTATCTTCTGCTATTAATGTTTGTTGATTGATTGAAGAACACTGTCTAACTATTTTGCTCCATATTTTCTCTGTACTAAAGACTAGAGTATGAGCTTTGGATGATTTAGTTAAGTATTTGAAGATTCTAAATCTAGAATTTGGTGATCTGGATCATTGTGCAGAAAAATTTCTATTCACCAGTTTGAAAATTGTGCCTGGCAAGGCTTGCAGAGTGACAGGGAGAAAGTTTTTTCCTCCGCATTTCTTCGTAGATTGGATTTTGGCTTTGCGGTTCTGGACTTAAGATAATAGGGTCCTTATTCATCTTCATGTGAAAGGATTTGTTAGTTGGTGCTCTAGAAGGCAAGCTAGTGATTAGCAAAATTTGACAGTGTCTGTTAAGAAGCAGTTTGTGATGTGTTTTCAAGTGATTTTTGTTATCTTCAAGTGAGATCTGTTGCAGTTGGATTTGTTGGCTCCCAAGTGATTCTATATTTCTCATAGATGTCTCCATAATGTGTTGAAGGCATGTGATTGATCCGCAAGCTATAATGAAGATCTTGTAAGCATGTTTTTAAGTGTTCTTGACATGTGCATAAATTCTGGCCGACTTGGTTTGTCACACTTGTTGCGGAGGTGATTCGTGGATTGTAGAAGCATGTCTGAGTGTGTGAAGATGTATTTGGGTCCAAGATAAGTCATGATGTGTTCATCCTTCATTCATTTACTTTGCAAGTTTGTTTAGGTCTAGTCCTAATTTGATTTATGTATGTATGTCGACCTTAGAGATAGTTCCAATGGTTGTAGAATGTAATGCCGACCTTGATATACATTCCAAGGTTGATGATAGGTATAAATGTATGTAATGAATTCATGATTAAGTGTCTAAGTTGCGAAGATGAAAAGATAAGGTGCAAGTTGTAAAAGCAGAGCAGAGCAAAGGAGTTATATTGCACTTCAATGGAACTGAACTCAGGCATGGAGTAGATGCTAATATATCAGTTCAACCCTAGTAGTGAGCCAACCCTCAACAGAGCCACCCTTTGGTAGTGAGCCATTATTTTGGGCAGTGGGCCCTGGGCAGTGAGCCACCTTTGATATTTGGTATTGTGAGTACATCATATTATGAGCTAAAATTCACTATCGTTTTTCCCTGTTTAGGGTTTTCCACGTAAAAATCTAGTGTTCATGTGTGTGTGGTGTTGATGTGTTGATGTTTTGATTATGATATTCATATTTAATGTTCATAACAAAATGAGGGGATAGGTTAAGTGAATGTGAAAGTGATTTTGATTTAAAGAAGTTAAAGTTTTAATACAACTAATTCACCCCCCCTCTCAGTTGTCTTGTGTCTTTCAATAGTGAATGGCTCCAGAGTCATCGTTGAATGGATGCTCTAGAGAGACGTGACAAATGACCTTGGAAGCATTGTTAAAAGGATGCTCTAGAGAAATGGAAGATGAATGACTTCGAAGACATCATTGAAGGGAGATGAAAATCTAGACGACTCTAGAGACATCATTGAAAGGATGCTTTTGAGAAATGGAACACAAATAACTCCAAAGACATCATTGAAAGGATGCTCTAGAGAAATGAAACATAGACAATTGCAAGAGTACCATTGGAAGAGTGCTCCAGAGGAGATGAAAACACAAACAACTCCAAATACATCATTGAAAGGATGCTTTAGAGGGTGGAGTGACTTATTCATAGATAGTTTATGGAGTATACAACTCCAAAGATAACTTCTAGAAAAAATTTTGAACTTATTCCTTTTTAACATTATAATAACCTATTGTCAAAGGAGAGGACCCCATCACACAAAAAAGATCTAGTTGAACCTATATTATTTTGATAAAATCCTCCTTATTGGCTAGTTTATGATATAGAGACAACCTATGTCCATTTACCAATAGTGTTTCAATATCTTTGTTGATGAGAATTAGTCCTACATCTCTATTGTCAAAAAAATCTCTATTTCATAAGGGCCTAACCAACAAGTGTAAAGTTTCTCCTTAAGATCTTTATACCTAAAGTCAAATAATAGTGCCTAATCTCCATTTTAGAATTTCTTCTTCTTGATGTACTAGTCATGCCATGACTTCCTCTGTTGCTACACCAACTCAGTTTGTTGAATTGCTCCAACCTTAGCTCATCCAAGTCATTGAGTTGTAAAATCCTTTCTTGTTGTACTTGTTGAGATCCAAGCCCACCTCCATGGCTATTTGTAGCATTTGTAACTCAAACTCAATAGGCAAGATTAGCTTCTTGCCAAAAACTAGCTCATAAGGTGTGAACCTTGTAGTTGATTTCCATGTGGTATTATAGGCCTAAACTACTTCATGTAATTTTCTTGCCCAATTCATTCTGCCAGTCGATACTATTTTTCTTAAAATGTTCTCTAATTCCTTGTTGGTAACTTCCACTTGACAATTTGCCTCCAGGTGATATAAGGATTTCTTATGACTTACCTAGTAATGATCTATGAAATTTAGAAGTACCTTGACATGAATTGGGGTCCCTGATCTATAATTATGGACCTTGGAGCTCCAATTCTCAAGAATATTTTGTTGTATAGGAAATTAGTGACTTGTTCCTCTCTTACAACCTTTATCACCTGACCTTCCACCCACTTGGTGATGTGATATGTTCATACTAGGATACATTATTCTTTCCCTTGAGATGGTTTGTAAATAGGCCCAATGAAATCCATCCCCCATTTCTCAAATGGTTCAAGAACCACTTGAGGGTGGAGGGGAATTTCACTAGACACCATTGATCTTCCCATCCTTTGGCATTCGTCAAATTGTCTGATGTATCTCTTTGTGTCCATATGCATTGAAGGCTAATAATACCTAGCTCTAAGAATTTTGTGTGTTATCCTCTTGGTTGAGTAATGACCTTTGGTGGGTTTATCACGGAAAGCCTTTAAAATAATGTAAACCTCATCTTCTTGAATACACATGTGCACAACAAGATCATGTCCACATTTAAATAATATGCCATTAAACCACTTAAAGGTTGCACTATCTTTGACAAGATTCTTTGTTTATTTAACATAAAAGTGAGGTGGAAACTCCCTTGGAGCCAATTAATTGACCATGTTAGTGAATCAGGGTGTGTGAGTAGAAACAACAAAAAGTTATTCATCTAGAAATCATCCTTAACGGGTTCCTGTTCATCATCTGCATAGTGGATCTTGGACAAGAAATCATTGACTACATTAAACTTCTCGGGTTATCTATTATGGTCACATTAAACTCCTACAACAATATTCTTCCACTCACCATCAGTTTATTCATTAAGTATTTGATGGCTAAGTGTGATGAGACAAAATATTGTCTCATTATTATAAAAAAGAAACTACTTATTTTCCTTTTGAATATAGGATATAGTGGATTTAAATGTAGTCCTGATAACTTATAACTATTTTAAAGTAAGATAAATAGTGTGTTTGAACTTATTTATTTTTTATGTTAAATGTGCTTGAATGACTATGCAATATCTTGTTGTCTACATATATATGCCTTTTATGCAAATGCAGATTCAAGAGCCAAGGTCTAAACATTCTGGAGTCCTCAGAAGTTGTCCACACAACCATACCATCAACTCCAAAATCACCCAACCAAGATCCAAAATGCATGGAGTGGTAATGATACTAACTCAGATCAATGATGAATGGTCTTTGGCACCTATCATTCACATTTGTCAAAGAAAATCATAAGGAACCACCTCCAATTGCATGTTTTATGGAACACGAGTCCACTTTTAGTACTTTTAGCCCACATAACCATGAAGTGTCTCTTAACTGCCCTATTTTGGAACAATTGCATGCATGCCCTATTTCAAAGGAATCAACTACTCAATTTGATTGTACAATTGAATTAACTACAACTCTAGACCTTAGTTTTCCACCTAAAATCTAGAAATACTTTAAGTTAAGAGTGAAGTACTATTATTTTATGCCTTAGATTTAGCAATAAATGATTGTTGCATGATTTACATTTGGCAGTCTTAGATAGTTATGAATGTAGGAATGATGATTCTATAAATAATATAATAGCTAGTTAATAGTTACATAATATAGTAGAAAAAAGTGTACAAACCAATTTTACTATTTTTGAATGAGAAGCAAGCAAGTTTGACACCTTGGTAGAGTTAAAGAATTGATCTTGAAGGTGGGGTAGGGCCTGATCTTCCCGAAGGAGAAGGATCTTAATGTGGAACTTTCTATTTTTAGTAATTATATTTCTATCTATGTTTTCCAAATATATTCTTTTTCTCTATTTTTGTGTAAGGTCTGCAGACATTTGTGATTTGAAATATTTTAGAAAGGACAAAAAATACTTTCTTTATCATTTGTTTTCTAAAAATGTGTGTTTCCTTTCCAAGCAAGTGAGATTCCTTTTCATGCAAATGTGTTTCCTTTCAGCAATAGTAGGTTAGATTAGATTTTGAATGTAGTAGTTCATGGAATGGTATAGTGTAGTGTTTATTGAAAATAACTACTCCCTAAAGACTTAGAATTCTATTGCATATTTCCATTAGATACCAACCTAGATTGACTTACAATGATTAAATGGGAGTAATTAAGAAACTACAATGACATCATCATTTTTTGCATCATTCCTAGGGATCAAAAGATTTCAAAATTTCTACGTGTTAATAGGGTTACTTCTTTACTTCATGTGAAGTTTTCAATATTAGCTCTTTTTGTATTCAGAGGAGAATGATGATATCTATATTTTTGAATATTCAAAGAGAAATTGGGATGGATTCTTCATGCTTAGTAGATGAATTTGACTATTGAAGGTTGCATGATTTTTCTTTATTTGTGAATAGACATAGAGACTCATTAGGTCACTTTGTGAAAAAACCCCAATTGAAGCTATGGGAGAAAAATAGAAATAGGTTGACAAATTTCAAATAACAAGGCATTCTCATGTAGATTTGTCACTTGAAAATATTAGAATCCATGAATAAAAGAAAGGGTAGAGACAACACCCAATACCCTACCACCTTCATTAAGTGAAGAGTTTGAAACCATTAGGACAACAAATCAAGACATCGTGGAAGACAAAGATGAATGAAAGAGACCTAATAATTATCCTTTCACATATCCAATCTCTTTGACTCTAGAACAAGATGAACCTCCATTGAAAAAAATCCACTTCCATATTACCAACTTCTAGGGGAGAAGCTTTCAAGGATCCAGATTAGTTCCTGTTTTAACTTAAAGTCCTTTGCCAAACCTATGACTATGGGACAAACAATTAGAAGCTAAAATTGTTTCCTTCTACATTGAAAGAATCAACTATATGTTGGTTCATGAGGTCACTAACTGACTCCATTCACACTTAAGATAAATTAGAAACAACCTTCTTGGACAAATATTAGGATTACTGTAGAGTCAAGGACAAAAAAGAGGAACTCTTTAGACTGAAACAACTAGAAGATGAGAACTTGGAGGATCATATGGATTGTTTCATATTTATCTATAGATGATGTGGAAGCAACCTAGATGAAGAATTAAGAAAAACCATCTTCTTAAACGGGATTGATGAAGAGTCACATGAATCATTAAACCTCGTGGGTAAAGGGGACATTAAAAAACTTGATTTTGGTGATACTATTAGTTCTCTGCAAAAACTATTCCCACACAAGACCAAGAAATAAGAAGATAAAACACGGTAAAAGTAGTGACAATGTTCCTCAAACAATGAAAGAACTAAAAAAATTAAAGGCTGGTATTTTACTTCACCTAAATACTACATTGGATGGGTTGCAATCCAATAAAAGAACTTCAGAACCTTTGGTCATTTACCATCCAAAATGTAAAGAGAAGCACCTACTTAAAGAGTGCCCCTTGAATCAAGTTTTTTCATGTGGGATTTGTGAAAAGAACCATCCCACAAATGAGTGTAGCCTATTTCTTGAGATTAATAATAGACTAAACAAAGCACCCCAATTTCAAGAAGAACTAAACTTTATAGGGCATAAATAGTCCAACTTTGGTTTTAATCAATATTCAGGACAATCTAGACATAAAATCCTCTCAAATTGGATGCCAAACCAATGGACAAGACCATGGAGTGTACTGCTACCACAAGCACTAGCACAATATGGACCTCTATGGGTTCAAACAAAATGGGTTAACCCCTCATGGCCTACTCCTCCATGGGCAAACCAAAATATGAACCAATTCCAACAACCTTAGATGCCCCAACAAAATTAGGGACAAGGAAAATACATGAAGAAGCAGCAAGCCTTGTTTCTAGGACCTCCACAACGACCTTAAAACACAAATGAGTATTAAAACTAGCCATAATTACCCACTCAACCTATAGTAAATCCCAAGAACAACAAAATGCAACAACCAATTAACAATGTGGACCAAAACATAATAGTTTTAAGTGTAATAGAAATCAATGAAATATAGTTGCATTCTAGAAAGACCTTGGTAGAACCTTCCCCTAACATTGTAAGACCATCAAAGGAGAGGGAAGTGTTGTAAGAAGAGGAAGAAAGAAGATCTAAGGTAGTGGTGAAAATAATAAAAGAGCATAAATATCTTTGGGTTGGAATGCACTTAAAACCTCTCATACTTCTCACACCAACAACTCCTATGAATATCACATCACCAAAATTTGACAGAGAGTTTGAATTATGGTAGGCTGAGGTTCAAAGGTTTTGGGGATTTATGGAATTTCATAAAGAGATAATGGACTCCTATCTTTAGGAGTGTGAATGCATTACCATATAGGAGGGATCAAATAAGAGAAAATGATAGGAAGCAACAACTATGAAGCAAACCTCCTCTTCCTAGCCTTAATAAAACATACTTGCAGAAGGACTTGCAAAGGCTTAGGTGTGGGGGATGATGAGCCAGTTATTACCTCGTTATCTTTCTATGAAGTAATCCCTTTTTTTATCTTATTTTTCCATCCCTTCATGTGGATTTAATGGTAGTATAGAAATTATTACTTGTTTGAGATAGAAATGGGATGTGTATTTTAGCCTAATTTTGGTTGTTTATGTTGAACACATAGAAGTACAAAGAGGGGGTGAATCAGTACTTAATCAAATTCTTTACTTTTGTTTAATATGGAAAAATGAGGATGATTTAGTTTAGGGTTGATTTTGATGGTTTGTGTAAATCCTCCTTTCTCGACTAAACATTCAAGGACTTCAGCCAAGTAAGAAGTTTACTACAGGCCTTCAGTCACTCAAAACATAGAGGAAGATTAGAATTGTGTGATTTTGTTGTTCAATTAAGTCCAATTATGCTCAAAACCCTAATTATGCAAATTCAGAAGCAAATGGACAAATTACGAAAAATGCTTGCACACAGAGATATCAAATGACAATAAAATGCGTACCAGATTTCAAAGTTCAGAAAATAGAAAAGTTAAGGACTAATGAGTGGGTGCCCTAGTCCAGTGCCATACTTTTTGTCAAGATCTGGGATTCTTGTCTGCAACATGTTACTGCTATTCTCAAGATTCTTCCGTTGAGGGATCCAGAGGACTAATGAGCGGGCGCCCAAGTCTAGGTCCCTATTTTCTCTTCTGATCTGCAATTCTGACAGTCTGCACTACTCTCCTGTAACTCCACTTTTTCTGCTCCTACAACCTGTAACCTGCAATCATGGAAAAATGGATTAGGGGTTGTGGTGTTTAGAGACTTGCCTCAATCAAGCCCCGGAGAGACATTCAAGTCTTTCGAACACCGTTGCCAGATAAAGAGTGTGTATCTCTATGGGATAGAGGCAAAATCCAAATGATAAATGATTGAAAACACAATTGATATCACCTTGTAGTGAAGATCTCATGGAAGAAAGATGTTCTTCATGCCATGAGGAGATGGATGTCAAATCTACAAATAAAAACACAAGAACAACACAAAAGTTTGCTCTGCCACACGATGAATGCCTTGAATCACATTCACATAAGCTCATGAATCAAAATTGTCATCTAGTTTACAAATGATAACCTAATCATGCTTATATATGCAACTACAAACATTCCCTCCAAGAATTTCGTAATTGAAACTTATCGTGTCGGCATAGGACCTAAATAACGGTCATAAACTAACACTCCAAAATTGGTCCTGACCTAAAATAGGGCAAGACTAGGGCGCGAGCACCCAAGTCCTCCCCCTATTTCAGGTAGGACTTATGTCAAATGCATCCCCTAGGTCCCATTTTCCATGAAACTTCAGGGTTTTCTCATCAGGATGTCAAATTATCATAAAAAAATGCTCTAAATGCATAAACAGGACCCATGAGCTAAACCTTAAGAGCGAAAATCCCCCAAGGGGACATTTTTCGACATAACATTTAGCCCCCACTTTAATGTATGTATAAACACAAGGCCAATACATGCATTAAAGTACAGTCAACAAACATGCCAACCATGGAGAAGACACGCCAATCACAATGAAGACAGTAACAGGCACACAAAACATGGAGAAGACAGTTACAGTCATGTAAAACATGGAGAAGGTAGCATTGAAGACACCCAAAACACGGTGAATATAGTGAATGCAGTAAAGACAGTGATGATTTTATTTTTTTTCTTTTTCATTTATATGAAATGTAGATGCAAGTACAAGGAAAGTAAACACACCACCCATAATGCAGGAGGGACTCATCGCCACCAGTCCTTAAGACTGCATATGGGGCAACAGACACACAATACAAATCAAGCATGCCATACAAATCAAACACGTCATACAAATCCCAAAGCATAGGAGGGACTCATCACCACCGGTCTTTAAGACTGTAGTCGGTCGTAGTCGGCCAAGTAAATAATCATGAATTAATTAATGTTGTGCACAGTTAAGTTTAAGAGTGTTATCGGGTTAACCCCAACGGTTGGATAGTTGTGGAGTCGTTGCCAATGGTTGGTATCTCAACCAACCTTGGCATAATTTATATATCGAGTCGATACTTGTAATTGGGAAGCAGCATTGTGACATTGTAGTGTAATATTGATATATTCAATGAATGGAAAGAATGCTCTATTCTGTGCAATTCTAGTATGAATCATATGCTTTATAGTTATTTCTATATATTTTCGTTTACTCCAAGTTTTGGTTGAAAAACCATATTGTGGGTAAACATTTGGCACCGTTGCCTGTTCAGAAACGGGTCGAGGGTGACAAGCCAATGACAAGAGGAGTCGTCAGTGGATAACAAGAGGAACCATCGGTCGAGGACAAGTTGAGTCATCAGAGACCATCGTCACTTGATGACAAGTTGGCTGTCGATGACAAGTTGAGTCATCAGAGACCATCAAACGAGTGGTGTCGTCAGGGATGAGGAGACCGTTAGATGTACTAGGGGTCAAAGAAAACACAATGAAGATGGCAACATAATGGGGCAATTGATCCATACCGACGAGGAATTGCAAAATAGAAGACAAGTAGAAATAATAAAACAAGAAATTCAAGAAGAATGTGAGGTAAGTGACAGGGAAGAGAATGAACCAAGGAGCCGAGAAGATGATTTAACGCAGGAATTGGTCTCCCTATGGTTTTTGTCAGTCAAGAAGTACATAAGGAACGAATCCATCCGCAGGGAGGTTTCAGAGGAAATTATTGAAGAAAACCTATGCGTCAATAGTGAAGTGGACAACCTTTTGAATCGTATCCCTCAACTCCTGACAAGGAATCTAATAACTCTCCAAGACCTCCTAGAAGAAAGAGATAGAGAATTGCGACGACAACAAGTACTCAGGAGGTATGAGGAGTGTATGAAACAAGAGGAGGAGGAGCGCAACGCTAATCACCGTTGCATGCCATATAACTGACAATATGTAAGCACAATTAATGCCCATACAACTTAATAAGGATAAGAATAAAGTACCAACTGGGCAAGAAACACCTGAAGAAATATTAAGAAGATCACAAAGATTAAAAGAACAAGAAGAATGTAGAAAAAGGCTGAAACAGATTATTGAAAAAAGGAATGAACAACATGAAGAAATAAATCAAGATATTGGTGAGTTCCACAGTGAGGGAGTTGATGAACAAAACTTCAGAACACCAATAAACAGAGAAAAAGAAAATGGAAAGAAATTGACAGAAGAGCTTGAAGATAGTATACGTCGTATTGTAGCATTTTCCATTTCATACGAAAGGCCAAGGATCAGAGGACCTGAGCCCAAGACCCCTGCACAAAGGGAGTACTAGAGGGATCTAGAGGTGACTCAAAGTGTAGAGGATGATGAGAACAGACGTGGGAAGGAACCATATGTGGCCAACTGTGTGAGGAAGACACCGAAACAACATGGTAGAACCAATCCAATCAGGTCAAAGACAGAGAGGGCATCCTGGGAAAAAGATGGTGACTCCACTGGCAAGCGAGAGGCAAAAGTTGCAAAAGTTTATGGTGAACGGGTCAGAGGATCCTGTGCGGCATTGCAAGACATGTGAAACTATATGGATAGCAAATGGACAAGAAGACGAAGGTTACTAGATAAAAGTATTTCTAGCCACGTTGAGAGGCATAACCATCGACTGGTACACAGATATGGAGGCTGCGCAGAAGGCCTCATGGGATGAATTGAAGAAAGCCTTCCAGAATGAATTCAAACTTCTGAGGGATGATAATGAAATTTACAACACAAGACAAGGGAAAAATGAGAATGTGAGAGCATATAATAGGAGGCTTAAGGAATTGCTGGGAAAATTGGAAACCCAACCAGCAGACGAACTAAAGAAAAGGTGGTTTATTGAAGGACTACTTCCACCCTTAAGGAAGAAGATGAAACTAGTACCCCCGTCATCCTATGCGGAAGCATATAATCGAGCGATGGACATAGAAAGTGAGAATAAGACATCTTCCCAGAGTAAGAGAAGGACTAAGGATGATGAGAGTATAGATGATGATAGCAGTGACAGAGAATCAAAAACCATCCAAGCATTAAGAAGAGATATGTTACACATGATGAAATAATTCAAGGCCAACAAAGAAACAACGAAAGAGGGCCGAGAGTTGTGGTGCACTGACTGCAATGGAGGACATATAAAAGAAAATTGTTCGAAGAAATTCTTTTGCAATATCTACCAAGTAATGGGACATTCCATCAAGGAATGCCCATACCATCTGAAAGCAAGGGGTACGCAAGTACTCTTCACTTAAAGAGAACCGTCAACACCGCCGAACACACCACCAAAGCCCCAGTACAATAACCATGCATCCCCTGGAGTTTATCAAAGCAATAGAAGTCTGATAAATAGAATACAGTATGACAGTAAGGGGAGGCCCATGATACAATGTAGAAAGTGCAATGAATGGGGCCACTTTGCTAGAGAAGGTCAAAATAGCCAAAACCCCAGGAGAAGACTGTGCAAATGGTGTGGACCGGGTGATCATGAAGACAATGACTGCCCAAAATAGAAAGGTGTCAACATGCTAAATGTGGAAGAACAAAACCAAGAGGTACTGGTGGTCACCACCAGAGCCCAGGGAAAGAAGGCTGTCTAGCCAGATCCACGTATAAAAAAGCAAAGAATGTAAGAAGCAAAAGCAGAAGTGGAGCGGGCAATGATGAAGGAAGAGAAGACCGCTATGGATATTCCAAGTACCTCTTGGCGATCAGAGGCAAAGAACAATATTGTTTGGCAGATACTGCAAACCACCGTACTTATCAAGGTGACGGTCCTTTTCTGAACAATGCCACAACTCGAAAGAGCAATCATAAACATAGTCGGTAATGACCAAAGACAGCCACTGGAAGGACAAAGGAATGAATTAATAGTAGAGCCTCCACCACAAGGTGAACAAGTCATTAACCCAATGTTACTATCAGTAAACTTTGGGAAAACCCAATGATCGTACAAACAGAGATTGGAGGGAAAATCCTAAACACGATCATTGATGGAGTAGCAGTAAACGTACTACCTGAAGACACATGGAAGAGTCTCACGAAACCTACACTCTAGCCACCAACATTCCAATTGGTGGGTATCAACCAGCATGGCATCAAGTCGTTGGGAACATGGTGGCATAGAAGGTGACAATCGAGACACAACCATTCTTACTAAACTTCATAGTCATCCCGGTACAAAAGAGAGGGTATGATGCATTGCTTGGAAGAGGATGGCTGGTTGCAGCCAGAGTGAAACATAATTGGAAAAGAAACACACTCTCCATAGAAAGAAATAGAAGAAAGTATGTGATTGATTTGATAAATCAAACAATGAACAAAGAATTGGCATCATCAGATTTAGAATGTGAGGAAGGATGCAGAATGGAGGGAGTGAGAAGAACCATAGAGCCAAATGAGGAAGGTATTCTCGACCTCCATGAATGCTTGGAGGATGAGACAAATTCACTGAACAGGTTATTTCATTGGCAGATGGAAGACTATTAATTCTTCCAACCAGAGTGTAACATGATTTCAATAAGAGAAAGTGGCAAATGCTCTCGAGCGATTAGTGAAACACTTGGCAATATTGGGCCTAGGGAAACATTGTTGATGAATGAAGCACTGGATGGATTGACAAACACTCGACCACTTGGCAAGCGGGAACCAATAATGAGTGACAAAGGGGAGGAAGGTAATAATCAACCGGAAGTAACAGAGCAACTAATGGCAGAGACAAGACGACCAGAATAGACAAGTTGACTAGGAGAGGCACATAAAGAATGTACAGAGGGTGAAGCCAAGATAGATGATACACTTGCACATAAAATTGAACCAAACAAAGTGATCAGGTAAGAGAAGCCATTGACAAATAAGGTGAAATGGGGTGATGGAACTAACGTCAGGAATCTGGTATTGGAAGCACCCGCAAGAAAGAGACCATACATAAGGAATAAGGACTATAGAGTATTTCCATCGACTTACAATGTTTTGGTGATCGGTGATAATCAACATAGAAAAAATGACGTGAAAAAGTCAGACAGTTTATTTTCGCCAAACGTAGAACATCGCTCTCGAAAGATAATAGTTTTGGTTCCAAGAAAAAAAGCACTAGACCCTGCATATGACCCTGCCGACGATTACAAAATCAATAAAGGTACGTCTCCGAAGAAGGAAGTTAAAATAATTAAATTGGAGGATATGGATACTTGTTATACTATGAAATCACCCTCGCAGTAAAATTTTTGAAAAGAGATAAATATTCTGAGACATATTACATGAGAAGAAAGTTCTACAGTCAGAGTGGCAAATCGAATGGGGACCCCGTCAGAGAAAAATGGAAAAAACCCATTCAGTTGGCTATGGAAAAAATAGAAAAAAAAATACAAAAAATTAATTTTGAAAAAAAAACTAAGTGAAAGTACGACGTACGTCCATGTCGTACGACATCAGCCATACAATCAGGTCGTATGGCCCACCGTTGCCAAGTTTTAAAAATGCAAACATAAGTATCATTTCCTCAAAGACAATTTATGCTTGCCATAAGGAAATCATTGTAGGCCGTACGAAGAAGACTAGGGAGGACGATAGGAAAAAAAGCCGTACGATTCAGGGAGAAAAGAAGAACAATCCAAGGCCATACAAAGAGAATAAAGGAGGCCGTACCAAGAAGAGGAAGGAAAAGGAAAAGGCCGTACTATAGCAAGAGGAAGCCATACTACCAAAGAAGATGCCGTACAATAGCAAGAGTGATATACAGAAGTCATGGCCATACATTCTCGAAGAATCCTTTCCAGTTACATAACTGTTCAAGTGACATACATATTGCCTTCAAGTCCGTATGATTAAGAGTGTAGAAATCAACTTTAATAATTTAGAAAAATGATGTGCGCCATGAAGGTCTAAATGGTTTTGAAAGTCTTATTTTGGGCTTGACAGCGGTGGCGCTACCCCTTGACCTCGCCTTGTCGTGCCAGGGGCGCTACCTCCGGACTCTGCAAGAGGCACTGCCCCTCAACCCCGTTGGGGGCGTTGATTCCATGAGTAATGGGGTACAACATTTGCAGCATTTAGTGTGCTATTAGATTGAGTCCCTTGGTTGGTTGGTCTACTGGCAGGTGTTCTGAATGTGTTGGTTCTACTTTTACACAACTCCTACTTCATCATTGTCGTCAGTTTGGTAGAGCTTACTTAATGTCACTTGATACTTCATGGTTTTTTATCATCTGGAAGACAACTAACTTTGTGGGGGGGATGATGTAGTCAATCATAATTGTAGTCAGTCATAGTCGGCCAAGTAAATAATCATGAATTAATTAATGTTGTGCATAGTTAAGTTTAGAAGTGTTATCAGGTTAACCCCGACAATTGGATAGTTGTGGAGTCATTGCCAATGGTTGGTATCTCAACCAACCTTGGCATAAGTTATATATTGAGTCAATACTTGTAATCAAGAAGCAACATTGTGACATTGTAGTGTAATACTGATATGTTCAATGAATGGAAACAATGCTCTATTATGTGCAATTCTGGTATGAATCATATGTTTTGTAGTTATTTTTGTATATTTTCGTTTACTCCAAGTTTTGGTTGAAACACCATACTACGGGTAAACAAAGACTATGCTTGGGAACAAACATGCAATACACACACACTTGGAAGACACAGAGAAAACATGATAGACAAGCGATGGAGTGTTCCTATTTCTAGGTTCATCACTATCTCAGGCACATTATAGGCACACACCGACGCTTGGGCTTCGCCACAACAATCGTCGAAGGCACGCTTAAGGTTGAGTTAGTCATAGAACCACTCCCCGCCTCCGCAAGGGACTTTTTAAAAATGACATGATGTGCACTCTCCATGTGAAATACACCATCCCCGCCTCCACAGAGGGTTTAAATGATTGCAATAGATTTCAAACAAATCTTAGAGTGCAGGAAGGACTCATCGCCACCAGTCTTTAAGACTGCACCTAAGAACAACCACATTACTAACATCTAAAACATACATCTTACCTTATATATGCCCCCACCTTAAGGTGGTTGATATTAGGTATCAATATCAAGCACGTTAAGGTAGGAAGAAAACACACAAGGGAACACGAGCTCTCGCAAAGACCATGCCCCCTAGAGGTGACATGTACTTTACGATCGTCAAATGTTCCCACAAACACATTCCGCAAGAAAAGTGTTAGCA
Source organism: Cunninghamia lanceolata (assembly GCA_027924645.1). Classification (NCBI taxonomy): domain Eukaryota; kingdom Viridiplantae; phylum Streptophyta; class Pinopsida; order Cupressales; family Cupressaceae; genus Cunninghamia; species Cunninghamia lanceolata. The sequence continues at coordinate 21,239,522 of BSBN01000237.1, read as the reverse complement.
TCCATATAATCACGATAAACAATAACGCATATGATCAATCACACAAAGATCCAAGCTTATACTATGAATTTAGAGATCGAGTATAACCGTGGGGCTATACCGCGAAAATCTCAAAACCGAGTGTAACCAAGGCGAGATTCAAAGATAAACAAAGTGCACAGAGCAACAGTATTGTTATGGTTTGTAAGAGTGATATGATAACATCAAGATCACATAGAGTGATTCTACTAGCCAAGCGTTAGATAATATATATCAACCCCATCATCATGTATGGACTTGGTCCATTTTTTTGATTTCTCACTAAAGGGACACTAGGTTCGCATCAATATAATATGTTTTTCGTTATCCGCCAGCTAGATAGAAACACTAGAGGAAGTGAAATAATAAATCAAGAGAGGAGAAACAAGTGCTTTAGGGACAGTCACGTAGGAGGGTTCCCCCAAGTCACCAACCGCAATGCTATGTCCATAAGACACGACACAAAACAGTGGAAATAGAGGAGAAACAATATAGAAGAATGATGATACAAATAGAAGAAGGGTCACAACAGAGGCGGTCTCCTAGTATCCTGGACCTTACAAGAGATTCAAGGGTCATCCCGGGAGGCTTGAACAACACATAACACATCATGGGAGAAGCACAAAATGGACATAAAGGGTTAGAAATACTTATCCGGTAGATCCCAATGTTAATGACATACATATCTAGGAGGAGGCCATCCTTGAGAGAAACTATAATAGGTGCTACAATGAGTGTGGCTTAGGGAGGGAGATATGCACTTATTCACTATCCTCTTAATAGGTGGAAGAAGTGATTTATCTTGAGTGATCCCATCATCCATCCATAAGGGATTTAATGTAAAAGACCTTTCCTTATCCACTAGTATTGTATCTTTAATGATCCTCATAGAATATGGAACTAAAGGAGAGGTAGTCAATGTTTTTGAATCCTTAGTGATATCTAAATGACTTGAATATTCAATCAAAGGAGGGAGATTAAGGGTCTTCTCTTCCTTAGTGATATCCAAGGTGGGTGAACAATCAACTAAAAGAGGAAGGTCGATGGGTTGCTCATTTTCTATCCATGGAATGTTCTTTGTTAGAGGGTTCTCTTCGCTCACTAATGCTTCATCTTGGCCAGAGAGAGCATTGGAATGGAGAGATGGTGGGAGCTCTTCATTCACTAATGCTTCATCTTGGCCAGAGAGAGCATTGGAATGAAGAGATGGTGGTATAATGTTAAGAGATGTGTCAATGAAATCATCCTCTTGCATCGAAGTGTCCTCATAAGGAGGAACAAATTTGGGAGAGGGATCATAAGGTAAACCTAAGGTATCATCACATGTATCAGCAATAGGAGGCATAGTGGACTTTTCAACAGAGAGAAAGTCATCTAGGGCTTCATCTAACATATTTAAGTCATCACTACTAAACAATGCAACATACTTATTATTATTTATGAATTTAGTGAGATCATCTAATATTGGAGGATATGTTCCCATGAGATTTGTGAAGCTATCAAAATTAGATATATAGCAGAGGATTTCATATGTGGAACACATAAAAATATCATCATATATGCATGCTATTTGATTCAAAATTTGAGGATATTCATGAGTAAATTTAGAAAAATTATCAATGTCCATGATGTATGCAAACAATGCTTCCAAAGATAAATAACAAGAAGTATCCATGATGCTAACTAAAAAGAGCTCAAATGTACCTTAGATGCAAGATTAGTTCAACTTTTAAACACTTGTTTGAGGGATAAAGGAGGTTCTAAAGGAAACACACAAGTTCCACAACAAACCAAAGTGTAAAAAGTGAATTAATACAATCACAAGGTAAATTTGCAAGTTTTCTCAAAGAAGGTGTATTCAAGTTTTTATGTTGAGACACACAATGTGAATGTAAGATAATGCAATATTTCAAACAAGATGACCAGATGATGTCAAATGTGTTCTTTCAAGTGTATGCAGAAACAAGTGCAAAACTATATGCGAAAAATGACCTAAAATGCTTGATTTTTCAACTTTTTTCAATTAAAATAAGTGAAAAAAAAGGGTGTTGTAAGAAAATTGATCAAGTGCAGAAAATAATATGTTTGATATAAGTCCAATAAAGCAATAATATCCTTCAAAACACACTTTTGATGCAAATCTAAGATGATGACAAGTTAAAACCTAGTGAAAATACACTAAAATATGTGGTTTTTTCACAAATTTTCAATGCAAAGACCCAACAAAAGGGGTGTTGTAAAGAATTTTAGGAGGTGAAATATATTATAACAGTAACATCAGTCACCTCAGCCATAAAATCTGCCACAACACGTTTGGAGTGCAAATCTAAGCCAAACCCTAGGGAAAATATAGCCAAAATATACAATTTTTCACCAAATTTTCAATGTAAGGGCCCAATAAAAAGGTGTTGTAAAGAATTTTAGGATGGTAAGAAGATAATAACCCTTATAGAAGCCAATTAGTGTAGAAAAATCCTTTGCAACATGCCTATGATGCAAATCTAAAGAGACTATAAGGCCAAAATCTAGTGAAAAAGCAAGGTTTTCAAACCCTAGGCATGAAATTTTGCAAGAAAACCACTTTGATGAAACACTATAGTTAGAAATCAGTCCTAATGAGTGTTTTAAAAGGGGTGGTAAAATCTGAAACAAGATTTTGACTACAAACCCTAGCTAATGCAAAACTAGGTTATATGAAAAAATGCACAATTTCAAGCAATTTTCAACAATTTAAGCATGAAAATGCAATTTAAATGAATGATGAATGATGAATTTCTATATTTTAAATCATATCTGATGATAATGATAGAAATTTAATGAAATTAAATGCAACTAATTCAAATTATTTGTAAATGTAAGCTAAAAGTGCCAATTTTTTTTCAAATTTTTCATTTTTTTTGTAATTTTTTAAATATAATAAGATGAACAATGATATGATTGAATGAAATGAATGTAAATCTAAAGTATAACACTCAATAAGGTGCAAAATTCATTAAAAACATGGGTTCACCAAAATGTTTAATATGGAAAAATGAGGAGGATGTTTTAGTTTAGGGTTATTTTGATGGTTTGTGTCAATCCTCCTTTCTCCACTATACATTCAAGGACTTCAGCCGAGTAAGAAGTTTATTATAGGCCTTCGATCACTCAGAACATGGGGGAAGATTGGAATTGTGTGATTTTGTTGTTTAATTAAGTCCAATTATGCTCAAAACCCTAATTATGTAAATTCGGAAGCAAACGGACAAATTACGAAAAATACTCGTACACAGAGATATCAAATGACAATCAAATGCATACCAGATTTTGAAGTTTGAAAAATAGAAAAGTCAGGGACTAATGAGTGGGTGCCCTAGTCTAGTGCCATACTTTTTGTTGAGATATGGGAATCTTGTCTGCAACCTGTTCCTGATGTTCCAGAGATTCTTCAGTTGCGAGATCCAGAGGACTAATGAGCAGGCGCTTGAGTCTAGGTCCCTATTTTCTCTTCTGCTCTACAATTCTGACAGTCTACACTACTCTCCTACAACTCCACTCTTTCTACTCCTGCAACCTGTAAACTGCAATAATGAAAAAATGGGTTGGGGGTTGTGGTGTTTAGAGGCTTGCCTCAGTCAAGTCTTGGAGAGACATTCAATTCTTCCGAACATCATTGTCAGATAAAGAGTGTGTATCCCTGTGGGATAGAGGCAAAATCTAAATGATAAATGATTGAAAACACAATTGATATCACCTTGTAGTGAAGATCTCATGGAAGGAAGATGCTCTTCATGCCATGAGAAGATGGATGCCAAATCTGTAAATACATACACAAGTTTGCTCTGCCACACAATGAATGCCTTGAATCACTTTCACATCAGCTCAGGAATCGAAATTGCCCTCTTGTTTACAAATGATAACCTAATCATGTGTATATATGCAACTACAAATATTCCTGCCAAGAATTTCATAACTGAAACTTATCGTGTCGGCATAGGACCTAAATAACGGTCATAAAATGACACTCCAAAATTGGTCCTGACCTAAAATAGGGCAAGACTAGGGCACGGACACCCAAGTCCTCCCCCCTATTTTAGGCAGGACTTATGTCAAGTGCATCCCTTAGGTCCCATTTGCCATGAAACTTCAGGGTTTTCTCATTGAGATGTCAAATTATTATGAAAAAATGCTCTAAATGCATAAACAGGACCCAGGAGCTAAACCTTAAGAGGGAAAAGCCCCCAAGGGGACATTTTCCAACATAACAATTTTCAATAACACTTAATCCAAAACAAGCATTTATGCCATGAGAAGTAGAAGAACACATAATCACACATCTATAACACCATATTTACATGGAAAACCCTATAAGGGAAAAACCATGGTGAGTAAGCTACTTGGATCTACTATCCAAATCTAGCCTCACAAATAAAAACAAGATTACATTAACATTTATGGGATACAACCCAAAGGAAGTTGCAACTCCCTGAAGTGCTACAACACTTACAAATCTTACAAAAGAGGCTTTAACCTTTGCAACAAGTACTTATTTTGTTTAGATGATTCTTTCACAAAATTGACTGCTTCAACCTTTTGCTAACCTCTTCAAACTCTATACAACTATCTCATCTCTGCACAACCACACTACGAAGCTCTGCAACATCAAAATACCTTCAAAAACTCTTCTCTATCATCACAACACTTATAATTATCTCCACAACAATATCACCTTGCATAAACTGATCCTTTCCACATTTCATCATCAAAATTGCTTATGCGGTTAGTTTATTTGCACATTATCAATGCTATCACACAACATACATATCATTCCTCCTTCAACAACTTTGATCTTACATTTATATACTCTGCAAGCTTCAAAAACTTTCTCCTTTGTCAGCCAAGATGAAACATGTAACATGAAATGTGCAATGCCTTTGTTTTTTGGCTCCTAAGACATCAGCGGTAAGTAGAAATCTAATGCAGTTCATTAACAACTGATAATTAGGACCTAATTTACCTTAGCACACTCTTCCATGCTGGTGCACACTTCCAAACACACAGCATAACCATTAGCATACACCACATCAGCCCATCAAACACTTAACCTTCCTTGCAATTAGCTCCAAACCTAAAGTGGTATCGGAGGAGACAAAATTACATCATGCGGATCATGTCATGAACATTATATGGCTTGCAAAACATTCTCAAATAGTCCTTTCACATTTTAAAGTTGTTTCATGCTAGTACAAACACTTGAACTCTAATATCGATGTCCACAACATAATCTACTTACACATTCTTGATGTAAAACCATGAAAATCATACTTGCAGTAAACAATGACACTTAAAACTTGTGCTAAGAAGTCCAATTGACTATATGAGCTTATCATTCAATCAGCAAATCCAAATATCAATGTGTAGTGAAATGCCTTTTACTTACTTAAACCAGCAACAAGACTTGTCTTCACACATCTAACTTTGGAGAAACTTCTGTTGTACATATTATCACTCAAGATTTGAAACATGCATACCTTTTAATCATATCTAGTTGTCCTCTAAACCGCAATGTCAAATCTTCATCTGCGGAGAAGTGCAAAGCATTCTTCTATCTCTCTCTGACTACACTTACCCTATTTCATTACTACCTTCACTCTTCTCACTCAAACACTTTGCGGTAGACTCTTGTTGGAATGCACAAGACAACTGAGAGGGGGGTGAATCTGTTGTATCAAAAAACTTTAAACCCTCACAATCATAAACACATCCACATTAATTCACTTAAACCCTTTTTCTATTATGAAGATTAAACATGAAAAATAGATAACAGAAAATTAATCACATCAACACCATGCATAAGAGAACATAAGATTTTTACGTGGAAAACCCTAAAAGGGAAAAACCACGGTGAGGATTAGCTCACAATATAAAGTAGTATCAATATTGAATTAGAAAGAGGCTCGCTGCCCAAAAGAATTAATGCAGGAGCATCCCAAGTTGCATAGCAATCTTGCATCACCCAAAAATATTTGCATTCATTTTGTTTTCTTTCATTTCCTAGTCAGTTCAGTCGATAGCAATTTCAGTAGCTTGGTCTGCATTCTACCGCAGTTTCATTTTAGACCTTGTAGAGCTAGACTTAGCATCTAGACATAATCATGCACATCATATCCAAAATTTAAATCATTTGGATCAATTTTTGAAAAGATATCACTATCAGAAGATCAATTGCTTTCTCATAATAGAGCATCCAAAGAGTCTCAGATAGACAACTAAAGGAGAAGACTTGTGGAGCACTTCCATGAATTGAGAAGCTAAATGACACACTATTCAAGATAGTTTGGGATGTGGCCAACCTTCCCTGAGGTCCACACCTTAATTCATTCACTTATAGAGGAGTACAAGTTGTTTAAGGCTGACCTATCCATGTACACACGTTACATCTCTTTCATTAGAGTTTGTAATCACTCTTAGCCGACAAGGAGGATTCTTATGATCCGGAGATGATATATAATCATGTAATAGATACGTAGGAGAGCAGTTAAGCAGTAGTGAATCATAATATGAAGTTTTAGTCTTAGGATTTTGTTTTGTAAGGTGCTTTAAAGTCATATCATGCGCATATATTGTAACTAGAGAATCAGGTTTGTAAGCCCTTATTTGTAAGCCTACATGTTGCCGGCATGTTAGTATTTTGAATCTATGATATACTAAATGACTGAATCTGCTTTTGTATTATGTAATTTAGTTGCTTTTGTTGTGTTTACTCTTGCTACATGGTTTGGACTATTCACTCTGTGGACCCTCCTAACTGTGACTACACCAAGTGGTATCATAGTGAAGTTTGAATCCTTTGGGAGTGAAGTGAGTGAAGTTTGCGAAGGCGTTCCATAAGATCTTGTTGTGAACATATCGTTGAACCTGGGGCAGACTACTTGTGTTGTCAATAGATCGTCGATTGTGAGGCAGTTGTCACCTTGTAGCCCGATCACTGAATTTGAGGTAGTTACATAGGAAGAGATGTCATCGAGGAGAATACCTATTGTTGGTACTATGGATAGAAGAGTGGATGAGATGATGGAGATAATGAAAACAATTTGAGTTCATTTGGATGCCGTTGAAGAAGATTAAAGAAGACTAACATCTAGACCTAATGTTGAAAGTGATGATGAAGAATTTCAATCCGCTAATCAAAATGAAGAAACCCTAGAAGAAGAAGAAGGATCAAATAAAGTGAAGATGTTCAAAGCTATTTCAAAGATTGGAAAAAGACCTAGAGTGGATGTACTGAACTATACTGGCAATTTGAAACTGAAGGAGCTGATTGATTGGATAAATGACCTAGAAGAATACTTTGAATATGAAGAAATTGAAGATCTGGAGAAGGTGAGATTTGCAAGACTAAGTTGAAAGGACATGCTGCTATTTGTTGGAAAGAAGTTTAGTTGGATAGAAACAAAAGAGGAAAAGAAAAGATCATAAAATGGGATAGAATGGTGACAAAGTCGAAGAATCAGTTTATACCTATTGACTATGAGTTGGAATTGTTGAAGAGATTGCAAAACTTGAGACAAAAGGAGAAATTTGTGAAGGAGTATACTAAAGAATTTCATAAGATGGTCATAAGGAGAGGACATAGTGAAGCAAGTAAAAACAAAGTGGAAAGATACATCAATGGACTGAGATTGAACATTCAAGAAGAACTGAGTTTGGTAAGGATGACAACATTGTAAGAAGCATATCAGTTTGCCTTGAAAGTTGAAGAAAAGTTGAGCAAGAAGCATGAGCAGAGATAGAGAGGTAGAGGAGGTAAATTTTAGAGAGGTAGAACATTTTTTGGAGGAGAAAGATTATGTGCAGAGCAAAACAAACAAGATAGTGCATTCAAGAAGAAAGACATAGATAGCAGTTCATACCGGAGAGATGATTAAACCTTCTACCGCAGAGGAAACCCTAATTCTTATTGGAGTGAAGGATACAGAAGAGATGGAAGAGGATTTGATAGGAGAACATTCAGATGAACCTATTTTAAGTGTGGAGGTGAAGGACATAGAGCATTTGAATATCATCAAGGGAGTACAAGTAAGAAGACAAAGAACCATGGAAGAGCAGCTTATGTAGAAGAAGAACCTGTTGGATCAACTAATTCAGTTGGTAAACCTGAGAAAGGAGAATCACTATCATGAGGAGAGCACTCTTTCAAGTAGAGACAAATGAGTAACCACCGCAGAGGAAAAGTTTGTTTTGGACTAGATGCAAATCAAGAGGTAAATGTTGTAAGGTTGTAATTAATAGTGGTAGTTCTGATAATTTGGTTTCAGAGGAGATAGTGACTAAGCTAAAGTTGGAAAGATTAAAACACCCTATGTCATATCAGATAGCATGGATTCAGGATGATCATAAGGTACTGGTGAGTGAACAATATTTATTGAAATTTCATATTGGATCTTATCATGATGAAGTGTTGTGTGATATTATGCCTATGGATGTATGTCATATATTGTTGGGTAGACCATGGCAGTATGATAGAAAAGCTATACATGATGGGAGAAAGAATACCTATACTATAACATTAAATGGAAAGAAAATTACTTTGATTCCTTTGGAGGATAAACCTAAGAGTGAAGTGTGTGGGAATGCTAGAATCTATTTGGTTGATGGAAGGAAATTTCTGGATGGTTTAAGACATGAGAATATGTGTTATGCTTTGATTCCTAAGAAGCCTAAAGCCCTAAAGACAGAGACTAAAGAATCACAACCAGAGGAGATAATTGAGTTGTTGACAGAGTATGAAGACATCATATCAGATAATGTACCTGAAGGATTGCCACCAATCGAGAGTATCAGTCATCACATGGATCTTATACCTGGAGCTAGTTGGCCTAAGAAAGCGACACATAGAATGACACCAGCAGAGAATGAAGAATCAAACAAATAGATACAAGAGTTGCTGAGGAAAGGTTTGATCAGAGAAAGCTTGAGCCCTTGTGCAGTACTTGCAATGTTAGCACTGAAGAAGGATGGAGAATGGAGGATGTGTACAAACTCTAGAGCAATCAACAAGATCATAGTTAAGTATAGATTTCCCTTGCCTAGGATGGATGACATTGTGGATTTCTTGAGTGGAGCAAAATATTTGACAAAGATAGACTTGAAGAGTGGATACCATCATATTAGAATCAGACGAGATGAATGGAAGACTACTTTTAAGACAAATGAAGGATTGTATGAATGGTTAGTGATGCCTTTTGGATTGACTAATGCATTGAGTACTTTCATGAGATTGATGAGTGAAGTTTTGAAGAAATTCTTGGATAGGTTTGTTATTGTATATTTGGATGAGATTCTGATTTTTAGTAAGACAAAAGAAGAACATTTGTGGCACCTAAGACAAGTATTGCAGATGTTGAGAGAAGAGAAATTGCTGATAAACATCAAGAAGTGTAGTTTCATGAAGGAAGAATTGGTATACTTGGGATTTGCGATTTCTACTGAAGGATTGAAGGTGGACCCTGTGATAGTTAGATCAATTGTTGAGTGGCTTACACATGAGAGCATTGGATAAGTTAGATCATTTCATGGATTAGCCAGTTTCTACCGGAAGTTCATAAAAAATTTCAGTTCAGTATGTTGCCCTATGACAGAGACAATGAGAGGTGATAGAAAGGACTTTAAGTGGACATCAGGAGCAAATAAAAGTTTTGCATTGTTGAAGCAAAAAGTGACAGAGCAACTAGTATTGGCATTATCAGATTTCAATAAGGTATTTCAAGTTGATTGTTATGCAAGTGGAAATGCAATAGCAATAGTGCTAAGTCAAGAAGGTAGACCTATAGCATATTTCAATGAAAACTTGAATGATGCAAGAAGAAGATATTCAATTTATGGTTAGGAGTTCTATGCCATAATTCAAGCCTTGAAGAAGTGGAGACATTACTTGTTACCTAAGGAATTTGTGTTGTATATGGATCATCAAGCTTTGTAGTATTTGAATAATCAAGGAAAGTTGAATTAGAGACATATGAGATGGGTAAAGTTCATGCAGAGTTATACTTTTGTACTAAACCATAGGAGTGGAAAGTCAAACAAATTTGCAGATGTATTGAGTAGAAGAAGGAACTTGCTAACAAAGATGAGAGTTGAAGTATTAGGTTTTGAAGAACTGAAAAACATGTATGAAGATCTTTATTTTGCATAACCTTGAAAAGCATGTAAGGAACCTGTTGTAACATATAGAAGTAAATGGTTGGATTATTTCATTCAGGAAGATATGTTGTTCAAAGGAAATTAATTGTGTATACCCAGGAGTTCAATGAGAGATAATTTGATCAAAGAGAAGCATAGTGGTGGATTGGCAGGACATTTTGGAATTAATAAGACAGTGGCTTTGGGAAGTGAAAATTACTTTTGGCCTTAGATATATAAGGATGTTAGGAAGTTTGTGTAGAGTTGCAGAGTATGTCAAGTTATAAAAGGGAGTAGTCAAAATACTAGGTTGTACAAATATTTGACAGTACTGGAGAGACCTTGGGAAGACATAAGTATGGATTTCATATTGGGATTGCCAAAGACACTGAGAGAACATGATTCTATATTTGTAGTGGTGGATAGATTTTCAAAGATGGCACATTTCATACCTTTTAAGAACATAAATGATGCAGTTCATGTGGCTGACCTATTTTTCAAGGAGATTGTGAGATTGCATGGATTATCTAAGAGCATAATTTCAGATAGAGATACAAGATTTCTTGGATACTTTTGGAGGACACTTTGGAAGAAGATGAAGATAGATTTGAAGCTTAGTTCATCATTTCATCCACAGACTGATGGACAGACATAGGTAGTAAATAGGAGTTTGGGAAACTTGTTGAGATGTTTGGTTGGAGAGAAGACATGAAATTGGGATATAATTCTATCACAAGCAGAGTTTGCATACAATAATTCAATGAATAGGAGTACATGAAAGACACCATCGAGATTGTGATATGAACTAACCCTAGAGGAGTAGCAGAGTTGAGAGATATCAGCATGGAGAATAAGACGAGTGCAGAGGCAGAAGAATTTGTAGGAAACATGGAGACAGTGCATAATCAAGTTAAGAAGCATTTGGAGGAAATGAACAGTAAGTATAAGGAGTGAGCAAATGAGAAGAGGAGACATAGAGAATTTGAAGTTGGAGACGAGGTAATGGTATATCTAAGAAAAGAAAGATTTCTAGTAGGGAGATATAACAAGTTGAAGATGAAGAAGTTTGGACCATGTAGGATACTTAGAAAGTTTGATTCAAAAAATGCATATGAAGTGGAGCTACTGGAGACATTGGGCATATCACCTATTTTCATCATTACAGACCTATATCAGTATCATGAATCAGAATCTAGTGACAGCATTGAAGAAGACTTGAAGAAGCAGTTACCACAACAAGCACTGGAGTAGATTGAAGACATCTTGGATAGCATAATTGGACGCAGTACCAGAGGAAGGCAATACAAAGTATATCTTGTGAAATGGAAAGGCAGACTAGAAGAAGATTCATCCTAGATTTCTCAGGCTGGGGAGGATTGTCTTGGTTTTCCTCTAGCCCCAGGTTGCATAGCAATCTTGCATCACCCAAAAATATTTGCATCCATTCTGTTTTCTTTCATTTCCTAGTCAGTTCAATCAGTAGCAGTTTCAATAGTTTGGTCTGCATTCTATCACAATTTCATTTCAGACCTTGTAGATCTGGACTTAGCATCTAGACATCATCATGCACATCATATCCAAAATTTAGATTATTTGGATTAGTTTCCAAAAAGATATCGCTATTAGAAGATCAACTATTTTCTCAGAATAGAGCATTCAGAGAGTCTCAGACATACAGCGAAAGGAGAAGACTTGCGGAGCATTTCCACAAATTGTGAAGCTAAATGACACATCATTCAAGATAGTTTTGGACATGTCCAACCTTCCCTGAGGTCCTCACCTTGATTCATTCACTTGCGAAGGAGTACAGGCTGCTTAAGGTCGACCTATCTGTGTACACATGTTACATCTCTATCATTAGAGTTTGTAATCACTCTTAGCCGACGCAGAGGATTCTTATGATCCAAAGATGATATATAATCATGTAATAGATGCGTAGAAAAGCAATTAAGTAGTAGTGAATCATACTATGAAGTTTTAGTCTTAGGATTTTATTCTGTAAGGTGCTTCAAAGTAATATCCTGAGCATATATTGTAACTAGAGAATCAAGCCTGTGAAACCTTATTTGTAAGCCTGCATGTTAGTATTTTGAATCTATGATATACCAAATGACAGAATCTGCATTGACATTCTATAATTGAGTTGATTCCATTGTGTTTACTCTTGCTGCATGGTGTGGACTCTTCACTCTGTGGACCCTCATAACCATGACTGCACTAAGAATGCTCACTGCCAAAAGGGGTGGCTCACTGCCACGAACTGATATGATATCATCTACCACATGCCTAAGTTCAGTTCCATTAAAGCAAAACAATCATCACCTTCACAGCCTCTCTGAAAACTATAGATGACTTATGCTCACTACATTAGGTCTTCTACCACATGAAATTCCTTGTTGCCTCTGATTCAGATATACAACAAAAACATCCTCATCTTCACACTTCCACACATACGCACGAATCCTTTACACTTATTTATATTAATAATCAAACTTGAAACATTTACTAAGGTCAGCAACACACTCTACAACCTTTGACACCATCTCCAAGGTCAGCCTGTTGATGATATTTTTGTGACAACAACAATAATAGAATAAAACACCAAGTGCTCTATCCTCTCTTGAACAAAGCCTCTTGAATACTGAACTATGTGATCAAACAAGAGTGCTCCAAGGTTTCTTTGATGTTAGGTCTTGACTTGCACATGGATAGACTCGGTGGAATGTTGTGATCTTGCTGGTAATCACAAAGGGACTTACACTAAATTTCTCCTTCACAAACATGGATGAAATTCCTTACTCCTTAGATGTGAATGAATGGAACTTCTTCAGTCAAACTTAAAAGAAAATGTAAAAGAGAAAGGTCTAAGAGAATCTAATCTAAGGACAATGAGATAATGAAATATGCCAAGATAGACAAATTTCTCATGAAACTAAACTCCACATCACCATGAGAACCAACAATTACACAGAGTCAGTGCAATCTTCTAAGGTCATTCAAGGATTTTCAAATTGTAAACCTTCATCCAAACACCCACAGTTGGTGCAACTTGAACAAGTATTCACAATCGAACTAAAGCAAATGTGGTTCAGGCTAACTTTGCAAAATGACTTATCATCGACAAATCATGAAAAGTATGAACCAAGAAAGAATTCATCAAATATATTTGCATAAACTCATTACATCAATGAACTTCTACTATCTAAGCTACTTGGAAACATTTCTCAATCATCTGCAAGAATTTGAAACCATGCGAACATTCCATAATCACACAAAATCACCATGAAAAAATAACAATAAGCTTGCATTGATCCACTAAGTATCTTTACAACAATTTCACAATATCCCTTCAATGACTTCGAAGAGATTCCTCTAGTCTACTTGCTATCCTACTCTCCTACAACAACTCTAATATCTAATGTCTTACAAATGAGAGAACTGACCCTTTTATAGACTCCAAAAATTACATGAATGGCCAGGATTGATTTGCAAATCGATGGCTGAGATCTTGCCACATCTACAATTAGTTACAAAAACTTGCTATTTTTAGCAAAAGCAAAAGTTGACACAGCTTGTGTACATAAAAACTCATAGACAATGAAGGCACATTTTCCAAAATGATAAGCATGACATGGAATCTTTAGAATCTTCTAATAGGAGCCTTCTTTAGCCTCTTGCTTGTTGTATATTCATTGAATTTGGACGAGTGATGTGGCAGAACATGATAGGCTTGATGATGTGCATACACCAACTCAACTTTGCGCAAACTAGTTTGATTTTCAATACGTTCACATTGCTCAGAATATTTCCCAAATTTTATCATTTTTCTTGGAATAGTCTTCAAACTTGGATTTTCACCTTTGGAACTTGGCTGCTTGAACTTGAAACTTGGGAATTTTTTGAATTTCTTCATGTAATTGATGGACTTTCTTGATGCTTATGATCATTCTTCATCTTGTGACATTTTTTCTTGTGTAGGATTCTGGCTTTGGAGGGTGTTAGAAGTAGATGTTTCATGCGTGAATCCCTAGAATATATTTCATGATGGATGTTTTGACCTTCTCCTTCAGGATAGTCTCCTTTCTTTCCATTCTTTGTATCCTCCTTGAATATCTTAGATTGTTACTAAGCATCCTCCTCATGAAGAACAGTCTGGGTCTTCAACACCTGCAAGAGAAGGAACACTTTGAATAGTAAAGATGAACAAGATTAGGATAAAACACAAGTAAAACCTCACATGATTTTCCATAACATTCTAACAATTAATTACATGAAAATCCTTCACCTTGATTTATAAAATGACACCTTTCAACTTGATAAAATGAAAGAAATAATGAAATAGGTCTTGAAAGCTCTTCTTCTTGAATAAAATATGCCTTTTTTGATGGAATTATGCTCTTATTCGCTCAGGTCTTCTTATTTATTTTTGAGTTTGAAAGTGAAAAATGAGGATTGCATCCTTCTTAAATAGCATTTCAATCTCCTCTCATTATGGGTTGACCTAGTGCAGGTTGGCCTGCAATTTGTCAACAATTTTTTTTGCTAATTAAAACTTAGTTCTCCCTCTCCTAGGCTGACCTGCTTCTGCATTGAGCAAATTTTCCTTTGATCTGAGGGGTGGATTCTCCTTGATTAGTTGGACTATGCACCATCCTAGAGCGCATTCTCCTCATTGATGAGGAAATTGCAAGGTCTTCTTGAGCACTTTCATCTTCAAATTTCCATTCTTAAACTCCTACTCCCTTTTGGTGAATGATATTGAAATCTCTTTCAAATTTGTTGATGATTGAGCAGATTTTGCTTTAGAATGCTTTTTACTCTAAGCGCGTTCTCCTCATTGATGAGGAAATTGCAACCTTCTCAATCATTTTCATTCTTAAGTTTCATTTTCCTTTAGTAAATTCATCAAGTTGGTCAAGCTTTCTCTTAAACCTTCATCAAGTTGGAAGTTTCCCTCAAAGTTTGTTGATTGAGCGAGATAGAATAAGACCAGAAGAGTGAATTCTCCCCATTGATGAGGATTTTCCTTCATCTTGGAGTGCATCCTCCTCATTGATGAGGATTTTCCACCTTTCTCCTTAGTCAATTTTCAAAGACTTCTCATTTCTTTCAACTTTCTTAAATAATTTCTCATGGGTTTCACATGCATTTTCATGAATTATACTAAGGAGAATAACATTTCATTGTCTTGACTCCAAAATGGGACCTTTATTAGGGCCTATTCTCCCTATAGATGAGGAATTTCCACTCTTCCCAAACATAAATTTTCTAAGTGTTGTAATGACTTCTTCAAGGGAGTTTCCAAGGGTTTTCAATGATCAAACTTTCATTGCATGGCAATCTTCATTTCCTGATGTATCTTCTCTCAGGGTGCATTCTCCTTATGCCAGAGGATTTTTCCTCTTCTTGGAGCACATTATCCTTGTGTATGAGGATTTTTTGCTCATCTTAGGTGCATTCTCCCCTTGCATGAGAAATTTCCACTCAAGGTCCAAGACTTAAACTTTTTCCACCAGATTTTGAAGGTGAAGATCCCTGGGTGGAAGTATATTTAAAAATATATTTAAATAATTTGAAATATACTTCCAGGATGTTTGAGATAGGTCTCAGATCCATGGGATTTAACATGCAAATTCTAGATTTCTGAGGATCCACCATATTTTAGACTTAGTCAGTTTTTAGGATCTTAGAATATCAAACTTCATGACATCAGACTTAGTCAATTTCTTTAATTTCCACAAAGACCTTGAGCAAGAATTTGACAAGACATGAGAAAATCTATACTTCCAAACCTAGAAACTCAAATAAATCTAAGCCCTAAAGCAAAATGAAGTTAGAAAGTAGAAAAAAGAGGGGGTCCCCATTTGCAATGGGGTGATGTATGATTACATCACAACATGACCAACATACAAATTTTAAATTAGGTCTGGACCTAAACATTCCCACAGAGAAAAGGAATGAAGATAAATCATTTCATATCTTAGCTTGGACCTAAAAACATCTTCACATGCTTCAACATGCTTCCATAATCCACAAAGCAAATCCATAATTAGTGTTAGCACCCAAGTCAGCTAAACTTGTGCAAACATGAAGAACACTTAGGCACACACTTCCAAGAACCCAACAATAGCTTGCAGACCAAAAACAAGTCTTTAACACAATATGGAAACATCCATGAACAACATGAAATCACCTGGGACCCAACAAATCCAGCTACAACAAATCTCACTTGAAGACAATTCACATACTGCTCACAACCAACACTACCAAGCTTTGCTACTCAAGAAAACTACATTCTAGAGTACCAAATCACAAGTCCTTTGGATGGAACATAGATATGAACCTTATGAACACTCATCTGGAACCACAAGACCAAAAACCAAACTGCGAAGAACTGCGGAGAAAAATACTTTCTCCCAGTCATGTACTGCAAACACTGCCAGGCACAATCTTCAAACTGGTGAACATAACTTTCAAGCCACAACATTCTGGACCACCAGATTCTAGATCTAACATCTTCAACCACTTCTCTAAGACATATCCAAACCTCACACTCTGGTCTTCAACACAGGAGAAATGGGGAGCAAAAACTCAGACAGTATCCTGTAAGCTAGAATACATCTTCACAACACTAGCTTCAGTATTTATCAAATTTTCTTAAAAGCACTTGGAAAGCCAACAATAAGAACAATATACTAACATCATCAACACTTTTTCAAGTCATTCTTGACACAATAACTTAATCAATCAACATTATAAGATACAGTTGACACCAATGACAACACAAATATGTTGACATCAACGACAACACCGATTAGCACATACTTGCAACAATCTCCTCCTTTGTCATTGATGGCAACATATGATGTGAAAAACCATCATGACGTAATCTTGCACTAATCTCACTCTCCCCCTTTCTTTTATACATCTTACTCTCCCTTTGTTTTTCACATGAACTCTCTCACCCTTTAACATCAATGGCAAAGGGTGACACACCTTCAATATTTCTCCCCCTGAGTATGATACTGCACATACTTGCACTAATCTTAACTAATTTGAACCATCCTGTACCAACTCTTCCTCCCCCTGACTGTAACACTCTTCAATGCCACTACCTGATCCCCCTGAGAGGTAGCCTCCATCATCAGTCCAGAAAAGAATGAATCCTGAATCACACTAGACTGATGCACTTCCTTATGCCTCTAGTTCAGAGAAAGAGGGGCAATAACCCCTAAATTCTCTCGGAGATACTCAAATTTATCCTTAGGAAGAGCCTTGGTGAAAATGTCAGCAACCTAATGTTTTGTAGGCACATACTCAAGCTTCACTTCTTTCTCTGCAACCTTCTCTCTCAAAAAGTGATACTTGATAGAAATATGCTTTGTCCTTTAATGCATCACTAGATTCTTTGAAATGTTAATAGCATTGGTATTATCATAGAAAATAGGAATCAGATCATCATACTCAACTTTGATATCCTTCAGAGTTTGTCTCATCCATAACACCTGTGTGCAACATGATGTTGCTGCAATGTACTCTGCTTCTGCAATAGATAAGGCTACTGAATCCTGCTTCTTGCTTTGCCATGACACAAATCTATCTCCAAGAAAGAACACACCACCACTTGTACTTTTCCTATCATCTACACATCTAGCCCAATCTGCATCTGTGTAGGCACTTAAAGTGAAGTCATTGTTCTTAGAATACCACAAACCATGGTCTAGAATTCCCTTCAAATACCTAAATATCCTCTTTACTGCCACGACATGTGACTCTCTAGGATCTGCTTGGAATCTGGTCACAAGATAGATTGCATACATGATATCTGGTCTGATAGCAGTTAGGTATAGCAGTCCTCTAATCATTGATCTATATTTGCTCTGATCTACCTTAGGGGATTCATCATTTTTGCTCAGCTTGCAACCAGTTGTCATGGGAGTACAAACTAGTTTAGATTCTTCCATTCCAAACTTCTTCAACAATTCCTTGAGGTATTTTGATTGTGAAATGAAAATACCTTTATCTATCTAATTACTTTGTAGTCCAAGGAAGAAGTTCATCTCACCACACATTGACATCTCAAATTCTTTTTGCATCTCATCTGCAAAGTTCTTATACATACCTTCATTTCCACTGAAGATTATATCATCTACATAGACTCTAATAATCAGGATTTGATCTTTGCTTACCTTGATGTACAAATAACTATCTACAGACCCTTTACTAAATCCCTACTGCAACAAATACCTATCTAACATGGCATATCAAGCTCTGGGAGCTTGATTCAGTCCATACAATGCCTTCTTCAGTCTACATACCATATCTAGCTTGTCTAATAGTTAAAATCCATCCGGTTGCTCTATGTATACTTCCTCTTCCAACTCACCATTCAGAAAGGTTGACTTCACATCCATTTCGTATACCTTGAAATTCTGGTGTGTTGCATAAGCTAGAAATAACCTAATAGCCTCCAATCTTGCCACTGGAACAAAAGTTTCCTCATAGTCTATTCCTTTGTGAGTAGCCTTTACATACAAGTCTTGCTTTGTTTCTTACCACTCCTCCATTCTCATTCAACTTATTTCTGAAAACCCACTTTGTTCTAATTAAATTCTTATTTGCAAGCCTGGGAACAAGTTCCCAAGTCTTGTTCTTTTCAATTTACATCAATTCTTCTTCCATTGCCTTGATCCAATGTTCATCTTTACATGCTTCAATAATTGTCTTAGGTTCAACTTGTGAAAGTAAACAGAGGTTTACCTATTCTTCTGCAATTCTTCTTCTTGTCATAATTCATTTTCTTTTGTCATGAATGTTTTGATCCTCTGAGTGATTCATTTGCACATAATTGGGGGTTTTAGGAACTCTTTCTGAAGGTTCTTCTTCATCAATCTGAACTTCCTTGTCTTTGTCTTCTTCTTCTTCTTCTATATCAGTAGACTCATCTGATTCATATCCATTAGACTCTGAGATTCTCTGAATATCTTCATCTACCTTCACATTTGCACTTTCAATAATCTTTCTAAACCTTTTGTTGAAGCATTGGTCAGCTTTGCTTTTGGTGGATTACCCAAGGAATATGCCTTCATCACATCTAGCATCAAACTTTCCTAACTCTTCATCTCTTATGATATAGCATTTGCTTCCAAATTTTTTGAAATATTTGACAGTAGGAGTTCTTCCATACCATAGCTCATAAGGTGTCTTTGTTCCATTTGCTTTTATTTGCACTTTGTTATGAATGTAGACAGAGTGTGAATTGCTTCTTTACAATATACTTCTGGTAGGTTTGCTTCCTTAATCATTGTTCTAGCAGCTTCTTGAACTGTTCTATTCTTCCTTTCAACTACTCCATTTTGTTGAGGAGTTTGAGGGGTAGATAATTGTCTCTTTATCCCATGTTCTTCACAAAAAGCATTGAATTCATTTGAAGTAAACTCACCACCTCTGTTAGACCTCAAACACTTGATTCTCAAATCCATTTCATTCTCAACCATTGCTTTAAATGCCTTGAACTTGTCTAGGGCTTCTAATTTTTCTTTAAGAAAAGTAACCCAAGTCATTATTGAATAATCATCAATAAGTAGCATGAAATGTCGATCACCTTGCATACTTCTTGTTCTTGTGGGACCACATAGGTTTGTATGCACCAACTCCAACAGACCAATAGAGGATTATTCTTTGCTCTTGAAACTAGTCTTTGTTTGCTTCCCAAATTGACATTCTTTGCAATAGCATTAGCAAGCTTCACAATCTTAGGCAGGTCTCTTACAACTTGAATTTAGCTTATTCTCATAAGATTATCAAAATTAATATGACACATTCTCCTATGCCATAGCCAACTTTCATTTGTTTGAGCCAACAAACAACAATTATCAGTACCTTTCAATTGATAAACATTACCATGAGTCTTCTTACTAGCAGCAATTATTGTTCTTGAGATTTTCCTTATCTCACACCCATTGTCCTTAAACATCAAATTGTATCCTTTGTCACACATCTATCCAACACTTAGAAGATTATGCTTTAAGCCTTTGACATAAAGAACATCATCTGTATTATGCTTGCCATCAAAAGTAATTGACCCTTTTCCACAAATCTTACCAGTTGCATCATCACCAAATCTAACTAGTCCTCCATCATATTTTTCTAATTTAACAAACTTACTCTTATCTCCTGTCATGTGATTTGAACATCTGCTATCAATGATCCATTCATCCTTTCCTTTCTAACATGAAATGCAGACATCAATTTCTCTTCTTCTGGACTTCCTTCCTTCACACAGCTTGCAAGGTTAGTAGAAACAGGTTCTTCTTCTAGGACAATAAACAAGCATTCACTAGAAATACCATCCTCAAAATCAGATTCATCATCAGTTACACCATCATTTTCTTCAACATAGTAGCTTTTCCTTACCATCTTACCTTTACCTTCTTTGTTCATAATCTTAAAAGATCTATTAGGACATCTTGAAGCATAATGACCAATCTTACCACAACTGAAACATTTGAAAGGTAATTTACCTCTGAACGTTCCAGTTCCCTTTTTCATTCTTCTTACAAAGTTTGCCTCGATCACATCAAAGTCTTCCTCATCTGACTCCACAACATACTTACCCGATTTAGCAGTTTTTTCTAATTTGGCCTTAAAAACAGTCTCAACTTTCATAGGACCATCATTAGTACCAAATTCTCTCATCTCAAAAGCAGTCAGTTTACCAAGCAATTGATCTCTTGAAAGCTTGTCCATATCTTGCAATTCTTCAATGGAAGGCACTTTATGACTATAAGATTTGGGAAGTGTTCTGAGTATCTTATTTACAACTTCGTTATCATCCATCTCTCCACCAAGACCTTTGATGTTGTTGACAACTTCATCAATTTTCTGCATATAGCTTATTATATTTTCATCTTCAGACATCCGCATAGTTTCATATCTGGACTTTAAATTTTACAACTTGCCTTTCTTGACAGATTCATCACCTTCGTAGATATTCTTCAATTTATTCCAAATCTCATGTGTAGTTTCCAGATCCAAAACTTTTGCTAGTTTAGTATTAGATAGAGCATTTAGTAGAGCATTTCTAGCTTCACCATTAGTCTCAAAAGCCTTAACCTCAGTTGTTGTCTTCGAACCATCTTTAGGTATAGTGTATTCCTTTAGAACCATTATCTAGACATCATAACCAAGAGAAATCAAATAACTTTGCATTCTTACCTTCCATAAGGCATAGTCAGTTCCATCAAATTGAGGAATGTCTTTCTTGTGTGCCATCCCAAATTTACCTTAAGTTGTTAGGCTTTCTTCCAAGGAACCCTCGCTCTGATACCAATTATTGGAATGCACGAGACAACTGAGAGGGGGGTGAATCAATTGTATCAAAAAATATAAAGCCTCATAAACATAAACATATCCACATTAATTCACTTAAGCCCTTTTTCTGTTATGAAGATTAAACATGAAAAATAGATAACAAAAGCTTAATCACATCAACACCATGCACGAGAGAACACAAGATTTTTACGTGGAAAAATCTAAAAGGAAAAAACCATGATGAGGATTAGCTCACAATATAAAGTAGTATCAATATCGAATTACAAAGAGGCTCATTGCCAAAGGGCTCACTGCCCAAAAGAATGCTCACTGTAATAGGCTCACTACCAAAAGGTGTGGCTCACTGCCATGAACTGATATGATAGCATCTACCACATGCCCGAGTTCAGTTTCATTGAAGCATAACAATCATCACCTTGGCAGCCTCTCTAAAAATTGTAGATGACTTCTACTCACTGCATTAGGTCTTCTACCACATGAAAGTCCTTGCTACCTCTAATTTAGATTCACAACACAAACATCCTCATCTTCACACTTCCACACCTACACATGAATCCTTTACACTTATTTATATCAATCATCAACCTTGAAACATTTACCAAGGTCGGCAGCACACTCTACAACCTTTAACACCATCTTCAAGGTTGACAAACATATAGATTTCAAATTAGGTCTGGACCTAAACATTCTCGTGGAGCAAAGGAATGAAGATAAATCATTTCATATCTTAGCTTGGACCTAAAAACATCATCACATGTTTCATCACGCTTCCACAATCCACAAACCAAATCGGCAATTAGTGTTAGCACCCAATTTGGCTAAACTTGTGCAAACACCAAGAACACTTAGGCACACGCTTCCAAGAACCCAACAATAGCTTGTAGACCAAGCACAAGCCTTTAACATAACCTAGAAACATCCATGAACAACATGAAATCACCTAGGACCCAACAAATCTAGTTACAACAAATCTCACTTGAAGACAGTTCACAGACTGCGCACAACCAACACTACCAAGCTTTGCTACTCAAGAAAACTACATTACAGAGCACCAAATCACAATTCCTTTGGATGGAACATAGATATGAACCTTATGAACTCTCATCTAGAACTACAAGACCAAAAACCAAACTGTGGAGAAATGCAGAGCAAAATACTTTCTACCAATCATTTTGCAGACATTGCCAGGCATAGTCTTCAAACTGGTGAACATAATTTTCAAGCCACAATGTTCCACACCACCAGATTCTAGATCTAACATCTTCAACCACTTCTCTAAAACATATCCAAACCTCACACTTCGGTCTTCAACACATGAGAAATGCAGAGCAAAAACTCAGACAGTATCCTGTAATCTAGAATACATCTTCACAACACTGTCTTTAGTATTTATCAAATTTTCTCAAAAGCACTTGGAAACCCAACAACAAGAACAATATACTAACGTCATTAGCACTTCTGCAAGTCATTCTTAACACAATAACTTAATCAATCAACAATAGCAACATTAAAAGATACAGTTGACACCAATGACAACACAAATATGTTAACATCAATGACAACATCGATTAGCACATACTTGTAACAACTCCATGATCTCAAATTTGAACCATACCTGCCTGAGAGTAGTGTCTATCTATCTTCCAATCTGCAAGCTCATATTTGCATCAATGATAGAATGCGGTACACTTTCCTAAGCCTATGCCACCTTTCTTGACTTGAACTATACTTAACCAAATTTCTTAAAACTTTTTGCAACATTCTTTATCCAATGCTAAGTCACATGTGTTCGCCCAACATAACACATTAAAAATATTGATAACGTACACTTATCATGAACTTACGCATGAACTTAAGAAGATAAGGTAGATAAGGTATGACTGTGTACAAATGATATTGATCTCTTATCTCACATCATCACTGCTCCTCTTCTCTGCTAGTACAACTATGTACAGATGATACTGATCATCATATCTCCTTTGATCCGCTCCTTTGACATTACTTGCAACAGTATGCCGCATCGCAACCTGTTGATATCAATGACAACACATGTAACAATTTATTTAAGTTTAATTATTGATGTTATGAATTAAAACATTAGAACAATTTTTATTTTTTTTTGTGAAAAACATGATAATCTTTGTCAAACTTTGGAAGCCTAGCTCTTGAAGAAGCAATTTTGATAATTCTAGAGCCTCCATCTCTAGAAAAGGTGGACTTAAACAACTTCAAAGCCTTCAACTCTAGAAAAGATGACCCTAACAATGTATAACTCTAGTGGCTTGTGGCCAACTGCAAATAAAAGAAAACCTTATTTTTCTATTTGAATTACAACTCATTCCACATTTAGTTCATTTATTAAAAAGGAGTTAGTCGCCAACACCATCAACTGGAAGTGTTGATTCTTTGGCACATGCAAATTAAGTTGCGATTGTTCTATTAATTGTTCATTTATGATTATAAGTTTTAGAGTCCTAGTTAAACTGTAACAACATCAGGCATATAGGCATGATATTGTAATGTAAGAATAAAGGTCTGAATGTTTTGAGGAGGTTCAATATGTTATAGAAAAAGGAAAAAATGGTTGAACCATATAATATAATGGAATAGAGAGAGAGAATAGAGAAAAATTCTCTTGTTAAGTTGTAGTTTTATTACAAGCAAAAGACTTCTAAGTTACAATATGTTAGGTAATTTTCTTTAGCTAAACTTGAATACAATGAGTTACATTAATTTGTGCATATTATTTGAGTTATGAGTGGTTCCATGTGATTTTAAGAATGTTCTTGTTCTTACGGAGGAGTAGACCACTCACCTAAGCCAGTTTGTGTGTTGCAGATAAGTCTTTCTTTTATGTCATTTTCTTATTTGCATATATGAATGTTGAAGTGTGAATTTATGTGTTAGTCAATTCTATAGTGTTTGTGGCTTAACTTGCAAGTCCATTTAATTGTTCTTTGAAAAATCTTTTTTGTATATTGTTGCTAGAAAATTGTTATAAAAAATATAAAAATTTAAAGGTTTTTCATTTCAAATAGTTCTATTTTAATTAGCATAAGCAATGAATTTCCTAAATTAGTTTCTTTAAAGTAAATTTCTTTTGAAAGCATAAGCATTTATTTTCCTAGTATAGTTTCAATTCAATACTTTAAATTCAATAATTTTATTTTGGAGTGGGTAAATTTGTTTCATATAGGAAAAATTCTAGTTAGGTTACCAAGATCCCAATTGCATACAGTCATGGACACTACTTGGGTTGATATAAGATGACTAATTCATTAAAGTGAAGAGGATTACAATGACCCTCGTCAGGTATTGTGTCATATTTTATGCAAGGTTCTGTTGCTAAAGTTCCTCCATATTGTAGATTATAGATCTCCTAAGAAGCAAAATCTTGATATTATATCGTAACCACATTGCTACTGATAATACATTGGTTTAGGTGCTTTGAATGCTATTTTTTCCCTTTGTAGGGTTTTCCTAGGGTATATTGCTATCACTTGTTTGTGGATGCTTCTATTCTTCTTCTATTTTTGTTCATTTTCTTATGTGTTGTTTACTTGTCATTATTTTGTTAAAATTCTATTAGATTAGATAACTTGTAACATCTCTCCTCTTAGGATTAAGTAGGAAATTGCTTTGTATTTCTCTTCAGGAGGATATATGCACTAGACAAAGAGCCAGGAGTGGCAACCTTGGCACTAATGGTTTACAGTATCTCTAACCCAAATGGTTTGTTAATGAACAAATAATAGATCATATTCACTAGTTGTATAGGACTTCCAACATTAGCTGAGCTAGCAAGCCCTCGTGCAAACTCTTGTTGAGACACATGCTCATCATGATCATATTCTTCACTTTCATTCTCAATGACAAGATTAACAATATTGCTCATGAGAACATCATTAACACGCTGTTTTACATAGATTGAGCCAACATAGATTCAAATGAGCACTCCTTTGCAAAAGGGGATGAAAAGACAGATACTTTGGCAAGCAAAAAGCTTTCAAAACCCTAAAAGAGAAAAACAAATAAAAATGACATAAAGGCTAACCAAAAATCAATAAAAAATTATTTCTAAAATAAGTGTGAAATGCAAACCCTAGTGGCCAAACTAAGGGTTGGTCGGGTAAGCAAAAGATAAGATATATCAATGAGACACAAAACTCTAAATAAACATATAGCTATGATGTGCAATAAACTAGAGAATATATACCCTAGCAATATCTAAAAATATGATAAAGCAATTAGAAATTTTAGACCTGAAAAACCCTAATACAAGAAAATTCTAGGAGGAACTCTAGGTTGTGTAAGAAAATTCAAGTTCACTAATAAATGCAAGACAATAAAATCCTTTACATAAATCTATAATCCAAGCTAATTAAATCTAATGTAATCACAAAGCACAAATAAACTTAGATTAAATTCAAAGCTATGTCGATAAACAAACAATAATAAATGTGACAGTTGAATGAGAGTATAGGGGCACTTAGCTCTATTATTGATGATAGAAGAATGATGTTGAGGATGCACATAGTTGATTTGTATCTTCCAAAAAATCAATAGTTTCAAAATGATAAATGTACCAAGATCTAAAGGCATGTAGAAAACCCCGAGGTTCAATCCCAAGCATTGCAAGTTTGATCCTAATTGCCATTGATTTGAACTTTGACATGTGGATCTAAACTAGCAAAGTGTAGACTTTTGAAACCTATTCGCATTGATCTTTGATGTTTGATGTGCTTGTAAGGACTGTGATGTTTATAAACACCTTAATGGAATTTGTTGGATTTCTAGGGTCAAGTTCTCCTAGGTTAGACCCCTAAATGGCTCGACTTTATGGCTTTGAGCAAAGATTCAAAGACAACACACACAAATGTATAAGTGGCCTATATGTTGATGATGCAGATTTAGATTCTTTGTCCCTCAGAAAATCAACGTGCACCCTTATGATTTCTCCTTATAGTTACACATTAATTCCTGATCCTTGCATATGAATTAATGACACATTGAATGTTTTTAAATACTAAAACACAACAACATGTTGCACAAACATGTACAAAGTTGACCCATAAGTAGTAGGAAGGGGTGCGAAAGATGGAATTTAATTTTGAGGTTCATTCTTGCACGACATAAGGATCAATTTTGAGTAGTGTGAAAATGAACTTGGACAACAAAATTATAATCTTGAAGCAAGGAACAAATGTATCGAGATAATTGCAAACGGGGTGTAATAACTTAGTGGTGAACGGTGAATGTGTAAAAATAAATGCAACTGGGAGGGATTATAAATAGACAAGAATCATGACACAAGCAAAATCTAATACAAAATTGTGCTGACAGATATATAATTGCCCTAAAATATTCTTGTCAAAATGGTACACCAAGTTAATGGGCCCTTGGTCTACTGGTGAAGTTGAATGGTTCTGAATGAGCCCACCAAGGATCAAGTCTTGTCGAGTGCAAGACCTTGACACCATAAGGGATAAGGTTGGGATTGTACTTCGAGCGACTTTGGTGGAATGGATACCCCTCAGTCCTCGACTTTTAGCCGAAGAGGTTTTAGCCTAAGGCTCAAGTAGCTAAATGATTTTGTTAGTTTGATATAAAATACTCAATAATTACAAAAATAAAGGTACAAGATTTTTCTTTTCCTCTCCTCCTTGGCCTAAGGAAAAACGAAAAAATAATTGTACTTTAAAAGCACGCAATAAACAAATTCAAATTTCCTAATTTGGGAGGGAAACAAGAGTGCACTCCGTTTTCGCATATTTTAACAAGCGCGAAGGCCGTTGGTCCAGTTACGGTACTGAACTTCGGTATCATCCTTGATAATCTCTTTCTTGCGTCCTCTTCCATTGCTCTGGGTGTTTCCTTATTGTCTTGTAATTTTCCCACTTCGATTTTGTAATGGGTGGGGCTCAGAGCAGGGAAGGGGTGTTAGATAGTTCTGATTCTGAGTCCGAAGAGAATTTTTCTACTCCTAATCGAACACCCCTTTCATCCAACAATACAGAGGACCTCACTGCCAGTCTTAAGGAGCTCAATCTCAATAATAACCACGACAATAGCAATAACAATGCGAATGACAATGGGCCCAGGGTTAAATTGTATAGGCACATTGGGGGCAATACCCCCAAATCTCAATGGGTAGTCTCTGATAACCTTGTTGCCATCAGGTTTGTCCGTGAGGGAGACGAAGATGAGAATGAGGATGATGACGATGACGATGAGAACGAAGAGGAGGAGGAGGGTGGGACGAGTAAGAAGGGGATCAGAAGCTGGATGCTAACTGTGGGGTCGAAGGTTCGAGCCAGGGTGGATGATCGTCTGCAGATCAAAATGTTTGATGATCAGTTGAGAGTGGACTTTGTCTCAAAGGGTGTCTGGGCCGTCAAGTTTTTGAGCAGGGAAGCTTACAGGGACTTTGTTGTGGAATTACAGAATTGCAGTTTTGAGAATAGGTACCTTATGGCCGCCACAGAGGCTAACAAGGTTAAGGTCTTTGGTAAGGATTTTATGGGTTGGGCTAATCCCGAACAGGCTGATGATTCTGTGTGGGAGGATGCAGAGGATGATGTTCAAATGCCTAGTAGTCAGGGGGTGAGTGATTTGAAGGAGCAGACTGAGGAGGCAGGGGGTACTGGAGGCATTCAAAGTTTGGCCATGGGTGCTGGGAATCATAGCTTTTTGGTTGGGGAATCAGGGGTTGAGGCAGTGAAGAATTTGTACAATGGTATTCAGGGCAAGGGCACGGTGGTGCAGTTTAAGTTGGGGGAATTGAGGTCTGGGGGCTCTGGGAGTGCATCTTTCTCGACACCCAAAAAGGCATTGCTCATGAGGGCTGAGACCAATATGTTGCTAATGAGCCCTACAGTGGAGGGGAAGCCTCATTCTACTGGGGTTCATCAGCTGGACATTGAGAGTGGAAAAGTCGTCACGGAGTGGAAATTTGAGAAGGATGGAACCCCCATCACAATGAGAGATGTGGCCAATAGTAACAAGAGTGCACAATTGGATGCTTCAGAATCAACCTTCTTAGGGTTGGACGACAACAGATTGTGTAGGTGGGACATGAGGGTCAAGTATGGCAATGTGCAGGATATTGATAGCCCTGTGTTGAATTGGACAGAGGGCCATCAATTTTCTAGAGGGACCAATTTCCAGTGCTTTGCTACTACTGGTGATGGGAGTGTTGTGGTTGGGTCTACTGATGGGAAGATTAGGCTCTATGGGACACGGTCAATGAGGATGGCTAAGACAGCATTTCCTGGCCTTGGTTCACCGATAACCCATGTGGATGTTACCTATGATGGAAAGTGGGTTCTGGGGACTACTGATACTTATCTGATTCTTGTCAGTACTGTTTTCACAGACAAAGATGGGAGGACCAAGACTGGTTTTACTGGTAGGATGGGGAACAAGATTGCGGCCCCAAGGCTTCTTAAGCTAACCCCTCTGGATTCACATAATGCAGGAAATAACAAGTTTCATGGTGGGCAATTCTCTTGGGTAAGTGCCATTACCCTTTCATTGGTGTGATTTTAGCTTTTACATAGCTCTTTCTGTTTATGGTTTTGGCCCATTTATAATCAGAGTGTGTCAATAAGACTCAAAAGTATAGCGAGTTCCATTTAGTAGGAGTGCTCAATACACCCTAGCATAGCTAAAACAAGGCTTGTACAATATCTCGATCCAGGAAACAATAAAAGCTAAAAGATAAAGAGGGGTTATGGCTAACCCATAGACAAGTCATAATGTACAGAATCCACATGGAAAGAAGCCATCTAGGAGACAGAACTATATCGATGAACCACACATACATTAGATCGATAATTCAGAATGTTTCTAAATGACTTTTTCCCATCTTCTGTAATTTGGAACTATCCATCATGTCAGATGCATTAAAGACAATTCTGCCCCTTGGATATTTTCTATCTTTGGCCTTGGATTGCAGGTCAGTTTTTTGCAATGATCTGAATGTTAACATAGATAATTGGTTATTGTTCTTTTTGAATCTGTGAATTTTTGGACTAAAATCAAATATTAGAGGTAGTCTTTGCTTGCACTGCTTTTTTGTAAGCGATTGTCTGCTCTTTTCCCTTTTAGCTTAACCAAAATTTCTTGTAAACTTTATTTCAGGGAAAAGTGTCCTCCTTAGCTTTCTGTTGGTGTGACTGTACGTCGAAATAAGTTTTTTTGTTTCTCTGAATTTTAGAAATAGCCAAAGTGTCCCCCAAGGACTGTGAGCATTCTTCATACATTGCATATTTTCTAAGCTTACTCCATAAACAAGTAAGCCATAGGCTTGCTTAATTCTCTCTTAATTTGTTTCTCCTAGTTTCTGATAGAGGGGGATGCGGGGATGAGGTTTCTGGGATAGCAAAATTTTTCTCAAATTTTGGGGATGACTAATAAAGAAACTTAAACAAACTAAAAGGTGCTGAAATTTCAAAAATTAAATAAAATGTGCTGCATTTGTAATGACAATCCTCCCTCTTTTAGTTTGTAAGGGGTTTTTTACTATTTTAGCATTTTTTGCTTAAAAAGTTATTTAAATTTTTTTTTTTGCACCAAATGGAGCAGGCTGTCCAGTCCTGAAAAAAGGGGATGTCCCCTCTGAGTACCCAAGTCCCTGGAACATCTGGGATGTTGGAGATGTTGCCTGGGCCCTTGATATCTATTTGTAAGAAACAGAGCTTTCTTCTAATCTTTATTCATGAAGCATGGCCTTTTCTTGCCTTGCTATAGGTGTCAGTGTGCATTGAAACAAGCCGTTTAATTTCCATGATTTATAAATTCACCATTTTTTGTAACAAGTACAGCAGGCCTTTATCATAGACTACAGATCTTTCCACTTGCAGTGCTTTCAAGGGTTGTTTACTCTTGACCAACCTTGACGGGTACTGTCTAGAGGAAAGTTATTTTTGAAAGTATATTTTGATCCATATTGGAATTTTTCTTTAAGAATATATATATTTCAGAGAGTTGCTTGCATAAGATTTTGAAATTTATTTTCCTTGTTTGAGGATTTGCATATATGATTGCGTTCTTAATTTTGTGAATGTGAAATTTTTGAAAGTATATTTTGATCTGTATTGGAGCTTTTCTTAAAGAATCTGGCATTGTGTTGCTTTTATATATTGCAGACAGTTGCTTGCATACTTCTTGAAATTTCTTTTCACTTATTTAAGGATTTGCATTGATGATTGTGTTCTGTACTTTGTGAATGTGGGCCGTTTTGGTTTGAAATAGAAGAATAAACAAGGATTTCTAAGGTCACTCTTCGAATGTGCAAGCTGTAGTCTTGTTCAATTTTCTCTTTCAGTTTCTAACCTATTGATTTTTATATGCAGAAAACAGTGCTTTCTTTTAAAGATTTATTTGAAGAAACATTGCTTTTTATTGCCTTGCTATAAGTTTCTGGTAATTCTTAACAATCACCGATGTTTGCAACGGGCACTACAAACCTCTTTTGTCAGATGAGTGCTAACCGGTTGATGCAGGATCATCTTCATGTTCATAGGCGATCCATATCAAACAATAAAAACAAACTTTTTTTGTTTTGTTTTGTTTTAGTTGTTTTTGTCTGCAGGTGGCTGATGTGGTTCATAATTCCAAGATGGTTGTTCTTTGTTGAATCAAGGATCATCCATTGGATGGGTGATTGATGGGGTGTTATGGATTGAGGATCATCATTGGATGGCTGAGGTGGTGTTTTTGATTTCATTTTCCATCAAATATCAGATCTTATTTGCACAAGAAGTTTCCAAGTGGTGGAGAGTGGTGAAAATAGGGCTGATATAAAGATGATTGTGTACCATTTGAGGACATCTTCTGGCAAATTGAAGAG
Source organism: Cunninghamia lanceolata (assembly GCA_027924645.1). Taxonomy (NCBI): domain Eukaryota; kingdom Viridiplantae; phylum Streptophyta; class Pinopsida; order Cupressales; family Cupressaceae; genus Cunninghamia; species Cunninghamia lanceolata. The sequence goes on along the minus strand of BSBN01000237.1, from coordinate 21,208,156 downwards.
CTGTGTTCAAGTGTGTTTGCAAGCAGGATCTTTTGTTGGCTGCATATTGATCCACTTGGGTTTGAGTGGTCAAGTATTGAAGCAGAGTATTTGTGGTATCAGCGGCCTGAAACAGAGGTGGAATGAATTGTGAGTCTGAGTTACTGTAACTGGAATTTTTTCCAGATCTGTTTTGGAGTCCATAGTGTGGCTGTAATAAAACTGAGACTGCCTTTTGTGTTGAGGATGAATCTCATTTGCTATTTAATTGAAATCTCAAGATTTACATCAGTTCTGTGTTCACTTCTGATTGAATTGTTTTCAAAACTTTTGTTGTGTAACTGTGATCTATACTGCCTGGAGTTCGTTGGTTTATCTGACCCACCCCAGCTACTGCACCAAGTGGTATCAGAGCTTGCTGAAGTACCTTGGAGTTGTAGAATGACCCATAGAGGCAGAGGAAGAGGCCCTAGAAATGTTAGAAACATAGAGTTATTGGAAGCCATTAGAAGCTTGTAGGTTTGAATAGAAGCCATGAAAATTGCCCAAAGAAGAAGACTGGAGGCAGAAGTGAGCGATTCTGAAGAAAATGAAGAGGAAGAAGAACGAGATGAAAGAGAAGAACTTGAAGAAAGGTTAATCGGTGCTATTGCTAAAATGTGAAGAAAGCCTAGGATTGATTTACCCAGTTATGCTAGTAGTCTGGATCCGGAAGAGCTGGTCAATTGGATATCAGACATGGAGAAGTATTTTGATTTCAAGCAAATTGAAGACCCCAAGAGGATGAAGATTGCTGTTACTAAACTAAAGGGTCATGCATCACTATGGTTGGACCAAGTACAATAAGAAAGACTTTTTGTAGGAAAAGAAAGAAACAGAGTAAGGGATCGAATGGTGAGTAAGTTGAAGCACAAATTTTTGCCTTCTAATTATTCTATGATGTTATTTAAGAACTTGTAGAATCTTTGTTAGGAGTTAAGTGTCAAAGAATACATAGAAGATTTCTATAGATTGACAACCTGAGTTGGCCATTCTCAAAATATTGAAGAAAAAGTTTCAAGATTTATTAATGGGCTGAGATTAACAATTCAAGATAAAATTAGTATGCTTAATATTAGATTGGTGGAGCCATACATGTATGCATTAAAGGTTGAAGATTGGCTAGAAAGCAATAACAAAGTCATGGCAAAGATGGAGGTTGTAGCAAACAATTAGTTGAAAGTGGATAAAGTGCCAACAAAAATAAGGATGAAGGTATAAGCAATTCATAGAGAGGGAGGACTTTAATCTTCGAGAGGAAGAGGATTTGTATCATGAGGACATGGTTGAGGGTTTAGTGGCACTTGCTACAATTGTGGAGCACATGGGCATCAAACATATGAATGTCTAGAAGCTACTAAGGAAAATAGGAGTGACAAAAGAGCTAATGTTGGTCAAGTTGAAGAAATAAAAGGTGATACAATTGCATCCATGGAACAAGAAAATGGAGAGAAGCCAATGTTAAAGAGAGTACTTTTGAAATCAGAAAAGCAAGGAGTTGAACCATGGTAGAAGAGGAGCATATTTAGAACTAAATGTAAGCTTGGGGGTAAGTATTGCAACTTGGTGCCTATGAAGTTGGTGAAGAAATTGGCATTGAAAATAGTGCACACCCCCAACCCATAGAAGTTTTCATAGTTGTAAAAGCACCATCAAGTCACAGTGTTTGATCAATGCAAGATCAATTTTAATATTGGTAAATACTATGATGAGGTATGCCATGATGTTATTTGAATGAATGCTTGCCATGTTCTTTTAGGAAGGCCTTGGCAATATGATAGGAATGTGATACATGATGGGAGAAAGAATATAGTTACAGTGTCTAAAGATGGCAAAAAATGAGTTGTTGCCTATGAAAGAAGTAGAAGAGGCCAAAAATGGAGTAGTGTTATTATTTGGTAAGCAATTTTTCAAAGACCTTAAAAAGACCAAGGTGTGTTATGTTGTGTTTCTTAAGAAGAGCATAAGGAGGATGAGATTCCAATAGAAATGGTAGGTATATTGAAAAATTGTGCAAAAATTGTCTTGAAGAACTTGTTAGCAAGGTTGCCATCTATGAGGAAGATCTCACATTAGATGGATTTGATCCTAGGTGCTAGTTGTTGTGATGTTTTCACACATCGCCCCATTGCAAATGGGGACCCCCTCCTTTTTCTGCTTTTTGCCATAGGTTTGCTTTAGGGTTTTGTTTTCTTTGAGTTTGTAGGTTTGGTAGTATAGTTTCGCCCAAGTCTCGGCAACTTCTTGTCAAAGTCCATCAGTTCATATGAAAATTCCTAAGTTTCATTACTCTGAACATGCAAGTCCATGATAAATGAGCTACTCCTTACCCATCTCCGGAAGTCTTTGCATAAGTCCACAAGGGTTGATGAGATGAAGTCCAAGAGGTCTAGGTTAGGCTTGATGAAAGTGCATTCATGGAAAGAATCTTGAACATCATGAAGTTGTACGACAAGAACTTGTTTCGGAGAACAAATGATGGAACATGAATTTGTTCAAGAACTTAAGAAATTCGCATATGCGACTTGTTCACTCACTCAAAATTCCCAGCTAAATTTGTGCGAGTAAAACTTGTCCACACCACTTAGACATGCAACTTTGCATTTATTCTTGAGACATCTAAAACTTGCACTCGACTCTGAATGAACATTGAGGACTTGCAACTTACATTGAATAAACTCGTGACCTCATTCTTGAACAAACACCTACAAGAGAAGTGCGCTCATTCCCGAAAGACCTTTCCAAACAAGTGTCAGGAAAATATTGAAAGACTTCTTGCAATTTGTGCCTATTCCTGAATGAGTTCTTGCAATCCCTAAATTATCTTGTGAAATATTGAACATTGAAAGGATTGAACACTAAAAGATTGAACATTGAATAACTTCTTGCAATATTCGACTCACTTGACAAGCAACATCTCAAGATTGCAAGGAAATTGTGAAAGAAGTCAAGGAAAATGCTACCAAGGCAAATTTGTGAAAGACCTTGAAGAATCCTCGACAATTGAAAGACTTCCTCAAACGTTTGCCTAAGTCTTGCCAAGTTCCTGCTCAAAGTCCCTGAAACATTGAAATTATTGACTAATTTTGATGTCCTGAAATCTTGAAAAATTGACTAAGTCTGAAATCTGGTAGATCCTCAAAAATCTAGAATCTGCATGTTAAATCCCATGGATGCGGGACCTATCTCAAACATCCTGACAGTATATTTCAAAATATTTAAAGTAGAAATATTTTGAAATATACGTTAGGCAAGAACCTTCACTTCCATTCCTGAATGACTTTAGGTGATTTGCGCCCAACATTGCAAGGAAACAAGCAAAATGCGCTCCGCATTGAACGAGTCTAAGCAAAATGCGCTCCACATTGAACGAGTCCAAGGAAATTGCACCCATCATTGCAAGCAAACAAGGAATTTGTGCTAAGAAGTTATTGAAAGGCACTAAGCAAATTGTGCCCAATATTGAAAGACAAGAAGGAATTCCTGCCCAAGGACATTGCAAGAGAACGTGGAAATCTCGACAAGAATTTGTGCAAGAATATGGAATTTCTGCCTAAGGAAATTGTCAGTGCAAGAGATCCTAGAAACCCTGCTCAAGAAACTTGTGAATGCCTATAAGGAAATTTTGCCCTAGGAACATTGAAAGACTACATAGAAATCCCACCCAAGGGTTTTTGAAACACAAAATGGAAAATGCGCCCTATACTGAATGCTTGTCAAGAATTCCCGCCCAAGAATTATTCCTGAACAACACTGTGAGAAGTGCACTCAAGCAATCTTGAACAAGCACATGGAAATCCCAACATGAAATTGCACCCTCCAAGTTTACTGAAAGGCTTCCATAGTGAAATGCTGTCCTAGCCAAGGATAATTGCACTGCAAGACATATGAAGAGCCGCCCAAGGAAATTCTTGTTCAAGCATGAAAATCTGCCCTAACCAAGTCATATTCTTGTGCAATCATGAAAAGTCGCCCAAGAGTGATAGGAATAAACATTGTGAAGTGACATTCCACTTCCACCTTGGAAAGCTGCCCAAGGAAGAATACTACACATGCAACTAGGAATGCCGCCTTGGATCTTGCAAGAACAAATAGGAAATTGCATGAAGGAACATTGCACTACACCCATGAAAATCCGCTCATGATCTCTTTTCCACTTGACCCATAAAATTGCGCTCGAGTATCACTGCATTCCTTGCATGAAAAGCCGCCCAAGGATCTAAGTTAGCATTGTGAGGAGCAAGTAAAGAAATTCGACTTCACCTATGTAGATCTGCCCAAGAATTTCAAGCAAACATTGCACTAGACATAAGGAAATCTGCCAAAAAAAGAAGCACTTCACTTCAATCATGAGATGCCGCTCAGGTCTAGTAAATTGCAAGATCAATATTGCAAAAGGTACTTGGAAACCCGCCTAAGGAAATAACCTTGCACTCCAACCTTTGAAATTCACACTGCATTCCTCTTGACATGTGAAATCCCGCCCAAAAGGGGATATTAATATCCTATGCACAAGTTGTCCCTATGATACTAATGATTAACCTTTGACAAGTCGGCCTAAGGAAGATCTTAAGTTAGGTCGGCCAAAGTAAGGAAATTCGCCTAAGATGTCTATATAAAGGTGACTTTGAACATCATTCTTCACATTGCAATCCAATTTGAAACATAATTCTTCCAAAAGCAAAGCAAATCAGCAGCAAATTTATTAAAGAGTGAAGGGCGAATTCTGTAGGAGCTAGAGCAAATTAAGGAGAAGAGCAGAAATTGCAAAGAAGGCAGCGAATTTCCATGTAGAAAGAGGAGAATTCCATAAAGAAAAGCAAATTTCACATACAACATATTTACACATCCCAACATAGCAGCAAATTCATCCAAGGCAGCAACGACTTCATCATTAGAGAGGGCGAATTTCACTTTAAAGAAGAGTAGAATTTCGATTTCATCAGCAAGAAGTAGATTTCACTAGAAAGAAGCAAGTTTCCGAACAAGGAGAAAAGAAGATTTCCTAAGATTAAAAAAAAAAAAACGAAATTGCCTAAGGGAGAGATGAATTTTCCTAGGGAAGAGGACAAATTGTTGTTGTTTGCAAGTGTCATTATTTCTTATTCTTCTTCACAAGTTAGGAAATGCATTGTTTGACAAGAATTTTACATTCGAAGTGAATTGTCTTTACATTTGAAATGAATTTCTTGGAATTATCCTTGATCCTCATTTAAATAATTGTCATTTTATAGGTGATTGATGAATTTGGAAATTGAATCCACTTAAGGAGCAAGGAACATGTTCATGAAGATGTTCAAAAGATTGTGAAGAACTTCCAATCCCGGACAAGGAAGCTAACACACAATCACGAAGACTTCACAAGGAATAACAATGTCGGAGAAGGAAATTACTTTCAGTAACAAGGAGACTTCACAAATTTCCGATGAAGACGAAGGAAACTCAAGAAATGAAGTGATGCAAAGAAGATTTCCACATTAGGAATTCCAGTTCAGGACAACAGGATACACTTTATGTTTCCCATCAAGAACAACAGGACAAAGAGCAATTTCATGTCAAATACTTCAATTCCGGACAAGAAGATCAAATCATCAGGAAATCCAAGAACAAGAACCTAGTGCATCATTCAACAAGAGGATCGAGCTCAATGTCATGAAATCAAGAATTGCACCAAGAAATCAAAGAAATCCAAAGGAAGTACAACACCAAGACAGAATTCCAAGTTCAAGGAACACTCAAAGATAAGCATGCTGAGGTGGCATCCAGTCATCGTCATTCAATCACATTATGCCTCAACACCATGTCTAGATACATTGAACTTGGTTACTAAGATAAAGATAAAGATGGAACCTTCTAGAATATCATGTTGTAAACATCTCATTGGTCGATGGAGGAAGTAGTTGTAACTACTCTCATTATCAATGTGTTGTATTAATCTTGGCCATTGATTCAAGAATCAATGTGAGCCCTAGTTGTAGTTTGAGCTCTATATAAAGCTCATTCTCTTCATTTGTAAAGGTTGATTAGAAGTTAGAGAGTAGAATAGAAGTTCTTCATTAGAGTAGAAGCTCTTGAAGCATTGAAAAGACTTCGGCAAATTGTTGTAAAGATACTACCAAAATCAATACATTCTCATTGAAGCTTGGTGAAACTTGTGTTGTTTTGGGATGTTAGCATGCTTTCCAATTTCTTGTAGATGATTCAAAGCACATTAGATAGATTTTAGATACAGTTCATTGATATGGTGAATTAATGTGGAGATATTTGATGAATTCCTCGGTTCATACTTTTTGTGGATTGTCGATGGTAATTTGCAATGCAAAGTTAGCTTGAACCACTTATTGCAATAGTTCGATTGTGGATGTTCATTCAAGTTGCGCCAGTTGTGGGTATTTGGATGCATATTTGCAATATGAAAATCCTTCATTTCCTTTGAAGATTGCATTAGTTTCGTGTAGTTGTTCTCATGGCGAAGTGAAGCTTGGTTTGGAGGAGTTTGTCTATCGAAGCACCATTCATCATTTCTTTGTCCTTAGACTAGATTTCTTAACCCTTTCACTTTTGCCTTTTCTTTTAGTTTGTTTGAAGAAGTTCCATTCATTCACACATCCAAGGAGTAATGAATTTCACCCATGTCCATGAAGAAGGAGAAATTTAGCGTAAGTCCCTTTGTGATTACCAGCCAGATCACAACATTCCACTGAGCCTATCCAAGTGCACGTCAAGACCTGACATTCAAGGAACCTTGGAGTACTCTCGATTGATCACATAGTTTAGCATTCGAGATATTTTGTTCAAGAGAGGATAGAGCACTTAGTGTTTTATTCTAATGTTATTATAGTCATAAGAAACACATCAACACTAGTCTTCCCAACAAGGCACCCCACGAAATGGATCCAAAGATGATTATAGAATTAAACAAACATGTACATGAATTATTAAATAGGGGATTGATTAGAGAAAGTTTTGAGTCCATGTGCAGTTCTAGTAGTTTAGATACTAAAGAAGGACAATCAATGTAGAATGTGCATTGATTCAAGAGCTATTAATAAGATCACTTTTCAAGATAGGTTTCCCTTCGTAATAACCACCTTGATTACTACTAATTTTTTTTCATTACCCATCAAGTACTAACTTAATCGACCAAGCATCTTCTATTTAATTTAGAAGTGCCAACTTCGTAGGCTCACCAACTATAGACGTGTCAATCAACAATATGCCACAACTCATATACTCGCACTAAATATGGTAACTCGGTCATCCCTAGACCTAGACCTAAACCTCGAGGGTTCATTAATGGCCTTGCCTACGTATCCCCTCTCGAGAATTAGAGGCTTTGTAGCTCGAACTCCACAATAGAGAGAATTCATCCTCTCCTTTGATATGAGATCTTTGATTTCACTTTTAAATCACAACCATTAGTTAATCTTATGCTTCTAAATCCATCCATACACAATAGTATGATATCAATGTATTCCAAACAAATTTTAGTCCAATGCCAACATTAGTGTACAAGTACACACAAAACCACTTAGGGACCAACTCATATAAACATCACATGTTCACACAGTGATTGGCTCACATACGTCATATACACACAATGTGAATGACTAATGCTCATATCACATATACACAGAGTGACTAACTCACACATATATCACATATACATAATGTGACTAATTCATACACACATTACAGGTGCACATAGGGACCAACTAGCAAAAGGAAGTGGTTGCAACATCATTGCAAGCATCTTCCCCTTTACCTGGTTCATTAACACCTAAGCTCTTAACTACATCCCAACTCATATAAACATCACACAATGTGAATGACTAATGCTCATATCACATATACACAGAGTGACTAACTCACACATATATCACATATACATAATGTGACTAATTCATACACACATTATAGGTGCACATAGGGACCAACTAGCAAAAGGAAGTGGTTGTAACATTATTGCAAGCATCTTCCCCTTTACCTGGTTCATTAACACCTAAGCTCTTAACTACATCCCAACTCATATAAGTTAGTATGATAGCAATGTATTCCAAACAAATTTTAGTCTAATGCCAACATTAGTGTACAAGTACACACAAAACCACTTAGGGACCAACTCATATAAACATCACATGTTCACACAGTGATTGGCTCACACATACGTCATATACACACAATGTGAATGACTAATGCTCATATCACATATACACAGAGTGACTAACTCACACATATATCACATATACATAATGTGACTAATTCATACACACATTAGAGGTGCACATAGGGACCAACTAGCAAAAGGAAGTGGTTGCAACATTATTGCAAGCATCTTCCCCTTTACCTGGTTCATTAACACCTAAGCTCTTAACTACATCCCAATTAGAAAAAGGAATGTCGGTGCATCTCATGCTACACTATGGGTCCCATCCTTTTCTCAATTCATTGCCAACTATGATGACAAACAAGCATCCCATACTACTTGTAGTCATCATTGGTTAAAATGTAAGTGTAACAACATACAACACATAAGACCACTAATAAGATTTCCATAGCCCACTAAGCATTTGATTCATCTTACAATCGATAAACATAATCACGGTATCTTATGGTTTTACCTCAACTAAGACTAGTTCCTGTACTATTAATCACTTGGACTAATTTAACAATTGGAACCTTGATAACCATACCTCAGGCAAAAACAACACAGGAAGCACACAATCATTCTAATACCCGAATGCCAATACTAAACCCTTGAGATGGATAGATACTAACATCTATTGCCTGCATACCACTGGCGATAGCCGGACAAATCTTGGCACTGTCGCCTACATGCCACTGGCGAAAGCTTATCTAAACCCTATGAAATCAATTAGTTCTTGGCATCTATCACTTGCATACTATTGGTGAAAGCCTGCTAACCTTATGAAATTGGGTAGCTCTTGGCATCTATCACTTGCATGCTACTGGTGAAAGCTTGCTAACCCTATGATACGACTGAATACTTCTTTAGGCAGAGCACGCTCCTTGACTCTTGTGAAGTTGGAGCAACGATAAGCTTATTTGTAAGTGGGTCTTAGGTTTTACAATTCCGGTGATCACCTTAGGATGAGTGGGACAAGCTATGTTAAGAGAAATAATTATTCTCTACCTATGCCCTAGTAGAGTCCCTTACTCAACCCTAGTTGTGATGCCAAGAAGTCGGCCCTTGTAATGATCTCAGTTTAGCATTCTAACATTTAAAAGGTATAAGAACATTGATTTAGAACATATTGTCCTAAGGGTATATACCTTAGACTAGTTAATTCGATTACAATTACCACACAGGGATCCATAAACCTATACACATGGTCTAATACGTCTCGGGGTCAGAATTACCAACATGCAAGTAACACATTGTACCCACAAGAGCTAGATCACATATACATAACAAAACAACTCATAGAGTAATCTCAAAGGCCATTCACATCATTCCATTGTTACTTGAAAACATAGAATTTATTAGACAAAAGTTTAAAACCATGGTAGTAATATTATACAACATTCTACTTTTGAGTACATAACATTTACATATTACCAATCATAAAGCTTAACATACAATTACCCTTCAAATAGATATAAATCTAAACACTATACCATATTTGGTAATATTTATTGTTAGTTGCCCACATTTCACAAAGGCAATCATAAGGAATTCCATCCTCACTCAACACAAATCTATGTGTGAGCAACCACAACGTGTGATGTGACACCCTTACCTAGAATTGAGGATTTATTAGATTGCCTAAGTGGTGCTAGATATGTCTCCAAGATAGATTTAAAAAGTGGATATCATTGGACTAGGATAAGAGAGGGTGATGAGTGGAAAATTGCATTTAGAACTAAGGATGGATTATATGAATGGTTAGTTATGCCCTTCGGCATAAGCAATGCCCCTAGTACCTTCATGAGACAAATGAACGAAGTGTTAAAACCATTTATGGGAAAATTTGTTGTTGTTAATCTTGACGATATATTTGATATTTTGTAATGAAATTACTTGCACAAGAGAAAAATATAATAGGAAATTTATGCAAATTACTTGATAACAATAGACCACTTCGAGGGGGAAAATCTCTATAAGTCTTCAATAAGAACAAATCTCACAATATGATGATCAACTGCTACTCACTACCTCCTATATATAGGCATCATTAGGTGGTATTAGTACCATAATTCTAATGAGACCAACTTAGCACACTATAATTATTCCTAGGGACTCATAAGTAACTCAATTAAGGATTATGTGAGCCATAGGTTGCTATCACAACATATTGTAATACATGCTATGGGATAAGGGCATAACATGCCCCTCCACTTCAAACCAACACTGTCCTCAATGTTGATGATCCATGGATGCTTTAGAAGGAATGCTTCATCTTCCCATGTTACATCTTCACTAGCCACATTATTCCAATTGATTAGACACTCGATAATCTCCCTTGATTGCAATCTCTTGGTCCATGTTTGAAGGATTTTTGTAGGTTCCATTATGATTTTGCCCTTAACATCAAGCTCTAGTAGCTCTGTTTGGGTTGAAATTTTGTGCTGATTAGTGTGCTGCTTTTATTTTTGCCATTGTTTTGTTCTCCTTAAGACTAGAGAGTTCCTTTTGTTGGTGTTGAATGTGTTTTTCCATTGCTTTAACCTTTTGGTGTACCTTCAAAGAGGAAGTGGTGGATGGTACTCTTTAAGGAGGTAGTCCTTTTGGCCTATCCCCCAAAATTATTGAGTGCTCGTCTATAATTTCTTGCGGATCTAGTGATGTAGGACTCTTTGATTGTTGCACTCATAGTTGAAAAACTCGCCAAAAGCAAAAACCCGCCAAGCCTGAAAAATTTGACTCGGCAAAAACTCGGCAAAAAACTCGGCAACTTAAAAAATTGTTTAAATTTCATTAAAAACACATTTTTTTTGCAAAATTCAATGATTAGATGCATCCAACAAGTCAATAAATGAGAAACAAGCTGAGTCTAGTTGTATTTGATTGATTTCAAAGTAAATTGGATACAAAATGGCATCCTCATGAGGAATGCGCTGATACTGATAGTCTGAAACAAAATGGAAATAGCAAATTGTTTTTGTAAAACTGAAACTGAAAGTAAATACTAAATACTACATCTTCCTCTTCCCCTTCCCCTTCCCAAGTCTACTGAAAACTAGGGGAGTGGTAGAACTAGGTCTAGTCCTAGAATCTGCTGTGGCTCCTCCCTCCTCGGCATGACAAACCGTGGCTCAACCTCCATCCTGGATGTAGATGCTAGTAGTGGTCCTGGTGGCAATGTCTCCTGACTCTCCTCATCCTCCTCATCCTCATCCTCCTCATCCTCAATGTCATCCAATGAGAATCCCAATCCATCGATTCCAGCGGCAGCCCCCTCCTCCATTGCCCGTCTCTCCAAATCATAGATCTCATCCTCAGAAAACAATGAAGGCTGCTCATCCTGCCCTGTCCAATCACTGTAAGGATCTATCTCATCCAAATCAATTGGATCATCTGATATTTCCTCTACCCTTCTTGTGCGCAGCCGAAGATTATATTGCACATAGACAAGGTCATTGAGGCGTTTCTGAGCTAGCTTGTTCCTCTTCTTTGTGTGGATGGCCTGAAATAAGCTCCAGTTGCGCTCACAATTGGATGAACTACATGGTTGGCATAAGACACGGAGGGCAAATCTCTAGAGATTTGGGGTATTTCCACCCCAATTTGTCCACCAAACCTCTGCAAAAAAAATATTGAAGAGTTAGAAACTTAGAAAGGAAAGTGAAAAGTTCAAAACATATTAAATATCAAATTATCAATAGTTGTAACTTGTAAGTTTGTAACTTGTAAATTTGAAATTTTATACTTGGTGACTGATTGTTTATTGCTCGTGTAGCCAGGTCTGAAGAAAAGAGCCTACCCCTTCTTTCCCTATAAGCTTGCAATTCATCAACAATGAGGTCTGCCACCTCAGCCTGGGGTGTCATCCTCTGAATGCAAGAAGTGAGGCCCTCCATAACCTCTCCAGTAGGATCTGAGAAGGTGCCTGAATGGAAGAAACGGGGGTTCAAAAAGTACCCTGCTGCATGGATGGGTTGGTGGAGTTGATTGTTCCACCTCCTATCAATAATCTCCCATATGGGATCAAATTTGAGGCTGTCCCCCTTATAATAAGTTTTAATAGCTTCCTTGGCCCTATCCATGGCCTCATAAAGATACCCCATTGGGGTTTTATCCCCATCTACCAAGCGGAGGACTCTAACCAAGGGCTCCGACACCTACAATATAAAAATGCAAAAAGATTAAAGGTACTAATTTACAATGAAAGACATATTAAAAATAAATAAATATTCAATTTGAATTTAAATTCGAAGTTTTAAAGTTACCTTCACAATCTCTGTAGCTCTTTCTACAAATACTTTGTCAAAGATAATGCATGCAACCTTGTCTCCTTCTGGCTTCTTCGCATAAGATGATTCTGTCCATTTTGGGCATACAAACATTTGTTTCAAAGCCCCCAATGCACCAAGAATGCTTTGCAACGTTAAGAAAACCGTTGCAAACCTTGTCACACCGGTTCTCACCAACTCTTTCCCTTGGGTGTAATCCCTCATCATGTTAAGAACCCAAGGGTGATTGTAGATAAATTTTGTGATCCTCCTTGCATCCTCTACAATCGGTGTGACCCAATCAAGCTTGCCTATGTCCTCCAAAAGAAGGTCAAGGACATGTGCTGCACAAGGTGTCCAAGAAATTGTGTGGTGTCTCTCTTGGAGGATTCTACCAGCTGCCACATATGCTGCTGCATTGTCAGTAATTATTTGCACAATATTTTCAATCCCAACCTCCATGCAAACTTGCTCCAACATGTTAGCCAAATTTTTTGCATTTTTCACTATGTTGGAGGCATCCACTGATTTCAAGAACACCACTTCATTCTTGCAAGCTACCAAAAAATTAATGATGGTGCGGTTTTTACCATCCGTCCACCCATCAGAAAGAATAGAGCAGCCATATTTTTTCCATTCATTTCTTTGGTCTTCCACCACTGCCCTTGCCCTATCCCTTGCATTTGTAAGCAACCTACAAGTACAAAGTGAAATTAAGTACAAAAATTTTGTTTTAAACAAAAAATAGCTTAAATTCATCATAAATTTCTATAAATTAAAGAACATAAATTTATCAAAAACTTAAAACGTAAAAGATTATTATTAAATTAACTAACCTCCCACTCAATTCTGTGCGAGAAGGTGCCTTGAAGCCCTTTCCTGCAACCGTTAGTGCAGTAACCAAATTATGCCAATAAGGAGAATTTGCCACATTGAAAGGGATATTGTTGAAATACCAAAAATCGGCACAAGCAATGTATGCATGCTCATGCATCTCCTTATTCCACCCAGTTGCCTCTAAGGAAGTTTGTGATCCAGGTGTGTTTCTAGGCACAAAAAAACTATCTACTGTGCGTGTAGGTGTTGATCTTGGTGCTCTACTAGAAGTAGATGAAGGGCTCGCAGTGGTGGTGGGTTGCCTTCGGTTACGTGGACCACGAAGAGAGCCCACTATGCCCTGAAGTGCATCATCATCCGACTCAAGGTTGACTGGAGCACCTTGAGAAGAAGCTATGGATGCTTGCATGGCTGCCTTTGCCTTCTCCCTTTGTAATTTTCTTTCTTCTGCGGCTGCAAGTATGGCATTCATTTGCCTTTTTATTTCTTCCGTGGTTCCAGTACAGGCCTTCGCATCACGACGACTGATGCCTGCAAGATGGTATTTGAGGCGGTTAATGCCTCCACGGTATACGTTTTGGCATTTGATGCAAAAAACTGAGCCAGGGTACGGTCCTAGATAAGCATATTTCCACGCAGGATCTCTAGCTCCTGGAGGACGTTTGCCTACAAATGATGATGATGCAACAGGGCCTGAGGCTGAACCGGATACAGAAGCATCTCTATCTGCCATTATAAATTAACCTGCACATACAAAGAGAAAGCACAAGTTGTTAGTTTTTTAATAGAAAATTAAAAAACAACCTAAATTAGATTTCTACTTGATAGATTAAATTTAAACTAACGTAAAATTCTAAAGTTAAACATTTTGTTCCAAAAAAACATGGATTCAACAAAAAAAAAATTAACTAGGGTTTGGAAAAAATATGAAAACAATGAAGAAATAAACAAATTACTCTAAATTACTAAAAATGCAAACTAATCTAAGACTTAAACAAAAAAAAATTGGATTGAAATAAGAAGAACGAAGAAAAATGAAAAAAAATGAAAAAAATGTGAAAAAAATGAAAAAATGCAAACAAACTAGTGATGAATCTTGTTTTTATGAATATAAATTTTGTTTGGATCAATACAAATCCATTTATACTACATTCATGATGTTTTTTAAACTTAGATGCTTCGAAAATGAAGAAGAAATTTAAAAAAAAGAAAGAGAAAGAAAAAAAACAAAAACTTACCTGGAAATCTGATTTGCCTTTCAAATTTGATTCGAATCCGCCTCAAAATCTTGTTCGATCGATGCCAAATGTTGCAAATAGGTGTAAAATGGTTTGGAGGAGTTTTTTTCTAGTTTGGAGCAAGTAGAATGACAAAAATGAGTCAAAAAGACCCTTTAAACCGCGCCGAAATGACCTTTTCCCACGCGGGCGAGTCTTCTCTGCGGACTCGCGAGTTTTTGTGAAAAACTCTTGTTTTTTTTTTGCGAGTTTTTGCTTGGAAAACTCGTTTCTTGAAAAAACTCGCGAGTTTTTGGCGAGTAATGCATCTATGGCTTGCACTTCTAATGAAAACAATTGGGCCACACTCTTGATTAATTCCTTATTAAGCATCTTTTGCATTTGGTGTGAGCTTATTAGTTGTGAACACTTTGCGCACAATTCTCTTAATTCAAATATCCTACCCTTTGAGTGAAAACACATGAACATCTCCTGTAAGTTCATTTCAATTGTTCCCAAGGTATTGAGCTATTGGATTCCCAAACAATGTTTGCTCTAGCTATTGGGATAGTGAAAATAGAACAATCTAGCATGTAGTCTACCGTAGTGAGTTTAATGTTGTGGTATTTCCTTGAACAATTGACTATGTGTCCATCTACAATCATATTTTGAAATTTTGGGGTTGGGTAAACAAAACAATTCAATTGTGTTGCCAACTTGTTGTTGATGAAATTGTGAATATTTCTTGAGTCAATCAGTACTGTCACCTTTTGTTGTTTAAGGAAACGTAATACCTTGAGGGTTTGTGGGGTGCTAATACTTGATAATGCATGGCAAGAGATGCTTGGAGATCTTTTGGGTCTTCCACAATCACTAATGCCTCTTCTTCATCCTTTTCTTCATCATTGGCGCCCTCGATATAGAACAACTTCTTTTCAGCACATTTATGTCCTCTACTGCATTTGCTATCATGGTTAAAACACAATCCTTTAGTCCTTTTTTCTTCAATTTGTTGAGGTGTCAATCTCATAGGTTGAAGGAATGATGGTGCAAGGGTCCTCCAATCTTTGTTGCTAGGAAATTCCTCCCTTTTGTTAGCCAGAACCTTTTCGTCTACTTGCCTTGCCAAAATCATTGATTGGGATACAAAACTTGAATTGAACATGCCTACCACATATTTGATGTGGTCCTTTAGTTCCCCTAGATATAGTCCATTCAAATTTTTCTTTGTAACATGCTCCACTCTTAAAGACAAGGTTTGGAATTGATGAGCATAGTCCTTGATTGTACTTGTTTGCTTTAATTTGGTGATCTAGCTGAAGTAGCTATCCATAACATTATCACTATAATGTGTCATGAGTTCCTCTTAAAAAACAGACCATGTGATAATGCATCCCTTCATTTTCTTCTCTTCACATAACCAACAATACCAAATGAATTAATTTGGTTCCAAATATAATGATGCCATTGCAACCTTTTGTTGACATGGAACATGATGAATTAAAAAAAAAAATTGCTCCATTTGGCATAGCCAATTGGTTGGATCTTTGCCATAAAACTTGTGCATATCCATCTTTGTGTGAAGTGCCTAGCCATAGCAATATTTGGGTGATGATCCAACTTTAGATTTGAGTCAAACCCAAAGCATCATATCCCTTAGAAGACACTTTCTCTTCCAAGTCTTGTGGTGTGAATCCACCCGCTTCGAGTCCATAGAATTCACAAGAGAATTGAATCTTTTCACTAATGCATCAATATCTTCTTTCCTAGCCACTATAGACAAGATTTCCTCCTTAACCTTTGTGGTTGCTTCATTTATAGAATCTCAAACATCTATGGGATCCATCTTTTGAATTATTGAATCATCTTTATGAGGAGATTTTCTAGGTGTGACAATATTCCTTCCCTTGCTTCTTGTTGAAGCCCCAGCCATGATGTTGCAAAAATAGTTTTCACAATAACTTACTCAAAATAAATTAAAATAAGCTGAAATTTTTATTGTAACTTATCTCTACTAGGAACTCATTTTTCTGAAAAAAACTCCAAGACATTTGATTATTTGCAGCCTCAAGAGTGACTTTGGTGAAAACCCTAGTTTTGTAATAACTCCTTTAAAACTATGATATTTTTATTTCAGGGTTTAACTGCGTAGTTTTTGAGTCAAACACATGACCCATATTTCATGAGTAGTGGTTCACATGAACCCATCTCTCATGTTAATGAATGGTCCACTTAGCACTCATTGCATCTAGGTGATGCATGTAGGGGTGAAGCATCGGGACTTCCCGGGAGGTCACCCATCCCAGTACTACTCTGACTCAAGCGTGCTTAACCATGGAGTTTCCCCCAAGATCAAGCCCACTTAGCTTGCTACCCCATTTGCAAAACCTTCAGCAAGTGTTGTGCCTTATGAAGTCTAAACTGTTTCAAATGTTCTCAAGTCTAAACTGTAGTAGCAGCCTCAACATGTCCTTGATCAACCCTCTAAATCACAGAATTTTTTTTGCCAAAGTGAAAGAGATATGCGCTTCACAATTTGACCTTCCAAATTGAAAAAAAATGCTTTGCTTCTTGCCTTTTGGATGCCAAGATCATGCTTTGATACCACTTGTAATGAAATTACTTGGACGAGAATAATATAATAGGAAATATCAAATATGCCATAGTTACTTGATAATAATAGGCCACTTCAAGGGGGCGAATCTCCAAAATTTTTCAATAAAAACAAAATTCACAATATGATGATCAACTACTACTCACTACCTCCTATATATAGGGATCATTTGGTAAAATAGTACCCTAATCCCAATAAGGCCGACTTAGCATACTATAATTATTCCTAGGGACTTATACATAACTCAATTAAGGATTATGTGAGCCATAGGTTGTTATCACACATCTCAATACATGCTATAGGATAAGGGCATAACATATTTAGCAAAACTAAGGAAAAACATCTACAAACATTTGAGATAGGTTTTAGAAAAATTGAAATAGAAATTGCTGATAAATCTGAAGAAATACTCATTTTTTAAGGAAGAATTGCAACGGTAACTGCAATTGGTGAGTGGTCTGCACCAAAAATTGCTCTAGAGATACAAAGTTTCCATGGATTGGCTAGTTTTTGTAGAAAATTCATAAGACATTTAGGTGGAATTTGTGCACCATTGACTTCTTACATGAAGACGGGTAAATATACACGGACAATGGAAGCAGAGAGAAGCTTTGAGCTTTTGAAGGAGGTGACCAAACAACCTATATTGGCATCACCTAATTTTGAGAAGTTGTTTTAAGTGGATTGTGATGCTAGTGGAAAGGTCGTTGGAGCTATTTTGAGTCAAGAGGGCAGACTTATAGCCTTCTTTAGTAAGAAATTAATTGAGGCAAAATAGAAGTATTATGTTTATGACTAATAGTTTTATGCCACCATTCAAGCATTGAAGAAATGGAAGCATTACTTATTGTATAAGGAGTTTATTCTCTGTACGAATCATCAAGCATTAAAGTATGTGAACAACCAAGTGAAGTTGAACCAGAGACAAATACCTACAAAGTTTCTCTTTTGTTTTGAAGCACAGATTTAGACAGTCAAATAGAGTAGTTGATGCATTAAGCCGGAGGATATTGTTGTTGAAGATTATGGAGGTTGAGATAATCGGTCTTAATTACTTGGAAGATTTATATAAGGATGATCTTGGTTTTGCTAAAATTTGAAAGGCATGTCAAGATGCTAAAGTATGTAAGGGTTTCTTTATTCAAGAAGGATTTTTGTTTAAGAATCTGCAATTATGTATACCCCATGACTGTATGGGGGAGAACCTCATAAGGGAAATGTATGGAGGGAGTCTTGGTGTTGTCATTTTGGAAGGGACAAAACCCTTTTACAGTTAAAAGAAAAATATTATCGGCCTAGTCTGAAATAGAATGTAGAAAAGTTTGTTGCTAGATGTGGAATCATTCAATTAGCAAAGGGCACTAGTAGGAACATAGGGTTGTATAAGCCATTACTTGTTCTAGATGGACCATGGGAAGATATTAGTATAGATTTTGTATTCGGATTACCAAAAGTTCATAAGGGAAATGATAGTATCTTTCTAGTAGTGGACAGGTTCTTCAAAATGGTTCGCTTCATACCATGTAAGAAAACCAATTACGCATCAAATGTTGCCAGATTATTTTTCCAGGATGTGGTAAAGTTGCAAGGTTTGCCTAGAAGTATTAGATTTACCAGTTATTTTTGGAGGATGTTAGGGAAAAGGTTCGGTACCAGATTAGATTTCAGTTTTGTCCATCATTGCCAAATTGATGGACAAACAGAGGTGGAATGTCTTGTGGCTCTGAGTTACTGTGATTGGAATTTGTTTCCAGATCTGTTTTGGGGTCCATACTGACTTGCTGTCACTTTTTGTGTGGATGTAATAAGATCGAGACTGCCTTTTGTGTTGAGGATGAATCTCATTTGCTATTTGATGGAAATCTGAAGATTTATATCAGCTCTGTGTTTGCTTCTGACCGAATGGTTTTCAAAGCTTCTGTTGTGTAACTGTGATCTACGCTGCCTGTTGATTAATTTGATCCATTCTACCTACTGTATCACCAGTGTAATACTGTTGTTTAGAGTACTTAACATTTATGTTTTGATCTATGCTGCCTATTGGTTAATTATAGAGTTGAGGACTGTTTTTCAGTCTTTTTGAAAGAGTTGCTTACATACATCTAAACAACCCTCGAATGTTTTTTTTGGCATAAGCACTTCTGCCTATTTGTGCTGAGTTTTTCTCTACTTTCAATTCCTTCTTTGAACATCTTTGATGTCTAGAAGAAGACTCTACCAATATTTTCAAGAGTCGTTTTGTACATATTGTACTGGCCGGATGGGCAGAAGATGTTTATACTTTAATTTGATTCAAAATGATATGGTCCAAAGTTGGTAAGTGACCGCCTACAGTTTTTTCTCTAACATGCCTTCAAATATATTACCTATATTAATTCCTTGATGTTTTTTAACAACATTTTAATTTAACTGAATTTCTTTCTCATTTTCAGCTATAAGTATCAGGTTTTTGAATTTGTCTTGTAAGGTTTTTAAAACTGAATGAAAACTGAAGTCATGAATCTGGCACATGTTTTCTGTTCTTGCAGGTTACCGAGAGTGGCAAACAGGAGAGGCATCTTGTTGCCAGTGTTGGTAATTTTACTGTCATTTGGAATTTCAGACAAGTCAAAAACAGCAATCACGAATGCTATAAGAGCCAGGAGGGATTGAAAAGCTGTTACTGTTACAACATTGTTCCAAAAGATGAATCTGTTGTAGATAGTAGATTTATGCATGAGAAATATGCTGTTACAGATAATCCCGAGGCTCCTCTGGTTGTTGCAACACCTAAGAAAGTGAGCTCTTTCAGCATAGCATCTGGCAGATGACTTTCAAGTTTATAATCGATTGCAGGAAGCTTTGACAGTTTGATCTCTCATTTTTTCTGAACCCTTGAAATAGTTTCCTCCTCTGGACATGTGCATGTCTCAATGCCATGTATATTGTTGCAAACTGCTATGCTCGGGGATGCCTTTAACATTGTTCGTCTTGGCATGATGATTTCTCTGTTAATGCAAGATGTTTTTAATACCAATTCTATATTCATTTATGTCTTCTACCCTCCAATTACATCTACAACAATATTATTCTTACTGTTTTTGCAAATTATCTGTTTTGAGTAAATATAATATGTTTTAGTTGGTTAAAAACTGTGATATTTACAATCTCTTGTTCAACTTTCTTCAGCATTCAGCTTGTGTACTTTTTGTGGATGTGATTTGTTCTTTTCTAAAGGCGCCTAATAGCAACCTTCAAACTGTGATCCACCTTTGATTTTTCTGATATTTAAAATTTTGCAGAATTTTGTGACTTTTGAATGGTGATAAACAATGTGTATCCTTAGAATTCTTGAGAACAGGTGATGGATTTTATGTTTTATCATGAAAACATTTGTTATATAATTTCGTCCCACTCCAAAATATCATAATCAACTCAATCGTGGTAGCCAAAATAAGAAATTAATTGTGATTAATTGCTGATTGGACCTGATCGTGATCTGATCTAAATTGGATTGCCCGTTTTTCCATTCTCTTGCAGGCATGATTTCCTAGGGTGATTTGAATGAACCAGTTTTTTTCGTTTGGCTATAAAATACTTGTTTTTCAATAAAAACCTCATTTTTTACACTGCAGATTTGGATTTTTTTAGAGCAGATTTGAATTTTACCAAACTCACCAAACATTGGATCGATTGGGGCACACACTCAAGGGCAGTTATTCAGCTAATATCCATTTCATTCCTATTTGTAAGGGCCTAATTACTGCTCTATAGGACACCTGCATTTTTTGAACGGTTTAGAGCTTGGTTAAAAGTTACAAAATTATGAAAAATGGCACGAGCCATGATTGTCCCTGTGGCCTCAAAGACCCAAATCCTAATTTGGACTTTTTGGTAGGTGTGAACTTGTAAGGGGTGCTGACCCTCGATTCTGCTGGGAGCTGCTGCCTCAGACCTTTCTCTGGTTTTAAAACGCAAAATATAAAAAATGTTCTGAGCTGCACCGGATGGAAACACTGTTTTTTATCCCTTTATTTGGCTTGAAATAACAAACAAACACAATGTTTTCCCCATATTTTAAGGATTTATTTTTTATTTTTTTTATGTTTACTTTTTCCCAAATTTTTCCTGATTAAACAGAGTAATTGATTCTATGTTTACTTTTGGTTTGCTCAGTCAATCCCGATCCTTTGTAATGCTAGATCCCGAATAATTCCAAAAGAATTTGTGGACTGAATATATTTTGTACAGATGTATTCTATAATCACCAATTTTCCTTAATATAATCACCAGAGCAATTACATTTATATATTAGTTAGTATATAAAACACGGTAGATCCCGAGTAAAATTCCAAAAAAATTCAGACTGAATATATTTTGTGCAGTTGTATTCTGTAATCACTGGAGTTCCTTATTTGTGAGGTATTCAGGAGGTTTGATTTTGAAGAATTTATAGAATTGGAGGAATGATTGTCTGCTATTCAGAACTGACATGACCTCTGCCTGTGGGAGCCCAGACAGATCAGTACGCAGTTGCCTCTGTGGAAATACACATTGTCTTTCAAAGTGTAGCGCAAAATAACTATTGTACTGATCTTGAATATGGCTAGAGTCAGCGGCGCCATCCACATGTGGCTACCACCATTCATATAAACCAAATCTCCTCTGTTTTGAGATGAGGTTTAACTTGGCGACTTCATTTTTTTCCAGCTAAATCAAGCACATCCACCTAGTAGACATTTTGGTCATTTGTGTACTGGGGTCAAAACACATATTGATCTGTGAGAAGAAACTTTTGAGATGTGGGTGTAGTCTTGTGATGGTCAAATAGTGGTAAATTCCCAAGAATATAATCTTGATAAATCAAACAGTGCAAGTGCTGTAAGGTTTCTTTAGGTGCCATTATGGTTTTGTTTGGGTATATGAAGTGAGTGAGTTGGCATACGCATGGTGATTATACTTCCAAGCACAACTTGCAGAATAAATCAATATGAGGATTGGTGTGTTCCCCAGCCCATGTTGGACTGAGAATCCTAAACATGAATGAGGCTTATGAGTGTTATGACAATCTAGCTGGACAAGATCAAGCGCAACCTTATTGTCCAAGAAAGGGATAAGATTTTCTTTGAAAACAAAAGTTATTTCACCACTCTTCACTAGTAAATTTAAAAAAGAAGCAACTCTTGAATTTGACCTTATTTATCATTTTACCGTGTTTCTATTATCACTTGAAAATGCACCCAAGTTGAATCTGGTTTAACAATTCAGTGACACAATGGGAATGATTTTTAGGTGTGGGACCTTGCTATTTGAGATCAGACCTCCAGTGAAAATGTTTGGATTAAGGTGCCATCAACCTTGTAAATCCTATGTGAAGACTTGGAAATCATGCAAGACAAAAACATCAAGATAAAACAATACAAAAATATCTCAACCTTTGCACAAATTCGAACTTCTGATAGGACGGAATGAAGTGCACCCAAGTTCCATTGGATTTGTCTTGTTGATCATGCAATGTGGACTGCTCACAAAACCAATATAACTTGGATGAAATGGAAGCAAAATATATTGAAAATGACAGCATAAATGTGCACATGAAAGATTGTTGGGGGCTTGAAATTGAAATGAGAGTTTCAATTTATAGATCGAGAGGGAATCAAATGGATGCCAAGATTAGAAGGGTGAGGTGTGAGGTGGACGGATAGGATGAAAAGTTGAAATTAGTGGTTATGACGCACACTCAATGAGGATGACAGGTGGTTAAAATAAGGATGGGAGTTGGGGAAATGAGATTATTTAATTGATTTTTGGAGAGAAATTGTTTATGACACACAATTAAAGAGATTAAAAATAGGGATGTGAGTGGGATAAATATTTTTTATGATTTAAATAAATATTTAATTTATTTAAATTAGATGATGGAAGAAAATGAGATTAAATAAATAAGATTTATTTAATTTGATCTAAAAGGAGGATAAATGGATAAAAGAGTTTAGTTAAATAAATATAATTTATTTAACTAATGAGAATGATGGAAGGGGTCATGAAAGGGACCTAGAAGAAAATATGTTGCAAGGTGATGCAAGGAGATGTAAGGTAATGTTGAAAGGTAATGTCGTAAGACATGGCCAATTTTAGGTGTTTACATTTTACCCCTTTTTGAGATGATGTTGCGACTAAGAGAAGTAACATCATTTCAAAGGAGAAAATGTATGGATGGAAGGAAAAGGATGTCCCAACCACTTGAAGGAGTGACAAGAAGGAATGAATGTAAGGATAGGATGCCCGTCGAGAGGATAGGCGGGTTAGAAGAACACATGTATGCTCTCGAAATGGATGAAAGGAGTTGGATGAAGAAATATATAGAAGAGAAATGATGGATAAGGTTAAAGGTTAGGAATGGATAGTTAGGATGGATTATTAAGTTGAAAGAAAATAGATGAAATAGATAGTGGATAAAGATAGGCTAAGAGGTGAAGAATGCTTTAGAATAGGATTTGAAAACGGATAAGTTGTAGTCATAATGGATATAGTGGATAGAGAGGGGATATAGTTATGTTGGTATAGTATGTAGAGCAGTCCTTATTTGATATAACAAGAGGATGTTATGCACCAAGGTCTAAGGAACTAGGGTGATTTTGTATCCTTTGCATGGACTTGACACTGCAAACAAAAGGAGTATCCTTATACACAACGTAATACAACCTTGTGTAGACACAAGATATGAATATTAGCTGTAGTGATAAGAATATCCAACAAACATGCAAAATGTTATGCCCCATTCTCTGGTAATCATAACACACCAAGATATAAATGGATCTAGGTGGCTTTGATAAAGCAAAATGAGATAGAAAAGATAAAATGAAAAACAAAAGACTAATTGATGACACAAGTTACATAACCATTGTATCTCTTGTCAAAGAGTTTAAGTGATGTTTGGATAGGCGCCTAGTGACGGGAACGATATATCCCTAGATGGGCTGGATGATGATTGTTTGAGATCAAATGATGTGGCAATTGACAAAGTGATTGGATAGGCAATTTTGGTTAAGGTATAATGTGTTGTATGAGTGTTTCGGATTGATGAAAAAACAAACAAGGTATTGCCCCTGTCATGCTGTAAAATGATAATTGAGTGATTGATTGATTGATTGAGATAGTCTTGTCATTGTGGGGAATGATATATCCCTAGATCAACACAAGGATGTGGGAACAATATATCCCATTGATGATAATTGATTAATTGGGTTGACAACAAGATTGGAACAAAACCAAGGATGCGATTGGATGATTTGGCTAGATTACTTTGACTATATTGGAATGGACTAAGGATGACTTGCATTTGGATTTTATTGCTTGGATTTTTTTGGAATTTTTAGAATATTTGATGTTTTTGGAATTTTAGGAAATATTTGATGTTTTTGGAATTTTAGGAAATATTTGATGTTTTTGGAATATTCAATGTTTTTTAGATTTTTGGAATGTTTAATGGATTTTTTGGAATATTTGACGTTTTTGGATTTTTGGAATGTTTTGATGTTTTTGTATTTTTGGAATGTTTGATGTTTTTGGTGGATTGTTTTGGAATATTTGATGTTTTTGGATTTTTGGAATGTTTGATGTTTTTGGAATTTTTGATGTTTTTGAATTTTTGGAATGTTTTGATGTTTTTGGATTTTTAGAAATGTTGTGGGATGACATTGGATTGCAGTTTGTATAGCCTAGATGCTAGATACCAATGATAAGGAAAAATTATGAAAGGTAGATGGATGGGCTATAGTGGATAGGAGGGATAAGAAGAGTGTAAAATGGGTGGATAGGTAAAAGAATGGGTAATAGTGGATAATATATGGGAAATGCATAAATGATAGATGGACAAAATATTTCAGGATGTGATCTCCAAGGACTATGTCGCATAGGAATAACATGCCCCATTCTAGGTGTAATGCTTAGGATTTTACATGACAAAGCTTATGACGATAGGATGATAGGATTGGTTGGGAAAAGATTAGATATATCAAGAGATGTCCAAAGCATTTTTTAACATTTTGCCCCTATCTTTATCAAGATCAAAGGAGAAAGGGAAGATAGGTAAGCAAATATGATAGATGGCATAGGTAGGTATGATGATATGATGGATGAAGATGGTAGGATAGAAATAAAATAATAGGAGGGGATAGATGAGACAACATGCCCCCAAGTGTAAGACACATAGACAAGGAATCCACAAATGATGCCTATTTGCAAGGTTTTCATCATGGTACTTATCTAAGGCGCCACCGAGGTGGTTTTCACCATTGGACGAAGGGATTTATCTTTATTGTTTTGATTTTTTTTTCTCTTTTTTTTTAAATTTTTTTTGGATGGGATAGGAGAATATGGATAAGAGGGATTTGGAAGAGGATGGGGACTCAAGCATCTAGTTCCATGAAAGGTGATAATGTCCCATTATAGATGGATGTCGCACATGGATCATGTCAAGTGTCATTTTGCGCATGGATGTTGTTAGAGGATTGCATGAGAGGGAGATGGAGGTGGATTAGGATGTGGATTATGTATGAATGGATAGTGAATTATGATGTGGATTATGTATGGATATATTATGCAAAAGCATGGACCATAGGGATATGATGGGGAAAATATGTGGGATAGTAGATAGAAGACGGGGAGATGGAGGTATGTGGGAATGTTGTGGAATGGAAAGGAACCAAGACCAACGGTTACACACATTGAATTAGATTTTGAAGCTTTTGATTGGAAGGGGGAGTTGAGAGTAATGGATATGTTTGCTTAGGGGATGGTCGATTTAGTAATTTTGGGACCCAAATGGTCTTAGGAATTGTAGGATTTTGTGATAGGGAACAAGATTTTTGGGATTGTTGGATTGTGGATGCTCCATTAGGATTAAGTACTTTTTGCTTGGAGACCTAAACCATTTTAGTTTTGGATTTTTCTTTTGGAGGTGTGGGCTTGGGTAGCCTTTTGGATGAATTTTACTTTGATTCTTTGCATTGGTGCCCTATGGCATGAGGATCTTTAGGATTTTTTGCTTTATGAAAGGAGGCATCCAAATATGTATTTTTGAAATCCATGGGGGTTGTGATAGCTTCATGTTTGGTTGATATGTGCATTCATTGATCATGAATAGGAATTTTAGGGGATTTAAGGGAATGAGATGTGTGGATGGAGGGATTAGTGGACTTGTGGATAAAGGGATGAGGGGATTTGAGGATGGGGATATTAGGGGTTGAAAGGAGTGGAGGTAAAGTAGATGGAGGAAGGTATATGGTCACATGCTTTTGAGATTTGTAGGATGATGGAGGAGGGATGACAACATATGTTTTGGAGGTGTGATGGGATGCATGGGGTTTAGGATGGAAATAAGTGGATTTAGAATGAATGGAGTTGGTATCGATATCTTGGGGTTGTTTTCCTTAGGGTATATAGCCAAGGCTATCCGATCGTGTAGGAACTTTGACATGGATGGGCTCCAAAATACTTTGTTCATGAAGGCCTAAGCTTTTGACTTCATAGTTCATGTTTGGGAGTATACGATGTGCAATGGGATGCTTATTATTTAGGACACAAGATCTCAATCCATTATTAGAGGGAGATGGGGTGGTGGATAGAGGTTGTTCCTCTTTACAAGAGAGTCACCACAGATGAAGGTGTTGGGTCAAAGAAGATAGGATGATAGATTTGGAATGGGATTAATAGAGGATGGTGAAGGATCATGAGGATCTTGATGAACATTATGCTCGGTAAGAAGTTGTTTGTCTATATTTTCTTGGGGACCAAGTGTCTCATCGAGGTAAGTGGATGTTGTTGGATATGTATAGGACTAGTTGGAGGATGTCCATAGGAGTGGAAGTCGTGGATTTGGGTTAAGTGTACTATGGATGAGATTAATTTGTTCATAGATAGGCTTGTGATCATAGATAATATCTTGATCATAGAGAAGATATTGGTTAGGGATAGGTTGATCATATGATGTAATGGAATCAGTGATAGGATTAGATAGGATATTTAGATCTTGATTAGGATGAGGGGTTGGTGTTTCCACACGCTTTGGACTAAGCTCATGACAAAGTTCTTGTGTTTATATGGAGTTAGGAGACTCTTGGATAGGCTTGATAGGCTCTAGATGATCAACAACATGGTTACATGATGGATCTTGACTTGCACTTATGGTAAGGGATTCTTCAAGAGGCTTGATATGTTGTGGACTATAAGATGGAATTGGAGGAATAGGTATGGTGTTTGAAGGATCTTTGATAGGTTCAAGGATGGGCATTTGATGATATGTTGATTCCTTGCTAATAACCATTGGATCACATCCTTCATAAGTGTATGGGTGGATGGACAACATAATGGATGGATAATAATGGTGGATGTTGTAGGATTGGGATTTGTTGAAGTCACAAGACAACTGAGAGGGGGGGGGTGAATGAGTTGTATCAAAAAAATTAATATCTCTTAAACAAGATCACATTCACATTCACTTACTTTAATACCTTAATCTGTTATGAAGATTAGACATGAAGTGCAGAAACAAAACTTAAACACATCAACACCATACACACATGAACACCATATTTTTACATGGAAAACCCTAAAAGGGAAAAACCATGGTGAGTGTTAGTTCACAATATAATGTAGTAACAATACCGAATAACAAAAGAGGCTCACTGCCCAAGGACTCACTGTCTAAAGTGTTGGGAATTAAGGTGTCTCAACCTTAGTAATTCCTTACATTATTAATGTTTGTATTTATTATTTAATTGCCTATGTTGTAAATATTTGTAAATTCCATATTGTCATATTGTAGGATGTGGCACAGTGATGTGTCAATCCTACATGGAATATGACAACTTGTAATTTTGTCCTCACATGAGGAGATAGGCATCCCACTTTGTGGTAGGAGCATTTTTCCATGTGTCGGCATCTTCCATGTTGTGTAAGGGAATATTGATCGAAACGGTTATGACAGATTCCTATGACAAAATCTATGACATGTAAGAGTCAGAAATAGAAGTTTGTAAGACAGGTGAGGACATGTGTCATGAAGCATCTTTGAAAAAGGCATATTTGGGTGTCCCAAGGTGGACTATGACATGTTGTAAGAGAATATGCTATTTATAGCATGTGTATGATAGATTCTCTTACAGCTGTAAGTTGCAACCGCTATGACAGATTCTATAACGGTCATAAGTGTCGTAAAAGCATCTGTCATAGCCCATTTTGGAAATAGGCGACCTCTTTGGGATGGAAGTTGTGGACAAGTGTCAGGAACATTCTACAATGTTGACCAAGTGCCCTTAGGCATGGGTTTTGGTCCATGAAGCCAAGTTGATGCCCATCCCAAGATATGACCTATTTTGCTTTGTATTTTCTATATAAACAGGTGCTTGGAGATGGAGTTTGTATTACAGGTTTATAGTTACTGTTATGCTTCCAGATTGACTCCAGACACGAGTGTCGAAGACCATTGAAGCTTGCATTGCAAGTGTATTGTAAACATTCTTTCAGATTTGTTAATACATTGTGTAGGTTTTTGAGTGTGGGGTTTTTCACCCGATAAGGGTTTTCCCCACAGTATATCTTTGTCTCTCTTTTTTTATCTTCTTTCTGGTTCTTATGTATTATTGTAATATCTCTATTAGATGTGATATGTTGCTATAGTGATAAGGATTAAATTGAATTTGCATGGCCCTCCCCTCATTAGATTAGAGTAGGAAGCGATTTCTGCACACCTAGCTTCCTTTCAGTTGGTATCAGAGTTTGATCACCTTTGGTCCTAGTTGTTGGGTAGGGGTTTTTTGAGCTGATCTTAAGTTGAGTGGGAGTCTGTGTAGAGTATTCTGATTTCTATTACAAAAAGGAGATGGCAAGCACTTTCAAAAAATTTGAAGTGGAGAAATTCAATGGCACTAATTTCAAGCTGTGGAAGCTCCAAATGGAAGACATGCTTGTAGACCGAGACCTTTGGGAAAGTGTTAATGGAACTCAACCAGCTGCAATGTCACAAGATGAGTGGGATCTCAAGGATCAGAAGGCTAAGGTTCTCATAAGACTTAGTCTTGCTGATTCTGTGTTGTTAAATGTCCATGAGGAGAAAATTGCAACGTTGCATTGGAAGAAGTTGGGAGATGTGTATCAAGCCAAATCCCTGGTTAATAAACTTTTTCTGTGAAAGCAGCTATATTCTCTTTGAATGGAGGATGGAGGATCCATCGCTAAACATATGAATGCTTTTAACATGCTGGTTGCACAATTGACATTTATTGGTGTAAAGATGGAGGAGGAGGATTGATGTATGACCTTGCTTTGTTCTTTGCCAGACTTATGGGATCACCTTGTCATGGCTATTGGAAGCACCACATCCACATTCAAAATAAATGAAGTGGTTTCTTCGCTGTTATTCGAAGAGATGCAGAGAAAGTCTTTTGATGTAGCCAAAGAGGCTCTTGCAGTTCGTGGAAGACCCAATGAGAAAGGGAAAAAGAAGGACAAGAAAGCTGAGAAGGGTATATCCAAATCCCGTGGGAGAACCAAATATCCTAGAAAGTCTAAGGCTATTTTTTGGAACTGTGGTAAATCTGGGCATTTTCAAAAGGAATGCAAAGAGGAGAAGAAAAAGAAGAAGAAGAAAGCTCCTGATTTAGATTTTGACAAATCACAAGATGATGGTGATGCTTTCATTTCAGCCCTAGCAACCCATGCATCTGATGATGTGTGGCTGATTGACTCTGGTGCATCATTCCGCATGATCTCGCATCAAGATTGGTTCACTAAGTATGAGGAGTTTGATGGTGGAAAGGTGTACTTGGGTGACGAATCTCATCTGAAGATTGTTAGTCGTGGAAGAGTCTCTATCTAATTCCCTAATGGTTGTGTGAAGGGGGTCTCTGGGGTTATGCACATCCCAGGCTTAACACAAAACCTGCTTTTTGTAAGTAGTTTGAATGATGTATGTGTGCAGGTTGCTTTTCGAAAGAAGGATGCAAGATGACTAGAGGAGCTATGGTGCTTGCTAAGGGTATTAGGAGAGGTACTCTATTTCAGCTGGAGGCATGCATTTCACAATACAGTAGTTCTTCTGATTCAAAGAAGAGGGTAGTAGTCACTTCATCCCCACCATCTGAACGAACAGTTAAGAGATCTGCTGTTTCTAGTTCTAATGGTTGTAATCATGCCTTAGAAGTTAAACTTCCTATTGAAAAGACAATGTTATGGCATAACAGATTTGGCCACATTGGTGAGAAGGGTCTACGTACCTTGAAAAATAAAAATCTCATTGAGGGTTTAGATGATTGTAATCTTGAGTTTGACTTTTGCGAACATTGCCTTTATGGAAAGCAAAACCGTGTTCAGTTTTACTCGAGTTCTCACAAGTCTTCTGGTGTGTTGGACCTTGTTCATTCTGCTGTATTTGGTCTTGTTAATGTTCCTTCATTATCAAAATTTGTATATTTTGTATCTTTCATAGATGACTACAGTAGAAGGACATAGATTTATTTCCTCAGAAGCAAATTTGAAGTCTATAGTAAGTTTAAGGAGTTTAAGGCCTTTGTTGAAAATTAGATTGGTAAGAAGATTAAGTGTTTGAGAACTGACAACGGTGGTGAGTTTTGTTCTACATAATTTAATAAATATTGCAAGGAACTTGGGATTGAAAGACATAAGACAACTCCATACACTCCGCAACAAAATGAAGTTGCAGAAAGGATGAACATGACACTGATGGAGAAGGCTAGGAGTATGCTTAGTGGAGCTGGCCTAGAACAAAAGTTTTGGGTTGGAGCTGTTGCCACTGCTTGCTATCTTGTTAATAGATCTCCTACATTAGCTCTTGTCGGAAAGACACCCATGGAGGTGTGGTCTGGTAGAAAGCCTTCAATAAGGCATCTTTGTGTTTTTGGTTGTGAGGCATATGCACATGTGCCTAGGGAGAAGTGGTCAAAATTGGATAACAAGGTTGTTAAGTGTATCTTCATTAACCATGGTGTCGATGTGAAAGGATACAAGCTTTGGGACCCTGTGGCTAAAAAAGTGTTGTATAGCAGAAGTGTCATCTTCAGAGAGCTTACACCTTATTCCATTGTTTTACAGCCAGAAGAAAAAGAAAAGAAAGAGGATGTTGTTCAGTTTCCTCTCACCCCTGAGAAGACTGAACAGAAAGACAATGTTGGACTTGATGATGAGGAGAGCTCTAGCAGCTCTGAAAGCTCATATGAAGAAGTTGAACCTCAACCTCAGCTCTTGAGGAGGTCTACATGGATAAGAAAGCAACCTGAAAGGTTTGGTTTTACATTCCTTGATTCTAGTTTTGTTTTTGCTTTGCTTACTAACAGTGATGAACCTAGAACTGTATTAGAGGCTATGGACATGAAAGATGCAGGTTCCTGGAAGGAGGCCATGGAGGATGAAATGACTTCTTTGGAAAAGAATCAAACTTGGGACTTGGTGCCTTTGCCTCTTAGACGAAAACCCGTTGGATGCAAATGGGTGTTCAAGAAGAAATTTGGTTAAGATGGTAGTGTTGAGAAGTATAAGGCCAGATTGTTTGCGAAGGGGTATTCACAAGTAGAGGGTATAGATTATGGTGAGATCTTCTCTCCCATTGCAAAGCTGACATCCATTCGATTCCTGTTGTCTCTCGCAGTAGCTTATGACTTGGAGGTAGAACAAATGGATGTGAAGACAACTTTCCTTCATGGTGATTTGGAGGAAGAAATCTACATGTCACGGCCAGAGCATTACATGGTGAAAGGTAAAGAAAATTTGGTTTGCAAACTTAAGAAGTCTTTGTATGGTTTGAAGCAATCCCCTAGGAGATGGTACTTGAAGTTTTATGCCTTTGTGTTGTCAATTGGATTTGTGAGATCGAAATCAGATCACTGTGTGTACTATAAGTTTGATGGTGATCGTATTCTCATTGTTGCACTGTATGTTGATGATATGTTTCTTATTGTGAAGGGTAAGAATATGATTTCTAATTTTAAATCTCAGTTGTCAGCACAATTTGAAATGAAAGATTTAGGGGAAGCTAGGTACATTCTAGGAATGGAAATTAGAAGAGACAGAACCAACATAAAACTTTGGTTAAGCCAGAGTAAGTATGTGAAGACTGTATTGGACATGTTCAGCATGGCAGATTGTACACCATTATGTGTTCTCGTTTCTTTGGGGACAAAGTTGTCTGTTGAGGATTGTCCAAAATCTCCTAGTGAGGTGGAGGACATGAGCAGAGTACCTTATCCTAGTGCTGTTGGCAGTTTGATGTATGCTATGGTCTGCACAAGACCAGACATTGACCAAGCAGTGGGAGTCCTTAGTCAATTTATGGCTAATCCTGGATGAGTTCATTGGGATGCAATTAAGCGAGTGTTTAGATATTTGAGGGGTACTTCTGAGTATTCCATTTGCTATCATGGTAATGTTTCAGGACCTCCACATTCTGTTGATATTCATGGATTTGTGGATTCAGATTGGGCAGGTGACATTGACAATAGGAGATCCACCAGTGCTTATGTGTTTACATTGTTCGGTGGTGCTATTAATTGGATGAGTAATCGACAACTTGTTGTTGCTTTGTCCATGACAGAAGCTGAGTATATGGCAGCAACTCATGCTTGTAAGGAAGCCATTTGGGTTAAGAGATTGTGTTTCGATATTGGTGTTGATATAGGTTAGATCACGATCAATTGTGATAGTTAGAGTGCAATTTGCCTTGTGAAGAATTCAACTTTCCATGCTAGAACAAAGCACATTGATGTTCAGTTTCACTTCGTGCGAGACATGGTTGAGGATGGAAAGGTAAATTTGGAGAAGGCAGATACTTTGAAGAATGTTACAGATGCATTGACGAAACTAGTGGACACAGAGAAGTTTAGATGGTGTTCAGAGTCTATGGGCCTCTTGGCCTATAGTAGTTAAATCCTGTTATTCTATTGACTCTTACAAGGTGTTCGACAAGTGGGAGAATGTTGGGAATTAAGGTGTCTCAACCTTGGTAATTCCTTACATTATTAATGTTTGTATTTATTATTTAATTGCCTATGTTGTAAATATTTGTAAATTCCATATTGTCATATTGTGGGATGTGGCACACTGATGTGTCAATTCTACATGGAATATGACAACTTGTAATTTTGTCCTCACATGAGGAGATAGGAGTCCCACTTTGCGGTAGGAGCATTTTTCCATGTGTCGGCATCTTCCATGTTGTGTAAGGGAATATTGATCAAAACAGTTATGATGGATTTCTATGACAGAATCTATGATATGTAAGAGTCAGAAATAGAAGTTTGTAAGATAGGTGAGGACATGTGTCATGAAGCATCTTTGAAAAAGGCATATTTGGGTGCCCCAAGGTGGACTATGACATGTTGTAAGAGAATATGCTATTAATAGCATGTGTATGATAGATTCTCTTACAGCTGTAAGTTGTAACCGCTATGGCAGATTCTATAATGGTCGTAAGTGTCGTAAGAGCATCTATCATAGCCCATTTTGGAAATAGGTGGCATCTTTGGGATGGGAGCTATGGACAAGTGTCAGGCACATTCTACAATGTTGACCAAGTGTCCTTAGGCGTGAGTTTTGGTCGATAAAGCCAAATTGGACGCCCATCCCAAGATAGGACCTATTTTGCCTTGTATTTTCTATATAAATAGGGGCTTGGAGATGGAGTTTGTATTGCAGGTTTACAGGTACTGTTATGCTACTGGATTGACTCCAGACACGAGTGTCAAAGACCATTGAAGCTTGCATTGCAAGTGTATTGCAAATATTCTTTCAGATTTGTTAATACATTGTGCAGGTTTCTGAGTGTGGGGTTTTTCACCCGATAAGGGTTTTCCCCATCGTATATCTTTGTCTCTCTTCTTTCTGGTTCTTGTGTATTGCTGTAATATCTCTGTTAGATTTGATATGTTGCTGTAGTGATAAGGATTAAATTAAATTTGCATAGCCCTCCCCTCATTAGATTTGTGTAGGAAGCGATTTTGGCACACCTAGCTTCCTTTCACAAAGAAATGCTTACTGCAAATAGGGCTCACTGTTGAGGGTTGGCTCACTACCTGGAGGGGTGTCTCACTGCCATGAACTAATATAATAGAATCTACAACATGCCTGAGTTTAGTTCCATTGAATCATAATACAAATTACCTTCGCTGTCCTTACAACACACACACTCTCATTTGCTCATCTTTGCATCCCCCACTTTAACACACGAATTCATTACATATATTTATACCAATCATCAACATTGAAACATACATCAAGGTCTGCAATACAATATGCAACCATTGGAACAATCTCCAAGGTCGACAAATATACATAATTCAAATTAGGTCTGGACCTAAACAAACTTGCGGAGCAAATGAATTAAGGAAGAACACTTCACGGCTTAGCTCAGACCCAAATACATCTTGACATGCTTTAACACACTTCTACAATCCATGAAACACATCTACAAAGAGTGTTAGCATCCAAATTGGCCAAACTTGTATAAACACCAAGAATGCTTGAACACACGCTTCTAAGGACTTCATCATATCTTGTGGATCAAGCACACGCCTTTAACACATTCTGGAGACATCAACGAACAACATAAAATCACCTAGGAGATGACAAATCCAGCTGCAACAGATCTCACTTGAAGACAACAAATATCACTTGAAGACATATCATAGATTGCTCACAACAAACACTGTCAAACTCTGCTAATCAATAACTTGCTTTTTGGAGCACCAAATCACAAATCCTTTGGAATGAAGATAACTAAGGACCTTATAAACTTAATTCCAGAACTGCAAGACCAAAATCCAAACTGCGGAGCAAAATACTTTCTCCTTATCACACTGCAAATGTTGCTAGACACAGTCTTCAAACTGGTGAATAAAACTTAAATTATTGCACAACGATCATGACCACCAAATTCTTGATTTAGCATCTTCAAACACTTCTCTAAAACATATCCAAATCCCATACTCCAGTCTTCAACACAGAGGAAATGCAGAGCAAGACTCAGACAATATTGAGTAAGCTAGAATACATCTTCACAACTCTGTCTTCAGTATAAACCAGGTTTTCTCAAAAGCACTTGAATACTCAATATCATGAACATATTCTTATCATCTTCAACACAATACAAAGCAAATAACTCATCATAATCAAGTAACAAAACAAGAGCACAGTTGACACTAATGACAACACAAACATGTTGACATCAATGACAACACCGGTTAGCACATACTTGCAACATGATTAGGATTAGGTGGAGGGATAATGGGATTGGATGTAATAGGATTGGGATTAGAGAGAAGGTTTGATGGTTTAGAATTTAAAGGGGTTGGGGATTGGCTTAATGGATAAAGATTAGGATTCAGAAGGTTTGATGGGGGATTTGTGTAAGATGTCAAGGCTAGAGTGGTGTTTCCCTTGTCAAAGGTAGGATGAGGAGGACTTAAGAACACTTGATTTTGGTGTAAGGTGTAGCTAACACTAGCATACTCATGTTGTAAGGGATTTTGAGGTGGATGTTGAGGAATATTCATGGAATAGGTTGATGTGGAATTGACATGATATGTGGATGGACTAGGTTGATATGGTGATGGAGGTGACACATGGGATTGGGATGATTTGTCAAGCTTAACCTTTCTATAATTGTAAAGCTCACAGATGTACTTCCGAAATCTGACACAATTTGATGTCTTATGACCTTTGATCCTATGGTATTCACAATATTCGCTATCATTGTACCAATAGGGTTTAACGATATTTGGATCATATTGTTTTTATCTTAGGAAGCTCAATCAATTTTGCTTGGATCAATCTTTCTAAAAGTATCTCAGTGAGATCCTTTGGTGGAGGGTTGGAGGAACATGGTGATGGGTTGGAGGAACATGGTGATAGGGGTATTGAAGGATTTTGTGGGGTGGGAGGACATTGTGAGGGAATAATTGGAGGGATTGGTGGGGTGGAAGGACATGGACTTTGAGGCTTCTGGATAAGCATGTGGTTGGATGATGATGGATACACATAGGATGCATAAGCAAGAGTGTTATTAAGGTAGCATGAGGAGGACTTATGGATGTTGGATTTGGCTCAAAGGATAACCAGGACTGGCCTGTTCTTGTTGTAAAGGCTCTTGATAGCCTTGTAGGTAGGTTTGGGAATGAGGTGAAATGTTGGAATAAATAGTTGGATGAGCTTGAGGTATGGATTGATGTGGATATTGGTTGATATTAGAAGAAGTGGGATATGTTGAGGTAAGATTAAATTGATATGTGGTTGGACTAGGTTGGAATGAGGTTGATGAGGATGACATATGGGATTGTGGTTGTGGTTTTTGAAAGGATAAAGGTTGTGGTGTTTCTTGGGCGGCTAGGAGTTGTTGAAGAAGGGCATGTTGTTGTTGGTCTACGAGTAGTTGTTCTAGGTATTTCTGCTCCTAAATCCAGGTTCTGATCTGATCCCCGATCTCTGTTGTTCATTTAGTTTTTGAGTTTCTACTTCTAACAGTCTGTTGTGCTCCGATCTTTGTCAACTAGGGTCTCTTGTCTTGCCCTAGTTTGATTGGTTGGATTTGGTTGATTCTCCTCTAATACAACAAAAGGACAAGGCTCCTATAGTTTGGCTCTCCTTCTTAGGTAGAAGCCAATCTCGACTTGTGTCCTAATGTTGGATAGAAGAGGGTTTGACCTAGTTTGATCTTTTGAGCTAGTCTCTCTTTTCTATCTAACACTCTGTAATTATCGTCCTCAGTAAATAATTTTTACCATTGCTGGTGAAACTTGTACATCCCTTATGGGTGATTTACAAATAATATTAGGAATAATAATTACAAGGATTTAGAAGGTTAATGGCACTTTAATCCTAACACTCACCATTTCAATATGGTATCAGAACGGTTCTAATTTAATTCTGAAAAAGATGATAAGTGATAATGGTTGAAGATCACTATGAGAGTGCTGCTAGAAGAGTTAATGCCACTGGAAGAGTTAATTCACCTTTGTTCATTCACTAGAGAATACCACATTCATGCGCTGGAGAATGCAATACCTTTAACCGCTTACATCTACTGAAGTTTATATAGAAAAATGTGCTGAAATTTCATCAAAATTTTTATTGAAGCGCAGTGGAATAGGAATGAATGGTGTCATTGAAATTCATATAAAATCTAAATGTTGAGTATCATTGATAGTTTGGCATTGTAAATTCTAGACAACAACATTCCAATTGTTGATCTTTGGTGTTGGAAATTGAATCTACATCCTTGCATTGAATTGGAATAAATATGTTGAACATCATTTGCTTACGTGAGAACTACTTTATATAAATGACATTGGAAAGAAACAAATAGAGCCGACTTCAAGGCTGTTGGGATTAGAATTTAAGTGAAACCTCATTCATCTATACGTTGTGGTAAAGTGTAGGCAAAATGGAAGAAGTATATTTTTGGAGTTGCCTCAAAATCTGTGTGAAGACAAAAATTTGCATTGACAATATGGTGCCTTTGTCAATGCATACTCTGTAGAGAAGTCTTAACTAGTGATGAAGAAGGTGACTTCAGAAACAAGATTCTTAAGCTCTTCTATGGCGAGTACAATAATGCATTCATTTTAATTGGTTTCCTCTATTATTTATTCAATAATTAATTAGTGTGAGAGGTTACAAGTTCAATACTCATCTCTTTTATTGTGGATAGCAAAACAATTTTTTTTTGGAGTGATAGGTGAAAAATAATCTTTGTAGTAATAAAGAGTTATGAGGATTTTCTTGTACGTT
Source organism: Cunninghamia lanceolata (assembly GCA_027924645.1). NCBI lineage: Eukaryota > Viridiplantae > Streptophyta > Pinopsida > Cupressales > Cupressaceae > Cunninghamia > Cunninghamia lanceolata. The sequence continues at coordinate 21,170,281 of BSBN01000237.1, read as the reverse complement.
TAGAAAAGGAGAAATAAGTAGCACGTTTTGTTGAATTTGTATGCTTTGGAGTGATAAGATTAATTTTCTTTGAATGGAAAAATCATACGTTATTTCTAAATTTGAGGGGCATGAATTTCATACATGACAAGTTAAGGTGCAGTTGGTTTTAATAGAAAAAGATCTTTGAGATATTGTTAGTGGAATTATTAAAAAACCAAAAGATGCAAATGAAGCTGTAAAATGGGTCGCAAAAGATCGCAAAGCCATAGCATTAATTAGTCTAAGATTATATGATGCATATTTGCATCATATTGATCTAACAAAAAACATCAAAGCAAATTTGGGAGGCTCTTAATTCTTTATTTGGTTCATATGATGCAAGCGCTAAGATGTCTATTAGGCAAAAACTTTCTGACTTAAATATGAAAGAGAGTGACAACATTGTTCAACATATTAGTATATTTCATTATCTTCTTAATCAACTTGCTAACATAAAATCTACAGTTGATGATGATGATGCCAAAGTTATTTTATTAAGTAGTGTGCCTTCAAGCGTTAACAATATTGTATTTTCTTTAAACAAACTGAATCCAAGCTTAGAAGATGTGAATCTTCCTCGATTGATGAAGAAAAAAGAGTCACTAAAAATCACTCAATTGCTGAAGAACTCCTTTATTTGTAAAGAAGTCTAGAAATTTAACAGGGAAGAATAAAAATTTTAAATGCTTCTATTGTAATCAAAGAGGACACATTATTCTAAATTGCATTCAATGTGTTAGGGATCTTATTGACAAGTTAAAAATAAATAATTGTTTGACTGCTACTGAAACTAAGGGAGAAAGATGTGATTTTGCAATACATGATCAAGACTATCACAATAACAATGAGGAGGAATATCTTTTATAAGAATTAAATAGGTCCAATTGGAAGTTGGAGGTATATTATCATCTTGAGCTAGTTTCTCGCTTAGAGATGATACTTTACATAAGAAGCACCAGTTTCATCAAGAAGCACCAGTTTCATCTTGAGTCCATTCATGGAGCAAGAGGGGCATGCCAGTTGCTTTTGGTCTGTGAATAGTTGAGTATGTCTCGATCTAGACTTGGTGAGTAGTATCTATGGATAGTTGAGTATGTTTCAATCCATAGCTTTGTAGGTTTGTATTTGTGTATAATTAAGTCTGTCTCGACCCATAAAGGAAAGAGTGTTACTGTGGATAATTAAGTCTCGATTCATAGTTGGTTAGTGTTTTTATTGTGGATAATTGAGTTTGTCTCGATTCACTAGAGGAATGGTGTACTTGTGAATAATTGAGTATGTCTCGATTCATAGGTATTTTGAGGATTACAGGTTTGATAGTCAGGACATCCACTGATGGATTCAATTTGGTGTGTCTTGGATGAGTGAGAAGATTTGGTGGAGATGTTTCGTCAAGTTTCTAGATGGTCTGTTCTGTCCAGTTCATGTAGTGTTCCATCCTTTGTTCATTGATGTAATAAGAGGGGGAATGTTGGAATAAATATTACATCATATAAAAACAATAAAATAATGTTAGGTTAGTTTTTGATTAATTCAACTGGAAAAGAGGGTCCAAAACCTTTTACAAAGTAGCCCCACGGGCAAGGCAAAGCAAACAACAAAACAAGGGTTTGCACCCTATACAAACAAGGCTAGAAACAACATAAAAAATAGAAACAATAGAGGAACAACAACCAAACGACAACCTGAACCAGGGGACCTAAACAACACCACGTCCCGAAGGCAAAAATCTAACTCCCTTGACCCTCTGTCGTGAAGCAGCAACAGACTTAAGAAGTCCTTTATGCTTTCTTTGGACAATAGTCTAAGAAAACTCTGAGTCAAAATCCTTAGAGAGTGGTGAGAAGAGGGGCCCCACAACTGACACTGCAACCAGAGGGCAGTCATGCACTGAAGACGACATCGTAGAAGGAGAATTAGGTATCGACAGTGAAGTAGTCCAACTCGCGGCATAAGGGTCCAACAAGGGAGCTGATGATGCATCAGGGGCTGCCAAAACATGTCTGACAAGAACAACATCATCAACAACAGACATAGTCGCAAAGGGCACCTCAGCGGGCTGGGGAGAACCTGCTCCTGAGAAGAGACACTCACCCGGGAGGGCTCGCCCTCATGGGAAGAATCACCAGTTATGGAAGCATTAACAGTTAGATGATCCGGAAGTGCATCCTTCCACCAAGTTGCCGCACCCTTGTGATGAGACAGAGGGCATCCAGAGGCTAAGTGACCAATAGAGAAACATCGCTTGCACCGAAAGGGGAGGCCCTCATAGTCCAACAGCTACGTCCATGGCATGTCCTCCACCATCAAGACCACATCTCCATGGAGGGGTTTGGAGATGTCAATATCCACTAATATACGAGCAACTGTAGAATGCCCCATATTTGAAGTTGTAGCATCAACCTTCAAAAAATGCCCTAACGTATTGTTGATAGATCCATAGAAAGAATCCTCCCGAAACTAGAGAGGGAGATTTGGTAGTCGTACCCAAATTGGTTTGGTATTAAGTGACTTAGTGAGGGGATTGACGGAGCGAGTCCAAGGCTTAATGGACAATGAATGATCCCCCCACATCCAACCCATGTCCATAATGTTAGGTTAGTTTATAATAGTTAGTAATAAAATAAATGTTAGTTTTTGGAAAGTTATTCCTGTAGGTTGTTTTGGTAGTTTGTACATGAAACTAGTGGCTTTATAAGCCAATGGAAGGAATGTAAAGATCTATATATTCAAATATCAATTACATTTTTGTATTGTTCTTTTTGTGCAATAATGGTGTAATCATCTACTCACTATTTCATTATAACTATAATTTAGTTATTTCCTTTTAAAAATGGGTCTTCACAATAGTTTTCCATCTCATGTGGGAAGTGTATATCAAAAGATTCTGAACCTATTTAAACAAGTGCCACATAGTAGCTTGCCTTTGAAATATTGTAACAATAAAATTTATTTTGCCTTGTAATATTATCAAATGAGAATTGTAATAATTTGAACTTTTTATTGACACAATATATTATGTCAATTAATAAGTTAATTAAATTATATTTATATAACTTAAAAAATTTCTATCTATATAATATTATTATTGATTATAATATTATATAAATACAAAATATTTATATCTATATTTATTTTTATAATCAATAATTCAATATAAATATAAATATTAAAATATTAATTACATTAGTAATATATTATATATGCTACCAATAGGATTAAATCTACACTTCTCAATAAATCAAAAACAAAAAAAACATATTTTATTTTCAAGATTTATATTTTCATGCAAATAAAATAAAAGAAAAGAAGGCTAAAAGAACCAAATGTGGAAGGTATTGATTCATTTTAGGGAGTTTGGGGTGCTTACTCTAACTTGAAGTAAATGTACACCATTCGTTTCATACCTAAGAAATTACAGTAAGGGGATATATCAGTGTCAGTAAATACAACCATACAAAAGGTTGTAACACTTCATACAATGAATGATGCCCATGATAATGCACTTGACATGGATGTAAAAGCCAAAGATTACCTTTTACAAAAGGTACAAAGTGTGATCCATTGTGTATAAGGAGTCACTAAGGTTAGAAAGGCCCAAGTCACTGTATAGATGTGAAAATATTGGAACCCCTATTGACCTTGGTCGGTCCAAGCGTTTTGCAATACAATTTATTTTGTCTTGTAGTTAGAATTATAATAATTTGAATTTTTCATTAATATAATATATTATGTTATTCAATTTATAATTATATAATATAATTATACTAATTAATATAACTCCAATATAATATAAATACAAAATAATTATATCTATGTTGATTTCTATAGTCAATAATTTAATAGTTATTAATCGTTATTAATCATTATTTTATTTATTTAGGAGTTTTTTTTTGCTAAGTTTATGCATGCTTCAAGGATGCTCCCATTATATTAATAACCAAAACAACAACAGTATTACATCCATCCTTTTACATATAATGTCCATAAGCAGGTCTACCTACATAAATTCTCCCCCAAATCCCTTCCCCTGCTATTAACCAGTAATAAACTTACTATAAGCATAATGTTTTATCATATATACATTCACATACTAATCAAAGCAAGAATTTATAAACCAAACTATCCTATCTTACTGGATTTTCCATTCTCCTCCATCCGCTTTGTCTTCTGCCTGTGCTATTTCAAACCAGTCACTTGCTTCTACCTCTTACAAACCCACCACTTGCTTAAGAAAACACATAGCTTTCTCCACCTTTTTCTTCCTGTTCATTTCACCTCTCCTTCTCTCCGACATTATAAACGACAACCATTTGACAATTCCCCCATCCTGTTTCACTTTCGCAAAATCTTCAGGCCTCGGGGTGCCATTGCCATACCTGGCAATGTCAATCACCTCTTCCAAACCACCGAGGAGATTCGCTTTTATAAATGCTCTAACCAACACTACAATGTCCTTCAATTCGCTGGCATCCAACAATGCTGCTACGAACATTGAAGCTATGTCTGTGTTTACCCTATAACGATAATCTGCCCATAGAAATTCATCTCCCAAAACCCACTGGAAGGCTAACATCAAAATCCCATTTTTAGTTTTAAAAACAAACTGTAGTCTTTTCTCTGAGACAAGCCCGAGAAACAACATTTGTCTATGAGTACTGGTAAGGCGAATAGGGTATCCATGACATTAGATTTCCTATCTGTAGCTAACAACTTCACAAATAACAATATTTCCCTCCCTTCGCTTGCTTAACTCTGCCTACTACCATGGCATTAAATGAATGCTTCATCATTATATTTACTCCAACCTACCATCTCAGGCGACAACCGTCAACTCGCCTCAAGCTCACCTTTAGCTAAATCTACCACCAAACCCTCCTTTAAATTTACTGCCGCATTTGCTAGACTATCTGCCTCTCCATTATCTTCTTTATAAATATGGTTTATTGTATAGTCTTCAAAGTAAGTTAAAATATCTAAAACTTGATCTAGTAAGGCCTTAAACTTCCAATTTTGAATATAATTTCCCCTCATTGCATTAATAACTAGAAGAGAATCTCCTTCTATAGTCAACTTCTTAATGCCAAGGGCCTTACAAGCCTGAAGAGCTATTAGAAGTACTTCAAATTCTGCATTATTATTGGTTGATGAATGAAGTCTTTTTAATACTTTCTCCATAACTTTTGATTCCCAATTTCTTACAATACTTCCTACCCCTATTGGGCCCGGGTTTCCTTTCGAAGCCCCATCAAAATTTAATTTAAACCAACCCTTATCTGAAGGAGTGCATTTCACATTTTGCCTTGCTAAGAGGGATTTATCTCCCTCACCCCCATTAACAGAGGATTTTATTTACCTAGGAGTTATTTTATTTACTTAAGAGTTATTTTATTTATTGAAAAGTTATTTTATTTTATTTATCTAAAAGTTATTTTATTTTATTTATCTAAAAGTTATTTCATAGTTATTTCTAGTCACTTTAAAACTTTGAAATTGGCCACGATATGGATTTTAAAAAATTAGGTGGCTTTTAAAGTAAATGGAGGGTTTTCCCTAAACATCAATGGGGATAGAACTGTCATCAATAGATTCCCAGTCAGTGAGAGCACCCTCCTCTTGATCATCATCTACAAGTGAGAAAACTTGCTAGAATCCAGCTAGCCAGAAGCACCACGCCCATGAGAAGAGGCGAAAGGTGGCTGAGAAGGTTGAGACCAACTGTAGGTTGCATGATCCCTAGACCTTGGAGGTTGAGAGTTGTGGGATTGACATCTTCGATCACATCTAGAAGATTGGCTACGACCACACAAACACCCTTGAGGAGGCTAAGAGGTAGGAGTTGAAACTCTAGCGACCGTGCAGGGGGCATTACCCTAGTGGTCAAGAAGCTTCTACAGATGTGCAACATCAAGTGCAACCTTGTTGGCTTGCATCTGAATCTACATAAGCACATTAGAGAAAATCATAGCTTTAGTGTATAGAGAAAAGTGGACATCATCCAAACAACCTGTAAAGAGAGCTAAATTTTTATCTTTCCTAATACTAAAAAGAATTTCCACCCTGAAAGCATGTCAAGTTTGGGTATATTTGAATGGGAGACATGACTAGTTGCCCAACAAAACCATATGCCATGAGAAGGGGTCAAGTGGAAAAGGCCTAAAGAAATCATGTGTCCAAATCCAAGCTTCTTGAGCTTTGGTGTAGAACCAAAAACGATGCTTGAAAGTCTTGAGCTGTCCATAGAATGGACAACAGGGTTGAGAACTCCCAGATGAGTCAAGCAAGAGCCAAGCAGAAGACCTTGGTAGAGAATGCACTATATGAAATGAGTCAATTTAAGCTCAAGAATGGCTAACCAAATAGACTGAAGCCATTGGTACCAAGTGTGAGGAGAAGACTAGAGGTGCCAATAGTCGTTTAACTATTCCACCATTGGGAGATGAGGTGAAAGCCACAAGTATACATTGCGAGGTTTGTAATTACGAAATGGTGTGTGAAGATACCATTTCAATCTTTCCACTAGGGCTTAGAGACATAACCCCAAATTTGTGAATCATATGGGGAGGAATGACAACAATAACAATATAAAAAGTTTCTTGATCTTAATTTGATAGACATAATTTCAATTGGGCCTTAGGCCAATAATTAGGAAGAAATTTAATTCCTCTCTTGAAGAATTTCAAGGCATGAACCCAAGGAGCTTTGACAAGAGGATGATCTTGACTGGAAAGAATCAGAGACCACCAAATAGACTATTGATTGATTGAGAGGCCATTATAAAAGTCATTACCAACCTAGACAAGCTAGAGCTTGATAGACTGCTAGGATTTCCAAATGCTCTTGATAACAAATGTGCCTTACATATCTATATAGGTTTCCTCATAGTGAGGAGAGTACAAAGACTAAATCATTTCGAAGATGGATGCCCAATAGGCACACTGGATAGGATGTAGTGTCGAATGAGAATTTTCTAGGCATTATTTGGTACAAACTGCAAGGCCTTGACAATCGATTGAAAGTAATCTTAAACCACCAACATTTGATGGAGACAACATAATTCCCAAGCAACACAATGAAATCCTTTATGTCCATCACTAAAGGCCAAGAGAAAGTCCTTGAGCAAATTCTCAATTTTTAAATAAGAGGTCTTCGAAGAAACTCAACAAGAGGAGTAGTAAACATGAGTAGCAACCAAAATTTTAGAGAAAACTTAGATTTTGCCCACCAGACAAAAAGGCTTGGTAATCTAATAGCTCAACTTCTTCTCAATTTTGGCAATGGCAACTTGCCACAAGATAGTAGGAGAAGCCTAAAAACCAAAGGAAATGCTTAGAAAATGAAAAACTTCCCAATGATCAATCCATTTTCCATTGAAAGAGTCTAAGAAACTAGGTTTAGTAAGAAAGGATTGCCTGTAGCACTAGGTATTTTGCCATTGAATACTCGAACTAGAGGCTTGGTAGAATATAACAATGCCAAGAAGAGCTTGTTTGGCATTATTTTCGTCCCATCGGTGCTGCTTGGGCCGCCTAACAACTTGTTTGTTTTTTGATGTTTGGGGTTGACCCCATTTAGATTGCTCCCATCTTTTGTATTGGACTTAATCTCGCATAGACTATGAGGGTGTGCCTTCTTACCACCTACTTTTCTTTTTTGATTATTGTAATACTATCTTTTTAGCTTTTAAAAAGTAAGAAAAACCTTATTCAAAAAAAAGGTAAATGGAAGGAATATATATAAATGAATCTAATATATACATATATATTATAACTCTAAATATATTACCTTATTGCAATTGAGTGTTTGAGGGGTTAACAATGTAATAAATTTGATGTCTATTATTAAATTACCTTATCCTAATGGCTATAAGATAAGCACCCCCACATTTGTGGAAAATAGAAAAACTATTTCTTTTAAATTGGGCTTACATTGTTTTCGCACTTTTTCAAACAAAATTTAAATCCACATATAATCCCACGTGGAGACGTTAGAGAGTGGAGAAGACCTTAGATGAGGTATGGATTAACCCAATTGTCCAGTCCTCTTGAATGTGCAGGTGGGTGATGTAGACCCTTATCAATCCTACTACAATTTAAAAAAAAAATGCCATAAATGTAGGGGAGAGGATCCAATAGTTGAACACCCTAACTTCGTGCCTCTCAAAATCATACATGACTATTTCAAATTACTCCCAAATTTTTACAGCAACTTACTTGACAAGCAACTTACTTGACAAGGCCCCTAGTCGGTATGCCTGAAATTTTATTAATGGTATAAATATGCTTTGCATAATATGCTATAATAAGAGTCTCTCCTCTACAACGAATCACATTGGTAATTTATTTTTGAAATTAAAAAAAAAACTGAATTCACAACTAATTTCAAAAGAAATACTGAATTAGGACGGACATTTATGTCCTGCAACTGGATCAATGAAATAGCGAGATTGCATTGTTAATTGGTTAATAACTCGAAGCTTTCCATTTTTCTTATTCTTGTAAAGAAAGGAACCCTTGCTGCAGCTACAAGAGTCTAACAACAAATAATTTGAGTGGATGGAAGATGAGGACTTGGAGGAAATGAAGTGGTCAATGCACCTCACATCACCTAGAAAATAGCGAGACTGAACAGGGTTGTCAATGGATAGTCCTGCCTCTATAGGTTCTTTGTTTTTGAGCTGATGATACTCGGGTCTCAAACACTTGCACCTACTTTTAATTTTTGAGCTTCCTGCACAGATTGCTACTCCTACTGTCTGCTACTGCAGCAACCATACCTTGGTTGGATGCAGTTCCAATGACCTAGGAATTCAACACCCACAGACAAATGAAGAGGGGTTCCACAACTAGATATAATCTTTCTGGTCTGTGAATCGTAAAACCCAAATTCCATCACTCTGCATAGCCGACAAGAGTGTTGCCCTACCTGATTGAGTATTGGCTCAAAGATCACAAAAATAGCAAACCAATATTACACTGGGTAATCCATGAAGTGAAGAACAAAGATAAAATTGAAATTACAAAGGTACTAATCCCAAATTCAGAGGAATCCTGCACAAAGATAAGGAAATATCCCAAAACCAGAGGAATACTACGTAAAGATAGAAATAGGGTAAGCAAGAGGGAGAAGCTGGTTAAAATCAATGGGCGAGCATGAACAAGGGTAGAACACATTGGAGGAATATTTTGCAAGATTAATGATTCATAGGCAGATAAAAAATCTTTAAAATTGAGAATTTTTGGAGAAAAATGAATAAGTGGTCCAACAAGCTAGCAAATAGCATAGTACTCTATGCAAAGGAATTAGACAACCATGAATAAGGTGAAGACCTTAACAATACAACCCGTGTAGAAGATGGCTGAAGATGTTGCAATACTGAACCCTAGTGCTGAAGATGATCTTACAATAGTGAACACCATAGAAGAAGAACACCCCATAAGTTACCAATAATGTTCCACATTGCAGGTCTCTAGGTTCATCATTGATGCAATGCAAATCTCAAATGGATAAAAGAAGCTCAATTTTGCATGGGGACGATATGTTTTGAGGGAAATTTGACATTAGATATAGTGGCCGACCAGGTTGACATGTAAAGAAAAAAGGATTCTCCAACAAAGATGAATCGGAAGACAGCAGAATAGATGGGCCAAGTTTGGCCTAATGGCGTATTGAATCATTTGTCTCTAGATTTCATCTCATTTTTGGTTTGAATGTGCTTGTGAATCGTTACATCCTTTCCATAGCAATTCAGTTAGGAGGAAACCAAAAACAAGAGGATAGCAAAGGTTGATGCCAACAGAGACATTTTGCAGCAAAGATACAGATAAATTGCATTGTGTAATACTCTCATAGGTCCTACAGATCAGTTTGATCTAAAGGAATGTTAAAAGTCAGTGTTAGATAGCTAGGAAAAATGGATAGCCAAATAGAAAGATGGTTATGAATATCTCTAATCCACATGCCAAGCTTTACAAAAACTGGTGTAACGAATTATATAATAGGTCTTCTTGTTCAAAGGCTATAATGTTCTTAAGAGATAGCACCAAAACAAAATTTTAAGATAGATTGCAGGAAAAAGGGTATGACAATGAGAGAATGATGAAGGTTTATGGTAGAGTCTAGTATCTTTTGCAACTGATCACACTGATCAGAGATGGTTTTCTGGTGGGGCTTGTTACTTTTGGTACTAAAATAACAAGAAATAAAAATAAGAAGTCTCTAAAAAGCATTATCTCAAATTGCATTGTTCTTTATGTCTATTTGCTATTGTGCAATCATGCATGGAGTTAGTTAGATAAGAAGGCAATGAAGAATAAATTTATGTATGCAGTAAGGAAGCAAAGGAAAATAATCCACCAAAACAGACACAATTTTAACCATCCAAGTGATCCATCTCTAGATAATTTGCGTATGGTGTGCAATTGGGGATGATTAAGATGTACCTATCTCTCTGAGGAGTGTTGTCAATTCCCAATATACGTAATGCAGCTAAGACTTGCATACAACTCAACGGATGTTCTCATCCCATATCAAGCGGCTTACTAAGTCATGACATACTACATTTGTCTTATCAATCTAGGGATGTATTTTCTTGGTATGATGTCGGTACTGTGTGTATAGCTAAAGATTTCTAAGAATTGAAACAATACAGTTGTGTATAGCAGAAAAATGATATTCTTTGCATAATAATAAGGGAATGTAATGCTGAAACAGGGAATCTACCTTATAATCTTTGAGATTAACCGAATTAACTTATTACTTGAAATAGAACAATAATAAACAAATCTAGTTTTGATTGCAAGAATCTAATGCTGATAGGTTGCGGTCCACTTCAAGTGGGCCTTTACTTGGATTTACTGCACCATTCTCCTCTCCTTTATCAACTACTAATCAAAATCAGTACATCGCCACATTCAAAGAATAAAAGTAAGAACTGTTACGATGGAAAAACTCTGTTTTCTTATTGTATGCCAAAATCTAGTATATGCATGGAAAAAATCTAATTGTCCCTAGATATGTTGGATCAAACAATATATACATATCTAGCATGAGTTCATACATTTATGGAAAACTATGACTAGTCGGCCACTTCCCATCATATGAGGGAAGGACTCTTATTTTTGGAAAGAGAAACCAAACTAGGAAACTGAACTTGAAAGAATCAAAGGAACACTTCTAATAGGATTCCCTAATTTGTACGTGGTACAAGCAAGTTAATTAAGGAACATGTAAAAACCCTATCTAGTCTTAATTAATTTTTTTTTCCTTTGCTGGTCTGAAAATTTCTGATTTCTTTTTCTTGAAATTTACTTAGGGTTTTGACATGTAGCTTTCAACTATATGTTTGGAATGTAATAAAGATGGAAAGGTTGCAAACATACATTTAAATAACATGAAATGATGGTATTATTTAACCAAATAACTCACACAAAGCATATGTAAACATACACGGAATGAAAGATTCACTTCTTTATTGAAATAGATGGCTGATTACAAATGATGATGGCTGTAAGTTACATCAGAACATTAGACCAATCTGATTATGAAATCAGATCTCAAACAATATGCAAAATATGCCCAAATATTGCACCAAACCCTAGCCGCTTGGTATGAAATGTTGCCTAGCCAAAGTACAATGCCAAACTTGATGATAGATGACTGAAACAACACCTGTAGATGATCAAACAAGGTCTGATATGATTATTACAACTGCTGATAACGCTGATTACAACTCAGATTTGAAATATGAAGCCAAACAATGCCAAAAAGTGCCAAATTATGGAATCGCCTAGGTAGAAATGAAAGGCAATTTGTCCCAGCGAGCCTCTAACCCTCAAATGATGTCAAAATATGATGATGTCTAGCTCTAAAACACAATTCCAACCTACTGTAGCAAAAATCATAATATCAAATGATGATGCCAAGTCACAAATTCACCTCCAAACAAAGGGCGATCCACTTAGAAACCCTTGTACAACATCAATACATGAAAATATGGTCAATTTATCCTCCGATCTGTATTATTCTTCCTTCAATCTGCATAAAAAACCTTCAAACCCTAGCTGAAAATGAAATCACCATGAAACCCTAGTTGTTTGAAGCCAAATCTCCATCAAAAACTTGCAAATATGCTCCATAGTGAATCCTAAGTGAATTCACCTCTCATGGTGGATTGGGTTTTCGTCCAACCACTCAAAATCTAAGGGTTTTCGTCCTTGAATCACGCTGTTCAAACTCTGTTAGAGCCAAGAGAAAGCTCTCAAAATGCAAAATGTCAAATAACTAAGATATCCAAAATGATGCCAAATGAAATCTTTTATAATTCTCAAGATGGGCGACCCAATTAGCCATAAAATAATGAATTTTGGAGTCCAAAGCTAACACAAAAACAACCTCCAAAATTTTATTTAATTTTTTATTATTTTTCCTCTTGGGGGCAGCGGCTAAGAGAAAAATAATATTTTATTATTATTATTTTTAATTTCTTTTTTCTCCCTCATTTTTGGTGTCGATTTTTCCTTGGGCAAAAATAAAATAATAAAATGTAATAAAAATATTATATTTTATTTGTTCCTCCAACTTTCCCAATTTCTATCTTTAAGTTGTCCAACTTTTCACTTTTCAAACCTCCAATTTGGCCTTGGTTGAATAAAATATTATTTTTGGCTTTATAAAAATATTATAAAATATCATTAGCCAAAAATATAAGTAAACTAGAATTAGTTGAGCCAATCTTGCATTCTCCAATCCTCCCTTGCTCAACAAAACATTCCCTTACCATGTGTATTAGCCTACGTGAATGGTGAATAAGTTAATATCCATCTCCAAGGTGATCACTCCAGAAGTGAGGACATGACAATCCTCCCTTCCTAGGATTGCTTGTCCTCAAGCAATCACAAATTAAGATGCTGCAAAATCTGCTTTCCTTCCCAAGTAGCATCCTCTAATGGCAAGTCTCTCCATCTCACCAAATACTCTCTAATCACCCTGTTACGCAACATGCGCTCCCTCATGTCCACGATACTATCAGGCACCAATATCAACATACCCTCTTCATCAAGAGGTGGAAGATTTGGAAAAGAAACAACACGCTGTCCCAATGCCCTTTTAAGACATGATACATGGAAGACATTATGAATCCTACTATCCGTTGGCAAATCAAGCTCATATGCCACCTCTCCAACTCTCCTCACAATCCTGTAGGGACCATAAAACCTGGGCTTGAGTTTTTTCTGCACCACTCTTCTTCAAAGTACTATGTCTATAAGGCTGTAGGCGCAAAAATACCATGTCACCAACATCAAATGTCCTCTCTACACGCTGTCTATCAACATACATCTTTTGTTATTCTGTGCTTGCTGAATATTATCCTTAAGTGTCTTAAGGATGTCCTATGTATCCTGCATCAACTCCTTGGCTCTAGGAGCTCTACTGTCATCAAAGGCTAAATCCATGAAAAATAATGCATCATATCCAGATAAAGCCCTAAATGGAGACATGCCAATCGACATGTGATAGGTGGTATTATAACAATACTCGCTAAGATGCAACCACCTAATCCAAGCACGCTGCTGCCTCGCAACATAATTGCAAAGATAACCCTCAACCCACTTATTTACTATCTTAGTCTGTCCATTTGTTTGAGGGCGATAATTAGTGCTTGGTGTCAAATCTGTACCAGCTAATCGAAATAGCTCATGCCAAAATATACTGAGAAATTTGCTGTCCCGATTACTGACAATGGTCTTTGGAAGGCCATGCAAACAAAACACCTCTCTAAAGAACAACTCTGCAACTTGCAGTGCTGAATAGTCTGATGAAATAGCATAGAAGTATGCATATTTGGTTAACTTGTCAACAACCACATATATGCAATCTTTACCTTGTACCTTCGGAAGACCTGTAATAAAATCCATAAATATACTCTCCCACTTCTGCTCTAGAATAGGTAATGGCTGAAGTAGACCTGCTGGAAAAGTATGCTATGACTTGTTTTGCTGACAAGTCAAACATTCTCTAACATGCTGCATCACATCATCCTTGAGAACTCACCATACGAATCTCTCTCTAATCTTTCTGTAGGTTTTAAAAAACCCTCGATGCCTTGCTAGAGGTATGTCATAAATGGCTCTCAATATCTGTTGCTTAAGTTTTGATTCAGGTACCAAGAAAATCTTGTCCTTATAATATATCACATCATCTACAACTTGATATCTATCATCTTGAATCATACCATCCATGAGCTTGCATGCAAATGTACTCTTGGAATACTCAACTAAAAGTTGAGATTTCCAATCAGCTGAAATCTCACTCAAAGAGCAAATAGTAGGCCTCTTGGAAAGTGCATCCGCTATAATGTTCTTCTTACCCTTCACAAACTGGATGTCAAAATCATATGCATGTATCTTAGAGACCCACTTTTTGTTGTCTCTCATTCAAATCCTTTTGCTCCAAGAAGTATTTCAAGCTATTGTGGTCGGTCCTAACCACAAACTTCGCACCTACCAAGTATTGACGAAACTTTGCCAACACATGCATAATGGCAAGCATCTCCTTGTCATAGGTGGAATAAAGACACTCAACATCCCTCAATTTCCTACTCTCAAATGCAATGAGATGCCTATTCTGCATCAAAACAACCCCAATACCATCATTGATGCATCACACTCAAGTACAAAGGACTGTGTAAAATTTGGTAGTGCCAAAACTAGAGTAGTACTCATCACCTCCTTAAGTCTATCAAAAGTCATCTGAGCCTCATCTGACCAAAGGAATGCCCCCTTTTAATGAGATTCGTAAGTGGTGCTGCCAACTGTGAAAACCCTCTCACAAACCTCCTGTAATAGATGCATAAACCCAAGAAACCTCTCAATTCTGAAATGTTCCTTGGAGTAGGCCAATCCTGGATAGCCTTAATCTTCTCCTCATGAACTCTAATCCCATCGGCACTAATCACATGCCCCAAATAAAGAATCTCCTTCATCTTGAACTCACACTTGGAAGCTTTAGCATACAATGATTGTGCTTCCATAACACCAAATACCTCATCAAGATGTCGAAGATGCTCCTCCCATGTCTTACTATTTATCAAAATGTCATCAAAGAGAACCAATAGAAACTTATGCAACTGCTTATTGAATACATGATTCATGCACGACTGAAATGTAGCAGGTGCATTAGTAGGACCAAAGGGCATGACGAGAAACTCATAGTGTCTATAGTGGCATTTGAATGTTGTCTTATGTATATCCTCCTCACAGACAAGAATCTGGTGATAGCCTGAACGGAGATCAATCTTAGAAAATACACGGCCCCATGTAGCTCATCAAGTAACTCATTGATCCTGGGTATAGGGTACCTATTTTTGATCGTCTTTTTGTTCAGTGCTCTATAATCAATACACATCCATATAGTCCCATCCTTCTTCTTCACCAAAACAACAGAAGAAGCAAATGGACTAGATGTAGGCTGAATGTGTCCCATATCTATCAAATCCTTAATCGTCCGCTCTATCTTCTCCTTGAAGTGCCTCAGATGACGATAAGGTGCAATCATGATGGGCTTGGTGGCCTCCTCTAACTCATTCACATGCTCAAATCCACGATTTGGTGGTCTACCTGGAGGAATATCACCAAACACCATACTATGCTTATCCAATACTGATTGGATATCTACATGATACTGTGGACCATCAGAAGAAGATTTGGAAGATACAAAAACTTGGGCTGCCCATGCAACATCATCATGATGAAATAAAGTCTCCAGACACCTAGCTGAAATAACCCTGGGTCCTCCATCTGAAAGTGCCCTCATCACAATCTTCCTCCCATCATGTATAAACTCCAACTCCATCTTTTAGAAATCCTCGATGTAGCGGCCAAGTGACTGTAACCACTGGACTCCCAAAGCGATATCTATCTCTCCAAGTCCAACCATGTAAAAATCATCAGTCAAACTATAATCACCCATTTGAATGTTAAGCTGAGATACCTTCCTCTAACAACTCATGGTAAAACCATCTGCAACTGTCATTGTAAAACCTGCAAAGTCCTCAGCCTGTAAACCACGCCTCATAACCAATCCCTCATCAATGAAATTGTGTGGCTCCACTATCAACCAAACAGGTGACTCGTTGTCCCTTAAGGACTCCTCTCACATGAAAAGGATGATACCTAGGTACTCCTGAAAGAGATGCAATAGTAACTGGACCTGTAGCACCTGTATCATTAGCCTCAATAGGTTGCTGCTCTATATG
Source organism: Cunninghamia lanceolata (assembly GCA_027924645.1). NCBI lineage: Eukaryota > Viridiplantae > Streptophyta > Pinopsida > Cupressales > Cupressaceae > Cunninghamia > Cunninghamia lanceolata. The sequence continues at coordinate 21,154,005 of BSBN01000237.1, read as the reverse complement.
ATCAGCATCACTATCTGAACCTGTATCTTCATGAGTCTCACTCTTAGCATCTGAAATAACCTCCATGAGATGTACCTTGCCTTTCCCAAGGCATCTATGTCCTGGTTCCCATGGTTGCTTGCAAGAAAAGCATAGTTTCTTCCTTCTTAATTCATTTCCGCCTCGCTGTCCAAAGGAGGAGTAAACTTAGGCTGATTAAATTTTTTCTGATTAGAACTTGAGCCTTTGAAACTTTTTTTTTGAGGTGTGAATGTAGGAATAGTGTCTAAATCAAGTGCAAGTTCAATAGCCTCATCCAATGTACTTGGCCTATGAACTTTGACCATTCCTCTCAATCTATCATTCAATCCTTCAACAAATAGCATAGTCAGTCTCTTATCTGACATGTTGGGAACCATCACTGCAATCTTTTGGAACTCGTTGACATAGGAGTCCACTCTACCAACCTGTTTCAATTGAGCCAAATCCCTGTAGTAGACTTCCACATCTTTTCTATCAAACCTAGTAATGAGTTTGTTTGTGAACTCATCATATGAAGTGACCCTGTTATGATGCTGTGAAACAAGTCCATGGTGCCACCAATCATAGGCTAATCCCTCCAAATGCATAGTAGCAAAGTGTATGGTCTTTTCCTCACTCATTGGCTTAAGTGTAAGAAAAGTGTCAAGCTTGTGTACCCATGCTCTATTACTGATTTTGCCACTGCCATCAAAATTAGGAAGAGGTATTTTGTTCAATGCATTCTTGTATTCTTTAAGTTGCTTAGGTTCTTGTCTTCTTTGTCTTTCAACCCTAGCCCTTCGTCTGTCCTTCCTTTGGTTCATCTAGTTGTTGAAGTTTAGATGATCCTTAACATGATCAGGAAGTGCATCATAATCATCTACCATGGATATCAAATCCTCATCAAATGGCGGTTTCTCCTCCTCAACCTATATCTCACCATCAACATCTTCTTCTCTAGGAAGAAAAGTGGGTTGCATAGGCCTATCCGTCGTAGTTGTGTGTGTCCTCCTTGCACGAGGTGATCCAACAACACTACCAACACTTGTATTAGCTGGATTAGCTTGATTGACTCTCACATTAGTCAATGATTGTGTCAAAACCTATAACATCTGATTTTGGGTTGCCATCAATTGTGTGATATTTTCATTTGTAGTATGTTGTTTCGCTGCCATCATTCGCTGACCCGCTATCATATCTCTCATCATGCCACCAATGTCATCCCTTGGCGGATTACCTTCTTTTCTATCTCTCATATTGCCTTGATTTGTACCTGTTCTTCTATAATGAAATGGAAGTGGATTAACTTTGCTCATAACCCAATAGGCTGACAGGATCCAAGCTCTGATACCACTGTTAGAACCCTGTCTAGTCTTAACTGATTTTTTTTCCTTCGCTGGTCTAAAAATTTCTGATTTTTTTTTTCTTGAAATGTACTTAGGGTTTTGACATGTAGTTTTCAACCACGTGTTTGGAATGTAATAAAGATGGAAAGATTGCAAACATACATTCAAACAACATGAAATGATGATATTATTTAACCAAACAACTCACACAAAGCATATATAAACATACCCGGAATGAAAGCTTCACTTCTTTATCGAAATAGATGGCTGATTACAAATGATGATGGCTGTAGTTACATCAGAACATCAGACCAATCTGATTATGAAATTAGATCTCAAACAATATGCAAAATATGCCCAAATATTGCACTAAACCCTAGCCGTTTGGTATGAAATGTTGTCTAGCCAAGGCACAATGTCAAACTTGATGATAGATGACTGAAACAACACCTGTAGATGATCAAACAAGGTCTAATATGACTGTTACAATTGTTTATAACGTTGATTACAACCCAGATTTGAAGTATGAAGCCAAACAATGCCAAAAAGTGCCAAATTATGGAATCGCCTAGGTAGAAATGAAGGGCGATTTGTCCCAACAAGCCTCTAATCCTCAAATGATGTCGAAATATGATGATGTCTATCTCTAAAACACAATTCCAGCCTGCTGTAGTAAAAATCAGAATATCAAATGATGATGTCAAGTCACAACTTCACCTCCAAACGAAGTGCGATCCACCTAGAAACCCTTGTACAACATCAATACATGAAAATATGATCAATTTATCCTCCGATCTGTATTATTCTTCCTTCAATCTGCATAAAAAACCTTCAAACCCTAGCTGGAAATGAAATCACCATGAAACCCTAGTTGTTTGAAGCCAAACCTCCATAAAAAACCTACAAATATGTTCCATAGTGAATCCTAAGTGAATTCACCTCACGGTGGATTGGATTTTCGTCCAACCACTCAAAATTCAAGGGTTTTCGTTCTTGAATCATGCTAAAACTCTGCTACGGCCAAGAGAAAGCTCTCAAAATGCAAAATGTCAAATAACTAAGATATCCAAAATGATGCCAAATGACGTCCTTTTATAATTCTCAAGATGGGCGACCCAATTAGCCATAAAATAATGAATTTTGGAGTCCACACAAAAACAACCTCCAAAATTTTATTTAATTTTTTATTATTTTTCCTCTTGAGTGGCGGCTAGGAGAGAAATAATATTTTATTATTATTGTTATTTTTTTTAATTTCTTTTTTCTCCCTCATTTTTGGCGTCAATTTTTCCTTAGGCAAAAATAAAATAATAAAATATAATAAAAATATTATATTTTATTTGCTCCTCCAACTTTCCCAATTTCTATCTTTAAGTTGTCCAACTTTTCACTTTTCAAACCTCCAATTTGGCCTTGGCTGAATAAAATATTATTTTTGGCTTTATAAAAATATTATAAAATATCACTAGCCAAAAATACAAGTAAAATAGAATTAGTTTACCCAATCTTGCGTTCTCCAATCCTCCCTTACTCAACAAAACATTCCCTTACCATGTGTATTAGCCTACGGGAATGGTGAATAGGTTAATATCCATCTCCAAGGTGATCACTCCGGAAGTGGGGACATGACAGAACATGAGAATGGATAACTAGACTCATTTAATCCTTCCATATTCCTTGCTGAAGGGTAGACATTTGCCATTTGTTAAACGCCCTTTTCTTGCTATTTATGAAATTCATCCTTATCTTAGAGGAGTTAATCTCTGCTGGATAGTTGTAGCTAGTCATGAGCTTTGCTGTACGAGCTGGTCCTTTGGCTGTAGGGAGTGGATTCTTCGGCTGCAGAAAGTTGCTCCTTTGGCTGCAGGGAGCGGATTCTTCGACTGCAGGAAGTTGGTCCTGTTGATGATTGTTTTTAGACAAGTCAACAATAGAGTAAAACACTAGAGTATCCCACTCTCTCTTGAATAAAGCTCTTCAAAGGCTGAACTATGTGATCCAGTGAAGTAACTCCAAGGTTCCTTATTTATGATGTATGATGGGTTAACTCAGTGATTACATGTGATCTTGCTGATAATCACAAAGGCACTTACATTAGACTTCTTCATACTTGTTTAGCTTATTCCTCCTTTCAGTGTGGATGATGTATTAATGATAAAGAAAACCAAAAGATAAGGGTTTAAGGAATCCAATCTAAGGTCAATGAGGCAATGATGTTGTAAGAATAGACAAACTCCTAAGTAAACATAACTCCACTTCGCCAAGGATGCCTACAACTACATGAAGTTGGTGCAATTTCCTAAGATACGCGAATGGTTTTCAAATCATGAAGGCTTATACAAGCACCCATCGGATGGCGCAACTCAAACAAGCATCCACAATCGAACTTATGCAAATAATGAGGCTCAGACTAGCTTTACACAACACTTCATCTGAGATGAATGTTAAAAGCATGAGCTAGGAGTTGATCAAATATTCAACACATACATGCATTACAATCAAAGAACTACTAATCTACTTCTAATCTAATTGAAACATCTCTCCACTTCATTAAGATACAAGAAATCATGTTACTCCACAAGACAAGACTTAAACACCAAGCGAACTCCAATGTCCTTGCATTAATCTTGAGAAACATTTACAACAAATTCAAGTGCTCTCAGAGAATTTTGAGAGTTTCTCCTATTCTACTCCTACAAAACTAATCTCTAGTCTATAGATGTTACAAATGAGGCAACAAGGCCTTTATATAGTGGTCCAGAGTTACAATGAATGGCTTCGATCAATTCATGTAGCCAAGGGCTTAGATCATGCCACCTCAACAGGTAGTTACAACAACTTGCTATTTTTAGTACATATGAGAGGCAATGAAGGCATGTTTTCCAATGTGATAAGGATAAGATGAAATCATTTAAAACATCCTCCACATAGGCGTCCCTTTGGTTTCTTTTATTAAATAATACATTGAATGTAGTTGAAATGATGTGGCTGATTATGATTGGATGATGATGTGTACATGCCACCTAGGTGCCATCTCAACATATTCCCAAATTGTATCATCTGTATGTGATGTCTTCGATGTGGTTGCTTTAATGATGAACACTTGAGATGTATCTTGTTGATCTTGCCTTGTTCATCTTCTTGTAAACTGGATGAATACATGTTGCTTCACTTGCATGACTTCGTGATGTTTCTTCTTCTTGTAGGATACATGATGATCTTCTTTGGATGATCCTTCACGAAGAGTAATGTATATGATGATGCTGGCTCCTTCATCATGTAAGAGTAGGTGATGATGATACTTGATTCATGATAAGTAGGATCTCTCTTGGACTTGAAGATTCAAGAGGAACTTGAAGTTTGATGAATGAATGCCTTGGAACATTTGATGATGGAGCATATGAAACTGGATGTGAGCCTCTTGGAATGATGATTCCTCTGCAACTTGAAGGTGATTCAAGCACTTGCTTTTGATGAAATGCTTCCTTGAAGATAATCTTGAAGTATTCCTTAGAGTAGCCACATGATGACTCTTCCTTGAAGGTTGAAGAAAGTAGAGTGGATAACTTTGGAAGTCTTGATGAACATGATGTCCTTTGGATGGATGTCTTCTAGATGATCTTAACATGATGCCAAAGAATTCCAACACAAGGATGATGAAAAGGTTCCAATTCAATGATTCCTGAAGGAGGCCCTTTGGAGCAGCTACATAATGCCTTCTTCTTGTGGACTACTTCTTGACTTCCTTCCTAGCATGAAGGTGATTCCAACCCTTAGCTCCTTTCCTTAGCTTCATCCCTCGCTTGGAAATGACTCTTTAGCTCCTAGGATGATTTCCTAGCTCCTGCAACACAAACAAGGAAAGAGACAACATCAATCCTCTTGATAAACACTTGATTTTATAACACATTAAGAATCATTTGCGCAAACTCTAAAGAAGATCAAAACAAGAAAGCAATATAGAAAATAGAGCATTGAATGAAGTCTTTGAATCTTCCTTTAGCTTAAATTGTCCCTCAACTCAAAGTGGCGCAGCAGATCACTATTTTGATCTCTTCTTCCAAAATTCTTCACAAAATTCCAATTTATCCTCATCAAAGGGTAAGGCATTAGATAAGGTCTTGATCTTTACTTTGAAATTTCTTCTATCAGCGCTTTTGATCTAGGCGCAGCAGTTTAGGGATTTGGATCCTTATCAAATGAGTCTCATTTCCTTACTCCCCCTATCTGACCTTAGGCGCATCACTTGAGGGTTTTGGATCTTCTTGATAACATTTCTCTTCTCCCAAAAGCTGGCGCATCAGATAAGAGTCTAAGATCCTTCATAAACCAACTTCTTCATCTTTCACTTGAGTGTCTTGATCATTCTTTATAATGGCGCATTGGATTGAAAATCTGAAATCTCCTTGATATTTGTCTTGAAGTGACAAGTCTTACAACAAAGTAGATGGATATTTAAAATCTTCATAATAAACAATACCACACTTCAAACAAGACTCCTCTCTAAGGCTGGGGATTAGTTTAGGTGCAGCAGATCTAATTTTTGAATCCTCTTGCTCAAATTGCATCTAGCCTAATCAATCACCTCTACATTTAAGATGAAGTCTTTATCTCTTTTGAAGGATTTTTTAATCTAGCTCAAGTTATCTTTCAAATCAGAGTGCATTGGATAAGGACTTTTAGGCTCTTGATAGCATTGGCGCAGCAGATCCAACTTCGATGTTCTCCTATAAAGCTCAGCACATTAGATAAGGTTTTTAGATCCTTATGAAAATCACATTTAAAACCTCCTCACATTCTTCATTGTGGCAGCACATTTGAGGCCTTCATGCAAGCGCATAGGAATAAGTCTTTAGATCTCCCCAAAACCCCATATTACTCTTGGTGCATCACTTGACACTTGTATGTTCACTTCTCTTACAAGTGCACTAGATCATGTTTTTGGGATCTTCAAGGCTTTGGCGCATCACTTCATGATTTTTGGCTCTCCTTGTAATCAATGCATTACATCAAACTTTATATTATCCTTGCAAGCCTAGTTGGAAGGTGATGGATTGGGGCAGCAAATAGAACTTTTGATTCTCCTTGTAATCAGTGCATTAGATAGATTATTTGAATTCCTCATCACATTGGATAAACAGATTGAAAGGGTGCAGCAGATAGGAGATTTGAGTTCTTCTTTAAAGCTTTCAACATCTTCTTGATGCCTTCCTCCTCACCAAACCTGATTTCTCCTTATGGCGCACTAGTTAGGGATTTTAAATCCTCACGTGAAAGTGATCCAAGTGATGTATTAGACTAGGCGCATTAGATTGGAAGTTTGGATATCTTCTTCTCACCTTGAAGATCGGATGTTAATTTCCTTCAAGAGATGGCGCAATGCTATATGGCGCATTAGTTTGGGCGCATGAGATCAAGTTTTTGATCTTTCCTCAACATTTCTTCAAAACTCACTTACCTTTGCCTTCCAAAATTGGCGCAATGATTAGGGTGCATTGGTTCTGGCGCAATGGATCATCATCTTGTTCTCTGACTAAAAGTGCACTTCATCAAGATTTTGCGCCACTCTAATATCTCGTCGCACTGGATTAAGATTTTGAATCCTCTGGGGTACTTAGCCGTTTTTCAGGGTCTCTCAGGGTAAAGGTCTATTGAAAAATATATTCAAGTATAAGAAATTCAACTTATACTTCAAATATTTTTCAATATACCTTTCAGGATGTTTGAGATAGGTCTCGAATCCTCCGGATTTAACATGCAAAATCTAGAATTTGGAGGATCCACCAGATTTCAGACTTAGTCAATTTTTTCAGGATTTTCAAAATTTCAGGCTACCAGACTTAGTCATTTTCAGGATCTCAAACATACATCAGGATTGGTCTTAGTGTTCATTATTTGGATGAAATTTGATCAAGGCTCTTCATTACTGCAAGTTCATGTTCCAGATGAGACCTCCAGTTATAAAGCAAAACCTTCTAGGAGAGAGACTTCTTGTTTGATTGGCAGAGGAAACGAACCAAAAACATCATCCAGAACTAAATGCAAAGCATCAGAGCTCAAAAAAAAGGGGGGTCCCCATTTGCAATGGGGCGATGTGTGATTTGGTCACAACAGGTCCTTTGGCTGCAGGTACACTACAGTTTTGGCTGCAGGTTGTTACTCTTAGTTGCTGCAGGAAAGAATTAGTCCCATAGAAAAAATCCCTACTCTAAGATCATCATAAACAAAATAACATACCACATTATATTTGAAAACAACTGTTTTAACACATAGACATTCATTAAACATATTACAACTATTATAGTGCTTTTGTCCACATATTAATTAAAGTCTTAGCTTAAAAGGTGGGAAAACAGGGAACATAGGGCTTATAATAGAAAAATATGGCACTCATCACTCTCTACAATGGCCAAAGGAAAATAGAGAAACATCTAAGTTCCTTAAGTTCCACTATAGGTTCATGGAGGGTACATATATACTTTAAGAAGCAACCTCTAAAAGTAGGTGCAACAGATCCCTGAAGTGCAGCTAGATTTTGAGATTCGTTCATCCTGAAACATCTTGGACATAGACTACCTCCAATAAGTCAGACCCTGAGTTATAGATGAGTAGAATAATTCAGATCATGTGAAGGTCAAAAATAGTGATAGGCAAAAGGGTTGGTAATAGGATTTGGAATAGTCACTAAAAACAATGGATAGGATGCTTAATAATTTAGTGAAATTCCAACAGACAATATTTAGGAGAGACTCCTAGAGGGCACACCTTCAAATTTGAAGAACTGGAGTTGTGTAGTTCTTAGCTTTCTTCCAAGCTTGCTGCTTGTGATGTTCTTAGCTTCATTTCAAACTTACTGATTGTTTGTAAAAGCTAAAAGCTAAAGGCAGGGGGAATATGAATTCTTGAAATTATTGCCCTTTGTGTTGGTTGCATATTTATGTACTGAACCAGAACTTTACTGGGTCTGTGCACATGTATCTTTGGAATATCTAGTTAAATCTCTATTGTCAGCTGGGAAAAAAATGGCTGTCTCTAGGTTCACTAGGAGAACTTAATATACGCAGCATATTCAATTCTTTGAAGAACCAGAAAGACAATAGGAAAGGTGAAATAAAAAATTCAATAAGCCAAGAAACCACTTTAAGGATTTTTTAAGATAATTTTTGGGCTTCTATTAAGGGGGCCCCTCCCATAAGACAATAACATATAAACAAGAAACAGCTACCGAACAGCATAACCAGTCTAAAACCAGAGAAAAGAACAAACTAGCATAACCTAGCTAAACAGAGGAATACCAAAAACTATTAGCAGCAAAGAACTTCCAACCCAGACAAACAGAGCAAACCAAAAAAGCAAAACATCATTGTCCAACCAGCAAATGCTAGGCCAACTATGGGCACAAAATGACCTGCTGCTGCCTCCAAGCCATAAAATTTGATACCCTGAATCAAAACTCCACCCTCTGAACAACACACAACAGATGACCATTCTCTAGAAGGGGCATAGTATATCCACTCGTCAACTCCATCACACCATTATGCTGAGAGACCACTGTGTTCTTAATTACCAGCCACAGATCTTGATAAAATAGCTCAAGCTTCTGCATATCCAACAACAAATCTTGCATAGTCACATTCAAGGTTCAAAGATCTACCTCTGCCATCTTTGCGGGCTCTTCACCCATGGCATCTACCCCCAAAGGCTCAAGCAGAAAACTCAGTGTTTCTATCTTGAATATCCGACATCATCGGGGATTTTACTAGGAGATTCAATAAACTTTCCTGAACAGCTTTATCAACAAATGCCACCTTTAGGTTGCCTAAAAACTCCTTCACTATCAAGCTCTGAGAGTGGACAATAGCATTATCCTTTATGCCCTTACGACCTAAGATAACTTTGACCACATTAAGCTTCCCTACACTGTTACAACTAAAGATCTTTTTCAAGCGATGATTCACCACCTTCCGATGGCAATACGGCTCCCTAACACTGCTTTAACCCACCATTAGCAGCAAACCAACACAAACACCAATAAAACCCATATAAAGCAATGCTAAATCCATCAATACCCATAACAATACACAGGCCAAGGCCAGCTTAAAACATGCCACCACATCATTAAACAACACACACCAAGTAGAAGGAGATGCTAGCTCAAGAAAATGCAATTAATAAAATGCAAGCAAAAGGACAACCATCATGAATGCCACCATCAATAATGATATAATGAACCAATCTAGAGACTTCCACATACCAAAAAACATGCTGCAAGCAAAACAAATGCTAAGGGGGTCGACCCTTGTCTAACAATATAGCAAGGTTAGGCCATTCATCCATCTCCCTACTCTCTATATAAGTGGCCTCCTTAAGAAGACTGAAGAACCCTAACATTTGCTAATAAATCCGCAACACCATTCTGCTCTCTATAGCAAGTAGCAACTTCTGACTATTACTGAAGAAAACTTAGATTTCCAAAGTGAAACTTCTTTCAATAGTGTCCTTAATTTCCAATTAGGATAGAACTGCTTATTCATTGCATTTAGAATAACTTGCAAGTCACCATCTACCTTGATCGAAAGATGACCATCCATATAGGCAGCCTGAATACCCAACAGGAGAGCTTCCATCTCTGCTTCATTTTTTGATTTAATGGATAGGAATTTAAAACACCCCAGGCACAAAGGAATCATGGGAATCCCTAATCACAAAACTTGCTCCTGCATCTCCCGGATTGCCTTTGGAGTCCCCATCAAAGTTTAACTTCACCCCTATCTTTGGAGCAGACCAATTTTCAAGATGACCGATTATCGTATTCCCTCTTATCCCATGAACAGGAACTTTATTAATTTTAAGAAATTACCTTCATTACTTGATTTGAAAATTGATCTACAATGCAGAGTAACATGTATGCTAATATGATTCCAAAAATTCATAACCCATCAGCCTTTACTTGCATAGCAAATAATATCATCTCTTACAATTGAATTTGTATACAGGTAAAATTACTGGTTAACATGTTTATTGAGATGTGTCTTCATCACTCCATATACCTTAAGGTATTGTCTCTTAAATACTATTCTGAAATGAAACATGATATATCTAATTATGATTGCAGAGCAGAACTGATTGGCCAAAGCTCAATTATTATTTACTTTCAAGCCCAAAGTAGGCAAACTAAAACAAACAATCCATAGGGTAAAAAACCATGGTTTGAAACAAGTTTGATTTTTTGTAGGTAAATGAAAATAAAGCATGAAAAGAGATTAAGCATTAGATTGTGTTATATAACTGAAGCTCACAATACTCAAATTGCCTGTTAACATAATTGCATATATCAATATTGATTACTAAATTTTTCAATATGCAACAAGCTTTTGTAATAGCTTGTAGATCTATTGTTGGTGAACAATTAAAATGACAGCCCGTGTGATACAACGGATAACTTTGCAAATGCAACTTGTAAGAAGCAAAGGTACCCAATGAGTACAATACTTGATGAGAAGGCTTCTTTATTTGGGAAGTTCTAATTTATCACAGCTCTTTATTGCATTCCAAAGAACAATAATCACGATTCACACTGAATCTCTTCCATGTTTACTTTGCACTGGCAAGTTCAGTTCGGAGCAACTTTGCAGCTGTAACCATATTTGTCAATGCCGGAACAACTTCACCATACTTCCTGGTTTTCAAACCACAGTCTGGATTGACCCACAGGATGTTTGTTTCCAGCACAGCAAGCATCTGGCAGGAGAGACAATTGGAATGAATCATAAAATTAAAACTGAAGAGAAGCATGTCACCCAATTTTTTTCCTATAATGGTAAGAAAATGTCATACTACCTTGCTGATTCGGTCTTTGATCTCTTCTGTATCTGGGATGCGAGGTGAGTGTATATCATAGACACCAGGACCAATACCAGCTCCATACTTCACACCCTCACGGAAAACTGATAGCAATTTTTCATCGGAGCGAGAATTCTCAATGGTAATGACATCAGCATCCATGTCAATGATGGAGTGGATGATGTCATTGAAGTTGGAGTAGCACATGTGGGTGTGGATCTGAAAAATAAAATACCAGATGAGAGGAAAGAGAGTGGAAGATACAAGACTTTTGAACAGGTAAAACCATAAAAGAGAAATATATCAACTTACAACACCTTTGTGTGGCAGTTATTAGGGGTACACCTTAGAAATTTAAACAAACCTGAGTAGTATCCTTTACACCACAGTTGGTGATTCGAAAACCATGAACAGCCCATTCAAGGTAGTTAGCATGTTCTGCTTTTCGTAAAGGTAATCCTTCCCTTAGAGCTGCCTCATCAATTTGGATCACCTGAAGATGAAATTGGAAGTATTTCAGCAACAAACATAGAACTTGCATGTAAACTTTCTATGTAAATAGTTTCCAAGATGGCAAAAGTGTAATAGCAACTGCAAAAGTATACCTGGATACCAGCTGCCTCCAAATCTTCAACCTCTTCCTTGATGGCTAATGCAATTTGCATGGAGGTTTCCGATCTATAAGACATGTATAAGAACTCAAATCAACTACCGAGAAAAGTTCTACCAAATTCACATAAAGGAAAGAGAACCAAGAATCATGAGTAGGCAATCAACTCAATGGTATCTAGCAATTATACATCAACAATATATCATCCTTACCTGGGCTGATCATTTCTTACAAAGGACCAGTTCAGAATTGTCACAGGACCAGTAAGCATTCCCTTCATTGGGCGGCCAGTAAGACTTTGGGCATACTTTGACCAAAATACAGTCATCGGCTTTGGGCGGCTCACATCACCATAGATAATTGGTGGTTTTACACAACGAGAACCATAAGACTGTACCCAACCATTAACTGTAAAAGCAAATCCCTGAAGTTGTTCTCCAAAGTACTCTACCATATCATTTCTCTGCAGAAATTAATTGAATCAGCTTCCATTGTCGCATGCTATAAGTTATTAGTTATGCATTGAATTTCAATTTTCAGTTTTTAACACAATCTTTAGAACACTTACTTCAGGCTCTCCATGGACAAGAACATCAATGTCAAGATCTTCCTGCAGCTTAACCACTTTGGCAATTTCCTGCTGGATTGATTGAATATATTCTGCCTCTGCAATCCTGTTGCAAATTCAGAAACTTGTAATGTCACAGACGTGCTTCCTGACTAAAAAGAGGATAAACATGAATAAAACATGCTATACTTCAGAAGAGAAGTACAGGTCTCTTCAAAATGACATACTTGTTTGATTTAAATTCACGGCGAACTCTCCTAAGTTCCACTGTTTGAGGAAAAGACCCAATGGTTGTAGTAGGAAGGATTGGCAGGTTCAACTTCTTCTGCTGTTCATCTAAACGAACAGATACAGGACTAGCACGCCGGTGATCAGAGCCCTTGAGTGCTTTAGTCTGTAATTTCCATCATCCCCAAGGTTCAGAAACTTCACAGAGAATTAGAAATCTGATGGCCTTGAAATTATAAAGATTGTGGATTTTTCAAAAAGCTAATGAATACTCCAATAGTATACAAATACCAGTGATTGTTCTCTACCATTCATAGACATGCTGCACTATAAAATAGCTAGAGTAAAAAATAAGCAACCAAAGACTGAGGAATATTTACACCCAAAACAGAGGGAACAAAAAACTGTAAACAAAGAACCGAACAATTTACAACATACAGCTTTTTGCACTGCTTCATTGTTGACTCTAGGAGATGTCTTCCTTGAAGATATAGCAGCTGCATTAGCAACAAAGTATGCCTGCAGTAAAGGATGATTAAATTCCATTAAACCTAGGATTTCCATTGAGATGTAAAAGAACCCTTGCTTTAAATACAACAATTTCAGCCAATGACCTTGGTATTTCTATTGTGTGAAACAACCCATCCCCAAGTTTGAAAGCCTAGACTTGACTAAATCTAACCCAAAAACTTCATGGTGAAAGGCATCTAATTTGTAGTTTCACCCAATAGTTGTCTTTAGAAATGGCAAATATTATATGGGGGAAAACTGGAAACATTAGCGGTATCAGCCCATTCAAATATCCTTGGAATGGTCTGCACCACAGATGTGGTGCAATTTGCCCCAGGATACTTATACAGAGCTCTTCAGAGATACTTTCAACTTTAATCATTACTAAGGATTCAAGTGCTGTAAGTGTCGGATCTTTACCTGATTTATTTGACCAGCCAATGCTTTAGCCAAAGCAACTACCTCATTTACTTTCTGTGCAGCAAATGCAAGCCAAGATTTGATCTCATCATCAAGTTTTGTTTCATTCACTAAATCCACTGCCGTATGAAGAAGAGAGCAGGAAGTAGAGACAATTACTTTGCCTGCAATGCAAGCAGATTTTATATTCTCATTAAGTGTAGCAAAATTAAACATCAAAACATCTACCATGAAATTCCTTGTTCCAAGAGCTTTTTAAGCTAATATATATGCACACATACCTTTACCAAGCAGAGTTTCAAGATCCTTCAAAATGGCAGATGCTGCGGACAAATCAGTTGCCCAGATGTTCCGCCCATCAACAATTCCAGCAAACAGGTATTTGTCACTGGGAAAGCCATGAGCTTTAATAAGGCTGAGTGTTTTTGTTCCACGTACTAGATCCAACCCAAGAGCAGAGATAGCTTTTACCTGTGTGATGGTCCTGAGGCAAAAAATGTTTCATGACATTAGCAAGTTCTGACTTCTAAAACTTAACCGTCTTTTTTCTTTTATCAACACATCATCTATCTAATTTGAAAGAAACAACGCAGTGCCAACTGCTTGTTCAAATTTTCAAAGAGCAGACATGATGTGTGTTGGCTTACTTGTAAGTCTCAACAGGAATATCAGCAAAGTATGTTTCAACGATCAATTTGATTCCATCCAATCCTCCTAAGAAAGAATAAGCGTTATAGAAGGCTTCCAAGTGGTGAGCCTCAAGGTCCATTACAAGTGATGGCTCATCAAACTGCACCCACGTTGCCCCAGCTGCTTTTAACTCACCAAGAACCTCTCTGAAGATGTCACAGGAGATAGTAGAGCATCAATGATCGGTAATAAAAGTAACCAATGGAAAAAACATCTATCATTTCTCATAATTATGAAATGCAAGCAGCTGTGGATCATACGGTCTTTCTCATGTCAAACTCACTCGTAGACAGGAAGAATTGCATCAAGAAGAGAGATGAGATCGAAAGTTTTGGCAACACCCTTTGCAGGCTTGGATAACAGCAAGTATGTCAATGGTCCTACAATGACTGGCACAGTCTCGATACCAATCTGCATTCCAGACAAAGTGCATCAATTACAGATTCTAAAAGCAACCACCATATCAAAATCGGCTTACACTTAACATTCTTAATTGCAGTAGAATTCTAACAGTGTGGTCTCTTCAATTCAAAACTCAACTACTTGTGGCTCCCGTGAGAGAGGGACGTAAAATCATCCCACAAACAAGTCTGATTGAGTGTTCAGCATGCTCAATTATCAAATAATAATAATCAAGAAGAATGGAACTAGTCTTTGCCTCATTTCCAGATCTATATTCAGGGGATAAGGGAAGAGATGAACCACTGTATCTAGAAATTAAGCAATGGACAATTATAGTTGGGGAATGAATGGAGGAATGTTTTTATAGAACATGGAGCATCAGCCCCTGTAATGGGCTCGATTTCCTTTAAAGGGAGAGCCCAGAGGCCGAGTGTTGAGCTGCAGTTATGGTAATTCATGGAGGAAGATCCACCATGACATATCAAAATAAGGGCTGTAAGGGCTAGATGAAGGGCCAAGGTCATCACCATGGAAGCAAACAAAAAATAAAAATTTAAGTACCATCTATTTAGTTTCATAGGTGTGTGCTAGTTACTAACCTCTTTAGCTTCCTTGTATTCATCAACTGCTTTGTGTGAGGAGTACTTGAATTTAGTTTGTGGTCCTAGCTCTGGAACTATGTAGTGGCTGAAATGGCCAACATCACATAGTTTCTTAGAATCCCTTGACTCAACCAAATCTCTATAACAGAATTACGCAAAAACAGGGGAATAATGAGATTAGAGAGGAGGGTTTGTGATTGTAGTACTCACTAGTTGGTGTCAAACCACTTGGTCATCTCCATGGCAGGTAATTTGGCATTACCACGGGCCATAGAGAAGTAAGTATCAAATCCAATCTCTCCACCATTCCATCCATATCTGGGAGGAACAGCCCCGAGCATGGCAGTGGTGTCAAGCATCTGATCGTAGTAGGAGAAGGTGTTGCTTGGGATATAAGTCACACCAGCATCCCCCATTTGCTTCCATATCGAAGTTCTCAAATCCTTGGCTACCTTCCGCAACTCTGCTTCACTGCTCTTGCCATCCCAGAAGGACTCCAATGCAAACTTCAGCTCCCTCTTGGGACCCATGCGAGGATAACCAACCACATGGGAAGCCATGGATGATGTTTTTTTAAAAAATTGCTGGGATGTCCTGCAAAAGCATGATTGCAAACAACAACATCAAGAATTTAATACAAACTCAGCTCAAGTGCTCTATCAAGATTTCATCCATGCAACTGATAACACTAAACACAAAACCAATAAGCCCACATCAGTGTTTGCAGACAAAGATTTAAGAAAGCATGAATTATGCTGTGGAAACATCAAACTACAGCGAAATGCAACATACTGACCTGCAAATGTAATGATGGCAGGAGAATGGGAAGAAAATCCTCTAAACAACCCACTTCAATTGTTATGGACAAAATAGGTGTATGTTGCCACGGTTATATAGATGGAGGAGGAGAGGTTGGTCTGCAAGCTGACAATAATGGTGGTGGTTGGTACCTCAGATTTGGTATGGCTTTGCTTGTAAACCCTTGTGAGGTCACCACCCCACTTACATCATATCAGTTCATATTTCAATGATATTCTTGACATTGGTTCAAAAAAGTTGGTTGGTTTGGTTGTAGACAGCTCCATTGGCACAAGTCCCTCTCAAGCATGTGAGAAGTTTAATTTACCCGATTTCATTAGTTTCACCAACTTTCTTGTTCAGTCACTGAGGTTGGATCCAGTCAACAACATCCAAATGATTCAACTATTTTTTTAATGGGTTGGTGCACCTCAAAATCACCTAAGAGAAGAGATGGGAAAGATGTCACTTACACAAAATTATTAATAAAATATTGGGATGCTTGAAAAGGGCATGAGTGTCCCATTCTTACCATTTTAATAATTTAATTGGAATTTTAATATGTGTGGGATTTAAATGTTTTTTTAATGATAACATATTTTTAATGTTGTAGGTAGAAAATTAGAATTTTAAAATGTGTGGGATTTAAATATTTTTTTAATGATAATATATTTTTAATGTTGTAGGGGTAAAATTGTATATATTTTAATTTCTTTTATATTTATTTTGGCTTTGTTATAAATATACTAATTCATTTTATTATGCACAATTGGTTACTTTCCATATAAAATGCACTCCCTAACATCCTAACATGGCAATTTCACATGCTACATGTGAACCATCATAAAAGTACACACCATTGTCTTAGTTGGTAGTTCCTAGTCATTTAGAAGTCATCCCATTTATGGAGCCAAAAACAAAATTCGAAACACACTCTAAACAAAAACTAACACATTTAAAACAAAAACGACCCTACTCCATGCTTGCTTTTACCATTCTATTTGTAACCTATAATGGCAAAAGCAAGCATGGAGTAGGGTCGTTTTTGTTTTAAATGCGTTCGTTTTTGTTTAGAATGTGTTTTGAATTTTGTTTTCGGCTCCATAAATGGGATGACTTCTAAATGACTAGGAACTACCAACTAAGACAATGGTGTGTACTTTTATGATGGTTCACATGTAGCATGTGAAATTGCCATGTTAGGATGTTAGGGATTGCATTTTGTGTGGAGAGTAGCCAATTGGGTTTATTTCTTCTTCACCCTTCATATTTCCATTGCTTTAATGTATTTTTTTTGGCTTTGTGCTCTACATGTTTGTTGGGTTTTTCCAAATTTACAATAACCTTTCAAAATATTGTAGGGTTTTTACAAATTTACAATAACCTTTCAAGTTATTGTGGGGTTTTTGAAAAATACAATAACTTGTCAAATGGCATGCTTGTGGTTACAGAGGAGACAGGGGGTGGTTGTAGTGGAGGGAAGAGGTGGTTGCAAAGAAGCTTTTTGTGTGGTTGTTGGTGTTACTAATAGCTTCGCTCCAGTGGTTCTCTATTGATGTTTCCCGATACATTTCTTGGATAAGCACCTTTAATCTTAAGCAAATTTTGATATATATGTATTATTATAATAGTTAGTTCCACTTTAGAATCATGTAGTCTTACCAGATGCTACACCCTTAATCCTATTATGTGCATAGGGTTATGTGTAGTTAGCTTGTGTCTACCTTAACTCTTAATTAAGTTACATGATCATTATTATAGTCTTATTTAGATAATTAAGTCATCCTCGGTGTTATATTTAGATATATAAGTCAACTTGGGTGGTAGCCACGACATAATTAGGTATATATATGAGAGCGTGGTTAGTTTATTATGACCATATTGTGAATTGTGTTCTCATTGGAGATATTTGGAGGTTTTCCCCTTGGAGTGGCTTATTATTATCAAGTTTTATGAAGTATTTGTAGCATATTTCCTATTATATTCTTCTCTTGTGCAAGTTGTTTCAATACAAGTGGTGTTAAAGGATGATCTTGGCACTTAGAGGGCAAGAATCAAGGTGATTTTTTTCAACTCAAGAGGTCAAATTGTGAAGCACCTATCTCTCTCAATTTCTCAAATTTTTCATGATTTTTGGAGGGTTTTTCAAGGCCATATTGAAGCTGCTATAGTTTGGATTTGAGGTCATTTGGAGTAGATTTGAAGGAGTTATTACAAAATTAGGGTTTCCATGAAATTTGCTTCGAAGGCTACAAATTAATGTTTTTTAAAAATTTTTCTAGAGGGTTGATCAAGGACATATTGAAGCTACTACAATCTAGATTTGAGGAATTTATTGCAAAATTAGGATTTCCACCAAATTTTCTCCCAATGCTACAAATTAGCAAATTTCTTAGAGATTTTTTACGAAAAAATGAGATCTAGGCCCTAGTAAGTTATAGTAAAAAATTTAGATTATTTTGAGTAAGTTATTTTGAAAACTATTTTGGTGGCATCATGACAGGGGCTTCAAGAAGAGCCAAAAATAATAAATTCACTCTTGGAAGGACTCCTAGTAAAGATACTATAGTAGTTGAGGAGATGGATAGTATAACCAATAAAGACATGAACAAGATGTAGGAAATCAGGAGAGAAACCAACAAGATAGCAGAATAAATCTTGTCAAAGATGAAAGATGAGATATGAGATATCAAGGCGATGGTTGAACAAATAGTTTCTTGTGAAGTTTATAAAGGTTCCCAACATATGGAGCCACACAAAAATACTTGGTCCTTGCCTAAGAA
Source organism: Cunninghamia lanceolata (assembly GCA_027924645.1). Lineage (NCBI taxonomy): Eukaryota > Viridiplantae > Streptophyta > Pinopsida > Cupressales > Cupressaceae > Cunninghamia > Cunninghamia lanceolata. The sequence goes on along the minus strand of BSBN01000237.1, from coordinate 21,135,205 downwards.
TATGAGTCTCCTAAGGGGCATGATGCTTGTGGGTTTGACTTAGATTTAAAGATGGATCGTCACCCAAATAATTTAATGGCTAGCACTCATATGGGATCTTGAAACCTATTACCAATGAAGAATATGTAAGGAGGAGGAGGAGGAGTAGAACAAGAAGAAGAAGGAGAATAAGAAGAGGGAGAATAGGAAAAAGGAGAATAAGTCAAGCAACAACATCTTTGCATGTATTATCATTACTTGGAGAAATTAAAAAAGGATTGCCTCCTAAAGGAGATCCTGATTAAGCCATTCAATCAATGCTAGGGTACCATCTACCATCCTTCACCTCTTCTTTAAAGGTACACCAAAAGGTTAGAAAATGAAAGAACACATTCATCACAATAAGAGGTACCCTCTAGTCTTAAGAAGAACAAGGCACATGCACAAAACATAATGAAGAAGCAAGCCATTCAATACAAAATTCTAACATAGACAGTGCTACTTAAGCTAGATGCAGAGGGAAAACCCACCATAGAGCCTAAGTTAATTTTCTAGACATGCACGAAGAAGTTGATGACTAGGAAAATCATAAATTACCTCATTAAATAGAAGTATTTTCCAGTCAAAGTTACCACATGGGAAGATGAAGATTTTATGCAGAAGCATCCATAATTATTTGCATCGAGGACAATGCTTGTGTGAAGAGGAAGGCATGCTATGCACTTAATCTTATAGCATGCATAGGGTTATGAGTAGTTGGCTTATGGCTACCTTGACTCTTAATTAAGTTATATGATCAGTGTTATAGTCTTATTTAGATAATTAGGTCATCCTAGGTGTTATATTTAGGTATCTAAGTCATCCTAGGTGGCATCCATGGAATAATTAGGTATATATAGGAGCTAGTGGTTAGTTTACTATGATCACATTGTGTATTGTGTTCTCAATAGAGATATTTGGAGGTTCCCCCCCTCAAAGTGGCTTATTATTCTCAAACATTATCAAGAATTTGTAGCATATTTCCTATTATATTCTTCTCTTGTGCAAGTAATTTCATTACATCAGAATACTCCAAAATCAACAGATAATGAATATAATGTGAACCATTCTCAAAGAATCAAACATTATTGACTAAAATATGGTTGGGTTTCATAGGCCAACACCTTCAGATTCCAAGATTGCCCAAATCTTGACAACAAACAAGCATATAATCCAAGTCTAAAAGACTCTTCCAACTTCAAACAAAATACACCATCTAAAAGGTTTTCCTCTTACCTGCAATGTGAGTTCAAAGAATGAAAAATCCAACCAAAAATTCAATAGAGTTTGAAATTTATCAAGATCAACAAAAAAACAAAATGAATGTATATCCTTTTAAAGGAGTGGTCTACCTATGTATATAAAATGAATGTGTATCTTTGTTGTTATAATCAAAATGAAATAACTATGTATATGCATACAATTTTGCCCTTGAATAGTTACATGGATACCATGGATGTCCAATATAATAGGAATACAAATTATAGTCACTAGAATATCTACATAAAATACCTATCAAGTAAATCTAGTAGTTTTCAAGTAAACCTATTAAAATTGTAAGAACAATAGGCCTCACTTGTTCAAGTTTTAGCAATGATTTTATTTCATTTTTTATTATTTCTAAAGAAGGTGTATTTTTATGCATGGCTATACTTGTATATACTTCCTTTGGATCCAACTTATAATGTATATAAAAGTTACTCCAAAACTTATAATGGATAAAGAAATTTTGATTTTTTTTCAAAAGATTAATATAGGATTTTAGAGGATGATTATTGTTTAACATAATAAGTCCCAATTTCCTTAGGTTTTCAATAACATTCATGTATATAATAAATTTAATGTTATCATAACATAATATTCTAATAGGTCTTAGAAAGAAAATTTCTATCAACACCCATTGCAATCCCATGCAAACCAACATAGCCTTAAATGAGATCAAAGCCGTACCTTCCACCTTTATTTTCTACATAATTTTTTTTTAGCTTAGGTAAAGTAGTATCTTCCATAGAACTATAAATAGCTCCATTCATCAATAACTCCTCTTCTAGTTGTAACAAGAATTTTTGCAATCTACAAGATCTCTAGAAATATAAATTAGGAAGTCAACAATCATTGTTGCAAGTATATTATGACTATTAAACTCACTAAGCATGAAAATTTCAAAGAAAAATCTTCCAATTTTATATGACTTACCACATAATGTTGGCTATACACGTCAAGATTTAGTTGAGAACATTACACACAAAGATTATACATCCAAATTAAACATCCAAAAACTAATCAAAGATGTTATAAAGGTTTAATATTTTTTGGGGCCTCTACGATTTTATGTTTTTTATATATCATAAAACCATAAAAAATAATCTAAAATAATAACAATATTGAAGTCTACACTAAAAAATGAATAACTTTTTCTGCATGTTTAATTCTTCACTTCCCGTTCCTCACATGTGTTGGGACTCATATAATTTTCCATGCCCCAAACTTATATTATCTTGCCCCAAATCTATCAAAATTCCCACTTTGTGCCTTTGTTGTTGAACCCATTATTTATATTCGATTTGATACTATTTTGAATGGGTTCCTTCCTAAAAATTCTAAGTGTTTTCCTTTTGAAATGCAAGGAAGAATCCCACAAAAGGCTAAGTCCAAAGTTTCCTGGCTTTTCCCTTGTATTTTATTCTTTTTTCAAAGCTTCAACGTTTCAAGGTTCTCTCTTTCGTCGTGCCATTTCTATCAGCTCCAAAAACTTTGCCTCGATAATTCATAAATTGCCTAAGTCTTTCGGGCATTGGAGGTCAGGGTGGTGGTCTTCAGTATTCTTCCAAGAAGGTAGAAAGGTGAGAGCCTGATCGTTGAAGTCTGATGAAGCTCAAAATTTTCTAATCCTTTCGGGCTCGGTGATCGGGGGTTTCTCTTCCTCTTTCCTTTTTGAAGGCGGAAGGATGAAGGTTTGAGGCTCGATCCTTGATCATTACTCTAAGCTACAAAGTGTTTAGATGGTGGACTCTAAAGAGTTTCTTGTTCACTTGTAGGTTTCAAGCATTAGCAGTGGGGTTCATTTCCTGATCTTGACGATCTTCAAATTCTTCTAAGTATTTCAGGATCGGGGAGTCGGGCAGTTCCTTTTCCTCACTTCCAAATGCATGATGTATGGTGAAAGCCCAATCTTCAAAATCTGATGGATTCCCTTTGTTCCTTTTGGACTTTAGAGATCAGGGTTTCCTTCTTCACTCTTTCAGAGGCTGATTGCCTAGTGGAATCTTGATTGCTCAGGGGCTGACTATTTTGCCTTCTCTGCTCCTTCCATCATCCAAAAATGCCCCAACAACTTCCAGGATCACCATTAATGCGAAATGGGTAGTTGAAATTAATGTTTTTATTGTAGTTGGTGGGGTTGTTCGGGGTTTCCCCACTCATTTCGTCCTCATATCCGAGTTGTGAAGGCTATAAAAGGAAGATTAAAACTCATCTAAAGGGTTGGTCATTTTGGGTAGCATTTCTCTCTACAGGTGTTGGGCATCTAAGGTAGTTAGGGCTTCATCTATTGTTCAGTTTTAGTTCTTCAGGAACCATCTATTAGAAGTGTATGTGAAATATATTGTAATCTTGATATCAATCATTGTTTTTCTCCACTGCTATAAGTGTTCTTTTAGGAAGCCTCTATTGTAGTTAGGGTTTTCTCTTGCCACATTTAGTGGTATGATTGTAAAATCTAATTTGAATGAATGTGACAGTTCTTAATCCATTTTCAAGCTTTATAAATAGTCATTTCAATATTACATATGGAATAATGTTGTATGGTGTTGGATTACTAAGTATTCTCATGGTTTGATATTGATTTTTATGCATCTGAATAACCAGATAGGTATTCATACACCCTTTTGAGTGTTTTCATTTGATAAACTTGAAACTCTATAGCCCATTGGATAGGCATCGATCTAAGAGGCCTGTGATCACCCACAATCTATTGAAAAATCAAAACAATATATCAACATTTAAATACAGTTACAGTTCCATAAATATCCTCTTTCTGTAGGGTTTCTCTCATTAGCTTAAACAAAGGTTTTAGCGTAGCAAGTTTGTCTTAATCTAGTGACTGTATTTAGGGATTAAGATAGCAGTTTGGGTATTGTTGCAATGATATGATCCTGAAAACATTTTCCATTATTGTTAATCCTTGTTAAGTGATACCTCTAGGAATACCCTCCTTAGCTTAGCTGAGCCAGAAGCAAAGGGGAAATTACCTATTCCCAACCATTGGACCTTAGTCATCCTTATCCTATTGATGAACCTCTTTTCTATCTCCTTGATGACAACCCTAGCTTCAAAGATTGAAGAATGTTCTAAGGATTAGGATAAGCTATTTTGGAACACAACAACATGTAGACTTAAAAAAAATAAATTGTAAATTGAGAACTATATCTTCCATTGCTAGCTAATAATAACTCTAATCCCATTCAATTCAAAGATTTATGCTCATCATCTCTCATTTAGAGCACATGAACTTGCTCACTTAGATTCCATGAGTACATGGTCAATAAAAATGTGGGTATTTCTAATTAATTACCCTATATGTTTATCTTTTAGTTCTAGTACATTGTAATGCTTTTGATCTATAGGTATGTCATGCATTGGGATTAACTTCCTTGATCTCTTTTTCCATCTATTCTTTGACTCTATCTTGACAACACAGTCTTTATTTATTCCAATTTTAGGCTAAAATATTGGTGATGAATTTGGTGTTCTTATTTCTAATAAGCTCTTGGGTTGGGGTTCAACAATGTGAAATTCCTACAAACAATAGGAGGGTAACCTAGCATATCACAATATAATTAAAATTAATGGATTGACCATGATTCACACATTAAATAACAAAAGTGGAGAAGGTGTACAAATAATTGATCTTCTACATCACACTTTGGTGGCCATGGTTTGGCTTCATGAATGATACTTTGGGTCATCTCTTACATAGAAATATTACTAAAAGTTGATCTATTATGAAAAACACACAAACCTTGTTGCAAACCATAGATTAAAGGAAAAGCTTGACCTCACCTTACATCTATCCTTTAAATTTGGTGTAATCAATCCACACGTTTGCTTTTGAAGTCAAGAACTCGGTGTTTGTTTTGATTAAGATAAGTTATTTTTGAAGGGACCATAAACTTGGGTTAGTTTTGAAAGGACCAAAAGCCTTTACAACAATGAAAGTACGACATAATTTCAATGAACAAAACTACATCCCAGTTGCAAACGTTAAAACATCAACAACTCTAACCAAAACAATATGCATCAAAGATCTAATAAAAAATCCCCAAAAAGAGCCATTAACAAATAGGGTCCAAGATTTAAAAATATATTGCAATACAATCTAGACAAAATTTAAGAAACTAATGCAAGTCCAACAACACACCAACAAGAAACTACCAATAGAGGGCTATTCATGGTGGTTTGAATCCAAAGAGCTCCAATGATCTTTGAAAACCAACCATAGATCTTCCTTTAGTAACATTGTTGCTAGAATCACTGCTTATGTTTTTACAAGAAGGTAGATAGCTATGGTCCTCATGGAGCAAAGAGTTGGGAGTAGAAACCCCCCTTAAAGGGGATGAAATCTCTAGGTTTCTTTTCTTTTTGATTGGTATGGCATAGACAACTTTATCCTGGGCATTAGATCCCTCTCTGATTTCAGTAAGGCATTCCACCACATTTTCCTTCTCAACTAGTATGTGAGCCTCATTGTTCAAAGTTTAACCCAAAGATTGAATTACAGAGGAATCATTCCTTCTCCAAATTTCAAATGCTTCTCCTCTTTTCCCTTGTAGGTAGCAAAAGAGTGACTCACTATATGACACAACTAATAGATGACACATGATTCCTCAAAAACAATCTTTTGAGTCCAAATCACAAATTTAGAAGACAACACAATCGAAGATGGAAGAGGTTTGTCCACATCTGCATATACACAAATTTTGGCATACAATAGTCTATATCTAGACTTAGTAACCTTATCCACAACTTAAAGTTGACCAAAAGATCTAGCGATACCATCCAAGACTTTAGTCTCCCAATATTCTAAAGGTAAACTTGGGAACCTAACCCACACTAGGATCCAATAAGTGAAATTCATCTTTGGGTTAGAACCTGACTTCCATTTACTAAGGGAAAGCCCCAACCCACCCAAGGACCAATGCCCCCCAAATAGTTTGGAGGTAGTCCTCTTGAAGTGAGAAGGAAAATAAAAAACACCACTTACCATGGTTAAGACTGCAACATGACCTCTCGTACTCCATTTTCTTAACACCCATCACCTGACCATGTCTATGTTTGGTCTAGAGCCAACGAATCTCCCAACTAGAGATTTATCAAGCCTATTAGGTCCTCTATCAACAACATAATCATACACCATAAGGTGCCCATCTTTTTCCACCACTAACAGTTCCAAAGAGGGAGACACAATAGGGGAATCACCTCTAAGAATGTTAGACAAAGAGTTTCTACCATCCACACTATAGAAAGGAAACACACTAATAGTCTCCTCCACAAAAGAGGAGGCCCTAATAGCACCAACATAGCTTGCCAAATAGGAGAAGAAGAGGGATTACCACACTCCATGCAACAAGAAACAAAAGAACCATTCTTCATTCCATTACACACTCTAGAGGATACCTAAAACATCTTAGCTCTAGAGAAGGAAGGCAAAGCACCGATCGTTAGAGAAAGAGAAGGCTTGGCCTCTAAACCAACAAAAAAATCAACAGGGGAAGAGGCTTTCATAGAAAGAAGAAACCCCTTTTTAGGCCTTGACCAAATGAACCACTACCACCTAACACATTCCCTAGGGAAACTAGAGAAGTGATGCCCTTCTAATGTAGGAGTATCCCAGGTTGAAAGGTAATCTTGCATCAACCAAAAATATTTTATTTCTTTTATTTCTTTTCTTGCATTTCAACTAGTTCATTCTCAACTGATTGCACTGAATTTTACCGCATGATCATTTCACAGGTCATGTCATATGATTAGGATTGTACAATGGCTCATCTACATCATACCCATATTTTAGGAGATTTGTAATTGTCTACAGAAAATTATCGCTGTCAGAAGCTTATCAGGACTCATTATTCAAAGTAGTCAGCACTCAGATTAGCATATGGAGTTTGCAGAACCTTCCCATGACTTGCGACACCTAATGGAACATCTAACAAGGTATTATAGGACTAGAGGACCTTTAACTAGAACTGCAACACAATTTATCAACATTAGAGGTTTCACCATTGGAATTAGGCCGACCTACATGTTTCGTGAAGCATTTGGATTTGGAACCTCTTACGGTTGACATGGATCACTCCAAGAGCTTGGAAAGAATATATAAACATCTCCTAGATTCATTTGGAAGTAGTTAAGATAGAGAGGATAGTCCCAAGTTTGTAGCTCTAGACTTAGTAAGGAAAACATGCCCAATTGTCATATCTTTTGCATATCTGATTATAAGAGATTGTAATTCCCATGTGATAGGCCTATGAGCCCTATTGTAATGATTTGTGAAGTTGAATCAATTGAATTTACAATTATTATTTAATTCATTGTGTTTATTCTACTATGTTTACTCTAAGGTTGTACAATTGGATAGTCATATTCCTAGACCCTCCATCCGTGACTGCACCAAGTGGTATCAGAGCAAAGTTTTTGAGTCCTTTGGGAGAGAGGGCATTCTAACAAATCTTAAGGTGAACAAATCACTGACTTGAGGTGGCCTATAAGTGTTTATCAACATAGCGCCGATTGTGAGGAAGTTACAACCTTGTAGTTAGATCGTCAAATTGAGGCAGTTGCACTAGATTCGAGGAAGAGATTCCACCAAGGAGGATGCCTAGTATGGCTAATGTTTCTATAAGAATATAAGAAATGTTAGAAATGATGAGAACAATGAAAGTTCATTTGGATGTTGCAGGAGAAGATAGGAAGATAAACATAAACCCTAGACATGAGGATGAGAGTGATGATGATGAAAAAGGAATTCAAGTTGCAGATCAAATTGAGGAAACTCTAGAAGAAGAAGAGTTAGATCAGTTAAATATGTTGAAATCTATTTATAAGATTAGTAAGAGACCTCAAATTGAGATTTCAAACTATGCGGGTAATTTGAACCCTAAGGAGATGATTGATTGGATAAATGACATGGAAGAATACTTTGAGTATGAAGAAATTGAAGATACGAAAAGAGTGGGATTTGCAAAAAACTAAGTTGAAAGGACATGCTGCTATTTGGTGGAAAGAAATTCAATTGGATAGAAATAGGAGAGGAAAAGAAAGAATCACAAAGTGGGATAGAATGGTGACAAAATTGAAGAATCAATTCATACCTACTGATTATGAATTAGAATTGCTGAAGAGAATGCAAAACCTAAGGCAAAAGGAGAAAATGGTAAAGGAGTATACTGAATAATTTCATAGATGATTATTAGGACTAGACATAGTGAAGCAAGTAAGGAGAAAGTGGCACAATACATCAATGCACTAAGAACAAACATTCAAGAAGAACTAAGCTTGGTAAGGATGACAACAATGGAAGAGGCATATCAGTTTATGTTGAAGGTCGAAGAAAAGTTGAACAAGAGATTTGAACATAGATAGAAAGGTAGAGGAGGAAGATTCCAGAGAGGTAGAACACAATGCGGTGAAGGAAGATAATATGCAGAGAAAAATAAGGAGATTAATCCATACTGCAAAGAAGAAAGAGACAACAATTCATATCACCAAGGGAGAGCTGACAAGAGTTTCTACCTCAATAGCAGAGGAAGTCATAATTCTTACCACAATGAAGGATACCAAAGGGATGAAAGAGGATTTGATAGAAGATCATTCAAAGGAACCTGTTTCAAGGGTGGAGGTGAAGGACATTGACCATTTGAATGTCATTAAGGAAGTACTAACAAAAGGAAAGAGAACAATGCAAGGACAACATATGTGAAGGAAGAATCGGTTAGATCACCAAGTTCAATAGGGAAACTAGAAAAAGGTAAATCATTGGTTATGGGGAGAGCTTTATTGTAAGTAGAAACAACTAAGGAGCCACCACAAAGGAAGAGTTTGTTCATGATAAGATGCAAATCATAAGGTAAGTGTTGCAAAGTTGTCATTGATAGTGGTAGTACCGATAATTTTATTTCAAAAGAGATGGTAAAGAAGCTAAATCTAAAGAGGTTGGAACATCTGAAGCCCTACACGATAACATGGATTCAAGATGACACAAGATACTAGTGAGTGAACAATGTTTGATGAAATTCCATATAGGCTCTTATAATGATGAAGTATCAATTGTGTGATAGTATGTTGATGCATGTTGTGATTGTTAGAAAAGATTTAAGAGCAAAATATTCACATGTTTATAATCAACTTTGTGAAGGAAATTGGTGCATAATAGTGATCAAATTTGAGAAGGAAGATAGTAATTATATTTGGATCAGATTTGGGTAAAGATTCATAACAGCCATTGAAGAATTAATAGGTTAAAGCCTATCTCTTATTGAGTTGGTGCTTAATTGTGGGGACTGTGTCTCTAGTAGGTTGGTGCCTATAAAATTCTATAAGTGGGCATTGATGTCTCCTGTGGGTTGATGCTCACAAAAGAAGATTTGTAAGTGAAGTAGGTTGGTGCCTATAGATGAAGATCAATATATAGAAGCAATATTTTTTCAGGGTTTTCTCCCACAAGGGTTTCCACATAAATCATGTGTTCTCTCTATGTTCATAATTTCCAGATCTGACATGTGTGACATATTGTGAGTGGTTAAAGTTTTAAAAGTGAAAGTTTTAATATATATTGATTCACCCCCCTCTCGGTATAACCGTGTGCTCATCAATTGGTATCAGAGAGAGTCCTTCACAAATAGCCTAACAACTAGAAGGTAGATCTTGGAAGCACACATGGCCAGTTACAAAGGATATGGGTTTTCCTCACATAGGGCACCACTATTTGATGGGACAAACTATGCCTTTTGAAGCATAAAGATGGAAACTTATTTAAGTGCTCAAGGGTTTGATATTTGGCAATCCATTGTGAATGGTTATATGGCTCCAGCAACTCAACCTACAGATCAAGATGGAAAGAGGGCAAGTGAGAACAATGCCAAAGTGAAAAATGTTATTTTATGTGGATTGATTGAATTAGAGTTTGTAAAGGTAATGTGCTACAAATTCGCCAAAGAGATGTGGGATAAACTAAAGAATATTTATGAAGGAGATGACAAAGTTAAGAAGGCTAAGATCCAAACCCATAGAAGACAATTTGAGAGCTTAAAGATGAGAGATGATGAAAATATTATAGCCTACCTCCTCTATGTGGATTAAATTGTCAATACCATTAGAGGACTTGGTGAAGAGATGGAAGAATCCATGATAGTACAAAAGGTACTAATATCTCTTCCTATGATATTTGATGCAAAGGTTTCAGCGATTGAAGAAATCAAATACTTGGACAAGTTAACAAAGGATGAGTTGCATGGGATCCTCATTGCCTATGAAATGAGAATAGTAGATCAACCATAAAAAAGGGAGGTAGCATTCAAAGCTTCAAGGAAAGGAAATAATAAGGATCCTGAACCAAGTGAGACAGATGAAGAGGAATCCCATTTCATGAGGAAGCTAAAGAAAGGATTAGGTAAGTATCAAGGTAAGTTACCTTTCAAATGTTTTAATTATGGTAGAATACGTCATTTTTCTTCTAAGTGTCTGCAGGGTAAGGATGAGAATAACAAAGATGAATAAGACTACGACATGAAAAAATGAAGTGGATATCAACAACATAAGAAGAGCTACAAGCAAGATCAATTTGAGAGAAAGAAGAACTTTCGAAGATACAAGAAGAGTCTCTACTCTATAGAGTATGATAGTTCTTCGGAGGAAAGCAATGATGATTATTTCAATGATAGAGAAGAAATAATTTTCATGGTGATTGGAACAAAGAATAATATAGATAACCAAAAGGAAGATAAAAGAGATTCCAAATACAAGAAGAACAAGGATGATGAAGAAGTGGATCTTGAGGAAGAACTCCACTTTGCATATGATGAAATTGAAAAGCTCCATAGAAGAAACTCAAGACTAAAATCCATAGTTCAAGAGGAAAGTGAATCCAAAGCCAAAGTATCTCAAGCTCTTGAAGAAGCAGAAAGAATGATCATGGATCTAAAAGTTTAATGCGAAGAAGAAAAGAGGATTGAAGAAGAAGTAAGAATCCATTTGAAAGTGTTGGCAATATGTGTTGTCATTGATGTCAACTCAATATGTGTCAACTTGAGGTCAAGCTTGTATAGATTTTTTGTATAGAAGTTGAAGAGGATGAGAAATTGTTAGAGATGGGTTAATTTAACTGATAAAAAATGGAAGATTTAAGAGAGATGGTTTGACACAGTTGGAGACTTGGGGTCAACATGTTTAAGGCAGGTTAGTCTAGAAGACCTAGCAGATGGAGAGAAACTATCTAAGTATGAGGAAGAATGGTGATCAGTATGATATCTAAGTGTGATGTGGATGTGAGTACACTTGTTTCAATATGTTTCCAGTATCCCTACATTGGTATCTCACCAGTATGGTGTACTGCACTTAGAGATAGGTTGCTGAAATTTTGCTAAGGCATTCACAGTGTATACTCTAAGACAGAATCATGGTGTTTTGGTCTGCATCCTTCTGGAAAGTAATATTTAGTATTGCAGTTTAGAAGACACATTTGTCAAGATGTGAAGGTGTTATATCCAAGATTTCAAGCCATTAATCCTTCTGTAGTAAAAGTTATAAGTGACGGAGTTCTCACCTGCACTTGGCAGAATAAAGTAATGATGAAGGCTTGTTGGAATGCTCTATATTCCTCTAGAGTGATAGATATGGTTGTATGGATCTAGGGACATGCTCAGAGTGGTTTATGGGTGCATCCATATGTGTTTAAGATGTTTTGGTTAATCACAATGCAATATCCTAAGTGGTGATGGGTCACAGTCAATAAGGGATGCTCTATTTTTAGTAATTCAATATGTTTCTCTTCTTGCAATGATCAGATACTTCAGGAGAAGGTTGTAAGGGTATAGTTGAAAAAGTATATTACTCACAATTCAGTCTGCATGATGTTTTTGGTCTCTCCCCGGTGGTGTGAAGATAAATAGTGGGCAGTGTTGATGTTGTTTGGGCTAATAGTCTAGTTCCCTTCAGTTGTAGTTGATCCTAATTAATTAATTTTGCTTTGGAGAATGTGTTGTGATGTATTTGACCTTGCTGTACTATGTATAGTGGTTTATGGGTGCATCCATATGTGTTTCAGATGTTTTGGTTAATCACAATGCAATATCCTAAGTGGTGATGGGTCACAGTGAGTAAGGGATGCTCTATTTTTAGTAGTTCAATATGTTTCTCTTCTTGTGGAAACATATAATGATTAGATACTTTAGGAGAAGGTTGTAAGGGTATAGTTGAAAAAGTATATTACTCACAATTCAGTCTCCATGATGTTTTGGTCTCTCCCCAATGGTGTGAAGATAAACAGTGGACAATGTTGATGTTGTTTGGGCCAACAGTCTAGTTCCCTTCAGTTGCGGTTGATCCTAATTAATTAATTTTGCTTTAGAGAATATGTTGTGATGTATTTGACCCGCTACAAGCAAGATCAATTTGAGAGAAAGAAGAACTTCTGGAGATACAAGAAGAGTCTCTACTCTACAGAGTATGATAGTTCTTCGGAGGAAAGCAATGATGAATATTTCAATGATAGAGAAGAAATGATTTTCATGGTGATTGGAACAAAGAATAATATAGATAACCAAAAGGAAGATAAAAGAGATTCCAAATACAAGAAGAACGAGGATGATGAAGAAGTGGATCTTGAGGAAGAACTCCACTTTGCATATGATGAAATTGAAAAGCTCCATAGAAGAAACTCAAGACTAAAATCCATAGTTCAAGAGGAAAGTGAATCCAAAGCCAAAGTATCTCAAGCTCTTGAAGAAGTAGAAAGAATGATCATGGATCTAAAAGTTTAATGCGAAGAAGAAAAGAGGATTGAAGAAGAAGTAAGAATCCATTTGAAAGTGTTGGCAATATGTGTTATCATTGATGTCAACTCAATATGTGTCAACTTGAGGTCAAGCTTGTATAGATTTTTTTTATAGAAGTTGAAGAGGATGAGAAATGGTTAGAGATGGGTTAATTTAACTGATAGACAATGGAAGATTTGAGAGAGATGGTTTGACACAGTTGGAGACTTGGGGTCAACATGTTTAAGGCAGGTCAGTCTGGAAGACCTAGTAGATGGAGAGAAACTGTCTAAGTATGAGGAAGAATGTTGATCAGTATGATATCTAAGTGTGATGTGGATGTGAGTACACTTGTTTCAATATGTTTCTAGTATCCCTACATTGGTAGGTTGCTGAAAGTTTGCTAAGGCATTCACAGTGTATACTCTAAGATAGAATCATGGTGTTTTGGTCCGCACCCTTCTAGAAAGTAATATTTAGTATTACGGTTTAGAAGACACATTTGTTGAGATGTGAAGGTGTTATATCCAAGATTTCAAGCCATTAATCCTTCTGCAGTGAAAGTTATAAGTGACGGAGTTCTGACCTGCACTTGGCAGAATAAAGTAATGATGAAGGCTTGTTGGAATGCTCTGCATTCCTCTAGAGTGATAGATATGGTTGTACGGATCTGGGGACATGCTCAGAGTGGTTTATGGGTGCATTCATATGTGTTTCAGATGTTTCAGTTAATCACAATGCAATATCCTAAGTGGTGATGGGTCACAGTCAGTAAGGGATGCTCTATTTTTAGTAGTTCAATATGTTTCTCTTCTTGCGTCAACATATAATGATCAAATACTTCAGAAGAAGGTTGTAAGGGTATAGTTGAAAAAGTATATTACTCACAATTCAGTCTGCATGATGTTTTTGGTCTCTCCCTGGTGGAGTGAAGATAAACAGTGGGCAATGTTGATGTTTGGGCCAATAGTCTTGTTCCCTTCAGTTGCAGTTGATCCTGATTAATTAATTTTACTTTGGAGAATGTGTTGTGATGTAGTTGACCCTGCTATACTATGTATAGTAGTTTATGGGTGCATCCATATATGTTTAAGATGTTTTGGTTAATCATAATGCAATATCCGAAGTGGTGATGGCTCATAAGGGATGCTCTGTTTTTAGTAGTTTAATATGTTTCTCTTCTTGCGGCAACATATAATGATTAGATACTTCAGGAGAAGGTTGTAAGGGTATAGTTGAAAAAGTATATTACTCACAATTAGGTCTGCATGATGTTTTTGGTCTCTCCCCGATGGTGTGAAGATAAACAGTGGGCAGTGTTGATGTTGTTTGGGCCAACAGTCTAGTTCCCTTTAGTTGCGATTGATCCTGATTAATTAATTTTTCTTTGGAGAATGTGTTGTGATGTATTTGACCCGCTACAAGTAAGATCAATTTGAGAGAAAGAAGAACTTCTGGAGATATAAGAAGAGTCTCTACTCTACAGAGTATGATAGTTCTTCGGAGGAAAGCAATGATGAATATTTCAATGATAGAGAAGAAATAATTTTCATGGTGATTGGAACAAAGAATAATATAGATAACCAAAAGGAAGATAAAAGAGATTCCAAATATAAGAAGAACGAGGATGATGAAGAAGTGGATCTTGAGGAAGAACTCCACTTCGCATATGATGAAATTGAAAAGCTACATAGAAGAAACTCAAGACTAAAATCCATAGTTCAAGAGGAAATTGAATCCAAATCCAAAGTATCTCAAGCTCTTGAAGAAGCAAAAAGAATGATCATGGATCTAAAAGTTTAATGCAAAGAAGAAAAGAGGATTGAAGAAGAAGTAAGAATCCATTTGAAAGTGTTGGCAATATGTGTTGTCATTGATGTCAACTCAATATGTGTCAACTTGAGCTCAAGCTTGTATAGATTTTTTGTATAGAAGTTGAAGAGGATGAGAAATGGTTAGAGATGGGTTAATTTAACTAATAGACAATGACAGATTTGAGAGAGATGGTTTGACACAGTTGGAGACTTGGGGTCAACATGTTTAAGGTAGGTCAGTCTGGAAGACCTAGTAGATGGAGAGAAACTGTCTAAGTATGAGGAAGAATGGTGATCAGTATGATATCTAAGTGTGATGTGGATGTGAGTACAATTGTTTCAATATGTTTCTAGTATCCCTACATTGGTATCTCACCAATATGGTGTACTGCACTTAGAGATAGGTTGCTAAAATTTTGCTAAGGCATTCACAATGTATACACTAAGACAGAATCATGGTGTTTTGGTCCGCATCCTTCTGGAAAGTAATATTTAGTATTGCAGTTTAGAAGACACATTTGTTGAGATGTGAAAGTGTTATATCCAAGATTTCAAGCCATTAATCCTTCTGCAGTAAAAGTTATAAGTGACAGAGTTCTGACCTGCACTTGGTAGAATAAAGTAATGATGAAGGCTTGTTGGAATGCTCTTCATTCCTCTAGAGTGATAGATATGGTTGTACGGATCTGGGGACATGCTCAGAGTGGTTTATGGGTGCATCCATATGTGTTTAAGATGTTTTGGTTAATCACAATGCAATATCCTAAGTGGTGATGGGTCACAGTCAGTAAGGGATGCTCTATTTTTAGTAGTTCAATATGTTTATCTTCTTGCGGCAACATATAATGATCAGATACTTCAGGAGAAGGTTGTAAGGTATAGTTGAAAAAAGTATATTACTCACAATTCAGTCTGCATGATGTTTTTGGTCTCTCCCCGGTGTGAAAATAAACAGTGGGCAGTGTTGATGTTGTTTGGGCCAACAGTCTAGTTCCCTTCAGTTGTTGTTGATCTTGATTAATTAATTTTGCTTTGGAGAATGTGTTGTGATGTATTTGACCTTGATGTACTATGTATAGTGATCCACAACTCATTTTCTCTTCATAATGCATTTATTCTGAGCCAACCTATACAGTATCACATGTTTCATCTAAAGGTCATCTTGGTGTCGACCTGATTGAAGTTTTGAGTTGTTGTGGAGGGTATTTATAAAAGAATAAAATCTTTTTTGAAAGAGTAGAAGAGAGATCGATGAGTGTGTTAAGCATGAAGTGTGCAAAGTTAGAGTGATGGAGTAATTGTGCGAAGTAAGGGACTGCAATATCAACATATGTCAGATGCCTTCTTTACATCAATTCATGTTTCTATTGTAATTTTCATGTATGTTGCTATCAAACAACGAGTCTCTTCAGTAGGTCCTTGTATCTTGTCCTAAGGTTGTAGCCTTACTTCATAAGTCCAAGTAGGGAGTAGTAGCTTCCTTGGGTTGTAGCCTTAAAACAAAGTTGTAATTTTTATAGCAGTGAAATTCATATATTGTGATTTAATTCTCACTGTGGTTTTTCCCTCATTGGGTTTTCCACGTAAAAATCTTGGTGTCTTTGTGTGGTGCATGATCTATCTTCTGTTCTTCTTTTGGTTAAAATGATTTGATGTTTAAGTTGTAAATGGAATAGATTTAAATTTAAGAATAGACTGATTCACCCCCTCTCAGTCTCCAGATGTGTTCAACAAAAAGAAAAGGAAGAAAATTGTGAAAAGCTGGAATTTGAGATTGTCTCTTTGAGGAAGGAGTTAGAGAAAACCGTGGCTCAACTAAATAGGGAGTTGAAAAATGTAAGGAGTTCAAAAATATTGGATGAAATTATAAACTCTCAAAAACCTACATGTGACAAGAGTGGTATTGGATTCAAAAAAGGGAAACGTTCTAAAATATATCAACTTCCCAAGGAATCAAAGGAAGAAAATCAAAAGACCTACTCAAAAGATGTCCAAAGCTCCATCAAAAGTGAAACCAACAAAACGATGGAGAATAGATGAAAAAGCATGTATGACACATTCAAAAAATCTCTCCCACCAAGGCATGCATACACAAACAAATTCTATCACTCTTTCCTTGGCTATTGTTTCTTTTGAAATCAATTTGGACATAAAACAATAGATTGTAGATTGCATTCTAGGAATAGCTTTAGGCATAAAGCACTAAATTATAGAGCCTATGCTAGCACTAACCCTATAGGGAACAAGATTAGAAGATATGAAATGATGAACAAGAACTTTGATTCATTTACTTTGCTCATGGATCACAATATAATATGCTTAAAGTGCAATAACTTTTGACATCTGACAAAGTTTTGTAGAAGCAACTTTGTAGAACCTCCTAAGCAAAACAAGGAGGAAGAGTAGAATATTAAGGAGAAAGAAGAAAGTTCAAAAGTGTAGAAGAAGAAAGAAAAGTCCATGATAGTTCAAACAACCGTACATGCCCAAAATGAAGGTGATCAATGGTATATAGATAGTGGTTGTTCGAAACATATGATAGGTGACAAAAGAAAACTCATCACTTTGAAAAGAATGGATGGTGGAATGGTAAAGTTTAGGTATAATGCTTCCACAAGGATAGCTGGGAAAGGCACCATCAATCTAGACAATGGTAGGACAAGAGAAAAAAATGTATTATATGTTGAAGAATTAAATCACAATCTCCTAAGTGTGAGTCAAACGTGTGACCAAGGGAACACCCTCACATTTCATGCCAAAGGATGTGAAATTAGTTAGGAAGGAAAGAAAATTGTAGAAGCTAGTAGAACAGGCAACAACCTCTACATTCTTAGTGAAATCAAAGGTGAGAAGTGTTGTATGGGAAAGGAAGATGAAAGATGGCTATGACATAAGAGAATGAGGCATCTAAATTTTGACAACCTTGTCAAGATTAGTCAAAAGGAAGCAGTGAGAGCTATGTCGAAGATATCAAGGCCCTCAAACATTATTTGCAAACAATGTCTGCTCGGGAAGCAAACTAGAGTGAGTTTTAATTCAAAGGAGTATTCCATATCAAAACCTCTAGAGCTCATTCATACATACCTATGTGGACCCACTATAACAAGGAGCATGCAAGGAGAAAGGTATTTTATGTTATTAATTGATGAATTTTCTACAATGACTTGGGTTACTTTTTTGAAGGAAAAATCTAAAGCTCTGGTCAAGTTTAGGGAATTCAAAGCCTTAGTGGAGAATGAGACAAGTTTGAAAATCAAATATCTTAGATCAAATAGAGGAGGAGAATTATCAAATGAATTCGAAGATTTTTGTAAGAAGCATGGGATAAGAAGACAATACTAAGTTGCAAGAAATCCACAACAAAATGGAGTAGTCGAAAGGAAAAATAGAATCATTTAAGTGATGGCTAGATCCATGTTGAATGAGTCTAAGGTACTTGATACATTTTGGAAGGATGTAGTTCATATGGTATAAGACACTGTATGAGTTATGAAAAGGAACGCCTACATCGGTGAAATACTTTAAGGTGTTTGGAAGTTTGTGTTACATAAGAAGAGATGAAGAATATTTGGGAAAGTTTGATGCAAGGACATATGAAGGAATATTTTTGGGTTACTCTTCAAGAAGTAAAGCCTACAAGTGTTTTAACAAAAGATCGCACAAAATGATTGAGAGTGCAAAGGTGAAAATTGATGAGGAAAGAAGTTATCAAAATGAGCCACAAGAGGATAAATTTCATAATGAAGGAAGTTGCAAGGAATAAGTAGAGGAAAGCAAGGATGAGGTAGTTGAGCAGAGAAGCACCAAGACACCATCAAAAGCATCAACTAAGACACTGTTGACCTATTTTTCCCCTTCCTTGAGTCAAATAGCCCACCTTGAAAATATTGAAAATCTTGTTCAATTTCCTTAAGTACCTAGTATTCTTTAGTTTCTAGGGAGCTTTACTTGTAAAAATCCCCAAAATTCCCTAAGGAAGATCCCCTGAAAAAACCCAGAAATTTTAAGTCTTTTGCCTTAGTTTTTATGCCTTAGTTAGCAAATTGAAAGGTTCGCAAACTTGCCGATTCGCCGACCGACAGGTTTGCTAATTGGAGGGATCGCTGATTGAAGGGCCAAGCAGGAAGACTTGCAAAAATTTGTCTAAAGCAAAGAAGAAGGAAGAATGGCTTTATCCAAAAGTTGTGGAAAACTCAAACTTGTCTAATGGTTTAGTTTTTCCTAGGTTCATTGATAAGGTGAATTATCTATAGGGCGAGGAAAGGTCCAAGGCGAGAGGCTTCTTCAAAAAATGGCTAAGGCAAGCAAAGTTCATAAAAAGGGAAAATCACCATTAAGGGAAGGCTGTGAAAAAGGAGGACTCAAAATTTGACTAAGGCAAAATAAAGGGGAATGCTCTATCAACGAATCGGCCAAGGTTCAAACTCTTGAAAAGTTTGAAGTTTCTTAAAATTGCTGATAGGGTGATTCATCAGTGAAAATGGAAGAGCAAGCTTGGTTTGAAGAATTGAAACTTTGCTGACAAAGGGAGAAGCCAAGCCAAGTTGAAAAAGGTGGATTTTTACTGATAAAGGGAAAAAAGGGAATAAACAAAGATAGTTCGCAAAAGTTATGTTTTGCCGATAAGGTGAAACGACTAAGTAAGAGATAGTTCACAAAAATTGAGATTTGTTGACAAGGCAAAAAGAGACATGGAAAGAGAAAATAG
Organism: Cunninghamia lanceolata; assembly: GCA_027924645.1. Taxonomy (NCBI): domain Eukaryota; kingdom Viridiplantae; phylum Streptophyta; class Pinopsida; order Cupressales; family Cupressaceae; genus Cunninghamia; species Cunninghamia lanceolata. Next base: position 21,115,637 of record BSBN01000237.1, on the reverse strand, counting down.
AAAAAGAAAGGAAGCAAAAGGCCAAGTTTGTGAAAAGATAATTTTGCCAACCAAAGAGGCATACGAAAAAGACAAAGTAGGAGATAGTTCAGAAAAGTGAACTTTTGCCAACTAAAGGGACAAATAGAAGGCAAAAAATAGTTTGATTTGTAAAAGAGAGATTTTGCCGATAGGGAAAAATTCAGGGCAAAATTTAAAATAAAGTGAAATCAATGAAAATAGAGCTTGTAATATAAATGTAAGCTTTAAATATTTGAAATTAAATATTTAAAGTGTTGTAAAAGCTCTGCACAGGGTTTTGGTGGGAAAATATGTTTAAAAAATCCCCTTTAGCCATTAATGCAGATTAGATCTTCCTAGCTATTCTATTTCTATATATTTCACATTTATTGTTGCAGATGATAAATCAACTGCTTCCATTAAGGCAACCAATATCTCCCAGCTATTTTAAGATTATATATTTTCTACATTCATGTTCTACAGACAAACATTCTTTTGGTAGAAATATCTTCTGACACGCCCATGGGGTGAATTGATTGTGATGAATGACTTAGGTCAATGTAATGGAATGTTACATATACATGAAAGAAAGATGTAATGAGGGTTGGATATAGATACATATTTTGTGTTCAAACAGAACCCTCCTCTGCTGTAATCGTGCCTTTTTAATCAATACACACTGTGTTTTTCACCTTTTTCTTGTTGTTCCTAGTGGTACCTGTATGGTTTTAGGGTTTTGAGTCTAAGATATTGCAAGTGTTTATTCTTATAAGCCTTTAAACCTAGGTTTTTAGGTCTCATACGCTTTATCTTCTAATTTCATGTTGACCACTTGGAGTAGGTTCCCGGTTGTTTAAGTTCCAACTTGGAGCCTTTAAGATCATGAGATGACCAGCCCTAAGTCCTAGCTTTACCCTTTGTTTACCATAAATATCTTAAGTCTTAAGTCTTAAGTCTTCATAAGGTTAAACAATGCCATGTGGTTGCATTTTGCAGCGTCGCAGAGCCTTTCAGATGACATCATCATCCTTCTGCGGGGCCGCAACATGAGGACATAGGTCAAAGAATTTGGGCTTACAACCCCTTAATCAAAGATTCTAAATCAAGGAACTGTTTGCTACTAGGTGTCAAGGTAAGAAGTGGTCTACAGGAGAGTTCAGATCTAATGGTAGCGCAAGTGCACAGAGGAGTCCTGGCAGAGGTAAAGATTCACTGCACGGTAGCAATTGGAGACATGTGGCTTCCTCTTAAGAAAGGAATAAAGGTATACATAAACAGAGATACATGGAGACTTTAGCGCACCTACGCAGAGCAAGTTGATGGTGGGCCATTTCCTACTGCAATGTTGCGAAATGACACCACGTGTCCACATTGGACAAAAGGTAAAGTTGTCAGCAGAGGAAGTACATTTGATATGGCTCATTCTTATTGGCTGAAGACTTTTCAATGAGGAGGACCTAGATTTACAAATCTGGTAGGTGAATGGTGATCATAAATTTCATGAAGGAAAAATTGGATCAATGGACCAAGTTTAAACTTTTTATGGTAAACGTTGTAGGTGCCTTGTGACACAAATTTGAGTTAAGGATGAAGTTACATCCATTAATACCTCAAAACCTAGGCTATGAAGCTTCTTAAAGGGAAAAATTAGGGCTTTCTACATCATTTTCATAAGCACGAACAGAGTCCCAACGCACAACGAGATTTCAGACGAATGAGAGGAATTTTAGGCTTCTACAAGCATAAAACCAGTAAGTTTACTCTGTCTGACCAAGCTTAGTTGAATTCTAAGTTGATTGCTTGTTTGGAGGGTAGAATATTGTTGAAAAAGGAAACCCTAATTTGATAGAGATATTATGAAGAAATGAGTCAAACCAGTCAACCCTCCACGTCAAAATGAAGTTTGGATGAGGACCTCATGGTCTAATTCCCAGTGTCCGTCAGACGTCCTCTAAATGTGCATGGTCCCAGTGGGCCGAATGACAAAATTTTGGACCTTTTCTACAATTACAGAGATGCCAAATTACCTATGTCAGGTTGGGTTCTCTTCAAACACTGGTATGATAGAATTGACTTCAAGGTCCCAGTTTGTAACACTTGGTGGTTAGACCTAGCTAAGCTACTTTGCCCTAATGTGTTTCCCAATCCAGACCTAGTAAGGGCAATTGCGCAGAGATATGGCCCTCAAACAAGATCAATCCTAGCAGGGAATGACACCATGATAATTAAACTCACAAAGGAATATATCTTAAGTGTATTTAACTTGAACCTTGCAACCACAAAGAAAATTGACCTGAATGCCTTGAGGGAAAGATAGAAAGGTGTCAGATATGGATATAGAGCCTTCAACTTGCCCAAATACAGACCAAATGGGGTAGATGGAAAACTGATAAAGATATCCGACAGGGAGGAGGAGCCCTTTGAATGCTCCCAATTTATGCATTACTTTGTAAGAACTTATCATAGTCTCTTCTAGGTATTAGGGAGAGACGCTTTAGACAGAATGCTAGTTTCTTTAATGATGATGGTAGTGAACATTTAGGATCCATCCACAAAATAGCCATATGATTACACCTCATACATAGCAGATAAAATGCATAAGCACATGATTGGGGTCAAGAACAAATTGTATACTATGGATGCTCATGTAGACTTTACATGGTACTCATTAATGTGCCATATGATTATGTTTTCTATATTGGGCATGTGGCACATGGATTTACATGTTAAAGAGATTGATTTAGATGGGAACATGTTGCCTGTTCAGATGTGGACCTGCATTGCATTGATTCACATTATGTGATTTTTGAGGAGTACTTTGTGAGGAGAAAAATTGGGTTCTTAAGGTGAGTGGGGGAAAGGTTACATGTAGATGTGCTAGATTTTTTAAGACCTCTAGACAAGACCCCTGAATTAGGGATACACCACAACTGGGGTGACTGGTTTCTACATACCCACACCACTTGCATTAGAATTTATGGATGTGAGGTTGCTCCATATGTTTTGCCTAAATATGTGCCCAAGAGGATTGCCTTCTTGGAGATCATCAAACAATTGAATGAATCAGATAGAGAAAACTTGAGGAGACACAAGAAAGGCTCATTCTTTCCCACTTCCATCAAATTCAGTGATTTCATAACAGTTAACAAGGATGGTTTGGATCAGATTGATTCAATTTTGTAGGGTTATAGAATGAATGTAGAGAAACCCAGGGTATTTGACACTGAGGGCTTTATTGACAAAGTTAGGGTAAGTGTGAAAAGACCTTGTTACATTCATCAGGTCTTTTATGATGAGGACATAGTAAGAAATTGTTTTACTATGAATGATGTTCACAATTTAAGGGAAAAATGGGAAGCTGTCATGGTAGGAGAGAGGGTAAGAAGGAATTTGAATGCTGCTTACCTAGAGGCCTTTGTAGAGGTAAAAGATCCAATAATGAGAATTCAGATGATTCTTGACAATGTAGATGAGCTAATTAGTAGTGCTCCAGTAGGTGAGGAGAGGCCAACCTACTAGCCTAGCAACTCAAGAGGAGGATATGTTAGAAAAAGGGAATTACCTGATTTTCCCCTTGCCAAGAAAGCAAAAATAATTGATTTGGAAAGTGAACAAGAGATTGAAGTAGTAGACTTGGAGGAGGAAGCAAAAGAACAAGAACAAGAACAAGAACAAGAAGCTTCCCATCTAGTGAATTCACCTGATAGAATAAGACCTTATGTTTCCCTAGATAATAGACTGGCAAGGTCAATAACTGGTTAGCATGTAGACATATAAGATGTCAGAGTATTGGCTTGTGCACAATTGATGGAAGATGATGAATTTGTCAACACTCATGAATTCAGGAGTTATGTATTGAAAGTCAGAAGTGAAGAGTTCCAAAATAGGATAGAGGAGGCCAAGAGTGGGGCAGATCCATCACAGTATGAGGCCATCACCCAGAAACTATTAAATGAGGTAAATCAAGATATCAGTGGGATGACCCCAGAAGAAGGGAGGGCCTTGGTTGCCAAAAGCAATGCGCTGCTTCTCCCACATTGGACCTTGTCAGATGCCATTGCATTTGACACAATAACCAGAGAAGATTCTAAAGTAATAGATGAGCAAGTAGAGAAGGTAGTCTCTAGTGCATATTTTAATCCTAGGTTTGAAACCTTAGCAATATGGGCATTGGCCCCAAATGATAATAAGCCTAGGATTGGATTAGGAGAATTAACATGGGATGTGATAATCAAAAGAGTATAAAGTACTCCAGCTCCCCAAGCTGCTAGCCTAAATGTGCAGACAACACAATTTGCAGCGGCAGTAACAAGTAAGCTGCAAAAGGACCATGATACCTGATGTTGAAAAATGGATAGGCTGTTGCAGAGCTAAATAGGTATAAGAAGCAACTATTATTAGGGCCTAGCACTTCAAGTGCACTAGCTGTGATACAAACTGCAAAGGCATTTCTAGTTGATACAGAGCCACTGCTATCTAAAATAAGAGAATTGAAGGAAGAAGTGAGGAAATTGAAAGAAGAAAAGAAGAATTCAGTTAGAGACATGGTCACAAATTTGATAAATCATAGGATGACCAAAGTTCAAGCAAGGGTGGATGAAACATGGAAATCATATTCAAATCTGAGGATGGCCCTAGACCTCAAGACTATGATCAGAGTGTGGTTGTCAAGAAATGGAGAGGTAAGGGATATTCACAGATGCTCAAGGTTTGATTTAGGGGCAACTCCTGAGATAAAGTTGACACTTGACATGCTGTTGATAGTTGAGGAGGTCGTAGCTTTTCAATTAAAGCTAGATAAGGTCTTGGTTGAGAAAAGATAGTTTATTGAGAAAATAGATAAGAAAATAATGCCAGGCATATTGGAGGATGGATAGGTAAAGGGCCTTGACAAGTGGAAGGCTGACTTTGAAAACATTGCCGACCAATTAATGTCTTCCTGTTGTACCGACGGGGATCCAAGCATGAAGATTTTGAGCTCGACATTGGACAAGTTGCATGTGCTTGAAATAAATTTTGAGTTGTTCTGTAAAGAGTCAAAGATTTTGTTAGATGCAAGGTACGCATGGCATAATGAGAGGATATCAAAGTTGATTTCTTTTCCATCAGAGAAGTCATATGCAACCTGGATGGAGAAGTATGGATAAATGTGCCTAAGATGAATGATCAACTAACATTTTCTCTCCATTTATGTGGCCATACTTCTCTAGTCAATTGTACTTATTCCCAAAATTATTTTCTATCTTTTCTCTATGCAATATGTAATTAATTTCCCAATGCTAATGAGCGGTAGCTTGTAATGAAAGATTCATGTAACCGACATAGGATAATGAATGCTAAGTACCACGTTCTTGCATCTATAAAAGAACTGGTAGAGTTACTTTGTATGGTGGTTGATAGATTGGGATTCTGAGGAGTGAATGCAATACAAATTTTGATCGATTGCCCTATCTATGGTGTTGTAAGTTTTAGTTTAATGTGTTGAATGTGTTTTTTCATAAGCTATTTATCAGTTTCAGATTAAAATATATGAATAATGATGTAAGCATGTATTTCTATTAATTGTCTCCATTGTTATTGTTGACCCATTTTCCCCTGTCCAGAGCTAAATAGTTCACTTGGTACTTTTCCTTGAAAATCCTTTGGAAAATGTTCCTATAAAGCTTAAACTGCCAAATTTCCTAAAAAGCCTTGCCTAAAAAACCTTACCATTGGAAAGAGCTTGAGAAAATAGGTAGGTTTGCTTTTTACATCACCCTAAAATTTGGCCAAATAAAGAAATTATTCATGGTCAAAGTTTTGGTCAACATATAGTTCAAATGTTCATTGGCGGGCTTGCAAATCTCTATCAGCCTTAGAAAATGATGAAAAAGGTAAGTTGTATGCATTTTGGAATGCATATCGGGCTCAAGGAAATGCATATACATTGAGGGAATCTATCGCAGATTCCAGGAATATTCCCTCAATGTATATCGGGTTCTGCATGCATATTGTGTTGTATGTCTTCACATGCAGCGATTACATACAAGGTAGATTCCCAGAATATTCTGCAAATGTATATTTTCTTTGTATATCAGGTTTGTATATTTGCACATACAACCCAACATATAATCAAAACATACAAGGCCGATTATATGCATGTGAATAGTGGAATGTATATCGGCGCATATACAAAAGAGAACGTATATTTCACTTGTATGTTTTGCACATGCAAGTGAAACATACAAGGAAAATTATACAAAGCAGGAGATACATTACAGGAATATTCCCTCAATGCATATCGGGTTTCAAATGCATATCGTGGTGGCAGACATACATGCAACGAAAAGATACAAGGTTTGACATACAAGTGCATCCGCTACAGTGGAATGTACATTCGGCCTTGTATGTTTCTTTGTATATTTCACTTGTATGTTTTGCACATGCAAGTGAAACATACAGAGAAACATACAAGGCCGAATGTACAAGAGGTGGGGCCTACGCACATACAAAGCGGATATACAAAGGTTTACATGCAAGCCGGACCCGATTGCATTTTTAACTTGTTTTATAAAGTCTTGGGGTCCGCCTTGTATATGGGCGATTGTATATTGTGATATACAAGTCAGAGATACAAGGGCTTTATACAAGACAGACTTGAATCAAAGATCAAATTCAACATTTCAGGTCTCGAGTTCGCCTTGTATATGTTTAAGTGTTTTGTATATTTGAACATGCAGGGAAATATACAAAGAAAGTGATACAAGCTGGATCCGACCCAACAGTCAAAGTAGTTGATAAATTTTTGGGGTCCGTGGCTTGTATATTTGGTGCTTGTATATTGCAATATACAAGCAAACAGACAAAGGAAGTATACAAGCCAGATTTCAACATCTTTTTAGGCTATTTCATAAAATTTGAAGTCCGCGGCTTGCATGTATAATTGTGTTTGTATATTGCAATATGCAAAGGACAGATACAGTTTTCAGTGATGCTCCTTGAACCAGCTCAGCAACAAATCAAGCGGTGCCACGTGGTGGTAGACATACATGCAAGTTAACATACAAATGGTGGGGCCCGCATTTACAAAAGGAAATTATATGCATATACAATTTCAAATTTCAAAGGGCAAATTCAAGTCCGATATACAAGGCGCCGTGCATATACAAAGGAGTTGCAGAGAAGGATGGATGCCGATTCAAGTGGCAAATTCAAGTGATATATACACAGATGCAAAGTGATATATACAGGCGGTTGACCAAAACATTAACCGCCTGTATCTCCTCCGTCCTGACAAATTTTGACATGCTGTAAGAGACAAAGATGCATATTTTTGTCCCCTCTTTCATTCGACAAGGTTTTCAGGAGTTTTTGTCACCTTTCCATTTTCAGATCTGGCCTTGTATATTTTGGGCTGTGGACGTTTCAGCGACTTTTGGGGGCAGGATGCAAATATTTTTGGCATTTATTTCTATAGGTAATAGAAGCTGCTCGCATTGATGGTAAAAGCTATTTCTCCACCATCCTGTTTTAGATATTTTAAGGTATGCATTGCTGAGGATCGATGATGCAGCAGCTTGCATTGAAGACTTAAAATATCTTTTATTTGCCCAGTGCCAGATATTTGGCGCCATAATTCTTGCGGCTCAACAGTCACTAAATGTAGATATTTTCTGAGACAGCTCTTGGAGCATATTTTGTAACCGATCTAGGTTAGTTGGGAATGCTAAATATATGCATTCATATGATGTAAATAAGGTTGGAAAATTTTTAGTATTCAGGCTTTCTGTTTCCAAACAGAACATTCTATACTGTAACTGTGCCTTCCCACTGAATATACTCAAGTTATTTTGCCTCTTTGGACTGATTTTTAGTCCTGTGTGAATCTGCATATGGTTGTTTGTGAATGTCTCTATTCCTCTCAATCATTTGGTTTCTCACCTTTGCTAGGATCAATCGAATCTGTGTATGTTTGCTTGTTATAATTGGTTATGCTGTGCATTTCCTCCATATTGTGAGGGTTCTTTTATTAAACTTGGTGAATCACCCTTTTGTTTTCAATCTTTTGTTTCGTCCTTCACTTTAAAGCATTCCTTCTCTCTTTTCCTCTTAAGATTCAGTAGTTTTAGGTGATAACCAGTTAAGGAAGCTGGCCTTCTCCAGAGGTCTGATCTCATTTAGCAAAGTCCCACACTTAGAGATTATTGCCATGTTACTCCAGATTGCAGAGGTTTCACACCTGTATGCAAGGGTGCAAATCTGGGTGATAACAGTTATCTGCATTTTTCTTTTGAACAAACTAGCTAAGAGTTTTCTAAGTTCTTGGGTGCACACTTGCTGCATTGCATATTTGGTTTCTTGCTTCTGTTTAAGGAACATACTAAACTACTTTAGATCAAATATGGGGAGGTATGTTTGATAACATGGATAGTTGTAAGAAGAGTTAATAGAAATACTCAATCTTGGGAGTTGTCTACAAGGCAGGAAACAAAGTAGACCCTCTGAAGTTTGTATGTTTGTTTGGCTTATGGAAAATCATTTGCATGTTTAAAATTTGACTCCATACCCTAAGATAGGCACCGATCAAAGGCTTGGATTAATTTTATGATTCAAACCCTAATCTTACAACCAAAATATATAAAAAAAATCAATTCATAATCTTAAACATTAGGATTTTAGAAGTAGGATTTTAGATACCTTGTTCTCTGACCTACAAATGAACATATGCCCAAAGCTAGCCACTTTGTAATCATCATACAATTTTGGTCTGCATAAAAGAGAACATATTTGCTTAAGTATCAATACCTAGTTGAAGTCAGGGTTTATTATATGGGTATTGAATAAGGGAATACCCCCTAGGTCTTGTAGAGCCTGAAGTGCAGAGGAGACATAGAGTCAGTCTCCTATTCATTGGCCACTGACCTGAGGATTCTATGGATGAAAGATGGCTACTTTTTAGGGAAACTCAGACAATCAGTTGGGGACACCAATAGTTCCTTAATTCTATGTATGTTTAGGACTGGTTATTGTTTATGAATGTATAATTTCTTGCAATCCTTTTCTTACCCTTACCTCTATTAGGATCTACATGATTTGTATGAGTTATTAGCTATATTCCATTATTCTATACATTTTAGCTTTTTGGGTGTTCTATATTCACACCTGGTGAATTACTTTTAAATTTTAGTTTCTCCTTCTTCCCCTTTACACAATAGTGATTAGATTAGGTTTAGTCTTAGCACACTCTAAATCTTATATTCAGAAAAGGAACTAGCCTTCTCTGGAGGTTTGATTTTCTTGCAGGGTCCCACACCTAAAAATCACTCCAATATTTTACTAGATTGTTGTAGGACAACAGTTCAACACAAGGTGCAAATCCAAGTGACAACACCTTCTGACAAGCCTCGTGGGACACATTTGATGATCCTCATCATTCATTAAAGAGTTTTGGTGTGCTCTTTTGTGTATCTTGTCTTTTAGGGCAATATCTCCAACACCATGGCGACTCTGTTGAGTAAATCTATTGGTGTAGCCAGTTCAAGTGGCTAAAGAACTTCAAAATTAGGATTTGGTGATACTCCTGGTCTCAATTACTTTCAGAAGCATTTCAATCACTTGGTGACTCCTTGGTATGAGCCTATTTCTCAAAGGGGTAGATCTGTTTTCTCTTATTCCTATATTGTTTGAAGGATTTCTATTTTTCATGCTATATTATGTCAAACTACTATGGAAACTCATAATATCAACACACTCAAGATGCTTATTTCCCTCCCTCTTGTCAAGATAAGCACCGTTGGCCTCCATATCAACCTTTTTAGGCCCAAGATACTTCTTGGTTTATGCTATATAGTCCTTTTTCAATAGAATATCAACATTCTAACGATGCTTACCTCCCATCTGCCCTTGCTCAATCTTCTTGGTAGTCTAATAACATTTATTTTCAATCCCAAGAAAACCACTTCATCCCTAATCAATATGATTGCCCTCCTAACCCGCCTCAAGTGGACTATGATTTTGATAACATGAGTCCTATGGATATAATGTTGGACTTGCAAAGGAGGTTGGAGGAAATTCAAGGAGTGGTAGAGTATAACCAACAACAAGAGGGGCTTGCTTATCAAGCTCATCTCCAATAACAACAACAAGAGGCACAAGAAAAAGCTTTTCAAGAAAAACTTGCTATGAAGATTGCAACTCAAGAACAATAGATGAGTCAAATTGCCCAATCAATTCCATCCTTTCCTAGCTTCATGAAGCCCCCCCCTTCTACCCAAGTTTAGCCTGTGGCAGAAGTAGCCTCTAATTTCAAAATAGCAAGTTTTAAGGCCCTTAGCCTTCACGAGAGCCTATTACTACACAAATTCAACCTATTATTCCTCAGGAACAACCCTCTTAGGAAGCCATTTCAATCCCTGTTCCATGTTATCCCTCTTGCCCTGATACTATTTTAATTTTCAAGGATGGACCTTTTGTCTACCGGGCTAGTTGGTAGGATGAGCCAAAGGTGGAGGTGGATGAGAAAGAAAATAATGAAGAATAGTCTACTGTTCCTACACTCACAAAGATGGAATTGTTTGAATCTCTTACATATGTGAGTACTATTGATTCAAATAAGGGGTTGAATCCTCTAGATTTTGATTCTTTTGAAGCTTTTTATCATGTATCTGATCAAGCAAACAAGTATGAAATGCAAAGATTGCATGGGGAAAACCTTTAGCTGCACAGACAACTTGAGTGGAATCCAGTTGAGTTATAGTCAAAGGATGAGGATGGTAAAAATGAGGAACTTTCTGATGATGACATTTTCTTGTACACTCTGAAGGTTGTTGTGGAAGCTATCCATGTTGGTAGTGCAGTTCCCTTTAGCGAGCTACCTTGGTTTGTTGGAAGGGGAAGAATACACACAAATGCTCATGCCCATATCAACAAAGGATTTGCAGCAGCATGGAGACATTAAAGATAATGGTGAGTTGCTGGCACATGGGGCCACGAATAGCGATGAGATCTCATCTTGTGGGGAAGAGATTATGAACAATCCTATATTAAGGAGTCCAGAGGACTTGAAGGAGGCTCATTTATGGGATGAGATTGATGTTTGCTTCTCAAATCTAGATAGTAAATTGACTCCTCTTAGTGAGGCAGATCATGAGGAGTTTCAACAGTTGGAGGAGGTAGTCATTCCTCTAATTAATATGCTAGAGCATTTAGACCACCAAAAGGTGTAGACACCCAAAAATGTCCATCTCTCACAACATTACATCATCTAGACATCTTGTAGCATGTTTTGCCCTAAGCACCCATGTCATCACCTAATTAGTTAAATCAATTTTATTTATTTGACTAATTTATTTTATTCCCTTTCAATCCCATAATCCCTTCTTCTATAATTAAATAAATTTTATTTATTTACTTATTCATGGCCATTTATCCTCTCTAATTAAATAATTATTTTTAATTGTTTAATTAGTCATTTATCTATTTTCCTATAATTAAATAAATTTTTATTTATTTAATTATCTTTCCACATCATCTCTCATCATAAATCCAACATTATTTAAATAAATTAAATATTTATTTAATTAATAAAAACCTAAAAAGATCTTGCTTTCTTTCCAAAATTAAAACTCATGTGTATCTAATTAATTTATTTAATTAGATATTTCATCAATTATCTTTCCACATTATCTCTCACCATAAATCCAACATTAATTAAATAAATTAAATATTTATTTAATTAATAAAATCCTAAAAGGATCTTCTTGCTTTCTTTCCAAATTTAAAACTCATGTGTATCTAATTAATTTATTTAATTAGATAATTCATCTATTATCCTCCCATATTTTTAGAAGATTTATTTCCTTTTGAGGATTTAAAACTAAAAGCAAGTCTTTTTATTTTTTTCCTATTTTAAATCTTGTTTTATTTCCTCTTTTATCAAAAAATCAAATCTTATCAAATCTTCTTCCCTCCACATCAAAAATCAGCCCTTACCTATAAATCTACCCTCTCATAAGCCATTTGTATGCACTGAGTTTGATATCCTTACTTTGACGAAATATTCTTCCATTATCTATCTATTTTCTGCCAATCTTCTCCATATATCTTCTTCTCATCAAATCTCCATCTCAACATTATGCTACGTATCTAAGCAATCAACATCAAATCAGGCTACATCAATCAAACAAACTTTCATCGATCATTCAAGAAAACTGAGGTATTCGAAAGGTTTGGGAAAAGGTATTGCATTTAATTGTTTTATCTTTATATTTTGTCCAAATTTCTTGTTTACATTTTGGCATGCCCGGTGGGACTCACTTCACTTGATCATTTTTGTAGATTTTTGGTATAAAAATTTGTGCTTTCTAACCCTCATTTGTAAGTTTTGCATGCCATTTAAATGACTTTTGACTACAAACTTGATATATTTTACTCAAGGAAAAAATCTTGCAAACTGTCAAAGTTCATTGCAAACTTTAAACAAGCATAACTTTTGCGTTTTTGAACCTTTTTCAACAATTTAAAAAAAAAAAGTGCATGAAATTTCTTGAATTTTATATTTATGCACTCCATTTAGCTGTATCAGATCATTTTAATCAAATTTTATCAGATTCTTCATTTTCTGCATATCTCTTTCATGTGCAAGTTTACTTGTTTCTTTTTGGATTTTGTGCCTTGTAGGTGAATCAAAGGAGTTGGAGCAATGTTTGGATTAGTCACAACAACAAGTGGGACAGTGAAACAATCTAGGTACAATCATTTCATCTTTCATCTCCTAATCATTGTTTGTCTCACACTTTGATTTGGGGCTCTAAAAATTAATCTTGTTTGCTATCACACATCAAAATTAGGTCTAAAATTAACCATTGTCTTCCAACACATTTTGGATTTGGGGATTAAAAAGAACAAGTGCCTGCATTGTCTTCTTAACACACATTTAAGGGTAATGAACAACTGTGAATTGTCAAACCCTATCTAGGAGACTTGCTAGGGGATTTCATCACCCCTAGGGACGACCTCGACCACATGTTCTAGCAGGGTATATCAAAGGGGGAGAGCAAAAGCTGTACCTCAATCTACCTATGTAGTCATTAGGACAGTCTTGTGGCCCTGAGTGATTCCAAACATAAGGTGAAGTGGTATTCACTTACGCTTGTGCCACATCCCTTCAACGGGCTAGTGTTCATAGATTTAGGCCCCTCGTACCTTGCGTATATCAGGGACACCCCTAGTTAACCCTTTTACAACCTAGTTTAAGACTAATTAGCCATATCCTACCTGATCAATCAATAGGGCTTGTTGTTGTGTCTACAAGTGTTTGATTAATCATAACATTTAATCTTGAAAGGAAAATTGATCATTGTGTTTGGTGTGTGTGATTCATGCATTTATATGTGAAATTTTGTGTTTGATTTTGCCCAAGTCAAACCTAAGACAACTCACCTTCACCATAATCAAAATTCTAATCACCTTCAATTTCATCTAATTATTCTAAACCATCATCATAATCCTAATCAAACATTTGCTAAAAGTGACATCATGTCAACATTAGAAGACATAGCACAAGAAATCATTCTCATACTTCACCTAGCACCAAAACCTATAGATCAACAATTCATTCAAATGGTCCATGGCAAGATTCAACAACTTCAACTTCAAACAAGCCTATCAACTCAAATGCAACACCTCATAGCACAAATCCAACACCTCTTGGCCACTTATCAAATCCAACAGGCACATCCTCAACCAATGCTAAATCAATCCTATGTGTCATCCATCCCATCATGTCAACCCTATCCATCCACATTCCACATCAATCCTTCATCAACCTATCCCACTTCATCTAATATCAACCTTTATTCATATCAATCTCCATCTCAACAATCATTAGCCTATGTGATCCCTCATCCAACACACCATCAACACCTTCAACCCATTAAACAACAACATCAACCTATCCAACATCAATCTATCCAACAATGCCAACATCAACCTATCCAACAACCAATCACATTACAACACCATCACAACTTCCAACACATTGAACATCAATCCCATGTATCACATCTATCTTCATGTCATGTCAATGCCATATCTACCCAACAACATCCACCTGAAAGTCATCCAACCGCCTTTTCTAACATGCCAACACACCATCACCCAACTCATCCACAAGGCCAAAAGGTGTTCTCACAAGAGGTACATGCAAGCCAAAATGACCCTTTGTACATAAGTCAAATGTCCTTAAGTCCACTTTTGGAGAAAGATTTGATATCCTTTGATGAGGGAGATACCAGTCTAGACTTTGCACCCTATGAGCATCCTCCATCACCACCCAATCACATGCCAACACATAAGCCTACTAGTCCTATCTTGGCACCACCATGTGATCCTAATCCATCCAACCTTACCATCCCTCCATCCAATCCTAGTCCCAATCTAAACCCTAACATGTCTAATACATCTAATCCCAATCCATCTTATCCCACAAGTTCTAATCCTAAACCTACCACTCCATCTACTCTTATTATCCACCCACTATATTTTCCATCCACATCTTCCCTTGCAAAGGATGTGATCCATTGGATACTAGCTAGGAACAATTTATCCCCATGTCAAACACCTATCTTAGCACCTAGCAACGAGCCTTCCAATGTCATGTCCACTTCTTCAACCCCATCATGTGGTCCACAACCCCTTGAGCCTGTTGAAAATTTTCCTCCCATGAGTCCATCGTGCCCTCATGTTCTTGAAGAGTCAACCCCTTCCATTCAAGCAACCCAAGAGCTATGTCAAGAGCATAACCCAACACATGTAGAAACATCAAGCCTTTGTCTAAATCAAGATCAAAGCACCTCTAAGTTCAATTCATCCAAGACCTATGTATGTTCTTTAATCAATATATTATTTATGATGATGACCCTATTCATGAGCAAATGTATCCCATTCATATCCAAATTAATCTTTTCTATGCTCACATTTATGATCAAGATTCTATATATGATCATGAAAACCATGGTGACCATCTTAGCTAAGCTCATGAAAATTATGATGAGCCTCCTAGCCAAACTTTACGCAATTCATGATCAAGAGCTTATCACTCCATCCCTCCATCCTCTATCTACCCCTAATGTGCAAACATTCACTTGTCATGATGAGATATGTGCCTCCCAAGCACTCATTGAAGATCTAACATATACCCTGGATCATAATGAATATAAGCAAGACCTTAATGATCCTCCATCACCCACCATTGACCCCATTTCAAATCCACCATCATATTCTATTGGTCTATCCACCTTTATCCATGAGTGTTCCTCCTTAGAACACCAACAACCATATCCTCTATCTCACCTTCTCCATCCAATAAGGAACTCGTGTCTAGTGTTCCACCTGCACCTAGTCACACTATCCATCGCATGCTCCAAAACATGAACTACCAAGGTAAAGGCTCAGGCCTTCATGAATAAGGTATTTTGGAGCCAATCCATGTCAACGTCCCTCAACGCTCACATGGCCTTGGACATACACCTCAAGGTCAACAATCTAACGATGTTGGTACTTCTTCCATTCATCCAAAATCCACCTCTTTCTACCACAAATCCCATCATACTCCCAAAACATATGTTGCCATTCCACCTCCATCCTCTTACAAATGTCAAAAGCATGTGATTGTACACCTCCCACCATCCAATTTGCCTTCGCTTCTTCCAACTCCTAATATCCCTCCATTGAATCTACATCCACTACTTCCAACACCTTGTCCATCCATCTGTAAATCCTCTAAGAATCTTAATCATGACCAACAAATGCACATATTGTCTAAACATGAAGCTTCCTCTCCTTCCACCATACCCATGGGATTCAAAAGCAAAAATTTGGATGCCTCTACCTATAAGGTCAAAAATCCTAAGGATCCTCATGCCTTAGGACACAAAAATAAAGAATCAAAGAAAAACCCATCCCCGAAGCTGCATACATCCACACACCTCAAAGCAAAAATGAAAAAGGTGTGGGTCCCCAAGAAATAAGTAATTGCCTTAAAAGATGCACAAAAGCTACATATACCCAAACCCATACCTCCACAAGCAAAGTCAAAAACTAAAATGGTATGGGTTCCTAAGCAAAAAGCAAGCAAATCAAATGAAGCATCCACCTCTCAAGAATCCCAATCCTCCACTTCCATCCAAAAATCCCATTCCATCCAAAAGTCTCAAATTCCTCCATCCCACATGAAAAGAAAAAATCATAAAAATACTAAGTCTATGTGGGTTCCTAAAGCACTTCGTCACCCATCTCCTAAGAAAACAACACCATTGCTTCCTACACCACCTTCCCATCAAAAGATTCAACATTTATCATGGTGTGTGCAACTGTTGGTCATGGTTCCCTTCCATCTCGCAACACTTCCACATACCTCCATCTCCCCATCCTTCAACTATTATCCTACATATCTTCCTCATCATATCCCTATGGTCCATACTTTTGCATAAGCCTTTCACCCATCCACATCATAATCCACTGTCTTCCACCCATAGTCTTGCATAAGTCCTCCATAATTCACATCATAATCCACTATCATTCCCTCCATAATCCACTATCTACCTACTCCATCTCCATCTACCTCTTTCATGCAATCTCCCTTACCAACATCTATGAGCACACTTGACAGGGTCCATGCGATGATATTCATCTCTAATGGGACTATCACCTTTCATTGGAACTAGACACTCGAGTCGCTTTCATCCATATCCACCTATCCCATCCAAGTATATTAAAAAAAAAAGAAAAAAACTGAAAAAAGTAAAGAGAAATCCCTTTGTCCAACGGTGAAAACCTAGTAAACAAGCGCCTTAGATAAGTACCATGATGAAAACCTAGAAAATAGGCGTCATGTGTAAGTTGATCTTCTATGTCACCTACACTTGGGGGCACCTTGTCTCATCTGCCATATTAGTTTTAACCTATCCTACCATTTTCCATCTTATTCTATCCTATCTTACCATCTTTAGCCATTACCCACATACATATACCTATCATATTGCATCCACTCATCCTCCCTTCCTCCTTTTGATCTTGATAAAGATTGGGGGCAACAATGTTGAAACATGCCTTGGATACCTCTTGATATACCTCATCCTATCATTCCATCCTCATCCTATCTTTCCTTCATCATCCATCCTCTTCTTCTATCCATACCTTAGCTTCTTTGAAATGATGTTCCTCGACACAAATTTCATCATCTCAAACATCATCTCAAAGAGGGGCAAAATGTAGACACCCAAAAATGTCCATCTCTCACAACATTACATCATCTAGACATCTTGTAGCATGTTTTGCCCTAAGCAGCCATGTCATCACCTAATTAGTTAAATAAATTTTATTTATTTGACTAATTTATTATATTCCCTTTCAATCCCATAATCCCTTCTTCTATAATTAAATAAATTTTATTTATTTAATTATTCATGGCCATTTATCCTCTCTAATTAAATAATTGTTTTTAATTGTTTAATTAGTCATTTATCTATTTTCCTATAATTAAATAAATTTTTATTTATTTAATTATCTTTCCACATCATCTCTCATCATAAATCCAACATTAATTAAATAAATTAAATATTTATTTAATTAATAAAATCCAAAAAAGATCTTGCTTTCTTTCCAAAATTAAAACTCATGTGTATCTAATTAATTTATTTAATTAGATATTTCATCAATTATCTTTCCACATCATCTCTCACCATAAATCCAACATTAATTAAATAAATTAAATATTTATTTAATTAATAAAATCCTAAAAGGATCTTCTTGCTTTCTTTCCAAATTTAAAACTCATGTGTATCTAATTAATTTATTTAATTAGATAATTCATCTATTATCCTCCCATCTTTTTAGAAGATTTATTTCCTTTTGAGGATTTAAAACTAAAACCAAGTCTTTTTATCTTTTTCCTATTTTATCTTATTTTATTTCCTCTTTTATCAAAAAATTAAATCTTTTCAAATTTTCTTCCCTCCACATCAAAAATCAGCCCTTTCCTATAAATCTACCCTCTCATAAGCCATTTGTATGCACTGAGTTTGATATCCTTACTCTGCCGAAATATTCTTCCATCATCTATCTATTTTCTGCCAATCTTCTCCATATATCTTCTTCTCATCAAATCTCCATCTCAACGTTATGCTGCGTATCTGAGCAATCAACATTAACACAATCTTCATCGATCAATTAGGCTTGCATCGATCATTCAAGAAAACTGAGGTATTCGAAAGGTTTTGGGTAGAAAGGTAATTGCATGTTTGTTTTATCTTTCATATTTATCCAAAATTTTCGGTTACATAATTAGAGAATGAACATGAATGAAACAGTGATGGCGTGCATACTATTTCAAGGGGATACCCTATCAGACATCTAGCCCAACTAGAGATATATGAGAAAGAATCCCTACTTGTCATGCTCACTCCTGAGTATGAAGTTGAGCACCAAGATCAGAGGAATCAACCACTTACTCACCTTCCAGTAGCTACATCAACAATTAGTTCATGTGGGTAAGTCAGTTTGATTTTACTCTCAGAGTGGCATTTCATCATTTTGTTGCATGCTCACTCTTTTTTTTCATCTTGTTAGCTGTCTATAAGCTGGGGAAGCATTGTAAATTGATAAGAAAAGGCATCTACTTTCAATAACTAGTTAATGGATTTGTTTAAGTTAGTTTTCTAGTTGGCTAGTTTAGGTTTAGGATAGGTTTGTTTCTGTTTTAGTTTTTCCCTTTTCCTTAAGTGTTGTTGCACATGACACACTCTCATTAAGAGAATGCATGCCTCGTTTCCCTTTTGGTGCTATTTAAAAGGCAAGGTTTCAGTTGTTTTTAGCCTAATGTAGTCCCTATTAACTCTATGCCCAATGGATGCTTAAGGCCACTGGTTCATTTGTTTAGCAGGAAAAAATCCCTGAGAGGTCACCAAAATGTTAACCTATTTTTCCCCTTCCCCAAGTCAAATAGCCAAAATGTTGACCTAGTATTCTTTAGTTTTCAGGGTGCTTTCATTGTAAAAATCTCCCAAATTCCCTAAGGAAGATCCCCTAAAAAAACCCAGAAAAACCTAGAAATTTCAAGTCTTTTGCCTTAGTTTTTCTTCCTTAGTCGACAAATTGAAAGGTTTGTGAATCGGTTCGTTGACTGAAGGGCCAGACAGGAAGACTTGCAAAAATTTGTTTAAGGAAAAGAAGAAGGAAGAATGGCTTTATCAAAAAGTGGGGGAAAACTCAAACTTGTCCAACGGTTTGGTTTTTCCTAGGTTCGCCGATAAGGTGAATCACCGACAGGGTGAGGAAAGGTCCAAGGCGAGAGGCTTCTTAAAAAAATGGCTAAGGCAAGCAAAGTTCATAAATTGGGAAAATCACTGATAAGGGAAGGCTATTAAAATGGATTCAAAATTTGACTAAGGAAAAATAAAGGGGAACGCTCTATCGATGAATCGGCCAAGGTTCAAACTCTTGAAAAGTTCAAAGTTTCTTAAAATCTTTGATAGGGCAATTCATCAGTGAAAATGGAAAAGCAAGCTTGGTTTGAATAATTGGAACTTTTCTGACAAAGAGAGAAGGCAAGCCAAGTTTGAAGAGGTGGATTTTTGTCGATAAAGGGCAAAAAGGGAATAAATAAAGATAGTTCACAAAAGTTATGTTTTGCTGATAAGGCGAAACAACTAAGAAAGAGCTAGTTCATAAAAATTGAGATTTTCTAACAAGGCAAAAAGAGACATGGGAAGAGAAAATAGAAAAAGAAAGGAAGCAGAAGGCCAAGTTTGTGAAAAGATAATTTCGCCGACCAAAGAGGAAGACGAAAAAAGACAAAGTAGGAGATAGTTCAAGAAAGTGAACTTTTGTCGACTAAAGGGACAAACATAAGGCAAAAAATAGTTTGGTTCATAAAAGAGAGATTTTACCGATAGGGCAAAATTCAGGGCAAAATTTGAAATAAAGTGAAATCAATGAAAATAGAGCTTGTAAGATAATTGTAAGCTTTAAATATTTGAAATTAAATATTTAAAGTGTTGTAAAAGATCTGCATAGGGTTTTGGCGGGAAAATATATTTCAAATATCTCCTTTAGCCAGTAATGCAGATCAGATCTTCCTAGCTACTCCATTTCTTGATATTTCACATTTATTGTTACAGATGATGAATCAACTACTTCCATTAAGGCAACAAATATCTCCCAACTACTTCAAGATCAGATATTTTCTGCATTCATCTTCTATAGATATACATTCTTTTGGCAAAAATATCTTTTGACATGCCCATGGGGCGAATTGATTGTAATGAATGACTTAGGTCAATGTAATGGAATTCTATATATACATGAAAGAAAGATGTAATGAGGGTTGGATACAAAGATATATTTTTGTGTTCAAATAGAACCCTTCTCTACCGTAATCATGCCTTTTTAATCAATACACATTGTGTTTTTCACCTTTTTCTTGTTGTTCCTTAATTCTGTGTATATTTAGGACTGGTTATTATTTGTGAATGTATAATTCCTTGCAATCCTTTTCTTACCTTTACCTCTATTAGGATTTGCATGATTTGTGTGAGTTATCAGCTATATTCCATTATTCTGTGCATTTTAGCTTTGTGGATGTTCTATATTCAAACCTTGTGAATCACCTTTAAATTTTAGTTTCTCCTTCTTCCCCTTTACAAAACACTGATTAGATTAGGTTTAGTCTTAGCACACTCTAAATCTTATATTTAGAAAAGGAACTAGCCTTCTCTGGAGGTTTGATTTCCTTGCAGGGTCCCACACCTAGAAATCACTCCAATGTTTCACTAGATTGTGTAGCACATCACTTCAACATAGGGTGCAAATCCAAGTGACAATAGACACCATCCAAATTTGTTCAAAGGAACCATCCAGAAGACTTGATTATAGGAGACAAAGATGGAGAGATTAGAACAAGAAGGAGACTAGTAAATGTTTCAGAAGATACAAATCTTTCCTTGCTTTCCAAAACAGAACCAAAGAATTTCAAAGAATCAAGTGAATATAAGCATTGGATAGAGGCCATGGAAGAAGAGTTGAACCAAATAGAAAAGAATGAAACTTGGGAGCTTGTCCCAAGACCTAAGGACAAGAATGTGATTGGCACTAAGTGGGTCTTCCAAAACAAGCTAAACAAAGATGGTCAAGTGGTAAGAAATAAGGCAAGGTTGGTTTGCAAAGGGTGTGCATAGGTAGAAGGCATTGATTTTGAAGAAACATTTTCTCCTGTTGCTAGAATGGAAGCCATTATAATGTTTTTGGTTTATGTTAGTTTCAAGAACTTGAAAGTCTATCAAATAGATGTCAAATCTACTTTCCTAAATAGAAATCTAGAGGAAGAAGTATACATTGAGCATCCAGAAGGGTTTTTGTTGACAGAGAATAAGGATTATGTGTGCAAATTGAAGAAAGCACTTTATGGACTAAGGCAAGCCCCCAGAGCATGGTACACAAGACTAGATAAATATCTACATCAACAAGGGTTCAAGAAGGTAGTTGTTGACAACAACTTGTATATCAAGACTATATATGATGACCAGTTGATAGTGGTGGTATATGTGGACGATATAATATTTAGAGGTAGTGATGACAAAATGTGTCAAGGGTTTGCCATGGAAATGCAAAAAGAGTTTGAAATGTCTATTCTTGGTGAGCTATCCTTTTTTCCTTGGATTACATATTTCTCAATCAGAAAAGGGATTATTTATTTTACAAACCAAGTATGTCAAGGAGATCTTGAAGAAATTCAGAATGGAGGAGTGCAATCCTATGAGTACCCCCATGGTAACATGATGTAAGTTAAGAAAAGATGATGAGTCACCCAAAGCAAATCAGACACTCTATAGGTTAATGATTGGAAGCCTTTTATATGTGATAGCCTCAAGGCCTAATATTATGCAAGCATTTGAATGGTAGCAAGGTTTCAAGCTGCACCAAAGGAAACACATGTTCAAGCAATTACAATGATATTCAAATACTTAAAGGGAACATTGGATTTTGGGTTTTGGTATCCAAGTGGTGAAGACTTCACACTAGTAGCATACACAGATGTGGATTGGGCATGCAATATTGATGATTGAAAAAGTACAAATGGAGTATCTTTCTTTCTTGGTAATAATCTTGTATCATGGATGAGTAAAAAATAAGTGTCAGCTTCTCTATCAACTACAGAGACAATATATTACAACAACATCTTGTTGTACTCAAGTTCTATGGATGGGTCAGACATTGGAATATCAAGGTAGAGTATGATCATCCTATCTATATTTAGTGATAACACAAGTTCAATCAATATTTCAAAGAATTTGGTGATGCACTCAAGGACTAAGCATATACCTATAAAGTATCATTTTCTAAGGGAGTAGGTGGCAGATGAACAAGTAAAGTTAGAGTACATTGCTACAAAGGAACAAATTGTAAACATATTCACAAAGCCACTTCTAAAAGAGATATTTGAGTATTTAAGGAAGAAATTAGGATTAGTATCACTCCCATCCAATCATTAAGAGGAAGCATACATTCAGGGAGAGCTACCCACAACATCATCTTGTAGCTCCATGGAAGAGAAAGTTCAGAGATAGATGGAAGTCCCTTTGCCATTAATGTCAAAGGGGGAGGATTAAAGCAAGGGGGGGCCCGAGAAAGAGGGAGAAGTATAGACAGGGTGTATAGTGCAGAAAGAGAAATTATCCTATTGTATTCATAGTTTGGTTTCCATCAATGACAAAGGGGGAGATTGTTGGAATAGGTTGTCATTGATGTCAAAGAGTCTCACTAAAGGCAGATATATAAGACAATAAAAGAGCAGAGATATAAGATGAGTTAGAAATATTCATACTTCCTCATGGATAAATAGATTAAAGTTTAATTTAAATTAAAGATTTAAATTGTAGTGATGGTCGACCCCATCACAAGGAAGCGCCAATGTTTTTTGAAGATTATATAGCTGACTCCCAAAGTAGAAGATTGAAATTATATTTTTAAAAGACACTATGAAGGATGACTCTCCATAAGTATGCACTAGACATAAGACAAAGGATGATATTAATATGTGTAAGAGGTGTGTTCAAAATATAAGACATATGGGATGCGATTTGTGTGAAAAAAGGAGCAACAATTTATTTTACAAGAGGTGCAATTTTTTTGTGAAAGGACAGTGATTAATAATTGAGAAGGTGCAATTTGTTGAGGAGTGGTGTTCATAGTGAAAGGGTGTTTCTATTGTCTAGACCGCCTTCTTTGAGAAGATATAAAAGGAGAGAAAAGAGGTATGATTTAAAAGCAAGCAATTCAATGATTTATTTCTGAGTTTGAAGGAAGAGAAGGAGCAAAATTATGAAGAGTAAATTTGATTTATTTTGAGGAAGGAGTATGTGTGATTGTTAGAGAATATTTAAGAGTAAAATATTTACATGTTTATAATCAACGTTGTGAAGGAAACTAGTGCATAATAGTGATCAGATTTGGGTAAAGGAGAAATTCATATCAACCATTGAATAATTAATAGGTTGAAGCCTATCTCTTGTTGAGTTGGTACTCAATTATGGGATTGGTGTCTCAAGTAAGTTGGTGCCTATAATATTCTATAAGTGGGGATTGGTGTCTCCTGTGGGTTGGTGCTCACAAAAGAAGATTTGTAAGTGAAGTAGGTTGGTACCTACAGTATATATATATATATATATATATATATATATATATATATATATATATATATATATATATATATATATATATATATATATATATATATATATAAGCAATATTTTGTAGTGGTATTCTCCCGCAAGGGTTTCCACGTAAAATCACGTGTTCTCTCTATGTTCATAATACACACACATATATATATATATATATATATATATATATATATATATATATATATATATATATGCAATATTTTGTAGTGGTATTCTCCCGCAAGGGTTTCCACGTAAAATCACGTGTTCTCTCTATGTTCATAATTGGTAGATCTTACATGTGTTACTTCTTGTGATTGGTTAAAGTTTGAAAAGTGAAAGTTTTAATCTATATCGATTCACCCCCCTCTCAGTATAACTATGTGCTCATCAGATGTATGCCATATATTGTTGGGAAGACCATGGCAATATGATAGAAAGGAAATTCGTGATGGGAGGAAGAATACCTATACTGCAACCTCAAATGGGAAAAGACATATCTTGATACCTTTGGAAGAAGATAACAAGAGTGTAGTTTGCAATAACACTAGAACCTGTTTAGTAGATGGAAGGAAAATTTTGGATGGATTGAGACATGAGAACATGTGTTTTACATTGATTCCAAAGAACTGTGGTACTCAAAGTGCAAGAAACACCATTGCAAAAGGAAAAGAACCACCACAAAAGGAAGTAGCAGAATTGTTGACAGAATACCAAGATATTTTATTGGAGAATGTGCCAGAAGGATTGCCACCAATCCAGAGTATCAATCATTATATAGATCTCATACCTAAAGCTAGTTTACCAAATAAAGTGGCACATAGGATGACACTAGCAGAAAATGCAAAGCTAAACAGACAGATATAGGAGTTGTTGACGAAGAGATTTATTAGAGAAATCTTAAGCCCATGTGTGGTACTAACAATTTTAGCACCAAAGAAGGGTGGAGAATGGAGGATGTGTATAGATTCAAGAGCAATCAATAGGATCATAGTCAAATATAGATTTCCACTGCCAAGGATGGATGACATTATGGATTGTTTGAGCAGAGCAAAAAATTTCACAAAGATAGACCTAAAGAGTGGATACCATCATATTAGAATCAGATAAGGAGATTAATGGAAGACTGCATTCAAGACAAATGAAGGATTGTATGAGTTTTTAGTCATGCTTTTTGGATTAACTAATGCACCAAGTACCTTCATGAGATTGATGAATGAGGTACTAAAGAAGTTCTTGGGTAAGTTTGTTATTGTCTACTTGGATGATATTCTAATTTTTAGTAGAACCAAGGAAGAACATTTGCATCATATTAGACAAGTGTTTTAGAGGTCAAGAGAAAAGAAATTGCTAATAAACATCAAGAAATGTAGTTTCATGAAAATAAAATTGATATATTTGGGATTTATGATTTCTACGAAAGAATTGAAGATGGATCTAGAAAAAGTAAGAGCAATTATTGAATGGCTAACACTTATAAATATTGGAGAGGTAAGATCTTTTCATGGATTGGCAAGTTTCTATAGGAAGTTCATCAGAAATTTTAGTACCATATGCACACCAATGACAGAGATAATGATAGGGGACCAGAAGGATTTTAAGTGGACATTTGAAGCACATAAGAGCTTTGAATTGTTAAAGCAAAAGGTGACATAACAACTAGTGTTAGAATTACTAGATTTTGACAAAGTATTTCATGTTGATTATGATGCTGGTGGAAATGCAATAAGAGCAATGTTAAGCCAAGAAGGGAGACCAATAGCATATTTCAGTGAGAATTTGAATAATGCAAGGAGGATATATTCAATATATGATCAGGAGTTCTATGCCATAATTCAAGCCTTGAATAAGTGGAGACATTATTTGTTACCAAAAGAATTTGTATTGTACACTGACCATCAAGCTTTGCAGTATTTGAATAGTCAAGGTAAGTTGAATCAGAGACACATGAGATGGGTAGAATTCATGTAGAGTTACACATTTGTGTTGAAACATTAAAGTGGAAAGTCAAACAAAGTTGTGGATGCATTGAGTAGAAGAAGAAACTTGTTGACAGAAATGAGGGTCAAAGTACTAGGTTTTGAAGAACTCAAGCACATGTATGAGGATGATCTTGATTTTGTGGAAGCATGGAAAGCATGTAAAGAACTAGTCATGAAAGACAGAATCAAGTGGTTGGATTACTTCATTCAAGATGATATGTTGTTCAAAGGGAATCACTTGTGTATTTTATGGAGCTCAACGAGAGAGAATTTGATCAAGGAGAAGCATAGTGGTGGATTAGCAGGATATTTTGGTATTGATAAAATAGTAGCTTTGGTGAATGAACATTATTTTTGGCCTTAGATATATAAGGATGTAAGTAAGTTTATTTAGGGTTGTAGAATTTGTCAAGTTGCAAAAGGAAGCATCCAGAATATTGGATTGTATAAACCTTTGACAGTACCAGAGAGACCTTGGGAGGATATAAGCATGGATTTCATATTAAGGTTACCAAGAACACAAAGGGAACATGATTCTATATTTGTAGCAGTGGAAAGATTTTCAAAGATGACACATTTCATTCCTTGTAAGAAGACAAATGATGTTGTACATGTTGCTAACCTATTTTTTAGGGAGATTGTGAGATTGCATGGATTACCAAAAAAGTATAGTTTCAGACAAGGATACAAAGTTCATAGGATATTTTTGGAGGACATTATAGAAGAAGATGAAGATAGATCTAAAGTTTAATTCAGAATTTCACCCACAGATAGATGGACAAAAAGAAGTGGTAAATAGGAGTTTGGGAAACTTGTTGAGATGTTTGGTAGGAGGGAGGGTAGGAAATTGGGATATAATTCTACCGTAAGTAGAGTTTGCATACAATAATTCAATGAATAGAAGTACATGGAAGACACCATTTGAAAGAGTGATTGGAGTACAACCTAAAGGAGTTGTAGAACTTAGAGACATCAGTATGGAGAACAAAAGGAGTGCAGAAGAAGAAGAATTTGTAAGATGCATGGAAACAGTACACACTCATGTCTAGGAGCATTTGGAAAAGATGAACAACAAGTATAAGAGACAAGCAGATGTGAAGAGAAGGCATAAGGAATTTTTTGTTGGGGATGAAGTCATGGTATGTCTTAGAAAGTAAAGATTTCCAGGAGGGACATACAACAAGCTCAAGATGAGGAAGTTTGGGCCATGTAAGATTCTCAGGAAGCTTGATTCAAGGAATGCATATGAAGTGGAGTTACCAGAAGCAATTGGCATATAAGATTTTTTGAGGACATTATGGAAGAAGATGAAGATAGATCTAAAGTTTAATTCAGAATTTCACCCACAGATAGATGGACAAAAAGAAGTGGTAAATAGGAGTTTGGGAAACTTGTTGAGATGTTTGGTAGGAGGGAGGGTAGGAAATTGGGATATAATTCTACCGTAAGTAGAGTTTGCATACAATAATTCAATGAATAGAAGTACATGGAAGACACCATTTGAAAGAGTGACTGGAGTACAACCTAAAGGAGTTGTAGAACTTAGAGACATCAGTATGGAGAACAAAAGGAGTGCAGAAGAAGAAGAATTTGTAGGATGCATGGAAACAGTACACACTCATGTCTAGGAGCATTTGGAAAAGATGAACAACAAGTATAAGAGACAAGCAGATGTGAAGAGAAGGCATAAGGAATTTTTTGTTGGGGATGAAGTCATGGTATGTCTTAGAAAGGAAAGATTTCCAGTAGGGACATACAACAAGCTCAAGATGAGGAAGTTTGGGCCATGTAAGATTCTCAGGAAGCTTGATTCAAGGAATGCATATGAAGTGGAGTTACCAGAAGCAATTGGCATATCGCCAATCTTTAATATTGTAGACCTATATCAGTATCATTAAGGAATATCAAGTGACAACACCATAGGAGATTTTTTGGAAGATAAGACACCACATTAACAACATGAGAAGATAGAATAGATTCTCGATAGTAGAGTTGGGTGCAACACTAGAGGCAAGCGGTATAAGGAGTACTTGGTTAAGTGGAAAGGAAGGACATAAGAAGATTAATCATGGATTTCTTAAGATGATGTAGACCACATTAGTTTCCCTCTAGCCCTAGGAAAGTGAGGGACTCACTTTTCAAACAACCCTGAGTGTCTGATGTAGGAGCATCCCAGGTTGAAAGGCAATCTTGCATTAACCAAAAACATTTTGTTTCTTTTTTTTCTTTTCTTGCATTTCAATCAATTCAGTCTCAACCAATTGCACCACATTTTACCACATGATTATTTCATAGTTCGCATCATAGGATCAGGATTATACAATGGCTCATCTACATCATATCCAGATTTCAAGAGATGTGTAATTGTCTACAAAAAGTTATCACTGTCAGAAGCTTATTAGGATTCATTGTTTAGAGCAATCAACATTCAGATTAGCATATGGAGTTTGCGGAACCTAATGGAACATATAACAAGGCATTATGGGACTAGAGGCACCTTCAACTAGTACCGCAACATGATTTATCAACATTGGAGGTTTCACCATTGGAATTAGGCCGACCTACATGTTTCATCAAGCATTGGGATTTGGAGCCTCATGCAGCCGATGCAGATCACTACAAGAGCTTGGAAAAGATATATAAACATCTCCTAGATTCATTTGGAAGTAGTTAAGATAGAGAGGATAGTCTTGAGTTTGTAGTTCTGGAGTCAGGAAGACAAACGTACCCAATTGTTATATCTTTCGTATATCTAATTGTAAGATATTGTAATACCCATGTGGCAGGCTTGTGATCCATTTTGTAATCATTTGTGAAGTCGAATCAATTGAATTTCTAATTGTTATTTCATTCATTGTGTTTATTCCACTATGTTTACTCTAAGGCTACATAGTTGGATAGTCATATTCCTGGACCCTCCATCCGTGACTGCACCACCTTCCCCTCACGAGCCAATGACCAAGAAGACATCGAAAGATAGGCCTCGAATAATTGTTGGGCATCCAACTAGATATTGATTAGCTTCTCATATTTCTCTTCATAATGTAAATCAATCCATTTGTCCTCGATCCATCCTTATGCCATAAATCTTTGTCATCATCATCCTTTCCATTTCTACTATCTTCTATGCCTTTTGAGCCCTTCCTGCACATAGATTGTTCAAAAATTGTTTTCCCACTCCTATTCCTCATCATGATTAGATGAACTTGGTTTTTGTTCACCAAAAAGGTTATTTTACATTTCTTTAGTAGCATTTCTATTTGCTACAATTGTTAATGTTGCACCATAAGTATCCTCAGTTATACCAACATTTTGAAGTAGGCCTACATTTCTTAGATGTTGGTGCAGGAGCACCATGTCAAGTTCAAGCCTCCATGAGGCAACTTTGGAATTTTAGTTTAAGGTTGATGATTTAATGATGTAATAAGGTCTTTTAGACCATGATGAATATGTTTGAGTCTATTTTAGGTCCTAGGAGTTCTTGGTTGAGTCATTTTGCAATTATGGTTAAAAGTTGTCAAATCTTGTAAAATTGTCATGTTGTAAAAAACAAAAATGCAACAAATGGAATGTGAAGGGTCAAGGGTATGTAGTAGTTGAAAAGTTGGTTTGTAAACATTGGGACAATTTTGAAAAGGCATAAATAGCTTGAATCCATCGTTGTAATGGTGGTGGAGTGGTTGAAAGACATTTGGAGATCAAATAATGCAAGAATACTCAATTTTTTTTCCTTTTATGAATTTTGATTATTTTTTCGCTGTTCCCGAGGCTAGTACGGCCCTGTATGACCTAATAATGATGTGCAATCAATGGTGCAGGAGCACCATGTCAAGTTCAAGCCTCCATGAGGCAACTTTGGAAATTTGAGTTAAGGTTGATGATTTAATGATGTAATAATGTCTTTTAGACCATGATGAATATGTTTGAGTCTATTTTAGGTCCTAGGAGTTCTTGTTTGGGTCATTTTACAATTATGGTTAAAAGTTGTCAAATCTTGTAAATTTGTCATGTTGTAAAATGCAAAAATGCAACAAATGGAATGTGAAGGGTCAAGGGCATGTAGTAGTTGAAAAGTTGGTTTGTAAACATTGGGACAAGTTTGAAAAGGCATAAATAGCCTGAATCCATCATTGTAATGGTGGTGGAGTGGTTGGAAGACATTTGGAGATCAAATAATGCAAGAAAACTCAAATTTTTTTAAATTTTGACTATTTTTTCACTGTTCCCGAGGATAGTACGACCCTGTATAGCTTGATAATGATGTGCAATCAATTGAGTTTGATAGTTCTCTGAGTCTTCTTTCATTTTCTATTGGTTTCATCAATTTTATCACATTTTGTGAAAGTTATGGTTAAATTAGTGATTGGTGTTTCTAGATTTTAGGCCTAATTGGCAGAAAGATAGTCCATTTTTGAAGGATTCCGTACAAAGTAACCTACCCTAATTTTGAGATATGTTAAATAAGGGCCAAATAAGTATTTGAATCAAGTTTTCTTTCTTAGAGATCAGTTCTGGTTTAAAAGTGATGGCAGAAAAACCCTATTTGCTGCACCTACCTTTAACCTAGTCAAGAGAAGTAACAGTCCATTTTTGAAGCATACTTTCCAAAGTAACCATATCTGATGTGCCCAAATGGGTATTTGAAACACCATTTGTTTTCTGAGTTTGAGGAGTATTCTGCAAGATATGCTTCATTTTCACTGTTTGGAGTGCTACTAGCCAAATTGAAGAAATTGTTAGAAAGTGTTTGTAATATGTTTGTTGAGTGAACCCTCCATGCTCTGCATTAATTGGTATCAAAGCTTAGAAGGTCTGGGCAAGAAAGTTTAGTGTTTGTGTTTGTGTGTTTGTGCAGGTTGAAGAGAGAACTTGATTGCCAAAAGACTAGGTAGAGGAAAAGAGAAGAGACCTAGGTGAGGCAAAGACAAGAGGAAGCAAGGTTAAAGGAACTTGCTTGAAGGAGAAATGGATTTGTTGAAGAGGTACTTGCTGGGTGAGGGTTCATCAAAGAGAAAACAAGAAAGGAAAAAATAGGAAAAAAATATGAAGAAGAAAAAAGAGAAGGAAAGGCAAATGGAAATTGACCAAGAGATCAAGGAGTTGAAGCAAGCCATGGAACAAATGATAAAGATATGGAGGAAATGGAAAGAAGAATAGACCTTGAGATGCACATGTGGCATTTACTAATAAAAAAGAGGGTATCATGGCCTATTAAGAGGTTAGTTCAAAGGAGAAGGCAAGAGAAAATAATGGAATCTTTGTTGGTAAAGGAAGATGATGAATAGAACAAGCAAGCTGAGGATGCATCCACTTCAAGACATGAAGATGCCATGACAACAGACATGAAGAGAAATCCATTTTTGGAGGGAAATGATGATAAAGAGAAGGTCAAGGATGAATTGATCCTTGAGACTCAAGACTGGTTTAAAAGGTATGTTGGTATAGTGCTTGATTCATTATTTTCAAAAGGAGATGTTGATCGGTTTTCTATGTCAAAAATTAGTTTGCATGATGAGGCAACAGGTATAGGGGCAAAATATCAGGTGGGAGAAGAGGAAAACAAATATGCAAAGATCATAGTTACATTGTAAAAGCAAAAGAATAAGGACGACATCTATCATTTTCTTGTTGTGATGGTAATTTTGAGGAGGGACAAACCAAAGTTCAAGATGAAGAAGATTATTTCAGGTTCTCATGCATTTGCAAGTCCTCACTCAAGGGACTTGAGTTTCTTTTTGGCTGGGAGTATGGTGCAGGAGCACCATGTCAAGTTCAAGCCTCCATGAGGCAACTTTGGAATTTTGGTTTAAGGCTGATGATTTAATGATGTAATAAGGTCTTTTAGACCATGATGAATATGTTTGAGTCTATTTTAGGTCCTAGGAGTTCTTGGTTGGGTCATTTTGCAATTATGGTTAAAAGTTGTCAAATCTTGTAAAATTGTCATGTTGTAAAATGCAAAAATAAAACAAATGGAATGTGAAGGGTCAAGGGCATGTAGTAGTTGAAAAATTAGTTTGTAAATGTTGGGACAAGTTTGAAAAGGCATAAATAGACTAAATCCATCATTGTAATGGTGGTGGAGTGGTTGGAAGACATTAACTCAATTTTTTTCTAAATTTTGACTATTTTTTCATTGTTCTCGAGGCTAGTACGGCCTTGTACAGCCTGATAATGATGTGCAATCACTTGAGTTTGATATTGCTTTGAGTCTTCTTTCAGTTTCCATTGGTTTCATCAATTTTTATCACGTTTTGTGAAAGTTATGGTTAAATTAGTGATTGGTGTTTTAGGCCTAATTGGCAGAAAGATAGTCCATTTTTGAAGGATTCCATACAAAGTAACCTACCCTAATTTTGAGATATGTTAAATAAGGGAAAAATGGGTATTTGAATCAAGTTCTCTTTCTTGGAGATCAATTCTGGTTTGAAAGTTATGGCCAAAAAACCCTATTTTCTTCACCTACCTTAAGCCTAGTCAAGAGCAGTAATAGTCCATTTTTGAATCATACTTTTCAAAGTAAGCATATTTGATTTCCACATATGTTGACATATGCCCAAATCTATCTCTGAAACACCATTTGGTTTCTAGGTTTGAGGAGTATTCTGCAAGATATGCTCCATTTTCACTGTTTGGAGTGCTACTAGCCAAATTGAAGAAATTGTTAGAAAGTGTTTGTAATATGTTTGTTGAGTGAACCCTCCATGCTTTGTATCAGATGTGCCTAATTTTATGAATAGTTGAGTAATGACATTGACATCTACATAATATACCTTTGAAGTAAACTGATTAATTTTCCAAGTAAAGAGAAAATTTCAAGTATACTAATATAGATTGCATTGTGTACAAGTAGCCAATTTCAAGTATAGTAATATAGATTAACATTTGTATCAATTGTGTTCCAAATAGCAAAAAAAATCAAGTATAGTAATATAGATTAACATTTGTATTGTGTCCTAAATAACAATATATACATTAGCATTATATTGCCTTTGAATCAAGTAAACAAAAAAAATTGGAACACAACATTTTTTTTTCACAATTTAGGATTCCTAAACAAAAACTTGTGTAGGTTTAAAAACACACTGTGTTTTTCAACCTGGATTTATTTTTGATAAACATTCAAGTAAGCAATCTATATTTTTATAATTTAGGAATCCTAAATTTTGAAACACAATAAATTTTGAACCCACTAAATAGGTAAAAATTTTGAACACATCATAAATAGCTTTTTTTACAATTTAGAAATCATAAACAAAGATCTCTATAGGTTGAAAAAAACATTGTGTTTTATACATGCCTTTGTCTGATGAACAATCATATGAACACAATACATTTTGAATCAAGTAAACAATATAAAAATTGGAACAAAACAAACTATCCTCTTTCACAATTTAGGATTCTTAAACAAAAAATTGTGTAGATTGAAAAACACAGTCTACACAAGTTTTTGATAAACATTCAAGTAACAATGTTCAAATTGCAATTTAGGAATATCATAAGACTTAGATAAAAAATTATGGCTTCTTATAGGTATAAATTTTACTAATACATGCTCGGTATATCCCAAACTTTTCAGTTGACCAGTATCATCAGAAATGTTTCCTCCTATCCTATTTCTCCTCAAGTACAACTTTTCTAATTTTAGGAATCTTTGTTATTGTTGTTAGGATAAACTTGTTTAGGTTGATTTTTTTCCCTCAAATAAAAATGGTACTTTTCAAGGTTACCAAAGATAAACAATACCAATCAACTTATATTCTATTTATTATAAACTTATAAGATTATCTAAAATAATACTTGTGTAGGTTGAAAAACATAGTGTGTTTTTTAACCTACATTTATTTTCATGCAATTTTCTTTGCAACCAATTCATGTGCATATTTTTTTGTCATTTCATGCCTTTTGTTTACTATAAGAAGTTGAATGACTTGAAGATAAATTCAAACCCACATTTTTTTCTTACAATTGAGGTCAGTAATCCACAACAAGGTTCTGGTGATTCTAGAGCATAAAATAACTTTAATATGGGTTCAACCCCTAGAAAGTTTAAATTTTTGGTAATAGTTAAAAAAGCTTTGTAAAAGAAGAGGTTTCCTCATAGGAGGCCTAGAAAGGTGACAATACAAAAGAGAAATAATGTGGAGGTCCTAGCTAGCCCATCATCAAATAAAGAGAAGGAAAAAATAGTCAAAAGTACTAATACTTTTTTGAAACACAAAGAAAATTCAAAATGACATATGAATGAATGAATAATTATCTCTCACTTGAAGTTCAAATGAAGGAAAAATAGTACAAGAAAATAACTCTTTTGATGAGTCATTCACTGAGTATGACTATCCTTCATGGTGTGACAAGAATGGAAGTAATGATAGTAGTTGGGATGATCAGGGTCCAAAATCTTGTGATACAATTTCTTACACATTAGGTGACGGTTCCACTAATTGATAGTGTTTATGATAGTGCAGTAATTTCAAACATCATCCTTTTGTCCATAAATAATATACTAGTCTATTTTTTGTGCTACACACATTGTGAGATGTATCAAAACTATTGAATGCAATTGAAATTATTAGTAAGGATGTGACTAGTGGTTTTATGGTGTCTAACTGAACATATGATCAATCTTTACATTACCTTGATACCTCTATAAGGACTATGTAATGTTAAATGCATGTATGACCAATAATTTCTTGGAATTACTATAGAATCTATGATTGGTTAAATATATGAATAAACTATAAATTCCATGGAAACTCCATAGGAGCTATGGAATTTTGAATAGTTGTATGGACTAACTAGCATGGGATATTTGATTGATTTAATTAACTATATTGCTTTTAATTGTATATACTTTAGCTTCGAATGTTATATTTTCTTTTGAGTGCAACAAAGATCCATAGATTGAGGCACAAAAGATAGAGATTCCATAGAGATGGTTGAAACTTTGGATCATACATTTACTAGTCCTTGACACTATTTATGGCCACATGTGAGACACATGATGATAATTTATGGTCATATGAAGATGCTTTCAAATCTTAATTCTTTGTAAATGTGAAGATGCTTTCAAATGTTAATTCTTTGTAAATTCAATATTTCCCTATACATTGAAGTACTTCTAACTGTTATTGGTTGCATTCTTTTGAATCTAAAGTGTGATGTTGTTTTTGAATAAGACATACTAGAGGGTGCAAGGAGGACCTCATCTCAATTTAGGAGTAGAGTGAACATTAAGACTACAAATTCTTTGGTAAGGAGATGTCAACTTGTAGTTTTTTTGTTGTAACGTGTCAATGTTGATATTTTATTTATCAATCTAGAAATACCAATTCTATAATGCACAAAATATTTATATTCATAATATGTTATGTTGACTATAGGAGGTTAAATGAACTAAAGAGGAGAATGAGGAGGCTCATGATGAGGGGGTTGATGTAAGGTTGAGGTTGGGTTTGATTGGGAGGTTGAATTGATTAATGAGGAGGTGAAATTAATATTGCAATTTTTTTAATTTTCCATTATTTAAATGTTGTAGTTAGTATTTATTTTTTATTAGGTATCTTATGTTCTTTTTAGATTATTTGTGTAGGCTGCCCCTCTTTGTTATAGAACTGAATGGACTAGTAGTAGATTGTTATACTTTTGTGAATATAGTCCATGTGGTCTAGTTGGAGGGATGGAATTTTGGGAATTGCAAAAGCTAAATTTGAATAGAATGGTAAAGCATAACATGGTTTTTACTATGCCAAAAAACATGGCCAAAAATACACGGGAAAGCATATGCCTCTTTCCTGTGAAAGAAGGCAAAAATATATAGAGGAGAGAGAGTGATATCAACTATCAATTGCCGATGTGCTATAATTAAAAAGAAGACATGTGATTGAAAGGTTATGGAAAAAGTACATGAAAGACAACTTTAATCAACTCCCTAGGAAGGTGAAGAAAAAGGTGAATGTTGTAATGTACTCTTAATCACCAAACCTAGTTAATGATGGTGCTATATGTTTTTAAAAAATTTGTAGTTATATGAATACAAATTTCATAAAATTCATCATGTATGCCATCATAGGATGAGGGTGAATGTGAAAGTGGTGGGGTTCACCAAGGCAATGGAAATTTGGGAGACAAAGTGGGATGTTTTCTTTATACATTTGAAATTATGGTAAAGATTGTACATTTTTTCCTTATATGTTTCATTCTTTTATTTTTTTCTTTAGGATGATAATATTCCTCTTTGTGAGCTTCGAGAAAAAATTACAAGAATTCCTAATGAAAGAGAATTTGATTAAGAGGATGTGTAGGTACATCTATAACTTAGAATATTTTGATTTGATTGTTTTGAAGTTCATTTTGTCATGTACATTAATAGACACAATATTATACAAACAAATACATGAATGATTTAGTATATGTGTATTTGTAGTGAAATTTTTATTTCAATTGGTTCAAAATAATATTTTTTTTAGGATGATAATGTAGACACCTAAAGTTATCCACTCATCATCTTGTCACTATTATTCTACTATCAGGACATCACTTAGCCATCCCTAAACATCCCTAAACTATATTTTCTCCACAATTAACTAAATAAACACATGTTTAGATAGTTAATTGATCAAATCCCCTTCAAACCATGATTAAACAATAATTTATTGTCAAAATCACTATTCATGTACTTTTCACTATTCATCCATACTTGCATCCGTACCTATCCCTACCCTAAATGATTAATTAATCATTTATCACATATCCTCTATAGTCCAAGCATTAGATAAATTTTATTTATCTAATATCGCCTTTTCCTATCCCATGAATTAAATAAATATACCTATTTATTTAATGCCCTATTTTCTACACTTTTGATTAGATGACCTAAGCCTAATTAATTACTTAACCCCTCACTTGTACATTCCATTATCCTAACCTAATCCTAGTCAAACCCTCACAACCCTCCATGTGTACAAAGATATGGCCCTTTGTACAAGCCCACGTGGCCCTATTACAAAGTGATGGGCAAGTCCTTTGTACAAAAGGTCCTTTTTGTCCTCACTTGATCCTCACCATCCCCTTTTTCCAAATTGATTTTCTACCATTGATTCCTCCTTGATCCAAGGACATCCCTCATCCACCAACCAAATCAAGCCACTTGGAAATCTCTCCTTGCTTGAGAGCTCTCAATCAACCTCAACCCTTGATTTCCAAATCAATCTCATGCATCCAATCCCTCATCAAAAATCTATAAATAGACACTCATCCTAGCCATTTTAAAGACTCCATGAGACATAAAGTAATGTTGCCATTTTGAGGAGCCACATACATCAAAATATCAAAGGAGCACATCAAAACAACAAGTTTTGCATGGCAGTTAAGTGATTTAGCTTCCTTTTTTATGTTATGAATTCCTTATTTTCTCAATCCGAGGTGTATTTGGAGGTAAATGAAATAGGTTAAC
This sequence comes from Cunninghamia lanceolata, assembly GCA_027924645.1. NCBI lineage: Eukaryota > Viridiplantae > Streptophyta > Pinopsida > Cupressales > Cupressaceae > Cunninghamia > Cunninghamia lanceolata. The sequence continues at coordinate 21,078,504 of BSBN01000237.1, read as the reverse complement.
TTAGTTTATCTTTTTTATTTAAGTTCATTTTCATATGCATATAGATAACATTCCTCTCTCTTAGCTCTTGGAAAAATAAATGAAAAAAATGATTAATGAAAAATTGTGGAGGAGGAATTGCAAGCACATGTATAATTAGAAAATGTAATTTCAAAATGAAATGTTAGGTTAAATTTTAACTCTTTTAAAAGTTTTCCCGAGCCTTTTGCAGGATAATAAGGTTGAAATTGTCGAAGAAAAGAAAAAAATATACCCTTTCTTCTCAGAAGTAAGGGGATGACCTTATTGGTGAGATTGCAATAAAGGAAGCAAGAGATGGTAGTGACAAGAGAGATGGGGATGGGGATGACATTGGTAATCATTTTAGAGTTAGTAGTGTTTTGATGGTTCTAATTTTATAATGAATGTTTGATTCTAAATTGATTCATCATTTAACTTATCAATCCTTCAATTTCCACCATCTATTCTAGAGGATGAAAGGAGACAGGAGGGTGGTATCACTTTTCTCATTGGAGACAATATGGACATTTATGTGAATGATGTCTTGTTGGGAAAAGGTATTGTGGAGAATGTGAGAAGACATGCACTTTTCCATGGCATTCCACTCCCACTAGGTTGTGTCAAAGTAAATGTTATTGAGGCCATTGTTTTAGACAGTAGCTTTCCTTATACCAATCCTTTTGTATAGGTTTTGTCAGATTCATGAATTTGTTTAAAATTTATTGAATATATTGGACTTGAAACATCCACTCTCAATGGTACAAGTTAATAACTTCTTGCTTTGTATATTTTTGCTTGTTAATGGTCTATTTTTTTGATCAATTTTATGGTTTTTTTTAGAACTAAGGAGTGTAGATTATAGGGCTACATAGGCTGAAACAAGATGGTCACTACCACCAAACCCAATCATCCAATAACCTACCAACCATTGGAATTATCCCTCCTTTAGTGAACATGAACCCTAACAAATGTATGAAATTTTATTAGAACCTATGTTCTTTTGCTAGAAATAGACAACGTAGGAGATGGTGATATTATTATACATTTCTTAGAAATGAACATATTGGAACCAATTTATACTTATTTCTATGTGTATATTCTATTATATTGACTATATTATGCTCCATTCTATTATGTTCAATAGGGTTGTAAGCTCACAATTTGGCTCAAACGGTAATAATCTAAGAGTCCATTTCTTCCATATTAGAAGCTAAGTCTTTAATAAAGGGTAAGTAGCAATGACTTTTATGGTTTTAATTGGACATTGGTTTATCTATACCACTAGTTAGATATCACAAATAATATCTCATGATGGTTACATAAGTTAAATAACATCATTTATCTCCTAAGTTCATGACAATGGTTATAGACTTGAAATAATATCTTTTATCTTTAGAGTTGATGATGATGGTTACATATGTGAAATACTATCTTTTATCTTTTCAGTTAATGATGTGATTTATAATCTCTTTTATCTTTAATGATGATAATGTAATTTGGAATGATTGTCATGATTTTTAATGTATTTTTGACATTGTCATGTGATTGCAATAATTTTAATACACAAGAATCATTTCCATGTGATTGTAATGATTTTGATGCAAACATGCCACTGTCATGTCAATGCAATGATTTTAGAATGTGATTGTTATGATTTAAATGTACACATGATTTCAATTCAGCCTTACTTATATTCCATTCTATCTCACTGTCTTCAGTTTTTTGAGAAACTAGGTTGTTGTCTATGCACTGCAACATATGGGGAAGGAAGCTTTACCTTTTTACAAATTTTGAAAATATATATTATTTACACCTTACTATATCTAAGTCAGATATCTTGTTTTCTTAGGCATAAAAGTTGCTACTTCATTGCACATCTTCCATAGTTGGGATGAAGGCCATGTGAGTTTATAGCTGAAAGGAAGTTAGGTGTGCAAAAATCACTTCCTACACTAATCGAATGAGGGGAGGAGAGTCAAAATTCAATTTTAGCCTTACTATTACAATAATGTTAAACCCACTAACAGAGACAATAGAGATATTGCAACAAACACATAAATAAGAAAGTGAGATAGAAGAAGAGAGACACAAGATATACGTGGGGAAAACCCTTATTGGGTGAAAAACCCCACACTCCAAAACCTGCACAATGTATTAACAAAACTAAAATGGTTTACAATACACTTGCAATGCAAGATCTCAGGAGTCTTTGACACTCGTATCTAGAGACAAACTGGCAGCATAACAGTACATGTCAAACCTGTAATACATCTCCTCCTCCAAGCACCTATTTATATAGTAAATACAAGGCAAAATTACCTCTATCTTGGAATGGGCGTCCAACTTGGCCTCATGGCCAAAAACCCACGCCTATGGACACTTGGTCAACATTGTAAGATGTTTCTGACACTTGTCCACACACCCCATCCCAAAGAGGTCACCTATTTCCAAAATGGGCTATGACAGATGCTCTTACGACTCTTATGACCATCATAGAATCTGTCATAGCAGTTACAACTTACAACTGTAAGAGAATCTATCATACAGAGGCTATAAATAGTATATTCTTTTACAACATGTCATAGTCCACCTTGGGGTGCCCAAAGATGCCTTTTTCAAAGATGCTCTTCGACACATGTCTTCACCTATCATAGAATCTCCTATTTTTGACTCTTACATGTCATAACATTGTCATAGGAATCTGTCATGACCGTTACGGTCAATATTCCCTTACACAACATCCAAGATGTAGACACATGGCAAAATATTCCTACCACAAAGTGGGATGCCTATCTCCTCATGTGAGGACAAAATTACAAGTTGTCATCTTCCATGTAGGATGACACATCACCGTGCCACATCCCAAAGATGACAATATGAATTTACAATTTAATTTACAACATAGGCAATGAATAAATAAATACAATGAAAATAATACAAGGAATTACCAAGGTTGAGACACCTTAATTCCCAACATTATCCCACTTGTCGAACACCTTGTAAGAGCCAATAGAATTAATAGGATTTAATTGCTATAGGCCAAGAGGCCCATAGACTCTGAACACCATCTAAACTTCTCTGTGTCCACTGGCTTTGTCAATGCATCTGCAACTTTCTTCAAAGTATCTACCTTCTCCAAATTTACCTTCCCATTCTCTACCATGTCTCACATGAAGTGAAACTGTACATCAATATGCTTTGTTCTAGCATGGAAAGTTGGATTCTTCATAAGGCAAATCACACTCTGACTGTCACAACAAATCGTAATCTGTCCTGCATCAACACCAATAACTGAACATAATCTCTTAAGCTAAATGGCTTCCTTAAAAGCATGAGTTGTAGCCATAAACTGAGCTTTTGTAGTGGACAAAGCAACCACAGGTTGTCTCTTACTCATCCAACTAATTGCACCACCAAACATTGTGAACACATATGTACTGGTGGATCTACTGCTGTCAATGTCACCTACCCAATTAGAATCCATAAATCCATGAATACAAACTGAATGCGGAGGTCCTGTAGCATTGCCATGATAGTAAATGGAATACTCAGAAGTACCCCTCAAATATATGAACACTCGCTTAACTGCATCCCAATGTACCTGTCCAATATTGGCTATAAATTGACTAAGTACTCCCACTGCTTGGGCAATGTCTGGTCTTGTGCAGACCATAGCATACATCAGACTACTAACAACACTAGCATAAGGTACTTTGCTCATGTCCACCTCACTAGGAGATTTTGGACAATCTATAACAGACAACTTTGTCCCCAAAGAAACAGAAACACACAATGGTCTACAATCTGCCATGTTGAACCTATCCAACACGGTCTTCACATACTTACTCTAGCTTAACCAAAGTTTTCTATTAGCTCTATCTCTTCTGATTTCCATTCCTAGAATGTACTTGGCTGCCCCTAAATCTTTCATTTCAAACTGTGCTGCCAACTGAGACTTAAAATTAGAAATCATATTCTTACCCTTCCCAATCAACAACATATCATCAACATATAATGCAACAATGAGAATACGATCCCCATCAAACTTATAATACACACAGTGATTCGATTTAGATCTCACAAATCCAATTGACAACACAAAGGCATCAAACTTCAAGTACCACATCCTAGGAGACTACTTCAAACCATACAAAGACTTTTTCAATTTGCAAACCAAATTTTCTTTAACCTTCACTATGTAATGCTTTGGCTGTGACATGTAGATTTCTTCCTCCAAATCACTATGAAGGAAAGTTGTCTTCACATCCATGTGTTCTACATATAAATCATAAGCAACTGTAAGAGATAACATAAATCTAATGGATGTCAACTTTGCAATGAGAGAGAAAATTTCACCATCATCAATTCCCTCCACTTATGAGTACCCCTTCTCAACCAATCTAGCCTTGTACTTTTCAACACTGCCATCTACACCAAATTTCTTCTTGAACACCCATTTGCAACCAACGGGTTTCCGTCCATCAAGCAAAGGCACCAAGTCCCATGTTTTGTTCTTTTCTAAAGAATCCATCTCATCCTCCATGGCCTCCTTCTAGGAACCTACATCTTTCATGCCCATAGCCTCTTTCACAGTTCTAGGCTCATCAGTGTTAGTAAGTAGAGCAAAAGCACAACTAGAATCAAGTTAAGAATAACCAAACCTATCAGGTTGCTTTCTTGTTCGTGTAGACCTCCTTAATGGCTGAGGTTGAGGTTCTGCTTCTTCTTTTGAGCTTTTAGAGCTACTAGAGCTCTCCTCATCATCAGGTCTCACAAGGTCTGTATGTTTAGTCTTCTCAGGGGTAGAAGGAAACTGAACCACATCCTCTTTCTTTTCTATCTATTCTAGCTATAGAACAATGGAAAAAGGTGTTAGCTCTCTGAAGATAACACTTTTGCTACACAATACTTGTTCAGCCACCGGATCCCAAAGCTTGTATCCTTTCACACTGACACCATAGCCAATGAAAATACATTTAACAACTTTGTTCTCCAATTTAGACTGTTTCTCCCTAGGCACATGTGCATATGCCTCACAACCAAAAATACAAAGATGTCTAACTGAAGGCTTCTTACCAGACCACACCTCCATAGGTGTCTTACCAACAAGAGTTGATGTAGGAGATCTGTTTAACAGATAGCAAGCAATGGCAACAGCTTCAGCCCAAAACTTTTGTTTGAGGCTTGCTCCACTAAGCATACTCCTAGCCTTCTCCATCAGTGTCCTATTCATCCTCTCTACAACTCTATTTTTTTGTGGGGTATATGGAGTTGTCTTATGCCTTTCAATCCCTTACTCTTTGCATAACTTATCTAACTCTATCGAACAAAACTCACCACCGTTGTCAGTTCTCAAACATTTAATCTCTTTACTAGTCTAATTTTCAGCAAAGGCTTTAAACTCCTTAAACTAACTAAAGACTTTTCAGCCTTGCTTCTAATAAAATAAACCCATGTCCTTCTACTGTAATCATCTATGAAAGATACAAAATATATAGATTTTGAAATCGAAGGAACAGTAATAGGACCAAACACAACAGAATGAATAAGATCCAATACACCAGAAGACTTGTGAGAACTAGAGTAAAACTGAACACAATTTTGCTTTCCATAAATGCAATGTTTGCAAAAGTCAAAGTTAAGATTACAATCATTTAACCCCTCAATGAGCTTTTTTATTTTTTAGGGTATGCAGACCCTTCTCACCAATGTGGCCATATCTCAAATGCCATAACATAGTCTTTTCAGCAAGAAGCTTAGCTTCCATTACATGTGCACTACCATCAGAAATAGTTACAAAAGATTTCTTCACTGCTCATTCAGATGGTGGGGATGAAGTGACTGCAGCTCGTTTCTTTGAGTCTGAAGAACTATTACACTATGAAGTGCATATCTCCATTTGAAATAGAGTACCTCTTTGAAAACCCTTCGCAAGCACCATAGATCCTTTAGTCATCTTGCATCCATCCTTTGAAAAGACAACCTGCACACCTGCATCATTCAACATACTTACAGAAAGCAGGTTCCATGCAAGGCCTGGAATGTGCATAACTCTAGTGATCCCCTTCACTCGTCCATCAGGGAATCAGATTGAGGCTCTTCCACGACCAACAATCTTTAGATGAGAGTCGTCACCCAGGTACACTCTTCCACCATTGAACTCTTCATATTTTGTGAACCAATCTCGATGTGAGGTCATGTGGAATGATGCACTAGAATCAATCAACTACACATCATTAGATGCATGGGTGGCCAGGGCTACGGTGAAGGTATCACCATCATCTTGTGACTTGTCAGAATTTGAATTAGGAGCTTTCTTCTTCTTTTTCTTCTCCTCTTTGCATTACTTTCAGAAATGCCCAGTTTTTCCACAATTCCAATAGAGAGCCTTGGACTTTCCAGGAGATTTGGATCTCCCATGAGATTTGGATTTGCCCTTCTCAGCTTTCTTGTCTTTCTTCTTCCCTTTCTCCTTGGGTCTTCCATGAACCGCAAGAGCCTCTTTGGCTGATTCAGATGTCTTCCTCCGCATTTCTTCAGATGACAGCAAGGACACCACATCTTCCATCTTGAAGGTGGTAGTGGTGCTTTCGATAGCCATGACAAGATGATCTCACAAATCTGGCAAAGAACAAAGTAGGGTCATGGAATGATCCTCCTCCTCCATTTTCACACCCACAGATGTCAACTATGCAACGATCATATTGAAAGCATTCATGTGATCCGCAACAGATGCTCCATCTTCCATCTTCAGAGTGAACAACTTTTTTTTAGGAAGAGTTTGTTTACCAAGGACTTGGCCTGATAAACATCACCCAACTTCTTCCAAAGATCTTTTGTGCTCTTCTTCTCATGGACATTCAACAGGACAGAGTCAGCTAAACAAAGTCTTATGAGACCCTTAGCCTTTCGATCTTTGAGGTCCCAATCATCTTGTGACATTGCTGTAGGTTTCACATTAGATACTATTTCCCATAGGTCACGATCAACAAGTAGGTCCTCCATCTTGAGTTTCCACAACTCAAAATTAGTGCCATTGAATTTCTCAACCTCTAACCTTCCGGATGTGGTTGCCATCTCCTTGCTGTAACAAGATACAAAATATTCTGCACAACACTCCCACTCAACCTAAGATCAGATAAAAAAACCCCTACCCAACAACTAGGACCAAAGGTGATCAAGCTCTGATACCAACTGAAAGGAAGCTAGGTTTGTGAAAATCGCTTCCTACACTAATCTAATGAGTGGAGGAGAGTGCAAATTTAATTTTATCCTTACTATTGTAGCAATGTTAAACCCACTAATAGAGATAACAGAGATATTACAACAAACACATAAACAAGAAAGTGAGACAAAAGAAGAGAGACACAAGATATACGTGGGGAAAACCCTTGTCAGGTGAAAAACCCCACACTCCAAAACCTGCACATTGTATTAACAATACTGAAATGGTTTACAATACACTTGCAATGCAAGCTCTCATGAGTCTTCAACACTCGTATCTAGAGACAAATTGGCAGCATAACAGTACATGTCAAACCTGTAATACATCTCCTCCTCCAAGCACCTGTTTATACAGTAAATACAAGGCAAAATTGCCTCTATCTTGGAATGGGCATCCAACTTGGCCTCATGGCCAAAAACCCATGCCTATGGACACTTGGTCAACATTGTAAGATGTTTCTGACTCTTGTCCACACACCCCATCCCAAAGAGGTCGCCTATTTCCAAAATGGGCTATGACAGATGCTCTTACGACTCTTACGACCGTCATAGAATCTGTCATAGCAGTTACAACTTACAACTGTAAGAGAATCTGTCATACAGAGGCTATAAATAGTATATTCTTTTACAACATGTCATAGTCCACCTTGGGGTGCCCAAAGATGCCTTTTTCAAAGATGCTCTTTGACACATGTCTTCACCTGTCATAGAATCTCCTATTTCTGACTCTTACATGTCATAACTTTGTCATAGGAATCTGTCATGACCGTTACGGTCAATATTCCCTTACACAACATCCAAGATGCAGACACATGGCAAAATATTCCTACCACAAAGTGGGATGCCTATCTCCTCATGTGAGGACAAAATTACAAGTTTTCATCTTCCATGTAGGATGACACATCATCGTGCCACATCCCAAAGATGACAATATGAATTTACAATTTAATTTACAACATAGGCAATGAATAAATAAATACAATGAAAATAATACAAGGAATTACCAAGGTTGAGACACCTTAATTCCCAACAATAGCAAGGTAGTGCAAACTTTGTATGAATTTCATCACTAGAATACTTGCATATTTCATATGGTTTGTATTTTAAGGGTGTTATATTAAATTGCATATGCTACAACTTTTTAGGGCTTGCTAGATGCACTAAAATATCTAGTTTCACTATGGTGGTCCATCTTCATTGACTATACTTAGAGGGTTTGTGATTGGCTTTGGTTATCTACATCAAAAAGTGACAACCAATCCTTTATTTCATTTTGGTTGTTGTTGAACTTTTGAAATTGTTGTTAAACTTTAGACTTTGCATATATTGATAATGGAGTGTTACCATTGATATATTGATAACATGTTTATGCTTCCCAAGCTTTATGATATATTCCATTTGGGTAAAGTGCTTATGAAACTTGTCAAATTAAATGCACTTATTTTTCTATGTTTTTACAATGTGGTAATAATGATTTTTCTTACTCAATTTCTATCTCAATAGCAAATTTTGTGTTTTTGGAAGATTGCAAAGGGTGGGTTCATATTAATCCATATATTTATCACTGTTATCATTCACAACTAGTTTTTTACTAGAATTTTATTGCTATTGTAAATCGGAACTAGTTTATAATGTTGACATGTCGATCTTCCTCCATGCATTAGGACTACTAAGACCTCTCTATTGTCCTTTCTTATTGAAAAAATGATATGAATCTTACTGCATGTTGTGAAAACCCTTATAGTCATGCTTAAATGTATGTGTTGTATATATACAAAATTCTATTACATATGTATTATGCTCACAATTGAATTCCCATAATAGTGGAGTGGAAATACTCCCATGCTAACATGAATGGTAGATTTCCTTCCATCTATTTTGTTAGAGCTATTTTTATTAACATGTTAGAAATTTAAGATATGCAACAACAAAGATATGATGAAATTAGAGAGTGTCACACATTATTTGTGTGAACTTCATTTATTAATAGGAAAGAGAAGAATTTATACATGGTTGGTGGTTGGTAACTTAACATTTTGTTAAATTAGAGAAATATATTAGAAAAAAGACATTAATATTAAGATAACATAATTAACTTACTATCATGATTTATGCAATTTTAACATTGGATTTGTTTCTTTCGAAAGGGAGGAATATTGTTTGTAGGCAGTGGATTCTCTTTCGCCTTTAAACATTCTTTAGTGGCTCGAGATTCTTTAGTATACGGGGGATTCTTAATCACTCCATTCCTCTCTTTTAAGGATCTTCTTTGTATATTCTTAATGGTTGTTATTTCTTGGAAGTCATGTTGACTCCATTTTTTTCCATCATTTTTTCATGTTTTGTTGCATGTTTTTTCTCTTTTGGAGAGGAGCCTTTTCCCATAAAGTTTTTCTCTTTTCCTCCATTTATTAGAGATTCTTTGTAAATAGGCACCTAACATGGTCTTATAGCCAGGACCCATCCTTTGTATCTTTGCATATTCTCCCTAATTTGCATTTAGGTGGGGGGGTGTGTGTTGGTGTAATTATTTAATTGCACCTTATTAAGTTTACTTAGATGAATAGGATAAATGTGTACAAGTCATTTATGAGATCTTGCTTTATCCTTATCCTCATAGAGTTAAAGTCTTGGATAACCAATCCTTGTTTTTTAGTTTTATGCCTTATCCTCATCTTCATCGGATTTGGAAACTCTAAGGCTATATATATTGTATACATTCTATTATGTAAATTTTTAACACCATTAATTCATTTGTGCATCTATTTTCCTCTAATTCATGCTTGTGTAGTAGCTCTCCCTTGTAGAAGAATTACTGCAAATGATCTTGGCTCATATGAGTCCATTGAGCGACTCTAACATAGTTTATCACACAATGTTAAAATGGCTCATTTAATAAGATAATTTACTCGTGATCCAACAACTAAAATTTAGTAAAAGGCCAATGCCATAGACAATGATGCTTCTACTTCTAATATTGAACCACTTATATTACAAGTGACTAAACCTATTATTGTGCTTGTGACCTATCCTTATGAGGGTTTTATTTCTTTCATGTCTTCATCTTTCAAGCCCCCTGTCTTGTAAGTAACACTTGGTTCTCCAATGCAAAAACCTTTAGTGCTTTGAGAATTATTAACTTCAAATATTTTCATGTAGTAATTCATATTTAAAGTTGAATGGAAAGAGGACAAAAGGAAACATCAAATAAAAAACTTTCCACCCCATAATCTCAATTTGCCTCCTACATGTGGATTATCTATTAAGGCACACAAAGAGTGCAATATTATTGATGAACTATAAAATACTCAAACCAAGATCAAGATATATTTATGGGACCTAGTACATATATTAGGGACATGAAGGAATATCTTGCAAAATTATTTTGAAAATTTCATTATTAAATCACACATTAAACTTACAAAAGTGGCTTCAATATTGGATTCCATTCAATGGCAATGATGATGTGGTTACTTTTTAATCTAACGAACTCCCAAATACTAGTATTATTCAAGAGAATTTACCTTTATAAGTGGTAGTTGTGTAAAACATGCCTTAGTTGATAATCAATCTAGCTTAAACATATGTAGTGATGATTGTTTACAAAAGATTAATGTGGATAAATCACCCATATAAAATTGGAAGTCATGATCAAAGGCTTTGATAATGTGGAAAGATAGAGTCTATAAACCATACTCTATCATTCAATTTGGTACTATTTACATTAGACACATCATTCCTTCTAAAGCCAATTCAATTAGTATATAATGTTTCATTAGGGTGATCATGTGAATCCATACAATGAAATTTGTCGCATCTATATTTCATGATTCTTATAGCTTAATTACAATGAGTAAATTTATGTTGCAATCCATTTTCATTTTGTGAAATTATTGAGTCGGGTGATATCACAATAGCGTGTTTGACTTTTTGGTCTATGTGGGATGCTCAAAATTAATATTTTTCAACATATTTTTGATTTGTATCAATTATAGGGAATAAATGGTCAAAACTAATAAGTTACGGGATTTTCTATGTAGATTCAAGCTATAATTTTTTAAAGAATTATTTCTCATTTTTTATTTTTATTGTTTAATCAATTTTTATTTTTTTCTATTATTTTTTACTCCATAACACATAAATTTCACTACAAATAATTGTTTTCATGATTTATTAGAATTAGACCATTTTTTGCTAATTTTTTATTAAATATTTTATTTATTATTAATGTTTGAATTAGTACTATCAAAAATTTCAGACCTATATTATTCTATAACACAATTCTCTTAGCATATATATCAATTTTTTTTTGTTTCATTAAAAAAAGACATTTATGTGGAGTAATACATTTTTTTGATATTTTTGTGACAATGTTATTTTTTCGAGTGCCTTGAATAGAGGTCACAATGGGCCTACATTTCTAGTTGTTAATGTTGAGATTTACACCTTATACTACACTGGTATACAAACCCACATCAACATGGTAAGTTTTGCAAGTTTGTGGGACACAGCTTGCAAAACAACCTGAGGAATTTTAGAAGTTGACTCTTTGTAAGGTGTTCAATGAATTTTCTTCACACTTTTTTAGGAAAAGAGAAGGAAGGAAATTGAAATTGAAACTTATTAAAAGATGAAATGCTAAATTAAACTCTCCTATTTGCATCAAAGGAAATTAAAATTGAAAATTATTAACAGACGAAATGATAAAAGGCCTTCACATCAAAGGAAGATGATTTCATCTTACTTGGATCGAGAGGTCTAACAGGTGGAAGCTTGATGAGATTACTTTGTAAAAGTTGTGTCATGATAGCATATAGAGATTCTGATAATGGTGTGAAGTTTCTTGTTTTCTGTTTCAATTTATAAGTGGAGGGAGTAGGAGATGACACTGCCACCACATGTTTTCTTATGTTACTCACTGAAATATCATTTATCTTGATGAAATTTTTATTTTCTCTTTTGAAAGAATGATTTTGAGAGGCTTTGGGTTGACCAATTGGAGCTGATGAGGGATTATTCTCATACCGACTAACCAAAAGTTGGTAATCATGAAGAGCCATGCAAAGATGTGTAAAAGAATCATATCACATCAACAATATCTTATCATGAATGTGAGGTTGTAAGTTTCCCATAAAAATTATTTGCACATTAGCATCCAGAATATAATATTGGACTTGTAAGAACAGAGCTTGATAACGACCCATAAAATCTGTTATTTTTTCTTTCGTTCCTTGTTTACAATGAACCAAGTCTATTAAAGAGATTTGAGATCCAATGTTCACTTGAAAATGCTCGAGGAACTTATTAACTAATTGTGAGAAAGAAGTTATAGAATTAGGAGGTAGCGAGCAAAACCAATTCAAGGTTGTGTCCTTGAGTGACCTAGGAAAGAGTTTTTCCAAGATCGCATCCTCAAAGAATAAATCACTACACATAGCGGTAAAGGCTACCACATGGTTGTTAGGGTCTCCCTTTCCATTATATTTCTCAAAGTGAGAGGTTTCAAACTTTTCGGGCATTGGAGTTCTTAGGATGGAATAGGACAAAGGGCTACAGATATAATGTGTTGTCATATTAGGTTTAGGTGGACTATTGCTCATGCTAGCCAATTATTGTTGAATAGATGTTATATTTTTCAACAATTGGTTTATTACAGGGTCAGAAGTTGAACCAGGTAGAGATTGTAATGAATTGGAAGGACTAGGTGATGGTGTATGAGTAGCCTTTTGGAATATGATAGGAGGTTTAGATGTAGGTGGAGTAACATTAGGTGTGGAATTTATGTAATTATATGCAATGTTACCATAATGGCAAACAAGATTCCCAGTAGAAAACCCAACACATGTGGTAGCACTATTACTTGGTTGTGTAGTAGTGGTGAGAATAATAGAAGTATAAGTGGGAATAGGGAGTGTTGGTATGGGTGCCAACACTTGAGTCCCTATTTGATTAGAAGAAGTGACATTGGTGTTGATTTTAGTGCAACTAGATGCAGATAGAATGTTGTTATGCACTATATGACAAAGGCCACACAAGACTTCCAACCATTCTTGATCTTCAAGAAAAAAACTTTGTAGACTCTCAACAACAGGGATGACCTCCTAATCTATGTGTTCCAAGCTTACAAATTGCTGGAAATTAGCCAACTCCATGTCCAATCTCTAAATTTGAGCTTCAGAAACATGAGCCACAAGGTCATCAATGTTGATGGATTCATGGAAGTTTGATGCTTCAAGAAGATGCAAAGTAGGGATATCAAGAATAAGTGTTTGACCTTCTTGTGTGATATGACTAAGAATTTGGGGTTCTGATGTATTGGTATCATCATTATGCAAAGCATTAGAACCTATGACTTGAAGACTTCTTCACACAAGAATGTTAGAATCAGGGCATCAGGTCACAAAGCTCATAAAATGTCTACAAGCTTTAGTAACACACAAAATGCACCAATAGAAGAAATGAATGATCAAGCAAAAGAAGGATTTGAGTTTTTGTTTAAGTGAAGCAATATTTTGTTCAAATGTAAGAAAAAATAATGCACATGATATATCCTTGATCAAATTTAACTCTATTCAAATCCACTTAGATATCAATAATGCCTATGCTTGAATTAAACCCAAATTTCAATGCTTTTTTCAAAATGCATGAAGTCAAAATTGTTCCTATCTTCAATTTTCAATGCAAGATGAAAATTGTAATGTTGTATTATAATGAAAAATCAGATTTGGGATGCAAACGACAGTAGAAAAATCTGAAATTAAACTATCAATCATAAACCCTAGATTGCAACATTAACTAGGTTTTCATAAAATGCAACTTTTTTTGACAATTTCTAGCAATGAAAGGGATTCAAATGCACAATGTAACACTATGAAATGATTAACTACTGTGATACCAATTGGATCTAATGCAAAAATCAGAAATTTAATTCATGCTATGACTATCTATCCTTATGAGATGCAAACAAAGTGACCAATATGCTTTTTCCCAATTCTAGAATGAACTTTTTCTTTTCCAAATTTCAAATTCAAGAATGTTTTAACTAGGAAAAATGATGAGGTACAGAAAATTAAACTACTTTAAACAAGATAATAATGTAACAAGATCTGAAACAACTCACAAATCTATAAACCCTAGGTTCAAAACTAGCTAGTTTTTCTAGAAATGCAAGGTTTTTACAAAGCCTAGTTTTGAAACTATGCAAAATTTAACTATGTATGAATGCAAAATGATTAATGAACTCAATTCCAATCAGATCTAGGGTAGTAAACAACTAAGATCTAAAATAATGAGGATGCAAGAGTGCAAGACAAGTTGGGTTCACCAAAATGTTTAGTGGAAAAGAGTGATCTAGCCTAAGGAGCTAAACTAGGTCAAACCCTCTTCTAGAAACATTAGGGCACAAACTAAGCTTGGATTCTACCCAAGAAGGAGAGACAAACTACATGGGTTCTACCCTTTTGTCGTATATGGATGAGTCAACCAAATTCAACCAAGATCAATCAAGCAAGCTTGGACAAATGACCAAACCCTAGATGACAAAGATTAGGTTATAACTAACTACCGGAAGCAATATCAGAAAATCAAAAGTGCAACGAAGATTAGAGAGTAGTTCAGAACCTGGATCTTAGAGAAGAAATGCCAAAGACCATGGTGCTTGGGTGCCCTAGACCCAAATTAGGGTTATGCAGAACTCTTGAGTTTCACCAGACATGTACCTATCTGCTCTGTCTTCTTCCTGAAAATTACCTTCAAAAATATGTTTCTCCGACCTACAAACAAAAAAGAGGAAAAGATTGTGTTGTGTATAAGGGCTTTCCTTAGTCAAACCTTGTGTTGGTGTTTCCACCTCCACTACATCAATGATCGGATCTAAGAGTGCATGCCCTAGGAGGGTAGAGGCTAGATTTGTAATATATGAAAGAAATATGAATGAAAATGATGATGATTACCACAAGAGGTAGAACCCTAATTGATGAAGATAACTTAAGATCATTCACCAACAAGGAGAGTGATGGAGAAGGCTTAAAACTCCTTTCAAGTCTTGTAAACAAACTTCAATAGATTATTCCTCTAGGTGTAAAATGAAATACAAAACTCCTTTATATACACATTCCCACTCACCTACGACAAATAAAACATAATGAGGCTAGAAAATACAAACTAGGGAGGTGTTCTAAGTTGACACCACAAGAGAGGGGCTAAAGAGTTCATTTGGGTGCCCTGGTCCTTTAGCCCCACAAACTCTGGGGAGTATCAAATGTTGTGGGCTTAGTCCAGTGCTAAGTTAATTCCATTGGGTTTATTCATCAAGATTGATGTTTTATCATTTTATACTCAAAAGGGGGTTAAAATAGGTCCTTATTAACAAAGAAAATAATTTAGGTCCAACCAGGTGCTAAACTAAGTGTAAAATGCTAGTATACACATTTTACTATATAATAGCTATAAGGTTTTTCTCAACCTTGATAGCTAAATCATATGATTCATGAAGAGATTGACCACCTAGAATCTAAATCATGATTGAGTATTTATAATCAAAATCTTTAGAAAATATAGAAATTCAAAACTTGGAGGTGGTCAACATTAACTGGGAATTTCTTCCAAGCCTTGTCAAGCTGTGAAATGAAATCATGCATGCATTCTATACGAGACCTTTTGATTTCCATGAAATACTAAAGAAGAGAACTTGTATCCATATTTTCTTTGAACTAATTGAAAAGATCACCAAGTTTATCCCAACTTGCAATTGAACCAGGCTGTAAGCTTCTATACCATTCATGTGCTTTACCTTTGAGAGAGAAAGCAAGTAGAAAAAGAGCCACATTTTGATTTGTGATATGATGGGTGTTACACAAATTTGTAACATCTTGAATATGATCTAAGGGAGAAATAGATCCATATCTATAGAAATGAGGCAATGCTTTCAATTTCGCTTCAAGAATCTAACACGGGCCTTGTTGTTGAAATAGACCACTTGAATACCATACTAGAAATAGCAAAGTTCTTGTCAAAATGTTTAAAGGCACATAGATATTAAGAGTCACCATTGTCTACAAAAATAAAGACTTAAGATCTTTTGATCAACAGAGTCACCAATAGAGTTACTAGATGGAAGATTCATGATCCTAGGAGCTGATATTTTTGTGATTTTCCACCAAAATCATAAAATGTAGAACAAATATCAAATGAAGCATAGACAAAAGCCTCTAAATCATGTCCTACCCTGTGTGCCAAAACTATTGATTTTCATATTTGCACTTATATACTACACCCACATACAAACCTGCATCAACATGGGAAGTTTTACAAATGTGGGACGTGACTTGCAAAACAACCTCGAGGACTTTAGAATCCGACTCTTCGTAAGGTGTTCAATGAATTTTCTTCACACTTTTCAGGAAAAGAGAAGGAAATTGAAATTGAAACCTATTTAACAGGTGAAATGCCAAATTAAACTCTCCTATATGCATATGACTTAATTTTGTACAAGATTTGCAATCATAAAACAAAGTAAATACAAATGAAATAATGAGAGGCAAAAATTTCATTCATTAATTTGCAAGAGGTTCGATGATTTTATATTACAAATAAAAGCTGCATATGAAAAAAATAGGAAAGCGAGGTAAATCTACTGACAAATTCAAATGATGCACAACCAAACAAAAACATTTCATTTCATTTAAAAAAATAAATTAACAAACAAAGTGAAAGGCCAAATGTATAGCCACAAGATTGTTATTCATGAGCTCAAATGATTATAAAATGTATTCCTAAAAGCCCAATTGCTAAAGTGGCAGAGATTCACCTATAAAAGAATTCTTCCCCTTGTTTAAATGAACAATTACAATATATATAGAAGAAATGAGAAGAGAAGATTGGAAGAATAGAAGGAAAAAATTAGAGATAAGGCCTCAATCTAATTTTATCATTGCATGATAAACACCTATGCTCCATCATTTCAGTCTTCACCTTTGTTTCACTTTCTTTCTACTTTATTATTGTTTCCATAAATAAAACTTTCACTTTATTATTTTTATCTTATAGCATATCTTTTTAATTCTTTAATAGAATTAAAATATTTTACGATCTTTTTATTTTAATATTCTATTAAAAAAAACTCTTATGGGTCCACCTTGGTCTCCAACACCCCTCTTTTTCTTCTCTAAATGTTTTAATAAATACATTTACAATGAATTAAATAAATTCATTTTTATCCTATGCAAGTTGAATGAAAGTTTTATAAAATTAAAACTCATTTTATCGGCCCTACACTACCATCAATAGATCAATGATGCACTTGTTAAAGGGAAGCTCATAGAAAAGCATCAAGATGAAGTGCCATTGGCTAATGAAGGATGAGCTAGAGATGAAGCTTATTGCTACACTTAAATCTAGTTTTATAGATTCCTACACTAGTTATAGATATGAAGGCATTTTATATCTGAAGGCCTTTTATATGTTGCATACCAATTGGATATGGATATGCCGCTTTTTTCTCATTGCCTATTGCCTTTATACAATTTGGAAACTACCTTATGAGTCGTGTCATTCTTGGAATAGCTTGTTGTCTCTTTGAATTTCTCATTGATTTTCTACGTTGAACATTGTATGATGGTGGCTATGATTTAAAAGTTGCGCATTATTCAGAAGCTGAAAATTTATTTATAATCTATGTTGAAATTGATATGCTTGTGCAGAAGTTTTACAGATGCTATTTTAAATATTGAAGGGTTGTACACCACTTTAAATAGGTGTATTGTGATTTCCACTAGCCGTGTTTGGTCCTTTGACCTCTGCATAATGTTCCAAGTTATCTTTTCAACCGCATGAGCTCTTTCTAAACTGTCAATAGATTCTTATTTGAATTTGTGGAGCTATGACAATATTGAGAAAATAAAGAAAGACCCTGATGTTTCAAAAATAAAAATAAATATGAAGTGTGAAAAATTGCACTATAGTAATGCTAAAGGCTGCATACTTACAAAATGGCATTTCCAAATGATTTCATTTGATCCCCCCTGTTAGTTTTATGATCAGAATTGAAATAAATAGAAAAACAGAAATGATAACACTTTAACACAGAGGTACCCTGGGAAAACCCTCCTTCTTGAGGGAGAAAAACCCAGACAAATATATCTCTTATATATTGAATAAAAAGAACAGAAATCTGCTTACAGCTTGACTGAATTACAAGACTAATTTGATGCATAAAAAAAACTGATACACAAATGAATGAACATTGTCTTCTGTATATACAAATCAATGTGATTCTTCATATGCATCGGGAACTCTTCATATGGTGTCTCTTTATATGATGTCTCTTCATGTGGTGACTCTTCATATGGTGTCTCTTCATATCTCCCGTCGCTACAAGAACAGCAACACTCCCTCTTAGCTAGGGAGATATCTTTCCAGACGTGTCAACATGACACCCATAATGGCTACATCCATTAGTGAGAAGAATTTATCACGGAGTCTCTCAACGTGATATCATCATGGAGTCACTCAACATGATGTCCACCATGGCTACTCCCATGAGTGAAAGAAAACTAGTGTACAAGTGCCCATCACGGAGTCACTCAACGTGATGTCGTCATGGAGTCACTCAACATGAGTCCACCATGGCTACTCCCAGAGGGTGGATAAACACAAGTACAAGAGAATCATCACGGAGTCTCTCAATGTGATGTTCACAATGGCTACTCCCATTAGTGAAAAAGAAACATCGTCATGGAGTCACTCAACATGACGTCCACCATGGCTACTCCCAGAGGGTGGAAAGAACCACATCTCCTATCTCAGAGATGGAATGCATTATATTAGATAACACAAATCACTGATACTGAGACTCCCTCTCAGCAAGGGCTTCATTCTTCACAACTCCAAGCTTGTCTCGAAACTGTACAAACTTCATTTTGGAGAGAGGCTTGGTGAGAATATCAGCCGTCTGATCTTCAGTGCAAATGTATCTCAGCTGAATAGCTTTCCTTAATACCATATCTCTAATGTAATGATATTTGATTTCCACATGTTTTGTTCTGTCATGGAACACTGGATTGGCATATAGCTTCACACAACTTTGATTGTCACAATGAATAACAGTAGGCTCCAATGATTTTGCAAACAAATTTGCAAGGAGCTTTCGAAGCCACACTGCTTCTCGAGCTGCTACACATGCTGCAATATATTCAGCCTCTGCAGTGCTTAGTGCCACTGAAGACTGCTTCCTGCTACACCAAGAAATCATTGTAGACCCCAAGCTAAAGCAACATCCAGATGTGCTCTTTCTGTCAGCTACACTCCTGGCCCAATCAGAGTCAGAGTACCCTTGTAGTTTTAGATCTACACTAGAAGTATATCTCAAGCCATATCCAACTGTACCATGCAAGTATCTCAAGATATGCTTGGCTGCAACTAGGTGAATTTGCCTTGGTTCACACATGAACTGACTAAGGGCACTCACTGCATAGCAAATATCTGGTCTAGTATTGACTAGATACATCAATGATCCAATCAACTCCCTAAACATGGTGGGATCTACCAAATCTGAACTAGCTGCAGACTCACTCAATTTCTTCAAATTTGTTTCCATTGGTGTAGACATAGATTTGCAATCCATCATCCCAAATCTCTTCAAGATATCTATGGTGTATTTCCCTTGACTTAGAATAATCTCATTGGGTCTTTGCCATACTTCCAACCCTAGAAAGTAATGCATAAGACCTAAATCCTTCATTTCAAATTCAGAAGTTAACTCTTTCTTGCATTTGACAATGAGATGTTCTTCACCAGTAAGGAATAAGTCATCAAAATAAAGAACTAAAATTAGAGCCTCACCATCGATTACCTTGAAGTAAAGATTTGAATCTGCATCATTTTTGAAGAAGCCTAGGCTCACCAAGTATCGATCAATCCTCTCATACCAAGCACGAGGAGCCTGCTTAAGGCCATACAAAGCCTTCTTTAGTCTACAAACATGAGATTCCTTCCCATGAATCACAAATCCATCAGGTTGCTCAATGTATACTTCTTCTTCAATTATACCATTAAGAAATGTTGTCTTCATGTCCATCTGATGTAGTTTCCATCCCTTAGCTGCTGCAATAGCAATAATAGTCCTGATGGATGTATAATGAGCAACTGGAGCAAATGTCTCCTCATAATCTATTCCCTCTTTCTGAGAGAATCCTCTAGCCACAAATCTTGCTTTGAATTTCTCAATGCTCCCATCAGCTGCATGCTTGATCTTGAAAATCCACTTGGAAGATACAACTGATTTTCCTTCAGGTCTAGGTACAATATCCCAAACATCATTCTTGATGATAGACTGAAATTCTTCTGTCATTGCATCTTTCCATATCTGCTGATTGGATGCTTCCTCAAAATTGGAAGGTTTAGAATCAATGATGTGACTCATCAATAACACATAATCTGAGAACTTCTGAGGTCTCTTGCTTTCTCTAAAAGATCTTCGAGGAGCTGCATATTTTTCCTCCTCTTGCATGGTTTGTCGAGGCCTTTTCTGTACTACTGCAATATCTCTAGGTCCATCAGTTGGTTCTATAGAATCAACTAGATCACTAGCCTCTTCTAATTTAGTAGACTCCCTATGAATCTCAGAAGTCAAATCAGGAGAAATGTCTATATTCTGAGGTGTCTCTTGTTCTTCACTGTCTATCTTCATGTACAACCCTTTAGATCTTTTAAATGCAACTTCTTCTTCAAAAGTGACATCCCTGCTGATCTCAATCTGTTTCTGCCCTGGAATGTAGATCCTGTAGGCCTTGGAAGTCTCACTGTATCCCACAAACATTCCTTTCTTGCCTAATGGTTCTAACTTAGATCTTTTATCTTTAGGCACATGAATATAAACTGGACAACCAAAGATTCTCAAATGACTAACTTCAGGTTTCATACCTGTAAATGCTTCTTCAGGAGTCATATTTTCTAATATTCGATGAGGGCTCTGATTCTGAACATACACTGCAGTTCTGGATGCTTCTGCCCAAAGAAAGCTTTGTAAGCCTTGGTCATGGATCATAGCTTTGGCTGCCTCAACTATGGATCTATTCTTCCTTTCTGCAACTCTGTTTTGCTGAGGATTGTAAGGAGCACAAAACTCCCTCTTAATTCCTGCCTCAATAAAAAAGTTGCGGAAGCCTCCAGAAGTGTATTCTCCTCCATTATCAGATCTCAGAACTTTGATCCTTTTCCCAGACAAATTTTCTACTTGAGCCTTAAATTCTTTGAATTTCTCAAGCACTTCTTCAGATTCCTTAGACTTCAAAAAATAGATCCAAGTCTTTCTGGAGTAGTCATCAATGAAAATTATATAATACAAAAAACCACTCAAAGATGCCATAGACATTGGACCACACAAATTAGAATGAATAAGATCTAGAATGCATTTTGATCTACTTTCACTATTATGAAAAAGACCCTTAGTATTCTTACCCATTGCACATCCTCTACAAGTACCATCATGCTCTTGACTAATTTTCGGAAGGCCAATAACCATCTTCTCCATAAATGGAAGAGCTTTGAAGTGAAGATGAGCAAGTCTCCTATGCCATAACTCACTTGAACTGGTGGAGTCATGCATCAATGCTTGAATTGAACGAGTGGAAAGTTTGTATAGACTCTCTTGACGGACACCAATTACTTGGGCTGAATTGATGCTGGAGTTCTTTGGCCGAGCAAGAACTTTTCCATCAGAAAATGCAACTTGATATCCTTTGTCTTCCAATGCTGAAATTGATACAAGGTTCCTCTTGATACCTGGTACAAACAAGACATCGCTCAAATGGAGAGAGATGCCGGAATCTAAATGAAGAGAGATGGCTCCAGCACCCTTTACTGAATAGCATGCATCATCTCTGATTATAACTTGAAGGTGGTTTTCTCTTTCTATTAAGTCTGAAAGATGTTTTCTATAACCCGTAATGTGACGAGAGGCGCCACTATCAATCAACCATGTGCTACTATCGGTTGGAACATTGCTTGATAGGGCAGAGATGAATAGGAATCCACTTGAGTTATCTCTTGATTCCTTCTGAGGATAGACATCATAAACATCTGCAGTAGAGGCATGTGGTTTTGGTCTTGTTGGACAATCACTAGCATAGTGACCATACTTGTCACATCTGAAGTACTGAATATGGGAGAGATCCTTCTTCTTCTTTGATTCAGGGGCAGCATCTGAATTTCTGTCTCTATTTCTCTTGAAGTTTCCTCTTCTCCATTCTTTTCCTTTCCTTCTGGAAGTTTGAGCAGCAAGAACTTGATTGTCTTCATTGAGAGAGCTTCGATCATTACCTCTTACTGCCAATCTTGATTCTTCTTGAATGCAATCAGCTCTAAGACGATCAAACTTTGGTAACTTAGATCTTCCACTGATACCTTGGATGAAAGGCTCCCAAGATTGAGGAAGACCGTTGAGTGCCAACATGACTAAGTCTCTATCTTCAACTTTATCTCCAATGGTATCTAGTTGATCCTTTAATTCAGTAATCTTCATGAAGAAAGAGATGATTGAATCTCCTTTAGCCATCTTGATGTGATGTAGCTGTTGCCTCAAGGCAAGAGCTCTGCTGGTGTTATTGATTTCATATAATCCCTTCAAAGTTTTGAACATATCTCTAGCCGTCTTCAACTTGGAGATGATAGGCACAAGATGATCCTTCATGGAATCAATCAAGATCTTCTTGGCCTTCGTGCCATTCTTCCTCCATTGAATTTTCTCAGACTCATCGGAAGGTTCAGGTACTTCGCTCTCTACAAACTCGAGAATATCATTCTCTTCCAATGTAATAAGAACTCTGAACTTCCAAGAGGTGAAGTTAGATGCACCATCAAGTCTATCTTCAACCTTGAGTCTGTTCACCATTTTCAATGCTTGAATAGACGCTCTAAGATGAGAAGAAGACTTCGCTGCTTAAATAAATCTGATCTGATCTTTTCTTAAACCTACTTTGATACCATGTTAGTTTTATGATCAGAATTGAAATAAACAGAAAAATAGAAATGATAACACTTTAACATAGAGGTACCCTGGGAAAACCCTCCTTCTTGAGGGAGAAAAACCCAGACAAATATATCTCTTATATATTGAATAAAAAGAACAAAAATCTGCTTACAGCTTGACTGAATTACAAGACTAATTTGATGCATAAAAAAAAACTGATACACAAATGAATGAACATTGTCTTCTGTATATACAAATCAATGTGATTCTTCATATGCATCGGGAACTCTTCATATGGTGTCTCTTTATATGATGTCTCTTCATGTGATGACTCTTCATATGGTGTCTCTTCATATCTCCCGTCGCTACAAGAACAACAACACCCCCAAAGTTGAAGTAAAACTAATTTTTTGTCAGCATTTTGATAGATGTAGAGGAGACTCTGTTGAATGTTTGTTTTGATTCTAGGGGGTTCCATCTAAGGGAATTTGATTGAAAGGGGTTAGGTTCCATCTAAGGGAATCTAATTGAAGGGGGTTAGATCTAACCCACTTCAATTAAATCTTCTTAGATAGAACCCCTCTAATCTTAGATTATTAAATTTTCTAAAAATTACGTGATTTTAGGTAGAAATCAAGATGTTCCACAAGTGGGAAACACTATTGTACGATCAACTAACTCCAAATGATCTTGTTACACAAAATCAATTACGACAAGTGGAGATGAGACCTAAAACAAAATATACTAATTAAATACTGATTCTAAACATGATTAGGGAATTTTTTCTAGATTTCACACCATCTTTTAGAGGAAAATATAAAATAAATCTTAGTGATTCTTGCATCTATCTATTATTTATGGACGCACATACATATGTCCAACCATCAAAGACCAAACATGTTTTCTAATTGATGGTAAAAAAGAAGGATTTTGATAGAGCCTCCACCTTTTTACAAGATAAACCAACAGAAACAACAAGATAACAACCAAGAAACATCTATACTATAATAAACAAACAACAACAACAAATATTAGAGAGACAACCCCACCAACAACTAGGAGGCTAACAAAAAACTAGCACCAAAAAACTTGATAGATACGAACAACACATGATTCCCCCAGAGATTAGAGTTGATTAAGCGCTACAACTACTTTCCATTTCTCCTTAATGAAATCAAGGTTGTTTTCCACAAACTTTGCATTCTCCTACTTTGTAGTATCATTATCTCTAGCCTTCTAGCTCTTAGTTCTTGATTTGGGGCCAAAACTTGGCCAGTTCAAGTGGGGTCTATTTTTTTCTACAACATTTTAATACTCTTGGAACTATTTTGGACAATGGTTCTACTCACATCAACCACCCTTCTTAAATTAGCCTTGACTTCCTAAATATCCTTTTCTAAAATGGAGGTCATGTCATCCTGCATGGTGATTCCTGCTTTTAGATTATTGTTTTTCTCTAGGGCATTCCACTGGTTGAAATTGAAGATTAAGTATGTTACTAAGAATGAACAACTGATTAAAAAAGATTATGTATGTTATGGTGGACAAAAGACCAGTGATTCTCATGATGATAAGACTTTCCTCTCATTTCTATTACTCAAGAAAACCTATAGACCTAGATTTCAAATATTACAAAAGTATGAATATAAAGGAAAATGCATATGTCCTCATGAATACAATATTTTCAAACTAATACAAGTAAAAAAGAATTTATCAACAAAGGTATTAGATATTTACCATGAAAAATCACCATAAAGGAAAGACTAATTTGTATCTATGGTATCTAAAGAAAAATATTTTCCTATTGCTCTTACCGATTTGGGCTTGGTTGATACATCAAACACAAAGCATCTTAGCCATTATGATGTTTTCTTAATCATTTATTAATGATTGGGGTCATCCTTATGCCTTAAGAAAACATTTTTATGCTGGAAAACTTGTTGCTTATCATATTTACAAAGTTCCTTATTTCAAATTGCATTGCATGTGCTATATTGCAATTGATCATGGATTCATTATTAGCATACATAAAATATTACAAACTTGTAGACACATAATTACATTACAAAATATAAAAGACATAAACACACAATGTAAAGAAATAATTAAAACATATATGTATATTACATGAAAAATAGGAGTACAATGTCATGTCTAGGGAGAAGGCCTAGAAGAACTCTCTCCTTGCCTATTCTATCCTCACCGAAAACACAAAGTAAGGAAAACACAAATCTAAAATTGGAGGGTGAGCAATTCCTACTACAAGATTTATTATATGCACCTTTCTCCTCTTATCTTCCAACATGGTCCCTCAAATAAGTTATCTATAATTCATTTTATCTAGTCAGTCTCACCATAAAGATATATATGGTACTACTTGATAGTGGAAGCACCTACCTTACATATTGTAGATCCTTGAGTTCTTTTTGCTACTCATTATCCACCTTATGCTACCCATCCCACTCTCATTGGAAGTCCTCATTCTCTATGGTTGTGTCCATTTATAAGTCCCATGCCTAAATGATTGAATCAAAAAGTGGGGCAAGTTAACCCACCTCATCATATGCTTGTTAAATCATGTGTGTAGTGACATCTGACACATCTTATATAAGGAAATCTATGGTGTAATATATCAATTCCATCCACTCCACAATGATAATTGAAACAAAAAACCACATTCATGAGTTCGCATCATGCACAATACCTTCAAAGAAGACAAAAACTAAACACAAACTATAAATAATTATATATACCTATATCTACTAGCTTCCAGACACTGATGCAGGGGCATCGCATGTGGAGCACATGCCACCTACTTTCTAGTTGTAATTCCATTTAAAAAAAAATTGTCGACTCACTTTCTTGGACTCATTTACCCATCTATTGGTTGCATTTACACCTTGCCCAACTAGGTACATAGATAAGATAAATTTGAACCTTATTAGGTTGTTTTATTTAGTATAGTGATTAGTTTGACGCTCAAATTGAATATTTGAGTGGGAGTTTGAAGAGGGAAGTGTATTGCTAGTATGTGAGGCATTTAATGCACTTGTTTTGGCGCTCATGAGGGAGTCTTGAGCAGAATTTTTGGGAAGTTTCTAGAAGTGTGTGGTAGGAGTAAAAGAATAGAGGAGTATGTGAGAAAGATAGAAGAACAAAGAGAAAAAAAGAGAAGAAGAGGAGGGTTGTGAAGGAGTAATTTGAGACAACAAGAGTGTGATGTGTGGAAAATGAGAACGATGCATGCAACAACAATTTGAAAGGAAAGTGTCGTGGATGAAGTTAGAGGGGACAACATGTGCATAGAAAGAAGACATATGAGGTTAAAAGAGAGGCATCCTTTTCATTTGGAGTTGAAGATTAGATCAAAGTTGCACGATAAGAAGGAAGGGCATGTGGGTATTAGAGACCCAAAATTTTGGAATGATAAGAAGACTATATTGAGGAGAATATGGATTTTAGTCTACAATCTATAGATGAACAACAATAGAGGTGATTTGAGATGGGTCCAAAGATTGAATGAGTACAAATCAAGAGTAATGATATAATAGGTAGCTGATGAGGTGTCATTGATAGGTAAAGGAGTAGACCATCATCTTAGAAGTTTATTTTGTCTTTATATATGTGTGTGTTAGTGTGTTTATTGACCTGTAGTAGTAGGGAAAAGTTCTAAGTTATTTGCAACCATTATTTTATTGGATGTGGGTGCAAGAAGTGGTTTTGAGATGTTGTAGGGCTATACAACAAAGGAGAAATAAAGTATCTAGAGTATTGATGATTCATAAAAAGAATGTATCTTTACTTTTGAAAAAGGAAATAGAAAATGTTAGTTTACTATAGTCATGTTCATTTGATTAATGTTGATGTGTGCTTGTGAGCACGAACCCTTTATTTCATGTCATCTTGCTAAACTATCTATCACTATAAGGTGATTTTGGGTGATATACTGATAAGCAAGTGTGAGTTGTATTATGCTTTGGGAGTCATATATGTGTATATGTGTGTATGTTTTTGATTTCATATGTTGTGGAATTATATTTGTGTACGTTAGTTTAACCTGCAGCCACATGGATTAGTGAGAAAGGTGATTGGAGTGACTTGTACCAACTAAAAATTGATTACCTATAAAAAAATTGCATGCAACATCTGGATATTTGAGAGAAGGCTATTTGGAACAATTAACTACTTCCAATGATTGTATATGGTGAGGTTAGTGTCATCTTGGTGTTGTAGGTGTCTTGTGGCACCATCAATATGGTATCAGAGTGGGCTACAACTCTAGGAAGAAGTATATTGTTTGTGGTTTGGAGTTGGTTGAAGCCCAATAGGAAAGAGACTATGTGTGGGTTTGTCCCTATAGCAAAGAAGATTATTGATAAAAGAGTTGTAGTGAGGATAGAAAGATGTTGCCTAGAGGAAGGATGATAGAGACTACAACACCTGTGAGTAGAATGGAATATGTATTGGAAGTTGTTTAAGAGGAATGCAAACCAAAGTGGAAGTCCTTGAGGGGAATCAAAGAAGAGATTGAGTTCATGAAAGAGATGAAAATGATAGTGAAAATGAGGACAAAGTTGAGATAGTAGCACAAAGAAATGAGAATGTAGGTGATGAAATGAATGTAAGAGAAAGGAAACTCCTTGGGGCTATTTCAAAAATTGGAAGAGTAGAGATGGAGCTACTATGTTTCTCAAAAAGCCTAGAACTAGATGAATTAATAGATTGGATAACTGAAATGGAGGAATATTTTGAGTTTGAGGATCCAAGAAGAGTGAAGGTGTAAGCACAAACTTAGTTAAAGAGGCATGTTGTAAGTTGGTGGAAGGAGGTGCAGGTTGAAAAAAGTAGAAATAGTAGAGAAAAAATCACCAGGTGTGATTGGATGGTGATCAAGATGAAAGCTAAATTTCTACTGAATGACTATTAGCTTGAGTTGTTTAAAAAATTACAAAACTTGTGACAAAGGGAGATGAATGTGAAAAGATACATTGAAAAGTTTTATAGAATTTCTATTAGGTCAGGGCATAATGAGTTGGATCATGAGAAAGTAGCTTGATATATTAATGAATTGAGGATGAACATTCAGGATGAACTAAGCATGATAAGGTTGTGAACTATTGAAGAAGCATATCGATATGATTTAAATGATGAAGAAAAACTAGCAAGAAGGTAGAAAGGAACTATTAGAGCCCAAAATTACTAGTTCCAAAATGCCCCATTTTGTCGCAAATTTCATCTGAATCCCACTTGAACCTATAGTTTATAATTGATCAGAGACATCTTTCATAGGTTTTCATATGTGTGCCTTTTGAAAAGTACAAGGGAAAAGCCCAAAAAATGACTAAGTCAAAAATTCCAAGTGTTTCCTTGTGTTTTTTTACCTTTGTTGGAGTTTCAGAGTTCAGAGTTCATGTCTTCCGTCTTTCCTCCAAAATCAGGCTCTAAAAATTCATCTATGTATGATGGACTTCAAAGTTTCAGGCTTACTTCTTCCGTCCTCCAAGTCTAAATTTTCCTAAGTGTTAAGTTATTGAAAAATTCATCTAAGTGTATCGGAGGTCAGAGTTTGGGCCTTTTGCCTTTAGTCTTCTAAAAGGCAAGTGTCAGGGAGAGGCCATGAGGTTTGAAGTCTGATAGGTTTACTTGTTCTAATTATTCTAAGTATGAAGTGGGTGGTGGAGCTTAGAGGTTGGCTTTTCTTTCATCCTTTTTGGAAGGCAAAATGGAGAAGGCCCTATGACCGACCCCCAACAAGTATTCTTTCTAAGGCATTCTGCCATTCTGCTAAGCCTTTTGGGTGGGCCCACTGCTCGCTTGCCGAATAGCGGAATGAGAGCATGTGGCAAGTTCAGCAGGTGGGAGTTACCTCTTTTCTCTTCTTTCTTCTGTAAGGTAGAAAGGAAAAGGTCTGGTGGCCAATCCTTGATGGTTTCAAAATTGTGCTAAGTATTGCAGGCATTGGTAGGCGAGCATTTCTCTTTCCTTCCTTCTTCCTTTTGGAAGGTGGAAGGCGGAAGGCCCGAAGTCCAAAGTCTGTCAAACTATTCAGAGACATCTATGTTTTTTCGGTGGCCGACTTCCTTTTCTTTCTTCTTCCTTTTGTAAGGCAGAAGGAAGAAGGCCTGAGGCTCAACCCTTGGTGCTCTTCATTTGTCTAAATATTTCAAGGTTAGGTGTTCTCTCCTTTTCCTTTAGAGCGCATAGTGCAAGGCAGAAGGCCCGAGCTCTGAAGTCTGATTTGTTGAAGGTCAACTTCTTGGCCTTCCAAAACTCCTCCAACTGCCTGGGAACGCATCAACAACTTCTTAGATTGTCATAAATGCTAAGTGGGTGGCTGGAATAGATATATGCCTTCAATACATTAGTACCAAATTTAATGGAAGGATGCAGTGCTTCAGTGATCAATGTCTTCTGCAGGTTCTTCTAAGGACGCAAAATCAATTTGCAGGGCATGGGCTCTTAGGAAATCTGCTGATCCTATGACATGGCTTTGGGCCGATTGTATTGGAGTATGGGCCTAATGTGTTGACTTAGATTCAATGTCTAGGAACTACATAGGAACTAATTGCTATATATACATGTTTCACTGGTATGTGGGGGTTGGTTGTTGAGCCAATTGTCTAGTCTGGAGTGCCTAAGGATTTTCTCTGGCATCAAAACACAATTTGTCTAGTCTGTAAGTGAAGGGATGTATTCAGTATAGTCTAGGAAGACTGTGTAATGTAGATTTGAATGTAGTGGTATGTCTCCACAGGAGTTTGTAATGATTTTGGTAAATATATAATTGCAGTTGTATGTTTTCCCTTGCCACATTTGCTGGTATGATTGTAACAGATGTTTGAAGAGTGTGACAACATCCAAGTTAATACAAGGCTTTGTATTTTCCATTCTTTTGTTGCATATGAATCATTGTAGTTCTCTTTTGGATTATAAGTATGTCCATTGTATGAAGATCTATCTAAAGTCATATATTTGAATAT
This sequence comes from Cunninghamia lanceolata, assembly GCA_027924645.1. Lineage (NCBI taxonomy): Eukaryota > Viridiplantae > Streptophyta > Pinopsida > Cupressales > Cupressaceae > Cunninghamia > Cunninghamia lanceolata. The sequence continues at coordinate 21,048,333 of BSBN01000237.1, read as the reverse complement.
ATGTCTAGTTTTGTTGATCCTTTACTATGTATTTTCTTTTCATCTTGCATTCTATGACTATGTTGCCTGATGGAATAGGCACTGGTCCATATTGGAGAGGGACCAATTACTCTTTAAAATCAAACAAATAATTCACCTATGGTTTAGGGGAAAAAACTATCTTTCCTATTCATGTACATTTGCAAAGTTGAATCAGCTATATAGGGGTTTTGTGACAACCAATCGTTATTGACTTAGTGATAGCTTTTGGAGTCAATATGATGCATTGGGTGTGGTTGTTCATTTATTTTTAGTTGTTCATCTAGTTTGAACTTAATACCTATTCAGGTATACCCCTTGGAATATCCCTCTAGAGTTTAAGCTGATCTCGAAGTGTAGAGGAGTCTACCCACTCCTATTAGTTGGCCAAAATCCCCCTTAACTTGTTGATAAACCTCTTCCTATCACCATAACGACAATCCCTGGCCTAGGTGATTTAGGAATGTTTTAGAGTTTTGGTTTGTATTCATTTTGGGTCCCAACAGATTGGTGTCATTGCTAGGGATAAAGTTACTTTAGCCATTGCTGGGTTTTAGGCAGCTTGAGCATTTTTCACGCCCTTGGTAATAGTAAGTTTGCAGTGGTGCAATTTGTTGTGTGTGTAAGTTGGAAGCCTATCAACTTATGCCAATAGATTGGCACTGTTGATGGGGGGGAATAATATGTTGGGTTATAAAAATTTGAAGACTCTGCTGGTGTGGGCAACCCAAAATCAGTTTTGAAGCCTTGAAGATTGTCACACTTCAAGAGATTTCCTCATTTAGTGAGGTGGTGACTCTGCTAGCAAAAGAAACATCTTGTTGTTGTGTGCATGTTTCAAGGAGACTATTGTTAGTTAAGGCACAAGTTTTTCTTCCTGTCTTGACCATGGTTTCTTTCTTAGTAAAGGAACATGTTGTTTGCTTTCCTTTGTCCTGCACATGTGGTTTGTAGTTGGTCATGGCCAACTGGTATGAACATAGATACCCTAGAGAGGATTCTTCTTATGCATCTTCTTATGTTGCACACCCTAGGAACTATATGACTTTTGATCATCTTGATAATGCATTTTTTGATCATAGCCTTGCCAGCTCTACATACCCAAACGTTTTTGAACCCATGCATAATAGAAATGAGTCCACTAGGCTACAGTATGAAATTGAAAAAGAAAAGTAGTTGCTTGAATCTATGTTGCAACAGGAAAAAGAATTAGAAATCCAAATTAGGCTACATCAATCTAGGCCACAGTCTGGTTCCCCTCTTGCTATTCCTAGTTGCTCTTTTCCTTAGCCTCCCCTATTGCAAATGAAAATACATACAAACAACTGGACCTCTCATGGGTCAGTTATGAGCAGCAATCCATGCCCAAGAAGATTAATTATCAGATGCCATTATTTGATGGGTGTGAAGTTGGGTTGGAAAGGAATACATTAAGGTATTTTCATATTTCATGGACAAGTTCCATTTTGAAGATGAGGATATGTGGATGAGATTTTTTGTTAGATCTCTATGTGGAGTAGCATGGAAGTGGCTAGTTAGTTTCCTTGACCAACATTTTGCTTCCTGGGCTCAATTAGTGGCTACATTTGAGACTTTGCAAATAGTCTTGACCTTGTTTTTCTTGTCCAAGAACTAGAAGATATTAGAAGGCAAGAAGGAGAGTTTAGCATGGAGCTTAGCCACAGATTTATAGAGACCTTGTCTCACATCCCAAAGAATTTAAGACTTGATCTTCCTATTTGTATTGACATGTATTTGAAAGCTTATGATGTTACCTTAAGCTCAAGTTCTATACATGAAGAATTCAATCTAGTGGGTATGCAAAAGGCATACCTGTTCATTGATTATGTTGACAAAGTTAAGTAGGATATGATTGCAAAATCTCCATCTTCAAATGCAAAGATGGTTGGTAATGAAAAGACTATTGTAGAAAATAGGGATGTGGATGTTTCATATGATCTAGGCACAATGTCAAGTGATGATTGTATGTACAAAAGGGCAGAGGAAGGTGCTGGTGCAGTGTATGACAATAGTTTAGATGAAAATAGTAGTGATTGCACCTGTATTCGATTGGATAAGCCATTAGTGGATGATGAAGGTGAGAAAATCAATGATGATTTCCAATCTGGTGAAGAGAGTTATGATCCTACTGCTTGTTGTAGTATTGTGGACCGCTTGGAAGGTATGTGTGCAAGTGCAAATTTGAACAATTCAACTCATGTAGTTGATTATACAGAGCATACATTCATTTATGAAGCAAATAATAATGAAGAAATGAGCATAAGGCACAATACCCTTTATGAAGAACATGCAAGTCTACCAGGTAATACAATTTGTGATTTTCATTGGTGCATGGATAATCCTCTTTTTGAAGATGACTTTGGGCTCAATGAATTTGAGCTATTAGCTTTGGAGGTGGAGAGTTTTATTTTGTATGACATGGTTTCCTATGAACATCAAGTGGACAAAGAGGGAATACAAAATGATTTTAAGGGTGAACAAGAGACTGTTCTCTTGTTTAGTGTGTTGCCCTTATTTGTCCCTGATGATGATATTGAGGTCATTGGCACTTGTTTGCATAAGGATGAAGTGGATTGTGCTTTAGTTGGACATCATGATGGCACTTCTACAACTATGAGTGATTTTGAGGTAACTGTCTCCCATTATGAAGACTATGTCACAAAGGATTTTCTAGAGCTTTGTTTGGGGTAGTTATATCTTATTGATGTGGATCATGTTGAGGGAACATTTTTGAGCTCATTGGTTGGGTCTAATAACATTGAGGCTGTGTGTTCTCACGTGGGTCAAGTTTTTGATGTGCAGGGTGAAGAGAAAATTATTAGTGATTTTCTTAGCAGGAAATTTTACACAGCAGTGTGTGTCAAGGAGTACAAAACAAAGAGGCAACTTGAAGATTGTGAGTCTTCACATGAAGTGCCTCAAATTTATGATTTACATGTTAATGATGTAGATTTAAATCTAAATCATGCCTTTGATTCAGTCGTGGAGGAATACATTAGCATCTGTAGTGCAATTGGGTACAAAAATTAGAATAGTCATGTGGCATAGCCTAGCATGAAACCACACCTGCGTTGGATACATTTCAGCTTGATATTTTTCTTCATGCTGATATCTATGCATACCCAGAAATGCATCATGCTAACATGGAACTTGAAGGTGAGTATTTCTATGTCAGTCAGCATGATGATGAGTCATATTATCTATGGCTATCATGCCTTGGTGATAATTATTTCTAGTTTCAACATGATAATATGGATGTCTGTAGTTTGTATGTGTATGCATGCAAAACATTTTTATGCTAATGTTGGGTGATTAGTGCAACAAGGGATTGAGGGAGATCAACTCCTTGAATAGACTTGTCTTTGACAGAGGAAAGTAACTTAACCAGTTTTTCTATAGGGGTGGCCTGTAGCGTCCCAAAATTTTGATACAGTCATCTTTTGACTGTATGTTGTTTTGTAAATATGTTTTGTGTTGTGTCCCTTCATGTGTTGTGTTTTGGTCTTTCTAGAGGTATTTTATGGTTCTCACTATGCCATACAAGTTTTCCACACGTCCCCAACTAGAGCCAATGTTGGAGTCCAAAATCACTAGTTCCAAAATGCCCCATTTTGCCCCAAATTTCATCTGAATCCCACTTGAACCTATAGTTTATAAACGGTTAGAGACATATTTCACAGGATTTCATGTGTGCCTTTTGAAAAGTACAAGGGAAAAGCCCAAAAAATGACCAAGTAAAAAATTCTAAGTGTTTCCTTGTGTTTTTTTGCCTTTGTCAGAGTTTTAGAGTTTGGAGTTCATGTCTTCTGTCTTGCCCTATCTATCGGCTCCAAAAACAGGCTCTAAAAATTCATAAGTATGGCGTACTTCAGAGTTTCAAGCTTCCTTCCTCCATCCTACTTTCCCTCTTGGCTTTGTAGTCCTCCAAGGCTAAATTTGCCTAAGTGTTAAGTTATTAAGAAATTCATCTAAGTGTATTGGAGGTCAGAGTTTGGGCCTTTTGCCTTCAATCTTATATAAGGCAAGTGTCAGGGAGAGGCCATGAGGTCTGAAGTCTAATAGGTTTACTTGTTCCAATTATTCTAAGTATGAAGTGGGTGATGGAGCTTAGAGGTTGGCTCTTCTTTCTTCCTTTTTGGAAGGCAAAATGGGGAAGGCCTGATGACCAACCCCCAACAAGTATTCTTTCTAAGGCATTCTTCCATTCCACCAAGCCTTTTGGGTGGGCCCACTACTAGCTTTGCGAAACCACATAATGAGGGCATGTGGCAAGTTTGATGGGTGGGAATTACCTCTTTTCTCTTCTTTGTTCTATAAGGCAGAAAGGAAAAGGTCTGGCATCTGATCCTCAATGGTTTCAAAATTGTGCTAAGTGTTGCAAGCATCAGCAAGCGGGCATTTATCTTTCCTTCCTTCTAACTTTTGGAAGGTGGAAGGCTTGACGTCTGAAGTCCACCAAAAGATTTAGTGGCATCTATGTTTTTCGATGGCTGACTTCCTTTTCTTCCTTCTTTTTGGAAGGCAGAAGGAAGAAGGCCTGAGGCCTGACCACTAGTGCTCTTCATTTGTCTAAATATTTTGTGGTTAGGTGTTCTCTCCTTTTCCTTTAGAGTGCACAGTACAAGACAGAAGGCTTGAGCTCTAAAATTTGATTTGTCATAGGTCGACTTCCTAGCCTTCCAAAACTCCTCCAACCACCTGGGAATGCACCAACAACTTCTTGGATTGCCATAAATGCTAAGTGGGTGGCTGAAACAAGTATATGCCTTCAATACACCTATACCAAATTTAATGGAAGCATGTAGTGCTTCAGTGATCAATGTCTTCTGCAAGTCCTTCTAAGGACACATAATCAATTTGTAGGGCATGGGCTCCCAAGAAATATGTTGATCCTTTGACATGACTCTAGGTCAATCTTATTGCAGTATAGGCCTAATGTGTTGAATCAAATTCAATGCCCAGTAGATGCATAGGAACTAATTGCTATATATATACATGTTTCATTGGTATGTGGGGGTTGGTCACTGAGCCAATTGTCTGGTCTGGTGTGCCTAAGGATTTTCTTTGGCATCAAAAAATAATTTGTCTAGTCTATAAGTGAAGGGATGTATTCATTATAGTGTAGGAAGGCTGTGTAATGCCGATTTGAATGTAGTGGTATGTCTCCACGGGAGGTTACAGTGATTTTGGTAAATATATAATCGCAGTTGTATGTTTTCCCTTGCCACATTTGCTAGTATGATTGTAATATATGTTTGGAGATGTGTGACAATATCCAAGTTAATATAAGGCTTTGTATTTGCCATTCTTTTATTGCATATGAATAATTGTAGTCCTCTTTTGGATTATTAAGTATCTCCACTGTATGAAGATTTATTTGAAGTCATATATGTGAATATATGTCTAGTTTTGTTGATCCTTTATTGTGTATTTCCTTTCCTACTTACATTCTATGACTCTATTGCCCAATGGAATAGGCACCGATCCATATTAGAGAGGGACCAATCACTCTTTAAAATCAAACAAATAATTAACCTATGGTTTAGGGGAAAAACCATCTTTCTTATGCATGTACATTCGCACATTTGAATAAGCTATATAGGGGTTTTCTGACAGCCAATCATTCTTGACTTAGTGACAACTTTTGGGGTCAAGATGATGTGTTGGGTGTGGTTGTTCATTTATTTTTACTTGTTCATTTGGTTTGAACTTAATACCTATTCAGGTATACCCCTTGGAATATCCCTCTAGAGTTAGGGCTGAGCTCGAAGTGTAGAGGAGTCTACCCACTCCTTTTAGTTGGCCAAAATCCCCCTTAACTTGTTGATAAACCTCTTCCTATCACCCTGAAGACAATCCCTTGCCTAGGTGATTTAGGAATGTTTTAGAGTTTTGGGTTGTAGTCATTTTGGGTCCTAACAGGAACAACAAAAGGTAGAGGTGGATTTAGGAAAGGGTAGATGCAAAGTAAATACAACTAAGATGAAGGGGCCAACACTATACGTAGTCAAAGAAATTGTTATGAGATAAGAGGGTCAACCTACTCAGCAGAAGATGAAGGTACATTTAGTCAGAAAAGAAATAGAGGATTCATGGGAAAATGCTTCAAGTGCAAAGAAGTAGGCCACAAAGTAGTTAAATGCACATAAATACAATAATATAGTAGTAGGAGAAGTTGAGCCCAAAGTCATGTTACTTGGACAAGTGAAATTAGCAATGCTTCACCAAGTACATGAGAAAACCATAATATAGAGAGGTCCCCTTATGATGAATAGAACATTGCTTAAGCCAATAAGAAAAGATAAAAAGTGTCATGGTTGCAAAAAAGACATCAAGTATTGGTGAAGCAACAATGTTTAGTGGACTTCTGAATAGGCACCTATGAAGACCAAGTGTGGTGCAATGTAATGCCTATGGAAATGTTCCATGTACTATTGGAAATGCCATAGAAATATGATAGAAGAGTTGTACATAATGATAGGGAAAATATTTATACTTGATAAATAACGGGAGAAAGCATACTCTCACTCCCTTGACAACCCAAGGAGAGTTGGAAAATAGCCTGAGAACATTGTTATTGACAAGTAAGGAATTTTTAAGAAAGGTCAAACATGAGGTTGCACGTGATGCTAATTTGATTCCCAAATAATTTCTAGTAGTTGTAGCAAAAGAGCCTAGATGTCAGGTTGCATGTGGTGTTACAACAATTTTGAGAAGTTGCAAGTACTAGCAACAAAGAGAGTTGACAGTGTTTCAATCCTTATTCTAACAATGAAGTCTCCACCATATTGTAAGTGAAGGAAGAAAGTGAACAAGTTGCTATAGGAGAGATGCTACAAGTAGTGATAGAAAATTATAGCAGAGCAATGTTGCAGGATAAGAGGACTAGTGACAACATAGTGGTGCTGCAAGTAGGTAGAACAAGCATGGAGAGCAAAGAATCTTTTGGTGTGAAGAATTTGTTAAAGAGAAGAAATTAGGAATAAAGGGAATGGAGACACAAGTTGTCAATTTGACAAAGGAAACCCTACTATTGGAAGAAGAGGATAATGGTGAGAACCATGAAGAAGTAGAAAATGAGGATACACAAATTGGATAATGGATGCTCAACTTAGAGGACATTAATGGGTACAATACTATAATAGAAATTGGTAAAGGGGAAGTGAAAATTCTGTTGTGACAAACGAGCATTAGTGAAGGGGAACTAATGGAAGGACCATTATACAACATATTGATTAAGAATGTGGGTGAAGAATGCATGAAGAGTGAAATGTTGAATGGAGTTGAGGAGAAAAATGGGCCTGTGGAAATCCATTGGAAGGTATAAATTTATGATAAAAACACTACAACAATAGCATTAAGAAAATTGTTTGAAGTAGTCAAAAAAAGAATGAACATAGATCTACCAAGTAGGGAGGTCCTTGAAAGGTTGCAACAAAATATGAGAGAATATGGAAGTAAAGAACCCGCTTGGTAGCCACAAGACCATCATGCACTAAGGCAACACCATGTTAGTAAATGGAGGTGAGGAAAATGGAATTAATCTCTTGAGTGAAGGTAGAGCCATTGGTAGTAGTTTGTCCATCCCGTAAATGCCACCATGGGGAGCTAATTTATGAGGAAAAGTAAGAGGTTCGAGATGGTGGAGAATAAAAAATATGTTGGATATATGAAAGAGGTTTAGTTGCATATCAGACAAGAAGATGAAGAGGATAATTGGCTTGTGTTAAAGGTATAGAGGTGGAAGAAAGATATGGGAGTTCTACTGCAAGTTTACCTACAACAACCTATAGTGTTGGTAGTGAGTAGTCCTCGAGATCACATTTTTGTTACCCCGAGAGTTAGATGTAGGGGCATCGTACGTGGAGCACAAGCCACCTACTTTCTAGCTGTAATTCCTATGGATTAGGTATGCAAAATGAGATAATAAATCAAAACCAAATGCAAACAACAAAAGGATTATACCTCACATGCACAACCAATCACTTTAGGGGAAGAAGGAGCCATTGCACACTAACAAGCTCCTAAGACAAAAACTTTTCCCTAGACAAGAGATCAAATGTAAAATGCTACTATTACTTGCAACTTTTTACTATACTAGCTCAAGAGATATTTTGGCATTATAACTTTGTATGAATTGGACTTGTGAAATGAAGGGATGAGAGGTTCTATTTATAGATTTTTGGAGAGGATTTTGATCCAAGGGTGGAGATTGATTTGGAAGATCAATGGTGGAGGATGAAAGTGATGTGGAGGGCCTAGATTCAATCTTGAATGAATGGAGGGCTAGGAATAAAAGTAAATCTTTTATTCATTTTGGGAAAATAGATATTAAATGAGGTTGGGTGAGATGGATTATTTTTGAATTAAAGATTCATATGGGGGAATGGAAATAAATTAAAAATTCATTTGGGAAATGTGAATGAATTAAAAAATTCATTTGGGGAAGAGGAGAAGTAAATAGGTATGGGAGTGTAAAAAGGATTAAATGTGATGTAGGATATTTTCAAATAAAAAATTGACTTATGTGGCTTTATTTCAATTTTTTTTTTGGAGGATGTGGGGAAGGGTGTTAAACAAAGTTTGACCACCCAAAATGAGTGGTTAGGATTAATTAAACATAGGTCATATTTAATTAACCCTAGGGCTAGGATGAGGTAGGCTAGGGTAGACAATTAAATAATAGTCATTTAATTGTCTAGGGTAGGGATAGGTCAGTTAGTAGGCTAAATTAATTAGTTAATGAAGTTTTAACTAATTAATTGCGTTTAGTGGAAAAGGGAAATTGATTTAATAAATATTTGCATATTTATTAAATTAATTGGCTAAGGTTAGGACTATTGAATTAATAAAATTAATTCAATTTTGGGGAGATTGTGATATGAATTTGGAAGATGAAGGGGTAATTAATTAAATAAAAATTTAATTAATTGATTAGAGGGAAATTTGGTATGTTTAGGGATGTCGAGAGTCAGTTTATTGGTCAAGACATTTTTAGGTGTCTACATTTGCCCCTCTTTGACGTGGCGTCGGAACCTAGGAGGGAAGTGGAGTCAGGTCAAAGAAACATATGCCCCAGCTGCCGGGAAGAAATGAGATGGATAGGGGATGCCCCCTCGAGAGGTCGGTAGAAAAAATAAAATTTTTCCAGGTGAGTTCTTGACAGGATGTGAAAGTTGGATAGGTGGTGGAAAAAGAAGACGGTGGGAAGAAGAACAGGGAAAAAAGGCTAAGATCTGCACCCTAGAGGAAAAAATAGGGGGGTGGAATGCTGACATGGCCCACTATATTAGGTAAAGTGGGCCCAAAGAGTGCCACATTTGCACTCTTTGACCTTGTAGAAGAAAGGACGAAGGAGAGATGGCTGACCGCAACCCGCAGTTTCTGTGACTTCAATACATCTCATAGCGATACTGAGAGTTTGGGCGGTCACCCGAGGCTGGACCCCAGGTAGGGCCTAACCCAGACTTTGTAATTTTTTCATTTTACGCACATTTTTTGGGTTTTGGGATATGGGCTTGGAGTGTGTGGCGCCAACTACAAGGTGAATTAGCCCCATCCTGTGGATTGGCACTATTCGCCAGGGTAGAGGTAGGGCGATTTTGTCGCCATTTAGGGGCAATATTGGCACTATCGTATGGATTGGTGCTAAATGTTAGAAGAATGAAATATAGCATTTTAGTGCTATGTTGGGGTTAAAATGGTGCTATGCTCTATAATAGCGCCATACTGTGAAATAGCGCTATTTTTTGTTTTAGCGCTAAAAAGGAAATTGACGCTAAACTGTAAATCAGCGCCATCATTTGGATTGGCACGATGGAGGTCACCTGGTGGCGCGATTATCTGTAATGGTGCAATGGGGAGGAAAAGATAGCGCCATTTTTAAAATGGCACCAGGGGTTGTCCGTATTGGGGCCACATGATGTGGGCCTTTTAGACGATAGAAGAAAAAGGGGTGTTTTGGGGAAAAGATAGGTTAGCATCTAACCAAAAAGTGGTGGATGCAGGATACACAGCGGTTTATATTGCAGTCACGGGAGCGATGAGTGCCATCCGTGATGGCACTGTTTGAGAGGTTTGATGATGCAATGCGGGCTTGACTGGCGAGGCTGGGGCTTCTAACGGTGGCATCGATGCCAGTGCTGCGAGCTCATAGAGCTTTGATGACGGCGATGGTGGAGCGATATCGCACCAAGACTTACAATTTTCTATTGCCGACAGGAGAGATCACCATTACACTTGAGGATGTTTATCGCATCCTCAAGCTACCAATCCTAGGCCGACATGTTAGATATGACACGAGGAGAGGGCAGAGTGCACTGATCAGAGTGTTCAGAGCAGATCACATTGTGTTCTCAGCGGATGAGAGAGAGATGGATTACGAGAGGACACTAGCTGCGGGTGCATATCCCTTTGCCTTATTTCTGTGTGCACTGATTGGAGGTGTGGTGATGCCCGATAGGTGAGGCAGGGGTTTTCTGGTGGGCTAGGGTGGGATGATAGAGGGGATGGTGAGCCATGATATTGTCTATGCATGGGGGCTGGTGATGCTAGCACAACTGTACCACAAGATGCATACGGTCGCTTATCTGTATGATAGAGCCTTGTTTGCTAGGGTTACTCTACTACACATATGGATTTGGGAGCATATCCCTGTGACTTAGCTGATATGCGGGTATTATCGGTGAACGTTTGAGGCCTTTGTGTTTTTGTATCAGGATGCAAAGTACACATACACTAGACAGGTGCGCTACTGGCGGAGGATACTAGATAACGTGATTAGTGTGGTGTGGCGAGCATACATTGGTTGTGAGGAGTGGCCAGATAATGTTATTCATCCCCATACACTTTTTAGCAGAGATATCTTATGGGTTGTGCGGACCGGACCATAGAGATGTACCTACCCTCGCGGGTTATGCGTTAGTTTGGACTGGTACATAATACCCCCCAGTAGATGGCGATATACGCGTGGAACCTGCGAGATTTACCCCACTGGCCCGCACCTTTACAACCACAGGTTGCTCTTAATGATTTTGCAGCACTTCGGCTAGTACCATGGGATTGGAGGAGCATAGTGAGGGATGCAGGTACTACACCTGCGTATGAGATATGGTGGCAGATGCATCAGCCCACCTGATTGACAGATCCTGCAGCAGGGGTAGCAGGGGATGATTCAGATGGAGATGGAGATGATCTTGATGTGGAGGGAGATGTAGTTATTAAGGACTACATTGTGGAGGTGATGGATGATGGGGAGGAGAGAGTGGTTGTGAGAGATGGCCAACCTATAGGTGTGTTGGCAACAGCGGCAACGGGACAGGGACAGGTGGGGTAGTAGGTTCTAGCGTAGCAGGCTCCTGCACAGTAGGTTCCAGCACAATAGGCCCAGGTTGGAGTCAAGCGATAGCCTAGAGGACCGCGGCAGCACAGTGGACAGCCGAGGGTAGAGTAGGGTGATTTATCTCCATCACAGGTGGAGCAGCTGCGAGTTGGTGGGCTTGATGCCGAGGCAGGGACCTCAGGGACAACTGTGGCAGTAGAGGTTGAGAGGCTGACACCTCGTCGACGTCCACGGGGCGAGGAGGAGGAGATGGAGACCTTACGTGCACAGGTGACCAGCTTAGAGGAGGTGTTAGAGCACCGAGAGGCTGAGTTGGTATAGCTGCGGGGAGTAGATGGGTAGGTGGCAGTGTTAGAGGCTCAGTTGGCCCAGGCCCAAGGAGACATGGAGGGGTTGAGGAGAGAGCGGGATGCAACACTCTTGAGAGCACAACAGGCAGAGACTGCATTGAGCAGTCTATAGGCTTCAGGTGGGGGACTTGCCCCAATTTTGGCAGGGATGCAGGCCCAGCTGGCCCAGGCGCAGACACACTCACATCAGGTACAGGGGTAGTTGAGCCAGACACAAGGGAAGATAGCTCAGGTACAGGGAGAGTTATCAGAGGCCAGAGCATAGATGGAGTATTATCAGGGGTTGTATTATGCAGCTGTGCCAGCAGCGCAGTGAGCACCGAGTTACAGCCAGGTCAGCAGATCGGGGGCTTCCAGGTCTTAGAGATTGAGATCCATGCAGTCAGTTCAGTAGATGATGCCTCCACCCTCACATGTGCCCCAACAGGCTCCACAGGTGCAGCCACCATCACAGCCACAGCCGCCGACGGGGCCACAGGATCGACCAGGGTCAGGGTCTCCTACTCCCTCAGAGAAAGGATCCTCGATGTGATGATTTTGTCATGTTATCCCTTTGAGGCATTGTATCAAGACATAACTTTTTGTTTTGATGAGCGATGTACATTTTTTGCGGTGATTATATATGATGCGATGCTTCTGATGGTTTATGATGTCCTATTATGATGATGCCTATTTGATGGATGCAAATATGTTGTATGGTTTTATATGCTATGGATGTATTATGTGTGTGGGATTATGTGTGTAATTTTATGGATGCATTAATGATGGATTTATTTATGATATATGTATGGTGTTGTGATTGTGTGGACTATATGATGTATGTGCAATTGGAATACTAGATGTTTTAAATTCTGTTTCAATGGTGATGCTTATGATGTGGCAATGTGACTAATTATTTATGAGATGTTATATGTATGGAATGCAATGTGATGATAGTAATGTTAGTTTTAATATGCACCTATGTGATGGCAAATATAAATGGGTATGATGTGCGACTAAAAATGATTCTAAAATGAACCTAATTGTTATGCAAACTATTAGCTGTTAATGGTGAACCTAGTGATATGATCCTAAAATGATATGCGAATGAATCTAATGATATGCGATGTAGAATGATTCTAGGGATGTGGAATTTAAAATGGATCTAGAATGATGTGCAAATTAAAATGAATCTAATGAGATGCAAATTAAAATGAACCTAATGAGATGCAAATTAAAATGAATCTAATGAGATGCAAATTAAAATGAACCTAATGAGATGCAAATTAAAATGAACCTAATGAGATGCAAATTAAAATGAACCTAACTATCATGCAAATTAAAATGAACCTAATGAGATGCAAATTAAAATGAACCTAATGAGATGCAAATTAAAATGAACCTAACTGTCATGCAGATTAAAATGAACCTAATGAGATGCAAATTAAAATGAACCTAATGAGATGCAAATTAAAATGAACCTAACTATCATGCAAATTAAAATGAACCTAACTGTCATGCAAATTAAAATGAACCTAATGAGATGCAAATTAAAATGAACCTAATGAGATGCAAATTAAAATGAACTTAACTGTCATGCAAATTAAAATGAACCTAATGAGATGCAAATTAAAATGAACCTAATGAGATGCAAATTAAAATGAACCTAACTGTCATGCAAATTAAAATGAACCTAATGAGATGCAAATTAAAATGAACCTAATGAGATGCAAATAAAAATGAACCTAACTGTCATGCAAATTAAAATGAACCTAACTGTCATGCAAATTAAAATGAACCTAATGAGATGCAAAAAAAAATGAACCTAATGAGATGCAAATTAAAATGAACCTAACTGTCATGCAAATTAAAATGAACCTAACTATCATGCAAATATGAAGGTGAGGGGATAGGTGGGAGGTGATATGATCAAGTCCTGATACACATGGTGTTCGTTGTTTGACCCTAGATGGTGAAGCTGGGGGAAAGGGGATTGGGTGGGGAAATGGAAGGGATGTTGGGATGGGGTATAGATAGGATTGGGAGTGTTTGGAGAATGGGGGCGGGGGGAACAAGAGGAGTGTTGAGGTCATAAGACACCACGTCATTGAGGGAGGGGGATTCAGTTTGGTTGGATAGAAATATGGTAGGGAAATGGGATTAGTGAGGGATTTTAAGATGAGGTGTGGTGAGGGTAGGAGATTATGAAATCTAGGCCCAGATGTGGATGTTGTATGAGTACTTAAGATGGTGATTTGAGCTAGTCAGAGTAGTTGCACAAGATTAATTGATAGCATTTCTTAGTTTAATATAGCAATGTCAGATACAATTCACAAAGGTATAAAATGACCTAGGTGATGATGTATATCCCATGTTTGCATGGACTAGACTCAAACCATAGGTTGATTTCATGCATGCCCAAGGTAGTATAATCTTGCCTAGCCTAGGAAGGGGACTCATAGCAGTGAGTGCGGATAGTACATATAAGGTTTTGATGCCTATACATGCAAATGGGACTTCTCATGCTAGAACCGACCCAGGCTTCAAAATATGAATACTATTCTTGGAGTAATGAAAGCAACCCACAAGCACAGTATACAGCAACAATGACCATCTCTACTTTAGATGTCGTCCATGACATACCATGATATGATGGGATCAAAGCAGCCTTGGAGATAACCTAGAGTTGGACAAAGAGAGATAAAAACCAATAATCAACAAGACCAAGAAAAAAAATACAAATAATTGTTGTGTGCTCTTGCCAAGAGACGTGTTGATAAGATGACAGATTTTTGTCCATTGTGGGAAAGATATATCCTAGGACGTAGATCAGTTGGTTGTGATTGGAGAATTTGCGAAAGATGGGCAAAAGAACAATTTGGCCATGTGTATGATTATGATTGGTATGTTAATTGATGATTTTTGCATTAGGGGATCGTGTTCCAAGTGTATGCGGAGCGTGTGTATGGTCTATTGAATCTAAAAAGCTTAGTGAATGGGGACCATCCAAACGGGTTGGGTGGGTGCATCTTTGGTACCTGAGTACTGGAAACTTCCTTCGTATTCTAGACTGCCTACATACCCTATATCCACGGGATCATGGTACTTTCAAGATGTGGGTGAGATGAATATGTAGTTCTGTTAAGTCTTTGATGATGTGGGAATGGTTCGGGATGGATATGAGGTGATGATTCGATTGAGATTTTGATGATTGTCGAGTTGTGATGAGATCGTTGTGAAGATGAGTTTGGAGTGGAAGTACTTTTATTTTGGATATTTTTGAAGTTTTCTATTCTTTTTGGGCTTTTTGATTTTATACTATTTTTTGATTTTTTGATTTTTAGACTATACAAGTGGGAGCTTACAAGGATCCTCGTTCCATGGATAGGGTTCAGGGTGAGATGGTGCAGAGTGGATGATGAAACTTGATGTTTCTGAATTCCAAGCCCTGGGATGTGTGGGATATGGAGTGTTATGATGAAAAGAGGACTTATTAGATGGTAGAACCGGACAAATATGCATGGCACCTGAAACAGGTTTTCACCATGGTACTTATCCAAGGCGTCACCGAAGTGATTTTCACCATTGGAAGTTTTTATTGCACTCGGGTTTTTTCTTAATTTTTTTGATTTTTGATTTTTTGATTGGGATACTTGATGGGTTAGGCATAGAATTTATTCAAATGCAGAATGTTCATGGGCTCATCCAGAGGCTGCCCCTCAGGGGTTGCAAGCTGGTAGGCTCCTGATCCATAGGCGGCGGTGACGACATAGGGTCCTAGCCAATTGGGTTCGAACTTGCCTTGCTTAGGACGGTCCTGCAGGTTCTTCTAATTTTCCATAAGGACAAGGTCCTCGACTTCAAATTGGCGGGTTTTGATCTTCTTATTGTAGCTTCTTCGAAGGTGGTTTTGATATGCCTGCAGGTGGTTCAATGCATTCAGGTGTTTCTCATTCAGCAATTCTAGTTGATGCAATCTTGTGACCCTGTATTCTTCATCAGAGATAATGTTTTGCAAGGACACTCGAAGAGATGGGAGCTCGACCTCTATAGGTAAAATGGCTTCAGATCCAAATACTAGTGAGTATGGAGTGGCTCCTGTAGGAGTGCAGATGCTTGTGCGGTAAGCCCATAGGGCAGGGTTGAGTTGGAGGTGCCAGTCATGGTCAGCTTCATTGACTGTCTTTTTTAGGATACGGAGGATAGTTTTGTTAGAAGCCTCAGCTTGATCGTTCCCTTGGGGGTAATATGGTGTGGAGAAGCGATGTTTGATGTCAAATTTTTCACATAAAGTGTGGACTTCTTGGTTCTTAAATGGTTTTCCATTATCAGTGACTATGGAGTGGGGGATGCCGTAGTGACAGATGATGTAGTGTAGGATAAACTTGGAGATTTGGATGCCAGTGGTGAAAGTGAGTGGGATTGCTTCCACCCACTTGGTGAAGTATTCGGTAGCGGTGATGATGAACTTATGGCCATTTGAGGATGGGGGGTGGATTTTTCCTACAAGGTTGAGTCCCCACTGTGAGAAGGGCCATGGCATTGCAATTCGTTGTAGCTCCTGTGCTGGTGCATGGATGAGATCACCGTGTTATTGACAGGGGAGGCATTTCTTGATAAACCTGTGGGTGTCGCGGTCCATGGTTGGCCAGTAATATCTAGTCCTGAGGATCTTTTTAGATAGGGTAGGTCCATTGGAATGCACCCCACAGATATGTGCGTGTACCTCTTCCAAGGCTACCTCAGCTTCCCTAGAGTCTAAACATCGTAGAAGCGTGCCATCAAGACTCCTTTTGTATAGTGTGTCACCGACAAGAATGAAACAGGAGGCTCGACGGATGAATGATTTTTGTTGGGAAGTGGATAGGTTAGGGGGAAGGATATTGTCATGAGGGTAAAGGTATGTTTCCTAATACCATGGGGATAGAGGACCAATGACTTTGCACATGAGTTCAGATTGAGGAACGTCATATGCTGGGATGGGGAGCTCTTCTATCAGGAATTCATATTTCTTGCTATCCTTTTTCATATGAACCAGAGATCCTATGGTAGCCATGGCATCTGCTGCTTTATTATTGAGCCGTGGAATTTGCTTGAAGTGGATGTCATAGAAGTAGTCCTTGAAACCATCGACCATCTTCTTGTAGGGCAAGAGTTTGTCATCTTTGGTCTTGTATTCATTATTGACCTGCCTGATGACTAGTTGGGAGTCGCCATACACAGTTAGCTTTTCAATTTTCCATTGGATGGCTGTGCGGAGACTTGTGATGAGAGCCTCATCCTCTGCTACATTGTTGGTGCATGGAAATGTGATTTTGAATGATTTAGGGACCGTGTCGCCATGAGGGGTAACAAACAGGATGCCTGTCCCCGAGCCTCTGTGGGTGTATGATCCATCAAAATACATTTTCCATGTGTCTGGAGCTGGTGTGGTTGTCAGGATGGCCTCGTTTGGAAACTCTGCTATTGTAGGATATTCTGCTGGAATAGGTGCTTCGGCGAGCTGATCTGCTATGACTTGTCCTTTAATGGCCTTTCTCTCTGTGTATTCAATGTCAAATTTGGTTAGGATCATGACCCATTTTGCCATTCTGCCAGTGAGAGCCGCTCTGTTTAGCAAATACTTTAGTGGGTTGATTTTAGCAATGAGCTTGGTCTTGTGATTAAGAATATAATGTCTTAACTTTTGTGATGTAAAGATGAGGGTGAGACATGCTTGTTCAATTTGTGTGTAGTTAAGTTCATAGGAGATCAAGGTGCGGCTGATGTAGTAGATGGCTCTTTCCTTCCCGTGCTCATCATGTTGCGCTAACAACGCCCCGATTACTGTCTATTGCAGAGATATATAAGAGGAGGGGCTCTCCTTGTCTTGGTGGAGTTAGAACAGGGGGATTAGCCAGATATTTTTTTAGCAGATCAAAGGCACTCTGACACTGATCGGTCCAGGCAAAAGCCGTATCTTTCTTGAGGAGATGTTGGAAGGGTTGACACTTATCAGCGAGTTGGGCGATGAACCGGCGGATGGACTATAGTTTCCCCTGCAGGTTTCTTAGTTGTTTCAGTGTTTTGGGAGGTGGCAATTCAGTGATAGCCTTGACCTTTGCAGGATTAACCTCGATTCCCTATCTGGAGACTATGTATCACAACATCTTCCCTGAGGTGATGCCAAAGACACATTTTTTTGGATTGAGACAAACATTATATTGCTCTAGCTTGTCGAAGATCTTGGCCAACATGTCTAGGTGTCCTTCTCTAGTCTTTAATTTTCCTAGAAGGTCATCCACATAATCTTCCATGATGTGGTGAAACAAGTCGTGGAAGATGACGGTCATTTCTCTTTGATAGGTAGCTCCTACATTCTTCAGGCTAAAGGGCATTACCACCCAGCAATAGGTTCCCCATGGGCATATGAAGGCTGTTTTGTGCTGATCTTCTTCGATGATTTTGATTTGGTTATAGCCTGAAAAACCATCCATAAGGGATAGCATCTCATGTCCGACTGTGAGGTCCACTATCATGTCGATGTTTGGTAGTGGGAAGTCGTCTTTAGGGCAGGCCTTGTTGAGGTCTCTGAAATCAGTGCAACAGCGGATGCGACCATCTGGTTTAGCTATTGGTACGAGGTTTGAAACCCATTCAGGATAATCAATTGGGTGAATGAACCCAACATCCAGTAACTTCTTTAGTTTTGCCTTGACTAGGAGAGCCACCTGAGGATTCATCTTTCTGAGCTTTTGCTTTATCGATTTCGCGTCAGGGCGTACTGCAAGGTGATGAACAACCAATGCGGGATCTAGCCCTGGCATGTCTGCATAGGTCCATGCAAAATTATGATTTCTGCGTGTGAAGAATGCCAAGAAGTCCTCCTATTTAAACAGGATGAGAGATTCTGCTCTGTATGTGATTTTCGGCTCTTGTTCTATCCCAAAGTTCATTTCTTGTGTTGGCTCGACCAGGATAGGTGATCTGTCAGGATAAACTTTGTTTATCTCAGGGAGGCCCATGCTTCCATCTCCTAGCGCCTCAGGGAGGTTTTCACTAGGAGATACATCTTTTGTTTTGACTTTTGTGGGATCTAATACTACCACGGAACGGTTTTCACCATCAGATCCATTTTTTATTTTTACATTTTTATGACTGGAAGTAGGGGTGGTTTCCCCGAAATAGGAATGCGGATCTAGTTCCATGATATATCCTACCCTATGGTCTTCCAAGGGAAAGTTGTCTCTGGCTCCCATCATTTCAGCAATAGCTTCATCATTTGGTGCGACATCGAAGATAGGAGGTCCTCATTGGTCCTAGTCAATGAGGTCGGGGTAGACTAATGGTAGGTCTTTGGATGTCGAGGGGATAGTGGCGATTGAGTAGATGGTGTAAATGGATGAGTCAAAAAAGTTGGCAAAATCACTAAAGGAGTCTTGAAGGCCCGTTTTGTTACCATTGTCGACGTCTAGAGAGACTGCAACAACCTTGGCTAAGATACATTCGCCAGTATTAAGGATGCGTTGTGGTTGACCAGACCCTAACCCTTGAGTATAGGGGTTTCTTGTTGCTTGCAATGGTTCTACAATCCCCTATTCATGAAGGCCAATGCCGCCTTGTCCTTTGTAACCCATGCTTTTGACCATTTCAGAGCCCTTACCGTAAATGTTTGTTGGGATGGTGGGGATTTCTTGCTCTGATTCTTCGTCCTTGTAAAGCCAGAATGAAATATCCTCGAGTATATCTTGATCCAGAAGGTGTTTCTTCTCAAAGATGGGCGAGGGTTTGCACTTGATGATGACCGTGTTGGCTGCCTCTATGTTCAGAGTGCCAAATGCATTAGGAGTGGGTAATGTGCTCACACAAAAAGTGCCGTGGAGGTTATATTCCCCACATCCTTGGTCGCTGAGTGTGATCTTGACCTCAGGTGGTGGAGGTGCTTGGGATGAAGTGGTGGCGATGTTGGTGGGGTCTATGTATGAGGTGGAAGCCGTAGGTTTGGTTTGGATGGTGGCTTTATTTAATGGACAGAAGGTTTGGTTGTGGCCTTCCAGAAAATTGCAGTATTGGAAGGGATGGGGGTCGGCATAGATAGTGACTTCTGTGCCGTTGTGGGGAAATTTGAGACATTGATGGAAGGTGGATGGGACGGCTTGCATGGCATGAATCCATGGTCTGCCGAGAAGAATGTTATAGGGGAGGTCAAGATCCAGAACTTGACATTTTGTTTCGAGGATTTTCTGTCCCACTTGAATAGGGAGCTTTATGGTGCCCTCGAATAGCCTCTCGGTGTCATCATATTCTTTGATTGTGATGCACTCGCTAGCATCCACAACCACATCGGAGTACCCCAATTGTTTTAGCAATTTTAGAGTGCATATATTTAGGCCGGAACCACCATCTATTAGGACCCTTTTAATGGTGTGTTTGTGAATGCAGACCTCGATGTGTAGTGCATCATTATGTAGGTGTTCGGAAGCAGGGAGATCTTTTTCAGAAAACGTGAGATGGTGTGGTGTAGCAATATGGCCGACCATGGCTTGAAATTGATTGACATCCAAGTTCATAGGGACTTGTGTATCCAAAAGGGCTTTGTCAAGGACGTCCTTGTGGTGGGGTGATGTGCGAAGCAGCTCAAGGATGGAGATTTGTGCGGGTGTCTTTCCTAGATGCTTTAGGAGGTTATATCGAGTGGTGGAGGATGGACGGGCGTTTGGACGAGGGGGGAAGGGATCGAATGTGGATGCAGGTGTCTATTCAGTGGGAGGGGCAGTGCTGATTGATACATGGCCTCGACGGGTTGTCACAGCACAATCGGGTGCTTGTGCCCGAATGGTGATTGTGTTGACATGGTGGGATGAGGGTTCGATGCGGCCGACAATGGAGTCATAGGATGCGGGTGGTGGAGTGACATTGTATGCTTGGTTGGATGAGGAGGCTTTATTATGATTGGGTAAAGGATCCTTGTAAGCTCCAAGGTTGGCGTTGGGTGACCGTTGGGCACTTTGATCTAGGTTGACTTGGTTTTGATCTATGAGGTCTTGGATGCAATGTTTCAGTTGCATACAGTCAGCTGTTTTATGACCTGCCACACGATGGTATTCATAGTAATCATTTTCATTATACCATGCTTCCTTAAGCTCATTATCTTGAAGTGGTCGAATAGGTGGGAGTGTAACCACACCTTGTTTGAGACATCGATCGAGGATGTCCTCGATGGGTTCTGCCAATGGTGTGAATTATCTGTGGGGTTTGCGTGGTTTATTTGGCCCTCTTGGGTTATTTACATTTGTTGCATACGTATGGGTAGGTGTTTGGTTTTGGATATGTTGGACAGCTTTCACATCCATGACACCGTCGTTCAGATTGTTCTTGTTCTTCCCACAATAGCGTGATTTGTCGTTGGATGGCGTGTTGGTATTGTTGTTGGTATTGGGGGTGTTGTTGGATTTGTAGTTGGTGTTGTTGGACTTGTGGTCGTATAGTTTGATGGAGCCCTTGGCAATGAGGGTTCGTTCAACAGTTGTACTTTTGTCGATGACCTCTTCAAAGGTAGACGCACAAAGAATTTGTAAGTGAAACCCAAGTTCCTGATTGAGATTTTCCATGAACATGGTGATGAGTTGTTTTTCAGGAATAGGCCACGGGAGCTTGCTTGCTAAGCCTCTCCACCTTTGTAAGAAAGAAGCGAAAGCTTCTCCGCTTTTTTGTTTGGTGTTGCAGAGATCGGTCATAGACACCTCATGTTCGAAGTTATAAGAGAAATGGTTTACAAATTTCTCTGCAAGCTCAGGGAATGTTCGAATCCTAGGTGGAAGATGTGCAAACCATTCAGCGGCTTGACCGCTAAGGCTTCTAGGGAAGAGTCTAATAAGATATGTGTTGTTGTTAGAGACTTCTAGGCAAGCAATGTAGAACTCCCTAAGGTGGTCCCTAGGGTCTCCCTTCCCCTTGTATTTGTCAAATTTTGGCGTTTCAAAGTTTTTGGGGAAGGGGGGCATGTACAACATGTGATCATATGGGTAGGGGCAAATATCCTCAAAAGAATAGTATTTACGTTTGCCCCCAGTTTGTAGGTCATCCACCTTTTGGATTAAGCCTTGTAGGACAGTGTTGAAATCCAGTGGTTGTTGTGGTTGGAATGTGTAGGGTTGTTGGTTGGTGAGATATTGGAGGTGGGGCGGGATTTGATGTTGGAGATTGGTTTGGTTGAGATGTTGGTATTGCGGATTGGGGTTTGGATTGATTGGTGCCTGCTGTTGTTGGTAGGCGTGTAATTGATGGAGAATGTGTGGTGGTATTTGGGGATTGGGATTATGTAGATTTGATGACGTTATGGGATTATGTGGGTATGTGATGTTGGATGTGTTGACATTAGGTAGGTGGATGTTGGATTGGTTGGATGTATTGTGAGGTGGGTGTGAGAATAGTTGTCGTAGGTATGCTATGGTTTGTGGATTGGGTGGAGGCACAGTTGTGGAGGTACTTGCCTGTGTGGTGTTCCCTTGTACACTTAGGGTGATTTGTGGGATGGAAGGGTTTGTGGTAGTGGTGGTGGTGGATGTGATAACAGGTTGGGAAACGGTAGGGACGGTGGGATTTGTGGAAATGGTAGATGTGGTTGTGGTTGAGCTTGTGGAAGTGGTAGACACGGTAGGTGTTGATGTTTGAGAGGCAGTGGGTTGGGTATGTGAGGTAGATGCATGGGTATTTGATGGGGTAGGAACGATTGTAGAGCTGGATGGTTGCGAGGATGTCGTGATGGGGGGAAGTTGGGCACTTATCTTAAGGAGATGATCAAGATATCGATTTGGGTATGATTTTAGGATTTTATCTAGTAGGTCCATGTTATCAGTGTCTTGTGTAAAGCTCAAGACCTCTAGATCATCGTGGGACATAGCGGAGATGTTTTGTGTTGGTTGTGGTGGTGGCGGTGGTGGGTTTTGTACTTGTGGTAAGAAGTGGAAAGGATTTTCGTTGGGGCCATATTGGGTGACGTAGGAGTATGTAGGTGGATTTGGATTGATGGGTCTGTTGTAGCTATCGGTATTGGGCATGCTAAATTGCCAATGTTCTGCCATGTCTTGTTTCTTTCTACTTTGTGATCTCGTTATGGGCATATGTGTGATTTCTAGAAGTGGAGTGGGGTGGAGATGGAGACCTTAGAGAATTTGATTGATTGTGTTGGACCTAAAAAAAAAATGGATGTGGATAAATAAGGTGGGGAGGTGATAAGAAAAAGGTGTTGATCTTAAGGATGAGGAGATATTGGTTTTGTGCACAATGACCAAAGTGATTTGATGTTTTGTTTGGGTGGGATTGATTTGAATGATGTTTTGAGCTTTTGGATAAGATCTAGATTTTGTTGTTGATTCAAAAGGACGTTTTCTCTTTGTTTAGGGTAGACTAATGACCTTATGCAAAGAGGAGTGATTTGGTTTTCTTGAAAGGTAGACTAATGACTTTTCAAGGAAAACGTGATATGGATGAGGGAAGCAAGTTCAATCTTTGGCTCAAAAAAGGATGACAAGCTTTTAGATGGATGTTTTTGATTTTTTGGATTTTTGATTTGCTTTGGTCCAAAGAAACTATGCAAAAAGAAATTTGGATGGGATGAATATGATATGGATTTAGGCTGATTTATAGTGTGGAAGAGGGTCCCAAAATGGTGATGGTGATTTCTCCAAGGTTAAAATGATGTTTTTTGGAGAATATGGATGAAGTTGTTGTTGGGTTTTTTGGGAAGTGAGTGTGGATTATGACAAAAGCAGATGGTGGGGATCACAATGGAAGGGCTCTTAGTTCTAGGCAAGTCTATCTGAAAATAGTGCCAATCCATGGGTTAAATGGTGCCACAATCAGGCAGAGATGGTGCTAAAATAGGACTGATAGATTTTGAAGGGAATTCTTTTGGATTTTCTTTGATGGGGGTTTGATCAAATTATTTTCAATGTCTCTTGGCAAGTTGTTTGTGAAAAATTAAAGCACTTTAACACACATTTAAGCACATGAACGCAAAACAACCAATGATTTTTTGTTTGTGAAATGACGTATGATTTTGTTTGAACAAGCACTCTTTCCCAACTTGAGGCGAGAATATGATAGTATTTGTTGAATCCCCTAGCTACGCCTATTCAAAGCGGGTAGCTCCAGGATCTTGGTAGCACCGGCTCCTCCTACAATTGCACACACTTCTCACGCATACCAAGATCTAGGTTTCTTATAAGGCTTGTCCCTCACCAAACCTTTAGATTGTCCCTGCTACCTCGGCTAAGAACCACATGAATCAGGGCCGCTTCAAGGGTTTCCCCTCTACGTCAACAAATAGAAGGATTTTAGCTTGCTAAACAATAGTTCATAGTAAGGGCATCCATTTAGGTAGTTATACGTGTGGCAGCGCTACTCTCCGTTATGGAGTCTCCCAGCCTCCAAGGGTTACGCCTTGGAGGGTTTTGGGGAAGGTTGGCTGTCGGTATAACAAAACAACACCTGTCGCTTGAGACTTTCGTCCCAAACGCCTTATTTTATATAGCGGCTTGGAAGAGCTTGGCTTTAGCTTGATGCCGCTTGGGTCATTCCCACCTTTCAAAGTGGGGTGGCAGGCCCTCTAATGATTACAAAAGCAACACAATCATGACAACACTTTTGATCCTGAAGTTCATCAAAAGATGCGAGGGGAGAGCATACGTGTTCCCTATGATTGTATCACACTTAACATGGTTTGTTTTAGATCTTTTGGATTAAGTTGGGGGTGATTAATGCAAAGTGTTGTGAGAAGTTTTTGATTCCCAAGATCACCAAAGGGTGCGAGGGAAGAGCATACACTTCTCACTCTACTTGACACAACCACGAAGACACCTCACACAAGTATTTTTGATTGTCTTGATTAGATGCATGAAAAATGCAAGTTTGTTGTTCTTTTTATCCAATGATGTATTTTGATGCAAAATTGTTGGTTCTTTTTAAGCCCAAATTTGAAATGTTTGATTTGTTGGCACACACATCATTTTGTAAATTTTAGAGCACCAAAACTTAAAGTGTTTGACACACACACACAAAGAGATTTGTTTGATTTGTCTTGTTCAATTTTATAACACCAAATTGAAGTATGATCTAACTAGGATGCCAAAAGAAAGGTTCATTTTAAGTCCCACATGAAATGATGTTGTGCAAGAAAAACTAAAAGAACCCTGCAAACAATTTGTTAGTATCTTGCAAAGGATGATAAGAACCTGCAAAACCCTTGTCAGCACCTACACAGACAGCGAAGTCAATTTTCCAAAATAGCACTAAAATAAATATGCACAGGTGCCACTGCGGGCAGAATAACCTGACTTATAAAAAAGGTGCTAAACGAAACTATGGCGCTAATAAAATAAGTCTAAAGCGCTATAAAATATAGTGCTACTTAACTAAATAGCGCTACTGATACCTATGGAAGGTGCTAAAATACAAATGGCGCTAAAAAAGTTATACAAAGGCGTCACTGCGCAATTGGTCAGAGGGTCTGGAGGACGCGCAGATAGCACCAATCTAAACGATAGCGCCAAAACGGGGAACTGATGCTTGTTTTCCCTTTTTTCAAAAATTTGCCATAACCTCCCCCTGTAATTCCTGGTTTTTCTGCAAAACAAAGAGAAAACAACAACAGAAAATGATAGGAAGAGCAATCTAGAGCTTGTGAGTGATGTTAGTAAGGAAAAAAAGTTGCGTAGAAATAGCACCAAAAACCGCTAGAGATAGCGCCACTGCGCAGGGTGGATAGCGCCGCACCTGCAAAAATCACGTCCTCACACCAAAACTCACAAACAAGGATTAGATTCAGACCTTGTGGGTCCCACCGGATGTGCCATTGTGGATTAGGTATGCAAAATGAGATAATAAATCAAAACCAAATGCAAACAACAAAAGGATTATACCTCACATGCACAACCAATCACTTGAGGGGAAGAAGGAGTCATTGCACCCTAACAAGCTCCTAAGACAAAGACTTTTCCCTAGACAAGAGATCAAATGTAAAATGCTACTATTACTTGCAACTTTTTACTATACTAGCTCAAGAGATATTTTGGCATTATAACTTTGCATGAATTGGACTTGTGAAATGAAGGGATGAGAGGTGCTATTTATAGATTTTTGGAGAGGATTTTGATCCAAGGGTGGAGATTGATTTGGAAGATCAATGGTGGAGGATAAAAGTGATGTAAAGGGCCAGATTCAATCTTGCATGAATGGAGGGCTAGGAATAAAAGTAAATCTTTTATTCATTTTGGGAAAAGAGATATTAAATGAGGTTCGGTGAGATGGATTATTTTTGAATTAAAGATTCATATGGGGGAATGGAAATGAATTAAAAATTTATTTGGGAAATGTGAATGAATTAAAAAATTCATTTGGGGAAGAGGAGAAGTAAATAGGTATGGGGGTGTAAGGAGGATTAAATGTGATGTAGGACATTTTCAAATAAAAAATTGACTTATGTGGCTTTATTTCAATTTTTTATTTGGAGGATGTGGGGAAGGGTGTTAAACAAAGTTTGACCACCCAAAATGAGGGGTTAGGATTAATTAAACATAGGTCATATTTAATTAACCCTAGCGCGAGGATGAGGTAGGCTAGGGTAGACAATTAAATAATAGTCATTTAATTGTCTAGGGTAGGGATAGGTCAGTTAGTAGGCTAAATTAATTAGTTAATGAAGTTTTAACTAATTAATTGCGTTTAGTGGAAAAGGGAAATTGATTTAATAAATATTTGCATATTTATTAAATTAATTGGCTAAGGTTAGGACTATTGAATTAATAAAATTAATTCAATTTTGGGGAGATTGTGATATGAATTTGGAAGATGAAGGGGTAATTAATTAAATAAAAATTTAATTAATTGATTAGAGGGAAATTTGGTATGTT
This sequence comes from Cunninghamia lanceolata, assembly GCA_027924645.1. Classification (NCBI taxonomy): domain Eukaryota; kingdom Viridiplantae; phylum Streptophyta; class Pinopsida; order Cupressales; family Cupressaceae; genus Cunninghamia; species Cunninghamia lanceolata. The sequence goes on along the minus strand of BSBN01000237.1, from coordinate 21,021,733 downwards.
TAGGGATGTCAGGAGTCAGTTTATTGGTCGAGACATTTTTAGGTGTCTACAATTCCATTTTAAAAAAATTGTCGCCTCACTTTCTTGGATTGATTTACCCATCTATTGGTTGCATTTACATCCTACCCAAATAGGTACATAGGTTAGGTAAATTTGAACCTTTTCAAGTTGTTTTCTTCAGTGGAGCAATTAATTTGGCGCTCAAATTAAAGTTTTGAGTGGAAGTTTGAATAGGGAAGAGTATTGCTAGTACTTGAGGTATTTAATGCACCTATTTTGAGACTCATGAGGGTATTTTGAGCAGGATTTTTTGGAAGTTTCTAGAAGTGTGTGGTAGGAGTATGAGAATAGAGGAGTATGTGAGAAAGAAAAAAGAACAAAGAGAACATAAAAGAGAAGAAGAGGGAGAAGGGTTGTCAAAGGAGTAATTTGAAATAGCAAGAGTGTGATGTGTGGAGAATGAGCATGATGCATGAAACAACAATTTGAGAGGAAAATGTTGTGGATGAAGTTAGAGGGGAAAAAAAGTGCATAGAAAGAAGACATATGAGGTTGAAAGAGAGGCAAACTTTCCATTTGAAGTTGAAGATTAGATCAAAATTGCAAGATAAGAAAGAAGGGCATGTGGGTATTAGAGACTCAGAATTTTGGAATGATAAGGAGATTGTATTGAGGATAATGTGGAGTGTAGTCTATAAGATGCAAATCAACAACAATGGAGGTGTGAATTGAGATGGGACAAAAGAATGAATGAGTACAAATTAGGTATATGGACATAGTTAGGTGTCATTGATGGGTAATGGAGTAGACCATCATCTTAGAAGTTTTTGTTGTCTTTATATATGTGTGTGACTGTGTTTATTGACTTGTAGCAATAGAGTAGAGTTCTAAGTTATTTGCAACCATTATTGTATTGGGTGTGGGTACAAGAAGTGGTGTTGAGCTTGACAACCTGTCGTAAGGTCCTAACACTTTAGATGAAAAATATCAGTTTATCGACCGGGGTAGTGTTCGAGGCTATCTGCAATAGGGAGTTTGGAAATTTCATTGAGAAACAATTTTCTAGATCTATTCAAAAGTTGAAACAACACATGAAATGAAACAACAATTTTATCCTTTTACAGAAAGCATTCAAATTCTATACTAAGAAGCATGAAAACTCTAGACTAGAAAGCATATAAATTCTACACTTAGAAAGCATATAAACTCTACACTAGAAAGCAGATAAATTCTATGCTAACAATTCACAACTGTAATTTTCTACTACAAGAACTCTAAACTCTAACCATCAGAAAAAAATAATTCTAACTAAGGCAGATGCACCAGAAACTTCCAATGAACATAGAAAGTTCCAAACAATAGTACACAACAGTTTAACTTTTACACAACACACCCTACAGGTTAACAATAGAAAGCTAAACATAAACTATCTTCAACTGAATAAAAACATCCACAGAAATGAAAATACTTATCTATCCTATAGTCCCACGAGTGGCCAGCTCGTGAGAGAAATTTGTCTTAATCTAGATCACATTCAATTGCTTCAACAACACATGATAACTCCATTCAAATCTTCATATATCTTTTTAAAGAAACTAAAACTTAGAATATCATTTCCATTCATCAAAATTGCAAGTACACATCTAATTGATGATTTTGAAAACTAAAGGATTGATTTTTATTCATCCATAGTGTCTATTTGTATATCCATCTTTTGAGCAACAGAAAAAACTGAACTACTTCAAAAACTCCTAAGCTTCCGATGGCGGGAAAATGCCAATTGAAGAAGTCTTGTAACTGAAAAATAGAAAATTAACTACTGTTGTCTTTTAAACATAAACAGGACTCCGAGTGGAGTCATAATGTCTTTTGGGTAGCCACAGAAATAGAAGAACAAAACAAAGTCTTCATTAAATGCAGTCCTAAAATTTCTGGCACCCACAAGTTCCAGCACACTCGTTCACAGCTACATGATGTCCACTTCTTAGGCAATGCATTAACCTGCACAGTTACCCAACTTTTGATGCCATTAAATGAACATTTACAAGCTAGTTTCAATCAATTTAGGAAATCAAGATTTGTACAATATTTTATTAAAAATAGATAAATATTGCTTATAAAAATAAATAAATTGGCAAGGCTAGGGAATTAGATAGTGCAAAAAGGCTATTTAATCCATTAAAGAAATGAGGTTATTTATACCTCATCATTCCTCCCCCTCCTAATCTTGAGCAGGTCCTCCTACTCTATGATATACCCTTTGTCTCTTTGTCTCCCTTTTCTTATTCAACTCATCATACCTTGAGCTCAAATCATATACCTCATCTGCTTCTTCATCAATATGATCAGGGACTTTCAGAAAACCTTTGTCAAGTTTGACTCTCAGTTGCCAGGTATGTAAGTCCCTTGGTTCTGGCTCTGTAACTAAGACTGCAGGAGGTGGTTGTAAAAGGAGAGGTGGCCTGTATCTCATTCCTATCCATTTAGTTTTTAGTTACTAAAGAATTTCTGTCAATGCTTCTGCCCTTTTATATGACCATCTGTGGTTAGTGGGGGAAATCATTTCTCTTCTTTTTAAATACATAGGCAAGGGGGTATACCTTTCCTCACAATTATTCCAAGCTCTGTCAATTAACTGTGGTCCATGAATCTTAAAATCTTGATAACGGATCCTAATGCTTTCATTGTATATTTTTGTTTCATTTGTTCATAACTCTTGATTCTCCTGAATTAAGCTTTGAAAGCAAAAGGTTTTCGATTGGGATACCTCATGTGTAATCCTATAGTTCTCTCTGCATGAAGATATTCTCAGGTTCTATTTTTCCATTGAATCTAATTTTGGATATTTGATAGAAATGCTCTTTAACTGAACTTCCCCCAAAAACAAATTGATGAAGAAATCACTATCCTTCTCAAGAAATAAATTATAAATGAAGAACTCACTTAATAAATTCTTTTGCATAGGTGATGATTCTTTGAATGCTATAAGGAATTGTTGGTCATCAGGATCATATGGTAAATTTCAAGAGATTCTCAGGAGCTTCCACCTTAACAATTGTTCATTAAGAAACATTGGATATAACTTGGACGGTTTCCTACAGGCCAGCAACAATTCTCCAATTTGACATGCATCTATTTTGGCCTGATATAGTCTATCATATGACTCCTTAAAAAATACTATTTCTTTCTTCAGTCTAGCATTTTTGGCTCCATCTTGCCTTAAGAAATAGCATCGTTCCATCCATTTAGTGAGCAAGGGCAGAATGTGAACCTGAAACCATTCCATTTTAGTGGGTTCAATTTGAACCTCTTTTGATTCCACAGTTAGTTTAACATTTATTTCTTGTAAGTCTTGCTCAAGTTCCACCGTTCTTCTTATGGCCTCATTCAATTCAAGTTTTTGCTTCTCTTGCTCCTATGTAAATGTCTTAAGGTATTGTTCTAAGTTGAAGGTGAGGTTCTTGATTTGTCTATCTTTTTCAGCTAGACTCTCTTGACAGTGCTTATCCCTTTGCTGCAATTGAGGTTGCACCTCTCTAATGGTTTGATCCTTTTTCTCAAGAAGCTCTTTCTGTTCTTCTATCTCTTGCTATTGCCTATTCAACTATTCTTCATTCAATTGTATTTTATTCCTCAACTGCATAATTTATGTGTTTAACCTCTCTGTTTCCAGTGTCATAGTTTCACCTTTGTTATCTTTTGCATCTGTAGAAAAGGGGATAATAAAGACTTCTGCTTCATTACCATATATAGGTTCCTTATTAATTGCCTGAGATGGATCTTGTGCTAGATTATCAACATCATTTAGGGGAGACAATTGTCTCTCCTTGAGTACTACATCAACTTCCTGGATATTTTCTGGCTGTTGAAATGAAGTTGTTTCAACAGTCTCAAATTCTTGACCCTCCTCTTCTTCCACTAAGACATAATTAGGCATCTAATCACTGGTTTTCTCTTGTCTTGTTCCTCCTTTTTCCTCAAGGTCTTCCTTAGATGGGCTATTGATGATTTAGATGCAGGGGGTTCATCACTTTCCACAGTCTGAGTTATATCTGCACAAGTTTGGGATACATTTTCATCGGGCCTAGTCACTTTTTCATTGGGCTACCTTTCTTTTCTCTTTTTCTTGGGAACAGGGGGTAATTCATAGGCAGTGGCACAACTAGGCTCATCAGCTAACCGTTTACTCCTTCTCAAAGGGGTAGGCCTTTGTAATTTTGTTTTGAGTCTCTTTTCCTTTTTACGAGGCCGAGTACCTTCCTCTTCTGAGTCTACTAGGTCCACATTTTCTCATTTCTTTGGGGTTTTAGGTACATTTTGTGATTTGGTCCATTCTTCATGGTTTGAAGGGTTTGGTGGATTTTCTAGTGCTTCGCCACCAAGAGCTTATTTGTCATCTTGGGGTGCAGGGAAAAGTTCTCTTACATTTTGGTTTGCCCTACCAGATGATTCAACTACCTCAAATTGTCTCAGAGGTTCAGGGTTTTCAAACTTTTGCAAGAATTTTTTCCATTTCTCATTTGGTTTCCTTTTTCTATGAAAATGATATTTGCATACTAAATGTATAAGCCCATGATACTTTAAAGGCCCAGACCCAATTTTAAAATGTTCTATCATGCAGACAAGGGAATCATGAAGGAATGCAGGTATGTTAACCCTCAATTCAGGATTTTCTAGGCCATGACACAAGTGAATGAGTAGCCAAAAAGGGGGACCGACTACTGTGGCACATTGACCTTCACAGGTGAAATATTTAATATTCCATGCAACTTCCATCTGCCATGGTTCTGCAATGGACATTCTTTGAAATTCCTTATTTTACCCTCGGGTACTGACAACTAATCATGGGTGAGGTTCTCCTTCTTGTGCAAAAAGCTCTATTATTTTCTGATAGGAAATATTTGTTGTTTCAGACAGATTAATTCCTTCATTTCTAATACCAAATAATTTGGAGATGATTCGGGGACTTACATTAAATTTCTTTCCCCGCACAATTGACTGCCCATCTACAAAGTTTTCAGTGAATTCTTTGACCAGCTATGCATGATGTCCCTCAAATTTCTTTATAAAATCTAGCCACCCTACTTTCTAAAAAAAATCTGAAATGTTCCCCAATGCCAACAATTTGTCCGGTGAAGCTGGCTCGAACTTGCGTTTGTCTCCTCCCATTTTACTCAAGACCACTAAAATATCATAGTACCACTCTGAAACTACCTAGGAAACTGATAGAAAGATAAAAAGGAATACAAATTTTGAGGACACTTGGGCTTTAGTAATATTGGTTCAGGGTACTTGGCTTGTCATTGGTTAACAACAGTTAATTATGGCTTGGCATGGGAGAGAGTGATCGAGCCACCATAGAAACAAAGTTCTGGAGCATCATTGAAAAATGTAGCTTGGATGCAGGAACAAAGTTCCGGAGCATCGTTGAAAGATGTAGCCAGAATGCGGGAACAAATTTCTGGAGCATCGCTGAAAGATGCAGTCGGAATGCAGGAACAAAGTTCTGGAGCATCACTGAAAGATGTAGCCAGAATGCAGGAACAAAGTTCTGGAGCATTGCTGAAAGATGCAGCCAGAATGTAGGAACAAAGTTCCAAAGCATCGCTGAAAGATGTAGCTAGAATACAGGAAAAAAGTTTTAGAGCATTGCTAAAAGATGCAGCCGGAATGCAGGAACAAAGTTTCAGAGCATCGCTGAAAGATGCAACCGGAATAGATGAACAAAGTTCTGGAGCATTGCTGAAAGATGCAGCCAAAATACAGGAACAAAGTGAGGGTATGTATCTTTTTTAGACAACAAGTTCTAGAGCATCGCTGGAAGATGCGCCAAAATTTTTACTACTCCTTAAAAGATGAAACCCTACAAAACATAGATGAAATTTAGGCAAGTACTAAGAAGAAAATATGAAGAATTGTTCCTAAATGCATATACACACATTCAAACATGAAATGATTTTTAAAAAAAATTTAATTCTAAAAGATATTTATGGTATTATTTCTGCCAGAGCAGAATCAATGCATTGAGTTTCTCCGTGCATTTCTACCAGTCGAGTAAATTCTTCTTTGTTGATAGGTTTATGGTAGATCCTGAGTCTATGTCCATTGACTAAGAGGGTTCAAGAATCACCATCAATGGGTTTGAGTTATACTGCTCCATTTGGGAATACCTCAGAAATCTCATATGGACCCAGCCAATGAGTTCTAAGTTTACCTTTATGGTCCTTGTATCGAGAATCAAATAGCAGCGCCCAATCTCCAGAATAGAATTCTCTTTCTTTGATGTGTTTATCATGCCAGGCCTTTTGTTGTTGTTGAACTAGCTCAGTCTAATGAATGACTTCTAATTAGAGTTCATCTAGTTCACTAAGCTACAAGACTCTCTCCACCTGAGCTCGATCAAGGTCAAAATCTAGCTCCATTACTGTTCTAAGCATTTGGAGTTCAAATTCGATGGGGATAAAAGGTTTCTTCCCAAAGACCAATTCATAAGGGGTAAAATCAGTGGTGGATTTCCAAGTTGTATTGTAAGCCCAAACAACCTCAGGCAATTTCTTGGCCCAATCCTTTCTACCTAATGAAACTACTTTTGTTAGGATGTTTTCAAGCTCCCTATTAGTGAGTTCTACTTGTCCATTTGCTTGTGGGTGATAGGGTGATGATGTTTTATGGCTTATCTGGAAATGACTGGTGAAGGCTAACAAAACTTTGGACATAAACTGAGGTCCCTGGTCTATGACAATGGACCTAGGGGCTCTGAATCTGAGAAAAAATATGTTATACAGAAAGTCTGCGACTTGTTCTTCTCAAGCAAATTTGAGGGCTTGGACTTCTGCCCATTTGGAAAGATAGTCCGTGCAAACCAAAATGTATTCTTTCCCTTGTGAAGGGGGATCTATAGGACCGATGAAATCTAGTCCCCATTTTTCAAATGGTTCAAAAGCTATTTGTGGTTGCAGAGGCATTTCATTAGATGTTGTAGGTCTTGCCACTCGTTGGAATTCATCACAATGGTGAATGTACTATTCTTCACATCGTTGTGCATTGAGGGCCAATAGTATCCTACACCTAAAATTTTATGGGAAGTTCTTTTGGCAGAGTAGTGCCCACCAAATGGGTCGTCATGGCAAGCTCTAAGGATGCTGTATGTTTCATCTGGTCTGACGCGACATCGCAGGACTAAATCATGCCCATATTGGAATAACATGCCATTAATCCATTTAAAGTGACCACTTTCCTGAATGAGGCATTTCTTTTGTTTTGATGTGAAGTCTGGGGGAAGTTCTGAAGTGGCTACGTAATTAGCAATGTCTGCAAACCAGGACACTTTAATGGAGACAGTGAATAAATTTTCATCAGGAAATTCATCTTGAATAGGAGTACAATCTCCATCATCTTGCTTTATTCAGGATAGAAAATATGCAACTACGTTGAATTTCCTAGGCTTATCCATTATGGTCACATTAAATTCTTGGAGAAGTAATAACCACCTGATTATGCATCCATTCACTAAGGGTTTGTTCATTAGGTATTTGATAGATGAATGGTTTGTGAATACAGTCACTTTGTATCCTGTAATGTAATGCCAGAATTTGTTTATTGCATGGACTATTGCTAGAAATTCCTTCTCTGTGGTAGTGTAATTTCATTATGTGGGGCTTAGGTTTTTGCTAATGAAGTATATAGCATATTTTCCTCTGTTCTCATCTTCTTGGCCTAACACTGCTCCAATAGCATCATTGGAAGCATCCACATATATATGGAAGGGAAGTTTCCAGTTAGGTCCTCATAACATTGGGGCTGAAACAAGCTTTTCTTTAATGATGTCAAAAGATTTTTGACATTCTTCTATCCAGGTAAAATTCACATCTTTCTGCAGAAGAGAGAACATGGAAGCTGCAATCTTACTAAAGTTTTCTATGAATCTCCGGTAATAACTAGAGTGTCCTAAGAAACTTCTGATATCAATTTGATTCTTTGGGGTTTCCAGTTGTTGTATCACTTCAATCTTCTTAGGGTCAACCTTTATCCCTTCAGCTGAAATATGGTGTCCTAGTACTATACCTTGTTCTACCATTATGAGACATTTCTCATGGCTTAGAGATAGTTGATGATCTTCACATCATTGTAACACTCTATCCAGATTTTTGAGACCTTCATCGAAAGTGGAACCATAGATTGTGAATTCGTCCATATAGACTTCTACATAGTCGTTTACGAGCTTAGCAAAGATAGCAAAAACAACTCTTTGGAACATGGCAGGAGCATTACAAAGCCCAAAGGGAAGAACCTGATATGCGAATGTTCCCCAAGGATAGGTGAAAGTAGTTTTATCCTAGTCTTCTACTACCACTTGTATTTGGTTATATCTGCTAAACCTGTCCAGAAATGAGAAATACTTCCTTCCTGCTAGATTATCCAAAAATTGGTCTATGAAGGGCAGTGGGAAATAATCTTTGTAGGTTGCTTTGTTGAGTTCTCAATAGTCAATGCACACTCTCCATTTCCCATTTTTCTTTGCACTACCACTAAGGGTGAAACCCATTTACTATCCAAAATAAGATAAATAAATCCCACTTGCAGGAGTTTCTCAATTTTAGTTTTGACAATATCTTTAAGAGCCGGATTGAGTCTTCATTGGGGTTGATGGACTGGTCTAACATCTTCGGTATAGATATGGTGGGTGCAAACACTTGGGTGGATTCCTCTCATATCTGTATAGTCCCAAGCAAAAGATTTGGACTTGTTCATCAAAACATCGAATAATTTGCGCTCATCGGATTCTGTCAACCAACTATTGATATTTAAAGTCTTTCCTGGCAATAACATGATAGTCTTGGTTCCAGGGTAATTAGAGGTGATAGTATGAACTTCTTTCGTTACTGTGTTGAGAGGATAGCTATGTGGTATGATTCTATGAAGTTTGGCAATATCTAAGAAGAAATGATCTATTTTCAAGATGATATTTACCACGGGACAGTGTCGAGTTGTTAAGTTGGTATAATCATGTTCTTCGTCATTAATGTGGATTAGATGTCCTAAAATTTCTTCCACCTCTAAAGCTTCTTCATCTTCTAAGCCCATGGAAAGATCTTGGACGTTGTCAAATTCATCTTCCAATTCTTCACTGTGTTGTTTAATAACCACCATGGCAAGTGAAGCTAGATTTTCTTGCTTATCGGATTCATCTAATTCATCCAACCAAACTTCGTTATATTCTGGAGGTTGAGTGGGGGGGGGTAATAGACTTAGATGTTTGCTACTAAGACCATGTGAAATGACCATTCCTCCCACTCTACAGTCAATCTTGGCAGTGACTGTAGCTAACCAAGGTCCACCCAGTAATACTGGGTAACTGTCTTTGGGCATGAGGGATTGAAGAGCTTGGAAGTCTACTGGATATTCCCAATTGTCAACTTTGACAGGGATATTTTCTAAGACTCCCTTTGGAATAGATATGGCTCAATTTGCCATTTGTAATATAGTAGTTGTGGGGTAAAGGTCAGTGCGTCCAAGTTTTTCCATTACATCCACTATTATAATGTTAATGGTTGCTCCCAAGTCCACCAATGCATTAGGTCTTGCCACTCCATTAATTGTTATTGTTATAAGTGGGCTACTTGGGTCACCATATTTTGGAGTTAAGGTTTTCCTAGCTAACAGTTTAGCCAGATATCCATTAATGTGCACCGTATTAATCCGTTTTGGTTTCCTTCTTGGTGTTTTAATGCACAATTGTTTAACTAGCTGGTTTAGTTCAAGAATTTCTTTGATCGCTTGTAACAGAGGAATCTCAATATGGAGTCGTTTAATTTCTTGTATTAGAGCAGTTTCGTTAGACTGATACTTCTGGTGGGTTCTTAAGGGCATTTGATCTGAGATGATCCAAAAAAGGTGCCTGGGTTTTCCTTCTTGACATGGGATTTTTTCTAGAATCATTGGTGGTTTCTTAACAACTTCTTCTTGAGATGGTCCTACGATATGTGTTGAGATTATCTGAGGTGGTGGTAAGGATGATTCCTCCTAAGTTTTCTTGGAGTCATGTTCTGTAGGTACAAGAGTCTCTGGTTCTGCATTGAGTTCTTCATCTGGGTTTTCTGTAACTTCAACAATAGACAGTTGATTAAGTGTTTTTCCCGACCTCAATTGAAGGTTTCCACAATAGATAGCATTGACCCCTACCATGTTATCCTAATCAACAACATACACTGGGGCATTTTGACGTGTGTTCTTGGGATTAGGAACAGGTTGTGCCGACAATGGTGGTTGATTAACTTCTTCACTCTGTTGAGGGTTTTGGGGAGCCGTTAGAAGGTTCTATTGTGGATTTCGCATTCGTCTAGGACCATTGTAAAATTGGTTTGGTTGCTGATTCCATTGTGGAGGTTGATTGTGAGGATGCCATTGTTGATTTGGCCATTGGGGGTATCCCCAAGCTTGGTTCATCCATTTAGGTGGTCCCCAAGGTGGATAAGATCCCCATCTAGGTGGTACTGAAGCCCATGGATCTGACCACTGAGTATTGTTCCAATGGTTTCGAGGTCTCCATGTAGGGTTCGAGTTTTGACCATAGGAGAAATTTCCTCCAAGTCTTTGGCCCATGAAATTGATTTCTTCCTTAGTGTAGTCCTCGAGATCACATTTTTGTTACCCCGAGAGTTTGATGTAGGGGCATTGTACGTGGAGCACAAGCCACCTACTTTCTAGCTGTAATTCCATTTTTTTAAAATTATCACCTCACTTTCTTGGATTGATTTACCCATCTATTGGTTGCATTTACATCCTACCCAAATAGGTACATAGGTTAGGTAAATTTGAACCTTATCAAGTTGTTTTCTTCAGTGGAGCAATTGATTTGGTGCTCAAATTAAAGTTTTGAGTGGAAGTTTGAATAGGGAAGAGTATTTCTAGTGCATGAGGTATTTAATGCACCTATTTTGGCACTCATCAGGGTATTTTGAGTAGGATTTTTTGGAAGTTTCTAGAAGTGTGTGGTGTTGGTTTAGGTCCGGACAATTGGGGGGGTAATCAATTGTCACACATTTTCAATCTTTTCTACCTTTAATCTTCCTTTGCCACTTTTAATGATATAAACATTTCAGCATCAATCAATAACATATGAACAGAAAACATAAATAACACATTTGACACAAGATTTTGACGTGGAAACCTGGTTAAGGGAAAAACCACGGTGGGGATTAATCCACAAAAAATAATACCCTATTAAAAGTATTTTAACAAATGGGAATGCACATGCATTTAGGCTCACTACCCAAACCTCACTGCTCAAATGGAGGCTCATTACATATGGAAATATTACAAGAGAAAGAGATTTGAACTGATTAATAGCATCTACCCATGCAAGAATTTTAGTTTTGGTTAAGTATAAAAACTGATCTTACACATTTCATCTTTGCTTTGCTCTTCTTACTATTCTGCCTTCATTTTTACTTTGGGTTTCTGCTCTTCTCACATATGCCTTATTCACATATCATGCTCACACCAAAATCATCCACAACAATCGGCTATATATATACTCATCTTGATTTGCAATCACTTGCCAGTTGGCTACAACAATATTTAGAATATTTATGAATGCTCTGCTCTGTCGGCTAGATCTATGCATAACTTAAGGTGCAGACCAAAACTTGCTCTTGAAAAACATCATTCATGTCAGCCACTATCATTGATCATTACCATTTGTCCAACAAACAACTTCCATACATCTAGAATCAAGACCTTCTGCAAGGTCAGCCTTTTCTTCTTCTATCTGCTCTGACAAATTGGAACTTGATACTCAGAGGTTAATATCTTTTGAATCCTTCATCACCAGAGGACAAAAATATGGATTTAGGTTGTCTTGAAAATGTATATGACTCCCCTAGATCTGTAGCTAATCATGACTTTCCACTAGAGAGATCCAAACCAAAATACCGGACCCTGTTACTGCTCTATTCTTAACTGTCCAGACTTAGACAAATTCTAAGTCTGACTTCCGGTATGAACAAATTGTGTTATGCGGATGATTTTAGTTGCCATCAATGACAACACTTATCATGCCTAGCAGTGTCTCTTTCCAACAATCTCCCCCTTTGGCATTGATGGCAACACTTAGTGAAAAATGACTAAGTGTTGGAATAGCCCCCCCCTTAGCTTGTGCTCCATACTGTTGTTCATACTACTTTTCGGTACTCCTCCTTGGCTGGATTCCTCATTTTTCACTGATCTTCACTCCCCCTTTGACATCAATGGTAAAGGGTGGGGTCCGCAAGCCAAAGCTCTCCAAAAATTCTATATAAACTGCCGCATATGTATAAATAATCATTAAGTCTTATTTACATGAACTTGAGAATGTCTACAAAGATGGTTTTTATTTGCACAAGTTCAGAGGCCCAAGTACTCTCAATTCCATCCAAAATGGAGATGTGCCCACTTAACAAAAATGAATATGCTTTTGCCTTTGATAGATCTGCTAGATCACTAGTTTGAGCTGCACTCTGAGCTTCAGATAGGGCATTATACATTGTCTCTAAATTAGGAGCAATTAATCCCTAGAGCTCACACATTCTCTTCATAATGTTACCCTTTTCTTTAATAAGCCTCTTTATCTCATCTGTTAGGCTGATTACTTGACATTCTAGACTTATAGGTGAAATTGTTAGAGGATCAAAATTTTGAGAGAGATTTGACAATTTATGTTCTTGCTCCTTTATCTTTTTCTCAATATCCTCATTAACTTTGGGCCATGATAGACAGAATTTGTACATATCGCTTCCATCATTTAGAGCATTCCGAATACTTTTTATTCTAATACCAAGTATTCTTCTATCATTTCCTATCGGATTCTTTATTTCACAGATATTCTTATCTAGGAATTCTTTCTGAACTTTTGCCTCCGCAGACTTTTCAAAGGACTCAAAATGAGTATTCATAGAACTTACAAGATTTTTTAGATGTTTGGAGGGGGAATCAGATGGACTCTTCTAGTAGGTAGGCATTAACTTTTCCAAAATCTCATATGTAAGCCTGAATAATTCATTGTCCTCCATGTGGAATTTTAACATCTTTTCTCTGGCCTTCACTTGGGTGAATGATGCTATTTTCATTAGTTGAATTGGAGAGAGAGCATCTAGATTGGCTAGACCTTGGAGTAGTTTAGGTTCATCAAGCTCAATCATCTCTTTTTCAAGAAGACTTTTCATTGCATCTGTAGTGTCTCTTGCAACATTTTCTGAACCATCCTTTTGTTCATCAAATTTCTCAGTATCTACTTTATGTGCTTCAACATTTGCACCATCTTCTTCTGCTTTATCTTTCTTTTCTCTTTCTTCCTCTATCCCTGCTTTATCTTTCTTTGTGTTCTCTGCAAAAGGACTCTTTCCTGTTTGTTCATCACTTGCTACCTGATTTAGAAGGCTCTGTGTAGTAGCAATATTTTCTTCTTTTTTAGAATGATCAGGTGGGGGAATTACTCCTACATCAACTGTTTTGTCTATCATATCTATGTCTTCCTGATTGACTTGTTCCATTTCTGGAACAAAGGCTTCACCCAACTCAGATTGCTGCTCGATGATGTTCTCTTCTTCACCATTAGGAACTTCTTCTGTGACTATAGGAAAATTGTGCTTTTTCAATGCTTTCAAAAGAATTTCTTGGGTTTCTTTAATGATTTCACTTGTTTCTCCAAGCATGAGTTTGTTCATTCTTCTTTTTCTTCTAAAGTCATCTTTGACTTCCTTGAATATCATATCTATTTGATCAGGTGAAATCTAAGGACACAAATTTATTAGCTCATGTTCCTTGATTTCCATGTCCTTGCTCTTGGCATTTTCTTTTCTCAATTCCAAAATATTTTCTAGACTTTGTGGCAACTCATAAATTATCTCAATCAGTGCCTTATTGTAGATGTTGAGATATCTGACAGTTTCTTCTTCCAATACCCTTTTATCCACATCACTATATTTATCACAGAATTCAATCATGGGTTTTAGATTACCATCTACCGTGACTGACTTTATCACATCCTCTAGGGAAAGTGTGGGCTTCTCAACATATTCCTCATATTCCTCATATGCTTGTGTCTTTTGTCTTTTACTGGCCTTTTTGCTTCCGGAGGACTCTTCTTTGTTTACTTTTGTAGCTTTTGTTTCGGTGGTCTTTATTTCCTTGATTTCAATGTCAGAAACTGTATCTTCTTCTTCTTCTCTTATGCTTTCATAGGTCTGGGTTGCTTTTGTTTTCTTCCTTTTCTCCCATTTTCCAGATGATTTTGCTTCTAGTTTTGTAGTCTTGGAAGGAACAGGGGCATTAGCAGAGCTCCTAGTAGTTCTTGAAGTTGAAGAGAGTTCCAGTGGATCACCGGTTTGTTTCTTATCTTGTTTCTCCTTCTCAACCTTATTTGTTCTTTCTCTGAATTTTCTCACAGCTTCATTAGTTAGGCCCAGATTTTCAACTAACTGCTCAACTTCTTTTCTTACTCTCCTATTGGTTTTAGGTTCTCTGAGCTCAGTATGCAACTTTAAACTCATCTCCTCATAAGTTCCAAATCTTTCAACCGTTGTGTCTTTGGGCTTTCTTAGAAGATGTTGAGCATACATATTCAAGATCCTTTCATCTACTTCATACCCCATGGGCATGATCCAAACTGTTCTGGGTTCCACTACTTCCATTAAACATTGATTAGTATCAACCATAAAGCATATTTCATTTTTGTACTTGTCAACAATTGAATTAGGGATTCTTTCCCTTGAGTGCATCATACTTTGAAAATTCTTGAAGTAATCCCATATTGTAGTTTTCTAAGCTTTGAAATCACCAATCCTGCGAAGATGATTTTTGATTTGAATGACAACTGGCTCATCCTTAGTCTAGTGTACACCTTTTACTCCAAGTACTTCATTCATAAAGTAAAAGAATAGACATAGAATCAATGTACCATACTTGAAAGTGTTTTTCTTATCTTTCTTGATTTTGTTTAAATTTTCAATCAGTTGATTTTGTAGTAGTTCACACAAGTCATAATCAATATTTTCCTTTAGCATCTTGTATGCAACATATATGGCTATTCCAGAAACAAAATTTTCTCTGCTCGAGTGGTAAATCTTGTACCCAATCACCATGGAGGTGAATTTGACATCCAGTTCTATAATTTCATTAATGGTCATTGTCCTTCTATCAAACTTGGCACCGGTAGCATCAGTCACTATCTATTTTTTCATGACTTTCAGCATGGGTAATCCTCCGGTTGAGTTTAAGGTAGTTACATTTCTGATAGCATCCTTGATAATCTTGAATGGTTTTAACAACCAAATGAATTCATCATGTATCCGACTCAAAACGTATTGGACCCATTCATCTTCATCAAATTTTGGAAACCCCATAATCTAAATAAAGTGTTTATCCTGTAGTGCCTTATACTGAGGTTTAAGTTCATGATTTTCATCCCTAAGTTGTTTCTCAAACAAGTCTACATACCTTGAATCTCCAAACTCACCTATATTTGCATGAATATAAACCCTAATGTCTTCTACATGCAGCACACCATACAAAACACTTGAAAAAGCTCCTAATAGATCGACTTCAATTAATTTGTGAGGATGCTTCTTAAATTTAGGTCAAGGCCTTTCAGTAATGTCAACAACATGAGGAGTAGCCATTTCAACATATTTTAGATTCAAAGCTTCACAGAGAGGTACCTTTTTTCTTTCAAAAGGTTAGGGTTGATCAATTCCCGGTTGAATTCTCTTCTTCTTGCAGCTCAAATGCTCTTCTTCTTGTTTCCTTCCAATGCAAGGTGATTCAAATGAGTGACCAAGTGACCTTTTATCTTTTACAAATCCTAATTTGGCATTGTAATAAATGTGTTGCCCTAATTATATCCAGTTACTTTGTTTCGATAGTTCTTCATGAATCACTCCACAAGATTTCACATCAAAATTTTTCCTTCCGAAAATCCCTCCAAGCGTTTTGGACCAATTCAGAATGTTTTCTTTTATTGTACCAGATTCAGGCACCCGCTTACTGACGGGGGATTTTGATGTTCAATGCAGCTCCCCCTGAGCTAAAGTTCCTAACTTAATTCTTGGAGGAATTGTCAGCACTTGATTCTGGTGTAGACTCATCATCATTATTTATTGTATCTTTCTTTATCCAAATCTTGTTCATTTCACTCTATATCTCATTCACATCAATTTTCTTTTTGCCTCTGTCTTGTTTTTGCTCATTCAGTTTTCTGTTTACCAGACCTCTTCTTCCATTGTTTCTATTTCTGTAGAATTTTGCAAAATGAATAGATTTATTGCAGTTGAAGCACACTTGATTTCCTCTTGATCTGCACTGATTATCCATGTGTCCAAATCTGTTGCAAGAAAAGCAATAGGCATTGAAAGAATTGCCATTTGAGTTATTCATTATCATACTTCTACATTCATTGGATTTGTGACCATACGTCTTGCATTTGAAGCATTGACTAGAGAAGAATGGACCATTTTGATTTGCTCTACTTCTGCACTGAATAGCTCTATGACCAAATCTATTGCAATTGAAACAATTTCCATTAAATGATGGATATCTTTGAGCATTAGGTTGTCTTATCGGAGGTTTTCCAGTTTTGTTCCTTTTATTCCTTGGTTGAAGATTTCTTTGTCCAGATCCAGAGCTTTCACCTTTCTCATATCTAAGATTACACTTGTCACTATCCTTTTTTTGTTCTTCAATTAGTGCTTCGAGTTCAGCTGAGCTTATTTTGAACTTCTCCTTGTACTCATTTGCAATTTCTAGGGCATGTCTGAGAGTGATAATCTGTCTCTCAAGTTCTCTCTCATTGTTTCTGCTTTCTTGTAGATTAGATTCTAGGAGACCATCTATTCCATCCAATCTGCAACATTTTTCAGTTCTCTCTTTCAGATTTTGCTTCATCTCTTCTTCATATTTCTTCCTATCTTCAATTTCCTTAGTCTCATCACCCCAATTTCCATCTCATGTTTTAGGACAATTACTTCTTTAGCTAACTTTTCACATTCTTTTGTCTTTTCTTTCAGGGGCTTGTCTTCCAGTTGAAGAGGTTTCTCCTTTCCTTTTGCATTGGATTTGCTCAACTTTTCTTTTAAGATCTCAATTAAGTCTTCAACCTTTTTGAGATTATCTTGCAGTTCTTGGACTTCTGCCTTGGACTGCTCAAGATCATCTAGGGTGAGATTAAGTTTCCCTTGAAGATTATATTCATCCATTTTTACTGCCTTCCAAGATCTTCCTTAAGTTGTTAAACTTTTCTAAAGGAACCTTGCTCTGATACCAATTGTTGGTTTAGGTCCAGACACATTTTCAATCTTTTCTACCTTTAATTTTCCTTTTCCACTTTTAATGATATAAACATTTCAGCATCAATTAATAACATATGAACATAAAACATTTGACACAATATTTTGACATGGAAACCCGGTTAAGGGAAAAACCACAGTGGGGATTAACCCACAAAAATTAATACCCTGTTAAAAGTATTTTTACAAATGGGAATGCACATGCATTTGGGCTCACTATCCAGAGCTCACTACTCAAATGGAGGCTCACTGCCTATGGAAATATTACAAGAGAAAGATAGAGATTTGAACTAATTAATAGTGTCTACCCATGCAAGAATTTCAGTTCTTGTTAAGTACAAAAACTGATCTTACACATTTCATCTTTGCTCTGCTCTTCTTACTATTTTGCCTTCATTTTTACTTTGGGTTTCTGCTCTTCTCACATATGCCTTATTCACATATCATGGTCACACCAAAATCATCCACAATAATCGGCTATATATATATATATATACTCATCTTGATTTGGAATCACTTGCCAATCGGATACAACAATATTTAGAATATTTATGAATGCTCTGCTCTGTCAGCTAGATCTATGCATAACTTAAGGTGCAGACCAAAACTTGCTCTTGGAAAAACATCACTCATGTTAGCCACTATCACTAATCTTACCATTTGTCCAACAAACAACTTCCATATATCCAAAATCAAGACCTTCTGCAAGGTCGGCCTGTTCTTTTTCTGTCTGCTCTGACAAACTAGAACCTGGTACTCAGAGGTTAATATCTTTTGAATCCTTCATCACAGGAGGACAAAAATATGGATTTAGGTTGTCTTGACAATGCATATGACTCCCCTAGATCCACAACTAATAATGACTTTCCATCGGAGAGATCTGGACCAAAATATCGGACCCTATTACTGCTTTGTTCTTAATTGTCTAGACTTAGACAAATTCTAAGTTTGATTTCTGGTATGAACAAATTGTGTTATGTGGATGATTGGGATGATCTTAGTTGCCATCAATGACAACACTTATCATGCCTAGCAGTGTCTCTTGCCAACATGTGGTAGGAGTATGAGAATAGAGGAGTATGTGAGAAAGAAAAAAGAACAAAGAGAACATAAAATAGAAGAAGAGGGAGAAGGGTTGTTAAAGAAGTAGTTTGAAATAGTAAGAGTGTGATGTGTGGAGAATGAGCATGATGCATGCAACAACAATTTGAGAGGAAAATTTTGTGGATGAAGTTAGAGGGGACAAAAAGTGCATAGAAAGAAGACATATGAGGTTGAAAGAGAGGCAAACTTTCCATTTGAAGTTGAAGATTAGATCAAAATTGCAAGATAAGAAGGAAGGGCATGTGGGTATTAGAGACTCAGAATTTTGGAATGATAAGGAGATTGTATTGAGGATAATGTGGATTGTAGTCTACAAGATGCAAATGAACAACAATGGAGGTGTGAATTGAGATGGGACAAAAGAATGAATGAGTACAAGTTAGGTATATGGACATGCTAGGTAGTTGGTAAGGTGTCATTGATGGGTAAAGGAGTAGACCATCATCTTAGAAGTTTATGTTGTCTTTATATATGTGTGTGAGTTTGTTTATTGACCTATAGCAACAGGGTAGAGTTCTAAGTTATTTGCAACCATTATTGTATTGGGTGCGGGTGCAAGAAGTGGTGTTGAGCTTGACAGGTTGTTATAAGGTCCTAACATTTTGGGTGAAAATTATTAGTTTATCGATCGGGGTAGTGTCTGAGGCTGTCTGCAATAGGGAGTTTGGATATTTCATTGAGAAACAATTTTCTAGATCTATTAAAAAGTTGAAATAGTACATGAAATGAAACAACAATTTTATCCTTCTACAAAAAGCATTCAAATTCTATACTAAGAAGCATGAAAACTCTAGACCAGAAAGCATATAAATTCTACACTTAGAAAGCATATAAACTCTACACTAGAAAGTAGATAAATTCTATGCTAACAATTCAAAACTGCAATTTTCTACTGCAAGCACTCTAAATTCTAACCATCAGAAAACAATAATTCTAACTAAGGCAGATGCGTCGAAAACTTGCAACGAACTCAAAAAGTTCCAAACAACAGTACACAACAGTTTAACTTTTACACAACACACCCAACAGGTTAACAATAGAAAGCTAAACATAAACTATCTTCAACTGAATAAAGACATCCATAGAAATGAAAATACTTATCTATCCTACAGTCTCGCGAGTGGCCAGCTCATGGGAGAAATTTGTCTTAATCCATATCACATTCAATCACTTCAACAGCACATGAGAACTCCATTCAAATCTTCATATATCTTTTTAAAGAAACTAAAACTTAGAATATCATTCCATTCATCAAAATTGCAAATACACAGAATTGATGATTTTGAAAACTAAAGGATTGATTTTTATTCATCCATAGTGTCTATTTGTATATCCATCTTTTGAGCAACAACAAAAATTGAACTACTTCAAAAACTCCTAAACTTCCGATGGCGGGAAAATGCCAATTGAAGAAGTCTTGTAACTGAAAAATAGAAAATTAACTACTGTTGTCTTTTAAACATAAACAGGACTCCGAGTGGAGTCATAATGTCTTTTGGGTAGCCACAGAAATAGTAGAACAAAACAAAGTCTTCATTAAATGCAAGCCTAAAATTTTTGGCAACCACAACTTCTAGCGCACTTGTTCACAGCTGCATGATGTCCACTTCTTAGGCAATGCATTAATATGCACAGTTACCCAACTTTTCATGCCATCAAATCAACATTTACAAGCTAGTTTCAATCAATTCAAGAAATTAGGATTTGTACAATATTTTATTAACAATAGATAAATATCGCTTATAAAAATAAATAAATTGGCAAGGCTAGGGAATTGGATAGTGCAAAAGGCTATTTGATCCATTAAAGAAATGAGGTTATCTATACCTCATCGGAGCTACTATAGGGTTGTTTGCAACAAAGGAGAAATAGGGTATCTAGTGTATTGATGATTCATAAAAAGAATGTATCTTTTTTTTGAAAAAAAGAAATAGAAAATTCTAGTTTACTATAGCCCTATTCATGTGATGTGTACTTGTGGGCATGAGCCCTTTATTTCCTATCATCTCGCTAAACTATCTAATGCTACAAGGTGATTCTGAGTGATATATTTATAAGCATGTGTGAGTTGTATTATTCTTGGGGAGTCATATACATGTATGTGTGTGTATGTTGTTGATTTCATATGTTGTGGAATTATATTTGTGTGTTATTTTAACCTACAACCATAAGGATTAATGATAAAAGGTGTTTGGAGTGACTTGCAACAAGTAAAAATTGATTAAATGTAGCAAAAAATTACATGCAACAAGGTTTGGATGTTTGAGTGTAGGCTATTTGCAGTAATTAATTGGTTGTAATGACTGTGTATGGTGAGGTTAGTGTCATCTTGGCACTACAGGTGGCCTATGGTACCATCAAACATTATCATTGATCTACCTCAAGGAGGATATAATCATGGGTGCTCATATCTCCCATCCCTCTACTCTATCTCCCCAATGGGGGCATCAACTCTAATACCTTATATCTTTACTCCCTCTCCACCCATGAAAGCATCCTCTCCCAACACATCTCCACCATCACCACCTCTATTTTTGGGAATACCAATTAATTTCAAAAACTATGCTTTTAGATCTATAAAAGGTTATGTTTGGATTTTTCAAAAACTGTTATTGACATGAGTAGAAGTGGAAGGTGTTGACCTATTTTCCTCTGTCTAGAGTCAAATAGCCCACCTTCAAACTCTTGTTGAAATCTCTTGAGAACTTAACTCTGCAGGCCTAAAATCCATCAAATCTTAGTTAATTCCTTGTGAAAATTCTTGAAAATTCACTTGGGGAATCCTTGCAAAAAACCTAGAAAAACCTAGAAAATTTGAAGCTTTTGCCTTATTTTTTGCCCCTCTTCTGGCCTTTATCAGCAAACTTTCATGTTCATGAACTAGCATAAAATGACTAAGGTAAGAAACATATCCTTCCCTTTTTTGGTGAAATCCAAAAAATTAGAACTTTTCAAAAGTTCAAAAAATTCGCAGGTTCACCGACTTGGCGATTTGTCGATTGAAGGGAAGGGAGCCGACTTCTTCAAATTTATCTAAGGCAAAAGAAAGATAAAGGGGTGCCATTATCAACATTTTTTTCCCAGTCACAAACTTTCAAAAAGTTCAAAGGTTGCTTTAGTTCGTCGACTAGGTAATTTTCTAATAAAGAGAAGGCAAAGGCATAAACAAGGAGAAGGGTTCCAAAGTTTGACATTTTGTCGACAAGGCAAAATAGAAATCATAGATTTGGCTAAATAAATGATGTTTTCCCTTTTATCGGTGAAGTAAGAAAACTGCGAACCGTTCAAAGGTTAAAAAATATTCAAGTTCACTAACATGGCTTTTCGAGAGGCTAAGTGAATGGTTCAATAAAAGGAAAGTGGGCCAACAAGGCATTTTGGCTAGGGCATTGGTGGTTCAAAACTTGATGATTTTGCCGACAGGGCAAAATAGGAAGCAAGAAAATTGGCTAAGGAGAGAAAAAAAGGCTTTATCGGTGAATCGACACAATGTCAAACTTCTCAAAAGATTCAAGGTTGCTCTAGTTCGCTGATGGGACATTTTGATGATAAGGCAAAGTGTATACAGATGAAGCAAGGCCACGGTTTAGGAAAGCGCAAAATCGCTGACAAGGCAAATAGTTTGCAAAAGGTAAATTTTGCCGATAAGGTAAAGTTCGGTAAAATCAAGTTTTGTCGATAAAGGGCCAAGGTTCACCATGGGCAACTTGTGATGACAAGGCATAATGGATAAGTCAAATGGTTCGGCAAAGGTATTTTTTCCCGATAGAAAAGAAAAGCAAAGACAAAGGGCAAAATTCGCGACAACGAACTTTTGCTGATAAAGGTAAAAGTTGGCCCAAGGCCAAGGTTCAAAATTCTTCAATTTTGCTGACAAAGGAGGTAAAGTTCACAAAAGGCCACCTTTGCCGATAAGTTAAAAGTGGTAGAAAAGAGAAAGATTCAACAAAATGGGTTTTGTCGATAAAGAAGGGAGCCTAAACCAAAGTTCGAGAAAAGAAGATTTTGCCAATAAGGCAAAATAAAGAAGATAAGGCAAAAATGACTTTTGTCGATAAGGAAAAAAGTGATGGGAAAAAGCAAGGAAGAAAAAGTTTAGGAAGTGGACATTTTGCTAATAAGGGCAAAAAATGAAGAAGCATGCCACATTTCAGAAACAAAAAGAGTTTGCCGATTGAAGATAAAAAGATGAAAAGAGCAGAACATAATGGTCTGTAAAAAACTAATTTTTGTTGATAGAGCAAAATATAGGCCAGAATCTTGGAATTTCCAAAAAAGACAGAATATGTAAAAACAAAGTTGTAATATATTATAAACTTCAAATATTTAGATTTAAATATTTGAAGTGTTGTAAAAGCTTTGTATAAAGAGGATTTTGGAGGGAAAATATTTTGATTTTCCTCATCTACCATTAATGCAGAATTAGATCTTTCAGCTACCTCAGCTACTCCATTTTAGATATTTTGCATTTACGATTGTAGGTAATGAATCAGCTGGTGCATTGAAGAGGAAAAATATCTCCCAGCTACTCCATGATCCAACATATTTTTTGCATTGAATTCTTGCAGACAAAGATTCCTTTTGTAGGGATATTTTTTGACAGGCCCATGGGGGCAAATTAATTGTGACAGATGACTGAGGTCAATGTAAATCAAATTCTATATATGCATATTTAAAAGATGTAATGAGGGTTGGATATAGCGATATTTTTGTACTCCAAACAGAGCCCTCCACTATTGTAGCCTTGCCTTTCGATGAAATACATACTGTGTTTTTACCTTTTCTGTTGTTTTAGCTCTGTGTAATTCAGAATTAGTTGTCTTTGAATGTTTATTTCCTCTCAACTTAGTTCATTTCTTTACCATAACTCCCATAAAATTTTGACATTTTAAAACATCAAAATGCTAAATAATAAAAAAATATCTAAACAGAGAAAAATAGGTCTACAACTAGAGAAAACTTGATACATACCCAGAAGAGTCGCCAGGTCATTTGAGAGACTACCCTGAAAGCAAGATAGACCCGGAGAACCACCAAAATTCTGATCCTTAGAGCTCTTTAAGTGCTTGAACTGGTTGCACCAGCAGATTTGATCAGTAGAGTCGCCATGGTGTTGGAGAGACTGCCTTGAATGCCAAGATACACTAAAGAGCACACCCAAAACTCTTCAATGCCTTATATGGATCCCATTTCTTATCACCCATCCTTTGGTCCACTTATCTAATCCCATCTTCCTCCTTGCATCTAGACTTGGTTTTCCCTTGTCATTGGTATCTAGCAACAAGACTATCCAAATTGCGTTGCAACGCCATCCCAAATATCCCAAAAATATCTAAAAACCATCAAAAATCAAAAAAATATCCAAAAACATTCAAATATCCCAAAAATATCCAAAAATAATCAAAATCATCATCTCCATCCCAATCCATCAGCACTTTCATCTCTCTCTTCTATCATCAAATCAATCCATCATATCCATCTACCACCTAGACATGACTAACTCAAGCAAAAAATGAACTATGCATCCTTGTGGAAGCTAACAATGCTTATCAAATCTGAAACAAACAAGACTACTCCTAAAACATAATATGTCACCGCATACCATTTTTCTATATCTAGGTATATCCATACATCTTGGATCCAAAGCCTTTAACAAATACGTCTTTCCTCCAATAAAGCCTCAAATCTTTTTGGAATACCCTCTTTGGCAGGAAAACATGTTGGTTGTCTATCTGTGTTATCAGTTGGTCATTTTTCTTTTGATTTATCTTGTGTTCCTTTCTAATACCTATTCAAGACTGCCTTGATTTTCTATATCTTGGTATGTGGCAATGCGGTATCAATTAGGGCATAGTCATTGCTTTCATATGTTGTGTTTGTGGGATGCGCTTATTATCCTCCTACAACTAATACGTATATTGTTTGTGTTGGAATTAGCATCTTGCATATCAATATCTTTTGCATCTATGTTTCTATAAAGGCCTTATGTGTATTAAGATCATTCTACACTAAGACTATTTTCCATTCACTTATCCGACAAGGTTCTATTATGTCTAGTAGATATAAGTTCAAACCATTTGTTTGCAGAGTCAACTGTCTTATGCATTGGATACATAGTCACCCTGGTTCTTATACCTTGGTGCAAAATATCCTTATGCTATATCAAAATAAAGGATTGCTCTATTATACATATTAGCGCAACTTCTCCCATTCAATTATTTATTCTATCCTCATCATTTGATTATCAATCATGTGTTAATCATTTGTCCATCATAATTCTCTATCCTTTTATCTTCTTCATTTGTGTCTAAGTTGTTCTCCATCTTCTATCTCCTTATTTTCTTCATATCCATTCATTTCGAGTCTAGTTTCAATCATCATCAATTAACCATTGGTTTACAACTTGACAGGGACAATACCTTGTTTGATTTTGCATAATCATCATTCAACATCATCATCACCATTTATCTCACCCTTGCTTTTGAGTGACTAGGGCGTCACTATCTCTAATCCAATCACTTTCTTCCAACCATATTCTTTTATTAATCTTCTTCTATCTAACATAACACTATGTTTTAAACTTCTTTGAAATGATGTTACTTCGCAACACCATCTCAAAGAGGGGCAAAATGTATACACCTAAAATTGACATGTTCTCAGATCAGGCTTTCATCTACCATAATTCACTTTAATTAAATAATTCTTAATTATTTGATTAAGTTCATCTATCGATCACCATCAATTTATCCTCCATGTTAATTAAATAATTCTAATTATTTAATTAAATCATTTTTATTCCTCTAAATTAATTAATTAGTCCAAGTTATTTAATTAAATCATTATTTGTCCAATTTAAATAAATAAAATCAAAATTATTTATTTAAATATTCAAATTTCCCTCCACTTTAAATAAATTCAAAAATATTTATTTAAATAATCTATTTCCTCCAAATTGAATTAAAATTTAAAATTAAATTCAATTATCCCATGTGCACATGAAATTAAATAATTATTTATTTAATTTCCCATTTATCCTCACCCACCATAAATTCCTTCGATCAAAATCAGTTAACAGTCAATCAAAAGAGCCGACTCATCAATCAAATTAGTTAACAAATTAATCAAATCAGTTAACAGGGTAGTCAATCTAGTTAACTAATCAATCAATTTAGTTGACTAGTCAATCAATTCACTTAACTAAGTAATCAATTTAGTTCACTGATCAATCAATTCACTTAACTACTCAATCGATTCAGTCAACTCCCTAATCAGATCTGTTAACTCCCTTGATGCATGAGAGGGCTTAGACACTTGTCCTTCTCTGATTCACGCACATTCTCTCAACCTTCCTCAACCGTTGATCTTTTTGATCATCCTCAACCGTAGATCTGTTGTCTCACAAGTCTATAAATTGAGCTTCATTCTCTATTTTTGAGGATCTCTCATTTAAGTAAACTTATGCTACTATTTCATTCCTTGGGAGATCATATTTACGTTATTAGCAAATAGAGCAATCCACACAATTCAAAAGCAAGGAGCAATCAATTGGAATAGGGTGTATTTCAATTCACTCGATTGGTGTAGGCAATTCGTTTGTGTAAAGGAGGTAATTTGTACTTGTTTTATGTTCCTCTTTGGTTTATTTTTGCATATCCATTTTTCACCTATCACAACTCAAATTTTCAATCAATAAAATCTGATTACACAAAAATTTATGGTACAATTATTAGCCAACTGTTGTGCTTGATTAGTAGTGATGGGTACAAGGTGGTAATTCTTGCCTTGGTTATCAGTTCTCATAACTGCAATTACTACCGGAGTATGGATACATGCAATTTCAATTTTCAATAGAATATATGTATGAGCAATTAAGGAACACACATCTATGTTTGGAAACTTAGATTTTGAAAGTTGTGTAAATGCTTCTATGTTGGTTGTCTATATATTTGAGATTCTGCTCAACAACTTAGAGACATGAGTTCTGTTGCAATGTCTTATATTGTAAGTTATTGAATTACTGGAAGAGATTTAGTAGCATGGTGTTTATGTGTTTCTAGTTGAGTTGAAGACATCCCACATAGGTAAAATATTATAGTAATAGTACCTACCAATGGTGTTCACATAGTCACATTTTATAGTTTGTATGTCGTATGTTGTATCTAGCCTCACTGTATTAGGGGAAACCATATTAACATCTAGGTCATCAACATTACAAAAGTGGATACATCAACATTATATGCATCATATTACTTTTTTGGCATGTCTTTGATGTTGTTTCATGGGAAAGGGATTTGATTCATTATTAAGGAAGTCATCAACCTTCCCTTTACAAACAATAAGCAATACAATTTACACCACAATTTAAACTTTTCAATGGTTGTTTCGAAAACATTTTAAACCAAAACAACATTTTTCTAAGCATTCTGCCACCTTTATTTCCCACACAAACGATATTTGTGTTTAAACTGTATTGCTGTTTGGTTTAAAATGTATGTGTTTTGGTGTAAACTGTATTGATGTTTAGCTTAAAGTGTTTAAGTTGTATTGTTTCTATTTTCCCACACTTTAATCTAAACAACAATATAGTTTAAACAATTTAAGCTAAAACACAATAAATAAAAACAACAATATAGTGTAAACAATTTAAGCTAAAACAGTTAAAACGAAAACAACAATAAAGCTAAAAAACATAAAACCAAAACAACAATACAATTTAAACTAAAACAACAAACTTTTGAAACCAAAACATACATTGCAGTGATGTTGGAATATGAAACTTACATGAATGTTGATAGTAGTGTGCAATTCGAAGCCTCTAGGAGTCTTCTATATGGGATGTTGGAAACTTGAACTAGGACATCTGGGGTTTGTGTAGGAAAACTAGGAAGGAAATGTTTGTGATATGTGGACTCTCATTTGATTGGTTCAAATAATTTTTAGTGCACTTCATTTTAATGATTTGATGGATGTCTATAAATTTGAATTTGGTATTAAATATGAAAGGTGATTGATTTGGTTGAATGCTTATTTGCTCTGAATTGTTTGAATTCCTTTAATGTCTTTTGACAGCTTGATTGGTGAGCCTTAAACCTTTGATTGTGAGAAATAAATGGTAGAGTTGATTGATTTGGTTGAATGCTTGTTTGGGCTAGATTTTAATAAATTTCTATCCTCTTGTTTTGACGGCTTGTTTGGTGAGCCTTACACCTTCGGTTGTGGTATTTTTTGTAGGTATTAAGTTAAAGGGACTAGTAGTTGGGCATTTATTAGTCTATGGAGTGCACTTGGGCATTACTCGATTTTACTTGGGACTCCAACTTTTCAAAATATGAAGCTTTTCTAGGACGGAAGTTCATATTTGATGTGACAGTTTATATTTTGTCAATGCTTAAAAATGTTTATTTTATTCCAACATGGAAGTCAGACTTGGTTGATAGTTGGTCTTTAACTTGGAAGATAGTACTATTTACTATTTAATATAAACTCTTAATGTGACATTTTGGCTTACGTTGGATCCACTTGTCTACAAGTGCAAATCATGTCAATTGCATTTATGTTTTGCAAATCCTTGCAAATCATTTGTCTATGCCACCTAATATGAATAATAAAATATTAATGATAAAACAAATATGATGTGTACATTGATTGGTCCCTATTTGTGCTATTTTTAGAATTTTTTAAAATATTTAATAGATCATTTAAAGGCAACTCGTGGTCCCACTTTGGTCAACTCCTATACCACGTATAGGAGCCTGACCCACTGTCGTGCCCTCTCCCCTAGTCATCATCATATTATTAATAGCTCATCTTATAATCACCTATTCATTAATAATTGTATTTTTTTAATAAACTATAAATAGGGAGATCACATAGAGATTATAGTCAGTTTCAATTCCAAGTGAAATTTCTTAGAGAAATGAAATATATGTTTTAATTTTATATTAATACTATTTTTTATTGAAACAATACAAAAATTACACATTCGGAAATGAGGGATTGCACAAGGAAGAAGCTGAAAAACTCTACAAGGCAAATACATAAGAACAATCTTACAAAACAAAGCTAAATACATGCTTCAAAAATAGATACATAGTAGAAATTAGCCATAACTTTGCAAACAAAAGAACTAGTCCTGTAGAAGAAGCCTCAAATCATTTGCTACACAAACTCTATTTTTATAGAACAATTGTATCATCTGTTATTTGATTTGTTGAATCTGATAATCAATTCTCATGTTCTTCTTTGACTCTTGCTGAGAAAAAAGAGAAGCGAGTTGATCGAAAACATCACAATAAATACATGGGCAAGGAAATATGTTTTCCTTGTATTTTAATGTTTGCAGCACCTCACATATGAAAAATATGTGGACAAGGAAATATGCAATGTTTGGGAAAAATAGTATGCATCACCTAGCCAAACATTATCTCCCAACATTATCCTTATCTATGTAAACCAACTCTTTGCTCCCTTCTTTCAACAAAGTCCCTTACAACACTTGCCCACAAATGTTGTTCTCTTGTTTTATACATAATCTCTTAATAGATACATTAAATTTCGCTTATGTATATAACTTTCTATATTAATTATATTTCTCACACTATCATTAACTTGTATACCCTTTTAACTTATCCAATTTATGTGTAGTACTTAATATTACTACAATTATTATGTTCTAATTTTTGTCGTGCTCATTTTCTACACAAATTCATGTATTTCATATCACATTTATTTCAGAATTGCATTTGAGACCTCCTTACAATAGGGATGTGACAAAATGAACTAGGATGGGCCCTTTAAATACAACACCAAGAGCCACAAACAAAGCGTTCCTTGTCTTGAGATAACACATAACAGTCATAAGGATAATTCAAGTTGGCCCCAAACTAGAATTTGAATTTTAAAAACAAATGAGTTTGCGAGTGCAGAAGCGACCCTGATCACTTTTACAATTGTAGATCTAGGAAAAAGGTAAAACTAAGGATCAAGATCTATCCGTAAGAAAGAGTGTAGATAAGAACAAATAGGTCTTCAAGTGTATGCACGTTCTCAATTAAAAACACATTATCTATATGCTTACTATTACATAAAAGTCACTCAAATTAAAATAGACCCAAAGTGTATATGTATATATATAATTTTCACCATTACAATATATAAACACACATGCTCAATAAAACACCCAAACTACCCACTCCACCAAACCTACCATGCTATAATTTTAATAAAATAACACCTTCCTTTAGCTTTTAACATTGTCCTATTGTTACACAAACTAGACCACCATAAATTAAACATCCCAAATTCTTTGCAATTGGAAGAGGATCTTATTGCTCTGACCCACCTAAACTCATGAGAGGGAGTGATAACGAAAGGTTAGCAGCGGGCTGGTGCAGTCAACGAGAAAAAACAAGTATTAGATTCACACGAAGTCTCGTAGAAATGCCAAACCTAAACAACTTTCCAAATGATTTAAAATTTTCATTTCAAAAACTAGTAAGTTGTTGGATTGGTGTATGGACGGCCTGGATGCGCGGGTGTTGGTGGCATGGCGAGTATGGGTATAATTGTTAGAGCTGTAAGCAACCAGTATACCGACCACCTTTCCCCATACTTGTCATTTTGCTTACCTACTCCTTCCCACTAAGTATATAAGGGTACCCACTTACCTGTAACTTGTCTAAAACATTTAAAGTGGCTACCATTTCATTTGAGGTCAGTATGTTCTACTTCACCCCACTTTGATGCTTCACAATAGTTCATGTATTCTAGAGGTTTATCTGCATCAATTACAGGTGGACTAGTTGATTTTGTGTTAACTGTTATCAGTTACATGCATTAGATTTTGAAAGAGCCTATGAGCTGACTGGTCTGTGTTGAATTGTTAATGTTCTTGTTTGCAATCATGTTTTTCTAATCATTCACATACATAATACAGGTTGAGCACTGAGCAGTAGTCCTAGGCAATTCAATTTGGAAAACATCATCCATGGCTTCCCATGTGGTTGGTTATCCTCGCATGGGTCCCAAGAGGGAGCTGAAATTTGCACTGGAGTCCTTCTGGGATGGCAAGAGCAGTGAATCAGAGTTGCAAAAGGTGGCCAAGGATTTGAGAATTTCAATGTGGAAGCAGATGAGTGATGCCGGTGTGACTTATATCCCAAGCAACACCTTCTCCTACTATGATCAGGTGCTTGACACCACTGCAATGCTTGGGGCTGTTCCTTCCAGGTATGGGTGGAATGGTGGAGAGATTGGATTTGACACCTACTTCTCTATGGCCCGTGGTAATGCCAAGCTGCCTGCCATGGAGATGACCAAGTGGTTTGACACCAACTAGTAAGCACTTATTATTCCCCTGTTTTTGCTTAATTTTGTTATAGAGATTTTGTTGATTCCAGAGATTCTAAGGATGTTGGTCATTTCAGCCACTACATTGTTCCAGAGCTGGGACCAGAAACTAAATTCAAGTACTCCTCACATAAAGTGGTTGATGAGTACAAGGAAGCTAAACAGGTAACTAGCACACATCCACAGACCCATATAAACTAAATATATGGTACTATAATTTCTTTTAGCTTCCATGGTGGTGGACTTCATCTAGCCCTTGCAGCCCTTCTTTTGATATGTGTCATGGTGGGCTCTGGGCTGTCCGTTTCGGGGAAATTAAGCCCATTGGAGGGGCTGATGGTAGTGTTTAATAAGAACTTTCCTCCCTTATACATTGCTGTGATTGTCTATTGCTTATTTTTTAGGTACTGTGGTTTATTACTTCCTGTCCCCTGGTTGTAGATCTGGAAATGAGGCAGAGACTAGATCCATTCTTTATTAATCAACATATTTTTTAGTTTGTAATTGAGCATGTTGAACTCTCCATCAAGCTTGCTTGTGAAATACTTTTAATTTCCTCTCATGGGAACCACAAATAGTTGGGTTTTGAATTGAAGAGACCACATTGTTGGCATTCTACTGCAATGAAGAATGTTAAATGTGAGCCCATTTTGATATGTTGGTTGATTTTAGAATCTGTGATTGATGTACCATGTTTGTTATGCAGATTGGTATCGAGACTGTGCCTGTCATTGTAGGACCATTGACATACTTGCTGTTATCCAAACCTGCAAAGGGTGTTCCTAAAACCTTTGAGCTCATGTCTCTGCTGGATGCAATTCTTCCAGTCTACAAGTGAGTTTCACATTAGAGAGTAATCCACAACTGCTTGCATTTCATAATGTGAGAAATGATAGTTTCTTTATCCTGTGGTTACTTTTATTACTGGCCATTAATGTTCTGCTTTATGCTGTGATTACTTCAGAAAAGTTCTTGGTGAGTTAAAGGCAGCTGGGGCAACCTGGGTGCAGTTCGACGAGCCCTCACTTGTCATGGACCTTGAAGCTCACCACTTAGAGGCCTTCTATAAGGCTTACTCTTTCTTAGGAGGACTAGATGGAATCAAATTGATTGTTGAGACATACTTTGCTGATATTCCAGTTGAGACTTACAAGTAAGTTAGCATGCTTTGTAATCTGCTCTCTATATATGTCAAATTTATTTTATATAAAAATATATTTGACAATGGAGTCCCCTTGAAAATGTCCTAGATGATATGTGCATAGAAGAATCAGATGGTTAAGGTTTGGAGGTCTGAAGTTGCTAATGCGATGAAAGTGTTTTTCCCACAGGATCATTACTAAATCAAAAGCTATATCTGCTCTTGGGTTGGATCTAGTACGTGGAACAAAAACACTCAACAACATCAAAACTCATGGCTTTCCTAGTGATAAATATCTGTTTGCTGGAATTGTTGATGGGAGGAATATCTGGGCAACAGACTTGGCAGCAGCATCTGCCATTTTGAAGGATCTGGAAACTGCAATTGGTAAAGGTACACATGCACATTGGAGTTGTTGGTTCAAGGAATTTACCTCGTATATTATTTGATTTTAAATCTTGAAACTGCAATTGGTAAAGGTACATGTGCATATTATTTTAGCTTGAAGAGTTGTTGGCTCAAGGAATCTACATAGTATATGATTTGATTTGAAGTTTTGCCTCCCTTTATAAGACTATAAAATTTACTTACATTGCAGGCAAAGTAGTTGTCTCTACTTCCTGCTCTCTTCTTCATACGGCAGTGGATTTAGTGAATGAGACAAAACTTGATGATGAGATCAAATCCTGGCTTGCATTTGCTGCACAGAAAGTAGTTGAGGTAGTTGCTTTAGCTAAAGCATTGGATGGCCAAACAGATCAGGTAAAGATTCTTTCAACTCTTTTTACTTAGACCTTTACTGATTGTTAAAGTTGAATCTTGAAAGTACTTCTGAAGAGGTATGAGAACCTAGGGGAAAATTTGCACTACATCCTCAGTGCAGAATTACTCCAAACATGTTGGAATGGATCGGGATTTTGCACCATGGATGGGGTGCAATTTTTCCCTAGATTAGTCTTTGACATTTCTGCAGATAACTCTTTGTAGAAAATTAAAAATATAAATTAGAATTCATTTTCCACAGAACATAAAAATTGTTGGTTGGATTTGACAGGAGTCCAGGTCTTTATAACTAAGGATTGGTTTTTTCACATGATTAAAATCTCAAGACCAGTGGCAGGAATTTTCTTTTTCAATTTGACCAAGTTTTGTTGGCATCTCAATTGAAAACATAGGTCTAAGAAATTCAACCATTCTATACTGCAGGCATACTTTGCTGCTAATGCAGATGCTATATCTTCAAGGAAGATTTCTCCAAGGGTGAACAATGAAGCAGTGCAAAAATCTGTAGGTTATCAATTGATCTTTTGTTTGCTTATGTTTTATTCATTCTGCTTTTTCGGTTCAAAATGTTCCTCTGTATCTGACTGCTTATATTTGTGATCGAGCTATTTTTATAGTAAAACATGTCTGCAAATGGTCAAGTAAATATTTGGCATATGCATTCTATCAGGGTATATAGTAGCTTTTAAGAAAATAAAGAATCTGCACAATGTCATGAGTAACAAATCACTATCTATTAGTTCTGTGTCTGAATTTCATGGATGAATGAAATAACAGGCTGAAGCTCTCAAGGGCTCTGATCACCGTCGTGCAACTCCTGTAGTAGTGCGTTTAGATGAACAACAAAAGAAGTTGAACCTACCAGTCCTTCCAACTACAACTATTGGCTCTTTTCCTCAAACAGTGGAACTTCGGAGAGTTCGCCGTGAATATAAATCAAAAAAGTATGTTGTTCTGGATGCAATAGTATTTGTGAATTTTAGCAGGCTTAAATATGCTTAAAATATTTCTGGATGTAACTGTGTCAAGATTTAAATCAACATTTTTTGGATCACACTCCGTGATCCATCATCAAGTTTTTCCTCTTCCTAATGATGGATCACAGATTGTGATTCAAAGTGTTTGATTTAAAAATCTTGACACAGTTACATCCAGAAACATTTTAAGTATACTATGGACTACGGAAATATCATGGCTGTTACAGGCTTAAATATTGTTTTTTCCGATTCCTATTCAGAAAGCATGTCTGTGATAACATCATAATACACATTTCTGACATTTCAACAGGATTGAAGAGCTAGACTATATTCAATCAATTCAGCAGGAGATTGCGAAAGTGGTTAAGATGCAGGAAGATCTTGACATCGATGTTCTTGTTCATGGTGAACCCGAGGTGGGTGTTCTGTGCATAGAGTTGAAATCAATGCAAAACTTGTAGTATCTGCCAATGGAAGCTAATTTGATTCATTTCTGCAGAGAAACGATATGGTAGAGTATTTTGGAGAACAGCTTCAGGGATTTGCATTTACAGTTAATGGTTGGGTACAGTCTTATGGTTCTCGGTGTGTGAAGCCACCGATTATTTATGGTGATGTCAGCCGCCCAAAGCCAATGACTGTGTTTTGGTCGAAGTATGCCCAAAGTCTTACTGCCCGCCCCATGAAGGGAATGCTTACTGGCCCTGTTACAATTCTGAACTGGTCCTTTGTAAGAAATGATCAACCCAGGTAATGATGGTATATTGCTGATGCATATTTGCTAAATACTTTTAATTTAATCATCTGATATGATTCTTGATGCTTTTTCCTTTATTGATGAATCCTTAGAGCCTGATTTCACTAGTTGCTCTTATTAATATGTGTCTTGTAGGTCGGAAACCTGCATGCAGATTGCTTTAGCCATCAAGGAAGAGGTTGATGATTTGGAGGCAGCTGGGATTCAGGTATACCTTTGCACTAGCTCTATGCAAAATCTTGTCAACTTGTCTATTGTTTGAATTGCAACTTTATGAGCAAGTCCTTTGATATTTGATGCTGACATACCATAATTCTGAGTCTAGGTAATCCAAATTGATGAGGCAGCTCTAAGGGAAGGATTACCTTTACGAAAAGCAGAACAGGCTCACTACCTTGAATGGGCTGTTCATGGTTTCAGAATCACCAACAGTGGTATAAAGGACACTACCCAGGTTTGTTAAAACTTCGAAGATGTACTCTTTAATCTCTATCT
This sequence comes from Cunninghamia lanceolata, assembly GCA_027924645.1. NCBI lineage: Eukaryota > Viridiplantae > Streptophyta > Pinopsida > Cupressales > Cupressaceae > Cunninghamia > Cunninghamia lanceolata. The sequence continues at coordinate 20,986,810 of BSBN01000237.1, read as the reverse complement.
GTTGCATGAATATGTTAAAAGCTGACCTATATCTGCTTTATTCTTTTAAGTTTTTAACTGTTCACATCTCTTACCATTCCCATTTTGTTAGCCCTCATGTGGTATTTTATTGTTCAGATCCACACTCACATGTGCTACTCAAACTTTAATGACATCATCCATTCCATCATTGATATGGATGCTGATGTCATTACTATTGAGAATTCCCGTTCTGATGAGAAATTACTATCAGTTTTCCGTGAGGGTGTGAAATATGGGGCTGGGATTGGACCTGGTGTGTATGATATACACTCTCCTCGCATCCCAGATACAGAAGAGATTGCAGACCGCGTTCGCAAGGTAGAATGGCATGGTCATTTTAGCATGCTACTAATTAAAAATATTGAAGGTGTCCTTGTTTTCACTTTTGGTTTACAACTCACCTTAATTGTTTGTTTTGCCAGATGCTTGCTGTGCTGGAAACAAACATCCTCTGGGTCAATCCAGACTGTGGTTTGAAAACCAGGAAGTATGGTGAAGTTGTTCCGGCTTTAACAAATATGGTTGCAGCTGCAAAGTTGCTGCGGTCTGAACTAGCCAGTGCGAAGTGAGAATGGAAGACATTAAAACATGAATATTTTAATTTTGAATGCAATGAAGAATCGGGGGCAAGTTTTAGCTTTCAAATAAAGGGAATTTCTTATCAAGTATTGTAATCTTATTTTTCGATTGGGCAAATTTGTTTCTAATGAAAATAGTTTTCACAAAGTTGTCAATTATATTAACATGGTCTTCTAGTTGTTTCCTTAAAAGGTTATTTACAAGCTAATTGAAGCTTGATGCATACGGAAAAGGTTTGTGAAAAAATAGACATCTTCAGTTATGTTAAAGGGCAATTTGAGTACTACTACTATGAGCTCCTATTGTAAAGCACAATCTGGTTTAGATCTCTTTTCATTCTTTATTTCCTTTTATTGACTACAAAAATTCAACGTATTATGAAATCCTGGTATTTACCTACAAATGCCTTGTTTCTATGTTTGCCTACTTACCCCTTTGAATTGAACATTGAAATGAGCTTACAGTCAGGTCTGATATTAAATGTTAAAATCAAACCAGTCATAATCTTAATTCAGTATACTCTGCAAGAGATAAGACCTTAAGATAAGACAGATGCAAGGATGTAGACATATCTCTGAACATGTTTACCAGCCCCTGGTCTGTTCACATCTCAATTGTAAAATTTGATACTACTTTCTAGCAAGTTAATCTGCTTGTCTTAGTTACAAGGCTGATGAGTTACAATGTCGTCTGTGGGTCAGAGGGTGTGCATATATTGTATCTCTGTAATAGCAGTTATGTAAACTATTAGATTGAAGTAGATATGATTAGACACATGTTGGGAAACCTACATGTTACTCAGAGCTTCTTGATATGGTTGCGATATGTTTAAATGCAAGATCCGAAGGCAATATGTTGACAGGGCTTTCTTGGATTATTTTACTTATATGTTTCACTTTCCTGTTGTCCATTTGCTTCTTTGAAGGATTGAATCTGTTAGGATAGTCATTAAGCACTGTGTAATCTAACTTGATTTTGAGAGATCTTTTTGAATCAAGAGACAAGCACCTCTTCCCAGCTGAAGATAAAGATTCCATTATATTCCTCAATGGGCTAAATGAACCTTCTAACCGGTAATTGAGGGGCTTGATAAAATGGGTTTACATCAAACATACGAATATGCACTAACTAGTTCTCTTCACGCCTTGCTCTCACTTGCATATTTATCTTGGTGCCATCGCTTAACATCAAATACACATGCAGAAACATTCACCAAAATGACACAGTATTTAACCTAAGCAAACTCTTTGGGAAAAAACCCAGCCTCCAAAACTGGAACCAATGTATTCATAGTACCAAATCCGGTTACAATACATCACCAAGCTCAAGCTTTCATAAGAGAAAAACAACACAAGTCTGGAGAAATTTTGGCAGCATAACTTGCAAAATCATATAAAATATACATTTCCAAACTATGCACCAATATATATAGGCAAGACCCAAAACTAGAAACCACCAATAATTTCTAAAACCATGAGAAAAAAACATGGCCTAACAATGGCACCCAAATCTCTATGCAAATGGCAATGCCCAAATCAAAAAGAGTTAAATTGGTGCAGGAGCATCCAACACTTTTCCAGGTGGGGACCCATACTACAGTCTTCAATCTTGCGCTGGTAGATGATAGCATCAAATGCAAAGGAGCATCTGGAGACAGCAATTAACTATCCTTCCTGGAGCTGCGGCAATAAAGGTCTGGGCCTAATATGTTATCTTTCTGGTGCTGTGACGCCATTTTAGAAGCATTCAGATATTTATTTTGATTCTGAGCTGAGACTAGTGTAAATTTGGGCGATTAAGATAGTGGTGTCTTTAGTTGGCGTTTCCTTCTGGAGTGAGCAGCTAGTGGTGAATTAAAAAAAAAAAAAAAAACGGTGACTTATTTTCTAGGCGGCAGCAGCTAGAATTCGCAATACCTTGTCCCTATCAATTACGGCTTAAGAGAAAATTCAGAAATGGTGGCGACTTAACTTTGGCATAGTGGCAGCTAATAATAGTGGAGGTGGCTGTATGGAGTCTTCAATATGGCAGAGACCTCCCAAAAATAGTGTCTTCACTCTTATTTAAGATCATATTCGCATTTGACTGGGAGGCGTGGAAGTAGAGGATGCCCACTTTGGGCTTTAAAATATTTGTTTTTATTGCTGCAGAAAAAGACTAAATAACAGAAAGGAACCCAATGCCTCATTGGGAGGTCATGTAATAGTAAATGACATTTAATATTCATATGGTAGAGCCGCCAAAGAGGAGGGGAGGCACTGCATTGGAAAACTAGATATTGACGCCTCATTTAGGGGAGTTCTTACCTCGAAGAAAATCTGCTAAGATAGAGGATTTCAATGACTCTACTGAGAGGGTTGGAATATGGAAGACAAGAGGATATGGAGGTCATAATTAGTGGGTTGAAAATCAGAACAGGGGGATGTAGATACATTTGGTACAGCTGCAAGATGGACATCCAAGTAGAGATGAATTGTAGATTGGAGTAGGAGTTTTCAAGCGAACAATTTGTGAAGACCAGTGATAAGGGGGTTGTTAGAGCAGCAGAAAAGGAGCTCTTGGACATGTTGATGTGTTTTTATGCACAAGGCAACATGTAGAATAAAATACTAAGTATTCTATCCTCTCTTGAAAAAAGACACTCAAAGGCTAAACTAAGTGATCCAGTGAGATGACTCCAAGGTTTTAGATGTCACGTCTTGACAATACGTTGGATATAGACTTAATACATATATGATGTGATTTTCTATGAACACAAAGGGACTTACACAATTGTTCGAAATGGACAAAGAATAATGCAATTTCAGATTTTCTCACAAAATTAGCTTCAATGACTTCTTACTTCCACACTTGATTGATAATGTATTCAAATAAAATGCAAAAGATGAAGGGTTTAGGGAAACTACTCTAGTACTATATGCAAGAAACGATTGTTGACAAAGTGAAATCAACCAACTTTGATTCGCCAAAACAAACAACTACACAAAGTTGATACAATCTTCTAAGGTAATGTATGATGTTAAAATTACTTGCGTACATGAAAGATCAACAAACACAAGTAATCAAAGTTAAGCTCATTTGAGTTCAGTCTAACCATGCACTGCAAATTGCAAGCCACAAATAATAAATAATATGAATTTAGAGATTTCACCATGAAACAACAATAATAACTTCCACCAACTAACACAATGCTTGAAAATAAAACTTATTCTAAACTTGTTCTACACTTAAGGAATTGGAAACCATGCAACTCTTGAAATAAAACAATATCACCAAACCAATGAGTCTTGTATTATCTCAAAAGAGCTCTTGCAACAATTCTTTAAAGTCTCAACCTTACAAATGAAAGAGAAGGGAGACCTTTTTATATTTCTCAAAATACAATGAAGGGCCAAGATCGATTTGAGCAACCGATGACCATAATTTTGCGACGTCAACAATTAGTTACAACAACCAACTATTTTTAGTAAAAAGACAAAGTTGACACAATCCGTGTACATAAAAACCCAAAGGCAATGAAGGCATGTTTTCCAAGATGATAAAGATGAAATAGAATCTATGAGGAATATCCATGTGGTACGCCCTTCTTGTGCTTATCTCTTCTTATAAATGCAATGAACTTGGACACAATCTCTGCAATGTCATCAATTGGTACACTTAGAAAATTTTGTATGGTGCCCTTTATAACTGTCAAATCTTCTGTAAATGCGACAAGTGTTCTTTCTCATTCTGTCATCCAAGCTTGATTTGCACCAATGAGTGTAGAAAGTGTGTAGATACTATCCAGTTGATCTCTAGAGATGGTGTGAACATTCCCAAAGTAGAGTGTATGTATGTGATTCTTCAAATCATCAATATTAACTTCTCCTGAAGGATCACATATCTTTTTGATTGAACTACTTATTTTGTCTTAAATTCTTTAGAGTGCACTTCTTTTTCAAACACTTTCACTTTCTACCTTCTTAAGAATTTGCTCCTTTATGAGTAGATTATAATACCAAGAAGAGAAATTATATGATGACCTTTGTTCAATTACCTCTCCATCTATCAAGGCTATCTTTGGAGTATCCATCAAATCCTTCAAATATGGCATAAAATCTTCCTTGATGTGTCCAAACTTGGAACATGCGGCCAAAATGGCTTGGATCCTCTCCAAAAGCTTGGAAACTCTTCCATATATTTGCATAATTTTTTCTATGAATCCATTAACCTTATTCTTGACTCTCTCTATTCATTCTTTCACCACTTGAGATGATGATCTCATTTCTTCCAAATGTGCAATAGACTCCTGTGAAAGCATGGTAGGTGGTGTTGATGTTCCTTCATGTTGACGAATAGGATTCATCAATTGTTGAATGTAATGCTTGAATCCCAAATTTTCTTTCTCCAATTGATTTCTCTTTTCTCTTTCTTGCCTTAATCTTTCTTTGATGGCTGTGACAAAATCTTCTAACTCTTCCACTTCTTGTTCTTCCGTTGTTGGGCCTAAGTCAAAAGTAGTCATATCATAATCTTTTGGAACAATATCATCCATTGTTTTGTCAACTCTTGGAATTGCAATATGTACTTTTCTTGAACCGGCACTATCCCTTGTGATTTTGGAGAGTTTAGTTGCCTTTTTTTTTGTCCTTTCTTGTCCCTTCTAGCAACTCTTCTAAACTGATTTTTGGTTCTCTTTTCACAATAGATGTCTCCTTAACTCTCTCTCTTAACCATTCCAGCAACGTGGATAGATCCTCATTGGCTTCTTCTTGAATTTCCATCTCTTGAAATGATTACAATGCTTCCTCATCAAATTCCTCATGTGGTGCCTCCATTCCTTGGTCTTCTATATTATCTTTAGTCATAACTGTATCTTGATTTTCCTATGGACTTGAGTGAACTTCTTCAACCTGATTTTCATGCAAAGTAGATTCCAAAGACTCATGAACATTTCTTTGGTCTTGAACATTCAGAGCTACTTGATCTTCCTCTCTTTCTTCATTTTCCACTATAGATGTCACATTTGCATTCCTGGAAGGATACTCTTCTGGCCTAGGGGAAGTGCTAAACCAAGGATCATATATCAAAAACTGATAAGTTATAAATTCAACACCTCACCAAAAAATCCAAGAGTCCATGGAAAACCAAAATGTCAACACCTCTTCAAAAACATGAAGATCTAACATCATCTGTCAATAGAACCAAAAATGTCAGTGAACCCTTACTATAAACTAAAGGCATAATCCAAGAGCTTCTTATGACACCAACAACCATTGTAAAAGATCATCCATCTTCTAAAAAGATTATGCATGGCTCACAACACTGCAACAATAACAGTTTAGAACCAATACATTGAAACAAAAAAGATAGGATACATTATGAAACTACAAAAAACTCCCACTAAAAGTGATGGTATCATAATCAACATCATTACCAAAACTCCACTAAAAGTGAAAAAAGTTTCTCATGCAACATAACTTTACTGCTATAGATTCCAATGAATAACTAAATCAGGTACTCCAAACTACCCTTTTGTCTCAATACAAAAATACCAATGTAATCAAGGTGATCAACAAAAGGCCTACCAAATAGAACCCACATCAGCGTATTCACAAGATCTGCACACATGCACCATCTCATAGGAGAAAAAAACATGATCAGTGCTTCAACCTTAAATAACTCAAAAAATAGATTCAACCCCACATCAGTAACATGTAGAAGAAATGTAACTTGGTATAACATGTAGATTTCCAAGACTCAAACACTAGAATCAACTCTAGATCTGATTTGCCAAATAAATCTACATATGAGAGACCATGGATCATAACAACCCAACAAGTAGCCTTGCAAATCTAAAATTATTTCCATCTAGAAAGTGTTTGAACACAATTTTCCACAGATCTACAAACCACAAATTTTGATTAACATGTAAAACCTGCAAAACCACATCTTTGTAAATCTAAAACCACTTAAACATCCAAACATGCACACCAATGAACACCATCAAATATGTCATTTGAAATAATGGAATATCACAGATCTACAAACCCACAATCTTTTGAAACAAGAAAACTGTGAAAACCTACATATTCAAAAATAACGTGAATACGAGAAAAGAGAAAACTAGGTTGTTCAGGAGTGTTCATATCATTAAAAAATACCAACTCCACAACCTCCATACAACCAGTGATAAATCATCTAGTGCTTTCATGTAACCATGGATTGAAACCATGAACCCAACATTAGCACTCCAAACTGTAGTCCAAAAAATGAGTGTTTTTCCATGTGATTAAGGTACCAGAAGTAACCATCCAACATAAATACCTTTTCACTACACATGACCACAAGGTAAAGGAATAAAACCACCAATCAAGATAATATACACATATTGTCAAAATGGAGCTCCAAATCACTACCACAAGATCAACTCCATAAAGATCCATAACCTTGAGCCTCAAGAGCCCAACAAAGATTCTTTTGACAATATCCATCTAAGAGGTAAATACCATGGCTTCTAAACTCACAATTATGTAAAATAATGTTAACACATAAAACTTCCCCTGCAACCAAAATTCCTTCAATACTTAAAAAAAAAGCATCCCTCTCTCACTACAACCAATGGCTCTAATACCACATGTTGGAAAAAGGGAGAGAGAAAAAGGTAAAGTTACAGCTATGTATCTTTAAAATGTTTTCAATTCTGAAATTAATAGCATGTGTAAATTTAAAAATTACTTTCAATTTAGATGTTAGAGTATTTCTCCAATTTAATGAATGGAGTAGAAGAAAATAACTTGCAAGAAGAAGACAAGTATTTATGTGGAGAAACCCCTAAAGGAAAAAACTCCACACCAAAGGTGTTTATGCTTGAATTAAATCTCTTATGAAAGATTACATTCAATACTAAAATCCTTTGATTCCTTGATGCACTTCAAAAGTTTCTTCAATCTCAAACCTGTAAAAACTTAAAAAAACTTCTTGTTTTTTTCTTCTAAGTCAAAAAAACTTCTTGTTTTTTTCTTTTAAGTACAAAAAACTTCTTGTTTTTTTTCTTCTAAGTCTTTTACACAATTCAACTCTCTGGAAAATGTAAGGGGCTTTTTAATTAATAGAAAAGCTTCTTAATTCAAAAGCTTCTTAATTGGAAAGCTTGAAACTCAAATTACAATCAATTGTAATTGATAACATAAAAACAAATCCTCATGCAAAAATCAAGTGCTCCAAATAGAGAAGGCTGAAGTTAAATAAAGTCAAGCCTTCTGTTAACTGCTTGTCCTGGATGTGGGCACCCAAGTTTTCTCAAGTAAACTTAGCCAACATCAAATACATTTCTAAATAAAAGAAACAATAGAAAGTCCTCAAATTGGGCATCCAAGTTGGCCCAATCTCTTTATGTTAACTGAAGTGATCAACACACACCAATCTCATGCAAACAACATGCAAGATTGATTTCCCCAAAGTTATTTTGAATTATCTTGTTTTGTACGTTGCAAGTGACATGCAAACACATGATTCAACATGCAACTAATACCCATTATCTGAAACATTGAAATGTACCATCCTACAAGTTTCTGGAGTTAGAGTGTTCTGCAAGTAATCTCTCAAAATTGACATGCAACAACATGCAATATCATATAACTGACATGCAACAATGTGCAAGCACATGCAAGTCCATAGGAGTGACATGCAACAACATGAAAGCACATGCAAGTGACATGTAAGTCCATATGAGTGACATGCAAGCGCATGCAATTCCATAGAAGCAACATACAACAACATGCAAGTGACATGCAACAATATGCAAGTCCATGCAAGCAACATACAACAACATGCAAGTACATGCAAGTGCATGTAAGTAACATGCAACAACATGCAACAACATACAAGTACATGCAAGCAACATGCAACAACATGCAAGTACATGCAAGTGACATGTAAAAATATGCAAGTCCCTACAAGCTTTTATGAACTCATGCAAGCAATATCCAATTCATGCATCTCTAACACTTTAGTTAACTCCAACATTATATCCATGCAAGGTATCTCAACATTATCCACTCATGTACATAAAAAAGCACAACTCCAAGTCTAAATATAAGTCTCCATCAAAAGGGGATGCCCAAGTTTATCTCCCACTTACTAGGAGTTATCAAACTCTCAAAATAGACTTACGAGAAGTCAACAAAGTCTTCATGGGCCCCACTCCAAAAGTTGATGCCTAAGTTTGACCCTATCAATTAGGAATTGATTGCAATAAGTCAAAGTGATATAATTAATAAATAATTAGTCTCTCAAAGTCCTTATGTGTTGGGGAACACATTCCAAGAACTTTGGAGACACATGAATTGGTTAGGATTGCAAGTTAATGGCAACTTATCCCAACAGGATCTGGTGCAACTGCCTCAATTCGACGGTCAGGCTACAAGGTTGCAACTGCCTCACAATCGACGTTCTGTTGACAAACACTTGCAAGCTGCCTCAGGTTAGCAATCTATTCACCTTAAGATCTGTCAAAATGCTTTCTCTCCCAAAGGATTTGAAAACTTGCTCTGATACCACTTGGTGCAGTCACAGATGGAGGGTCCAGAAAATAGGACTGTCTAATTGTGCAACCTTAGAGTAAACACAGTGAATAAACACAATAATGAGACAACAAATGGAAATTTCATTGATTCAACATCATAGATGATTACAATAGGGCTCATAGGCCTGCCACATGAGCATTACAATCTTCTATAATCAGATATGTGAAAGATATCACAATTGGCACATTTGCCTTTAGCTATGAACTATCTATCTACTGGACTACTAATGATCTGAACCTCTATTATGTGAAATACTAAAAACTACTTTCCAATGGATCTGGGAGATGCTTAAATATCCATTCCAAGCTCTAGGAGTTATCCGCGTCAGTCGCAAGGGTTTCCATATCCCAATGCTTGATGAAATGTGTAGGTCGGCCTAATTCCAATGGTGAAGTCCCCAATGCTGATGAAATGTGTTGCGGTTGAAGATGAAGGTCTTTGATCCCAATACGCCTTCTGAGATGATCCATTAGGTGCTGCAAGTCACGGGAAGGTACATCACAACCTCTATATGCCAAGTTGAAAACTGAATTCTCTAAACAATGAATCCTAGTGAAGCTTCTGACAACGATAACTTCCTATAGACATTTGTAAATCTCTTGAATTCTAGATATGATGTAGATGAAGCATTAAAAAATCTTAATAATGTGTCACGCGCTATGAAATGATAATATGGTAAAATGCAGTGTAAAATGCTGAGACTAAATTGACTGAAATGCAAGAAGAGAAAATAAACAAATTGTTTTTCGTTGATACAAAATTGCCTTTCAATCTGGGATGCTCCTGCATCACATCTTTGATTCTTTCCTTTGTACTTTGGATGGATTTCAACCAAACAGAGTCACCACTCCTCACTTGGGAAGAGAAAATTTTCTTTACTAGTAGAGAATTTAGAATAACAACAAAAAACTTAATTCATCCTCGGTAATGATGACAGTTTTGTTGGTACTCAAAGTTGATTTTCCTCCAATCCCTAAAGTCAATCAGTTCCTGAGTGTCAGGGGTGTCAAACTCAAGACAAATATTACAAACTTATACTCAGGATGAGGCAACTAAGGACAACATTGATAAGATGGGTAAGACCTTCTTCTTTTGGCTCTGTTAGACCAAGGGGGGGTATTCCCTAAGGTGTATGAAGATAATAATTGATATTGGCTAAACCTAGAATCAAACCATACCCAATGCACATGAAACTCTTTCTTTCTGTCACTAAGTGTCTATGTGTTGGTTTGAGGAATTCAGGGGTATCACACCTTCATGAAATAGATACACAACCATGCAGAGAGTCTAAGATATGCTTTGATAACCCCTAATGTAGTAGTATATATCTAAACATGGATGTGGGTAGGACAAATAACACAAATAAGGTTAGATTTTGAGGTTTTGTTGTGTTTGAGTGTGTTGGAAGAAAATAAAGGTTAAATAGAAAGCAGATGGGTGCCTATATCTAGTTTGGGCAATAGAGTCTAGACATCAAACCAAAGGGGACACAAAGTAACCAAGACTAATATCTAATCAAGATATCAACAAAGAATGTAACTAACCAGTTTACTGCATAAGCAGGGCTCTAGATAGATAAATTTGTAGATACAAAACTTATAGAACATCAGTTCAAGCATTCTTTGACCATCCATAAATAGACATAAGTCTCATACATTGTTAATGAAAAGATACCTTGCAAAGCATTTGCAGAGGTGTTTTACAATTTATATCAATTAACTAGTCATATACAACATTCAAATCAGCAAATGTGATTAGGGAACTTTCTAGGATACCAAAAACTCACATAATGCTTATGGAGATAGTTGAAAAGATGAATAATATACAACTTAAATTCATTCTTTGAGTGTTACAATGCCCTATCATAACCCTTGATAGAAACCCATAATATATTACAATGAAAATGTTCAATAACCTGTCACTAGAAGAAAACCCTAGTTTTTACAAACTTTATTTCTAATTTTTAGTTCTACTCTCCAACCAAATTTTTCCATCCTTTGAAATGATGCAACGCTACATTATATATCTGTTTACTCATGTTGGTGACCTTGGGAGAAGGGAAACCATGTTCAGAAAAGGACATGGGAAACCACACCCACTTACAACATGCCAATGTAGGTTGTACCTGAAAAATGCTCATCTAGAATGTGCACTCATGCCTTTAGTACATCAATTTAATCATAGAAGGACCTGCAAGAGTGTCGGGTCGTTGGGAATTCACCTACCAAACCATCCCGCACTGGAAAGATCATTAATGGCCATGATGAGAGTTAATAAACATCGTTGGTAGTTAGGGCATTTGAATGTTCATCAACACTGTTACAGCTACCATTTTCCTTTTCCTGGGCAACTTATCTTTTTAAAATTTCGGTGCCCCTTGTAGATTTTAAAATCATTTTTCCTTTTACACCAACTTTAAATTTCTCTTAAAAAGCCTTTTCAACATTTTGGCAAACTTGATAAACTAATCAACCACCTCTCTTTGTCACTTCCTTTCCTTTGGTTTTCAGTATTTCGACACTTTTGAGAACTTGTAAACCTTTTTGTCCTTTCACTCTTTTCTCTTGGTTCCATTTTTTTTCCTTTTGGCGTTTCGGCAAGTTCACAAACTTGCAAACTTGCTGAAGGTCATTTTCTTTCTCTTCGAACTTTCTTTGTTTCCTTTGTCTTTTCCTTGTCTATCCTTTCTTTGGTGAAATGTGGAAACCTTGAACTACTTTCGACATTTCGGCAAGTTCACGAACTTGCAAACTTGCTGAAACCTTTGTCTCTTTTCTTTTCCTTGCCAACTTTACTTCCATTTTTGGCATTTCGACAAGTTTGTGAACTAGTAAACTTGTTGAAATCCTACTTAACTTTTTCTTCCTTTTTTGTCTTTCACTTGCTTCATCTATTTTTTATTTTGTCCCTTTCAGTGAAAAACCTAACTCGCAAACCTATTTCAGCGAGTTCACAGGCTTGCGAACTTGCCAAACCGTCGAAACATATTCACTTCTTTATTTATTTTTATCTTCCTTCTTTCCCTTTCGACACTTTGGCAAAAGGGTGAACCTTAGAACCCTTTTTGGCAAGTTTGACGGTTTACGAACTCATTGAACCACCGAAAAACAAGGCCAAAACACACACACAAAGGCTTTTTCAGCCTTTTGGTGGGTTCACAAACCCTTGAACCTGCCGAAAGGAAAACAGTTAAAACCTTTTACCTAGACAAACTTAGGAGCTTTATCTTAGAAAATTTATGAAGACTAAGATGATTGGAGGCCCATTTTAAATGTCTCTGATTGGATATCTTTGATGGGCAAATAGGCTAGGGCAAACAGGGGGACAAACATGAATTTTTGGCAATTTTGGGATCCAAAAAAATTGGCACCAACATTTTCCACGTACTAGATCCAATCCAAGAGTAGATATAGCTTTTAACTGAGTGATTGTCCTGTTACGTCAAAAATTGTCCTCCTATATGGAATGGTACAATTTCCCTCAGTTTAGCTCCTTGCCTTTGGTGACCTCTTAAACTCTTTATTTTTGGCCTTCTCGAAACTCTGATTGGCTAGTCTCTGATTGCAAAATGTTTATTTTTTGAGATAACTATTGATGGAACCCAGAAAGAGAATTTGGATTATGGGTCCCTGGGACCCCTAGATACAGATCCAGTCAGAAAATGGGGGATTGGACTCAGCGCCCGCGCCCTAGTCTTGCCCCATTTTTCAGGATTTTGAATCTTGGCAGGGTGTCGGCTCCCGCTGTGCACCTCGGGATTCCGTTTTCAAATTTTTGTTTTCGTACGATATCGAGACATTATTTCAAAATTTGAATTTCCTAAGGTTAGATATAAAAAGACATTTAAAAATCATTTTACCACACACAATCTTTATGCAAGCTTGATGCCAAAACTCTGCTGAAATTGTCATTGAAGATCAGTGACTTGTTGAAGCTTTTGAAAGTGATTTGAATTTGCTATCATGGAGATGATGGATGGAGATTAGGAATCAAGATCTTGAGACTATCTTGCTCTTCCTAGGGTTTGCACACCTTTTGCATGATCGGGAGAAGGGTTGAAGCCTCCAACATCAAGCTTGGAGATCATCTGTGAACATCGCTGATTCGCCTTCTTGTTCATACAAGTCTTCATTTGTTTTCATCTCCTTGAGCTCAAGTAGTATGTGTTTGTTGAATTAAAGCAAGTTATTGATCTTCCCTTGATTGAGACATCTAGGGTTTGATATATTCCTGCATACACTTTGTTAGGTTTGCACACACTTCTGCAAATCTTTATCTTTGGCTATTGTTGAGGTAGGAATACTAAAAACGAGGCTTGACTAAGGCAAGCTCCTATATAGCTATAGTTAGGCAAAAACTCTGGTACAGTCCTAAAATTTGCAAATTAAAAACCTAACTATGCAATAGAGCTCTTAAACAACCTAGAATCTAAGAATGCAAGCATAGAATAAGGAACCCTAGGATATCTAATGCATTTCCTCCATTGTTGCTATCTAACCTAGCTATGATGATGCACTTAGACTTGTAGTTCTGCAAATTGAGTGAGAGCTCAAGTGTTGAAAATGACAGAAGTCAAATTCACAAGTGGTGTGGTGAAAATGAGAGGGTCAAAGTGGTTTTATAGAAGGTGAAATGTGAATGGAGGGTTGAAATGAAAAGTTGACTTAGGGCTAAGATCAAGGGATGAGAATGTTTTAGGGTTTCCAACCACAAGAAGAAAATTTTAAATTAGAGGAAATGGTGAGGTGGGCAATGTTTTAAAATTAAATAAATTGTGGGAATTTATTTAATTTTTTACGAGGAATGGGTAATGTATAGGAATTTTAATTAACTAAGTGGGGGGGACTTATTTAATTAATAATTAAATTATTTAATTATAGAGGAATTTAGAATAAAAAGGCTTAAGTAATTAAATAAATAAAATTTATTTAATCAAAAGTGTAAGAGGAATGAATTAATTAAATAATTAGAAAATATTATAATTTTTAGCAGAATACGAAATTAAGGTAAATCATGTGTGAAAATGTCATTTGCAGGCCCAGGACAATTTTAAGTGTCTACATTTTGCCCCTCTTTGATTTAATGTCGAATCCGGCATTATATCAAAGAAAATTTTGACAAGTGTGCTCTAAATGTGACCCACTATGTTTTAGGCGAAGCGTGATGGTCTTATGCCCCCTTAGAAATTTTTTCAAAATTTCTAAAGAATTTCCAAAAAAATTGGAATTTTTTTTGAAAGGTTATACGGGATGCCCAAAGTGGTCCGAAAATAATAAAATAGCCGTAAAAGGCACTCGGCGTAGGAAAGAAGGCCACCCGTTGATCAAATTAGTAAAAAGTGGGCCCCCTTAGGTCACAAGGTCCTATAAATAGCTCTTAGAGGACCCATAATCCTCATTTGTGCACTTGAGATTTTAAAATTTCAGAGAGAGGAGAGTGAGCTTTTTGGAGATTTTGCACGGAGTTGCTGTCGAGATGTCACCTGTACCCCTTCATCAGCACCGTGGATCGATAGTTCAGACACATGGCCAGCTTTCCTGGGACAGGTGCCCTGGTATGTATCTAAACCCTAACTTGTCAATTTTTTTGTTTTGTCAGATTTTAGGGCCCGAAAAGAGGGCACACATGTGCTGCCTGAGCATGGTGGTGCACCGCCTGCACCAATGTGTGATGCATGTGGTTTCTAGAGCCGCATGCACCAATGGGTGTGACGCCTCCGCTGGTGGCAATGCTTGGGACGAATAGCGCACCACCTACACTGAGATATGATGCATGAGCTCGACAACGTGATGCTTGGGCTTTGGCAAATTGCATGTGTTGACCAGTACGATGCATGGGACTAGGTGTGTTGCGTGAGATGGATAGTGCGATGCATGAGCGAATGTAGCCAGAAACAGTGGATTTTTCCCTAATTCTGCCCTTATTTGACTATGGATGTTGTATTTAGGGTTTGTAAACTAACATCACGTGCTATTTGTGCAAGTACATGCAAGGTTGCCTCCCATTTACACACAGAAGAGCCGTCCAATTGGATATCGGTTGCGTGACTCATTGTCGATGGTTAAGCGAGACATTCTTGATGCTCTAGGACTGTATGATGTTGCTTTTATGCCTGAGATACTGGCTGGCCGAGGGTTGCTAACTGCAGTGGTCAAGAGATATCACTCAGAGACTAGTTCATTCCATTTTCTGACAGGGGAGGCCATGGTGACTTTGCTCGATGTGTGGCAGATTCTGCAGTTGCGCATTCATGGGGAGCGGGTGATATATAGTCTGGAGACCAGATTGGCTGTACTGCATTAGTTATTTGAGACCACAGATGATGTAGCTTTGGGTGTCAAGGAGCATGAGATTACATGGGACACATTCACAGATTGTTATGATCAGCTAATTGTGGTTATTTGCACTTGCATCAGTGGTCTGGTATGTCCAGATCAGCGTGGTCATGGATTTCCCATTGCCTGGGGGGAGATGCTAGAGGGGATGATGGTAGAGGCGACATCATACGCATGGGGACCCTGTCTCTTGGCATAGTTATATCATCAGATCCACGGTGTGGTTTATCAGGGGGAGCAGTCCATCAGCTATGGGGTGACCTTGCTTATGATATGGGCATGGGAGCATATTACAGTGTGCAGGCCACTAGTAGATCGAGAGATACTTGATGAGTTGTCATACATCTTTTGCTACTCTAGGGTAGTGCCACAGGTGCGGATGGTGGATGTTGGCTACTGGAGGTATGTGATTGATCACATGGATACATTCACTTGGATGTCATACAGGGAGTGTCTGAGGTGGTTGGAGGATGATGAGCAGCTACCATACTGCAGGCACACTCGATATCTGATTGGCCGGACGGTACAGGCTCAACACATTATAGAGCGTCATCTACCATCACGGGTGCTTAGACAGTTTAGAGAGTGGCAGGATCATCCAGCGGATATAGTCGAGTTTGCACGGGTGACAAGAGAGATTCCCATGTGGGGGTTGATGATTCTAGTTTAGACGGCTATAGATGAGATTGCAGGGTTGCAGCCATTGTAGTAGGGGTATGGCGATGTCGCAGAGCCAGGCATGACTCCTATATATGATGCTTGGTGGGCTACACATAGGCCTGTTACGTATTTGCCTCCTAATGCACTAGCGCTAGTAGAGCGATTGGGTCAAGGGTTGAGAGTCCAGTTTAGAGGACGAGGCAAGGGCAGAGGAGCTAGAGGTGATGATGGAGGAGATGATGGTGGAGTAGTTGTTGGTGGTGGAAGTAGAGGCCAAGGAGGTCAAGGCAGAGATGGAGGGGGGAGGGGTGTGATACTTGTCCCTATTTGGGAGGAGGGAGAGGAGGCAGTGGGATAGGTGGTTACTGGTGTAGGTGAGATGCAAGTAGAGGATGCTGAGGAGGATGTGGCGATGGAGGATGCTGATGAGGAGGAGCATATCTGGGAGTATGCCCTATAGGATGTTCTGATTGTGGAGATTGGGGACGATGAGGTGGAGGAGGAGAGGGGTGATCAGGGAGAGGATGTAGAGGCTCGGATAGTAGCCATGCAGGCTCAGATAGAGACTTTGTAGACTAAGATGTAGAGTATGTGACAATAGGTCTAGGAGGTAGAGGGTCAGCTTGTGTAGAGGGCAGCTGAGAGAGATATGGTTGTGATTAGAGCACATAGATCAGAGTAGCGATGTATTGAGCTTGCAGTGACTATGAGTGGGCCTGCGGAAGAGTTTTCACAAGCTTTGGTTAGGTCCGGTCAGGAGGCTTAGTATTATAGGGGCCTATATGAGAGTTCAGTGCTGGCAGAGTAGAGGACACCCAATTTTAGGAGCATTAGTCAGTTTTGTTCTCACAGATCACCTAGCAGTGTTGGGCATTCACAGAGGCGACCATCACTGTATGATAGGCCTTCTAGATCGAGGGCTGGTTGAGAGCACAGGGGTCCTCCCATAGGGCCATTTTGATAGTTCTAATGTAGACATGTATTTTGATCAAGCATGCGTGCTCTTGGTATATGATTGAGCCTGCGAGCTTCATTTTTGACACATGTAGATGTATTTGGATTGTACTGTGACACATTTTGGATTATATATATATATAGATGGACCTATTCTAATTGATTTTGTTATTTCCTATATGCATATGATGTGATTATGATTATGATGTTGTTGGTTGTGATTTGTGATTCATGATAATGTAGTTCTAGATGTTATGATGCTTATGTGATGTTGATATGATGTTTATGTAATGGTTAGATGATGTATATTATGTGATGCATGCTATGGTATTTTATTTCTATGTGGTGCTCATGTATGGATGTAAATGGGAATATGATAAATGCTTGTGTTGTATGTATGGTCTTATGCAAATGAGGATGATGTGATGTGATCATTACAATGCTTATGATTATGGTAATGATAAATGATTATGGTGATTATGATAATGATTATGTATGATGGACTAACATGTGTGTGGATGTAGGTTATATGACCTAATGTTGTTTTTGGTGTTTCACAGTAGGATGGAAGAAGATCGGAAGAAAAAGGTGAGGAAAAGATGAAGAGGTGGATGAGGGATGAAGAATTTGTTCAAGAAGAGTGGAGTTAGACTTTGCCATGATAGATTTTGAGCTTCTTTAATGTAGTTACTAGGTATCATCATAGTGCTTAATCTATCAAAGGATGACAAATACTATGGCAAAGCATAACCAAGGCACAGAGTGTGATCCTTTGGGAAACATGCACACAAAATAGACAAGGATTGCAGGGCTGAGACCAAGTCACTTGGGTGCCTTGTCGGATCATGTGATGAGAAAAATCTAGGTGAATAAGTCCTGATACATGGAAGCATTTAGCCGTTCCAATGCATAGGATTTGTTGATTCACACCTAGTAGCATCCCTGTCACACACAAGGAACTTAGTTGCCCTAGTCCTTTTGCCAAGACAAACCGCAAATAACAATAAAAGAAAAGAGATCTTGCCCTTTCCTCGCTTCTCTTCATCACGTAAGGACTGCCTTGAGAAGCTTAGGAATGAGATCGCATAAAACAATCTGAAATGCAGGATGAGATAGAGCCAACAGCCATCAGGTTGTTTATTAAGTGTACATGTGCTTGTTTGAATGATTATGATCAGTTGAATGATGCCTGGTTTCAGGATAAGAAGCATGTCGTATAAGACATCGAGTCTAGTTTTGGCAAGGTGATCTTCTGTATAAGGTAGATCATAGGGGAGGACATCTTGTATAAGACATGTGGTCTAGTTTCGAGAGTGTCGCAAGTTGGGAAAATGATTGGCTTATGAGAAATGATGGTGTCCCAAAGGTGAGATATGCCGTCTAAGGCATAAAGCCTGGTTTTGACTATATCCCATGCTTGTTGTCAGACATGTGATTGGGACGTGTTGATTGGTCTTAGTGATGTTCGATCATCACCATAGGAGTGATGAGAGGTGATGTGTTTCTTATGTTGTTGATTGTCTCATTTGATTGTTTGGATGTTTGTTGTCTTGTAAGAGATTTGATTGTTTTGTTTGTTCAAAGTGTCCATCTCCTGAAAGGACCACTTATTATGGGGGGGACACAATGGGCCCTAAGGGCTTGACCTAGTGCCTTAGGGGCGCATTGAAGATGGCCTTGCCTACATGAAAGCTTAGAGGCAACGTAGTTCGACAAGGGTGGACTTGATTTGACCTATGACCTAGGGGGAATGCCTCAGGGGCACATAAAAGATGGCCTTGCCTACGTGAAAGCTTTGAGGCATCGTAGTTCAGTTTATTGGTTGACACTGTTTATTGCTTGGGAGTTTTTGGTTGACTATGTGATTTTTTTGTGATTTTGGATGATATTTGGATGTTTTTGGATTTTTGAGAATATTTGATTATTTTTGAGTTTTTGAAAATATTTGAATGTTTTTGGGTTTTTGAAACTATTTGAATGTTTTTAGGTTTTTTTGAATAATAGGTGTCCACCAACATCAGTTTCAAGATCAAGAACTGCCCCTAGTTGGCTGCATGATAATGTTAGGATGAAGGTAAGGTGAGGGGAATATGAAGACATGAAATGTTAATTTATTTCTAGGCCATAGGAGGACATTGTGATTCAAGTTAGACATGGGATGTGGAGTATGATATGGAGTGAGTATGGTTCATCGTGAAAGATGGAGTATGGAATTGAGTGATGGTAGACAATGGAACATAGATCAACTACACATGGCACCTATTTGCCAGGTTTTCACCATGGTACTTATCCAAAGCACCACCGAAGTGGTTTTCACTTTTGGACGAATTATTTCTCTTTACTATATTTTTTTCTATTTTGATTTTTCACTTTTTTTATTTTTATTTTTACTTTTTTGATTTTTAAGCATAATATCGCCGAAGTTGCATGCTGTTGATGGGCTTAAGTAATGGCTCCCCTTCAAGGGTGGCTAGCTGATATGCACCAAACCCATAGGTTGCAGTAATGGCATAAGGCCCTAGCCAATGTGGCTCAAACTTTCCTGGCCTTTCTTGTTCCATCTAATTTTTAGGATTTTCTTTTAAAACCAGGTCTCCAATGTTGAAATGTTGGACTTAGACCCTTTTGTTGTAGCTGCGAA
Source organism: Cunninghamia lanceolata (assembly GCA_027924645.1). Lineage (NCBI taxonomy): Eukaryota > Viridiplantae > Streptophyta > Pinopsida > Cupressales > Cupressaceae > Cunninghamia > Cunninghamia lanceolata. The sequence goes on along the minus strand of BSBN01000237.1, from coordinate 20,967,053 downwards.
GGAGATGATTCTGATATGCCTATAAATGGGTTAAGTCATTTTGTCTCCTTTCATCTAGCAACTCCAATTCCTATAGACGGGATGCTCTATATTCTTCGTCATCGACCAACTGCTGCAATGATACTCTTAGGGAGGGCAACTTGACCTCAATGGATAGAATAGCTTTGGAGCCATAGACCAGGGAATAAGGAGTGGCTCTAGTGGGTGTGCAGATGCTGGTGTGGTAGGCCCAAAAAGTAGGGTTGAGCTGGATATGCTAGTCATGGCCAGTGTCATTGACGGTCTTTTTTAGGATCTTTATGATGGTTTTATTAGATGCCTCATCTTGGCCGTTCCCTTGTGGGTAGTATGGGGTGGCGAAGTAGTGATGGATATGGAATCTTTCACAAAGTTCATGGACGTCCTAGTTTTTGAATGGGTGGCCATTGTTTATTACAATGGATTGTGTGACACCATACTGGCATATGATATAGTTGAGGATAAACTTGGTGATTTGTTTGCCGGTAATGTATGTCATAGGGATGGCTTCAATCCATTTTGTGAAATATTTAGTGGCTGTGAGAATAAACTTATGGCCATTTGTGGAGGTAGGGTGGATTTTGCCCACGAGGTCAAGTCCCCATTAAGAGAAAGGCCACGGAGATGTAAGTGGTTGTAGGTCCTGAGCTGGTGCATGCACAAGATCCCCATGTATCTGGCACTGTCTGCACTTCTTTGAGAAATGGTAGGCATCTTTTTCTATTGTAGGCCAGTAATATCCTGCTATGATGATCTTCTTTGCAAGGGTAAGACCACTCAAGTGGGCTCCACATATACCCTCGTGTACTTCTCATAGGGTTGTTAGTGCTTCTTCAGTATCGAGACATCTTAAGAGGGTGTTATCAAATCTACGGTGGTAAAGGGTGTCACTGATGATGGCGTATTTGGTAGCTTGGGAATGAAGGATTTACGTTGGTTGGATGAGAGGTCGGCGGATAGGGTGTGATCATGTAAGTAGGTGTAAATGTCATGGTACCAGGGTGATGTGGGACCAACAATTTTGCAAACTAACACAGATTATGGGATATCAAAGGCGGGAACCAATAGTTGATCCACCAAGAAATTGAACTGAGTTACATTACTTGGTATATATAGGAGAGATCCAATGATTGCCATTGTGTCAGCTGCTTGATTCTAGACTTTGGGAATCTGATCAAAGAGGACTGTGTCAAAATAGAGCCTGAAGCTATCCACCATTCTTTTATAAGGTATGAGCTTTTCATCTTTGGTGTCGTACTCATTGTTGACTTGTTTGATGATCAATTGTGAGTCACTGAACACTTGTAATGTTTTGATCTTCTAGCTGATAGCCATTCAAAGTCCTGTGAGTAATGCCTCATATTCTGTTATGTTATTCATACAAGGGAAAGCAATTTGAAATGCCTTGGGGATGGCATCACCTTGAGGAGTAATGAACAGAATACCAGCGCCTGAACCGTGATTTGTACATGAGCCATCAAAGAATAGTGTCTAGATTTTGGGTCCATCTACTATGAATATTGACTCATCAAGGAAGTCAACGACCATTAGATGATATGCTGGTGTAGGTGCTTCTGTGAGTTGGTCTGCGATCACTTGTCCTTTGATTGCTTTTCTGTCAACATATTCTATATCAAATTCACTCAATACTATAACCCATTTGGCCAGTCATCCTGTCATAGCTGCTTTATTGAGTAAGTACTTTAATGGGTCAATCTTAGCAACCAGCTTTATCTTATGATTCAACATATAATGTCACAGCTTCTAGGTAGCAAAAACTATGGCAAGGCAGGCGTGTTCAATAGGGGTGTAGTTTAGTTCATATCCTACTAAGGTTTGGTTGATGTAATAGATTGCCCTTTCTTTTCCTTCCTCGTCATTCTATGCCAATAATGCCCCCAGTGCTGAATTGGTAGTTGATATGTACAATAAAAGGATCTTTCCTAGTATTGGCGGCTTGAGGACTCGTGGTGAAAGCAAATAGTCCTTGATCTTTTAAAAGGCTTCTTGACACTATTATGTCCATACAAATGGTACCCCTTTGCAGAGTAAGTGTTGGAAAGGTTGACATTTATCTGTGAGTTGTGCAATAAACCTCTGGATAGATTGCAATTTTCCTTATAAGCTGTGTAATTGTTTTAGGGTAGTGGGTGGAGGCATTTCCATTATTTCTTTCACTTTGGCGGGGTCGACTTCTATTCCTTGGTGTGAAATAATGTAACCCATACGTTTGCCTGATGTAACACCAAATACACATTTCTTAGGATTTAGTCTAACTTTGTATTCTTCCAGTCGCTTGAAGATTTTATCCAACACATCCAGATGAGTGTTTTTGGTGGTTGATTTGGCCAATAGGTCGTCAACATAATCTTCCATACATGTATGCATATAGTTGTGAAAGATAGTTGTCATTGCCCTCTGGCATGTAGCACTTGCATTTTTGAGACTGAAGGGCATGACAATCCAACATTATGTACCCTAAGGACATGTGAAAGATGTTTTATGCTGATCCTTTGGTGCTATCCGTATCTGATTATATCTTGAGAAGATGTCCATTAATGAGAGAATTTTGATTCCAGTTGTCAAGTTGACTATAATGTCTATGTTTGGTAATGGAAAATCATCTTTCATACATGCCTTGTTCAAGTCACAAAAGTCTTCACATATTCTGATCTGGCCATTGGGTTTCATGACTGGTACAAGATTAGATACCCACTCTAGATAATCTATTGGCCTGATGAAGCTGACATCAATGAGCTTTTTCAGTTCTACTTTCACTAGTAATGCGATCTGTGGGTACATTTTACGTAGTTTTTGCTTGACTGGTTTAGAGTTTGGTAGCAACGACAGGTGATGTAAGACAAACTATGGGTTTGTAACATCAGAGGCTTTTCCTTCATAAGGTTTTGCTCCTGGGTCTTTTGCATGCATTTAGGACATCTTAGTTCATAATTTGGCATCCTGATGGAATGAGCCCTAGGTAACATGACAAATGGGACCTAGGAGGACCCCTTGAGTTGTACCCTGCCCAAAATAGGGGGGGACTTGGGTGCCTGCGCCCTAGTCCTGTCCTATTTTGGGGCAGCCCTAATTTCTGGGTGTCAGTTTATGACCATTATTTGGGTCCTTTGCTGACATGATAAGTTTGAATTACGAAAATCTTGGCAGGAGTGTTTGTAGTTGCATATAAAAGCATGTTTAGGCATTCATTGTAAACTAGAGCATTATTAGATGATTACTAGGAAGCTATTGTGTTCTCAAGGTGATTCAAGGCTTTCATTGTGTTGCAAGAGCAAACTTGTGTGGTTTATGTGTTTGCTTGCATATTTGAGCATCAATTTCATCATGGAATGAAGAGCATCTTCCTCCCATGATATCTTCACTACAAGGTGACATTATATTGTGTTTTCATTATCAATTCCTTTTATTTTTGCCTCTGCCTCACAAGGGCACACACTCTTTATCTAAAAATAGCGTTCAGAGACTTAAGTGTCCTCCAAGGCTTGACTGAGGCAAGCCTCTAAACACCACAACCCCCAAACCAAGTCTTGTGATTGCAAGTTATATGTGTCATATTCAGGAGAAGTGAAGTTGCATGAAGGATTGACAAGCATCAAGGATTCAGGATCTGAAGAGAAGCAAGACACCGAAGCATTTCTAGGACTTGGGCGTTCGCTCTAGTGTCCTTCGCAGCTGAGTTCTTGGAAACAGAAGTTACAAAGCTGTTCAGTGTCAGAAGGAGGTCTGGATCCTGTAAGGAAAATGGTACATTGGACTTGGGCACCCACTCCAGTGTCCTTAATTGTTCCACCTCAGAATCTAGAAAATAGGTATTTAGTGATTTGCTATTTTACTTCCGTTTGCAAGAGCACTTTCTGTTATTTGTCAATTTATTACCGTATTTGCATAATTAAGGTTTTAATGGTCAATTGAGCATAAGAGAAGATAAATTGATAATTAATTTCCCTTATCCAAGTTTCCTTACATCTCACAGTGATCTAGAGTTATGATAGTGCTTGCCACTTGACCCTAGGTCCTTGAATGTAAAGTGGAGAGGAAGATTTAAACATCAAAACACTAAACATTTGTTGATAACTGAGAGGGGGGGTGAATCAGTTATCCTAATTATTTCTTCTTCCTGAACTTCCTTATTAATCAATGCAGCATTAATTTAAATAAGCAAAGATAACCATGAAAATGGAGATACACATGACACAATATTTTTGACGTGGAAACCCTGTTAAGGGAGAAAACTACGGGGTGATTAACCCAAAGATTATTCTCTGTTAGAAGAATAAGGAAATACAAAATGGCACTTGCCAATTAGGGCTCACTGCCTGAGCACACTGCTCACAAGAGGCACACTGTCTACAAGAGACTCACTGTCTACAAAAGAGTGTTATACAATACTTGAACTGATTGGTAGCATCTACAAATGTTGGAGTCCAGTTCCGGTTAGGCTCAGTATACTGATCTGCTGTACTTCATCTTTCCTTTTCCTTTAAGCTGCTTTCTTTCACATACCGAACCTTACTTACTACTTCTGCTCTGCTCTTCTGCTTTTATTCACACATCACTTACAACAACACCTCTCACAACTAAATCCATCGTGTATATATATCTGCACAAGTAATTTCATCACCTTTCTAGTCGGCACCCGGAATAGTCAATCTTTTCACTAATTCTGATCAGTCGGCTGAATCCTTGCATATCAAGTAATGCGGATCAAGTATATACTTGTAGAAATTATTAATCATGTCGGCCAAACATGATTCATGCCTTCACAACCTTTGCCACCATCAGTAGCACATCCAGAAAGTAGTTTGATGTTTTGTCAGTCAGTTCTTCCTCTGTTCACACTGTCACTTAGGAATCCGGTACTCAACTATTCATATCTTTTTCCTCATCTATCACCGGAGGCTAAATCCTTGGAATATACCACTCAAGGTAGTCCTCTTGACTTCCCCAAATCCACACTTCACCAAGATACTTCCTCTGAGAGATCCAAACTTGTTTGTTGGACCTTGCCACATGCTCTATTCTTGTTTATCGGACCACAACAATCTTCATTCTGACTTCTGGTAGAGACACACCATGTCCTGTGGATGTGTGGGATGAACTTTGTTGCCATCAATGACAACAATCATGAATCCATATAGTGTCTCTTGCCAACAATCTCCCCCTTTGGCATTGATGGCAACACTTAGTGAAAAATGACTAAGTGTTTACACTATGCTCCCCCTTGGCTGATGCTCTATCTTTATATACATTTTCCAGAGCTCCCCCTTAGTTGGATACCTCATTTTTCACTACTCCTCACTCCCCCTTTGACATCAATGGCAAAGGGTAGGGTCCGCATACCAAAATTTTAAAAAATTTAACTATACTTAGCCGCATAAGTATATATATACAAGTTGTACTTATGTATACTTGAGTATGTCTGAAAAAGTATTCTTCAACTGTACAACTTTTGCCGCCCAACTCTACTTCATCCTGTCCAAAATTGAGATGTGACCACTCAACAGGAATGCAAATGCTTCTGCCTTCTTAAGATCTGTTGGATCATTGGTTCGGGCTATAATCTGAGCATCATTTATGGCCTCATGCATGGCCTCTAACTTAGGGATAATAATCCTTCTAAGTTCACCCATCCGGTTAATTATGTTCTTCCTTTCCTTCTCAAAATTCTTTATCACATTTGTGATTGCAATAGTCTGACACTCTTGATTTATTATGGAGGATGAAAGAGGATCAAAACTTTGAGACAAGCTTAGTAGTTTGTCCTCTTGCTCTTTTATTTTCTTCTCAATCTCCACTGTTACTTTGGACCAGGAGATACAAAATTTGTATATTTCACCGCCATCCTTAAGAGCATTTTCTAAGCTCTTTATCCCAATGTTCATGTTTCTCCTATCATTAATGATTAAACCTTGTACCTTGGAGAACCTTTTATCCAAAAACTCCTTCCAGACCTTTTCTTCAGCTGATTTTTCTAGAGAATCAAAATGTGTACTAACACTGCTGACTAAGGTTTTGAGATTATCAGAAGAGGAGGTTGTGGGATCCTTCTAAAAAGATGGCATGATCTTTTCCAGCACTCTGGAAGCAACTTCTATCAACTCACAGTCTTCCATATGAGACTTTAGGAGTTTTTCTTTAGCCTTAGCATTAGCAAATGAAGCTATCTTCATTGTCTGTACCAGAGAAAGAGAATCAAAATTGAATGGACCTTGTAGAAGCTCCGGTTCATCAATCTCCATTGTTTCTTTGTTCAGGAATTCTTGGACAGTTTGTGCAGTGTCTCTTGCCAGAGACAGATGTTTCTTCTCTTCTGCAATCTTGGAGCTGTCCTTTGGAGCTTTCTCTCCTTCTATATTCTCACCACTAGCAGTTGTGGTCTTCTCTGTTGAAGTCTTCTCTCCTTCTACAACCTTCGCACTGTCATCTTCTTTTTCCTTCACCTCTGCTTCTTTCTCCTATAATTTTTCTTCTCCTTTAGATCTAGAGATAGTAGGGGAAATGGGAGGAGAAATATTAGACTGTTCAGGGCCCACCTCTTCTGTCATTTTCTCAGTAGTTTCTTCTGCAATACTTGTGGTTGAGGGATCAGTACCCAAGTCCTCTCTAATAGGAAGATTAAATCTTTTGAGGGCTTTTCAGAGAATCTCTTCTGTGTCCTTGGCCACCTTGTCGGTCTCACCAAGCATAAGCTGATTCATCCTTGCTTTGCTCCTGAATTCATACTTGCAGTCTTTGAATACCATGTTCATTGTCTTGGGATCAATTGAAGGATATAGCTGAATAGCTATCTGTTCCTAGATCTCAAGGTCTTTTGCCATGGCATTTGTCTTTCTCATTTCCAACTCCTTTTCTAGGCTCTTGGGAATAAGAGATATAATTTCAATGAAGGCCTTATTATATATATTCAGGTACCTGATTGTAGCTTCCTATAGGATCTTTTGGTCAGCCTCATTGTAATCATCATAAAATTCGGCCATTGGTTGAACGTTTCCATCCACACTGACTGATTTTATTACACTTTCTAAAGACAGGGTGGGCTTTTCAACAAATTCCTCTGCCATTTCTTCCTTGTCTTGTCCTGTGGTAGGTTTACCAGATCATTTCTTCTTCTGCTTCTTTATTTCCTTTACCCCCTCATCTGATTCTGTTTCCTCTTCATCTATTTGACTTGCATAAGCCCTTGTGGCTTTTGTCTTTGACCTTTTCTCTCCTTTGCCGGATGCCTGGACTTCCGGTTTTGATGTTTTTGAGCCTTTGGCTATGATAGGTGTAGATCTCTTTGATGATTTGGTCCAGGTTGAGGTTTCTACCGGAGCACCTTTCTTGCTTTCCTTTTCTGCTTCTTTCTTTTCTTCCTTAGCCTTTTGCCTCTTTTCCCTGTTGGCATCAAGTGCCTCCTTTGAGATGCCTAGGCCTTTTGCAATTTTTTCAACTTCTTTTCTAACTTTCCTCTTTATTTCCGGTTGCCTGAGTTCCACATGAACTTTTATACTTAGCTCTTCAAAGGTTCCAAACCTCTCTACTTTTGGATTCTTTGGCTGACTTAGCATGTGTTGAACATGTAGCTCCACAATTTGTTTGTCAACTTCATACCCCATAGGCATGATCCACATAGTTCTTGGTTCAACAGCCTCCATTTGGCATTGATCTGTCTCTACCATAAAGCATACTGTGTCTTTGTATTTCTCAACAAGAGACTGGGGAATTCTTTCTCTTGCTTGCATCATGCTCTGAAAGTTTTTGAAATATCCCCACAGGGCTGAATTTCTTGCTTTAGCATCCCCAAGCCCATGCAAATAGTCTCTGATCTGAACTGCTACCGGTTTGTCATTCTGCCATACCCAACCATTTGATCCAGGTAACTCATTCATGAAGTAGAAAAATAAACATACTATTAGTGCACGATATTTGAAAGAGTTTTTCTTGTCCTTTTTGATCTTTTGTATGTTTTCCATTAATTGGCTCAAAAGAAGTTCACAAAGATCATATTCTGCATTTTTCCTCAGCATCTCATAGGCAGTATATATTGCAGTTCCAGATACTAAATTCTCCCTACTGGAGTGATATATCTTGTACCCTATTATCATAGATGCAAATTTGATGTTCGGGTCAGTAATATCTTCAATAGTCATTGCCCTCTTATCAAATTTTGATCTGGTGGCCTCAGTTACAATGTTGTTTTTGACAGATTTGAGGACAGGTATCCTTCCGAAGGAGTATAAACCAGTTACTTCCCTAATTGCCTCCTTTGTGATCTTGCAAGGTCTGTTTAGCCATAGGAAGTTATCATGCACCCTACTCAACACATACTGGACCCATTCATCTTCTTCAAAGTAGGGGAAATGAATGAATTGATCAAAATGTTTCTCTTGGATACCCTTATATTCTGGTTTAAGCTCAAAGGCATTGTCTATTAGTTGTTTGTGATAGATATCTCTTAGTTTGAATTCTCCAAACTCTTCAATATTTGCATGTATATAAACCCTAATGTCTTTGGTGTGCAGAACACCATGCAAAACACTGAAAAATGCACCTAGGGGATCTACCTCCAAGGATTTGTATGGATGTTTCTTAAATGTAGGGCGAGGTCTATCAGAAATCTTTACAATATTCAGAGTAGCCATTATTAAGAGATTTGCAGTGAGATATTTGAAAACAGAAAATACCTTTTACGCCTTTCAGTTTCACGGAGTTGGTTGGATTGATTTCTAGATGTAATGACTTCTGCAAATGATCTTTGATGAACTTGATGAATTTTGTTGCAGAGCTCCACTTTTTGTTTCTTCTTGAGTACAGAATGAACAAGTGATTAATGAGAAAACCCTTATATTGCTCCGCAAACCCTAATATTAGATCGCAATAAATGCTCAACCTACATTATTCCAGTTTGCCTTATTTAGATGACTTGAAGAACTGGATCTGTCCTGATCTATGAACATCATGCGGATCATCCAAATCTTAACCATAGTTTGTTTGGATGTTTCCCTTATGAACCCTTCAATCCGCAACTCTTCTTGTGCTAGTTCCAGCACCACTTAACTGGTTGGGGGAACAAGGTTTTCTTTGTGTCTCCCCTTGAGCTAGAGCTCACTTTTTAATTTCTGGAAGGAATATCAGCACCAGAGTCTAGTGTGGATCCAACCTCTACATTCTCAGTACTTTTCTTCACCCAAATCTTGCTCATCTCACTTTTAACTTCATCCGCATTCACCTTTTGTTTACCCTTATCTTGATTCTAATTGTGATATACCGGACCTCTTTTGTCCTGATTCTTGCTTCTACAAAATTTTGCACTATGACCGGACCTATTATAGATTTGGCAAACAACATTTCTTTGCATATTTAACTGATATCCTCTTGATCTGCATTGATTAGCCATATGACCTATTCTATTGCATGCAAAGCATCTATCATTGAATGATTTGTTCATTTGCATATTTCTGCATTCATGAGATTTGTGACCATACCTTTTGTAGTTAAAACATTGTCCGAAGAAGGATGAATTAGTCTGATTCATTCTCTTTCTGCACTGATTAGCTTTGTGACCAAAGTGATTACAGCTGTGGCAGTATCCATTGAAGGATGGATATCTTTGAGCATTGGGCTATCTTACTGGAGGTCTTCTACGCCTGTTCCTTGGATTTTCTGATCCAAAAATCTTCTGACCAGATCTAGAGCTTTCTCCTTTCTCATATCCCAAACCACACTTGTCATCTGCCCTCTTTTGACTTCCAAGAAGAACTTCAAGTTGAGCAGAACTTATCTTGAATTTCTCTTTATATTCATTTGCTGATTGAAGATCCCTTTTGAGAGAGACAATTTGATCCTCAAGTTTTTCTTCATTTTCTTTAGCATCTTCAAGATCAGATTCAAGATGTCTGATAATTCTATCCATTTGGTGGCAATCTTTTGATTTCTCCTTGAGAGGTTGTCTTAGATTATCTTTAGTTTTTCTTTTCTCTTCAATTTCTTGGGTAAACTTTATAACTCCTGATTCCATTTCATGTCTTACCATAATGACTTCTTTTGATAACTTTTCACATAACTTGGTTTTTTCAGTCAGCTCTTCATTTGCATCATTAGCTTCACCTTGTCTTGCCAATTGCTGAAGCAGCTCCTTTCTCTTTTTCATAGAGAGACTTAATTTGTCTTTTAGTTCTCTCATGAAATCATCAGCTTGTTTGAGTCTTTCCTTTAATTCATTGATTTCAGAGTTTGACTGTTCAAGATCCTCAAGTGCAGTCTTGAGCTGCTCCTTTAAACCATATGCATCCATTTGGATTCCCATATCTTCCTCGAGCTGTTAGACTCTGTTAGGAGGAACTTAGCTCTGATACCAATTGTTGATAACTGAGAGGGGGGTTGAATCAGTTATCCTAATGATTTCTTCTTCCTGAACTTCCTTATTAATCAATGCAGCATTAATTTAAACAAGCAAACATAACCATGAAAATGGAGATACACATGACACAATATTTTTGATGTGGAAACCCTGTTAAGGGAGAAAACCACAGGGTGATTAACCCAAAGATTATTCTTTGTTAGAAGAATAAGGTAATACAAAATGGCACTTGCCAATTAGGGCTCACTGCCCGAGCACATTGCTCACAAGAGGCACACTACCTACAAGAGACTCACTGTCTACAAAAGAGTGTTATACAATACTTGAACTAATTGGTAGCATCTGCAAATGCTAGAGTCCAGTTCCGGTTAGGCTCAGTATACTGATCTGTTGCACTTCATCTTTTCTTTTCCCTTAAGCTGCTTTCTTTCACATACCGGACCTTATTGCTTCTGCTCTGCTCTTCTACTTTAATTCACACATCACTTACAACAACAACACCTCTCACAACTAAATCCATCGTGTATATATATCCGCACAAGTAATTTCATCACCTTTCTAGTCGGCACCCGGAATAGTCAATCTTTTCACTAATTCTGATCAGTCAGCTGAATCCTTGCATATCAAGTAATGCGGATCAAGTATGTACTTGTAGAAATCATTAATCATGTTAGCCAAACATGATTCATGCCTTCACAACCTTTACCACCATCAGTAGCACATCTGGAAAGTAGTCTAATGTTCTGTCAGTCAGTTCTTCCTCTGTTCACACTATCACTCAGGAATCCAGTACTCAACTATTCATATCTTTTTCCTCATCTATCACCGGAGGCTAAATCCTTGGAATATACCACTCAAGGTAGTCCTCTTGACTTCCCCAAATCTGCACTTCACCAAGATACTTGCTCTGAGAGATCTTGACCTGTCTGTCGGACCTTGTCACATGCTCTGTTCTTGTTTACCGGACCACAACAGTCTTCATTCTGACTTCTGGTAGAGACACACCATGTCCTGCGGATGTGTGGGATGAACTTTGTTGCCATCAATGACAACAATCATGAATCCATATAGTGTCTCTTGCCAACAACATTAACAAATCCAATTGTCCACTAAACATTTTGGTGAATCCATTTTTTTGGACTTAAATTGCAACTTGCTGAGTGTGTGTCTTCAGATTTGGATTGATTTTGAATTTTTTTGAATTTTTCTCAATGCAATAAAATGAATGACTATATGAATGAAAGAGTATCTAACAACACTAATTACAAAGCTGTGGGATTTGATTATCAGAAATTGGTTTCTAAGGGGACCTCCTCTATGCATAATTGTTCTCAACTACCCATCTATCCCACTCATTTCCAACCACCTATTACCTACTCACAACCATCTTCCACTTATCATCATGTCCAATCACCATTGACATATTCTCAGCCTCCACCTATCATATCTCAATATCAATCATCTCGTCACCTTGGTTCCAATTCATCTCAACAAACCGCATCTCCAAATGATGCCATCCTAAACCAACTTTTATAGGGTATGAATGCTTTAAAACAAAAGGTAACAAATTTGACAAACTCTTCGCAGCCTAGTCTACCAACATATCATGCCTATAATTCGTTATCCTATGCAATCTTGAGAACCCCTATGCTTGAGATGTTTGAGACTCCTCGCTTTGAAAAATATGGTGGAAAAGGTGATCCTAATATCCATGTGGCAACATTTACAACTATGTGTAGTGATTTTTATTTTGAAGAGGATTTTTTAGCAAAACTTTTCCCGCGATTTCTTAAAGATATTACTTTAGAATGGTTTTTCTCTTTGCCTCTGAATTCAATACACTCCTTTTCTTAGTTGATTGATCAATTTTTACAACATTTTAAAGCAAATATCAGACCCCAACTCACGCTTATTGACTTGGTTCAATGCAAACAAGGTCTAAAAGAAAAGTTGACTGAATTCATTAGTCGGTATCAAGGAGTTTATGCATAGATTCAATATCAGATGAAAGATGAAGATGTTCAAAAGATATTTATTACAAATCTACAACCTAATATTCGTGATAAAATCCTCTTGATGAAGTATAACTCCTTTCAACATTTATGCACCACCCTTCGTGATTATCAACTTTCGTCTAGTCAGTATGAAAACCAAAACTCATCAGCTCAAGTTGGTAAATCCATGGGTGGATCATCACAAACCAACTTTAAAAGAAACAATAATAACGGGAACTTCATCAAGATTAATGGACCGAATATGCACAACTTTTCGAATGTTTCAGCTATATCAAATCTGAAGAAAGCATCATACCAACCAAGAAAGTTTACTCTGATAATTGAATCCTACCATTCCATTATGAACCAAGCTATGAGTAATAACATTCTGAAGCTTCCCCCTATCAAGCATGTTGATCCTAGTAAACAAGGACCTTACTTCGATGCTAATGCCTTTTGTCATTATCATCGGACGCGAGGACATGATACTGAACGATGTATGCATCTTAAACATGAAATATAGGACATTATTGATTCAAATGTCATCTAGGTATCGGGTGTGAATGACAATGGAAACAAATAGGTTGCTCCACAGAATCAAAACTTACAAATCTTCACTAATCTTTTCCCTAAACATACTGAAAACAATATGGAGGAATAGGGTTTAGTGGAAGCAGACGAGGATAATTACTTAGATTATGATAGCATCGTGGGAATGATTGAAGTGGATAAGAAACAAATAAACAATCCACCTCATCCTCGAAGAAATGAAATTTATGCTGAGGTTCCTCCTCCATTATCCTTATATGGATCGGGAGATAATCAAGATACATCTGGAAAACAAGAACAACAACCAATACAAACGAGTAAGATGGTACAAGATGATTCCTATCCCCATGCTAGAAAGATTCAACAACGAAAAATTGATAAAAATTGGAGAAAATAGTGGTTCCCCTCCTCATAAGCAACAAAAAGTTATATTTACACAAGGAGTAACAAATCAAGCATCACACAACAATCAACAAAACTTTCATAAGAACCACTCAAAATTTGCACTCAACATGATTGAGTACCTCTCCAAGAGGTTTGCAAGTTCCCAAATCTAATACGAAGATCAAACAAGTAAGTATCTCTAACCCTTTATCTCTCTCGTGATGTGCTTCCCCCGTGATGTGTTATGTGTTGTTTAGGCCTCCTGGGATGACCTTGGATTCTTCCGTAAGGTTCGAGATACCAGGAGACCGCCTCTATTGTGACCTTCTTCTATTTGTATCATCATTCTTCTATATTGCCTCTCTCTATGATTTCATTGTTGTGTGTTGTGTCTTGTGGACATAGCGTCACGGTTGGTGACATTGGGGGCACCCTCCTATGTGATTGTCCCTAAGACACTTGTTTCTCCCCTCTTATTTATTGTTTCCCTTCCTCTAGTGTTTCCATCTAGCGGGCGGATGATGACAAACATTTATACTAATGCGGACCTAGTGTCCCTTTCGAGAGCAATCAACAAATGGACTTAGTTCCTAATATGATGATGGGGTTGTATATCTTATCTGACACTTGGCTAGTGGAAGCACTCGTGCTTTCCACATAGTGAATTTGATGATGTTTCTGTCGCATTTATAAACCTTAACAATATTGCTACTCTATGCACCTTTGTTTGTCTTTGAATCTGGCCTTGGCGATACTCAATTCAGAGAGCTTCGTGATATAGCCCCACGGTTATCCTTGAACTCTGAATTTGTTGTATAACCTTGGCTCTTTGTGTGGTTAATCATATGCATTGATGTTGTTGTTTATCATGATGTTGTAGACACTAACATGTTTCTTGCAAGGATGTGTTTGTGGGAACAATTGGCGATTGTAAAGTACATGTCACCTCCGAGGGGCATGGGCTTTGTGAAAGTTGGTGTTCCCTTGTGTGTTTTCTTCCTACCTTAACATGCTTGATATCGATAACTGATATCAACCACCTTAAGGTGGGGGCATATATAAGGTAAGCTATCTATTGTAGATGTTAGCTATGTGCTTGTCCTTAGGTGCAGTCTAAAGACTTGCTTGATGAGTGCATCTTGCATCCTGAGTTTGTTTGCAATCAATCAATCAATCATATAAGCCCTATGTGGAGGCGGGGATGGTGTATTTATCAGAGTAGATTGCATCATCCTGTCATTTTCAAAAGTCCTCTACAGAGGCAGGGAGCGGTTCTGTGACTAACTCAACCCTTAAGTGTGTTTTTGACGATTATTGTGGCGAAGTGCAATCATCGGTGTGTGCCTGTAATGTGCCTGAGATGGTGATGAGCCTAGCAATAGGGAACACACCATCACTTGTCTATCGTGTTTTCTCCATGTCTTCAAGTGTGTGTGTTTGGCATGCTTGTTTTGTATGGCATGTTTGTTGCCCCATATGCAGTCTATAGACTTGCTCGATGAGTGCATCCTGCATTTTGGGAGGTTTTGTGTGTCTTGCATGTGTGTTGCCCCATATATATAGTCTAAAGACTTGCTCAATGAGTGCATCCTGTATTATGTGAGGTTTGTTTACTTTCCAGTACTTGCATCTACATTTCATATATATGAGAAAAAGAAAAGAAAAGATATCATTTCTATCTTCCATGCATTAATGTGTCTTCTATGCATTGACTCTCTTCTCCGTGTTCTGCATGACTACAACTGTCTTCTCCTTGATTTGCATGCCCGTTACTGTCTTCTATGTGATTGGCATGTCTTCTCCATGTTTGGCGTGTTTGCTGTGTTTGTGACTGTACTTTAATGCATGTATTGGCCTTGCATTTATACATATATTAAAGTGGGGGCTAAATGTAATGTCAGAAAATGTCCCTTTGGGGGTTTTTCCCTCATAAGGTTTAGCTCCCAGGTCTTTTGCATGCATTTAGGACATCTTAGTTCATAATTTTGCATCCTGATAGAATGAGCCCTAGGTAACATGACAAATGGGACCTAGGAGGACCCCTTGAGCTGTACCTTGCCCAAAATAGGGGGAGGACTTGGGAACCTGCACCCTAGTCCTACCCTATTTTGGGGTAGCTCTAATTTCCAGGTGTTGGTTTATGACCGTTATTTGGGTCCTTTGCTGACACGGTAAGTTTGAATTATGAAAATCTTGGCGGGAGTGTTTGTAGTTGCATATAAAAGCATGTTTAGGCATTCATTTGTAAACTAGAGCATTATTAGATGATTACTAGGAAGCTATTGTGTTCTCAAGGTGATTCAAGGCTTTCATTGTGTTGCAAGAGCAGACTTGTGTGGTTTATGTGTTTGTTTGTAGATTTGAGCATCCATTTCATCATGGAATGAAGAGCATCTTCCTCCCATGATATCTTCACTAAAAGGTGACATTATATTGTGTTTTCATTATCAATTCCTTTGGTTTTTGCCTCTACCTCACAAGGGCACGTACTCTTTATCTGACAACAGTGTTTGGAGACTTAAGTGTCCTCTGGGGCTTGACTAAGGCAATCCTCTAAACACCACAACCCCCAAACCAAGTCTTGTGATTGTAGGTTATAGGTGTCGTATTCAGGAGAAGTGAAGTTGCAGGAAGGATTGGGAGGCATCAAGGATTTAGATCCGGATTTGAAGAGATGTAGGACACCAGAGCATTTTCAAGACTTGGGTGCTTGCTCTAGTGTCCTCCGTAGTTGATTTCCTGGAAATAGAAGTTATAGAGCTAATTAGTGTTGGAAGGAGGTCTGGATCCCGCAAAGGACTTGGGTGCCCACTCTAGTGTCCCCGACTGTTCCACCTCGAAACCCCGAAAATAGGTATTTTGTGATTTGCTATTTTACTTCTGTCTACAAGAGCACTTTCTGTTATTTGTCAATTTATTACTGTATTTGCATAATTAGGGTTTTAATGATCAATTAAGCATAAGAGAAGAAAAAATGATAATTAATTTCCCTAATCCAAGTTTCCCTACATCTCACAGTGATCTAGGGTATGATAGTGCTTGCCACTCGACCCTAGGCTTTTGAATGTAAAGTGGAGAGGAGGATTTAAACATCAAAACACTAAACATTAACAAATCCAATTTTTCACTAAATAGGGTCAAGCCTAGTCATATCAGCATATAACTAGGTGAAGTTGACTTGTCATTTTGAGAAGAAGTCTCTGAATTCAGGCTTTTCATTTTCTATGAGTGACTCGATAAAGTGAATAATCTTGGGCGCTTCTTCGGTACCGAGGTTGGTTTCCACAGTTGTTTCTACTAGCAGTGGTGATTTTTCTTGTGTGATAGGCAACACTTCCAACCATCCATCCTTGGTCACCTCAGGGAGGTTTTCACCCTCAGATACATCCTTTATTTTTACTTTTGAATGATCTAAGGGTGCCTTTTGGTTTTCACCTAGAGACCTATTTTTTTCTTTTTTATTTTCACTTTTGCGACTAGAGGGTGGAGTGGATTCTCCAAAGTATGTAGAGTCATCCAAGTCCATGATGTAACCAACTTTGTGATCCCCAAGAGGTATGCCTTCACGAAGTCCCATGAACTTGGCTATCGCTTCGTCATTCTCAAATAAATCTAACTTAGGTGGATCTTGTTGGTCCCATTTGATTAATTCAAGATGGACTAAGGGTAAGCCATCATTGGTGTTTAGGTAGCTAATGGTCATGGGAGTCAAGGTGCAAATGGAAGTGTTATCAGTGTCCCAAAAGATACTAATCCATGCGGCCCCTTCGGGGAGGTCAGATGTGGATGATGCAAGCCGGTCGGATGTGGGTGATTCGGGTTCAGGTTCGGGTGGGTCCCTTGATGCCTCAACTTCTCTAGAAGTACTCGTCTCCCCTTTTAGAAGTAACTTGGTACGTGGAGCCCTGTCTCTTTGCAAGGTATATCCTAATCCTTTGTTGTGTGGCTGCATTATTGGCTAAAGAGGCTCGGTTCATCCTTTTCCATTGGGTCCAAGTCCACTATGCCTATCGTATCCTTGTTTTCTAACAAATTCATATCCTTTGCCGTATTGTTCTACGAGTAATTTGATGTGTTCGGCCTCTTCTTCTTCTTCCTTATAAAGCCATGTGGATATTTCATCATTGATGTCCTCTTTATTGAGTTCACCCCACTTTGTGAATGTGGTGGGACTAGCTACAAGAGTTTGCTTCGGCAGAACAGGGCTGGGCTTTCCCTGAGACTTGGGTGATGCGGGAAATTTTCCAATGCAGTAAGACCATTCCATCTTGTACTCACCGCATCCTTTGTCTTAGATTTGGACTTTGTGATTGGTTGGTGGGGTGAAAGTGGTAGTGGATTTTGATAGCATAGATGGGTCAACATAATTGGATGAAGTGAATGGTGAAATTCCCCTATTTATAGGTACCTGATGTTGGGGTACCTCTCTTAGGTGGCTGCAATATTGGAAGGCATCAGGATCACCAGGGATGGTGATTTCCATGCCATTATAGGGGAATTTGATGCATTGATGGTAGGTTGAAAGGACGGAATTCATGCAATGGATCCATGGTCGGCCAAGGATAAGGTTATAAGGCAACTCGGTATCCAAGACATGGAATACAATATCTTGTGTGGCGGGTCCCACTCTTACAAGAAGGGAAATGACTCCCTTGGAAGAATGCTTAGCATTTTCATATGCCTTGATGATGATTCTTTTGGTTGGATTGATGCAAGCCTTAGAGTAGCCTAGTGTTATTACCAATTTTAAAGGACAAATATTCAATCCTACTCCATCGTCTACCAAGACTCGTCATATTTTATGATTATTTATGAAAACTTCAAGGTGTAGAGGATCAGTGTGGTTGGGGCTGTGTGAAGGTAAGTCACGTTCTATGAAGGAAATGTTGTTCATAGTGGCTAAATGTCCCACCATGGCCTAGAATTGATTAACATTTAGATAAGTGGGAACGGATGATTCTAGGAGTGCTTTGTCCAGAATGGCCTTATGTTTAGGCGAATGACAGAGCAATTCGATGATTGATATTTAAGCAGGGTTCTTCTTTAGATGGTCCAAAAGGTTATATTGGCCTTTGGGTTGTGGAATGGATGTATTGGTAGGGTTGGCAGGAGCACTTTGCAATGATATCTTAGCTTTTCAAGTGGTCATGGCACACTCTGGATGAGCTTTGATAGTGATCATGGAAATGTTGTTATCATATGCGCATATGCTATTAATGATGTAGTCATAAGTAACGTTATTGTAGTTAACTCTCTCATTTGGTTTGGTTCCGGACATGGAGGCTTTCCTTGATCCGTGATTTTGTAATGGGTCAGTAAAGATGGTATGATCAGTGTTGGAGGAACCAACTGAAATATCTACGCCTACAATACCCCTATCAATAAAGTCCTGAATGATGTTTTTTAATTTGTAGCAGTTTGATGTCTTATGACCTTTGATTCTATGGTAATCACAGAAGTCATTGTCATTCCATGATGGAGGTTTAAAAGCTAGGTCATATTGTCAAATTTCTGGCAATTGGATAAGGTTATTTTGCAATAACTTCTGTAAGACTACTTCAATTGGCTTTTTCAAAGGCGCATAATTATGTCAGGGTGTGTTATTCCTAGGAGGTGGTCTCCTTTGATTGTTTTGAATTGTGTTTGTTGTTTGTTGTTGTGGTTGTTGTTGTGGTTGTTGTTGCTGCACATGTAGTTGGTTGTTTGTCGTGGGGGGTGTTTAGAGCATGATAATGGGACCAACCTTAAATGCCTTAGCATCCACTACCCCATCATTGGTGACATTCTTATTTTGAGCCCAAGTCTTGTTCTTTTCGTAGGGCATGTTTTGGGTATTTTGGTTTTTGTTAAAGATCTTTATTGTGCCTTTGGCGATAAGAGATTTTTCTATGGCTATCCCCTTCTTGACCACTTCTCTGAAGGAGGTGCAACAATGGATTTGCAATTGATGCATAAGCTCTTTGTTGAGATTTTCCACAAAGATGGGCATAAGCTAATTCTTGGGAATGTGACAAGGGAATTTACTTGCTAGGCCCCTCCACCTTTGGAAGAAAGAGATAAAGGTCTCTCCATCCTCTTGTCTTGTTTGGTACAAGGTGGCAATGTTTACGTCTGTCTCTATGTTATAGGAAAAGTATGATATGAATTTGTCTGCGAGTTTAGTCCATGTTCGTATCCCCATGGGGAGGTGTGAGAACGACTCAAGAGATTGGCCTACGAGGCTCCTTGGGAAGAGTCTCATCAAGTAGGTATGATCATAGGTGAGCTCGAGACAAGTAGTATGGAACTTGTGTACATGTTCAACAAGACTCCCCTTTCTCCTATATTTATTAAAGTTTGGTGAAATGAAATTCAAGGGGAAAGGAGGCATGTAAATTCTTTTGTCAAATGGATATGGGCATAACTCCTCCATAGAGTATGGTTTCTTTGTCCCCGAGACTTGTAAGCTTGAGAATTATTGTTTTAGCTTATTCAACTCTTGGGTGAGGGCTTCGACGAGTGTGTTGGCGATGTCTAAGTAAGGATTCGTCATGTTATAAGTTCCCATGTTACCAAGAAGTGGGTTGGTGTTGGTGTTTGTGTTGTAGTGAGTATGTAATGGTATTGTGTTTTGGTTTTGGTTGTGGGTTGTGAAGGATATGTTAGGGTTGATGTATCGATAATGGTATGGAATATTTGTGGTATTGAGATTTTGAAATGAAATGTTAGGGTTCACTTGTTGTTGGTTGGGATTGATGTATGAGGCATTAGTCACATGTTTGTTGGTTCCAAGTGGATCTATGGGGTTTGAGTTAACGTAGGATATACCCAAGCCTTGGCTAGTCATGTTGTTATGTTGGTTGAGGGGGTTGGTGTTGAGATTGTTCGTGTTGGTATTGCAGTTGGACACAAAGTTCATGTTTGTGTTTGGTGTGGTATTACTTTCTTGGGTTCAGGCTTGCGAGGTCACAATGTGTATCCTTCATGTTCTCTTAGCTTGTCCTTGCGGATTTACTGAGAAAATAAAAGGATTTGATGTGTGAGTCATGACATTTGTGTTGTTACCCTCGAAAGGGGGAGGTATGTTTACTGTGACGGACTCATGTGAGGTTTGCCCTAGGGGTATGTTAACATGTTCTTGGGTTTGATTGACAAGATGATTAGAGGATGAGGCATAGCCTTGGCTTGTCATGATAGCATTAGTGGTTCTTACTATGAGAGTATTTATGTCAACACCTTTGGGGAGTTTGATTCCATTTTGCAAGAGGTGCATAAGATAAATTTGTGGATATGCGGAAATCATTTTATCTAGGATCCTTAATACTCTAGGGTCTTGTGATGAGGCCTCAAGGACTTTAGGTGTAACCCTGGGTTCGTCATCTTCCAAGAAGAGATTGTCAAAGGGGTTCCTCATGTTTTGGTTGGATTATTCATTAGAAGGGGTGCCAAATCTCATTGTGTCGGTGCGAGGATCTTGGGGTTGTTCTAAGGTTTCTTCTCCCTTTCTTTTTCTTTGTAACCGTGTTTCAACTATAAAAGACCTTGCTAGTTTATGAATGGCAGGAAAATGATTTTATCCTAAGGATGGGAATGTAAATGTTCTTATGCTATGTTTTTGGTATTTTTTGGATAAGGTGATAATGCAAGGTGAGGATGCACTTAATGATTCCTAATGACACTAAGGATGAAAATGCAAGGATTATTTTTAGTCTTTTCTAATGTTGAAAATGAGTGTATGCTAAAAATGGCTTATGCAAGGTGGGAATGGAGATATGTTTTTGGTATTTTCTTAGGATGTTTTGTAGAGATGCAACTATGGTGATGCGATGTTCTAAGGGAAATATGCCCAAGACTATAGTAGAGGTTAATGACTTTAATCTTCACAAAGTCTAGCTCCAATAGGATACTATTGTCTACTAATGACTTTCAAAGTGCTAATTGGTTTTATCAAGACCTTGGAATTTTGATGTGGGAGAAATGGTTGGATTAAAGTGAGCTCATGAGTGTGAGAATTCACTTTTGGGAGATGGACCCAAACTAGTCAAGTGAGTATTAGGTCCAAATGATCGATTGAATGAGAATAATGCCAAGGTCTTTTAGTCCAATTTTGCACTTGTGAGGTAGTCACACTTTGATGGTTTCTCCTTATGTTTCAACTTAGGAAGATTAAATTTTTGAAATCCTCTATTGATGTCTAAGGCTGAAATCCTAAGGTTGTAAGGTTGCCTAAATGATATTGCAAATATTGGGGATGATGTCTATTCCTAAATGGGTTGGTATGCAAATAAATCCTAAGGGATGGAATGATTTACAAATGGAACCTAAGGGGTAAAAACTAACAGGTTTGAAATATATTTGATATAGTTGCAGTTGAATCTTGATTGGGATAAAAATACCTCAAATGTTTCCCTAAGGTTCCCAATTTGTTCTCTGGCGTATGTGTCACTATTTCACTAATGCGTTGCACTGTTTAGCTTATGCATTTTACTGTTCAGCAGAGGCATTTTATTGTTTAGCAGATGCATCTTACTCAGTCTTATGCATTGCAAAATGTCTCTTATGTGTAGCACTGCTTAGTAGATGCATTTTGTTGTTTCAATAGGTCTAAAATCAATTTTTTTCAAAGTCTATTTGATGGTTTTGTGATAAATCAAAAAGCACATCAGACGTGAAAACACTTAGCAGTCAGTTTCATGGCTGTGTCTCTTGTTTGTTTGACATTTTTGTGACCAAAATTTGAAAGCACTTTAGAAGACAAGCACAACCCTATGGCTAGACAAGGACTATACTTGTTGAGTTCCCACTTGGATTTCTCCAACCGCACTTATTCAAAGTGGATAGCTCCAAAAACTTGGTGGCATAGGCTCCCCATTACAGTGCACTCACTTCTTAGGCACACCAAGTTCCAAGTCCTCAAGACGTGCAAATCTTAAGGTACTTTTCTATCTCTACTAAGAACTGCAAGAGTGTGGGACGACTCCATGGATCTATCTTTCGACCCCCTGTGTCAAACAAGTAGAGGGTTTTTGGCCACTAAACAAGGGTTCGTAGTGAATATCTAGGGGACTGGCACCCCATAAGTGTCCAACAAGCCACTTAAGGCTTTGACTAACCCTACTAGGAGTTTTACTATACACAAATGTACACCTCCTTTCGAGCTAGCATTGTATGGTAAGCACTCATACCAGTTTGGACTTGACTTTCACCTTATCCTAATTTGTATAGCAGACCAGATGAAAGTACTGCTTGGGGTCACAAATGAGTTCTCCTTGTGGATGTGTCTCAAGAGAAGGCCCACTCTAAAGGGTGACAAAAGCAACACAAGTAAATGTTTTTGATCCCCAAGTTCGTACTAAGACACGAGGGGAGAGCATACACATTTACTTGGTCACACTCGCATGGGGGTTCTTTTGATTTTATCTTTTCTTAAGTGTGGTGTGATTTTATGTAAGTGATGTGGAGGGCTTTTTGATTCCCAAGATCACCAAATGGTGTGCGGGAAGAGTATATACCTTTCCACAACTCTAACAAAAATCACCAAACATGGCAAGCAATGATGCAATCTTTTTAAATGAGTGAGTGTGCAAGATTTGTGGTTTGTTTTAATCCAATGCATGAAAATGTAGAGTTGTTCTTTTTATCCCATGAAATGTGAGCAATGCAGGGTTGTGGTTCTTTTTACCCAATATGAATGAGGTTCATTTTAATCCCAAATAAGCGTAGGTTGCAGACAAAATTGTGTTCCTTTTAACCCAATTTGAAATGTGTTCCTAAGTTAAACCATACACACATTCATGAAATAAAGAAAACCCTAAGTAAAAAACTATGCTTGCAACTAAAAATGCTTCTCCAATGCCACAGGTTGCAAATCAAAAATTTAGTAACAGAAAACCCTAACCCTACTATTCAAATCAAAAAAACCTGAATGGAGAATATTTAAAATTTTATGTTTTTATACCATTCGTATGCGTCACACAAAGAGCGTAAGTGGTTCACTATCAGGCTTATGTGTTTCAGAATATGGCATGGGTTGTGTACCGTTATTCGTATGTGATTAAGTCAAGCGTAGGTACTGCACAGAGCAGCTTATGCGTCACATAAACCTGCACAGACGTTAGACAATACCTGCAACCAAAATTTGATAGAAAAACCTTAACCAACAAGTAAAAAATGTAACGCACGGACTAATGTCGAACCCTTGGGCTGTAAGGTTAGTTCTTGGATGCCAGAAAGATGGAGGACTTTCAAGAATTAATAGGATTTACCCAAATTGTAAAAGAACCAAGTATAAACCCTAGATAAAAAGATTTATAACATTCAAACCCCTAATGCTTTTAAAGCCCTAAGGACTGATAAAAACCAGAGAGTAATCTAAGCAAATAGGCCCTGTAAAACAAGTTAGAATCTTGTAAAACAAACTGGATTAGGGTTACTTAAAAATAAAACAAAAGATTCAAGCCCTAAACATAAGCGTATACATTGCAGTACCCCTCTTAAGCGGTGCAGATTCAACGCAAACGTCATGACATACAACTCAAGCATCGCAAGGAGCGCATGTGTAATACTGATCCACTTATGTGTCGCACAGACCTCCAAATTCAAAAACCCTAAATTTATGGACTGTATGACTGATTCACGTCAAGTTTACCAATGTAGTCAGGTAAAAACTCTGCTATAGTCCTAAAATCTACAAATTAAAACCCTAACTATGCAATAGAGCTCTTAAACAACCTAGAATCTAAGTATGCAAGCATAGAACAAGGAACCCTAGGATATCTAATGCATTTCCTCCATTGCTGCCATCTAACCTTGCTATGATGATGCACTCAGACTTGTAGGTCTGCAAATTGGATGAGAGCTCAAGTGTTGAAAATGGCAGAAGTCAAATTCACAAGTGGTGTGGTGAAAATGAGAGGATCAAATTGGTTTTATAGAAGGTGAAATGTGAATGGAGGGCTGAGATGAAAAGTTGACTTAGGGCTAAGATCAAGGGATGAGAATGTTTTAGGGTTTCTAGCCACAGGAAGACAAATTTGAATTTTAAATTAGAGGAAATGGTGAGGTGGGCAATGTTTTAAAATTAAATAAATTGTGGGAATTTATTTAATTTTTTGTGAGGAATGGGTAATGTATAGGAATTTTAATTAAATAAGTGGGGGGGACTTATTTAATTAGGGTAAGGTCTATAATTTAAATAAATGGGTATTTATTTAAATTAGAGGAATGCAGGTGTATGATAGATGAATAATTAAATAATAATTAAATTATTTAATTATAAAGGAATTTAGAATAAAATGGCTTAAGTAATTAAATAAATAAAATTGATTTAATCAAAAGCGTAAGAGGAATGAATTAATTAAATAATTAAAAATTATTGAATTAATAGCAGAATACGAAGTTAGGATAAATCATGTGTGAAAATGTCATTCGTAGGCCCAAGACAATTTTAAGTGTCTACAATAGCCATAACATCTTTCTCCTCTTTTTGTAGGTGTAGATCGTGTTTTGCAGGATACAATGAAAAGGAGTGGCAGAAAGATGGATATTACGAATACAGTCATCACTGAATTTTAGAATTTTAGATTCTGATACTTTCAAGACTAATGAGCCGGTGCCCTAGTCCAACTAGGGAGATTCTATGAGATCTGGGAGCTATTAGAGGGCACTAGACAGCTGATGTGAAATATTTTCAAGGACGAAAAGTTGTAGGACTGATGAGCAGACACCCTAGTCTAGTTAGCCCTTAATTTTTGGGTGCATGATCTCTAAACCTTATTCTCTACATTTTTGTGGTCTATTTTGTCTGCTTCATTTCTGAATTCAGTTGATTTCTGTTACAAGGTGTAATTAGGGTTTACTCGATTAGTGAATAAGGACACTTGATAAAACCTTAGTTAGACACCTGAATTAGACTTGATTAGCATTAGGGAATAGACAAGTGATTAGTAGCTTGATCCGAAGCTCGGTCATTGTCATCCCAATGTTTAGTTAGATGAAAGAATATGATTTAACCTCGTTAAAGAGAAACCTACTTTTTCACCCTAAACATTTTGGTGAACCCACACTCTAAAGAATTTGCATCCTTTTAAACATTAGATCTGAATTAGTTTTCTGTCCTAAAGCATATTTAGATTGCAAACCCTCTTTTGTGAAAGTGCATGCATTGAATTTTGAATCATATTCTTTATCTTTTCACTAAAAGAGTTGGAAATTATCATTTGGTGTTTTGCATAGTGGTTCATTTTCATAAAAGTTCATACACCATCATTTTACATATAAATCTTGGGTTAATTAGATCATGTTAAAATGTCAGATTATTTTTTGCAAGATATTCATGTATTTGATGAGTCGTTTAGTCATGATGACTTTGATATGTTAGATGAAGCCCTTGAGGACTTTATCTCAATTGAACATTCCACTACGACTTCTAAATCATCATTGTTTCAAAGAGTTGTAAATGTAATTTATGTTTCTAAGACTAAGGAAGAATCTGGGAAACTAAAAATTGTGGTCACCTTATGTTTGGATGTGGTTAAACCATCTTCTAAACTAGTGCTCACTGTTAGAGGTCTTCCACCTTCTTATCGACCTCCTGATCACATTTACAACTATGCTAAACAAATAGCACATCAAATATTACAACAACCTAGTCATAATATGGTTGCTCATGCATATAACACTCGGATTAATAAACAAAGCAAACAATAACCAAGCATTCTGATATCTTTACCAGCTTCTCAACCTATGCTTCCTCAAGCACCTTGTTTAACACATAAGGTTGGTCAAGACTATGATCTTCTAGAGTAGCTCTGTGCTACTCCTGCAAAGATATCTCTTTAGGAGCTTATACAAACTTTGCCTACTTACCATGGAATGCTCCAAGAAGCTTTACAAAAGGTGATTGTTCCACCTGTTGTCAAGCCAAATGATGTAGCAACCCTATTAGATTGTATGCATGCGATAAAACTAGACATTTTGTTTCAACAACATGAGTTTCCATTGTTGGCAAGAGACACTATATGGATTCATGGTTGTTGTCATTGATGGCAACAAAGGTCATCCCACATATCCGCAAGTCATGGTGTGCCTCTACCGGAAGTCAGAATGAAGACTGTTGCGATCCGGTGAACAAGAACAGAGCATGTGGCAAGGTCCAACAGATTGGTCCGGACCTCTCAGAGGGAGTGTCTTGGTGCAGTGCGGATTTGGGGAAGTCAAGAGGACTACCTTGAGTAGTATATTCCAAGGATTTAGCCTCCGGTGATGGACAAAGAAAAAGATATGAATAGTTGAGTATCGGATTCCTGAGAGACAGTGAGAACAGAGGAAGAACTGACTGATAGAGCATCAGACTATTTTCCGGATGTGTTACTGTTGATGGTAAAGGTTGTGAAGGCATGAATCATGTTTGGCCGACATGATTAATGATATCTACAAGTATATGCTTGATCCGCATTACTTGATATGCAAGGATTCAGCCGACAGATCAAAGTTTGTGTGAAGATAAACTATTCCGGGTGCCGACTAGAAAGATAATAAAATCATCATTGCGGATATATATAGAGGATGGATTTTGCTGTGAGAGGTGTAGGAGAGGAAGTGGATAAGCGAACAAGAAAAAGAGCAGAGCAGAAGCAGTAAGAAAAATCTGGTATGTGAAAGGAAAGCAGATTAAAGAACAGAGGAAAGATGAAGTGCAGCAGATCAGTGTACTGAGCCTAACCGGAACTAAACTCCAGCATATGTAGATGCTTTCAATCAGTTCAAGTACTATATAACATTCTTTTGTAGACAGTGTGTCTCTTTGTAGGCAGTGTGCCTCTTGTGAGTAGTGTGCTCGGGCAGTGAGCCCTAATTGGCAAGTGCCATTTTTGTAATTCCTTATTCTTTTAACAGAGAATAATCTTTGGGTTAATCACCCCGTGGTTTTTTCCCTTAACCGGGTTTCCACGTCAAAAATACTGTGTCATGTGTTTCTCATTTCATGGTAATGTTTCTTTGTTTGATTCAATGATGCTTTGATTAATAAGAAAGTTCAAAAGAAGAAATAATTAGCATAACTGATTCACCCCCCCTCTCAGTTATCAACAATTGGTATCAGAGCCAAGTTCCTCCTAATAGAGCCTAACAGCTTGAGGAAGATCTGGGAGTTCAAATGGATGCATATGGTTTAAGGGAGCAACTCAAGACTGCCCTTGAGGATCTTGAACAGTCAAACTCTGAAGTCAATGAATTAAAGGAAAGACTCAAACAGGCTGATGAATTCATGAGAGAACTAAAGGACAAATTAAGTCTCTCTATGAAAAAGAGAAAGGAACTGCTCCAACAATTGGCAAGACAAAGTGAAGAAAGCAATACAAATGAAGAATTGACTGAGAAAACCAAGTTATGTGAAAAGTCATCAAAAGAAGTCATTATGTTAAGACATGAAATGGAATCAGGAACTATAAAGTTTACTCAAGAGATTGAAGAAAAAAGAAAAGCTGAAGACAATCTAAGACAATCTCTTAAAGAGAAAAAAGAAGAATGCCACCAGATGGATAGGATTATCAGACATCTTGAATCTGATCTTGAAGATGCC
This sequence comes from Cunninghamia lanceolata, assembly GCA_027924645.1. Lineage (NCBI taxonomy): Eukaryota > Viridiplantae > Streptophyta > Pinopsida > Cupressales > Cupressaceae > Cunninghamia > Cunninghamia lanceolata. Next base: position 20,939,185 of record BSBN01000237.1, on the reverse strand, counting down.
AAAGATAATGAAGAAAAACTTGAGGATCAAATTGTCTCTCTCAAAAGAGATCTTCAAACAACAAATGAATATAAAGAAAAATTCAAGATAAGCTCTGCCCAACTTGAAGTACTTCTTGGAAGTCAAAAGAGGACAGATGACAAGTATGGTTTGGGATATGAGAAAGGAGAAAGCTCCGGATCCGGTCAAAAGAATTTTGGATCAGAAAATCCAAGGAATAGACCTAGAAGACCTCCGGTAAGACAACCCAATGCTCAAAGATATCCATCCTTCAATGGATACTGTCACAGCTGCAATCACTTTGGTCACAAAGCTAATCAGTGCAGGAAGAGAATGAATCAGACTAATTCATCCTTCTCCAGACAGTGCTTTAACTGCAAAAGGTATGGACACAAGTCTCATGAATGCATAAATATGCAAATAAACAAATCATTCAATGGTAGATGCTTTGCATGCAATAGAGTAGGTCATATGGCTAATCAATGCAGATCAAGAGGTTATCAGACAAATATGCAAGGAAATATTATTTGCCAAATCTGTAACAGGTCCGGTCATAATGTAAAAATCTACAAAAGTAAGAATCAGGACAGAAGAGGTCCGGTGTATAATCATAATCAAGACAAGGGTAAACAAAAGATGAATGCGGATGAAGTTAGGAATCAGATGAACAAGATCTAGGTGAAGAAAAGTTCAGAGAATGTAGAGGTTGGATCCGCACCAGACTCTGGTGCTGACATTCCTTTCGGAAATTAAAAAGTGAGCTCTGACTCAGGGGGAGACTCAAAGAAAATCCTGTTCCCCCAGCCAATCAAGTGATGCCTGATGTGGCACAAGATGCGGAGCAAAGGGTTTGTAGATATAAGTCTTGAGATGATCCAGATAAGATTTCAAAGGTCCGCATGAAGATATGAAGAAGTTGTGATCAATTAAGTAAGACCTATTCCGGGAGATGCTCCGGAATGACAAAAGATTACAAAAGGTCCGGAGAAATCCGGAAGTGCATTGTCTTATTCTACAGATTGGACAGAGTGTTTGGGATATTCTTGTAATGTGTCATCTTGATTTGTTCATGATTGGAAGATCCGCATGATGTTCATAGATCAGGATTGATCCGGTACTCCAAGCTATCCGGATAAGGCAAACCAGAATAATGTAGGTCGAGCATTTATTGCAAACAGATATTAGGGTTTGCAAAACAATATAAGGGATTTCTCAATAATCACTTGATCATTCCACACCCAAGAAGAAGCAAAAAATGGAGCTCTGCAACTAAATTCATCAAGTTCACCGAAGATCACTTGCAGAAGTTGCTACATACAGAAATCAATCCAACTACTCCGTATAACCGAAGGCACACAAGGTATTTTTCATTTTCAATATCTCACTGCAAATCTTTGAAAAATGGCTACTCCGAATATAGTTAAGATCTCTGATAGACCTCGTCCCACATTCAAGAAACATCCATACAAATCTTTGGAGGTAGATCCACTAGGAGCCTTCTCTAGTGTTCCACATGGTGTATTGCATACGGAGGACATTAGGGTTTACATTCATGCAAATTTTGAAGACTTTGGGGATTCAAAATTGATGGATATCTATCACAAACAGTTGATAGATGACTCCTTTAAGATTAAACCACAGTACAAAGCCATCCGGGATAAGAACTTTGCACAGTGCATCCATTTCCCCTATTTTGAAGAAGATGAATGGGTCCGGTATGTACTAAGTAGAGTGCATGACAACTTTCTATGGTTGAACAAGCCCTTCAAGATCACCAAAGATGCAATTAGGGCAGTAACCGGTCTGCACTCATCCGGTGGATTACCTGTTCTCAAGTCTATCAAAAATCAGACAGTTAGTGATGCAACCGGATCTAAGTTTGACAAGAGAGCTATGACAGTTGAAGACATCACTGAACCGGATGTCAAATTTGCATCTATAATAATAGGTTACAAGATCTATCACTCCAGTAGGGAAAATTCAGTACCGGGAACTGCAATTTACATGGCCTATCAAATGCTAAAGGAGAATGCAGACTATGACTTGTGTGAGCTTCTTGTAAACCAACTTTTTGAAAATCTGCAGAAGATCAAGAAGGACAAGAAAAACTCCTTCAAGTATGGCAATTTGATCCTTTGTCTCTTCTTTTATTACATGAATGAGCTTCCCAGATCCAGTGGATGGATATGGCAGAATGACAGACTGGTTGCCATCCAAATCAGAGATTATTTGCATGGACTTGGGGATGCTAAAGCAAGAAAAATAGCTCTATGGGGATATTTCAAGAACTTCCAAAGCATGATGCATGCAAGAGAAAGAATACCCCAATCCCTTGTTGAAAAGTACAAAGACACAGTATGCTTCATGGTAGAAACAGATCAGTGTCTAATGGAGGCAGTAGAACCAAGAACTGTGTGGATCATGCCCATGGGGTATGAAGTGGATGAACAGATAGTGGAGCTGCATGTTCAACACATGCTAAGTCAGCCCAAAGATCCAAAGGCAAAAAGGTTTGGAACCTTTGAGGAGTTGAGTGTGAAGATCCATGTACAACTCAGGGAACCTGAGATAAAAAGGAAGGTGAGAAAAGAAGTAGAGCATATTGCTCAAGGCCTAGGCATCCCAAAGGAGGCACTTGATGCCAACCAGGAAAAGAGAAGAAAGGCTGAGGAAGAAAAGAAAGAGGCAGAAAAGAAAAGCAAGAAAAGTGCTCCGGTGGAAACCTCAACCTAGACCAGATCATCAAAAGGATCTACACCTGTCAGAACCAAAAGCTCAAAACTGGAAGTCCAGACATCCGGTAAAAGATCTAAGACAAAAGCCACAAGGGCTTATGAAAGCCAAAAAGATGAAGAGGAAACTGAGTCAGATGAGGGAGTAAAAGAAATAAAGAAGCAGAAGAAGAAAGGATCCGGTAAACCCTCCACAGGCCAAGACAAGGAAGAAATGGTAGAGATAGTTGTTGAAAAGCCCACCCTGTCTCTAGAGAGTGTAATCAAGTTAGTCACGGTGGATGGAAACCTTCAACCAATGACTGAATTCTATGATGACTACAATGAGGCTGACCAAAAGATTCTGCAGGAAGCCACAATCAAATATTTGAACATATACAATAAGGCTTTCATTGAGATCATATCTCTAATTCCTAAAAGCCTAGAAAAGGAATTAGAAATAAGAAAGAATAATGCTCAGGCAAAAGATCTTGAGATCCGGGAGCAAATAGCTATTCAGCTATATCCTCAAATTGATCCCAAGACAATGAACATAATTTTTAAGGACTGCAAAGATGAGTTCAGGAGTAAAGCAAGAATGAATCAACTCATGCTTGGAGAGACTGACAAGGTGGCCATACAGACAGAAGAAATCCTCTGGAAGGCCTTCAAAAGGTTTAATCTTCCTGTTGTAGAGGACTTAGGTGCAGAAATAGCTGTGGACTTGGAATCATCTGCTCCGGAAGAAGTGCCCCTTGAACAGACTAACATCTCTTCTCTGGCTTCTCCTACAGTCTCCAGATCCCAAGAAGAAGAGAAATTACAGGAGAAGGAAGCAGCAGTAAAAGAAAAAGAGGTTGACAGCACCAAGGATGCAGAGAAAGAGAAGATTCCAACAGAGAAAACCACGACTGAAAGTGGGAAGAATGTAAAGACTCCAAAGGACAAAGCTGCAAAAGAGAAGAAACATCTGTCTCCGGCAAGAGACACTGCACAAACTGTTCAAAAGTTTCTAAGCCAGGAAACAATAGAGATTGATGAACCGGAGCTTCTAAAAGGTCCATTCAACTTTGACTCCCTCTCTCCGGTACAAACAATGAAGATAGCTACATTTGCAAATGCTAAAGCAAATGAAAAACTCCTAAAGTCTCATATGGAAGACTATGAGTTGATAGAGGCTGCTTCCGGAGTGCTTGAAAAGATTATGCCATCAGTCCAGATAGATCCGATAGCCTCCTCTTCCGGTAATCTCAAAACCTTAGTCAGCAGTGTTGATACACATTTTGATTCTCTAGAAAAATCAGCTGAAGAAAAGGTCCGGAAGGAATTTTTGGATAAGAGATTTTTAGAAGTACTAGGATTAATTTCTAATGATAGGAGAAATATGAGTATTGGAATAAAGAGCTTAGAAAATGCTCTTAAGGATGGCAGTGACATCTACAAATTTTGCATCTCCTGGTCAAAGGCAACAGCAGACATTGACAAGAAAATAAAAGAGGAACAGGACAAACTACAAAGTCTGTCTCAAAGTTTTGATCCTCTCTCTTCCTCCATAGTAAATCAAGAATGTCAAACTATTGCAATCACAAATGCAATAAAGAACTTTGAGAAGGAAAGGAAGAATATAACTAACCAGATGGGAGAACTTAGAAGGATTATAATCCCTAAGTTAGAAACTATGCATGAGGCCATCAGTGATGCTCAGACTACCGCCCAAACAAATGATCTGACAGATCTCAAGAGGGCAGAAGCTTTTGCATTTTTGTTGAGTGGTCACATTTCAATTTTGGATAGAATGAAGCAAAGTTGGGCTATAGAACTGATCCAATTGAAGACATCCTTTGCAGACATTCTTCAGTTCATGTGAGTATGTAACATATGGCTAAGTATAGTAAATTTTTGAAAATTTTGGTGTGCGGACCCTACCCTTTGCCATTGATGTCAAAGGGGGAGTGAGGAATAGTGAAAAATGAGGAATCCAACTAAGGGGGAGTTCCAAAAATTATATATAAAGTTAGAGCATCAGCCAAGGGGGAGCATAGTGTAAACACTTAGTCATTTTTTCACTAAGTGTTGCCATCAATGCCAAAGGGGGAGATTGTTGGCAAGAGACACTATATGGATTCATGGTTGTTGTCATTGATGGCAACAAAGGTCATCCCACATATCTGCAAGTCATGGTGTGCCTCTACCGGAAGTCAGAATGAAGATTGTTGCGGTCCGGTGAACAAGAACAGAGCATGTGGCAAGGTCCGACAGATTGGTCCGGACCTCTCAGAGGGAGTGTCTTGGTGTAGTGCGGATTTGAGGAAGTCAAGAGGACTACCTTGAGTAGTATATTCCAAGGATTTAGCCTCCGGTGATGGACAAAGAAAAAGATATGAATAGTTGAGTACCGGATTCCTGAGAGACAGTGAGAACAGAGGAAGAACTGACTGACAGAGCATCAGACTATTTTCCAGATGTGTTACTGTTGATGGTAAAGGTTGTGAAGGCATGAATCATGTTTGGCCGACATGATTAATGATATCTACAAGTATATGCTTGATCCGCATTACTTGATATGCAAGGATTCAGCCGACAGATCAAAGTTTGTGTGAAGATAAACTATTCCGGGTGCTGACTAGAAAGATAATAAAATCATCAGTGTGGATATATATAGAGGATGGATTTTGCTGTGAGAGGTGTAGGAGAGGAAGTGGATAAGAGAACAAGAAAAAGAGCAGAGCAGAAGCAGTAAGAAAAATCTGGTATGTGAAAGGAAAGCAGATTAAAGAATAGAGGAAAGATGAAGTGCAACAGATCAGTGTACTGAGCCTAACCGGAACTAAACTCCAGCATATGTAGATGCTTTCAATCAGTTCAAGTACTATATAACATTCTATTGTAGACAGTGTGTCTCTTTGTAGGCAGTGTGCCTCTTGTGAGCAGTGTGCTCGGGCAGCGAGCCCTAATTGGCAAGTGCCATTTTTGTAATTCCTTATTCTTTTAACAGAGAATAATCTTTGGGTTAATCACCCCGTGGTTTTCTCCCTTAACCGGGTTTCCACGTCAAAAATACTGTGTCATGTGTTTCTCATTTCATGGTAATGTTTGTTTGTTTGATTCAATGATGCTTTGATTAATAAGAAAGTTCAAAAGAAGAAATAATTAGCATAACTGATTCACCCCCCCCTCTCAATTATCAACATCCATCTCTTGAAGTTCAGAATCAGTATGATCCTTTGATTATCTTCATTACAATAAGCAAGACACTAGTTAAGAGAGTTATGATTGATAATGGATCAGCTCTTAATGTTTGTGGCATTAACTTATTACATAAGATTAAAGTTGATACATCCTTGATTAAGCCAGAAATGATAAGTATCTGTGGCTTTGACAATGTTGGACAACAATCCATGGGCACTGTAACTCTACCTATACAAGTAGGACCTGTGATTGTGCCTACCCTGATTCATGTCATTCCTTGTTCTCTATCTTACAACATGATTCTTGGTAGACCTTGGATCCATGCATTGGGGGTAGTTCCTTCTACTTTACATCGTTCACTCAAATTTATATTCAAGGATAAACTGCACACTATTCATGTTGATCTTGAACCTGATAACTGTTTACAAATTGAATCACAAAAATAAGTCATTTATCCTAAGATTTTAAAGAACTTGAAAGTTGATTCATCAACTCCTTTTGCCCTAGACAGTGTTGTACAAGAGTCCAAATAGTCAAATGCATTTCTTGGTGATGATTGGGGTTCATTAGATTTTACATCTTCTTCCATGGGAGAATATAAAGTTAATAACCCTGTCTCCGAAACATCAAATATTGCATCGATATCATATCATGCTTTGAATATAAAGCATAATGCTTCTTTGATAACAAATTTAGATAATACTTTTACTTAGACTACCGATTACGAAACTTACGAAGCTCCACCTTCTTCCAAAGAAATGGCTTCTCTTTATGGTCGAGGATTTCAGATCCTTTATAAAAATTTTAATTATGTAGGTAATGGTTGTGGTATTAATCAATAAGGAATCAAAGTCCCTATAGAATCCGCTTCACGACATTACTCAAGTGGCATTGGATATAATCCTTTCCAGGAATCTAAAACCCGTAGACGTCCTACTCTTATTGTGAATACAATATCAACACTTAACTTGATATTTCCTAAGATGATTGACACTAGTTGTCCTCTAGGAGCAGTTTCTTTGGATATATTTTCAACATATGAAGTGATAATGGAATTCTTAGGTGCTTATGACAATATTCCTTGTTACCATCATAAACATGGTTTACCTTATTGTTTGAATAATAGTGCATATTTTGGAAAAACTACTAGCATGATAAATGCCACTCTAAAGTCTGACAAAGAATCTGAAGACATACCACAATCACCTAATCTCCTAGACCACAGTACTCTACTTAATGGAAAGACTATTAATGTTTTCATGGAGAAAGATAACACTGAAAAAGTTATCCCTATTGGTGATTTTTGACACACAGAAGCAAAAGAAGAAATGACTAAGTTATTACATGAATTTTCTAAACTATTTTCTTGGAATTATTCAGATATGCCTGGTATTGATCCTTAGATTGTCACACATAGTATCGTCTTGAAACCAGATGCTAAGCCATTTAAACAAAAGATTCGTAAGATGAATCCCAAGGTGGCATTACTTGTCAAAGCTGAGATAGAAAAGATCTTACAAACTGGCTTTATTTGCCCTATTGACTATTCACCTTGGATCTCAAACATCGTCACTGTTGCTAAACCCGATGGTCGTATAAGAATGTGTACAGATTTCCAAGATCTAAATCTTGCATCTTTGAAAGATGATTTTCCACTTCCTAACATTGATATGATTGTCGATTCTATAGCTGGCCATGAATTACTCTCTTTCATGGATAGTTTTTTAGGATATAATCAAATCTTAATTAACCCTCAAGATCAATATAAAATAACTTTTATAATACCTTGGGGTACATTTTGCTGGGTAGTCATGTTGTTTGGACTAAAGAATGCAAGAGCTACTTACCAAGGCGCCATGACCCTTATATTTCATGATTAGATGCACAATATTTTAGAAGATTATGTCAATGACATCTTGGTGAAGTCCATTCATCACCAAGATCACTCTATGAATCTTTGACAAATCTTTGAGCGTATAAGGAAATACAACATGCGATTAAATCCTCGTAAATGTGTTTTTGGTGTAGACAGTGGAAAATTATTAGGGTTTATTGTTTCAAATCATGGAATTGAAGTGGATACAAAGAAGATAGATGCAATTGTTAATATGCCAACACCTAAAAACATCTCCCAACTTCATTGTTTGCAAGGGAAGATGCAGACCATTTGCCAATTTGTTTCACATATTACGGATAGGACTCACCCCTTTACACAATTACTGAAGGACTCAAAATTTTAATCAAATTCTAAATGTCAAAAAGCTTTCAAATATTTAAAGGCTTATTTAGCTAATCCTCTTGTTTTACATCCCGCTGTCCCTGATAAACCCTTTCTATTGTATATCTCAACATCTAATAATGCCCTGGCAGCCTTGTTAGCACAACATAATGCTGAAGGCAAAGAATGCACTGTCTATTATATCAGCTGAACTTTTCTCAATTATGAAGTGCAATACATTATTATCAAGAAGCATTGCCTAGCTTTAGTGTTTGCAACACAAAAGCTTAGACATTATCTTTTCAATGCTGAAATACATGTGATGGTAAAATTTGACCCTTTGAAACACCTTTTTGCAAAAATAGATTTGTCAGGTCATCTTGCTAAATGGGTTATGTTGTTAACTAAATTTGATCTTAAGTTCATTTCTCATAAAGCAATTAAAGGGCAAGTGTTAGCTGATTAGTTAGCTAAAGCTCTTTCACCTTTTACTACACAACATCAGGACATATTTCTCAATGACCAAATTTTAGCAATTACCAAGGATGATAAATAGGAATTATATTTCAACAGGTCAATATGTCGAACCAACTCTGGTGCTGGTGTTAGATTAATACGCCCGCGGGTAAGCTGATTCCTATGTCTTACCACTTAGATTTCTCATGCACAAACAACATTGCCGAGTATGAAGCTCTCATTGTAGGACTTCATGCCACCTTGGCTCTTAATATAAAAAATATTACAATATATGATGATTGACAACTTATTGTACGAAAAATAACTGGATCATATCAAACTAAGCATGACAAACTATCTCAGTAACATGAGTTTGCGCTATCTCTCTTAAAACAATTCACATCATTCTCAATAAATACCATTCCTAGGAAAGACAATCAACATGCAGATACAATGGCAAGCACAACTTCCCTTATATCCCCTGAGGATTCTCCTGAGGAATTTACATTCGTTATCCATAATCTTAAAACACCGACAATTGAAGATCCTATAGTTGTGAATTTGAAACTCTGTGCTAATACGTATACTGACAAGTGGTTCTCCTATATATTCAATTATTTGTGTATACGTCTAAAAATGACACGATTCATCCTAAATAAATATTCTAAATATTTATTCCATTCTTCTATTAATTAAATAAATATTCTAAATTTATTTAATCGATTCACCGCCCCATAATTAAATAAAATCTATTTATTTAATTAAAATTCTTCTAAATGTCCTACCTAATTAAATAATCATAAATTATTTAATTAATCCAAATTCCTCTATCCTAAGTTCTAAATTCAAAAATCCACCTCACCTTTACACCTCACCTTGTCCACCTCATCAGGTTGCACATGTAATTAAATATATTAAATATTTAATTACCTATTTCCCCCCTCACCCACATGTCCTATTTCTTCTCAAATCAGAGGTTAGTTAACTAATCAATCAAAAGTGTTAACTAACCTGTCAATTGAGTCAATCCCTCAATCAATTCAGTCAGTTCCATAATCCACTCTTCTAACTGATCAATCAAGTCTGTTAACTGTTCAGTCAATGGAGTTAACTCTCCAATCAATTTTGTCACATCCCCTCTTTCATGATGGAGCTGGGACACTTGTCACATTTCTACTGGTTGCACATTCCTCAACCATCCTCAGCCATTGATTCCCATTCCTCTAAGTCTATAAATGAAGCTTCATTCTTCCATTCTAATCATCCAGGCTTTTGACATCGTTACTCTGTAGAAATATCACCAGCGCGCCTTTGGCACCCTTTTACCATCCACAAGCTTGAGATCACATACTTGCCTTGGAGCTCATCTTCATTGCATATCACCATAGCCATTTACCATCGACTTCCTACAAACAACTAAAAGAGTGCACTCTCTGAGGGCTCCCTTCATTTGCAAAAGGACGGTTGTAATAGGCAAACAACAGAAGCATCGATTTCAGGGAAGGTTTGCTTTGTGTTATTCATTGCCATTTACTTTCAATCTTTCTTGTTATCTTCTATTCTATTCTTGTTGAACGACTAAGCCCTACACAGTAAGACTAGTATCGACTACCCTTACTAGTGGCTAGTGTCTTGTGTCAACCGTCTTACTTGAAGTCATTGAGCAAGAGAATCCTTTGTCCAAATCTTGTCCTAGGTATCCCATTCACAACAGTCTCAGTCGGCACCTTGCCAAAATTTCTAATCCTGGTCCACTTCATCCCACCTCCCCTTGCATGGTTCTTACTTGATCCCAGTACAACAAGCAAATTGAAATGGCTGACTCATCTGATCACCTCGCCCCACCACGTGGTGGTGACGAAGAAATTTCTCATGAAGAATTAGTAGCACACATCCAAGATAGAAAATTCCAATGCCTGGTAGAGAGGGTGCTCCTTGAAGACCCCCATAAATACTTCCATCATTTTGCTAATCTCGGAGTCAAACTCCTAGTAGACTTTGACATAAGCTCCATCATGGAAAATGTAGACAATGATCATGAGCAGAGATGTGATGATCATGAGAGAGGCACGAATGACACAGTCTCGCATGCAAATGATAGAGGAAAGAATCCTATAGATCAAAATGCTCCTATGGAGGACATGAGACAACAAATCAAAAGTCTAAAGCAAGAGATATCCAACCTTAAGACCGGTACAAGTTCCAAGCACTACTCCTTGGAAGATATAGCTCCGTATCCTTTTGACAAAAGTTTGGTCATGAAACCCTTCCCCTTTCAGTTCGGAGTCCCAAAGTTTGACAAATACAAAGGGAAGGGGGACCCTAGAGATCATATCTGGGAATTCAATGCTGCATCTTTAGAAGTATCTCACAACGAGACCTACTTGATGAGACTGTTCCCAAGATCCTTAGGTGGTCAAGCTATGGAGTGGTTCTCGCGCCTCCCACCAGGAATCAAAACTTTTGATGAACTTGTCAATAAATTTATAATGCACTTCTCTTACAACATAGAACACGAGGTATCTATGCTAGATCTATGCAACACTAAACAAAAGAGTGGTGAGTCATTCACCACCTTCTTACAATGATGGAGATAGCTAGCTAGTAAGTGTTCTTATGATATACCTGAGAAACAACTATTGGAAATGTTTGTCCACAATTTGAATACTAATCTTAGTTATCAAATTTAGATACAATGCCCTACATCATTCTCAAAAGTCATCGAAATGGGCTTATTCATCGAAAAGGCTATGATCACTAAAGGAGCTATCAAGCTATACAAGGACATGCCTAATTCCAATTACACAACAGATAAATCAAAGTTTTGGACCAAGAACAAGAATGTGGTCAACGATGGGGTAGTTGACGCCAAGACGACAGCTCCTAAACAACAACCCATATTCACTCTTAAGGGAGAAACAAACAATGGTGCACTCAACAAACCACCCTCTCGAGAGCCTAGACCTTAGTTCAATTCAAACCCAAGGAGAAAATTCACACCGTTAGGTGAGTCTCAAGAATCTGCACTAAGGAAGTTGTTGGCTAACAATGAAATTTCTCTACCGCCAATAAGTGATTACGAGCCTATAGTCAAACCTCCCTACTGGAAGGACACAGACTATTGTGAATATCATCGAGGAAGGGGGCATACAACTAACAACTACATCCGCCTCAAAAATGTCATACAGGATATACTGGATCAGAATTAGGGAGGGACACAACAGCATACCTCCAATGAAACTCATGTGGCCTACAGGGATCCACTTCTAAATCATAACAGGCCATATAACAACCACAACAACAACAACCATGGCCACAACAACAATGGAAACAACAACAATGACAACAACAATAATCGCAACTAGCTAAATCAGAACAGCGGGACGAGTAATGCTAACTATGCAAGTGTTCCATTTGACTACACCATAAACATCATTTCTGAACATATTCCACAGGTCAATGTCATCTCACCCAACCAACAACCAGGACCTAACCGAACTGGTTGTAGTATAATTACTCGCAGTGGTAAAGTCATGCTCAATACCATTCCTCCAAGGTCGTCACCATCTCCATCCACCTTCCGTAAGTACAATGTCATCGACCAGTTACAGAAAACTCTGGCTCACATTTCCATATTAGAGCTATTGCGTCTATCTCCTTCTCATAAGGAGATTCTTGAGAAAGCCTTAGTGGAAACCACTGTCCCCACTAACCTGGCTCAAGAGAAGTTCCAGACCATGGTAGGCAATCTGACATCCTCCAATTCCATATTGTTTACTGAGCAAGATGACCTTTCTGTATCTCAACCCCACAATACCCCTCTGCACATTGTTGCATTCATACACAAGCACCGCATCAAGAGGGTTCTCATTGATGGGGGTGCCGGTTTAAATATTTGCACATTGAAGCTAGTCCTTGCACTGGGGTTCTTCGAACAAGCAGTTGATCCAAGGAGGAAAATTACCATTAAGGCATATGACAAGGAAGAAAGAACCACAAAGGGAACAGTTGTCCTACCCATTCAAGTGGGACCGGTAATCAAAGATGTGGTGTGCCAAGTCCTTGATCAGGAGCTTGCTTATAATATTCTACTAGGGAGACCATGGATCCACACCATGAAGCCTGTCCCCTCAACCTATCATCAATGCATTAAGTTCCCGCACAATGGCAAGCAAGTCACCATTCAAGGTGACCCCAACCCCTACCAGCACTGCAATTCTTTCCATGCAAAACCTGAATGTGTCATACCCAACAATAGAGCCTACATTTCCCCTACCCCGCAACAGGACCATACCGCTGAAGCTTCCTCCTTAAGACCCAAACCACTGAAACTTACCATATAAGAAAGTGGCATGGGGGAATACTCCATTGAGCACAGCCTCAACCTTGCCAAGATGCCTTTGTCTCCTCGCTCTTTTGGCCAACCCAAACATCCACCCAAACATTTTCCAAAGCCATCTGCTCCTCCTGTAGCTCCCGCAAATCCCTTTGTAAAATGGGGGACCTTATCTGATGAAACAGAGGAGCGAGATCTCCTACAATGGCTTTATGCTGAAGAAGAAAACACACCCCAAGAACCGCCTAAACTCCCTACAGAACTCTATGGACGGGGTGAGACTATTTTGCACAGGATGGGGTACGGAGGACAAGGCCCCATAGGCCTCAGAAAAGAAGGAATCATTGAACCTATACAACCTTCTTCATCCTCTTCGGCTAGAAACACAAGTGGCCTAGGATACAAAGGCAAGGGTAAAGCCAAGGAAAATGCCTGCCTTGTGGAGACAATCCAAACGCTCCAAGTGGACAGCGACACAGATTCAGATGATTCAAATGAGTATGAGTGGGATGAGCTAACAGAGCACTCCTACGACGACAAAGAGGTTGACACCATCCAAACTCTTAGCCCCTACCATGAGGGACAAACGCAATGGGATAGACCACTGGAGTCTGATTTGCCAATCCCAGAGATTATGGCTTTCAAGGAAAGTTTAGATTCCATTGTGATAAACAACTTGGAAGAAAGTACCACCCTGAACTCTACCCCCACCAGTGCTCCTAACATTTCCATTCACACCATCAATGAATCAGGTCTCTCATCCGATTCCCTTCCCCTCTTACACCCTGAGCTTATTGACTGGGATCTGCAAGGAACCCCACAATTAGATATATTCCAGAACGATGATGCTTACATTGATTATATGGAACTTAGGGACCACTTGCCAAAAGGAGATCATAAAGCTAGTTTTGCTATCAAACTGAATACCATGGCTTACTTCGGGGAGGGTGCCAAGCCTTCCAGTTGCAAAAATATCAAGATCAAAAATGGATCTGATAGTGAAAACTGCCTTGCGACAGTGTCAGATCATAAAACAGTAAAAAGAAAGGACACATCTGACGGTGAAAACCCAATTGTGGCACCTAACAATGGAATGCTTGACACTCTCCCTAGTGATATGTACCAGGAAAGGTCACAGATTGTGGTAGAGCCGACAGAGCTCGTGAATATTGGAACTGAAGAGTAGCCCAAGATTATCCACTTTGCCAAATCTCTCACACCACCAGAGAAAACTAGATTTGTACCATTCTTTAAGAAGAAGAGAGGTAGCTTTGCTTGGTCATATGCAGACATGCCAGGTTTGGACCCAAACCTGATTCTACATCATTTGCCATTGGATCCAGGGGTGAAACCCGTAAAGCAGAAGCTGAGAAAGATGCATCCTCATATAGCCCTTTTGGTCAAAGAACTCAAGAAATTGCAAGATGTGGGGTTCATTAGAGCCATAGATTACCCAGAATGGATATCTAATATTGTGCCAGTGTCTAAACCAGATGGCCGGGTTTGACTATGTAATAATTTTTGAGACTTAAACAACGCATGCCGCAAGGATGACTTTCCATTGCCAAACATCGATATCATAGTCGACCTGACTGTAGGACATACAATGCTATCACTCATGGACGGATTCTCAGAGTATAATCAAATCAAAATAGCACTAGAGGATCAACAAAAAACAACTTTCACTTGCCCATGGGGTACCTTTTGCTGGAATGTCATGCCTTTTGGGCTGAAAAATGCAGGTGCTACATATCAGCGAGCCATGACAACTATATTCCATGACATGATGCATGTAACTATGGAGGACTATGTTGACGATATCTTAGCAAAATTTCTCACAAAGGGACTCACACCTGGACATATTAGAAAAAGTCTTTTAGAGATTGGACCAATTCCAAGTCAAATTGAACCCAAAGAAATGTGTGTTTGGGGTAACTTCAGGCAAGTTGCTAGTCTTCATCGTGTCAGCAAATAGAATAGAGGTAGACCCTGCCAAGGTCAAAGCTATAATGGACATGCCACCGCCCAAGACTCTAACTCAGTTAAGATCCCTACAGGGCAAGCTGCAGGCCATCCGCCGATTCATCTCATAGCTGGTAGACAAGTGCCAACCTTTCAGCCACCTCCTACATAAGAACATTCCATTTAAATGGTATGAGTGGTGCGAAGAGGCATTCAACAAGCTAAAGGAGTACCTTATGAATCCTCCCATACTCATGCCTCCGATCCAAGGAAAACCTTTAATTCTCTACATATCTGCTACACCCACTGCTCTTGGGGCCCTTCTAGCACAGCAAGACTACGAGAACAAGGAGAGAGCTATATACTACATCAGTCAAACATTAGTGGGCTATGAGTTGCAATACTCACAGGTAGAATGATCATGCCTTGCGGTGGTTTTTGCTTCACAAAAACTTTGACATTACATGTTGGCACATCCTATCAAACTCATTGCAAAAATCAACCCACTGAAGTATCTCCTCAGCAAAGCAGCTCTCACAGGTCGACTAGCAAAGTGGGTAATGCTTCTCAATGAATATGACATAGAATATGTGGACATAAAAGCCATCAAGAGACAAATCATCGCTGACCAACTAGCTGATGCACCATTACCAGATACCTCACCAATGCAGTTTGAGTTTCCTGATGAGTCTTTATTCACTCTATCAACATCTCCTTGGAAAATCTACTTTGACGGATCTTACACCAACCATGGATTGGGGGCAGGTATCCTATTTATCACTCCCTAAGGCGACACAATTCTGAAGTCCTACCGGTTGTTATTTCCATGCACAAACAACATAGCAGAATATGAAGCCTTGGTCATTGGTCTCAAGATGGCCACTGAGTGGAAAATCCAAGCACTGTATGTCTTCGATGATTCTCAGCTTATCATAAATCAGGTCAACGATGAGTATCAAACCAAAGATGAGAAGCTCATCCCATACAAACGGATGGTCGACGACTTCAAAGAACACTTTGGGACCATCTCCTTCGAGAAAATACCTAGGATAGAGAACAAAGCAGTAGATGCAATGGCTACCATAGCCTTTCTTCTAGAAATGCCTGAATATGAGTCACGGTATGAGTTCTTAGTGGAAACCATCCGGCAACCGGCTTATGATCTCCTTGAAACCCATTCCATTTGCCTCCTAGTCGGATCTGATTCACCTTGGTACGGTAAGACCTACACTTACCTCAAGGACAATATTCTCCCACCGAACCTCTCTTCCAATTAAAGACGTACTTTCATCCGATAAGCCTCTCGTTACACCGTCATAGCCAATACCCTTTACCGACGTGGTCTGGATGGTACTTTGCTTCGTTGTTTGGAACAAGAAGAATCCATAACTGCCTTGCGAGATGTACACGAAGGGATATGTGGAACACACTCCAGCGGCCCTTCCTTAGCCAAGAAACTCATGCATTTGGGTTATTACTGGCCAAATATGGAAATGGATTCATATCAGTTCGTCAAAAAGTGCAAACAGTGCCAAATACATGGGAACTTGATCCATGCACCTGCTCAAGAGTTGAGACCTTTAACGACACCCTGGCCCTTTTGCCAGTGGGGACTTGACCTTGTGGGAAAGATTCACCCACCCTCTTCCAACGGCCACAAATTCATCATAATCGCCACTGAGTATTTCACAAAGTGGATTGAAGCCGTTCCCCTAACCACCGTCACAGGAAAGCAAATTTCCTCTTTCATTCTGAATTACATTATCTGTAGATATGGCATCCCTTCATCCATCATAACGGATAATGGAAGACCATTCAAAAATTAGGATGTCCAGGAACTCTGTGAGCGTTTCAAAATCCAACATCGTTTCTCCACTCCATACTACCCCTAAGGTAACGGCCAAGCTGAGGCATCGAATAAAACCATTCTGAAAATCCTAAAGAAAACTGTCAATGAGGCTGGCCGTGATTGGCATGTCCAACTCAATCCTACTCTGTAGGCCTACAGAACCAATATACGCACTCCCACAGGTGCTACACCCTACGCCCTTGTCTATGGTTCAGAAGCCATCCTCCCCATTGAGGTCAAACTACCATCCCTCAGGGCGTCGTTGAAAGGTCTCATATCAGACGAAGAATACAGAGTCTCCAGGTTACACGAACTAGAGCTGCTAGAAGAAAGGTGCCAGAAAGCCTTCAATCATCTTAAAGAATATCAACAGATGATGTCAAGAAGCTATAATCACAAGGTTCGCCCAAGATGCTTTAAGGTTGGGGACCTTGTTCTCAAAGAGAATCCTTGCAATCAACAAGATAGAGAAAAAAGGGCAAGTTCGAACCTAACTGGCTTGGGCCCTATGTGATTGTCGCTGCTTACGGCTCGGGGGCATATCAGTTGGCCACTTCAGAGGGTGAGTTGTTCGATGATCCAATCAACAGCATGCACCTTCACCGGTTCTATACCTAGGAGAACCCCAATGCAAGGGGGCACAATAAAATCAAAAAATCAAAAAATCAAAAAATCAGAAAAGTTGAAAAGAGAAAATACAAAAAAAATCAGAAAAAATAGAAAGCATACAAAAAAAAAGAAAGAGAAAAATCGTCCTTTGGTGAAAACCTGGCAAACAGGTGCTTTGGATAGGTATCGTGATGAAAACCTGGCAAACAGGCATCATGTTTACTTTCTAGCTTCTCGTGCAAATAAAAGCAAGTGATGAAAACCTGGCAAACAGGTGTTACTTGTGATAAACCGCCTTCTCCATCTTTGGGAATCCGATCACCTTGAGTCCATTCTTTCTCCATTTGCCCCATTCGACCCATATCTATCCCACAAATAAACACTTGACAGTTACCTATCATGGCTTGATACTCTCCTTGTGGCCTTGTCAACCAAGGTTTTGTCCCATACCGTCTCCTCAATGTGAGCCTAGCATAGGGTCTCTTGTCAGTGTCCATGGTCCAAGTCCATGAACTAAGTTGCCTCTGTGCCGTCACGTAGGCAAGGCCATTATTCTAATGCGCTCCCGAGGCTCCCGTTTTCTCCCATTCATCCCCTTTCTTGTCTTCATTCTTGTCGTCTTTCTTCTAGTCCATCCATGGTCCATTAGGGTTCACCCCGAACTACGTTGCCTCTGCGTCGTCACGTAGGCAAGGCCATTTAGCAATGAGCCCCCGAGGCACTAGGTCAGTCCCTTAGGGCCTGTCTCCCCAATAAGGATTGTGCAATTTTCTCACCAAGCAAGCAAATGCAAGCAGAACCTGCGCCTCAAGCAGAAATCTTGACTGTGAGTATCTTAACCTATCTAATGCAAAGCAAATACCTAAGGTCTTCTAAATGATTTTATGCAAATTAAGGCAAGAACTAAACACATATCAACGCAAATATGCTTTGTCGATCGAAAACATGGTTAACAATTTGAGTCCAGATTTTTGCTATCATACCTTCCTATGCTACTCGAGGATGCCAAAAGCTAGAGATGCTATGATGGGGGCATGATTATTTTCTTTGTTTGCTATTTGTGGATTAAACTTTAGTAATGTGAAGCCTTGTCTAAGGACATGATTGGCAAAAGATCATCGAGGACATCAAAGGTACAACATGAACGGGGGCAATCCTTGTTTGTTGAAATGCAAGAAGTACTCAGGTCATCTAGATTCAATTTTGACTAGATGCTTGTATTAACTTGCTAAATCACAATCCATGTAAGCGGTACTCAGGTCATCTCGGTTCAATTATACCTAGATGCTTGTATTCACTTACAACATCTCAGAAAATGTACCAAAAATAAAATGCCCAATGATGAAATAAAGCACTCTAAAAGCAAAACATCCATCCTATATCCATATACACATCCATGCATCCATATCCCATACAATCCTCATTACCCAAACTATGCAGAGTAACAATATCAAATGAAGTTTCTAAGTCATTCTATCAAAACCGTTCTTCTGTCTATCATGTCATTCTTGTGTCGATAGAGTACATTTGGACATCACAAAAACAAAGCATATAGGAGCATATCATATCATATGTAGAGCTAGTCATGAACATGATTACGTCAGTAGCATACCTAACACAATGCATTAGGTCATCCATACATCAGCATCATATCGCATCTTAAAACACAGAAAATCACAAAAACATAGCTAAGTGCATCGCATACAAAGCTGCATCATCACATAGAAATCATATTACATTCGCATTCATTTGAACCATTAGATCATATAGACATCCCATAACATCATACACAAATCTACATCATCACATAAAAATCCTGTTACATACGCATACATTTGAAGCATTAAATCATATAGACATCATATAGCATCATATCAAAAAGCATCTCACATAGCATCGGATAAACCATCTAACTCTACACATACATCGCATCATACAATAGAAGTAAATCATCATCTCATAACATATGCAATAGATACAAAGCTGCATCATCATATGTACTATCATATAAGAGGTCCAAATGTACAATATCACCATCTCTCTCAAAAATCAAAGTGTCATATACAATATACATCCAAATGGATGGTGATACATGTCCCAAAATGTACAAAATCTGGTCTGTGTCTATCCCTACTGCTGTGGGCCACCACTGCCAGCTCTTGACTACTGGGGACCCATCACGGAAGCCCCTGACTATGATGGACCTGCTCTATGAGTAGCCCCAGACTAACTCCTGAAGCTCCCCGCCCTATGGCTCGATGCAACGGCACCATGGTATAAACCTCGGTAGTATTGGGCCTGTGACTGTGCTCTGGCAAGCTCTGCCTGTACCTGTGCCAACTACGTCTGCAACTGGCCTAATTGTGCCTGTGCCTGCTGCACCTGCCCAACCAAAAATGAACTCGCTGCATCTGTCCCCATGGCGGCCATAGCAGTGTCCTGCTCTACACGGATAATACGTAACCATGCATCTACCATATCTCTCTCGCGAGTCAACCCAGCGATAACTACTGCATCCGTCTCTCACCTGCCATCCGCCCTCCTCAGCTGTGCCTGCAGTGCTTACACCTGTCCCCTCAGGCTGGCTATGGCCCTCTCATGCACCTCTGCCTATACTGGCCCCTGTGCTGCCTATGCCTATCTTGGCCCCTGTGGTTGGGGCACCTGCTGCTGTGGTACCTACTAGGGTGGCGACATCTGCGCCTGCTGAGGTATCTGCTGTTGTGCCACCTGTCCTGGCACTGCCTGCTCAGCCTGACCTAACCTCCTCCACTGTCTCAGCCTCTCTCCGGCTTTACCACCCCGTCCTCCTCGTCCTCGTCCTCCTCTAGCTCCCCTCTGACTTGAGCCAACCTGTCCCTCCTCCTCTGAGTCTGCCTCATCAATATGAGGCACCAGCATGCCGGGTCTTGAATATCTCAGGAAAGGATGTGCAGTCATCTAATCCTCATAATCCTATGTCACCCCTGCATCTGCTATCTCTGTCCGCATATCCCATGCCACATAGGGAGTCTGACAGAACTCTGCTAGGGCCTCCTCATACAAAGCCATCGGCCCCCATCGGACCCTCTCTGCATGTGTCTGCGCAAAGAGCGCCTGTCCCTATGGCATACCCTGCCTCCTGCTGAACTGTCTCAAAACTCAGCCCACCATCTGCCTCTCTAGTATATGCCGTGTACGGCCTATCAGCCACCTGGTCTGAAAGTAATACGGCAGCTCGTCTCCCTCATCGTCCCATGGCTCGCAATCCAGATATGGTCGCCAGACGACCACATCTACTCCATCCAAGGTGTGTCTCCAATACTCTAGCTTCCCTAGCCTGTGCTGGGAAATCACTCCTGCATAGCCATAACTGTATGGCTCTCCTCGCTGCCTCGCAAAGACACATATCAGCCTAGTCACCGCTATGTGCTTCCACAACCAAAACTGTAGCAATAGTACCCCAGCTGATAGACTCGTGCTGCGATGGTACACCACCTGATGCATGTCGTGGTACAAATGGGCCAGTATGCAGACTCCCCATGCATATCGGGTGCCCTCGGTCAGCATCCGCTCCATGATCCTGCCCCATCTAATGGGGAACCCATGCGATCTCCTATCGAGGCATACAACACCCCCGATCAATCCAGCCACAATCCCCAGGAAGTAGTCATAGCAATCATATATATCGTGCCACGGGATGACCTGTCCAACCAGCTCAGGATCATTGAACACTCACTGGCACTCGACGAGTCCTGCATCCCGCTGTGCGTCGTACTCTACTAACTCACCCACCACGGGTAAGTGCAGTATCCAGTAAACATCCTCTAAAGTCACAGTCATCTCTCCAGTAGGAAAGTGGAAGGTCCCGTCCTCACTATGGAATCTCTCCATAGCAGCTGTCAGCAATCCTCAGTTCGCCTGCGCCTCGGGCATGAAGCAAACATAGTCCAAACCCATGGCACCAAGTGCCACTCTGTTAGTCTTTGTCAGCATGTACCTCTACAATAGGGGCATGGGAAATGTCTCCCTCGACTGCAGTGTGTCTTGAATGTCCTCCTGCAAGCCAGCAAGGCAACGCGTCAGTCTCAAACGGCATGTACCATACTCAACATACCTACTGAACTATATCAACTAAACTTAGCATTTCAAATTGATCAAAATAGCACACTACATCTCTTGACTAGATTCCTGCAATCTCAGAGATAGCTCATCGATTCCTCATCAAACGGGATGCTAATCGAATCAATTTGGCTAAGTAATTTGCTATCCAAAGCAAATGTGCCACTACAGGTGGTAAAAGTGCCATTTTTTATAAAAGCATCATTTCTTGATACATGCGCCACTAAAATCAGCATATGCGCCACCTAAACGCAGATGCGCAGCTACAATGCACATATGCGCAGATTCAACACATGCGCCGGAACATTCGGCATATGCACCGCCATATTATGGAAGCGCCGCTACATTCAACATATGTGCAGCTTTTACAGATGCGTGGCTACATTGAATAGATGCGCAGCCTAACCACATATGCGCAACCTAACTACAAAAGTGCAGCTACAATGCACATATTTGCCGTTTTCACGTATGCGACGTCGAACTCGGCATATGCGCCGCTAAATGACAAAAGTGCCGCTTCACACAGCATATGCACCGTTCTGCATTTCGGCGCATATGTTTGACCTATTTTCTACATGCATTTATGACACCCTAAATCGACCCTACGAGAAATTTTTCGAAGCACATACCGGGGGTCCTGCCTCTGCTGGTCGCCCGAATCGATGGACTTGCTCGAATTGATGCTCGTCATGTGGAATGTCTGTTGCTCTGGCTGCCATGCTGCTCTAAGTTTGCTCTAAGCTCTCTCTATCCAATCCAGATCAAACAAGTGTACAAATGACTATTTTTGTGGACCCAGCTCCTATTTATAGCCTCCAAACCCTAATTCTGGCTAGGTGATGACTGTGACTACTTCCTGCGTCTATTTTTCCTCCCGTTTTCTTCCTGTTTCCCTGAAACACGTCCTTTTTCCTCTTGCCTATCCTAACCCCTTCATCTTCATGAGATTGTCCGTCTTTGATTCTTTCCCCCTTTTCCCGTCCAATCTCCCAAGGGGGCATCCTATCGTCAGTAAGCCTTTACCAGGGGCAAACTGGGGCATGTATCACTATCAGACTATCGACTTCTTTGAAGCAACGCTGTAAACTGCATTGCATCAAAGAGGGGCAAAATGTATACGTCTAAAAATGACACGATTCATCCTAAATAAATATTCTAAATATTTATTCCATTCTTCTATTAATTAAATAAATATTCTAAATTTATTTAATCGATTCACCACCCCATAATTAAATAAAATCTATTTATTTAATTAAAATTCTTCTAAATGTCCTACCCAATTAAATAATCATAAATTATTTAATTAATCTAAATTCCTCTATCCTAAGTTCTAAATTCAAAAATCCACCTCACCTTGTCCACCTCATCAGGTTGCACATGTAATTAAATATATTAAATATTTAATTACCTATTTTCCCCCTCACCCACATGTCCTATTTCTTCTCAAATCAGAGGTTAGTTAACTAATCAATCAAAAGTGTTAACTAACCTGTCAATTGTGTCAATCCCTCAATCAATTCAATTAGTTCCATAATCCACTCTTCTAACTGATCAATCAAGTTTGTTAACTGTTCAGTCAATGGAGTTAACTCTCTAATCAATTTTGTCACATCCCCTCTTTCATGATGGAGCTGGGACACTTGTCACATTTCTACTGGTTGCACATTCCTCAACCATCCTCAGCCGTTGATTTTTATATCTCCTCTCAACCGTTGATTCCCATTCCTCAGTCTATAAATGAAGCTTCATTCTTCCATTCTAATCATCCAGGCTTTTGACATCGTTACTCTGCAGAAATATCACCAGCGCGCCTTTGGCACCCTTTTACCATCCACAAGCTTGAGATCACATACTTGCCTTGGAGCTCATCTTCATTGCATATCACCATAGCCATTTACCATCGACTTCCTACAAACAGCTAAAAGAGTGCACTCTCTGAGGGCTCCCTTCATTTGCAAAAGGACGGTTGTAATAGACAAACAACAGAAGCATCAATTTCAAGGAAGGTTTGCTTTGTGTTATTCATTGCCATTTACTTTCAATCTTTCTTGTTATCTTCTATTTTGTTGATGTTTGGGTCTTACATTATTCATTTGATTGATCCACGTTTTACCCTTACAATTTGCATGATGGAACCATTCCCAAATCAACATCTAAGAATGCTCAAATTTGTCTACGCAAAATAGCGGCATGATACATCATTTTGTCGAATGTGTTATATAGACGAAGCTATAGTAAAGTTTTACTTTGATGTTTAAGTAATTCATAAATTCTCATAGCTTTAGAATAAGCTCACTTTGGTGCATGTGGAGGGCATTTTGGGGGAAAATCATTGGTACAAAAATTGTTATGAATGGGTTATTATTGGCAGCACATGGAACAAGATTCCTTTGCCTATGTCAAGAAATGCCGACAATGTCAACAACATAATCACCTAATCCAAGCTCTCACTCAAGAACTTTGTGCCCAAGTTTCTCCTTGGCCATTTTCTATTTGGGGCTTGGACCTAATTCACAAAATCTCTCCACCCTCCTCTCAAGGGCATACATTCATCATTACTACCACTGATTACTTCACAAAGTGGGTCGAAGTTGTCCCTTTACGATCCACGACTGCTGACGTAATTTGTCAGTTTATACAAGATAACATTATTTCTCGATTTGGAATACCTTCCTCCTTCATTTTTGGCAAAGGTATATCATTTAAGAACAAGGATGTGAAGCAATTTCTTGAAAAATATCATATTCAACATCGCTTCTCTACGCCTTATTATCCTCAATCAAACAGCCAAGCAGAAGCTTCAAATAAAATTATTAGACAAATTCTACAAATGACTATTAACAAACATCAAAAGGATTGACACACTCAGTTATCCTACGCATTATGGGTCTACAGAACAAGCATTTGTATGGCTACTGGAAATAAATCATATAACCTTATCTACAACGCAGATGTAATAATATCCTTGGAGTTAGAAATTCCTTCATTGAGAATTTTCCTAAGAGACATTATTGACATTGATACCAAATGTGAGAAAAGATTACAAGAACTTGAGACACTTGATGAAAGATGAATAAATGCTCTTGAGCACCTCAAGGCACATTAGAAAAGCATACAACGATCATACAATGAACATGTCATACAACATTCATTCGACATTGGGGATTTGGTAAATTTATGAAAATCAATGCAATATAAATGCACCTCCTGGAGAAAAAGGTAAGTTCAGCCCTAATTGGCTTGGACCGTATATAATAACTGAGGCCTTTGGATCGGGAGCATATAGACTAGCTGATGAACAAGGTACGTGTTGGCAATAGGCACTACTATGTTGAATAATTGAGTGTTGTCATTGATGGAAACAAGAAAAGGAACAAGGTTGGAACATAGTTTTTTGGTCTGGTGAAGAAGACTTAATCATATTGGCTAAGTATTAGCAATGTACAAAAGTAGCAATAGAATAATAGTGTTTGGATTGGCATTGGTCCGTAGTTGAAGACCAAGTTTTGTAGTTCTAGTATGATGTTCCTAACACTCAGATGATCTTATATAAGG
This sequence comes from Cunninghamia lanceolata, assembly GCA_027924645.1. Taxonomy (NCBI): domain Eukaryota; kingdom Viridiplantae; phylum Streptophyta; class Pinopsida; order Cupressales; family Cupressaceae; genus Cunninghamia; species Cunninghamia lanceolata. The sequence continues at coordinate 20,914,199 of BSBN01000237.1, read as the reverse complement.
TTTCAGCTTTTGATCAGCTCTAGAAGTATATCTTCAAATGGCCTAAGTTTGATAGAACAAAATACAGTGCTATTTAGAGTAGTACACTCAGTTGTTTTGGTCCTCATTCCTCCGATGTTTCATATCTTGATATGTAGTTTTGAGGTGTTATAAATATTTGTATGAAGTGTCTGAATCTAGAGTTGTAGATTCTGAAGTCCACCGAAAAGATAGTTACAAGCCACTGAGTATCACTACATTGTTTGACAGAGTTTGAATGTGACAGAGTTTAAGTTCTGATGGTCTGCATTTTGCCGCTTAAGGATATTTTGTTATACAGTTCTAAAGGTATGATTTTTGATGTTTGAGGAATATTTGACATGATTTTGAGCAAGTTCTATGGTCCACAGTAAAAGATGAACTAAATCAATGACAATCTGAGTTAGAAGCCAACATGATAAGTTTGAATTGTATGCGGTAAGTTCTATTGTTTAGAACTTAACCTAAGTTGTTCAATAGTTGAGGCCCACATATGTGAATACAATTCAAGTGTTGTTTGAGTCCACTAAGAGTTTTGGTAAATGAATTTGGCTGACAAGCTACTTAAGGTATGAGTGCATGCTTCACTCTATTAGGCCAACCTAAGAAGGAGATTTCAAGTGTTGCAGATATATATATATATATATATATATATATATATATATATATAAGGGATTGAATTTAGTGTTTGTGTGTGTGTGTGATGTGAATGTGATATACACATATGTGTGACATATAGAGGAAGGCGATTTTGAGGATGTAAAAAGAGCAAAAGAAGAGGTATCTTATTCCCATGCAAAAGCAGAGTAGTCAGAGATGAAGAGTTTTGAGATAGTATTTTTGTGCTTCATTAGAGCTGCAACCATGCATGTGTAGATGCAGTCTGAGCAGTTCAACTTAGCAGTGAGCTATTCTTCTTTCTTTTTTCTTTCTCTAGGCAGTGCCTTTCTTGCAGTGAACATTTATCTGGGCAGTGAGCCTTCTTGTAATCTGGTATTGTGCTATATTAATATATTGTGAGCCAACACTCACTGTGGTTTTTACCTTCTTGGGTTTTCCACATAAAAATCCTGGTGTTCACGTGTTATGTCTTTGTGGTTGTTGTTCTTGTGTTTATTCTGCTTTCATATTATTAATTTTGGAAATTGGATTAATATACTTGTTAAGAAGTGGTTTTGTGGAACACTAATTCACCGCCCCTCTTAGTATTCCTTACTATCAATAATTGGTGTCAGAGCAAGGTTCCTTGGAAGAAGCCTAACCACTTGAGGAAGATCTGGGAGAGTTCACTCATGGCAGCCAGGAGATTTGGAAATTTCTCAAAAATTGTTGAACTGGAAGTAGCTCTTATTGATCTTGAAAAGTTTGAAGCAGAAGTTAGGGATCTGAAGGATAACTTACAAGAAGTTGATGAATGTATTTCAAAGTTAAAAGAACAAGTCAAGAAATTTAAAGAAAAATACAAAGAGGTTAGTGATCAATTGATATCAACAAATGAAACTCTGAATGATTTGGAAGTGGAAGTTATGGAAAGAGCAAAAGCAGAAGAAAATTTAAATCTAATGGTAAAAATCAAGTCAAAAGATTGTGTCAAACTTGAAAAAGAAATTGTGAGCTTGAAAGCAGACTTGGACAAAGTCAAGAGCTATGAAGAAAAGTTCAAGATAAGTTTTGCAAAACTTGATGAGATGATTGCTAGTCAAAAGAGTTCAGATGATAAGCAAGGCTTAGGATTTGAGAAAGGAGAAAGTTCAAAATCAGGTCAAGGAAATTTTTACTTGAAGCAAAACAAAGGCAACCAGTTCAGGAATAAAAAAGGAAGACCTAGAAGATCTCCGGTCAGACAGCCAAATGCTCAAAGGTACCCATCTTTCAATGGCTATTGTTTTAATTGCAAAAGGTTTGGTCATAAAGCTACTTAGTGTAGGAGTAGAATAAATCAGAATGTTCCATCATTCTCTGGTCAATGTTTCAATTGCAAGAAAATTGATCATAGATCAAATGAATGCAGAAATCTGGTAAGAAATGGCTTTCAAAATACTCAGTCATTCAATGGAAGATGTTTTGCATGCAATAGATTTGGACACATGGCTAATCAATGCAGATCAAGGATGAATTCATTCAGAGGAAGGAATCAAGGACAATGAAACATTGTGTGCTACAATTGCAACAAGTATGGACATATTGCAAAGTTTTGCAGAAGCAAGAATGTGAAAAGAAACTACCATGCTAAAGAAAGGAAAACAGAGCAAAGGAATGATAAGAGAAAAGAAAAACTTGATCCAATTGAAAATAAGAAAGAAATGAACAAGATCTAGATTAAGAAAGAAGTAATTGAAGTTATGGATGGATCCGCACCAGTATCTGGTGCAGATACTTCCTCTGGGAAGTAAATTGGGTGTTCTGGCTCAGGGGGAGCTATGTTGAAAATCTAAAACCCCCAGTCAGATAGTTAGTGCTGGAGTCCGACATGAGGATATGTGGTGGAATCCAATATGAAAGATCTTATGGAAGAAAATCTAGAAGAAAACGAGTCAGTGCAGCACCTTGCAGAGCAATTTTGATCGATTGTATCTATCAGAAAAAGGTTAGGTAGCTTTTGAGAATGAGCATTTATGACGATTAGGTCATGTGCGGGGGATAAAAAGAAACTCATTTGCCTTTTGACTCACTTTGCATTCAAGCCACTAGATATCCAAGAAAGATTGAAGCAAAATTTCAAACGACAATAGAAATTTAAAGAACTCAAAGTGATTCAGGTGAAGAAAACCCTAATTCGGCTAACGAGGTATTTATCGTTGAAACTCTATTGTGAATCTATTGAATCTTTGCAATGGTGGTGTAGGGGTACCCATGTTTTCATGCCTTCAAGGGGTCAAAAGTTAACATTTTTTCTTTATTTTAGTTTTTTTCATGTAATAAGGTTTTCTAAGACCATTCATATGTATTGGAGTCTAATTTGAGTCATTAGGTGTAAGTTAGAGTCTAAAGGAATATGAAAAGTCCCAATGTTGCACAATGTAGGAAGATGAATAGTCATTACTTGAAAAGTTCATTGTAACCATTTGGGAATAGTTAAAAATGCCTTAAAAAGGCTTTGTAAGGTCGAACACAAGAGGGAGAGGTGGTTGGAGATGGTGATTGTTGAAAATCTTGAAGTTGAACTAATAAAACATCTCTATTTTCTAAATTTTGAAACATTTTTTTCTGTTCTGGTGAATGGTACGGACCTATATAGTTGTTTCATGGCATGAGACTAATTGGAAATGAAAGATAATTAAATCTAATTTCTACTAATTTTTGTTGCACTCAATTTCATTGTGTTTTGAGGGAGTTATGTCCATTTTACTGCAAACAGGTCTGAAATCCTAGTTAGGGTAATGGTGAGAAAACAAACCAATTTTTAATGAGTTTCATACAAAGTCACCACCCCTGATTTTGAGGTATGTTATATAAAGCCCAAATGGGTGTCTGAAACCATGTTTACATTCTTGATATCATGCTTGCACTAAAAAATATGGCCAAAAAATCCAATTTGTTGCTACCATGCTTTAGGCTCAAGAAATATGATAGTCAGATTTTGAAGCCTCTGTACCAAAACAACCTAAGCCAAGTTTTGGATATGTTGTAGAAGAGCCAAATGGGTATCTAAACATGCTTTTATATTTTAAATCCCGTGTCTGCTCAAAAATTTATGGTGGAAAAGGCTGAATTGCTGCCCCACCTTAAGCCTAGTCAAGAAAGAGGATAGTAAGTTTTGACTATTTCGTACAAAGGAACCCTATCTAGTTTTGAGATATGTTTGTAAATGCTGAAAAGGGTATCTAAAAGTGCCTTTACATTTTGAAAGTCATGCCCACTCTGAAAGTTATGAAGGAAAAGCCAATTTTGAAAGGCTACTAGGAGAATGAAGGCTTGTGAGAAAAACCCACAATTGGATGTTTGAGAGATTGGTTGTTTCTAATTGTTTTGAAATTGTCCACCCCTGCTCTACATTAGATTGGTATCAGAGTCCAAAGATTTGGGCAAGGAAGTTTTGGGAGTTTGTGTATTGTCTTTTTTGCAAGTTGAAGGAAGAACCTGGATGCCAAAAGACTAAGCCAAGGGAAAAGAAAGGGGCTTAAGGTGAGGTATCACAAAGACAAGATGCATTGAAGAAGAAGAAAAGTGAAAGAGACTTTCTTAAGAAAGAAGAATGGAAATGTTGAGAAGATTAATCCGTGGAGACTTACAGAGTAAGGAGGTACCAAACAAGAAACGAGAGAAAGAAAAGAGAGAAGTGAGACAAAGAAGAAAAATAAGAAGGAAGAACAAATAAATGTTCAACAAAAAATAATAGAGTTGAGGCATGCCTTGGAACAAATGGAAAAAGTTCAAAAAAGAATGGAACTTGAGATGCAGCAGTTGCTTGAGAGAGCAAACCAAGAAAAAGGTTGGCATTTACCAATAAGGAAGAAGGTAAAGTGGCCTATCAAGGAGATCATTCAGAACAGAAGGGTGTAGAATAGGACAGCCGAACCAGACATTGAAGAATCTTCGTTGATGAAGGAAGAGAAACATCCATCTCAGAAAGAGGAAGAGGTAAGTAATACAATGGTGACCAAGCCTAGGACTGTTTTGACATCAACAACCATTGAAGAATTGCCTTGGGAAGTTTAGGAGGTATTGAAGGATAATATGAACATAGTTGTGGATGAGTCTTCACCTTCTTTATTACCAATGCAAATGATCCGTCATTTTAAGTTGTTTGAAGCAAGTGAATTTGATTCTAATGTACAAGCTGAGCAAGAGAGGAATGTTGATGGGGAAGATCAAGTTGCTATTGTGGATTTGTAGACCAAGTTACTTCAATCAAATGTTGCCATGTTGACAAGGTCACTGAGAGAGTGTGAGAAGTAGAGCAAACAAGGCATAGCCAGTGATAGTGTTACAAAAATAGTTTCAGAGGACAATGTTGGCATTGTTATCATCCAAGTGAAGGAGGAATATTGTGAGTAATCTACTGGGAAGACTGATCAATTTCATCTGGAAGTTGTTAAAGCATTGTTGAAGGAAGGATTTAGAGGTGCAGCTGGGGGACAGAATTATTTTAACAAGTTCAAATACCTTTTCCAAATGTTCAAGAAACCTAAGGTGAAGATGAAACCAACATGGGACTATTTCAAATAAGATAATAAGCAGGGATTTGAAGACATCAGGCAGGAACTTTCAAGCATCGTTCTCATGCTCCTACTCTCCATTCAAGTGGAGCTTGAATTTTTTCTTCCCTAGGAGTATGGTGCAGGGGCACCCAGGTTTTCATGCCTTCAGGGGGTCAAAAGTTAACATTTTTGCTTTATTTTGGTGTTTTTAATGTAATAAGGTCTTTTAAGACCATTCATATGTATTGGAGTCTAATTTGAGTCATTAGGTGTAAGTTAGAGTCTAGAGGAATATGAAAAGTCCCAATGTTGCACAATGAAGGAAGATGAACAGTCATAACTTGAAAAGTTGGTTGTAACCGTTTGGGAATAATTGGAAATGCCTTAAAATAGCTTTTTAAGGTCGAACACAAGAGGGAGAGGTGGTTGGAGATGGTGGTTGTTGAAAATCTTGAAGTTGAAGTAATAAAACATCTCTATTTTTTGCATTTTGAAACATTTTTCTCTGATCTAGTGAATGGTACAAACTTGTACGATTGGTTCATGGCGTGAGACTAATTGGAAATGAAAGATAATTGAATCTCCTTTATACTTTTTTTTGCACTCAATTTCATTGTGTTTTGAGGGATTTATGTCCATTTACTGCAAACAGGTCTGAAACCCTAGTTAGGATAACAGTGAGCAAACAAACCAATTTTTGAAGAGTTCCGTACAAAGTGACCACCCCTGATTTTGAGGTATGTTGTATAAAGCCCAAATAGGTGTCTGAAACCATGTTTACATTCTTGATATCATGCCTACACTAAAAATTATGGCTAAAAACCTTAATTTGCTGCTACCATGCTTTAGGCTCAAGAAATAAATAATAGAGTTGAGGCACGCCTTGGAACAAATGGAAAAAGTTCAAGAAAGAATGGAACTTGAGATGTAGCAGTTGCTTGAGAGAGCAAACCAAGAAAAAGGTTGGCATTTACCAATAAGGAAGAAGGTAAAGTGGCCTATCAAGGAGATCATTCAGAACAGAAGGGTGCAGAAGAGGACAATAGAACCAGACATTGAAAAATCTTCATTGATGAAGGAAGAGCAACAACCATCTAAGAAAGAGGAAGAGGTAAGTAATACAATGGTGACCAAGCTTAGGACTGTTTTGACATCAACAGGCATTGAAGAATTGCCTTGGGAAGTTCAGGAGGTATTGAAGGATGATATGAACATAGTTGTGGATGAGTCTTCACCTTCTTTATTACCAATGCAAAGGATCAATCATTTTAAGTTGTTTGAAGAAAGTGAATTTGATTCTAATGTACAAGTTGAGCAAGAGAGGGATGTTGATGGGGAAGATCAAGTTGCTATTGTGGATTTGCAGACCAAGTTACTTCAATCAAATGTTGCCATGTTGACAAGGTCACTGAGAGAGTGTGAGAAGCAGGGCAAACAAGGCATAGCTGGTGATGGTGTTACACAAATAGTTTTAGAGGACAATTTTGCCATTGTTATCATCCAAGTGAAGGAGGAAGATTGTGAGCAATCTATTGGGAAGACTGATCAATTTCATTTGGAAGTTGTTAAAGCATTGTTGAAGGAAGGATTTAGAGGTGTAGCTGGGGGACAGGATTATTTTAACAAGTTCAAATACCTTTGCCAAATGTTCAAGAAACCTAAGGTGAAGATGAAACCAACATGGGACTATTTCAAAGAAGATAATAAGTAGGGATTTGAAGACATCAAGCAGGAACTTTCAAGCATGGTTCTCATGCTCCTACTCTCCATTCAAGTAGAGCTTGAATTTTTTCTTCCTCGGGAGTATGGTGTAGGGGCAACCAGGTTTTCATGCCTTCAAGGGGTCAAAAGTTAACATTTTTACTTTTTTTTTGGTGTTTTTAATGTAATAAGGTCTTATAAGACCATTTATATGTATTGGAGTCTAATTTGGGTCATTAGGTGTAAGTTAGAGTCTAGAGGAATATGAAAAGTCCCAATGTTGCACAATGTAGGAAGATGAACAGTCATAACTTGAAAAGTTGGTTGTAACCATTTGGGAATAGTTGGAAATGACTTAAAAAGGATTTTTAAGGTCAAACACAAGAGGGAGAGGTGGTTGGAGATGGTGATTGTTGAAAATCTTGAAGTTGAAGTAATAAAACATCTTTGTTTTCTACATTTTGAAATGTTTTTCTCTGTTTTGGTGAATGGTACAGACCTGTATGATTGTTTCATGGTGTGAGACCAATTGGAAATGAAATATAATTGAATCTACTTTCTACTACTTTTTGTTTCACTCAATTTAATTGTGTTTTGAGGGAGTTATGTCCATTTTACTGCAAACAGGTTTGAAACCCTAGTTAGGGTAATGGTGAGAAAACAAACCAATTTTTGAAGAGTTTCGTACAAAGTGACCAGCCCTAGTTTTGAGGTATGTTGTATAAGACCAAATTGGTATTTGAAACCATGTTTACATTCTTGATATCATGCTTGCACTGAAAATTATGGCCGAAAAACCCAATTTGCTCCTACCATGCTTTAGGCTCAAGAAATAGAATAGTCAGATTTTGAAGCCTCTGTACCAAAACAACCCTAGACAAGTTTTGGATATGTTGTAGAAGAGCAAAATGGGTATCTAAATATGCTTTTAGATTTTGAATCTTGTGTCTTCTCCAAAAGTTATGGTGGAAAAGGCTGAGTTGTTACCCCACCTTAAGCCTAGTCAAGAAAGAGGACAATAAGTTTTGACCATTCCATACAAAGGGACCCGATCTAGTTTTGAGATATGTTTGTAAATACCAAAAAGGGTATCTGAAAGTATCCTTACATTTTGAATTTCATGCCCACTCTGAAAGTTATGAAGGAAAAACTAGTTTTGAAAGGCTACTAGGAGAATAAAGGCTTGTGAGAAAAAACCCAACATTGGATGTTTGAAAGATTGAAAGATTGGTTGTTTGTAATTGATTTGGAGTTGTCCACTCCTGATCTGCATCAAATGGCAACCCCACAAGTTGTTGATATCATTGAGCAACCATGACCTAAATTCAAGAAATACCCATTTAAATTAGTCGAAGTCGATCAGATGGGTGCATTTTCAGAAGTTCCACATGGAGTTTTGCATGCAAAGAATGTTAGGGCTTATATTCATGTTGCCCTAGAAGAACATGGAAAGAGAAAACTCACATACTTATGCCTAAATCACTTGTGCGACAAGAATTATGATTTGAAGAATGAATACAGGGCACTGGAAACAAATAAATTTATTCAGTACATTGATTTTCCTACATTTGCTGAGGATGAATGGGTCTTGTATGTGTTGAGAAGGGTTCATGATGAATTCATGTGGCTTGAGATATGTTTTAAGATTACAAAAGATGCTATAAGGGTCGTAATTGGATTAAAGTCCACCGGATTGGTACCATTGTTGAAAGCCATTAAAAATGACATAGTAATGGCGGCAACCGGAGCAAAGTTTGACAAAAGGGTGCTAATAATAAATGACATTGAAGACCATGTAGTAAGATTTGCATCCATTATTATTGGCTACAATGTTTATTTCTTAAATTGGGAGAATTCAGTCTCCGGTACAACAATCTACATAGCATTTGAGATGATTAGAGAAGATGCAGAGTATCATCTTTGTGAACTGCTCCTTCAACAACTGATGGAAAACTTAAGGAAGACCAAAGAGCAAAAATATCCATTCAACTATGGTACCCTTCTTATCTATTTAATATTTTACTTCATGCAAGAGTTGCCTGGTATGAAGAATCTATTTTGGACAAATGATAAACCTGCTGTAGTTCAAATTAGAAATCATCTAAATAGCATAGGCAGTACTGATGATCAAAATTCAGCCCTATGGGGCTATTTCACAAACTTCTAAAGGTTAATGTAAGCAAGGGAAAGAATCCCCAGAGCAGTAGTTCAAAAATACAAGGACACTATCTGCTTTATTGTAACAAAAGATTAATGCTTGATGGAGGTCGTTGAGCCTAGAATGGTATGGGTTATGCCCATGGGATATGAGGTAGATGGAGGAATATTAGAAAATTATGCTCAACATGTGTTAAGTAAACCCAGAGATCCCAATGAAGGAAGATTTGGGACTTATGAGGAATTGCATGCTAAAATCTTTGTTGAAGTGGGAAAACCTAAGATCTCTAAGAAAATTCAAAAAGTGGTAGAAGTAACTGCCCTAAAACATGGATTCATAAAAGAACAAATGACAAAGGCAAGAAAAAAAGCACAAGCTGATAAGGAAGCAAAAGAAAAGAAAAAAAGTGAATCAATTGGAGCTTTAGAAGAACCCAAGGGTGAACTAGAAAAACCAAAGGTAACAAGAAGGAGAGCCAGAGGATCTACCTCTGTAGAAGCAACATCTACTCCCTCTGGTCCCACACCATCTATAAATGTGGAAACTCCTACCACCAGTCACAAAAGAAAGAAACCAAGGCCAAAAGAATGCATGTAAGTATTGCAGTTGATGAAGAAGAAATAGAGTTAGATGAAGAAGTGAATAAAATGAAGTTTGAATCTATCAAAGCCTTCGAAATTGGCAAGAAGAAACCATCCGATAAGGGTAAACCTGAGAAAAGGCAAAAACAAGATGTCCCTCAAACTGAAGAAGCTACTATATCATTAGAGGATGTATTGAAGGCCATAACAATTGATGGTAATCTGAAACCCATTGCACAATTGTATGATGAGTATAATGATCCAGACAAGAGGATCATTGAGACTGATGTTATAGAATACCTATCCATCTACAACAGGGCCCTAATTAAGATAATTGATGATCTTCTACATAGCCTGGCAAGTATAATGTCTACAAGAAAGGAAGTGACTATGGCAAAGGATGTTGAGATTAGAGAACATTCATTAATAAAACTATGTCCAGAAATCACTCCAGAGGAAAAAGTAAAAATCTCCAAAGCAATTCACAACAAATTCAAGTCAAAGAAGAGAATGAATGCTCTCATGAGAGGAGACATTAAGGGAATGTAATCTCCCTACCATTTATGGCAATAAAGAAACCGATGTTGGTGATGATACATTTGTTCCAGAAGTGAACCTTGAATAGGAAATAAATAAAGGTGACAAAGTCACTGGAGAGAAAGAAGTATCTACTAATAACACTGAAACAAGATCCTCTTCAGAACATCAAGTTGAGGATAAAACTGATAAGGAAAAGACTGAGGAAGAACATGTCAAGGAAATTACTCCACTAGAACAAAAGGAGGTTTCCAATAAGGGCATGGATCTAGATGATCCAGAGTAGAGCATGAAAGAAGAAGTCTCTACTACACCAAGAGACACTGCTAAATTAGTTAAGGAACTTCCAGAGAAAGAAAAATAAGTTTTGGATGAGCCTAAATTTCTACATGGTCCAATAAACTTGGATACAATGTCCCCTGTACAAAAACTCAAATTAGCTTCAATTGTACAAGCAAAAGCAATAGAGGAAATGTTAAAGTCTCACATAGAGGACAGTAAGCTCATTGGTGAGGCATCTAGCATTTTGGAGAAGCTGATGCCAACATACCGGAAGGACACATCTATGTCATCAACAAATCAACTAAAGGGGTAAGTAAACATTTTGAATCGCTTGAGAAATCTACAGAAATAAAAGTAAGGCAAGAGTTTAATGAGAAAAGATTGAATGAGTTAAAGGAAATGATAGTTAATGACAAAGTCCAGCTAGATAATAGGATAAAAAGCATTCAGAGTGCCATTAAAGAAGTTGGTGACATATACAAATTTTTCTTATCCTGGTTGGAAGTCACAAAGAAAACATAAGAGAAGATCAAGGATTTGGAGCAGAAATTGATGAACACCTCCAAGGCATTTGATCCGGTAGTAGAATCAGGTAGCAATAAGGAAAGTTAAGTCATTAACCTTCATAATCACTTAAGCAATCTAATAAGTGAGAGAGATCAAATCAGAACCAGAATGTGTCACCTAAGAGGACTAAACAGTCCTTAATTAGACTCTATGTTTAATCTTGCAGCTGAAGCACAAACATCTTCACTTACTGACACACCCTCTGATCTTCACAAGGCAGAGATCGCAGTTTTCCTACTTAGTGGTCATATTCAAATTTTGGACAATGCTAAGAAAGGCTGGGATGGTGAGCTGGCCCAAATTAAGAATATTTTCAATGACATCCTCTAGCACATGTAAAATAAAGTTGAAGATTTTACATGTACATATGCAGTAGAGTGTAGCAAATTTTGTAGTTTTGACAATTTTTGACTCTAGAACCTACACCTTTTCCATTGATGTCAAAGGGGGAGAGGAAAACCAGTGAAAAAGAAGCTTACATCTAAAGGAGAATAGAAAAACAAAGTGTACAGAGTAAGGGGGAGCAACATAAGCATTTTCACTAAGTGTTGCCATCAATGCCAAAGGGGGAGATTTTTGGCAAGAGACACTGCTATGTTGAATAATTGAGTGTTGTCATTGATGGCAACAAGAAAAGGAACAAGGTTGGAACATAGTTTTTTGGTCCAGTGAGGAAGTCTTAGTCATATTGGCTAAGTATTGGCAATGTACAGAAGCAACGACAGAATAACAATGTTTGGATTGGCATTGGTCCATAGTTGAAGACCAAGTTTTACGGTTCTAGTATGATATTTCTAACTCTTATATGATCTTATATCCAAGGTTTTAGATTTTGATCAATTCTGGAAGTATATCTTCAAATGGCCCAAGTCCAGTAGAACAAAATACAATGCTATTTAGAGCAGTACACTTAGTTGTTTTGGTTTGCATTCCTCCGGTGTTGCATATCTTGGTATGTGGTTTTGAGGTGTTGTAAACACTTGTATGAAGTGTCTAAATTCAGAGTTGTAGGTTCTAAAGTCCACTGAAAGATATTTACAAGCCCCTGAGTATCACTACACTATTTGACAAAGTTTGACTGTCACAGAGTTTAAGTTTTGATGGTCCGCATTTTGCCGCTAAAGGATATTTTGCTGTGCGGTTCTAAAGGTATGATTTGTGATGTCTGAGGAATATTTGACATGATTTTGAGCAAGTCCTATGGTCCACAGTAAAAGATGTAGTTTGACAGATGAACTGAATCAGTGGCAGTCTAAGTTAGAAGTTGACATGATAAGTTAGAATTTGTAATGCTCCCTTCTAGTAAGCCAAAATTTTTGTTGACCTTGCATAATTTTAGCTTAGTAAAAGAGAACATTAGTATTTGATTCATCTTTTATTTTCAACATATAAACAATGCACATTTGACCATATTCATATTAGAGTTCATATATTTTCATTTCATAATCACAATCTATAGTAATTCCATTTCATAAATGCATTTCACTTTCACACACTTCCCATGTGCCACCTTGAGTGGGTCCTTGGTTGCCCTCTCATTAATCATTCCTACCCTCCATATGACTTTGGAGTGTTAGGGCACTAACCATCTCTACAAAGGCCCAAAGGCTTCTCCCAACACCTAGGGTCTTTCACCATTTGGCTCGATGGAACTTCACACCACACCTAACATTCTTCATCCCATCAAGAGTCACCTCACGTCGGGCACATTTGTTATGAGCTCATAATACCATAGGCCCAAGAGATTCTCCCACACTCGGAGTCCTTCGTCTCTTGGCTCAAGGGACTTCACACACACTTGGTGTTCTTCATCCACTTGAGGGTTACCTAGGTCCAATATACATCCCTAATCCTACCCCTTACTTCGATGGATGGTAAGATGATTAATGAGGAGGCTCAAACACCTCTCTCAGTTAGATCATGAGTCGTGTCCCATGGTTATCCAATGTTATCATCTTGTGGTCCCCCTTGGATCACAAGATGCCATGATCTTTCTTATTCCATAATGGACCCTATCATTTTCATTGGCCTATGCCTTCATGCATATTCTTATGATCATTCATATAACTTTATTGTTCCATATATTTTTATATATTAAGATTGTCTATTGTCCATTTGCATATTGAATATAGATGATACTAATTTACATTGCAACATTTCCATTATTCTTACTTTCATCTTAATGATGATCGTAATCTATCACATATAGTCATGTTATGTATTTGAACTATCATATTATTTATCTAGTTCCTATTCATTCTTATTTTAGATTATACCATTTATTCCCTTTTGCATTTCCAATTAGGATAATAATCACTTTGTATTCATAGTAATGAGCCTAAACTTTGGCTTTCATTCTTTACAAATCAATACTAACATTCCTTATATGGAGCATTAAGAGTTAATCATAATTACTTATCAGAATTATACATTTTCTATGGTTGCATATTCAAACCAAAATCAATCTATCCTTTATATCATTATCTCAGAGTTTTATAAATCTTAGAAATAGCTAGATTTAATCACTTATTGATTTAAATAAAGGAATGTAACACATTGCATACCTTCATTAGTCAGATCACTGCCTTTTTTAGTAATTCTTCTTATGTATAAGTTGATGAGCAATGTATGGCTGTTGTATTGCTACTATGTCTTGACGTCTTGTAATCACTGATATTCATTGTATGAAGAATAATATGTAGATCCCTCACTGGTAATAGGATGAATGTCTGTTGATTGTTGATTAGATTCATTTGAAATATGAGATTATTTGTTGTAGACCTATGCGCCTGACTCGATATATTCTGAGTATGATTTGTTTGCTGCTTTATGCCATTAACTTGCCTTTGGCTCCTCCTTAGATTGTCTTGAATAGACGTGGGAGTCAGTGGGTGGGACCTTTAGACCTTCGTGCCTTTTCATAAAACTTGTTTATAATTGTATTTATCTCCTTGTGAGAATCGGCGATCCTTCACTGCCTTATTCGATCCTCTTTAACTTGTTCTTATTGCCTTTTTAACATGGTTTGTCTTTTAGTGCCAAGTCATACTTGTTTTATCCATCTTTGTCTTATCCCTATTTTGTCTCATTTGATTTTTGTGTTGTTCCTAATTTGTCTTTTCCTCTTGCCATGAAATTTGGCTAAGTTATGAAATAGATCCTAAGGAGAGTTTATTGTCATAGACATATGAAGCCTTCAAGATCATATTGAGTTATTACAAACTTCCAAAGATTATTGTTTGACTAGTCTTCTTTCCAATCTTCAATTGGAAAACTTTGAACTATTACAGGCTGGAATTGAGGGATATGACAGAATTGTATGCGGTAAATTCTATTGTTTAGAACTTAACCTAAGTTGTTCAATAGTTGAGGCTGACATATGTGAATGCAATTCAAGTGTTGTTTGAGTCCGTTGGGAGTTTTGGTAAATGAATTTGGCCGACAAGCTACTTAAGGTATGAGTGCATGCTTCACTCTATTAGGCTAACCTAATATGAAGATTTCAAGTGTTGTGGATATATATAAGGGATCGAATTCAGTGTTTGTGTGTGTGATGCGAATGTGATATATACATATGTGTGACATATAGAGGAAGGCAATTTTGAGGATGTAAAAAGAGCAGAAGAGATATCTTATTCACATGTAAAAGTAGAGCAATGAAATAGAGTAGTCAGAGATGAAGAGTTTTGAGACAGTATTTCTGTACTTCATTAGAGCTACAACCATGCATGCGTAGATGCAATTTGAGCAGTTCAACTTGGCAGTGAGCCATTCTGTTCTTTCTTTCTCTAGGTAGTGAGCCTGTTTTGATAGTGAGCCTTTCTTACAATGAGCATTTCTCTGGGAAGTGAGCATTTCTCTGGATAGTGAGCCTTCTTGTAATCTAGTATTGTGCTATATTAATATATTGTGAGCTAATACTCATCGTGGTTTTTCCCTATTTTGGGTTTTCCATGTAAAAATCCTGGTGTTCATGTGTTATGTCTTTGTGGTTGTTGTTCGTATGCTTATTCTGCTTTCATATTATTAATTTTGGAAATTGGATTAATAAACTTGTTAAGAAGTGGTTTTATGGAATACTAATTCACCCCCTCTCAGTATTCCTTACTATCAACAGTACACCGCTTAAATAACTTATTAATGCAGCGCACCTCAAGAAATTTCATGCTTAAGATTTGATGTTAAATGTTACTCTATAAATCAAATTTATTAGATAGATTAGCTTCAATTTCGACAAGATATTATTATTTTGTCTTAATTCATTTAATATTACATCTTTTCTCCATTAATCATTGTTGTATCCTGCTTATGTATTCCTTGCTTGGATCACTTTTGTATTAACTAAACATAGCATAGTAATTTGGGTTATATGTGAAATTTTAATTATTGTGTTTGTTACTATATGTTTTGTAGAGAATTATTAGTATGTCACATTAACATTAATTACATTTCCATATTCGCCTTCAACAATCATCACTAGTTGCATTTTACAAAAATCACATGTGATAGATTAAAACCATTGTGAATAGATAAAAAATAAAAAAAATAAACATCATATATATATCATCAGTTTCAAATATACATCCGAGTCGACTATCCCCCATAACAAAATGGGATGTCATAGTACATAATATATACACATCATATAGCTAAACCTCAGTCACCTATACCCTCGAGCCCTCGTGGTGTGTGCGTGATAAAAGACTGACCATGCGTGGCTACAGATCGCGAATGACTCCTAAAGACACTCCACAATCGTAACCCCCTGATCTCACCTCTTAGACCTATCACCTCCTCATGTGCCTCTTGGTACATTTGATGGTAATGGTCTCTCTTGGCTTGAGCCCTGTCTCTGTCAGCTCTCACCTAACAGACCTCAAACAGTAAGAACTCACTGACGACTGGCTCTCTCTTTGATGTAGGAACCACTGCCGTCTGATCCCACTGTACTTGAAGCTCAGTCTCAGTGCGCTCAGCTCTCTAAAGTAACTCCTCTCTCTCCTATGCAGACTACTCTAGAATAGCCTCTATAGCCATCCTGTACCTGACAAAAGGCATAAATATCTCCGCATGTCGCCCAGTGGATGGTCGTGGCGAATACCCCACCCGCACCCATTGCTCAAATACATCTGAAGGTACTATGTCCTCTATGACGTGACTCACAAGTCTCACCAAGCGTTGGTCCCAACTACAAAATAAAAATAAGATAGGTATTAGACTCCCGCATAACCATCATAAACAATAAATATAAAGAACATCAAACTAATGAAACAAAGCTAGCCTGGATCTCCATCTCTCCAGGATGGATCTCAGATCGTTCAAGGTGTCACAAGATTTGCAGTCTGATCTATAACTAGTGGCACAGACCTACTGCACTCCCCCCTCTCATTCTGACTCGGTATCTCAACACCTGTAGGGACTGGACCATGAGCTCTAGACTGTGGTCTCGACTCAGTCTCCTCATCAGTGTTCACCTCTTGCTGGTCCTGTCATGGTCTCACCCTAAAGGCATATTGCGATGGAACCTCCTCCTCCTCATCATCATCCTCCACATCCTCCTCGAGATCATAGTATCTTGCGAAGTCACTCACGTCATCCTCTACCCCTATGTCACTAGCATGACTAGCCCAAGGTCGAGCATCGCCTGTAGGGTGACCAGGAGAAAAGATAGGAGAAGGTCGTACTATATGCCACTAGGTCTGATATGCTTGGGTACAACTGACATCATCTATATCTGATACTGGCACTGCATCCTTGAGACCATCATCATCACTAAGAGGTACATCTACTACTGTCAGTCGTCGGGCGCTATTCACCCTAACTACACTGCGAACAGTGTGTACATAGCTTAGATGAACTATAGGAACATCCTATACTTGTTTGAATTGTCATGCCACCCTATCAAAGTAGAACCAAACCATGAAATGATCAAGGTGACTAGCCATCAAATGATCCTTTTGTATCCTTGCTAACTATCTCCGCTGGCCAGGCCATAAGATATAGTTGTGATATGGTCTCCAGATAATATCACTGGGCTGAAATCTATCAAAGACAACTCTCCAATATAACATATCACCATGTCTCCAACATCTTACTAGTGGATAGGCATGAACACGTAGATGGGTGAATGCTAATTCTATAAGAAACCCTATCAGTTTTGTGCACCTAATATGCTCAAAAGCTCAAACCTGCAACAAAGTATAGATCATCAGACTGTGCATCTCATAATGGACATATCATCCCAAGTTGTGGTAGAGGTGCGCAAGCATACTGCACCCCCATGTGTATATAGTCTGGTGCTCCTGCATCATTCTAATAGTGTGAATGAGACCCTTGTGAAGGTGAATGCCTCATCCATCTAGTACAACAACTAGTGCGATAGTGACTATCATGATCCTCTAAACCAATGGGATGTCACTGCATCTCTACTCTAGAAGTTGGAGCTAAATATGTCCTTGCTCTGCTCATGAGACTATGCGACCCAGATAATACAACTGACTCTCATGAGTATACTCCGCTGTGTGATGTCCCATGACCCTCACTATCTCTCCTTGGATAGGCAGTCGCAGGATCCTATACACATGCTCCAGTGTGACAGTCATCTTGCTCGTAGGCAAGTGGAAGGTGGATGTATCTGCATTCCACATCTCCATCAATGCCATCAACATGCTGCAATGAAATATGATTGTGGGCATATCAAACACCCTCCATAAGCCCACTGCCTGCAAATGCTCCCTCTCTATGTTAGACATAGTACTAACATGCTCTCGAAGTAGTGCCATCAGGGGACTGCCTATGTGCTCTCGTGTCTCTGGGACATCCTGTAGAGTGAAAAACAAGTAGTAGTATCAGTTTTTCAACATCAAACCAAAAACTACTATTTGAAACAATAATGAGTGTTTGTGCCTAGGGCCCATGTCCTTTGTGGACCCAGGTGCCCCAGGAGGACCTGGGCCCCCTAGAGGGACACTAGCGCCCCTGAGGGACTAGGGCACCCCAATGAGACTCTGGCACCCTAGGTGGACCTGGGCACCCCTACCAGGGCCCCTATCCATGATACCTCCCTTGGCATGGTAAATAGTAAAAACAACTGAAAGAAAATAGAAAGATGACAGAAGCATAAGATTAGGACCCTACCTTAGCCTTGAAATGCCTC
Source organism: Cunninghamia lanceolata (assembly GCA_027924645.1). Classification (NCBI taxonomy): domain Eukaryota; kingdom Viridiplantae; phylum Streptophyta; class Pinopsida; order Cupressales; family Cupressaceae; genus Cunninghamia; species Cunninghamia lanceolata. Next base: position 20,896,058 of record BSBN01000237.1, on the reverse strand, counting down.
TCTGCCACTCAATCTTGGAGCATCTCCACTCATGGGGACTGATATGGGCATTGGCTCGGCATGGTTGTTCTCCTCTCCTCCTTTCTATCTCCTCTACATAATGACAAGAAACAAGATTGAGTAAGTGATAAGTGAAAATTCCCTTTACATAAAGTAAGTGGATGAGAATTTCTATCCCTAACTAGGTGCAATATTGATCTATTTCACTCTTGCTCCTCTATCTTGAGCTGTATAACTTAGATTTCTGTGTCATTTGTTGCATTGGAATCATGGTTCTGCTCTCTCTCTAACCCAATGTGTTGTGCTTGAGCATTGTTTCTTCAAACAACCCTCACAATGCATTTCTCATCAAGTTTCCCTTGAAATTGATGTGTGTGGATATCTCTTTGTTTCTCCTTTTCAGACTAAGCAAGCAGAAACAAGTGGGGCATATATCCTACTCAATTTCCTCCCTCATCATGTCTCATCACTCAACCCCATTAGTTTTTTTTGTACTGATTCATTGGTGGTGGTTGCAGGTTGATTTAATTTTGATTTCCTGACAAGTGTTCTTTGCAAGTTGCAGTTCCTAACTTTGTGGTCTTGCAGGATTGCAGACTTGGGGGCTTCTTCCATCCCGACGACAACACTTCAGCTTCCTCTATAATATCCTTTTGGGTATCCTTTTCATGATTGATGCATTTACTTTCCTTTAGTTGCATATGCACATAATGTCATAGGACCACTAAAGTGGGGGCTAAATGTTACGTTGGAAATTGTCCTCCTGTATGGAATGGTACAATTTCCCTTAGTTTAGCTCCTAACCTTTGGTGACCTCTTAAACTCTTTATTTTTGGCCTTCCCAAAACCTTGATTTGCTAGTCTCTGATTACAAAATGTTCATTTTCTAAGATAACTATTGATGGAACCTGGAAAGAGAATTTGGATTATGGGTCCCTGGGACCCCCTAGATACAGATCTGGTCATAAAATGGGGGACTAGACTTAGGTGCTTGCACACTAGTCTTGCCCCATTTTTCAGGATTTTGAATCTTGGGGGGGTGTCAGCTCTCGCCGTGCACCTTAGGATTCTGTTTTCAAATTTTTATTTTCATGCGATATCAAGACGTTATTTCAAAATTTAAATTTCCTAAGGTTAGATATAAAAATACATTTGAAAATCATTTTATCACACACAATCTTTATGCAATCTTGATGCCAAAACTCTGCTGAAATTGCCATTGAAGATCAGTGACTTGTTGAAGCATTTGAAAGTGATTTGAATTTGCTATCATGGAGACAATGGATGGAGATTAGGAATCAAGATCTTGAGACTATCTTGCTCTTCCTAGGGTTTGTATACCTTTTGCATGATCGGGAGAAGGGTTGAAGCCTCCAACATCAAGCTTAGAGATCCTCCACAGACATTGCTAATTCACCTTCTTGTTCATACAAGTCTTCATTTGTTTTCATCTCCTTGAGGTGAAGTTGTATGTGTTTGTTGAATTAAATCAAGTTATTGATCTTCCCTTGATTGAGACATCTAGTGTTTGATGTTTCTGCATATACTTTGATAGGTTTGCATACACTTCTGCAAATATTTATCTCTAGCTATTATTGAGGTAGGAATACCAAAAATGGGGCTTGACTGAGGCAAGGTCCTATATAGCCACAACATCTTTCTCCTCCTTTTGTAGGTGTAGATTGTGTTTTCCAGGAAATGGTGAAAAGGAGTGGCAAAAAGACGGATATTGTGAATATAGTCATCACTAAATTTTAGAATTTTGAATCCTGACACTTTCAGAAGTAATGAGCGGGTGCCCTAGTCTAACTGGGGAGATTCTCTAAAATTTGGGAACTATTAGAGGGCGCTAGAGAGTCGATGTGAAAGATTTTCATGGACGGAAAGTTGCAGGACTAATGAGTGGGCACCCTAGTCCAGTTAGCCCTCAATTTCTGGTGCATGATCTTTGAACCTTATTCTTTGCATTTCTCTAGTCTTTTTTGTTTGCTTCATTTATGAATTCAGTCAATTTCTGTTACAAGGTGTAGTTAGGGTTTACTCGATTAGTGAATAAGGACACTTGATAAAACCTTAGTTAGACACCTGAATCAAACCTTATTAGCATTAGGGAATAGACAAGTGATTAGTAGCTTGATCCCAATCTTGGTCCTTCTCATCCCAATCTTTAGTTAGGTGAAAGAATAGGATTTAACCTTGTTTAAGAGAAACCTACTTTTTCACCCTAAACAGGTCCTAAGGTAAAAAATATCTCATGACATTAGAAGTTCTAACTTCTGAACCTTAACTGTCTTTTTTCTCTTTTTGATATATCATCTATATAATTGAAGGAAACAACGTACTGCCAAGTGAATGTTCAAAATTTCAAAGAGGAGCAGACCTAATGTGTGAAAAAATGAAAAATTTTGCATCACCTATTTCACAAAAACCTCCATAACTTTTTGTTGCAAGCTCAAATTTATGTTGTTTCTTTTGTGTGTGTTTAAGCTAAAATTTGATGCAAGAGGATTTGTTTGTGTTTAGGGTTGATTTTTCTAGTTTTTATGAATCATCCTTTCACCTCTAAACATTCAAGGACTTCAGCCAAGTAGGAAGTCTACTACAGGCCTTCAGTCACTCAGAATATAGGGGAAGATCATAATTGTGTGATTTTGTTATTCAATTAAGTCCACTTATACTAAAAACCCTAATTATGCAAATTCAGAAGCAAATAGACAAATTACATAAAATACTCGCACACAAAGATATCAAATGACAATCAAATGCATACTAGATTTCAATGTTTAGAAAATGGAAAAGTCAGGGACTAATGAGCAGGCACCCTAGTCCAGTGCCATACTTTTTGTCAAGATTTGGAAACCTTGTCTACAACCTGTTCCTTTTGTTCTAAAGATTTTCCTGTTGCAGGATTTAGAGGACTAATGAGCCAGCGCCCGAGTGCAGGTCCCTATTTTCTTCTTTGATTTGCAATTTTGACATTCTGCACTACTCTCCTGCAACTCCACTTTTTTTGGTCCTGCAACTTGTAACCTGCAATCACGAAAAAATGGGTTGGGAGTTGTGGTGTTTAGAGGGTTGCCTCAATCAGGCCCCAGAGAGACATTCAAGTCTTCCAAACACCATTGTCAGATAAAGAGTGCATATCCCAGTGGGCTAGAGGCAAAATCCAAATGATAAATGGTTGAAAACACAATTGATATCACCTTGTAGTGAAGATCTCATGGAAGGAAGATGTTCTTCATTCCATGAGGAGATGGATGCCAAATCTACAAATACAAACACAATAACAACACAAATTCTTCTATGCAACACACCATGAATGCCTTGAATCACCTTAACATAAGCTCATGAATCCAAAATTCCATCTAGTTTACAAATGAATGCCTAAACATGCTTAAAATTGGTCTTGACCTAAAATAGGGCAAGACTAAGGTGTGGACGTCCAAGTCCTCCCCCCTATTTCAGGTAGGGCTTATGCCAAGTGCACCCCCTAAGTCCCATTTTCCATGAAACTTTAGGGTTTTCTCATCAGGATGTCAGATTAACATGAAAAATGCTCTAAATGCATAAACAAGACCTAGGAGCTAAACCTTAAGAGGGAAAATCCCCCAAGGGGACACTTTTTGACATAACATTTAGCCCCCACTTTAATGTATGTATAAATGTAAGGCTAATACATGCATTAAAGTAAGATCAACAAACACAACAAACATGCCAAGCATGGAGAAGACACGCGAATCACAAAGAAGATAGTAACAAGCATGCAAAACACAAAGAAGACAATTGCAGTCACGTAAAACATGGAGAATACAACATTGAAGACACGCAAAACATAGTGAATATAGTGAAGACAGTGATGATTTTATTTTCTTTTTCTTTTCATATATATGAAATGCAGATGCAAGTACAAGGAAAGTAAACACACCACCCATAATGTAGGAGGGACTCATCGCCGCCGATCTTTAAGACTGCATATGTGGCAATAGACACACCAAACAAATCAAGCATCCCATACAAATCAAACATGCCATACAAATCTTGAAACATAGGAGGGACTCATCGCCACCGGTCTTTAAGACTATGCTTGGGAACAAACACGCAATACACACACACTTGGAAGACACGGAGAAAACATGGCAGACAAGCGATGGAGTGTTGCTATTTCTAGGTTCATCACCATCTCAGACACATTACAAGCACACACTGATGATTGGGCTTCACCACAACAATCATTGAAGACATGCTTAAGGGTTGAGTTAGTCACAAAATCACTCCCCACCTCATGATGAGGACTTTTGAAAATGACAAGATGTGCACTCTCTTCGAGAAATACACCATCCCCGCCTCGCGATGAGGGCTTAAGATAAAAAAGGGATGCAATATCCCGGCCTCGTAATGAGGGCTTAAATGATTGTAAACAAATCTCAGAGTGTAGGAGGGACTCATTACCACCAATCTTTAAGACTGCACCTGAGAACAAGCACATTGCTAACATCTACAATAGATAGCTTACCTTATATATTCCCCCACCTTAAGGTGGCTGATATCAGGTATCAATATGAAGCACATTAAGGTAGGTAGAAAACACACAAGGGAACATGAGCTCTCACAAAGCCCATGCTCCTCGGAGTTGACATGTACTTTACGATCAGCAAATGTTCCTACAAACACATCCCTGTAAGAAAAGTGTTAGTGTCCAAATAACCATGATAAACAACAATGTGTAATGCAAGATTCAAGATAGACAAAGTGCATGAAGCAATAGTATTGTTATGTTTTTGTAAGTGTGATAAGACACCATCAAGATCACACAGAGTGATTCTATTAGCCAAGCTTTAGATAATATATAACAACCCCATTGTCATATAGGAACTAAGTCCAATTTTTGATTTCTTGCTAAAGGGACACTAGGTCCGCATCAATATAATATGTTTTTCGTCATCCTCCTGCTAGATAGAAACACTAGAGGAAGGGAAACAATAAATAGAGGAGAAACAAGGGCCTTAGGGATAGTCATGTAGGAGGGTGCCCCCAAGTCACGAACTACAACGCTATGTCCGTAAGACACAACACACAATAGTGAAAATAGAGGAGAAGCAATATAGAAGAATGATGATACAAATAGAAGAAGGGTCACAATAGAGGTAGTCTCCCAGTATCATTGACCTTACAAGAGAATCAAGGGTCATCCCAGGAGGCCTGAACAACACATAACACATCATGGAGGTAAAGGGTTAGAAATACTTACCTGGTAGTTTCATCGAACTAAGTGTTGTGATCAAGCAAATCATCATCATCTTCCCACTCCTGAATGTTAGAGGAAAGTGGGACAAAAGGTACCATAGCCCAACTCTTATTCTTGTCTTCAAGTTGTCCATTCTTAAGATCTTCATGGTTTGATTCAATGTTTGGTGAGATGTTTTCTTGTTGAGATGCAAGTCGTTGGGCATAAGCTTGTTGTCTCCTCCTCCTTTCTTTTGCTTGTCTATTTCTTTTTGTCCTACTACTTATCTCTTGTAAGATAGTGCTTTTCTCTTCCATAGGTTTTAGTGTTTTAGAGAAGGAAGCACTGGGATCAAATCTCATTTTTCTAGGTGGAATATTTTTTTGTCGATGACTACCTCCAGATCCTTGTAAGGATGGTGGGGGAGGAACCTCAGTATAGGGTCCATTTCTTTTTGGTCTAGGATTCTCTTCAAATGTAGGTTGTTCATCTCTTATTGTTACTTGCATAGAAGGACCAGCCACTTGATGTTGTGATTGAAAATCTGAACTACTGTAGAACCTACTTAAATATTCAATACTCCAGTGAAAATAAGATAAATATAATAAACCAAAGTTATACCTTGACAAACCGATTTACCTTGTGTCTTCCATTGTTGCCTATTCTCTTCAATGATTTTTATAGATTATGATTGAGCTCTTAGAAGTAGACTTCCTTATTGTTTTAAGATGACAAAGAGAGAATGGCTTTGTGGAGGATTATGCAATGTGAGATAAACTACAATGAAACACTAAGATGAATGATGGAGATTATGATATGAAGCAATGGATGATGATTATGCAATGAGGATAATGAGATTACAATGTAAATGAGGGGAGCCAAAGGCATGCCTGATAGCTATGGTGGAATTTCTACAGCATAAGTTTGCAAAAGCTTGAGTTGGTGCAAATGGAGGAATGAGAGGTTTTCTTTATAGGCTTGAGAAGGCCAAGATCCAAGTGTCACAATCTCAACAGTGGATAATGAGTCATATGAGGTGTAGGGTGGAGATTTGATTAGTTGGGATGATGGAGATAAAAGGGGGAGATGTTTCTCCTATGATGACAAGGTGGAGAGAAAGGTGTGAGCATGAGGCCACTTGTCATAATGCTCTCAAGGACCAAAGAACAAGGGTCAAAGGAGTCCTTCTTTGTAGGGAGGTTGGAAGGAATCTAGGGACTATGAGACATGTGTCTCTAAGTCTCCTTTGACTATGATAACATGGAAAGACCAAGCTCTTAAGAATAGGGACAGTTAGAGGATAAATAGGACATGTGGGTGAGGATAATTATATAATTAAATATTAAAAATATTCAATTATGTGTGCAACATGATGAGGTGGAAGTGATGTGGATTTATAGAATTAGGACTTTCAAATGATCAATTAAATAATTTGGGATTATTCAATTAAGGATGATTTAGAGGGGTTTGGATGATTTTAATTAAATAAATTGATTTTTATTTAATTATTGGAAGAATACGATGAATGTGAATTAGATAAATAAATTAGGATATTTATTTATTGATAGGAGGAACAGGAACAAAATAAATATTAAAATATTTATTTAATTTGACTTGAGCCATTTTTAGGTGTACACATTTTGCCCCTCTTTGAGACAATGTGTTTTATCACATTGTTTCTATTATCACCCATATTTGCACCCTTGCTAAGTTGTAAAACTTGGCAATCTGGAGAAACATGGGAATGATCTCGAAGTGTGGGACCTTACGAACTAAGATCAGACCTTAGGAGAAGGCCGGCTTCCTTGACTGGTTATCACCTAAAAACTACTGGATCTTCAGAGGAAAAGGTAGAAGGAATGCTTTTAAAAATGAAATATAAAACAGGAAAACTTGAAAATAAGGGTGATTCACCAGGTTGAAGAAAAGAGCCCTCACAGAACTGAGAAGATACACAACACAACCAGATACAACAAGTAGACATACATAGATTCAGATGATTTTAGCAGAGGTGAGAGACAAAATGGTTGAGAGGAACAAAAGTTCACAGACAATCATATGTTGTTTCACACTAAACTGAAAATCAGTAAAAGAGGTAAAATAACTTGCATATATTCAATAAAAGGCATGGTTACAGTAGAGGAATGCTCTGTTTGGAAATCAAAAGCATATATTCCTAAAAACTTCCAACATCCAACCTCTTCTACATCTCATCTTTATGCATATTGTTGTACCCAACCAAAATTTTTGCTTCATTCTGGCATTTTTGAACGAGTCTAGAAAATTTTTCGTCAAAAAGTTAAAAAAACAAAATTTCTAAAAATAGAAATTTCTAAAAATAGACGTCGAGTTAGGTTTTCTGGGTTTCTTGTGATATGGATGGTGGCAAAAATTTCTAAAAATAGAAAGTTTCTAAAAATAGAATCTCCAATTCAGGTGTTGCGCTTGATTCTCCTTAGTCGATTTTGCTTCACGATAGGCATGATTCATACGGAATCTTCAAATGACCAAGTTTTCTCTACTGGGTCATTTCTACTTTTTTAGAAGGTGAAGCATGTGCTCGAAAGTCATCAATAGAGAAAAGTTCACCTGCTAGAACTCTTCGATGAGTTTTCAACGTTGTTCCAACAATGCAAAATTGATGAATAGTCATCGACTCGACGATGCATGCAAAACGATACAAGATGGATCCAAGGTGAATTGAAATGTTGGAAAATCATAAATTTGACTAAGTTTGGTGAAACTAGGTGCCCCAGGTGGCTTGGGGCGCCCATCCTCTCCTATGTTAGTTTTTTTCACATTTTTTGAGAAACGTCAAAAATGCTTCCGTTAGCTCTTTCCCGGTTGGTCAAAACTTGGTCAAACTTAGTCAAAAGTCAGTAAAAGAAAGAGATTCATCTTAGATATGCTCAGGCTATCTAGCGTACCCTTAACCTGATGCCTGTCCCTGGAATTTTGAAATTGACTAAGTCTGATGTCCTGAAGCCCTGAAAATTTGACTAAGTCTGAAATCTGGTGGATCCTCAAAAATCTAGAATTTGCATGTCAAATCCCATGGATCTGAGACCTATCTCAAACATTCTGAAAGTATATTTCAAAATATTTTGAAATATACGTCAGGCAGGACCTTCGAAATTTGGCGAAATTGAGAAAAGGTACAAAATTGAAAATTTTTAGAAAATTTTCTAAGTGTTGGCAAACCAGGTGCCCCAAGAGGCTTGGGGCACCCAAACTCTCCAGAGTTAGATTATTTTTGAAGTTTTTCTTGAAAAACGTGAATCTCCTTTCGTTAGCTCGGTCTGGTTCAGTGTTGATTAGTTTAGCACATTTTTTGAGGTGAACAGAAGGTATAATCAGCTCAGTTTTTATCAGGCTTGCATATTTTCCAGATCATTAGACTCAGTTTTATCCTAGTTGATAGAAATTGATAGCGAAACAGGGGTCCTGTGCCTCTGGAATGTGCACGCAAACCAAGAAATTGAAGAAGTTGAAAAAAATTGAAAAAATGGCTAAGCGTTGAAAAACCAGGTGCCCCAGGAGGCTTCAGGTGCCCAACTTGAGCAGTGTTAGAATATTTTTCATGTCCACAGTGTTTTCTGATAGTTTTGTGCCCAATCTTTGCCCGTTGGTAGTTTTCAGGAGGTCAAACTTGGTCAAACGATGTCAGATCATCAAACGGAGGCAAGGGATGGAATCTCAGTTGATTAATCTCCAAAATGTCAGGATCAATTAGCTTTTTCAATCAATGATGACATTTTTCCACCTTGTTGAAGTCAGAGACAGGCCATATTTTAGTCAAAACGAGTGTTGAAGTGTCAAAAATAAAGAAAATTTGTTAACACTTCTTTCAACTCACGTGTTCGATGACATCATCAAAATAAGATTTTTTTGTCATCTTGCACATGAAGCCATAGGCTCCTTCAAAATAGGGATTCTTCCTATTTGAAGACATCCACTTAGATTTATGCTTTAAAAGTTGCTTTCTTCATGGATGAGGGTGAAGTTTTGTTCTCACACAAATAAAACTACTTTTTCACCCAAAATATTTATAAAGACAAGCTTTTGGCTTCTTTATTTCATTATCTTTTGTAGGTTGCATCCAGAGGAAAGATTTTATTTTTCTTTCAACAAAGATTTGGAGACTCAAACCAGGTGCTTTTTCAGTGTTCTTCATAGTTTCAGGTTGAGGAAGAAGAGAGGCTTACTTTTTCAGGGTCCTTGTTTCAAAGGGATCATTTTTCTGAAATCCTACCAAAGCTTTTTCAGTTTTCATCAAGATGGGTCCATCCAGAATATCATCCTCTTGAAGATTGGAGTTTTGCTTTTTTTTTAGAATCTGCTTTTTTCCCGCTTTTTCGGGAAAATCTCTACTTTTTTAAAATCTGACAATCTCGGTTGCTTCGAAATATAATTGCCTACAAAACCCATGTGATAGCTTTTTTTGCTCAGAATCTACTTTTTAGAAGAAATCAACAAATCAATGGATGGCATCACCAAAAAGCAAGAATGTTGATGAGGATGCATTTCAAAATAAAGTAGCTTTAAAACATATGCTTTTTATTTTAAAGCATGTGCTTTCATCCTAAGCCCATCCATTCTATATTTAGAAAAGAAATCACTTTGTGATAGTTGGAATCTTCTTTGCTTTAAAGCATTTGTTTATTGTATCTTTGTCTTAGAATAGTAATAAAGCTTGCGAGTTGGCAAGTTAGGGTTAATCAAATAGATTTTAGGGTTCCCTACTGCTTTGATTTTAGTATAAATAAGGGCATCTTTGCCCATTGTTTGGAATGACTTTTGTGATAACATATTTTGCTATGCCTATTCTAGCCTGCAAACTTTGTTATTCCAAGTGTTTGTTCACCTTGTGTTCATTGTAAGGGAATGACTTTTGTGATAAGATATTTTGCTATGCCTATTCTAGCTTGCAAACTTTGTTATTCCAAGTGTTTGTTCACCTTGTGTTCATTGTAAGGGAATGGTAATTGTGATAGCAAATTTGTTGTGCCTATTCTAGCCTACAAATCTTGATATTCCAAGTGTCTGTTCACTTTGTGTTCATTGTTCTCCAGTGTTTGATCGCTTGTTGTATGTCTGCCTTTTGCTGCAGCATTGCTGTCCTGGAGTTGTGCAAACTTTATGATATTGAATAGAAGTCTCATGCCTATTTTGCTCTGATATTCTATCTTGATTCATCAAGTTATCATAGTCAGATGTGTAGCTTTTTACAACTTTCATTTCAGATTTAATCATTAAAGTACTTTTAGTCTTGTGTAAATTTGGAGGAAAACTGCCTAAGTTTTTGTGTTAACAATCATTCCTTGTTCACTTTCAATTTCCTTTGCTCCAAATTTACTTAGGATATTGAAAGCGTCATTAGTCTACGCTTAGTTGTAGTAGAAGTTTTAAAAAAGGAAAAAACCTCTTCTGCAGCGTTTAGAGTTTTATAACCTTGTGCTCACAGCTGAGAATCAAAAGGAAGATAGGCAAAGTTGCATTTAATTATCTTTTCAGAAAACATCAGCAAGAAAGGGAACTCCCCCTTCCAATAGGAGAGCAGTTTATCTATGCATAGTTGTCTGTTTCCAAATCGCATTCCAGAGGTGCAAATTGAAATGCCAACACATATATAGCATTTACATTTTGACCTAAGTCAGTTACAATGGATTCATCCCATGGGCATAGTCAGGAAAATATTTGCCTCTGAAGGGACGTCCACTTGCAAGAAGTTATGGAATGAGATATCTGGAACAGGGGCAGATGGAAGATATTTTGAATCTTCAATGTGAGCTGCTGAATCATCAACTTGCACCCATAAATGCAACAAATATTTGCATTTGCATATGCCAAATTGGTCGCTGAAACGTCCAGTCGATCGAGCCTGCAGACTTGCATCAAATTTTAAAATTGAAAATATCCTCCATAAAGCCCGCCAGAGGAAACAAGAGGCAAAAACAAGAATATTTGCCTTTTGAAGCATGTTGAAATTTGCCAGAATGAGGGAGATATGGGCAGTCAAAGTTATGGTCAACTACATCTTGTATCTGTTTATCGCTTTGCATCTGCCTTTGTATATGCTTGTATCTTGCAATTGTATGTACAACTACAACTGCTCTTTGACTGCTGGGTTCACTTTATGTATTTATGCAACTTCCCTCCTTTTGCATATTCAAATCATCTTGTATTTGCCAACATACAATCGCAGGCTTTACCTTTTGAATTGGCCTTTGAATTAACCCTTGGCATGTGGCACCACCTGATTTGCTACTGTACTAAACCTGAGACCCATTGCTGAACAATTGCATACTTTATCAGCCATCGGAAAGACCACAGACTAAGCCACTGATACACTAAGTCTCGTTGAAATCCATTGTATGTGACCCTTTGTATATCGATTGTCTATGAGATACAATTGCATATGCATACAATGCAGAACTCAGAAGATTATCAACTATATTGGAACTTTAGAACAAGTCCAACCTTTGTATCTTTTCTTCTTTGCATATTGGCATATACAATGTACTTCAACATACAAATTGTGGACCCCACTGTTGAGTTTGCCACTTTTCATTTCCCAGTCGGGTCCGCCTTGTATATTGCCTTGTTGTATCTTACCTTTGTATATCGCATATGCAATGCAAAATATACATACAAAACTGCACACAATTACTTGCATGCAAACATTTCATCTCGGCATATACATGTGACCTTTGTATATCGTTTTGTATATGACCCTTGTATGTAAAAACATACAATGCGAACATACATACACAGAATGCATACAATCACTTCTGCCTATATAAACCAAAATGAAATATCTTTTCGGGTCTAGGGTTGTATCTTAGAAATGCATATGCCATTGTATATGTGATTGTATGTGCAAAGATATAATCACATATACATACAATTGGTGGACCCCACCCTTTGTATCTCCTTTATTTGCTGCTTTGTATATGCAATTGTATATGAGATACAATCACCCGATATACATTCACCTTTGTATCCCAACCTTTGCATATTGACTTTGCATCTTTCCTTTGTATCATTTACCTTGCATCTTCCCTTTGTATATACCATTGTATATTCCCTTGTATATGTGAACATACAATGTGAACATATAAGGAAACATACAATTGTATATGCATATAAAAATGACTAAGTATAAAATTGAGAATTATCTGCGATGGAAAGCACTTGAAGACAAAAGATTTCTGGGTTTTTTTGGTTTTTCTGCAAGGATTCTCCAGGTGAGTTTTGGGATTTTTGGCAAGGCAAAGCATGAGTATTTGAAGGATTTAAGCCTTGTAGGGTCATTTTCTAAAGGATATTCAAGGAATATACAAGATGAACTATTTAACTCTGGACAGAAGAAAATAGGTCAACAGTTTCAAAGAGTAATTTTTTTTTGAGTATGATACATGCCCTAGTTTGCCCCTAGTACAGGTTTAATAATGCTAGGATGCCCCCTCGGTAGATTTGTCGGATTGGATTTGGTAGAAAGGATGACGAATGATCTCATGATAAAGAAGAATTGACGACACGATTTTCAGTTAAAAAATTTGGATGACAGAGAATAAGAAATGGATAAAAAACATGGTATGCACTGAACTAGGTCAAACACCTCTAGTTAGGTTCACTTGGCTACAACTAGGGATGTGAGGTCACCTTTCTACTCATTTGCACACTTGTCATTTGAGGAGAGATTATAGGATCCCTAGTGTTTAGAAGAGTAGAGTTGTCAGCAAAGATGGATCAGATTTCATTAATAGAGAGCCACATATTCAAGAGGATTCGGTGATTCAGATAGCTAGCAGACTATGGACCCCCAGTATGTATGCATTTAATTTAAGTCCTTGCGCATTTATGATAGTCAAAATCTAGGGTCAGGTCTCTGTTTTAAATGTGTCATTTCTTTATTTCTACACTTTTGATAATTGAATCCGTGCATACGACGCAATTCCATGCATATGAGTCAGGAATCTGCACAAATGCATTATTTTCACATTTGATAGATGTTTCTATGCATACAGTTAGGGTTTTTGCACTTTTATGTAAAAGCACACAATTAAACAATAGTCCCGTGCATCTAGGATGAAGTTGCACATTTAATGTAAAAATGCGCATTTGGATAAGGATTCAGTGCATTTAATAGAAAGTTGCGCATGCATGATGAAATAGTGCATATGATGCCCAATTTTGCACATTTGTTTGATATTGCGCAAATGAAAAGGGTTTCAGTGCATATGATATAAAGCCACGCATATGGTAAATAGAGCTGTGCATTTGATAAAAACATGCAATTACTTAGCTAGTTTAAAAAAGTTGGCATCTTGATCGATGTTGGCCAATTGATAGGTCATCTTCGAGATTGATAGAATCTCATAAGAGATGATAGGATACATTTTTGATAGGATAGCCAAGTAATTGGTTTGATAGATTAGATAAATATGCATCTTAGTTGCTTTGTTAACGTGCTTTGTTATTGATTACAGGAGGAGCTAGATCATGTTCTGATGTCACGGGTGAGATTCCCAATTACATAGCTTCTTCAACCCTACCTGACTAATATTGATCACTTGGTCCTTGGATCAGTCAGATTGTGGTTTGTCTACTTTATGCCTGAGATGCAAGCAAATCTAGGATTGTTGACTACACTTGGGGAGAGGTACCACAGTGAGACTGACACTTTTCACCTGTGGACATGGGAGATGGCAGTGACACTAGAGGATGTACATCAGATACTATGTATACCCATTTAGGGAGAGCTATTTGAGTATGAGTCACACTCAGGAGCTAGATTGGTAGAGTGTCGACAGGTGTTTGACAATGCAGAGCTTGAGGAGATGGAGATCAAGAAGGCTGATATGGTGGATTATTATGAGCCCCTGCCAGCCATACTAGCAAGTTTGATTGGAGGAGTGGTTTGTCCAAATCAGAGATCTCATGTATTCCAAGTTGGATGGGGGAGGACACTGGAGTGGATGATACAGGAGGGGACACGCTTCGCTTGGGGTCCATGCATACTTGCTCACTTGTACCATGATTTGCATCAGTTTGTGTATGATGGAACTGTCAGTCTATCAGCTAGTGTTTCACTATTACAGATTTGGGCATGGCTACATGTAGTGGTCACATGACCGATAGGTATGGGCGTTAGAGGCCATGACATACCTTACTCATACATGTTTTAGGAGACTCTTTCCTAGCCCAAGATGGGGAAGCTAGAGTACTGGTGTCATACATTGGATAATGTAGATGCAGTTAACTAGCAGCCATACCTAGAGTGTGAGGTGTGGGAGGAGGATGCAACAGAGTTGTCATATTGCTTTCAGACACGATGGTTGATAGGGAGGACTCCCTATATCCTAGAGCATCACATTGTTACCTGTGTGCTCCAACAGTTTGGCAGGGTCCAGAGGATGCCCCAAGGTACTGCTATATTTGCTCAAACACACAAGGAGTGCCCATATTGGGGTTCGGTGGCTTCCTATGAGACTACGAGGACTGAGTTTCTATAGATTCCATATTAGGCGTGGGATCTACAGAGAGGCATTATGGATGCAGGCATGACAGTGGACTATGTGGTGCATTTCACCGCCCATCCTATTCTGAGATACTCTGGACTTGGAGAGCAGGCTCCAAGATTGGAGGATGAAGATGAGGAGGAGGAGAATGATGCTCCTCATCAGAGGAGGAGGTGACAGTGAGGCGGGAGGGGTGACCGAGGAGGAGGAGATGATGGTGGCGGAGGTGGTGGAGGTTGAGGTGATGATAGAGATGATGGGGATGACAGTGGATAGAGGAGGGTGAGACAGAGGGTGCCCCAGATACAGGCACAGCCTCAGGTACAACCATAGGTGTAGGTACAGGTGCAGGTACAGGGCTAGGTTGGACAGGATGACGGGGCTATAGCAGCACTGCGAACCCAGGTGGCTTAGTTACAAGGACACTTGTTACCTAGCTATAGGGAGACATGAGGACTGCCATCTTAGAGGGAGATACTACAATCTAGAGGTACACTAGGGCAGAGACCCTATTGCAGCAGACCGCGGCTCAGGGTCCTCATGGGCAGATTGTTACAAACATGGTTCGAGTTGGGTAGGAGATCTTTTACTAGATATCCCTGTATGAGAAGTTTGTGCCCCCATAGCAGAGGGTGAGTAGCTTCCATCTAAGCTCACGTAGTAGGTCTAGGCGTACATTGATAGAGAGTGGAGGAGTTATGCCTTAGCCTCAGCCTTAGCCCCAGGAGCCAACACCTTCTGGAGGGAGTACCACATAGGCATTCTTGAGACATGTACCATGTTTATATCATTTTTGTATACACCATTTTTGACAGCTTGAGATACACATTTATGACATCATTGTATACTTGGACATTATTATTATTGTTTTTGATGATGATCTATATGAGTTCGATGGACTACATGCATGTGTTTTTTATGGATGGATGTTTTCTATATGATGGATGTTATCTATTTGATGTTAGCTATATTGATGGATGTTATTGATTATGATTACACTGTGATGATTCTAATATGTTGATTCTATGATGTTCATGACACATATGATATGATGCACCTATTGATTCATATGACTTATATCTATGTGTAATGTTAATGTGCAATAATCCTATATGCTTATAGTTTATCATGGCCTAGTGCATATGTTGATGATTCCTAAATTTACTACATGATGTGTAATTTTATATGTATGATGATCTAATATTCAAATGTTATGACCAATGATATCTATGTTTTTCCAATTTTTGATGATAAATGTTATGCATGAGACCTATGTGGATAAATGTCATCACTATCATGATCTAAATTCTTAATACAACTAATGCGCTTAAATGATAATGAACTTATGGTTGGACATGCTTATACTATGCAACATGATATCACTATATGAAACTGTTGCTAAAAATCATGAGTTAAATGTTTAATGCAACTAATGAACTGAAATTGTATGAACTAATGATGGATACACTTAGACTATGTAAAATGATAATGATGTATTTTTGTTATGCCAAGTATACTCAATCATAAATGAAATAACACTTGGAAGAATTAGGCAAAAGATTTGGATATGATGAACAACTTAGAAGAATAATTGGGATAAATGGACAATATGGATAACTGAAAGATATGATTTGGATCTTATGGATAATTTGGATGAAATGAACAAAATTGACTTGGATCTTAAGGCACTTTGGAAAATGATAATTTATGGAATGCTTATAAATGAGACAAAATGCAAACCTCTCCTGCAAAAATGAGGCTTTGTCATCTTGTATACAAGTATTTGAAGTACTTTTTCATCATTGAGCTTTTAAAATGTAAGAAAATACAAGCATCTAGGTATAATTAAACCATGATGACCTGAGTATCTCTTACATGGATTTTGATTTAACAAGTTAATACAAGCATCTAATCAAAATTAAACCTAGATGACCTGAGTATGTCTTGCATGTATCAACAAGCAAGGATTGCACTCTTTCATGCTAAGACCCATAATGTCCTCGGTGATCTTTTGCTTATCATGTCTTTATATGAATAAATGAAAATAATCATGTGCCATCATCGCTCCTCTAGTCTTGAACATCCTCGAGTAGCATAGGAAACATGATTACAAAAATCAAGACCTAAGACTTAAACCTATAACAACCATCAAATCTTCTTGCCATAGATATGTTTTCTCTCCATGATAACAGACATAATAATCTTGATAGTTTAGGCTCAATGTTGTTTGATACAGGGTAATGTCATCTTGTGTCAAGCTTTTTGTTTGAAAAGGTTTGTTTGTAGCACTGCATGTTGTCTGGAGATAGTATCATAATCCTGGTTGTTATCCTCTGAGATTATGACATTCAAGAATCCAATTCCAAACTAGGTCAAGAATTTTTCCCCCATTCAAGTAAAGGATCTAGTTGTTGATAACTGAGAGGGGGGGTGAAT
Organism: Cunninghamia lanceolata; assembly: GCA_027924645.1. Taxonomy (NCBI): domain Eukaryota; kingdom Viridiplantae; phylum Streptophyta; class Pinopsida; order Cupressales; family Cupressaceae; genus Cunninghamia; species Cunninghamia lanceolata. The sequence continues at coordinate 20,878,874 of BSBN01000237.1, read as the reverse complement.
CAGTTATCCTAAACTTGCTTCTAATTTAAACACTTAAATCTTCTTCGTTATGTAACAACATATCAATTAATCATTCATGAAAGCATAAAGCATAAACACCAGAGTAGATACACATCAACACCAAGATTTTTGACGTGGAAAACTCGGTCAAGGGAAAAACCACGGGGTGATTAACCCAAGGATTATTCTCTGTTAGAAGAATAAGAAAAATAGATGGCACATGCCAATTAGGGCTCACTACCTGAGCACACTACTCACAAGAGGCACACTGCCTACAAGAGACACACTATCTACAAAGTAACAAGTATTACAAACTTGAATTGGAGATTGACATCTTTACCATGCCTGGATCAGTTCCATTTAAGCCCAGAAGCTCTTGCTTTGCCTTTCGCACTTCTCTTCACTACTCTTCACTTATCTGCTCCAAGACACACTTCAAAATAAATTCACAAACCTTTATTTATACAAGGCATCGACTTAGGAACAATCATCTAAGTCAGCAATCATCCACAAGAACATTCACAAGATGAATAACTCATCCGGTCGTCCAACCTGAACAAGAACATCTTCATCTGAAAGTATATCTTCAATTCTGGGCTCTAACACTAATGCGGACTGACAACAAAACCTCAACATGATCCAAGAACCTTCACAGGCTTGTTTGTATGACCAGGTACATCTGCACTTGCTCTACTTACTAGAATCTCTTCTCCCCTGCCTCTGATGCCTCAAGAACATAGTTTGTGACATTCAAGATTAGACATCACAAGGACATCCTAAACACTCCTTCCAATCCGTAGAATAGGACAATGCACTTCCGGATCTCACCGAACCTTTTTGTAACACTCTGTCACTCTGGAGCATCTCCCGGAACCGGTTCTACTTGATCGATCACAACTTCTTCATATCTTCATGTAGACCTTTGAAATCTTAACTACATCATCTCAAGACTCATATCTACAAACCCTTTAAACCGCATCCTTTGATTTTCATCTTATCTTGGACTTTTACCTTAATGTCATCACTATTTTGCACTGTTCCTGATTGAGACTAATTTTCTCAATATCCTCAGCACACATCTCATCCAATCCTTCTCATTGAGCAATATGAGTATGTTGCCATCAATGACAACACTGGTTATCCTCATACTTGCAACAATCTCCCCCTTTGTCATTGATGGCAACATATGATGTGAAAAACCATCAAGACAAGAACTTCTCCTTTCTGTCATAGCTCCCCCTATTAGCAACAACTCTTCACATGTCTTCTCTTTCTTTACTGCTCCCCTTTGATCAACCACTTGTTTTTCACATGTCTTCTCTCCCCCTTTGACATCAATGGCAAAGGGCTCATACTTGCAACTTTAACACATCAGAATCATACAAGCTGCTCCCCCTGAGTAGTAGCTCCCCATCACCAATCGAGATCACAAGATATGACTGTGATATCCACCGGACTGATGCACATCAGTGCATCCTAGTTCATCACCAGAGGGGCAATAACCCCTAACTTCTCCTTGAGATACTCAAAAGAGTCCTTGGGAAGAGGTTTAGTAAAAATATCTGCAAGCTGATCCTTGGAGGGCACATACTCCAATCTGACTTCACCCTTGTTCACTTGCTCTCTCAGAAAGTGAAATTTGATAGATATATGCTTGGTCTTAGAATGCAACACCAGATTCTTAGAAATATTTATTGCACTTGAATTATCACAGAAAATTGTGATAGGCTCCTCATATTCTATTTGAATATCTCTTAGCATTTGCTTCATCCACAAAAGTTGAGTGCAACTTCCTACTGCTGCAATGCATTTTGCTTCAGTTGTAGACAGGGATATTGCCTCTTATTTCTTGCTTAGCCAAGAAACCAACCTTTTTCCCAAAAAGAATGCTCCTCCACTTGTACTCTTCCTATCATCCACATCTCCTGCCCAATCTGCATCTGTATATGCATGAAGAGAAAAATCTTGATCTCTAGGATACCATAGGCCATACTCAATTGTTCCTTTTAAGTACCTAAAAATTCTTTTGATTGCCATGACATGAGATTCTCTGGGATCAGCCTGGAATCTTGCCACAAGACCAACAGCCTGCATTATATCTGGTCTAGTTTGAGTGAGATACAATAATCCTCCAATCATTTATCTATACTTAGTTTGATCTGTCTTAGGAGAGTCATCATCTTTGCCCAACTTACATCCGGTTGCCATAGGAGTGTTCATTGGCTTTGAATCTTCCATTATGAATTTCCTCAACAATTTTTTCACATATTTGGTCTGAGAGATAAAGATGCCTTTCTTTGTTTGAGTAATTTGCAGACCCAAGAAGAAATTCATTTCACCAAGCATTGACATTTCAAACTCACTTTTCATTTGATTTGCAAAGGTTTTACACATACTGTCTCTTCCTCCAAAGATGATATCATCAACAAATACTTCAACAATCAAGATGTTTTCATTATCTATTTGGAAATATAGATTACTATCAGCAGTACCTTTGTTGAAACCAATCTTCAAAAGATGTTTGTCCATCCTCTCATACCATGCTCTTGGGGCTTGCTTTAGACCATACAGTGCCTTCTTTAATTTGTAGACCATATCACCATGCTCAGATAACTGAAATCCATCCAGTTGTTCAATGTACACCTCTTCTTCTAAGTCACCATTTAGGAAAGCAGATTTGACATCCATTTGATACACTTTGAAATCCTTGAAGGCAACAAATGCAAGAAATAGTCTGACTTCTTCAATTCTTGCCATCGGAGCAAAGGTTTCCTCAAAATCAATCCCTTCTATTTGAGAGTAGCCTTTGTAGACTAATCTGGCTTTATTTCTGATTACTTCACCAACTTCATTTAGTTTGTTCACCAACTTTATTTAGTTTGTTCCGGAAGACCCATTTGGTTCCAATCACATTCTTGTTTCTAGGTCTAGAAACAAGATCCCAAGTGTGATTTTTCTCAATTTGCATCAACTCTTCCTCCATTGCTTTGGTCCAATTTTCATCATTGCAGGCTTCATTTATTATCTTAGGTTCAATCTTTGAGATCAGACAACATTCATCTAAATTTTGAGCAATTTTCCTCCTTGTTTGTACCCCTTTGCTTTTGTCACCTATGATCTGATCTTCAGAGTGGTTTAGAGTTACATACCTTGGAACTTTGGGAGTTTCTTGCACTACTATTTCTTGATTAGGCTCATTCAGACAAACCTCTTCTTCCTGGTTTACCGAATCAGTTTGAATTTGACTTTCAGAGGAGGTTTGAGGTCCTTGAACTAGAGAACCATTCAGATCATCTTCATCATATTCATAAAACCTTGAGGGCTTCTCAATTCCTTCATCAACCTTCACATTTGTACTTTCTATCATCTTTCTCATTCTCTTATTGTAACACCAGTATGCTTTGCTTTGAGTGGAGTAACCCAAGAAAATTCCTTCATCACTTCTAGCATCAAACTTTCCTAGATCTTCATCTCTTTTGATGTAACATTTGCTGCCAAATACTCTAAAATATCTCACAGTAGGAGTGATACCAAACCAAAGTTCATAAGGAGTCTTACTGGTATTGCTTCTGATTTGAACTCGATTGAGAGTATAGACTGCAGTGCTGACAACTTCTCTCCAAAACATCTGGGGAACATTTGCTTCCATCATCATTGTCCTGGAGGCTTCCTAGATGGTCCGGTTCTTTCTCTTTACTACTCCATTCTGCTGTGGAGTCCTAGGAGCAGATAACTGTCTCTTTATACCATGCTTCTCAGAAAAATCTATGAATTTACTAGATGTGAATTCACCACCTCTATCAAACCTTAGACATTTCAGTTTCTGTTTGGTTTAATTTTCTACCATAGCCTTGAAGATTTTGAACTTCTCAAAAGCTTCTGATTTCTCTTTCAGAAAGGTAACCCACATCATCCTGGAATGGTCATCAATCAATAACATGAAATATCTATCACCTTGCATACTCTTGATTCTTGTCGGACCACATATATCAGTATGAATTAATTCCAATAATCCGGTAGAGGACTGATCCTTGCTTTTGAATGAGACTCTGCTCTATTTACCCAACTGACATTCTTTGCACAAGCTATTTGTAGGTTTCACCAATTTTGGAAGATCTCTTACAGCCTAAGTATTGCTTATCTTGATGATGTTATCAAAATTTACATGACACATCCTTCTATGCCATAACCAACTCTGATCAACTTGAACAAACAAACAACTTTTATTAGAAACAACTAGATGGAAGATATTACCTTTTGTTTGAGTACCAAATGCAATCTCAGTTTCAGAGCTTTCAAAGATCTTGCATCTTCCATTTTTGAACCGGAGATCATAACCTTTGTCTACCAATTGTCCAACACTGAGAAGATTGTGCTTCAATCCTTCAACATACAGTACATTACCAATTTTGCTCTTTCCATCAAAAGAAATAGTTCCCCTACCTCTGATTCTACCAACAGAATTATCACCAAACTTTACCATTCCTCCTTCATACCTTTCCAAGTCTAGGAACTTGTTTTTGTCACCTATCATATGGTGAGAGCATCCACTGTCAATAACCCAATCATCCTTTTCTTCAACTTGGGCAGCCAAAGCTCTTTCTACAACCTTATGATTGATAGATTTGGAGGATATTGGATCTTCTTCCTTGATGGAAATAAACACCCATTCATTTCTGGATTTGTTTCCTATTTCTGATTCATCATCTGTTACTCCTTCATTATCATCTTCTTCATGAACATAATAACAGTTCTTTTGGAACCTTTGTTTGTTGGAATTTGACCTTGTAAATCTTTCTAGACATCTTGAAGCAAAATGACCAATCTTATTGCAGTTGAAGCACTTAAAGGGTAATTTTCCTTCATACTTACTGGATCCTCTTGGCAGTCTCTTTGCAATGAGGGCTTCAAGTTGAGCTATTTCTGCTTCTTCCTCTTCCATGTCTCTTCTTGCTTGATCATACCATGACAGCTTCATTGAAGATTTTTCTCCTGGATCAAATCTTTGTTTGCCTTTCACATAGGCATTGGCTTTGAATGCAGATTCAGTCTTGGGGGGATCATCTCCAAACTCGGTCATTTCAAATGTAGCCAGTTTGCCAGCCAATTAGTCTCTTGTGACAGTTGTATGGGCTCTGAATTCATCAATGGCAACAACCTTGATTTTGTAGACAGTAGGAAGGGATCTGAGAATTTTGCCAACAATCTCATTTTCATCCAAAACTCCACCAGCATTCCTAATTCCACACACCAGCTCATTTACTCTTGACATAAAGGTAGTAATATTTTCATCATCTCTCATCTTCAGTCTTTCAAATTTCCCTTTGAGACTTTGCAGCCTTGCACTCTTAACATACTCATCTCCTTCATGCAGAAGTTCCAATTTAACCTAGATCTCATAGGCAGTTGGTAGGTCAATAACATTTGAGAGTTCTGAGTCAGTCAATGCGCTTAGAAGAGCCTCTTTGGTCCACAGATTGTTTTCAGCATCTGTGATTTCATTTAGAGTTGTCGGACCACCCTGTGGAGGTACATATGCTTTTGTGACCATGGATAAGTATGCCTTTCCCATACACTCCAAGTGACATTTCATGTGACCTTTCCAAAGAGAGAAGTTGGTTCCATCAAACTTCAGACTATCCTTTTTGTATGATGACATCCTGGATCTCCTCAAGCGGTTAAGCTCCTTTTAAAGGAACTTGGCTCTGATACTAATTGGTGATAAATGAGAGGGGGGGTGAATCAGTTATCCTAAACTTGCTTCTAATTTAAACACTTAAATCCTCTTCATTATGTAACAGCATATCAATTAATCATTCATGAAAGCATAAAGCATAAACACCAGAGTAGATACACATCAACACTAAGATTTTTGATGTGGAAAACCCGGTCAAGGGAAAAACCATGGGGTGATTAACCCAAGGATTATTCTCTATTAGAAGAATAAGAAAAATAGATGGCACATGCCAATTAGGGCTCACTACCCAAGCACACTGCTCACAAGAGGCACACTGCCTACAAGAGACACATTGTCTACAAAGTAACAAGTATTATAAACTTGAACTGGAGATTGACATCTTTACCATGCCTAGATTAGTTCCATTTAAGCCTAGAAACTCCTGCTCTGCCTTTCGCACTTCTCTTCGCTACTCTTCACTTATGCGCTCCAAGACACACTTCAAAATAAATTCACAAACCTTTATTTATACAAGGCATCGACTTAGGAACAATCATCTAAGTCGGCAATCATCCACAAGAACATTCGCAAGATGAATAACTCATCCAGTCCAGCCTGAACAAGAACATCTTCATCCGGAAGTATATCTTCAATTCTAGGCTCTAACACTAATGCGGACCGACAACACAACCTCAACATGATCCAAGAACCTTCACAGGCTTGCCTGAATGACCAGGTACATCCACACTTCCTCTACTTACTAGAATCTCTTCTCTCCTGCCTCCAGTGCCTCAAGAACATAGTTTGTCATGACTGTCACAAAGAAGTAGATTCTTCTAGATGTTCAAACAATGTACAAATCAAGATTACACATCACAAGGACATCCTAAACACTCCTTCCAATCCGTAGAATAGGACAATGCACTTCCGAATCTCACCGGACCTTTTTGTAACACTCTGTCACTCTGGAGCATCTCCCGGAACCAGTTCTACTTGATCGATCACAACTTCTTCATATCTTCATGCGGACCTTTGAAATCTTAACTAGATCATCTCAAGACTCATATCTACAAACCCTTTAAACCACATCCTCTTATTTTCATCTTATCTTGGACTTTTCCTTAATGTCATCACTGTTATGCATTGTTCCTGATTGAGACTAATTTTCTCAATATCCTCAGCACACAGCTCATCCAATCCTTCTCATTGAGCAATATGAGTATGTTGCCATCAATGACAACACTGGTTATCCTCATACTTGCAACACTAGTTATTATGGATGAAACCTGTGGATTGAACATATGGGAAACTCGATATGACGAGCCCTAAGGGATTGAACTAGTGCCTCGGGGGCTCATTGATGATGGCCTTGCCTACATGACAACACAGAGGCAATGTAGTTTGGGGGTGTGGACTATGTGCACCTAAGACCTAGTGGGTGGGAAGCCTCGGGGGCTCATCAAGGATGGCCTTGCCTACGTGATAGCTTAGAGGCGACATAGTTTAGGTATGGAAACTGACATTGGTGATGGATGAATGGATGGGAACCAATAGATTTTGGTAAAATGAGAGGTATGGATGGATGAGAAGCCTCGGGGGTTCATCAATGATGGCCTTGCCTACGTGATAGCTCAGAGGCGACGTAGTTTGAAAATGATACTGATAAGAGAGTTACAGTGATCGATGACCTAATGGATAAAGGTGATAAAGGTGAGCAAACAACAAGTCATGGTAAGTATCTTTATCTAATTTGATGGATGCGATAAGAAAATATGAATTGTGGGTATAAATCCTACAAGATGGAGGAAGTAGTTTATCACAAATAGTGTCTATTTCTAGGTTTTCACCACTTGCTTTTATTTGCACATTTTTTTTTAATTTTATAATCCCTTGCATTGGGGTTTAGGTATAAAACTTGCAAAGATGCATGCTATTGATGGGATCATCAAATAGTTCACCTTCTGATGTTGCTAATTGATAGGCTCCTGATCCATAGGCATCAATGATTACATATAGACCAAGCCAGTTGGGTTCAAACTTGCCTTTCTTCTCCCTATCTTGCTAATTTCTAGGGTTTTCCTTCAGCACTAGGTCACCGACTTGAAAGACTCTAGGTTTTACTATGTGGTTGTAACTCTGTGATATCCTTTGTTGATAGGCTTTCAAATGATTAAAGGCATTTTGTCTTTTTTCCTCCAACATTTCTAACTCCTGAAGTTTGGAAACCTAGTATTCTTCATTAGATATTAGAACTTTTAACAATACTCACAAGGATGGTAACTCAACTTCAATGGGCAAGATGGCTTCAGAGCCATAGACTAGGGAATATGGTGTTGCACCTGTGGGTCTGCGAATACTTGTACGGTAGGCCCACAGAGTAGGATTCATTTGGATATGCCAATCACGGTAGGCATCATTAATAATCTTTTTTAGGATTTTCAAGATGGTTTTATTAGACACCTTCGCCTGGCCATTTCCTTGGGGTTAATATGGGGTGGAAAAGAGGTGTTGGATATGGAATTTGTCATAGAGTTCTTTGACATCTTGATTTTTAAAGGGTCTTCCATTATTAGTGAAAGTGGATAGGGGGGTGCCATAGTGGCAAATGATGCAATTCAGGATGAATGAGGCAATTTGTTTGCCTGTGACATTAGCTAGGGGTATGGCTTTGATCCACTTCATAAAGTACTTAGTGGTGGTGATTATGAATTAATGGTCATTGGATGATGGGGGGTGTATCTTGCCCACTAAGTCCAGTCCCCATTAACAAAAAGGCCAAGGAGTCGTTAAAGGCTACAGCTCTTGTGCCGGTGCATGTATTAAGTTCCCATGAATTTGGCATTTCTTGCACCTTTTCACAAAATGATAGGAGTTCCTTTCTATAGTTGGCCAATAGTATCCCATATGAATGAGTTTCTTAGCCAAAGTAGGACCACTAGAGTGGATTCTGCATATACCTTTGTGAACTTCACGTAGGGTGGTTTGATATTCCTCACTATTGAGACACCGAAGGAGAGTACCATCTAGACCTCGACGATATAGGGTGTTAGTGATTATGGTATAACGGGAGTCTTGGAAGATGAAGGTTCTTTTTTGGTTATTAGATAGGTCAGGTGGTAGGGTGTTCTCTTTTAGATAGGTATATACTTTTTCATACAAGGGAGAATCAGATCCTACTATGTGGCATATGATGCTGGTTTCAAGGATGTCATAGGTAGGATGGGATATTGGCTCCACCAAGAACTCGTAACGTGACTAATTTTTAGGTATATAAAGGAGAGATGCAATGGTTGCCATGGTATCTGCTCAAAAGAAATCACAACAAAGTATTATTTGAAGTCATCTACCATATGCTTGTACAGTATTAACTTCTCGTCCTTGGTTTGATAGTCATCATTCACCTGGTTGATGACAAGTTGTGAATCTCCATACACATGAAGTTCTCTGACTTTCCATTCTACTGCTATTTTGATGCCAATTACCAGTGCTTTGTATTCTGCAACATTTTTTGTACATGGAAAGAGTAGTCTATATTGAAAGGAAGCAAGGTATGCGGAAACGCTTCCTACACTGATCTACTGAGGAAAGACTTATGCAAATTTTTACTTTTACAATTACAGATTAAGATGTACATTAACAGAAAGATAATAACAACTTCCAAATGCAAACACAAAACTCACAACACATGATATACGTGGGGAAAACCCTTTTAGGTAAAAAACCCCACACTCCAAAGCCGCCCAATATATTATTTAGGAATCATGAAGATTACAATATACTTGTAGAGCAAGCTTTTATAGGAGTATATCCAACCAGAGATCTAGGAGGTAATTCAACATCTATAAGATTCTTACATACAACCTCCATCTTAAGCTCCTGATATATAGGAGATACAATACAATACACCGCTAATGGTAATTACAAAACCATGAGCTAAAACCACCCAAAAGTGGCGCCTAAATTATCTCCAATCAAAGATGCCCTATGATGTGCCAAAACACACACCAACATGTGTAACTCTCCCCTTTACATCTCCTTTATGTGTCCAACACATTTTTACATTTCCCAAAAATAGAAGGTCCAACTTCTGGAGGCCATAACTTTTGATCCGGTTATTCGATTGATGAACCGTTTAATGCGTCAGAAAGCTCGTGAAGAGATGTATCACCCTATAACCCGCTATGCTAGTTATGACAATTTTTGGGACATTTAGAGAAGTTTAGATACCAGTAATTGAGTTCAAATACTTTTTCCAGCAGTTTCAAAAAATAGAAACTTTAATATCTCGCAATCCTGATATGATCTTGAGACGAAACTCACTTGAGATGTTCACTTAGCTGTTCCACACCTTCAGGGAAAAATTTCAGGTCAATATGAGCTCAATCAAAGGACTTACTAAAAATAGTAAGTCTCACTATTTTTAGCTCGTTTGGAAACTTTTGGAAACTTTGAAAGTTCCAGACCATTCTCCAAGATAAAGGGTAGTCAAAAAGACCAAAACTAGGAAGAATAGTAACCTTTCAAGGTTGCAAGGTTGAGACACTTTTCCTAATATTCTCCCACTTGTCAAACACCTTGCAAGAGCAAAGGGAGTAACAACACCATGATTTAATTGCTAGGGGCGGTGAGGCCCATAGACTCTGAACACCATCTGAACTTCTTTGTGGTCACAAGTTTTGTCAAGGAATCTCCAACATTCATTAAAGTTTCAACTTTTTCCAAGTTTACCTTCCCATCCTCTACCATGTCACAAACAAAATGGTACTGGACATGAATATGCTTAGTCCTTGCGTGGAAAGTAGGATTCTTCACCAACATATGGCACTCTGACTGTCACAACAAACAGTAATCTTCCCTGCATCAAACCCAACATTAGAACACAAACTCTTAAGCCAAATGGCTTCTTTACAAGCATGAGTTGCTGCCATGTACTAAGCTTTAGTAGTGGACAAAGCAACCATAGGTTGCCGCTTACTCATCCAACTAATAGCACCACCAAACATAGTGAACACATAAGCACTGGTGGATCTCCTGCTATCAATGTCACCTGCCCAATCTGAATCCACAAATCCACAAATATAAAGTGAATGCTGAGGTTTTGTAGCATAACCATGATAACATAAGGAATACTCAAAAGTACCTCATAAATATCTGAACACTCTCTTCACTGCATCCCAATGTGCCCATCTAAGATTAGCCATAAATTGACTAAGGACTCCCACTACTTGGGCAATGTTTGGTCTTGTGCAGACCATCACATACATCAAATTGCAACAACACTAGCATAAGGAACTCTACTCATATCCTCTATCTCAGAAGGAGACTTTGGACAATCTTCAACAGATAACTTTGTCCCCATTGTAACAAGAACATTTCAAGGTCTACAATCCATCATGCTGAATCTCTCCAACACAGTGTTAACATACTTACTCTAGCCTAACCAAAGTTTTATGTTTGCTCTGTCTCTTCTTTCCATTCCCAGAATGTACTGAGCCGCCCCTAGATTTTTCATCTCAAACTATACTAACAACTAAGACTTCAAATTAGAAATCAAACTTTTACCATTCCCAACGAGTAACATATCATCAACATATAATGCAATAATGAGAATGCGATCATTGTCAAACTTGTAATAAACACAATGATATGATTTCAATCTCTGAAATCCAATAATCAACACAAAGACATCAAACTTTTGGTACCACATCCTAGGAGACTGTTTCAAACCATACAAAGACTTTTTCAACTTGCAAACTGGATTTTCTTTACTTTTCACCACGTAGTGCTCTGGCTGTGACATATAGATTTCCTCCTCCAAGTCACCATGAAGGAATGTTGTCTTCACATCCATCTATTCCACTTCTAGATCATGCGATGCTGCAAGAGATAACAAGAATCAAATAGATGTCATCTTTACAATGGGAGAGAAAATCTCACCATAGTCAATTCCCTCCACCTAAGAATACCCCTTCACAACCAATCTAGCCTTATATTTCTCAACACTGCCATCTACACTGAATTTCTTTTTGAACACCCATTTGCATCCAACAAGTTTTCATCCTTCAGGCAAAGGCACCAAGTCCCAAGTATTATTCTTTTCCAAAGGAGCCATTTCCTCTTCGATGGCCTCCTTCCAGGAGCCTGTATCTTTCATACCTATAGCCTCTTTCACAGTTCTAGGCTCATCAGTGTTAGAAATCAAAGCAAAAATACAACTAGAATCATGCAATGAATAACCAAACCTATCAGGTTGTTGCCTTATCCACGTGTACCTCCTCAAAGGTTGAGGTTGAGGTTCATCTTCTTCTAAACTTTCAAAGTTACTAGAGCTCTCTTCATTATCAGGTCCAATAGATGTTTTTGGTTCAACTTTCTCAGGGGTTGAAGGAAGCTGAACCACATCATCTTTCTTCTCTTCTTTCTCTGGCTGCAAGACAACAGAAGAAGGATTGAGCTCTCTAAAGATCATGCTTCTGCTATACAGAACTCTTTCAACTACTAGATCTCAAAGCTTGTACCCTTACACATCGATGCCATAATCGATGAAGATACACTTTATAGCCTTTTTCTCCAACTTAGACCTCTTCTCCTTAGGCACATGTGCATATGCCTCACAACCAAATACTTGAATGTGTTTTAATGAAGGATTTTTACTAGACCATACCTCCATAGGTGTCTTATCAACGAGTACTGATGTAGGAGACCTATTAACTAGGTAACAAGCGGTAGCAACATCTTTAGCCTAAAAATTTTATTCAAGACCAGCTCTACTTAGCATACTTCTTGCCCTCTCCATCAACGTTCTATTCATCCTCTCTGCAACTCCATTCTGCTAAGGGGTATACGAAGTTGTCTTGTGCCTCTCAATCCCCTGTTCTTTATAGAACTTGTCAAAATCTGCTGAATAGGACTCACCACCATTATCAGTCCTCAAACACTTAATCTTTCTATCCTTTTGATTCTCTAGAAGAGATTTGAACTCTTTGAATCTATTAAAGACTTCAGATTTACTTCTAAGGAAATACACCCATGTCCTTCTACTATAATTGTCAATAAATGAAACAAAGTAAACAGATTTTGAAATCTAAGGAACATTAATAGGACCAAACACATCAGAATGAATCAAGTCCAACACCTTAGAAGATTTGTGAGAACTGGAATAAAACTGAACATAGTTTTGTTTTCCATAAATGCAATGTTCACAGAAATCAAACTCAAGGTTATAATCATTCATACCTTCAACAAGATTTTTATTCTTTAGGGTCCTCAAACCCTTTTCACTAATGTGACCAAGCCTTTGGTGCCATAACATTGTCTTCTCAGCTGGAAGTTTCATCTCTATAGAATGAGCACCCTTAGGTACCCAAAAAGCACGACTATCAGAAGTAGATGCAACAGTCTTCTTTGCTGCTGGTTCCAATGGTGAGGATTAAGACTGTGAGGCTCTTTTCTTCAAAACATAGGCACTATTGCATTGAACTGTGCATGCATCAAGCTAAAATAGAGTGCCAATCTAAACACCCTTAGCCAACACCATAGATCCTCTAGTCATCTTGCATCCTCCATTCGAGAAAACAACCTGCACACCCACATCATTCAATTTACTTACAGAAAGAAGGCTCCATGTCAAACTAGGGATATGCAGAACACCATTGATTCCCTTTACTCATCCATCAGGAAATCGAATCAAGACTCTTCCATGGCCAACAATATCTAGGTGAGAATCATCACCCAAGTACACCTTTCCACCATTGTATTCTTCATACTTTGTAAAACAACCCCGATGCAAGGTCATGTGAAAAGATGCACCAGAGTCAGTAAGCCACACATCCTCAGATGCATGCATTTCCAAGGCAGCAACAAATGCTTCTCCTTCATCCTGAGAGGACTTGTTAGTATTCGAATCATAATTCTTCTTCTTTTTCTTTTTCTCCTCCTTGCACTCATTGCGGAAGTGACTAGGTTTGCCGTAGTTCCAACACAGGGCCTTGGACTTTCTAGGAGACTTAGATCTCCCATGGGATTTGGATCTTCCTTTTCTTCCTTCTTCTTATCCTTTTTCTTTCCCTTCTCTTTAGATCTACCATGAACTGCAAGAGCCTTCTTAGCTGATTCAAAAGACTTTCTCCACATCTCTTCAGACAACAGCGAAGAAACCACTTCATCCATCTTGAAGGTGGTAGTGGTACTCCCAATGGCCATAAAAAGGTGGTCCCATGAATTTGGTAAGGAACACAATAATGTCATACATTGATCCTCCTCCTCCATCTTCACACCAACAGAAGTCAATCGAGCAACAAGCATATTGAATGTATTTAGTTGATCAGCGATAGATCCTCCATCTTCCATCCTTAGAGAATATAATTTCTTTCGCAAGAATAACTTGTTCACCAGGGATTTAGCTTGATAAACATCTCCAAGCTTCTTCTAAAGCTCCTTTGCAGTCTTCTCTTCATGGATATTCAAGAGCACCAAATCAGCCAAACAGAGTCTTATCAAACCCTTAGCTTTTTGATCTTTGAGATCCCAGTCTTCTTGAGACATTACCGTTGGTTTTGTACCAGATATGACTTCCCATAAATCCTGATCTACAAGCATGTCCTCCATTTTGAGTTTCCACAACTCAAAATTACTGCCATTAAACTTCTCTATCTCATACCTCCCAGATGTGCTTGCCATCTCTTACCTGCAACAAAGATTTCAAAATCCTCTGCATAAGCTCCCACTCAATGAAGATCAACTAAAAAAACCCTCTACCCAACAACTAGAACCAAAGGTGATCAGACTTTGATACCAACTGAAAGGAAGCAAGGTATGTGGAAACACTTCCTACACTAATCTACTGAGGAAAGACTTATGCAAATTTTTACTTTTACAGTTACAAATTAAGATGCACATTAATAGAAAGATAATAACAACTTCCAAATGCAAACACAAAACTCACAACATAAGATATACGTGGGGAAAACCCTTTTAGGTAAAAAACCCCACACTCCAAGGCCACCCAATATATTATTTAGGAATCACGAAGATTACAATATACTTGTAGAAAAAACTTTTATAGGAGTATATGCAACTAGAGATCTAGGAGGTAATTCAACATCTATAAGATTCTTACATACAACCTCCATCTCAAGCTCCTGATATATAGGAGATACAATACAGTACACGCCAACAGTAATTACAAAACCATGAGCTAAAACCACTCAAAAGTGGTGTCCAAATTATCTCCAATCAAAGATGCTTTATGATGTGCCAAATCACACACCAACATGTGTAACTCTCCCCTTTATAGCTCTTTTATGTGTCCAACATGTTTTTACATTTCCTAAAAATAGAAGGTCCAACTTCCGGAGGCCATAACTTTTGATCCGGGTGTCTGATTAACGAACCATTTAATGCGTCAAAAAGATCGTGAAGAGATCTATCATCCTGTAACCCACTATGCTAGTTATGATAATTTTTAGGATGTTTAGAGAAGTTTCAATTTTGGTAATTGAGTTCAAAGACTTTTTTCGACAGTTTCAAAATATAGAAACTTTAATATCTTGCAATCCTGATATGATCTTGAGACAAAACTCACCTAAGATGTTCACTTAGTTGTTCCGCATCTTCTGGGAAAATTTTTAGGTCAATTCGAGGTCAATAGAAGGACTTACTAAAACTAGTAAGTCTCGCTATTTTTAGCTCGTTTGGAAACTTTTGTAAACTTTGAAAGTTCCAGACCATTCTCCAAGATAAATGGTATTCAAAAAGACCAAAACTGGGAAGAATAGTAACCTTTTCGAGGTTGCAAGGTTGAGACACTTTTCCTAACACGTATGACTTTGGAATTGTGTCTCCATGAGGTGTGACCAACAAGATATCTACTCCGGACCCATGTGATGAGTGTATGATCCATCACAATAAACTTTCCATGCTTGGGTTGTGATGTTAAAGATGGATTCGTCTAGAAACTCAAAGTTTAATGGATTCTCATCTATCAATGTTGCATCTGCCAACTAATTTGCAATCATCTAACCTTTTATGGCTCGTCTGTGTACATACTCGATGTCAAACTCACTGAGTATCATGACCCACTTTGATAATCTGCCTGTTAGAGTAGCCTTGCTGAGTAAGTACTTCTATGGATCTATCTTGGCTACCAATTTGATGGAATGAGTGAGCATATAATGCCTTATATTATGTGATACAAAAACTACTGCACGACATGCGCGTTCTATGGGTGTGTATTGTAGCTCATATCCTACTAGTGTCTGGATGATGTAGTAAATAGCTTGCTCCTTTGCTTCATAGTTCGATTGTGCCAGTAGAGCTCCTAGAGCAGTTGGCATGGCTAAAATATAAAGTAGAAGTGGTTTTCCCTGGATTGGCGGCATCAAGATCAGTGGATTCATTAGATACTCTTTAAGGTGCTGAAAGGCTTGTTCACACGTGTCGTCCCATTTGAAAGGAATGTTCTTGTGCAGGAGATGTGTGAATGGATGACATTTGTCAGCTAGGCTAGAGATAAACTGCTTGCCCTATAATGACCTTAGCTAACTAAGATTCTTGGGTAGTGGCATGTCCATGATTGCTTTTACTTTGGCTAGGTCCACCTCAAATTCCATTAGCTGACACTATATATCCTAGAAGTTTGCCAAATGTGATTCCGAAAACACACTTCTTTGGATTTAAATGTACGTTGCATTACTCTAATCTCTAAAAGATTTTGTCTAAGACCTGCAGGTGTCATTCTCTGGTAATTGATTTTCCTAGGATATCATCAACATAATCTTCCATGATGGTGTGCATCATGTCATGAAAGATTGTAGTCATGGCTCTTTGATATGTTGCCCTTGCATTTTTTAGTCCAAATGGCATGATGCACCAACAATAGGTACCCCATGGACATGTGAATGTAGTCTTGTGTTGATCTTCTGGTGCTATTATGATTTAATTATAGTTGGAAACTCCATCCATTAGTGACAACCTAGTGTACCCTACTGTTAGATCTACAATGATGTCGATGTTGGGTAGAGAAAAATCATCCTTGGGACAAGCCTTGTTCAAATCTCTGAAGTCATTACATAGTTTGATCCTTCCATCTGGTTTTGAGATAGGAACTATATTGGAAACCCATTCTAGATAATCAATAGCTCTGATAAACCAACATCTAGCAACTTCTTCAATTCTTCTTTAACTAACAATGCTATATGGGGATGCATCTTTCGTAGTTTCTACTTAACTGGTTTAGCTCCTAGAGCTAATGATAAATGATGCATTATTAGATCTAGATCCAACCTTGACATATCTACGTAGGACCAAGCAAAGTTTATCTATTTCTCTTTGAAGAAGTCAATGCACTCCACCTTTTCTTGTTTAGACAGAGATTCTGCTAATTGGATGATTCTCTGATTGTCATTTGTGCTGATGTTGATAGGTGTAGCTGGTTCAATCACAATTGATGATCTCTCTTGATGAGTAGGATAGGGGAGAGAGTCAAGCTTTTCATCTTTTGGCACCTCAGAGAGGTTTTCACCATCAGATATGTCTTTTCTTTTTCCTTTTTCTTGATCTAATATTGTCGTAGAGCGATTTTCACCATTAGATCTGATTTTTTATTTTTATATTTTTGTGATTGAAAGGATTGACACTCTCTTGAAAGTATGCCACATCGTTGAGATTGATAGTGAAGCCATATTTGTGATCCCCTACAGGTAAATGGTCCCTTAGTTCTAGATAATCTATGATAGCATCGTCATTTTGGAAAGTATCTAGCTTAGGGGGTTCTTGTAAATCCCAGTCTATAAGTTTGGGATACACTAATGGTAATGGGTCATTGGGTTGATCTGATTCAAGGCTAGTGATGGTTAAGATGGAGGAGTTGTCTAGGTTAGTGGAAGTATTTACAAAGTCTATGACAGTACTCTTCTCAAGTTGATCTATCAAGTGTGACATCATACCTTCCTTGTGAAACTCACCTTTAGTATTTTGCGGGTCTAACTCTAGAGGTCTAGACCTAGAGCTTTGTCCCTCATGAGTTGTATGCGTAGAGCTATATTGTTGAACCACCTCAACACCTTTGTCTTCACAAGATAGTTCAGAAAGACTGTCCCATTCATATTCATTTGAGTCTGTCTCACTCCCTTCTTGTAATCAGTGAATCTGCTCTACTAAGTTAGTAGTAGTTGTTTCCCTTCCTTTTCCTTTATGCTTTTCTTTACCTTTGATTTTTTCTTTGCCTGTGTACCCTAGCCATGTAGTGTCTCAGGATGTTAAAGAAGAAGGTTGAATATGTTTGATGATACCTTATTTTCTTAAGCCAATGGGACTATGACCATCATACCCCATTCTTTGGAAGATAGAGAACCCTTGAGCATATTGTTCGGTTTGCAATTGGGGTTGATGGTCTTGTGGTTTGGATTAACTATCTTCATCTTTATATAGCCATTGTAGAAAATCCTTCTCATCACTTTCATCTAATAGGTTTCCCCATTTGATAAAAGAACCTTCAGGAGTCTCCACCAACTTGTGTTTGTTCATGGATGCTTGACTTTGAGTTAAGATGCCTTGGATGTAGAAGGTAGTGAGGCTGGGTCAACACGGGTTGAAGATGAGGAAGCTGCACGGTTGGTAGGGATTACAACTTCAAGCTTGGATTGGATGGAATTACAATAGTGGAATGGATCATGATCACCTTGGATAGTAATTTCTTGGCCATTATGAGGAAACTTGATACACTGATGGTAGGTGGATGGCACAGCCTTCATCTCATGTATCCAAGGTCTACCAAGAAGAATATTGTCTGCTAGTTCCATGTCTAGAGCTTGGCAAACTACATCTTTCTCTACTGGCCCAATCCATATCGGCAAGACCACAGTACCTTTTGATGTTCTTTCTTCTTCATCGTATTCCTTGATTGTAAGTTTATTCTTAGGATCAACGGCATTCTCTGAAAACCCCAATGCAAGGATTAGTTTTAATGTGAAGATATTTAAACCTGCCCCTCCATCTATTAGGACATGTTTTATTCTATGTTTATGGATGAAGGCTTCAATATGGAGGGATGCATTGTGTGGTTGGGTGGTAGATATATCATCTTTTTCTGTGAAAGATAAGAAATGGGGTGTAGTTAGATGTCCCACCATGGCCTGAAATTGCTCTTGGGCTAGATTGGTTGGCACGGTAGTTTCCAAGAGAGCTTTTTCTAGGATGGTTTTGTGAGATGGAGAGAGACACAAAATCTCTAAAATGGATATATGTGCAAGTGTTTTTTGGAGTTGGTCAAGGATTTTATATTGGTTAGATGTGGAGGATGGTTTGGATGAAGCCCCATAGAGAGTAATATTTCCACGACGTGTGGTTACATTACAATCGGGCTTATTGTTTATAGTGATCACATTTACATGTGAATCACTTTTGGATATATTGTTAACGATGTATTCAAAGGATGCCTTCATGTAGTTAGCATTGTTACCACCATTATTATTTTGATTAGAGGATCCTCCCTTCTCATAGTTAGGGAGATGATTTCTGAATGCCATGTGCTCATCATTGGAAGTATGTCCATCAATTGATATTACTTTTTGATCAATCAAGTCTTGGATGGTGTTCTTTAGTCATTGGCAATCATTGGTTTTGTGACCCTTGCTTCTATGAAATTCACAAAATTCCACTCTTTCCACCAAGAAGGTTTAAATTTAGGTTCATAATCTTGCACCATTAGAAGTGTTATGAGGTTGTTTGATATAAGCTTCCTTAGGGTAGATTCGAGTGATTCCCCTAATGGTGTGAACTTTCTAGGAGGAAAGTTTGTGGATCTTGGATCATTGTTTCGAGGTTTGTTTGATGGTGTGTTATTGTGTGGATTTGATAGATTAAAGATTGGTTGTTTTGGTACCACATGTTTAGCATCAACAACTCCATCGTTTACAATATTTTTGTTCTTTATCCAGAACCTTGATTTGTCCTTGTTATTACTAGGGATATCTTTGTAGAGTTTGATTTGTCTCTTAGCTATCAAGGCTATCTCAATGAGTAATCCCATTTCAATGACCTTACTAAAGGAAGTATAACATTGTATTTTTATTTGATAGCTCAAGTTAGTGTTAAGTTGTGGACAAATATCTCAATCATTTGTTTCTCTGGGATATGGTATGGACACTTGGTAGCAAGTTGTCTCCATCTTTGTAAAAAGGAGGCAAAGGATTCTCCACCCTTTTGTTTGTTGTTACAAAGGTCCAACAATGAAATTTCATGTTCAATGTTGTATGAGAAATGGGTCACAAACTTATCCACTAGTTCATTAAAAGTCCAGATGTCGGGAGGTAGACAGGAGAACCATTCCATTGCTTGTCATCCTAAGCTACATGGAAATAATTGCATAAGGTATGTTTCATTGTGGGCGACTTCTAAGCATGCAACACTAAATTCCCTTATGTGGTCACGCGGGTCACCTTTTCCTCTATATTCATCAAATTTTGGGACCTCAAATCTTGAGGGGAAATGTATCATGACAAAGGATATGGTGAGATATCCTTAAGTGAGTAGTGCTTTGTGGATGTTCTTGTTTGAAGGTCCACAAATTGTTGTTGCACGGCTTGGATTTGTAGCGTTAGTGTGTCTAATGGGTTTGACATATCCTTAGCCTTGTCATGTTTGGGAGCATCAGTGTCATTAGATGGGGTTGCTTCTCTTAGTTTGGAGATTTCAAAATTAGAGGGTAGTTTTGCTCCTTGTTGTGCTAGCATAAGAAAATACTTTGGGGGGTCCATGTTTATGACCTTGTCCATCATTCTTTAGAATTTAGGATCTTACAAAGCACTAACAAGTTCTTCATGTGGGATTTCTTCCTCTTCATCACTAGAAGAAGAGGAGTGAACACTATGGTTTGATGTATCCATTTCTTTCCTTCTCTTGAATTGGGACCTAGTTTCAACCATAAAATTTTGGAAATGAATGTAGTTGAATGTGATACTTGTGGATTTTGGTGATGCTTTTGGTAAGATGTGGTTGAGGTATAATTGATTGGATTAGAATTTTGTTTTATGATAATATTTTCTAAGGTTTTCTCTTGATCTATTTTCTTCAAACAAGATGGTCTTGAGCTATGATGGTATAGCTATCAAAGTGTTGATATAAAGGAAGTCAAATAGGGATAATTGGTAACCGCTATTGATGTAGACTAGACCTTTATCAAGATGCTCTAGTGTAGTTTCGAGATAGAGGATGATTGATCCTGATAGGAAACTAACTAGGTTGTTTGATTTAGAGGATCTCAATAATACCTTAATTGAAATCTTGGTTTGTGTTTGCTCTTTAAATGACTAGAGATGGCGTGCAAGTGAGATGTTGGCAAATGGGTATAGGATGAACTTGTATGGTTTAACTGATTTCACCAATTGATTCTAGGCTGAAATGAGTATCTAAAACTAGTCTCATTTTTATCTCAAAATCTCAGGATATGCTCTTTGTTTTGAATGCACAGGTTTAAATGTGTAGAAACAGGGTTTAAATGTGCTAGACTATTGATTGAATGCGTTCTTTTGTATGCGCAACTCTGTTGTTTAAATACACAGTTCTGTTGTTTAAATGCACAGAAATATGCATGCGCAACAAGAATGTTCAAAAGCATAGTAGAATGGCTTATATGTACAATAGTAAGTGAATGTGTGGAAATAACTATTAAATGTGTAGCAAAAAGTTTCAAATGCGCAGCTCTATGTTTTTACAGTGTCTGATCAATTTTTGTTTGTTTGAGACATATTTTTTTATGCAACCTAAGTGTTTTTGTTGATGATTTGTCTAATTTGGTTTGTTACAAGAAAACACAGTAGACAAGAAGATCTCATGGTTGTCTTATACAAGTTTTTGATAAAAATTTTACAAACAAGTACAATTCCTATGGTTGGCAAGGACAATATTTATTGAATCCCAACTTGGATTTCTCTAGCCACTTAAATCAAGGCAGACAGTTAGAAACTTGGTAGCACTGGCTCCCCCTTGCACGTCACTCACTTCTCTAGCATACCAAGTTTCAATTCCTCTGAAGAGTTGAATTTTCTATCTCTACACATGATTAGTGAAAACATTGGGCAGCTTTAGAGGTTCGTCCTGTGTCAACAAATAGAAGGATTTTGGCTTCTAAAAACAATTGGTTCTTAGAAAGGGAATTCGTTCAAGTGGTTATGCATGCGGCAATTCACTCCGTTTAGGAGGCTTCCCAATCTGTAGAGGTTAAGTTCTACAGGTTTCAAGGCACCACAAGGGTACTAAGGGAAGCATTTGTCGGTATAACACAGTAACACTTGTTGTTGATGACTTTCATCACAAACACTTTTATTTATAGTTGATTGAATTAGCTTGGCTTTAGCTTGTTATCACTTAAGGTCGTCCCACTTGGATGAAACACAATCCAAGGGCAGGCCTTTTCTAAGGTTAAACAAATGAAACGATGGGTCTGGCATTTTGGTCACCCAAGATGGGGAGAGCATATGCCTATCATCATTTTACAAACATAGTAGACACTGGTTCATTGACCTTCTAGAGTTAATCTAAATATGATTTCATCTACCAAGCATAAAATGGCATCATAGCATAAAATGAAAAGATTGTTGGCAAGAGACACTGTGTGGCTTCATTAGTGTTGTCATTGATGGCAACAAGTCTATCCCACACATCTGCAGTACGTAGTTTGTCCATACCATAAGTTAGTTTGAAGATCATTTTGGTCTGGTGAACAAGAACAGAGTATGTAACAAGGTCCGACAATCAGGTCTGGATCTCTCAGTAAGTTGTAGATTTGGAGAAGTCAAGAGGGGTATCATGACTACTGTATTCCAAAGATTTAGCCTCTGGTAGTAAAGCATGAAAAAGATATGAGCACCTGAGTATTGGGTTTCAGTCAAGTAGAGCAAACAAAGGAAGAACTAATCGGCAAAGTATCAGACTTCAATCCGGATGAGTAAAAGGTGTTGATAAAGCAATATGTGGGGTTATACATTGTTGTTCGACATGATTAATGACTTCTATGTCTATGTTTTTGATATGCATCACAAATCAATCATGGATTCAGTTGACAGAGTAATTACTTGCAGTGTTCTTGATGCCAACTAGCAAGTTGATAAAAATCCTTGATGCAGATATATATACCAAATAGATTTTAGCATGTGAGGGTTGAAGCAAAAAGAAGTGATGAAGGAAGGTGCAAAGAAAAGCAGAGATAAGTGTGGGAATAGCAATCCAAGTCTGATATGTGACTGAACAACAACATTGAGTAGAGGAAGGATGAAGTGCATCAGATCAGTATATTGTGCCTAAACTAGAACTGAACTCTTGCATTTGTAGATGCTGCTCATCAGTTCAAACACTTGATTATCTTATATAAGTTCTATAGATAGCGAGTCTCTTGTAGGCAGTGTGCCTCTTGTGAGCAGTGTGCTCAGGCAGTGAGCCCTAATTGGCAAGTGCCATTTTGTACTCCTTAATTCTTATAACAGAGAATACAATCTTGGGTTAGTCACCCCATGGTTTTTCCCTTAACAAGGTTTCCATGTAAAAATCCTTGTGTCATATGTGTTGATTTTATTTCTATTCTTATGATTACATATGCATTCAGTTTTGATGCAACTCTGATTATTAAGATAACAAAAGAAAAGAAAGTAAAGGAAATTTTGAGATAACTGATTCACCTCCCCTCTCAGTTATCTGCCCTATTTCCAACAATTGGTATCAAAGCCAAGTTCCTCTAAACAAAGCCTAACAGGTTGAGGAAGATCCAGGAATCTCAATGGATATATATGGTATGAAGGAACAACTTTAGTCTGCCCTGATATTGATTAATCCCACTCTGAAGTTAATAACCTAAGAGAAAGGCTCAAACAAGCTGATGATTTCATAAATGAGCTAAAAGAAAAACTGAGTATCTCTGTGAAAAAGAGAAAGGAACGACTTCAAAAATTATCCAATCAGAGTGAAGTCAATGATACTAATGAAGATTTGGATGAGAAAAATAGGCTATGTGAGAAGCTATCAAAACAAGTCATTATGGTAAGACATGAAATGGAATTAGGGGTTATGAGATTAACCCAAGAAATTGAAGAAAAAAGGAAAATTGAAGATAATCTAAAACAATCCCTCAAGGAGAAAACAGAGGACTGCCACAAAATAGATAGAATAATCAGGCATCTTAAATCAGATCTTAAAGAAGCTAGAGACAATGAAGAACAACTTGAGAATCAAATAGACACTCTTAAACAAGATCTTAAAACAACAAATGAATACAAAGAGAAATTCAAGATAAGCTCAGCTCAACTTGAAGTTCATGAAAGCCAAAAGAGGGTAGATGATAAGTGTGGCTTGGGATATGAGAAAGGTGAAAGCTTTAGATCTGGTCAGAAGAACTTTGGATCAGGAAATCAAAGAAATAGGCCTATAAGACCTCTGGTAAGGAAACCAAATGCTCAAAGATATCCATGCTTCAATGGATACTACTTCAATTGCAACAATTTTGGTCATAAAGCAACTCAGTGTAGGAGGAAAATGAATCAGACTAATCCATCCTTCTTCGGACAATGTTTCAACTGCAAAAGGTATGGTCACAAATCTCATGAATGTAGAAATATGCAAATAAAAAAATTCATTCAATGGTAGATGGTTTGCATGCAATAGAATGGGACATATGGCTAATCAATACAAATCAATCTAGGATATCAATCAAATATGTAAAGAAATGTTGTCTATTACAATTGTAATAGATCTGGTCATATTGCCAAATTCTACAGAAGTAAAAATCAAGATAAAAAGGGTCCGGTGCAACATAATAAAAAACAAGATAAGGGTAAAGGTAAAGTGAATGCGGATGATGTTCAAAAGGAGATAAGAAAGATTTGGGTAAAGAAGAGTACAGAAAATATTGGGGATGGATCCACATTGGAATCTAGTGCTAATATTCCTTCCAGAAACTAAACAGATGAGCTCTGGCTCAGGGGGAGTCACAAAGAAAAACAAATTTGCCCAGCTAGTCAACTAGTGCCTAGATTCGGCACATGAAATGCTGTGGATTAAAAAGTTCTTAGAAAAACCTTTAAATAATCTTCAGTCAAAATGTGAAAGATCTGCATGGAGTTTTATAAGACTTATAACTGCTCAAGTTAATCTCATTCTGACAGGTAAAGTAGGATTTTTCACAGATAAATCCAGTATGATTCAGAATTGAAATACTTTGATCTGCAGACCCATGGCATGATTGAAGAAAAGAAGATACATTGTCAATCCTCACTGACAATGATTCTAAGTTCAACACAATGATTCGAGAAGATCTCTCTTAAAACAGGGTAATCGGATAACTTAAGTTGTGCATTTATTACAAAAGGAAATTAGGGTTTGCGCAAGGATAAAAGGGTTCTTTTCACTCATCATTTGCACACTTGCATCCGTGAAGAAGAAAAGAAGAGATTTGCAATGAAGTTTCTACAATTCACTCAAAGATCAACTAGAAAATCAAATTCAGCCAGCGATTTGTTCTGGTTACTATTTCAAACCCTAAAGCGTAAAAAGGTACTTCCATTCTAAAAATCTCTCTCTGAATCTTTTGCAAGATGGCTACTGCAATGGTTGTAAAGATCACTGATAGGCTGTGTCCTAAATTCAAGAAACACCCCTATAAATCTCTAGAAGTTGATCCTTTAGGTGCATTTTCTAGCATTTCGCATGGGGTATTGCACATAGAAGATGCTAGGGTCTATATCCATGCCAACATTGAGGAATTTGGAGACTCAAAATTAATGGACATCTATCACAAACAACTAATAGATGAGAGTTTTGAACTCAAACCTAAATTCAAGGCCCTCCGAGATAAACACTTCGGACATTGCATACACTTTCCATGTTTTGCAGAAGATGATTGGGTCTGGTATGTCCTAAGCATGATGCATGATAATTTCATGTGGTTAATGAGGCCCTTCAAAATAACTAAAGATGCCATTAGGGCAGTGACTGGACTACACTCATTTAGTGGGTTACATGCACTTAAATCTGTCAAGAACCAGACAGTAACTGAAGCCACCGGATCTAAATTTGATAAAAGAGCAATGACCATAGATGACATCATAGATCTGGATGTCAAGTTTGCCTCAATGATAATTGGGTACAAGATCTATCATTCTAGTAGGGAGAATTCTATGTCTAGGACAACAATCTATGAAGCATATTAGATGTTGAGGGAGGATGTAAATTATGACCTGTGTGAACTTCTTCTAAATCAACTATTAGAAAACCTGCAGAAGATCAAAAAGGATATGAAGAATTCCTTTAAATATGGTTGTCTAATTCTATGTCTATTCTTCTACTATATGAATGAGCTACCTGGATCTAGTGGTTGGGTTTGGCAAAATGATAAACTGGTTGCAATCCAGATTAGAGATTATATGTATGGACTTGGTGATGCTAAATCTCAGAATACAACTCTCTGGGGTTACTTTAAGATCTTCCAAAGCATGATGCAAGCCAGAGAGAGTATACCTCAATCCATAGTTGAGAAATACAAGGACATAGTGTGCTTCATGGTTGACACTGATCAATGCCTAATGGAGGCAGTTGAGCCCAAAACTGTGTGGATAATGCCTATGGGATACGAGGTCAATGAAAAAATCTTGGAGCTACATATTCAACACCTGTTGAGCCAGCCTAAGGACCCTGAAGCAGAAAGGTTTGGCACCTTTCAAGAACTAAGTGTAAAAATACATGTTGAGTTAAGACAACTGGAGACAAAGAGGAAAGTAAGAAGGTAAGTTGAGGAAATTGCCAACAGATTTGGCCAATCAAAAGAGGCAGTAGATGCAAACAGAGAGAAAATGGAGAAGGATGAGAAAGAGAAACAAGAAACAAAGAAAGGAGATGTTCTAGTACAAGCCTCCTCCCAGACTAGATCCTTCAAGAGATCTACACCTGCCACTCCTAAAAGTTCAAGGGCCACCAAACCAGAAGTCAAGACATCCAGAAAAGGAGAAAAGAGGATGAAGACCAAAGCCACAAGGTCATACACAAGTCTCAAATATGATGAAGAAAAAGAATCTGATGAGGAAATCAAGAAAATGAAGAAGAAGAAAACATCCGGCGAATTCTCTGCTGGTAAAAGTAAGGAAGAAAAGGCAGAAGAATTTGTTGAAAAGCCCACTCTTTCGATTGATGACATCATCAAGATAGTTACTATGGATGGGAACCTGTAGCCAGTAATAGAGTTCTATGATGAATACAGTGATACTGACAAGAGGATTTTGGAAGAAGCTACTGTTAGGTACTTGAATATTTACAATAAAGCTTTCATTGAAATTATATCATTAATTCCCAAGAGTCTAGAAAAGGTACTTGAACTGAGAAAAGAGAATGCAAAGGCAAAAGACCTAGAGATTCAGGAACAAATAATGATTTAGCTTTATCCTTCTATCACTCCAAAACAAATGGACATGATTTTTAAGGATTGTAAGGATGAGTTCTAAAGTAAAGCAAGAATGAATAAACTTATGCTTGGAGAAACTGACCAAGTAGCAAGTGAGACAAAAGATATCCTTTGGAATGCTTTGAAAAGATTCAATCTTCCTATTATAGAGGAATTAGTTGAAGAACCTTCTACCATGGATGTTGAAGGATTAAATGTAACCAATGAAGAATCTTTTGATGTAGAAGGATCAAAAGAGATAGATAAAGAGAAGTCCAAGGACTTGGATTCCTCTATTCCAGAAGAGGAAGTTCATGAAATAGAAAACTCAGGTGACATCTCTCCTCTAGATCCAACTGTAGACATTCTAGATTTTGAAACTGAAGGAGAAGGAAGAAAAGAGGAGAAAGTGAGTCAAGAAGAGGAGGTTAAGGGAAAAGAAGGAGAACAAGCAGAAAAGACCAATGACGACTGTTCTGATATCCCAAAGAAGACTCAATCACTAGCAAGAGACATTACAGAGGCAGTGAAGAACTTCTTAAACAAAGAAATGATGGAGATAGATGAGCTTGAGCTATTTCAAGGGCCACTAAATTTTGACTCTCTCTCCGGTTTAGACAATGAAAATAACATCTTTTGCTCAAGCCAAAGCAAAAGAAAAACTCCTAAAATCTCACGTGGAGGACTGTGAACTGTTGGAGATTGCATCCAGGATGTTGTAGAAGATCATGCCATCATTCCAAAAGGATCCTTTGGCCTCACCATCTGGAAACCTGAAATCTTTGGTAAATTCTGTTAGCACTCACTTTGAAGCTCTAGAAAAATCAGCAGAAGCAAAGGTCCGGAAGGAGTTTCTAGGAAAAAGATTCACTGAAGTACAAGGACTCATTGCTAATGATAGGAGGACCCTAGACATTGGAATAAAGAGCCTTGAAAATGCTCTTAAAGATGGTGGGGACATATACAAATTTTGTCTATCTTGGCCCAAAGTGACAGAGGACATTGAAAAGAAGGTGAAAGAACAAGAAGGTAAACTATCAAGTTTATCTTAAAATTTTTATCCCCTTTCTACCTCTTTAATGAATCAAGAATGCTAGGCTATTGTTATCATCAATGAAATAAAGAGGCTAGACAAAGAAAAGAAGAACATAATAAACAAAATGAGTGAACTCAGAGGGATAATTATCCCCAAGTTAGAGGCAATGCATGAGGCCTTGACAAATGCTCAAACCACAACCCGGACTAGTGATTTGACAGATTTAAGAAGGGCAGAAGCATATGCATTTTTGTTGAGTGGTCACATCTCCATTCTAGATAGGATGAAGAAGACCTGAGCCACATAGTTTGTACAGTTGAAGGCCACTTTTGCAGATATACTTAAGTATATGTAAGTATAACATATATATATACTTATGCGGCCATGTATAGGATATTTTTTGCAAAATTTTGGTATGTGGATTCCGTCCTTTGCCATTGATGTCAAAGGGGGAGTGAGGGGTAGTGAAAAATGTGGAATCTAGCTAAGGGGGAGCTCCGATAAAATAGTACAAAAGATAGAGCATCAGCCAAGGGGGAGTTTACTGCGACATTTAGCCATTTTTCACTAATTGTTGCTGTCAATGCCAAAGGGGGAGATTGCTGGAAAGAGACATTGTGTGGCTTCATTAGTGTTGTCATTTATGGCAACAAAGTCTATCCTACACATCCGCAGTACATAGTATGTCCATACCGGAAGTCAGTTTGAAGATCATTTTTATCTGGTGAACAAGAACAGAGTATGTAACAAGGTCCCACAATCAGGTCTGGATCTCTCAGATGGTGTAACTCAGTAAGTTGTGGATTTGGAGAAGTCAAGAGGGGTATCATGACTACTGTATTCCAAAGATTTAGCCTCCAGTAGTAAAGCATGGAAAAGATATGAGCATCTGAGTATTGGGTTTCAGTCAAGTAGAGCAGACAGAGGAAGAACTGACTGACAGAGTATTAGACTTCAATCTGGATGAGTAAAATGTGTTGATCAGGCAATATGTGGGGTTATACATTGTTGGCCGACATGATTAATGACTTCTATGTCTATGTTTTTGATACGCATCACAAATCAAGCATGGATTTAGCTGACAAAGTAATTACTTACAGTGTTCTTGATGCCGACTAGCAAGTTGATAAAAATCCTTGATGTGGATATATATACCAAATAGATTTCAACATGTGAGGGTTGAAGGAAAAAGAAGTGATGAAGGAAGGTGCAAAGAAAAGTAGAGATAAGTGTGGGAACAAGAATCCAAGTCTGGTATGTGATTGAACAACAACATTGAGCAGAGGAAGGATGAAGTGCATTAGATCAGTATATTGTGCCTAAACTAGAACTGAACTCTTGCATTTGTAGATGCTTCTCATTAGTTCAAACACTTGATTATCTTCTGTAATTTCTTTAGACAGCGAGTCTCTTGTAGGTAGTGTACCTCTTGTGAGGAGTGTTCTCGGGCAATGAGGCCTAATTGGCAAGTTCCATTTTGCACTCCTTAATTCTTATAACAGAGAATACAATCTTGGGTTAGTCACCCTGTGGTTTTTCCCTTAACAGGGTTTCCACATAAAAATCCTTGTGTCATATGTGTTGATTTTATTTCTGTTCTTATGATTACATATGCTTTTAGTTTTGATGCAACTCTAATTATTAAGATAACAAAAGAAAAGAAAGTAAAGGAAATTTTGAGATAACTAATTCACCCCCCCTCTCAGTTATTTGCCTTGTTTCCAACAAAGATAGTTGATTTTAACCTCCTAGTTTGGGACTATGTGATGATTGTATTGAAGATTTTGATCAAGTTACTTTCCCCTATTTATGCTAGATGTGGATTTGTAAATGCAAGATTTGAATGAAAGATTTGTTCAATTTTAACTTCCTAGTTTGGGACTATGTGAAATTTGTATGCAAAGATGTAAGTTTACTCCTCCTAATTAAAAACTAGATGAAGATTGTATGCAAGAATGTAACTAAAAATGTCTAAACTAGCTCTTAAACCTAAAAGAACATTTTGTTAATAGCCTCCATTGATGATTGATAATACCTGCAACACAAGTTAGCATCAAAATTTATCAAAAGACACCCTAAAAACTAACTTATTTCACATGTGCCGAAATAGATATCATATGCACAAAAATACAAATGCCCAGAAAGAACTATTAGATGTGCAGAAAGAAGTTTTATATGTGCAAGACTGCTCTTTTCTACACATATGTACAGAACTTGAAACCGAATGCACCCGAACGACCTGTCACGACTGCAACTTCACCAAAAACTCAAAATGGAAGTTAAAATGGGGCAGTGGCCCCATGGCAGATGCCAAAATGTGATTGAAAATATGAACTACTATAGAAGTTACTTAAATATTCAATACTCCAATGAAACTAAGATAAATGCAATAAACCAAAGTTATACCATGACAAACTGATTTACCTCATGTCTTCCATTATTGCCTATTCTCTTCAATGATCTTTGTAGATTATGATTGAGCTCTCAGAAGTAGACTTCCTTGTTGTTTTAAGATGATAAAGAGAGAATGGCTTTGTGGAGGATTATGCAATGTGAGATAAACTACAATGAAACACTAAGATGAATGATGGATATTATGATATGAAGCTATGGATGATGATTATGCAATGAGGATAATGAGATTACAATGTAAATGAGGGGAGCCAAAGGCACACTTGATAGGTATGGTCGATTTTTGCAGTATAAGTTTGCAAAAGCTTGAGTTGTTGCAAATGGAGGAATGAGAGATTCTTTTTATAGGCTTGAGAAGGCCAAGATCCAAGTGTGACAATCTCAACAGTGGAGAATGAGTCATATGAGGTGTACGGTGGAGATTTGATTAGTTGGGATGAGGGAGATAAAAGGGGGAGATGTTCCTCCTACGATGACAAGGTGGAGCGAAAGGTGTGAGCATGAGGCCACTTGTCATAATGCTCTCGGGGACCAAAGAACAAGGGTCAAAGAAAGAGTCCTTTGTAGGGAGGTTGGAAGGAATCTAGGGACAATGAGACATGTATCTCTAAGTCTCCCTTGACTATGATGACATAGAAAGACCAAGATCTTAAGAATAGGGATGGTTGGAGGATAAATAGGACATGTGGGTGAGGATAATTATATAATTAAATACTAAAAATATTCAATTATGTGTGCAACATGATGAGGTGTAAAGTGAGGTGGAAGTGATGTGGATTTATAGAATTAGGACTTTGGAATGATGATCAATTAAATAATTTGGGATTATTCAATTAAGGATGATTTAGAGGGGTTTGGATGATTTTAATTAAGTAAATTGATTTTTATTTAATTATTGGAAGATTACGATGAATGTGAATCAGATAAATAAATTAGGATATTTATTTATTGATAGGAGGAATAGGAACAAAATAAATATTAAAATATCTATTTAATTTGACTTGAGCCATTTTTAGGTGAACACAGATGTAATAGTTTTGTTTTGTAGTTTCTATGGCTCAAGAAGTTAAAGTCTGTTCATGGCTCCGGTTCCACCTCAGATCTTTCCCAAAAGTAATCCAGTGTACAATGTTGTCTTGTAACCAAAGGTTTATACTTATTGCGAGGGATAGTAATCACTTGTCTATTCAAGGGAAATTTGACACAGTTATGAATTGTTGAAGGGACAATTTTCATAGACTTTAACCATGGATGTCCTAATTTTATGTAAAAGAGGTCAGAAACGGGGACAACATCAAACCATTGTTCTACATGTTTCTCAAATACAGTGACCAATAAAGATAACTTTCTAGAAGTGTTTACAAAGGTTCCCTTATGTGTCTTAATCATCATATTCGAAGGGTCATAAAAGCCTTGCATCAATTCATGTGAATAGAGGAACTCTTCCATGGCTACATTAGTCATGCAGTTAGGATCAATAAGGTTTCTATCCATAGGATTTCCCATTATCTTCACAGTGAAATAAAGAGGTCCTTCAGTGTCTCCAATTGTTCTATCATGAGGTGTAAACACAAGTTCAAGTTCAGGGACCTTTCTTTTCATATAAGGCCTAGGAGGGAACCTATTGTTATTGTTGTGATTAGAAGCCATGTATTTAAGTTTTCAAGTCAATGAAAGATCATATTTTAAAATCTTTTCAAAAGTTATGCAAAAGACAAGTGCAATACTATGTATGAAAATGACCTAAAATGCTTTATTTTTTCAACTTTTTTCAATGCAAATCACTAGGATAAAAGGTGTTGTAAGGAAATTGATCAGGGGAAGAAAATAATATGTTTTATATCAGTCCAATAAAGCAATAATATCTTTCACAACACACTTTTGATGCAAATCTAAGATGATGACAAGTCAAAACCTAGTGAAAATGTACTAAAATATGCAATTTTTTAACAACTTTTCAATGCAAAGACGCAATAAAAGGGGTGTTGTAAAGAATTTTAGGATGTGAACTAGATTATAGGAGTAATATAAGTCACTTAAAGCCATAAAATCTTTCACAACATGCTTGGAGTGAAAATCTAGGTCAAACCCTAGGGCAAATATGGCCAAAATATGCAATTTTTCACCAAATTTCAATGCTAAAGAGTATGACAAAGGATGTTGTGAGGAAAATGATGATGAAAAGAAAATTATAATAGTAATAAAATCCAACTAATTCCAAAATATCCATCACAAAATTCTTATAGTGTAACTCAAGGTCAAACCCTAGGGAAAATATAGCTAAAATATGCAAATTTTCACCAAATTTCCACTGTAAGAGGCCAATAAAAAAGTGTTATAAAATTTTTTAGGAGGGGAATAAGATAATAGCCTTGATAACAGCCAATTAGTTCAGAAAAATCCTTTACAACATGCCTATGGTGCAAATCTAGAGAGACGATAAGGCCAAAATCTAGTGAAAAATCAAGGTTTTCAAACCTTAGGCATGAAATTTTGCAAGAAAACCACTATGATGAAACACTACAGTTAGAAATAAATCCTAATGAGTGTTTTGAAAGGTTAGTAAAATCTGAAACAAGATTTTGACTGCAAACCCTAGCTAATGCAAAACTAGGTTATATGAAAAAATGCACAATTTCAAGCAATTTTTATCAATTTTATCATGAAAATGCAATCTAGATGAATGATGAATGAAAAATTTATGTATTTTAAATCAGATCTGATGATAATGATAGCAACTTATTGAAATTAAATGCAAACTACTTCAAATTATATGAAAATGCAAGCTAAAAATGCCATTTTTTTTCAAAATTTTCAAAATTTTTATTTTTTTTTAATTTTTCAAATGCAATAAGATGAACAATGATATGAATGAATGAAATGAATGTAAATATGAAGCAAAACACTTAGAAAGGTGCAAAATGCATTAAAAACATGGGTTCACCAAAATGTTTAAGGTAAAATATGAAGAGGGTTTGATTTCAATGGTTTTGTGTTGATCCTCCTTTCACCTCTAAACATTCAAGGACTTCAGCCAAGTAGGAAGTCTACTATAGGCATTCAGTCACTCAGAATATAGGGGAAGATTAGAATTGTGTGATTTTGTTATTCAATTAAGTCCACTTATGCTAAAAACCCTAATTATGCAAATTCAGAAGAAAACTGAAAATTACAGAAAATACTCGCACACAAAGATATCAAATGGCAATCAAATGCATACCGGATTTCAAAGTTTAGAGAACACAAAAGTCAGGGACTAATGAGCAGGTACCCTAGTCTAGTGCCATACTTTTTGTCGAGATCTGGAAACCTTGTCTGCAACTTGTTCCTGTTGTTCTAGAGATTTTCCTGTTGCGGGATCCAGAGGACTAATGAGCAGGTACCCGAGTCCAGGTCCCTATTTTCTTCTTTGATCTGCAATTCTGATAGTTAGCACTACTCTCCTGTAACTCCACTTTTTCTACTTCTACAACTTGTAATCTGCGATCACAGAAAAATTAGTTTGGGGTTGTGGTGTTTAGAGGCATGCCTCAGTCAAGCCTTGGAGAGACATTCAAGTCTTCCAAACATCGTTGTCAGATAAAGAGTGTGTATCCCTGTGGGATAGAGGAAAAATTCAAATGATAAATGATTGAAAACACAATTGATATCACCTTGTAGTGAAGATCTCATGGAAGGAAGATGCTCTTCATGCCATGAGGAGATGGATGCCAAATTTGTAAATACAAACACAATAACAACACAAATTCTACTCTACAACACACCATGAATGCCTTGAATCACCTTAACATAAGCTCATGAATCCAAAATGCCATATAGTTTACAAATGAATGCCTAAACATACTTATATATGCAACTACAAACATTCCCACTAAGAGTTTTGTAATTCAAACTTACTGTGTCAACATAGGACTTAAATAACAGTCATAAACTGACACTTCAAAATTAGTCTTGACCTAAAATAGGGTAGGACTAGGGTGCAGGCACCCAAGTCCTCCCTTCCTATTTTAGGTAGGAGTTATGTCAAGTGCACCCCCTAAGTCCCATTTGCCATGAAACTTCAAGGTTTTCTCATCGGGATGTCAGATTAACATGAAAAATGCTCTAAATGCATAAACAGGACCCGAGAGCTAAACCTTAAGAGGAAAAAGCCCCCAAGGGGACATTTTCCAACGTAACAGTTTGGATTTTGGTTCCACCCTATTTCTTATCATATTCTTTTTGTTGAGTTGTTATAATATGAAATAACCCTTCAAAGACTGTTTTCATCAACATTTCTCTCAAAACTTGAAGTTGTGAATTCTTTTTCCTATTTTTGCCTCCTAGATGTTAGATAAAAATAGGAGGGGGCATACATTCACTCTTATTTATTTCTAATTCATTTTATTTTCATATCATTCATCTCACCATATTAGAATTCTTCCATTTACTACTTTGGTTTTGGACTAACACATTTGTCTTGTAAGATTATATATTTTTTGACATTATGATTTTGTAGGTTCTCAGTTTGAGGGCATCATCTTTCCACTTAAAAATTTTGTGTCTTCTATAATATCCTTTTAATTATCTT
The DNA here is from genome assembly GCA_027924645.1 of Cunninghamia lanceolata. Lineage (NCBI taxonomy): Eukaryota > Viridiplantae > Streptophyta > Pinopsida > Cupressales > Cupressaceae > Cunninghamia > Cunninghamia lanceolata. The sequence goes on along the minus strand of BSBN01000237.1, from coordinate 20,843,761 downwards.
TTTCATGATGATATTTTATTTTTATGCTTTAGCATAGCTTATCATTTAGTTTCATCAACCCACTAAAGTGGGGGCAAAATGTAACATAGAAAATTATGTACCCTTGCAATTTCACATTATGTTTTGAACTTGTTTTGACATTCATTCTCATACCATGTTTTAGATCATTTCAACCTATCCTTAGCCTATTTTTCCTTCACCAAAGTTTGCCTTGAGATTATATATTGCACTCTAGTTCTTACCACTATTCTGGAGACCCATGCATGATTTCAGAGAATTCCCCTAGGATGTAAGAAGTATGGGAAACTATCCACATGATGCACTAACATCTCAGAAGTTTTTAAAAATTAAAAGATTTCTCTTCCACCTAGATACTTGCTTCCATCTTCAGTAACACTCATCTGGTAAAGAAATGGCTTCCATATTGGATTTTGACCATTCAGCTTCCCTACAAGTCTTATGCAAAAATAAATTTTGAATCTCTATTGAAAGCTATCTCATTCTTCTCTCTTGCAACCTAAAAGTTTCTCTCTTGCTAGCTAGAACAACATATCTCTTTCTCAACTTCTATTAGGCACATGCCACTACAACTTCACCATTGTTGAAGCTCTCTCTCAAGAATTCTCGTGGCTACACTGTGATTGACTCCTAGAGTGAGCTCACATATTCTCTTCTACGTCATTTTTCTAGTAATATCATTCATGCATTTGAATAATACCATTGCAATATTTCTATTGCACTTAAATTATTTTCTATTCTAATTCTAGTTTTGTGAATTTGTGTTTTAGTTTCAAGTAGAACAATATTTTATCACTTTACTCTATGTTTTAACTTAGTGAAAATATTGTTTTTCCAAGTTTAAAACATATTGGAATATTCTAGAGTTGTTTTATTCTTCATGTTTGAATAGCAACAAAATAATTTCTCTTTGAAACTAGATTAATCATAGAGTAGTGTCATTGAGAACCTTTAGTTATAAAATAAAACTTTCTTAGCTAAATTGAATTTTCAAACACTACACTTCACACCTTCAATGCACACAAATAGAATCCATCACATACTCATGAGGATTCTCCACTTAGCATTGCACACAAAACAATGCATAAATAAATACCAATAACATACATGTACGAGGGTACAACAATCTATCAATATACATGTAGAAGGTCTAAACACATGTCAAGTATTGAATCTGATGATAAGATAGGATGAGGGCACTAGATGTAGACCAATAATTGTCATTACAATAACTTGATGACTATGCAAATAGTTGAGTAGAAAAAACTTTACTCAATGACATTCACCAACTCCCAAATTTGAGACATGTGCTTTATTCCCAAGACCAAAACCTTGTGAGCATTCAAGTCATAACACATATGTTTTGATTAATCATATGTTTTATTATCACAACGTGTATTATGTTATCATCACTTGATTTAAACTCTCCACATGTTCTATCCTCATAGATCACTTTAGACTACAACAAGCAGTGAGAGTCATTCCTTCCCTACTTTATACCTCAAATCTAAGTGCCCAAAAGGCCAAAATTACAAATTTGGCTTGGCAAGGAAATCGATACAAAAAGTAATGGAAAATTTCCCAATAACACACAATCACATTACACAAGGAGAAAACTTGCTTCACAAAATAATTCATTCATATGGGACTCCAAATCTTAATTTTTCATTTACAAAAATTGAGGAAAAACTATAAAAATCCCAAATTTACCATTGATGAAATTGTGTTGAAACCTTAAATTTTTATCTCACAATTTACAAGAAATTTAAAAAATTTAAATGTGCCCTTTTTCTTCTAAGATGCATACATATACTCTTTTCCAATCAATTTCAAAAAAATGGTATTTTAGAAAAAAAAAATGCCATAACATGGCTACAAATTTCATATTTTTAAAATTTTAAAAATGTAATTTAAACTACAAAAAGGAAGCTTAATCATTCCTCTAAAGTAAAGGCCATATGCATCCACCTAATGTGGGTATGGAAAATAAAATAAATTTAATTTTAAATGCAACATAAAAGAGACAAATACCTTCTCAATAAAAGATTGAAATAATGGATGAAGAGCTCCTTTGAGGAAGAATCCTCACAACAATTCGAGCCAGACACACTAGCAACTCCACACCAAACCAATTCCAATCCAAAACCATTTTCACCCCTTTCATTTCAATCCAAAATAAACTCAAAGAATTTTCTTTTTCAAAGGAGGAGAGAGGGTTTTGCAAAAATGCCAAAATGAATAAGCGAGGAAAATAGCATTCTAATTCCCTTCTATGTCTTTCCCTTTATTTATTTTTTCTTTATTTTCTATTTTCTCTAATTTTTATTTTATTGCAAAATACATTTTCAAATAAAGCAACCAATGAAATTAATTTAAATAAAATTAAACAACTAATATAATTTAAATTGATATTTTTCCAATAGCCAGGAGATTGAATAAATTAAATTCAATTACATTTCAACTTGCAATTTCATTTCACTAGGCTAAATTTTTTTTTTGATGAATATTTCCATTATTCTATATAAATAATATATAAAAAAGTACAATATCCAAAAAAAGGGATGGGTGGATAACAAATCACACTCCAAAGTCTTAATGGGCCCTACGACCAAAATAAAGATGAAAACATAACATTAAGTATTAGGTTGCTAAAGAAGCAACATTAGAAGACGGATCTTGATCATCTGGATTATTCCCCCATACATCAATGGGGGTAGAATCATTGATCAATTCCCAACCATCAAGAACACCACCAACTTTAGGATTATCCTCCACCAACTTGGCATGGACATGAGAGATAGCAATCTGGAGACGTGGAAATTTATCAGAACTAGGCCAACCAGTACCTCCACGCCCATGAGAAGAGGCCGAGGGTGGCCTGGAGGGCTGTGACCAACCATAAGTGGCAGAGTCACAAGAAGGCTAAGATAGAGCCCCACGGGAGTGGGATCCACGGTCTTTCCTAGTAGTTTGGTTGCACCAACACCTTCAGCCTCAAGGAGGAGAGTTGGGATCAAGCAGAACCCTAGCCATAGTGCAGGGGCATTACCCTAGTGATTAGTAACTCTTGAAGATGGGTGACTTCAAGTGTAACTTTATGAGCTTGCACTTGAATATGCATTAACACATTAGAGAAAACCATAGCTTTAGTGTAAATAGAGAAATGAGAGTCAACAATACAATTGGAAAATAAGGCATCATTTATGTCTTTCCAAATACTGAATAACATCTCCACCTTGAAAGCATGCTAGACTTGGGTGTACTTATATGGGAGGTTAGGCCAGTCTCCTAACAGAACCATATGCCAAGAAAAGAGGGAATTACCAAAATGGTTGAAAGAAATCATGAATCCAATTCTAGACTTGTTAAGACTAGGGGCAAAACCAAAACAAATGCTTCAGGTTCTTGAGTTGTCCACAAAAAGAATAGTGAGGGTAGGGATTACCCATATGAACAAGTCGAGCCCCTAAAGGGAGACCCTGGTAAAGAATGTACTAAGAAAAATGTGCCAATTTAGGCTCCAACATAGTAGACCAAATACATTAGAATTGGTGACATGCTAGGTTCCAGGAGAGGATTGAAGCTGCCAACGATGGTTGAGTTGCTCCACCATGGGTAAATGTGGTAAAATCCATAAATAGCCCTTGCAGGGCCTGTAACTTTTGAAATGGTTATTTGGGTACCACTTCTAATCTTTCCACCAAGGTTTGAGGGATCTAATCCTGATCTTGTGAATCATCTGAGGGGGATGGCATCAATCACAACTTGAAAAGTCTCTTGTTCCTAATTGGCAAGCTTGAATTTGAGCTTGAAATTGGGCCAGGGTAAAAAATTCTCAGTGGCTCTGTGAATAAATTTGGGCAACACCCGTACTCCATGTTTGAAGAAACATAAAGCATGGATCCAAGGCATTTTAGCCATAGGCAGGCCTTGAGAGCTAAGAACTGGAGACCACCAAATGGACTGCTAGTTGATGGAAAGACCATTACGGAAATCATCCTTCGCCCACTGAAGCCAGGGTTTGATGGTTTCCCAAGATTTCCAAATACTTTTAATGACAAAGGTAGATCCTGAATAGTGACAGGCTCCTTCATAGTAAGAAGGGCGCCCATGTCCAATCCTTCCAAGACGAACATCCTGAAGGGACTCCCATGCTAATGCAGTGGTAGACAAAAATTTTCTAATATCCATTTCCTTCAAGGACTTTGATGACCCATTTGGCACAAAGAGCAATACCTTGTCATTGAATAGAATATATACCCAGCCCCCTAGCTTCACGAGGAAGGCAACAATGCTCCTAGGTAATGCGATAAAATCCCTAGTGCCCATTGCTAGAAGCGCAAATGAAGTCTCTAAGAAGCTTCTCAATCTTAGCATAGGAGGCCTTAGAAGGTACCTAGTAGGAAGAATAGTAAACATGAGTGGCAATGAGAATTTTAGAACAAATGTAAAATTTACTAGACAACAAGAGAGGCTTGGTAATCCAATACTGAAGTTTTTTCTCAATTCTAGCTATCACAGCCTACCAAAGCTTAGATGAAGAAGCCTAGAAGGTAAAAGGGATCCCAGGAATCTAAACACTTCCCCATGATCAATCCATTTTCACCAAAGGATTCAAGCCAGTTGGATTTAGGAAGGAAGGATTGCTAGTAGCATTGAGTTTTTTTGCTATTAAATGATGGAACCTAAAGCTTAGCAAAACATGTCTAGGCATTGGAGAGCTTGATTAACACTATTCTCCTCTTCAAGGAGAGTGAGGAAGGAATCATTAGCAAAATACCCATTAACAAGCTGTTGAGAAGAGTTGGGGAGATAAATCCCTTTGACCTGAGATTGGGAGACTGACTGAGCAAGTAGATATCCATATCCCTCTAGCTAAAACATAGAGGGCCGGAGCAAGAGGGCATCCTTGCCGGATGGATTTGTGAAACCCAAAGGAGCTAGACTATTGTCCAACAATGGTGATGCAAGCCAAAGCATTAGCAAAAAGCATCCTAACCATTTGAAGAAAGCGCAACCCAAACCCAAGAGCCTGCAACACTAGGCTAAATATTTCATTTCAAAAGAATAATCAATTAATTTTCTTCTACCAAAAATAATATAGTACAATAGACCTTTTTCTACTAAGGTATAATTAATATCTTCTTAAACTAAAGCATTAAGCATTTCACAAACACATAAAACATGTATTTTGAAGTAAATTTAAATGCAACAAAACAAGATAAAATAATCACACACAAAGGTGTTGGGAAAAAGGTGTTGTTCACCTTGCATATTAATTACTTTAATTATGTAAAATAAATATTCTTTTGTGGTGCATCTTAATTGATGTGTTTAGCCACATTAAATATTTATTTGGTGTCACTTGTAAAAGTTGTATTTAACATTGGGAGACATAAGGTAAATATTTATTATTTATGCAAAATAATTAATTTTGGGGTCAATTGTTTTGAGTCACATTGGTTTTATCCAATACCATAAGTTGTATTTGTGTGAGCTTGACTCTATAAAAGCAAGCACAAGGTTAGTGGTTAGGGTTGGCTCTTATTCTATAGGCCGTGTGAGAGCATATCATTGTATTGAAGTTTCTCTTGTGAGTACATATTGTAAAGCATGGCATGAGATGTGTGGATTCATGCTTGGATACATGGAGGATGCATTAGAGGAGCTTGATGTTTCAGAAGTGTTCATGGAGACTCTGTGAGTGTATTATAATTTTTTGTTGTTGAATAATACATTGAGTATGGATGCTTTTGGAGGCTGGATTTTTTCCTCAATGAGGGCTTTCCCAAGGTATATCTTATGTTATCTTGTTGATTGTCTATTGATCTTTTCATTATGGTAAATACGTAAGATTGTATGTATCATTATCTCATTTGGGTTATGTGGAATTGGTTTGATCTACTTGTAAATCTTTAACAAGTGGTATCAAAGCTTTAAGTCTTTTCATGGCTTGCATGTACTTGCATCCTGCTTGTATGTGCTTGCATGCGATGTATCTATACAATTATGGTTCTGGTTTTTTCCTCCATCTTGAGAATATTTGGAAGTAATTATGGGTTGCAGTAGATCTACTATGTGTTAACATTGTTTTATAGATCTATGAGATTAGTAGACATAGAACCATGGTTTGAGTTTGTGGGGTTTCATAGATTCATGTTTTGGTATAACCCTTGTTTGTGTAGATCTGGTGCAAAGCTAAATCCATAACAGTGCAAGAAAGATTTTGGACAAATACAGGATATGAAGGTTCTGTGTAGGTTTTTGTTTGCAGATCTAAGGGCTTTGGGGTTGCAGATTTGTGGTGATTTTTTGCAGATTTGGGTTTATAAATCTAAGTTGGGGTTTCTTGAATGTGCTTTGTGAGGCTTTTGAGGAGGGATTTGTCACAAATAACCTTCTATGCAAAAATGGACCTCACTGTTGGATTCAGAAGGCCTGAGAGATGAAGATTGATATAAAATTTGACCTATTTAGGTCACTGGAGAAAAAAAGCAAAATTTTTAAGCCCTTCAGGTTGACTGTACCATCGTATGGATCTGCAGGTACAAGGAAAAAATTATTAATTTTCCTATAGTGAATTTTCTTTCTATAGTTTGAAAAAAAAATTAAAAATATTTTTTGCATGTCAAATCAAACTATAGTTTAAGAAAAAAATACACAAGATTTAAATTAAAAAGAAAATTGCATGGGGGGTCTGCAGACCCATGTACATGCAGAGAGTACTGGGGGTACTGCCAGTCAGAGTCGATCAGCCCCCCGTCGGCCCCTTGTCAGCCACTAGCCGATAGGTGACTGAGTTGGCGGGCCTCACGACCCCTGGTCCGGCAAGGCCGGACTCCCGACCGACCTAAAGCAACCACTGACGGACAAGTCTACAGACCTTAAACACAAAAAATAAATAGCCTTAAATATTTTTCCAGGTCTGCCTTTGGAATTTGAAAAGAAAAAATTGAAATTTAAAATAGGTTTAAATTCCATTTGAAATCCACTGTACACCCTGTCATGCCATGTTAGCACCAAGTCAATGCCCTGTCAGCACCTAGTCAGTGCATAGTTATGCTGATGTCAGCAGAGGACAGTGTTGACATCAGCGTTGATGTCAGTGGTATAGACAGGTCCCCATGGGGCCCCTTTTAGTCCTCGGAGGGCATTTTTCTTCTAGGAGGCATAACTTTTGCCCACGGTATCAGATTTTTGACTTCTGATAAACGTCAGAAAGGTCTCTCTGAGAAATATGTAGTGATGTAATTTTGGTTAGATTTTTTTGTTTGTGTTAGAGTTTGGTGTTTGAAGCCAGATATTGCTCCAAGATAGTTTTATGCTCATAACTTTTGCATATGGAATTAGATTTTCAATTTTGAATAGGCATTGGAGAGCTATTACTATGTACTATAGATTGGATCATGTAGATTTTTAGTTTGGTGTGCAGAGAGAGTTGGTACTTGTTTGATCACTTGTGGGAGCTAGAGATTCAGGGTGCATTTGTGAGTGCATTCGGATGGATTTTTGGGCATAAAATTGTGGGAGTGCATGTTCCTGTGTGACCATCAGCATGGTATAGTAGGTTTTAAGATTTTGTGCTTCTAGTTATAGTTTTATAGGTGTTTTCAAAGTTTGAGCTTTGATGGAGATATGTACATAGGTTGTCTTCTAGTTTAAGGACATGATTGATACATGTGTGAGATTGGGAGTCTCATTTTAGTGGGAGTTGAGTACAAGTACAGTGATGATGATGATTATGGTGTCATGTATATGCAAGTACACTTTTGCATTAGCACGACATGATCATGTATGTGGTTGACAGTTATGGGCTACGATGTTTAATTCATGATAATAGGTGGTGTTGCGGTGTAGTTTTAGGAGATTGTTCTTATCTCATGGATGCATGATTAGCTCCTTGACTATGACTACTTGTTTGTAGACTTGCTTAGCAAATCGAATCTAGCATTGATTTGGTGTTTGAGTCTTGAAGTCTATATGTTGTCTTCTTTGATATCTTGGTTTGCAGGTTACTAATGTGATGATGAGTTTGCATGTTACATGTGTTTTGGATCTTCAAGGTATGTAGTTTTGTGGATTAGCTACCTCTTGACTATAGTGAGATGACTTGTATATGGATTGTCTTTATCCATGAGATTGATTTAGTGTTTATTCAGACTTTGTTAGGGCCTAGTCTATGGTCATGTGTACATTGGTATGTTGCATTGAGATGAGAGGATGGATGATTAAAGTGCCTGGATAGTCAGTTATTGGGACTTATAGCAAGTTTATCATGATGTCATGGATAGCTTGGATACATGGTTTTATGTGAGCTTTTGATAGTGATAGTTTTATCTTCTTAGTTTGGAGATCATGGTTTTACTTTACCTTTTGGGAGTTGTTGATGTTACAAAAGGATTCCTTGATTGTATTGGGGCCATGGATGATCTTCATTTAGGAGATGGTTACTTTCTTGCCATGTATAGCTTGGTATCACAATTCAATGGGAGATTTGGCAGTGATATGGATTCATCATTAGTGATGGACAATCTTTTGTAATGGTTGTGGGTGTCTTGGAGGAGCTCTTGGTAGTGAGAGTTCTTTGACATTTTGAGTTCTATTGACAGGAGATGGTTATCTTCATGTGATTGGAGATGTTGACATCTTGGTTTACCATGGAGGACTTTTTAAGTCTTTGGTTGAGGTGTTAGTTTATGACTTGTCAGTTTGACATGTTGATCTTTTGTTTAGAGATGTTGATATTGTGTCTCGATGTACTCTTGATCACATGTTGGAGTTTTGACATGATACAGGTTCTCTTGAGACAGGATGTGTGCATCAGTGTATGTGATCTCCTTGGAGGAGATGGTTAGATCATGATGTTATGATGGGCTTCTTGATTATGTAGATGTGCAGTAGGAGCATTGATAGTGATCTTGTTGGATCTCTTGGTATTGAGTACATTGATCATGTACTTGGGAGCTTCATGATAGTGCGATGTTGCATTTGAAGTTTAGCATGGATTGATCATGGAGGTACTCTTGGATACCTAGAGACTTAGGCTAGGTTGGAGTTCTATTGGGATTATAGACACTTGTTGAGATGATTACTCATTGGAGGTTTCAATAGATAGACTGAGGAGCCTACACCTAGATATGGACGTAATTTCATTTTGGACCTAGAGGAGACTGTTCTTAGAGAGAGTATTTGTGACTTGGTGTATCCTGGAGGGGCATTCTCATTCCCCACTATTGGTCTACTCAATAGTTTATCATCTATAAGATATTTCCCATCCTTTTAGATGCATTTTTCTTTAAGTTTTATCTTCTCATGGTTATGGATCTTGAGCTATGGTTATTGGTCTTGGAGGGTTCATTTGAGGGACATTGGAATGGTTATCTCTTTGTTCATATGGTTTGATTTATGATTTCCATTATGAGGAGTTTAGGAGATGTGATTGGGCTTATTCCTAGTTATGGAATGATTATGAGTCTTATCTACCTTGATTAGAGAGGCTTACATCCATGTTGATTACATGTTACATATGTTCATTTGATCTATGAGATTGAATGGTTGGGTGTTGTTGAGGCTTTTTTCATTTGGGGTTGTAAAGGAGATCATACTTGACACATCTTTGCACTTTGAGGTGTTGGTAAGACATTATGATTTACTGTTTTCTCACTTTGTCTTATGGCTACTTCTTGGAGGATCATGTTGATATGGTTGGACTTGGGATAGTTATGGTGACATGCTGTGAGAGAGTATGTAGTGATTTACCTTGCATGTGTGGATCATTATGATTGTTCTTGATACTACATTGGCTTGTTGATGAGACACACCTTGGTTTGAGTGTTGATTGGTAGACTTGGTATGCCTTGGATCTATTTTTAGATTTGAAATTACCCATGCAGTGGGAGTTCCTAGATGTATGTGTTCTTCATTGACAGGTTTTATACATGGAGCTTATTATTGCTTTATATGGGTTTGATATGTTGTTGGCATGAGTTTACTGATGTTGTTGATACCTATGAGGTATGGATGGTTGGATGTATTCGCATATGCTATGGGTGTTATTTCCAGTCATGTGGGTTTTTACCTTTGATAGCTACTTGGAGCTTTTGTTATCACTTGGATTTGATGCTAGTGTTCTTTTGATTGGTGCATCTTCACCTTGGCATGTTCCTTTTCTTCCATAGGTGGCACATTGGAGGATGAGAGGAGTTCTTGCATTGAGTATGGATGCTTTTGGAGGCTAGGTTTTTTCCCTCAATGAGGGTTTTTCCAGGGTATATCTTGTGTTATCTTGTTCATTGTCTATTGATCTTTACATTATGGTAAATCTGTAAGATTATATGTATCATTATCTCATTTGGGTTATGTGGAGGTGGTTTGATCTACCTATAAATTCTTAACAAAAGGACCCACACACTCTTTACAAGCTTGCACAACATGTAGATTCTAGAATCACTGCCTCTTTAGATCCAAGTATACACAGGGATTCACAAAACTCATCTCACACTCAAATAGAGTAAGCTATAGATTGATACACATGTATTACCCATAGACAACCATCTCCAATACAACCACCATTAGGGAATAATGATGTATCTACACACTTAGGTCAGTCATCAAGCATACTTACTCCACATAATAATAGCCAAAACAACATAAGCAACCCAACATGATATGAATTATATTATGATATCAAATCATCACATCTAACTATAAATCATCTACAAAGAGTATGATCTAGGAAACAAGATGCAGGAACAACCATAATTTATAATGTTGAAACAAATACAATAATCACAACTATATCGAATATAGTGAAAACAGCGAAGTAATAACATTGTAATAATCTAACATGTATAAAAGCACAACATATGGATGCAATAATACATAGTCAGAAATTCAATGCTAATACAAAAACTCATCAACAAGACACTGATGGTCATACAAAACATCCAATGTACACCATCTGCATACCTCGATGATACAATAGGCCTCATCAAAAAGTTTGGTGTAACGGCTCATAACACATGAATCACATAATATACTAATAAAACACTTGATACAACATATAACATATAAATCAGAAAGCACACAAAGAAAATACACTAGTGGGCATTACATTTAACTTCACCCCTATCTTTGGAGCAGACCAATTTTCAAGACTTGCAATATTCATATTCCATGAACATGAACTTTATTAGTTGTAAGGAATTACCTTCGTTACTTATGTAACTGGAGCTCACTCGAATTGCCTGTTAACATAATTGCATATATTAATATTTTTCCATATGCAACAAGCTTTTGTAATAACTTGTAGAACTATTGTTTGTGGACAATTACAATTGTTAGGAAATTAGGTGTCATACACCTTGCAATTTCTAATATTTGAAATATTTCTTGATTTGTATTTTAACAATTTGTTTTTCACCACTTAGTGTCATGGAAGTTGTTAAATGCAACTATGACAACTTGGAATGTGTGTAAGAGTTGCTAGAATGGAAAGAGCTAGTAAGAGGGATTTATTTTGGAAATTATGATAAGTATGATTTGAGGAGATTGTGGAAGCATGATTTTAGGAGACAAAAATAGAGTGCCATATTTGGAGAGTCAATTATGTTTTGAGTAACTTACTATATTATGGTGGACTTGATTCTTTGTGACTAAGGTTGTAACTCATGTTTTTTGAGTTTCTATTTTGGTGGTTTCTTGTATTCGAACTCCTATAAGTTGAAGGATTGAGAAGAAGTTTGTATGTAGAGTTTACAGATACTGTTATGCTATTGGAATGCTACTAAAATTCTTTTAGAATAGTTTACTAGTGATACTCCTATAATAAACTTGCTCTGCAAGTGTATGTAATTTTGTTGTTGGATTTGTAATATATTGAGTGGGTTTTTGGAGTGTGGGGTATTTCACTCGAAAGAGTTTTCCCCATGTATATATGATGTTGTGTGTTTTATTGTTTATTTTATGTTTTAAATGTGTTTCTAAATTTTTTGTAATTGTTAGATCAATTCTAAAAAGTTTTTCATAATATGTATCCTCAAGATTGGAGTAGGAAGTTGTTTCCGCTACTTTAACTTCTGTACAAGTGGTATCAGACCATGATCACCTTTGGTTTCAATTGTGGGTTGTTGGGTTTTTTGTGCAGAGGATACTTTGTGATCTTGTTGTAGACATTTTTCAGATGACGAGTAGATCTGGGAGGATTGAGGTAGAGAATTTTTCTAGCACAAAATTTGAAATGTGGAAGTTGAAGATGGAAGCTCTTGATTGATCGGGATCTATGGGATGTAGTGGATGAAAATGTCCAAAAGCCTATGGATCCAACTTTGGCTGCACAATATGATGTAATGGATAGAAAAGCTAAAGGTCTCATAAGAATATGCATTGTAGACTTGATTCTAATAAATGTCCATGAAGAACCCACTTCAAAGAAGCTATGGAAGAAGCTGGGTGAGATATACCAAGCCAAATCTTTAGAAAATAAGATTTTCTTGAGAAAGAAGCTATATTCCTTGAGAATGGATGAACGTGGATGAATTTCTAAGCATTTGGAAACATTCAATATGTTGGTGACTTAGTTGACCTTGATTGGGGTTAAGATCGACAAAGAAGAAAGGTGCCAAACTTTGATGTGTTCGCTGCTAGACTCATGGGACAATCGAGTCATGGCCATTGGGAGCACTTAAGTCATATTGAAGATGGATGATGTTGTTGGTTCTCTACTCTCCAAGGAAATGAGAAGGGAGGTCTCTCTGAATGCTAAAGAGATTTTGAGTGTTCGAGAAAGATCAAAAGAACAAGGCAAAGATGAGAAGCAGCATGGCCGTTCCAAGTCCAAGAACAAGGGGAGATCAAAATCTCCTGGTAAGTCCAAGGCAATATGCTAGAACTGTGGCAAATCTAGACACTTCCAAAAGGGCTGTAAAGAAGAGAAGAAAAAGAAGAAGAAGCAAGATTATGATTCTGAGTCCGAAAAGGAAGATGGAAATGCCTTTATTGCAACCTTGGCCACCCATGTAGGTGATAATGCATGGTTGATAGACTCGGGTGCATCTTTCCACATGACTCCTAACAAAAACTAGTTTACTACTTATGAAAAACTATGATGGTGGTAAGGTGTATATGGGCGATAATTCTTCCTTGACATTGTTGGTCGTGGAAGTATTTGTGTGAAATTTTCTGATGGTAGAGTTAGATGATTTGATGGTGTCTTGCTTATACCAGGACTAGCAATAAATTTATTATCTATTAGCAAGTTAATAAATGTGGGTGTGTATGTATAATTTTCTGAAGCAAGTGTGAAAATGGTGAGAGGTGTTATGGTGATAGCAAGAGGAAGCAGATTGGGTACATTGTACTAGCTTGATGCATGCATGGTTGAGTGCAATAGCACTTATGATAAAATTAAGCCAAAAACTACTTCATTAGAAAAAGAGATAGTTTCCTCTTCTATGGATGGTCGTGGCTTTTGGATATCAAAGGGTACTCTTGAATCAAAGTTGCTTGCAAAGAATACCATGTTATGGTACCAAAGGCTTGGCCACATTGGAGATAAGGGTTTAAAAGCCATAAAAATAAGAACCTCATTGAGGGGTTGAATGATTGCAATCTAGAGTTTGATTTCTATGAACATTGTATTTATAGTAAACAAAACCGCATTCAATTTTACTCATCATCTCATAAGTCTTCATGTATTTTGGATCTAATCCATTTGGATGTATTTGGTCCTATTGATGTTGCTTCTATTGGTAAATCAGTTTATTATGTTATTTTCATTGATGATTTTAGTAGAACATGGGTATATTTTTAAAAGAGTAAATCTAAAGTTTTCAGTCATTTTAAGGAGTTCAAGGCTATGGTAGAAATTTAGACTAGAAAGAAAATTAAATGTTTGAGGACTGACAATGGTGGTGAGTACTATTTTGTAGATTTTGATAGATTATTTATATTTTGCAAGATGAAAAGACAAAAGACAACTCCATAGTATCCTCAATAGAATAGATTTGTAGAAAGAATGAATAGAACGTTGATGGAGAAGGCTAGGAGCATGATGAGTGGAGCTGGTCTAGAACAAAAGTTTTGGGCTGAAGCTATTTCCACTACTTGTTATTTGATCAATAGATCTCCTACATTAGTGCTTGTTGATAAAATGCCAATGGAGGTGTGGTCAAGGAGAAAGCCTTCACTTAGACATCTGAGAGTTTTTGGTTGTGAGGCATATGCACATGTGCCTAAGGGGAAGAGAACAAAGTTAGATTCCAAGGCTATCACATGTATCTTCATTGGCTATAGCTATGGTGTGAAAGGTTACATACTTTGGGACCTTATTGTACATAACGTAATTTTATCTAGAAGTGTTATTTTTAGAGAGACTAAATCCTCTCCTGTTACTTTTCATCCTGAACAGATTAAAGTAACTAAACAAAAAAAGGATGTGATTCAACTTCCTTCTACGCTTGAGAAAGTTGAATCGAGGCCCCAAGATAGACAATAAGTTGAGGAGAGCTCATCAAGCTTTGAATCTTTAGAAGAGTTAGAAGAGGAGGAAGAAATGGAAGAACCTCCACCTTAGCTTGTCCGAAGGACTACAAGGCGTAGGCAACCACTAGAAAAGTATGGGTATTCCCCTAACGATTGGAAATGTATATTTGCCTTGAATACTAACATTGATGAACTAAAATTTGTGCAAGAGGCATTGGGTATGAATGATGTAAAGTCTTGGATACTTTCCATGGATGAAGAAATGGCAGCTCTTGAAAAGAATGATACATGAGACTTGGTACCATTGCTTGAAGGATGCAAACCTATTAGATGTAAATGGGTGTTCAATAAAAAGATTGGTTCAGATGGAAATGTTGACAAGTATAAGGCATGGTTGGTTGCGAAGGGATACTCTCAAGTTGAGGGTATTGATTACGGTAAGATCTTTTCTCCTGTTGCTAAAATGACATCCATTCAGTTTTTACTATCTATTGCAGCAACTTTTGACCTAGAGGTCAAACAAATGGATGTGAAAACTGCTTTCCTTCATTGTGATTTGGATGAAGAAATCTATATGACACAACCAAAGCACTACATGGTGAAAGGTAAAAGCAAGTTAGTTTGTACGTTAAAGAAATCTCTGTATGGCCTTAAGCAAAGTCCTAGGATGTGGTACCAAAAGTTTGATGCATGTGTTGAGTTTGGAATTTATGTGGACTAAATCTAATCATTGTGTATATTTCAAATTTGATGGTGAGTGTTTCCTGGTAATTGCTTTATGTGTTGATGACATGTTTATTAAGAAAAGTAAAGGTTTGATTGTAGAATTGAAATCTTAATTCTCTGTGAAATTTGAAATGAAAAGATCTTGGTGTGGCATAACAGATACTTGAGATGGAGATCAAAAGAGATAGTGAGAACAAAAACCTATGGTAGGCTAGAGTAAGTATGTTAGTTCAATTTTGCAAAGGTTTATCATGTAAGATTGTAAACCACTTTGTGTTCTTGTTACTTTGGGAACAAAGCTCTCTATTTCACAATGTCCTACATCCCCATCGAAGATGGAAAACATGAGCAAAGTGCCTTACCAGTTGGAAGATTAATGTATGCTATGGTCTATACAAGACGAAACATTGCCCAAGCAGTGGGAGTTCTTTCTCGTTTTATGTCTAATCCTAGAAGAGTGCATTGGGATGCAGTAAAGAGGGTCTTCAGGTATTTGTGGGGTACAAAAGAGTACTCTATATGTTTTCATGGTACAGTAGATCAACATTCCCTGAGTATTCATGGTTTTGTGGATTTAGACTAGGTTGGTGATGTCGATAGTAAGAGTTCCACCAATGCATATGTGTTTACTCTTAATGGTGGTGCAATTAGTTGGATGAGCAAGTGACAGGCTTTGATCACTTTGTCCACTATAGAGGCAGAGTATATGATAGCTACTGATGCATGTAAAGAGGCCATGTGGCTGAAGTGTATGTGTTCAGATATTGGATTGAAACAGAGTGTAGTTACTATTTATTATGATAGTCAAAATACAATTTGTCTTGTGAGGAACCCAAATTTTCATGCCAAGACCAAACACATTGATGTTCAATATCACTTTGTGAGAGAAATGGTCGAGGATGACAAGGTGAAGCTAGAAAAAGGTAGAGACAATGGTGAATGTTGCAGATGCATTAACTACGCCTGTGAGCAAAACAAATTTTAGGTGGTGTTCTGAGTCTATGGGCCTTTCAATCCCTAGCAATTGAGTTCATGACGATATGGATTCCTTGGCCCTTGTAAGGTATATGACAAGTGGGATCTAATGTTAGGAAATTAGGTGTGTCATACACCTTTCAATTTCTAATATTTGAAATATTTCTTTATTTGTATTTTACTAATTTGTTTTTCACCACTTAGTGTCATGGAAGTTGTTAAATGCAACTATGACAACTTGGAATGTGTGTAAGAGTTGCTAGAATGGAAAGAGCTAGTAAGAGGGAGTTATTTTGGAAATTATGATAAGCATGATTTGAGGAGATCATGGAAGCATGATTTTAGGAGTCAAAAATAGAGTGCCATATTTGGAGAGTCAATTATGTTTTGAGTAACTTACTATATTATGGTGGATTTGATTCTTTGTGACTAAGGTTGTATCTCATGTTTTTTGAGTTTCCATTTTGGTGGTTTCTTGTATTCAAATGCCTATAAGTTGAAGGATTGAGAAGTTTGTATGTAGATTTTGCAGATACTATTATGCTGTCGGAATGGTGCCAAAATTCTTCCAAACTTGCTCTACAAGTGTATGTAATCTTGTTGATGGATTTGTAATACATTGAGTGGGCTTTTGGAGTGGGGTTTTTCACAAGAAAGGGTTTTCCCCACGTATATCTAGTGTGGTATGTTTTATTATTTATTTTATGTTTTAAATGTGTTTCTAAAATTTTTGTAACTGTTAGATCAATTCTAAAAAGTTTTGCATAATATCTCTCCTTAAGATTGATGTAGGAAGTTGTTTCCACTACTTTAAATTCCTTACAAAAATGACAACCTTTGTGATACAACTCTTTCGACCTTGGTGCATCGCCTTTTAATTTTAGTTTCTCCTTCTTCCTCTTTTCCCTTGGTAATCAGTAGCATTAGATTTAGTTGAATTCTCTGGACCTTAAGTCTAGAAAGAGGAACTAGCCTTCTCTGGAGGTCTTATCTCATTTGCAAGGTCTGACACCTTGAGATCAGTCCCATTGTGTCATTGGAATGCTTGAACAGGCTTCAAGCAGGGTGCAATTCTAGGTGATAACAATTTCTAGCATGCTTAGTGGGACCCCTTTGCTCTAAGTAAGAGCTGAACTAAGAAAAATTAGTGTTGTTCTTGGTTCATTCATTGTTGTGGAAGAATTCAACAAGGACTTGGTGACTCTACTGGTTTAGTATGTGAACCATTTCAATATTTCATGCCTGGAGTGTTGACCAGAGCTTCTTCTTTAGGTAATTTCCATTTTGTAGAACTATCTTTTGCTGATTCAAGAAGAAGGTTGCCTAGGTCCCCTATGAGGGAAAATAGGAGTGTCATTCCATCTCCTTCAAGAGCCTAGTCTACCCATCCCCTTGTTATATTTCAGTATTCATTGCATATACCCATGATTAATTTGAATATCCCCAATATGGCAAAGAACCTTCCTTTTGTTACCTTCAATGGAGGAATCCCTCTTGACCTAGCACAATATGATGATATCCCCACCTCTTCTCTGAAAGCTATCCCATTTTTTAATGGTGAAAACTCTACCACCCCTGTTGAGCATATCCAAGATATTGTCAGTGTGTACCCTGTCCATAATGTCACTGCTAACAATGTTGTTGTGAGACTTCTAGCTTCTTCCTTTAAAGGAAAAGCCCTCCAATGATATAGAGGTATGCCAGCTAACAACATTCACAATTGGGATGAATTGGGAACAAGACTATGCCAACATTTTGAAGATAAGAGTGACCACTTGTCTTTGATGGAATAATTAGCAACAATCAAAAGGGCTCCCCATGAGTTCATGGAGGACTTCAACTACAGGTTTCAAAAACATGGGACAAGATTCCATTGTTGGTGAAGCCCTCTCCAAACACTGCCTTCATATGTTATTTGAAGTCTATAAACCCTGACATTGTTGTTATGATCCAATCCATGGGTGGGACAGCGCTTCCAGGTGCAAATGACATAGAAATAAGGGCATAGAATTGTATGATTAAGGTTGGAAAAATTACCCCAAGACCACCAACACCCTTATTTCTAGAGGCTCCTGCCATCCAACCTATTGTGGCTCTGATACCTACAACAGTTAGCCCTACTACTCCTCTAATTACACTCGTCATTAAAAAAGAGGATGAGAGAGATGCTCTAATTAGAAGATTGAATAATGAATTAGTATTGGCAAGGAGGCAACATACGAAACCTAATAGGTCATACCAACCATTCAATTAGGCTTATCAACATAATAGATAGCCATATCAAGGTAATGTATAGAGGCAAAACCAAACTAGTTATATCAGGCCACTAAATGTTGTCCATCCCAACACTGCAAGCACATCTGGACCTCTAGTGCCCATATAGAACAACATGGCTCAGGAAAGTGATTGGTGTTATCCATGCAATTAATCCCATGATTAGAATTTGTGCCAAAGTGGATAGTTTAGTCAAGCTTTGATAGTGCAAAGCCAATCAGTCCTCCCAGAACAAGTCAGTTCCAGCCAAGAGATGGTGGGAGGGCAGGAAAAAATACAAAACAATTCTACCTTGATGAATTGGACATAGGATGATTTCTATGGTGTTAATCATGGTACAAGTCTAATAGCACACAATACATTAGCCAAAAGAAGATCCACTAAGGATGCATCGGTCCCTATAGTTGGTCAAGAATCTACCTCTCATGCATCCCCAATGGCTACAAATGAAGGTGCAACAACCAAGACTCCTTCAAAACAAGCAGACCAAGTTGTTGGTAAAGCAACTCTAGTTCTAGAACAATAGCCCCAGGCCAGTCAATAGTCAAAGGTTGACACTTTTATCACAAAGGTACCTCAAAAGGTTAGTCAGATCCATTTCAGTATAGTTGATTAGATGAAAAAGTCTAACCTGAGTGTCACTATGTGGGATTCCTTGTTAATCCTAACTCAAAGCGATTTACTTTAGGAAGCCCTAACAAGCTTCAGTCAGCCTACCAAAGAGACAACAAAAGAAAAAGCAGCCACCCCAGCAAACCTATGCCAACCCATAGAGAAGGCAAGCACAAGCAAAATTAGTAAGCCCCATCCCTTCTATGTTTCCCTAATCATTGGTGAAAAATTGATGCATAATTGTATGATAGATTCTGGGGTGGGGACTTCTATTATGCCCAAAAATATAGCTGATCAATTACGCATTGAGTATGAGCCTATAGCAAAGGGTGTAGTGCATTTAGATGGAACTGTAGTTAAAACAATAGGTGTAGTCAAGGATCTAAAGCTCACTCTGCATGCATGCCCTAACTGCTCTGTTTTACAAGATATCTCATATATTGACCTCCCTGCATACTTTGGCATATATTTGTCTAGGGATTTCACAACTAAAATAGGTGGATACCTATCCTCTGATTGGTCCCACATGTTATTTAGAACAAGGTAGGGCACTAAGGTGACCATTAAGGCTGAACCTATTGCCAAGGATCATGTAGAGCCTTATTCCCCTAACCCTACCAACAGGAACTACACAATCCATGACTTAGAGGAGGATGACAACAACATCCATGAGGCTGCCACACCTGTAAAAGAAATTCTAAACATACTACTTGATGAGTGGGCAAATTGTTTTTAGTTTGATACTCCTAATCCTATAGAAGACATAGGGTTGGGTACATACTGTATCCATGATGAGGATGCCTTCATCCCTAATCTTGTGAAGTCAAAAGGATATTCAAATGGGATATGGTAGATGTATTTTGATGGCTTTAGAAGCAAAAATGGAGCAGGTGCTGGGGTTGTATTGATTTCACCCCCAAAGGTTAATTATTTCTTTGCTTTTAGATTACAGTTCAATTGTACCAATAATGTGGCTGAGTATGAGGCCTTAATTCAAGGTATGCAGCTAGCACAAGAGAGGGGAATACACTTTTTACAGGTATTCAGTGAAAATGAGCTATTTGTTCACCAAATCAGATCACAAAGTGCTTCAAGGAATGACTTGCTAAATTCATATAAACACAGGGTCTAGGATTTGATTGAAGACTTTGATGCCTTCAATATCTAGGTAGTGGGTAGACAAAGAAACAAAGATGCTGACAAGTTGGGTATAGTTGGTGCCCAGTTTTACATTCTCAAGAATGTCAAACAAAACTTAGATCAGCATGTGAAGATTGTTGTGAGGACAACTATCCCAAACAATGTTACAAGCTGGCAAGTATTTGAAAATAACTAGCAAATTATCAATTTCTTGCAAGATGAGGTAGAATTTGTTGCTAGCAACCAATCAACATTTCAAAAGAAATATGATGACTAGGTGATCCAGCTAAAGACCAATGAACTACCTAGGGGATTGGTCACTTTAGAAAACATATTTGGTGTTAATGATCAACCTAAAAGGGGGAAGATGAACATGATAGTAAAAAAAAGAGGACTATGAAGAGGTGGAAATTTCATAGAGCAAATTTATAAAACATGGAAAGGTATGTGATCAAGCTAAAAGATAAGGTTTTGTTGAGCTTTGTAATGAGTTTGATGTTTTAACTTCTTGGGATTATAGAGATCTAAAATGTTTCGACCCTAGTTTAATCTAGCATACCATTGATTTAGACCCCAATGCCAAACCTGTCCGCTAAAAGAAAAGGCATGTCAAACCCAAAATAGAACCATTAATGATGACAAAACTATCCAAGCTCATAGAAGATAAAATCATTTATCTCATAGAAGACAAAATCATTTATCCAATTAAACATTCCTCTTGGGTGGCTAACCTAGTTCCAGTTAGGAAAAAGAATGGGGAAATCTGACTATGTGTGGACTTTAGAGATCTAAACAAGACCTCTCTTAAAGACCACTATCCACTCTCTTCCATGAAATAGATCTTATAGACAGTGGCAGGAGCTAGAAGGTTTTCGCTCCTAGATGGTTACACAAGATACAACTAGATTCTTGTAAAAGAATCAGACCAGTATAAGACAACCTTTACCACCAAATGTGGTAATTTGTCTTATCAGAAGATGCCATTTGGATTGATTAATGCTAGGGCAACCTACCAAAGAGTAATGGATTTGGCCTTCAAAGGTGTAATCAATGATATTATTTTAGTGTATCTCAATGATCTATCTATATATTCTAAGCATGCAATTGATCATCTAGGTCATTTGAGAAAAGTCTTTGAGAGATGCAAGAAATATGGCATATCATTGAATCCAAAAAAGTGTCTATTTACTATCCTAGAGGGTAAACCATTGGGTCATGTAGTCACAAAGGAAGGACTTTCCATCAACCCAGAATGGACCAGTGCTATCTCATCTCTTCCCCTTCCCAGTCACAAGAAAGGCCTACAAATTTTTCTGGGCAAGATTAAGTTCGTGAGGAGGTTTATACCAAAATTTGCTTCAATAGAAAAACCCCTTACCATCATGCTTAAGAAGAACGTGTAGACACCTAAAATTGACTTGCTCCACAAACTAATTTCTCGTATCTCTACACCACCAATTATCCCTCCTATTAATTAAATAAATTTATTTTATTTAATTAATTTATCCCTAATCATCTACCCCTTAACCATTTATCCATCCTTTGTGATCAATTAATTCTTTTAATTTATCACTATACCTTACAACACTATCCCTCATTAATTAAATAAATATTCTTAATAGTTATTTAGTCAATTTATCCATCTCCCTAATCCTAATTAATTAGATAAATCATGCTTATTTAATTAATCTACCCTACTAATCAACCTAAACCTAGCCTAGTTGATTAAATAACAATTATTTAATTAGCTACTCTAGCCTACCTATCGCTTAGACCTAAATTAATTAAGCTAAACACTTAATTAAACCTTGATTAACCCATCCTTCCACACACTTTGAATAAAAATCAATTTTTTATTCAAAAGGTCACATCTTCCTTACATGACCCACCAACTCATTTATCACCATCTTACACATGTAAGTGTACATGTGTCCTTCAACCTTCACTCTTCCACATAAACTTGAATTTTTAAGTCACACTCCCCATTGAGATGAATTTTTAATTCACTTGTCATATCCACTCTTCCCAAAAATGAAATTTTCATTCATTTTAATCCTCATCACCTTTCCCAATGTGAATTTAAAATTCACAAATAATGAGAGCCATCCAATCTCATTGACCAAATCTTAGCCTTTGATCTACCTCATCCAACCCTCTTGTGACACTTGTCACAAGACTACAACTCAAATCCAAACCCTAATCCTCAAGCATTCCTAGCCATTGATCTAAACTTTCAATCCTCACCCTCCATCTTTTTATCAAAAATCTATAAATAGAACCCTCACCCAAGCCATTCACAACTTCTTCTTCCATACTTACCATGCCCAAATCTCTCCAAAATCATCTCATCCTACCATCATAATGCCAAAATCCTTCTAGCCTTATCTTTCATCTCTATCCAATCTATCAATCTATCCTCCAATCTCTCATCCTATTGTGTTGAATCTCAAAGAACAACCCACATTTCACATTACATCAACTTGGGAAAAGCTAGAGTATTTGGGTGCATTACTCTCCTCCTTATCTTGGATTGTGGATTCAATGTGAGGTATAATCTTTGTGTCTTATGCATTGTTTTATGTTTCTACTTCATTTTGGATTTCACTAATCACATTGGCACGCCCGGTGGGACCCACAAGGTCCCTATCTAACATTTTTTGTGAGTGTTTTGTTGTAGAAAATGTGTTCTTGTAGGTCCTGGTGCTAAACACTCTCTGTTTGGTGCCATTCCTCCACGCAGTGGTGCCATTTCTGTGTATAGTGGTGCTATTTCTGACTATTGGGTACCATTTCTAGACGACAAGCCAACTCACCTTAGCCTTAAATATTTTCTTCTTCTTGTTATTTTCTGGCATTTTTAGCATTTTAGCTCTCTGTTTTTGCAGAAAACACACAGAGACAAGGGGAAACTATGGCAAAATTTTCCTAAAATCTATCCAACATCTTGTCATCTAACCCTTGTTTGGTTAGCTTGTTTAGAGATTTGTTTTTAGCACTTTAATAGGTATTCTAAATTTCTTTGGGGAAAAAAACAACTACTAACCTTGTTTGAACAAATATCTTGCAACTAAACTTGTCTTTTGTGAAGCTTTGACCAACACTGCGCTATATTGGCACTATCTGAGCCCAGATTGGTACTATCCTATCCAAATGACAAGGTAAAAAAATAGTTTGACGCTACCCACTCATCATGTGGCACCATCTTCTATTTTGGCACCATTTTCTATTTTGGCACAATCCTCTATTTTGGCGCTATTTATCTCTATTTCGGCACCATTTTCTGACAGTATTTTTCTAGATCTATGCAAGAATCTAACTCATCTTTGCATGTATCAAAATGTTTGTCCAAGATCAAAAATTAAAACTACTAACATCTCCTTGCAAGGTTCTTTGTTTTTCTGCTTCACTAGTAGAAAAACATAAATAAATGACTAAGAAAACTACCAAAAATTGGTCATGTGATCAATAGTTTGGTCACGTGACCATCGGTAGTTTATTGTTGGTCATTTAAATCATGACCAAATTTAAGACCAAACAAATTTTAGTCATTAAATTGGTAGTAAAATTTGGTAGTATATTTAGTCATTAATTTGGTAGTATATTTAGTCATAAATTTGGTAGTATATTTAGTCATCAATTTGGTAGTATATAAATGGTAATTTGGTAGTATATTTAGTCATCATTTTGGTAGTATATTTGGTAATTTGGTAGTATATTTAGTCATTTAGTCATCAATCTTTGTTACTTGGTAGTATATTTAGTCAATTGGTAGTTTATTTAATTGTTTTTGATGTTTAAACATAAAACACAAAAAAAACATAATCAATCATTCATTTGCACATAATGAAACAACTATTAAGAAGGCAAAATACTGAAATTTTATTGAGAAAATGTGTTTTTACAACAAATACAAGAGACTTAAATATGTCTTTGCTTTGAAAAATGTGTTACAAAGTATGTTTCTCGGTGCTGTGATTGAGAAAAATGAGCTATAATGCTCTATTTTTTGCTTATACAACTCTAAAACATGAAAGAACTACTTGCGAAATGAAGCCTAAATATTCCATCATGGGCTTTTACATCTCAAAATTTGAATAAATATATCAAAGCTTGCATAATATTGCTAATTGTTGCATTACTTCTTCTTTGTTGCATCTCTTGCCTTGGTCTACATAAACAGAACCCAACAATGCAATAAGTAAATTGTCCCTTTGTAACAGAAATAAAATAAGTAACTTACTTTAACATGTTCTTTGAAAGAATATTTACCTGGTGCAGAGAAGGCAGGGGTAGGTAGCCAGAGTGCCCAAAGGTGGGCAATTCGAATCCCATGCGTGCATCATTAGTTGGTTTTGAGGAAAACATGGCCTTCCACAACCTTTGCCAGCATCCTCCCCACCCGTGCAAAAATGGGAGCTTTGGAACAGGGTATGGACATCCATCAAAGCATGAAGGATAGAGGAATTTTGTCATTTGTTGTAGTTGCAACTGCCTTGGTAGACATGTATGCAAAATGTGGAAGCATTGACAAGGCATGTGAACTGTTTGGCAGAATGCCTCAAAGAGATGTCATCTCATGGAATGTAATGGCTGCGGGATATGTACAAAATGTAGTCATTAATCTTGACAAATTCTTTATTTTTTACCTTCTCCATTGTCTTCAATGTCTGCCTCATAACTATCTTCAAACTTTCGCTTTCTATGGCACATTGTCTTCAATGTCTGCCTCATAACTAGCTTCAAGCTTTCTCTTTTCATGGCATGTGTCACACCGGGCATGGAATAATAGATATTCAAGAAAACTATTTGATACAAGATAATCAAAATTTTGAAGTCCTGTATCTTTGAAAACCTCACATAAAGAAAAATAAAAACCATAGATGGACATGAGGTTTGGGTTCCAACTAATAATGTACCCTTACAATATTTTTACAAAATATGACCTTTAACTTGAGAATGGCTATCAAGCCTACCTTCACATATATATCAAATTTAACTATATTATTTTCTATCTTAATTTAACTCCTTACACATAATCAAATTTAACTATATTTCAAATTTATCTTTATTATTTTTCTAACTATAAAGAAATAAATGTGAGACTAAAATTTAATATCTTCACATCACAAAAAAATTGACACATAACTTGATAACCAACTCTCCAAACACCGTGGTTTCAAAAACTCACAAACAAACCACAACTGGTAAATGGAGGAAAAATAGTGATACTAACCATCTACAGTTAGCAGGCCCAATCAAGGAATCATAGTTCTAGTTTCATCTTGATCTGTTCTACAATGTAATGTGGTCTTCCACTTGATTAATGACAGGGAACACAATAGATAACAGTAGTGGGCACAATGACAACCATGCATGATGTAAATGCTCTCCAAGTTCCGCAAAATGCACAACAAACTCCCTCAAATGAATCTGCCTAATAATAAAAGAGAATCATACTCCCAACAACATCCAGCATAACAATGATAAATTTCTTGACTTAAATGTGGACATAAAACACAGGTTGGTAGTGGGTTAGATAATTTGTCATGGAATTAACAGCTGGAATAGGGTATGGACATCCATCAAAGCATAAAGGATGCTAGGGTCACCGCATACATGTCTACTGCAAGGTGCTTGTTGGGCCTTCACAGTGATGCAGGGACCGTCAACGCATACATGTCTACCACAAGGTGCTTGTTGGGCTTTCGCGGTGATGCGGGGTTCCCCGCATCACCGCGAAAGCCCAACAAGCACCTTGTGGTAGACATGTATGCAAAATGTGGAAGCATTGACAAGGCATGTGAATTGTTTGGCAAAATGCCTCAAAGAGATGTCATCTCATGGAATGCAATGGTTGTGGGATATACACAAAATGAATTTGTTGAAAAGGCTTTAGAAACTTTCAAGCAAATGCAATTAGCAAGTGTAAAGCCAAATTCGACAACCTTTGCTAGCATACTCCCTACCTGTGCCAAAATGGGAGCTTTGGAATAGGGTATGGACATCCATCAAAGCATGAAGGATAGAGAAATTTTGTCATTTGTTGTAGTTGCAACTGCCTTGGTAGACATGTATGCAAAATGTGGAAGCACAGAGAACACATGTGAACTGTTTGAAAAAATACCTAAAAGAAATGTGGTCTCATGGAATGCCATGATTGCAGGATATGGTCAAAATGGATTTTTTGAAAAGGCTTTAGAAACTTTCAAGCAAATGCAATTGGCAGGTCTAAATCCAAATTCCACAACCTTTTCCAGCATCCTCCTTGCCTGTCCTAAAATGGGAGCTTTGGAACAGGGTATGGACATCCATCAAAGCATAATGGAAGGGGGATTTTTGTCAGAATTTATAGTTGGAAATGCTTTGGTAGACATGTATGCAAAATGTTGGAAAAGATTCCTGCATCAGTGCGGGAGCTATCAAGTGTCAGTGTGGGAGTGTACTACTGACTCTTGATAGCTCCTGTGGTGATGCGGGAAGCCTGTCCAACTGCCTCTTCCCTGGTAGACATGTATGCAAAATGTGAAAGCATTGACAAGGCATGTGAACTGTTTGGCAGAATGCCTAAAAGAGTTGTCATCTCATGGAATGCAATGATTGTGAGATATGCACAAAATGGATTTTTTGAAAAGGCTTTAGAAACTTTCAAGCAAATACAATTGGCAGGTGTAAAGCCAAATTCCACAACCTTTGCCAGCATCCTCCCCACCTAAGCAAAAATGGGAGCTTTGGGACAGGGTATGGACATCCATCTTGAAGCATAAAGGATAAAGGAATTCTATCAGATGTTGTAGTTGCAACTGCCTTGGTAGACATGTATGCAAAATGTGGAAGCACAGAGAAGGTACATGAACTGTTTGAAAAAATGCTTGAAAGAAATGTGGTCTCGTGGAATTCCATGATTGTAGGATATGGACAAAATGGATTTTTTGAAAAGGCTTTAGAAATTTTCAAGCAAATGCAATTGGTAGGTCTAAAGCTAAATTCCACAACCTTTGCTAACATCCTCCCTTCCTGTACCAAAATGGGAGCTTTGGAACAGTGTATGGACATCCATCAAAGCATAATGGAAGGGGGATTTTTGTCAAAAATTATTGTTGGAAATGCTCTAGTAGACATGTATGCAAAATATGGAAGTATAGACAAGGCACGTGACCTGTTTGAACTAAATGAACCCTAGAATTGATTGTTGCATGTGTATGAACATTATCCCATGCCCTAATTTTTATTTTTCATAAGTGTGGAAACCATTGTCCTTAGTTGCATTTGTTCTTGTTGCTTGCCCTAATATACTCATGCTAATTTGTAGAATCTCAACTCTCATTTGCCAAAAACTCCCAATTCCTTACTTCCCTCTAGTTCTCATGTTCCCACAAGGTTGTAACTATTTGAAAATTAGCCATATAAAGGTTATCTCTTTGGATATTTGAACTTATCCTCTACTCTTCTTCTATATTGGAGATCTCATATGACTTCATCCAAGTCAAATAAAATGAAATATGAACTTAAAGGGGTAACAACACCTTCTAAGACTGTCTCTACACTTAATGAAGTATTAGACATTGACTTAGGGCATGTGAACTTAGAGGACTTCTTAAGGAGGATGTTTGGGAATAATCAAATGACATAAGCAAGGTGTATTGCTAGTAGTGGGATTGTGTAAGAAATGAGTTTCCCACCTTAGAACTTTAGTCTCCTGAACTCATTATAGCTTGTGCCAAGTTTTATGATCCTCATATTAGAAGGATCATAGGTATTGCAAATGAAGTTTTCCTTGATCTTAGCCTTGATAGAATTGTAGAAACCTTCTAGATTCCTAATTATGAGGAGGTGATAATACTAAACATTGTTGATGGGCTTTAATTTAACAACCTTGATCCATGTTTGTGTTTGAAAGCTTTGACGAATAAGAACTGGTTAATCAAAGCAATGTCTACTACCTCAAAATTGCCCAAGACACTTTTGACAATTGATTTTTAGTTGGAGATAAATGACTTTATCACTCTCCTAAATAGAGTAATGGTCTCTCCCAATATTAGGTAATTCCAACCATGAATATTTAGATTCATTAAGATCATTCTAGAAAACAAGTAAAGGATTAATTGGGCCACCATTCTTAGTGATAAGATTCACAAGAAAACCACAAAGGTCTAAAACTCAAGGATAGTGGTCTCATGGAATTCCATGATTGCAGGATATGGACAAAATGGATTTTTTGAAAAGGCTTTAGAAACTTTCAAGCAAATGCAATTGGCAGGTCTAAAGCCAAATTCCACAACCTTTGCTAGCATCCTCTCTGCCTGTGCCAAAATGGGAGCTTTGGAATAGGGTATGGACATCCATCAAAGTATAATGGAAGGGGGATTTTTGTCAGAAATTATATGGAAATGCTCTGGTAGACATGTATGCAAAATGTGGAAGTATAGACAAGGCATGCGACCTATTTGACAAAATGCCTCAAAGAAATGTGGTCTCATAGATTAAGCTTTAAACATTGTTGATAGCGATAGGATTAATGGCTTCATATTTTAGTGCTTAAAAGTAACTATAGATTTTTATTTTCCACAATGACATTTGTTATAATGCAGTTTATCCATATAATACAAATTAACTTTCACGCCTTTCCAAACTACAACAAAAAGACAAAAGCCTTCAAACTATATGAGCTATATTGTCCTCACAGTTTTAGACAGTTGTGTGGAGAGAAATTCTAACTGAAATTTTAGACTTATTGTTGAATTTATACATGCTAAAATGCATAGGAAATGGAGTACCTTAAGAGCTCTCCCAGAAAGTAGTAGGAACCCCATATTGCCGAGTATGATATGTGCAAACTGTAGAGCCTAGGTAATATGGTACATTTTCTTTCTTGCATGATTAATAAATTTGAGTAAATAATATACAATCCCACCATTGCCAGTTTTGCAGAAAACAACATACAGTTCTAAGTGTCTCAAAATCATTGAAGGAAGCTAGTTAAATATGAAGTTCATCTTATGAAATTAAAAATAGCATCTATTATGTGTCCAAATATGATTACTGGAAAAAATATTTAGATAGTTAAGATAGATAATTCACATGTTACTCAGCTACATTAGATTCATAAGTTTACCAAGTCCCATTAGGTTGAGCTTAAACAAACGATATATAAAATTTGTCTCATTTTTTTCAATCAGCTGTAGAGGAAATAAGTCACATAGTTTTGTATATAATCTATATTACAAGGGTACACATTTAAGTACTCATCAAATACATGACCAACTAATTTTTTGTATCTGATAAAGCATTGGCCATCTATAACATACAAATTTGCAAGCAGCAAATTGGCATAGAGTGAGAAAGCACCTAAAACAACCATGCCAATAATTCCCCAGACCAATCCTAGAGGCACTAGAATGAGGTTTGAATATCCCAAAATGTACACACAGTTGAAACTTGTAACTAAGATCAGTCCCACTTTCTGCCATGAATCTAAAAACCATCACAACAACAAAAAATCTTAAAACTTTCTCTCTATAAAACACACAACATAAACCATATATATGATAACAGTTATCCACTCATTTAATAGTCTATAAAAGGCAAGACAATTTAGTGAAATGTGAGTAGAAATAAAATGGAAAAATTTAGATACCATTGTCAATTTTGTGTGCAGACTTGTGAGTAGAAACATTGATTTCTTCCCGTTCCTTGGCCATAATGTCTGCAGTTTATTTTTTCATTAAATCTTTCTGCTCTTTTATTCTCTTCTACATTTTAGAACAACCTTACTTGACACCTCAATGGATTCTTCTCCACCACTGAATTGTTGTCACTTAAATAGAATCAATTCTTTATAGTGTTTACACACTTGTACATATAGAGTTGGATTTTTCAAAAACTGGAGAGAGAAATCAATATTTTTTAAAGGATGTGTCATCATATATACAACTACAACCACCACTAAGATCATGAAAACCCTATGTTTCTCTCACATTTATCTTTTAATCAGAGATGTTTGTTTCTAGCTACCATTATATATCAGGCCTCATTGTTTATAGTTGTAGTAGAAATGCTAATAATTGATGTATTATAAGATGTTTAACAAAATTCTTAGAGAACTTATCAAACTGCCTTCCATATAATTGGCTTGTTTCAAAGGCAAAGACATGTACAACTAAAAAAGCTTGGATATATTGTGGT
Organism: Cunninghamia lanceolata; assembly: GCA_027924645.1. NCBI lineage: Eukaryota > Viridiplantae > Streptophyta > Pinopsida > Cupressales > Cupressaceae > Cunninghamia > Cunninghamia lanceolata. Next base: position 20,813,353 of record BSBN01000237.1, on the reverse strand, counting down.
GTGCATGGCTAAAGTTGACACTAAAAGGTTTTTTCACCTTTAAATCAACAAAACTTTGATATCTGATCCATTGGTCTATGGTTGGAGCCCATAGAAAAAGTTTGCATCAAGAACAATGAATCTGCTAAAATATGTCACAAACACCATTAAATGGTAGGGCACCTGTTCAGGGGCTTAAACATTTAGTGAGGCTTAGGTCGCCATGATTTCTTCCACTTAAATCTAATCCAAAATGGGCATGCTTCAGAAATAAATTAGAGTTCAATGATACCATACACACCCTAGAAACTAATCTAAATCTTGCACCAACAATTACAATACAACTGTTGAGGGGTAGGTGCCTAAAACACCTTGTGGTACTAAGGATACTGTTGAGGGGTAGGTGCCTAAAACACATAGTGGTACTAAGGATGATTTGTTTTGTTCCACTATAACTCTGATTACCAAAATGTGTATGTTTAAAAAGCTTGAAAAGCCCAATTAAAGCATGAAAACTAGAAAACCCAAGATATTGCTTCAAACAAAAATAGAAACATCTATCCAGAAGTGGGTAGGTGTGGTGAGGTAAGGAGATTGATGAAAGATAGAGGAATTAAAAAAAATCCCCAGATGTAGTTGGATTGAAGGGCATAAAATGGTTGCCGAAATAGAGATACCTATTAAATCTGTGTTGGTTGTCAAAATAGAGATACCAGCAATGCCACAGCAGGAAAAACTAGGAGTTGTTGATCTAAAGCTCTAGTGACCCTTCATAATACACTCTGTCGCACCTCTCCCCTAAACCTCCGCTAACTTTTCACAGACATGGAACATTAGGGTTTACCGATCGCCAAAATTTTAACTAAATTTTAACCATTTTAACATTTTGGTTTTGGCACTCATCGTATTAATATTATAATATATTTATAATATTATATTCTATTATAATAATTATGTAATATTATAATATTAAATATATTATAATATTAATATATAATACAATATTATAATATAATATTATATTATATTATATTATAATACAATAATTATGTAATATTATAATCCCCAAGGCATGCAGATCATTAATGGGCATGTTGTGTTATGGCTAGTGCATTGAGATAGATTGAAGAGCCAAGATAATCCAGCTCCACTCGTGGGAAACATCCGAGCTTTCTCTCCCTTTATTCCTTTGGTCTAACCAGACATTTATTCCCTTGCCTTGTATTGTCTTTGAATTCATGGATTATGATCAAATTAGAAAGAAAAAAGAATAGAGAAGTAATAGTCATTTGTATTTGTTTGACCAATTATTTAGTTGTGTTTTTGCCCGATGACCAAATTAGTCATTTATAGTTGTGTTTCAAAAAATTTACCAACTTACGTTGAGTGTTTCCCATCCTGCCCCTGAAGTTAGAGGTCCTCCTTCGAACAACAATGATACGCTGGACCGCCTCCCTGGAGGGTTACTGGTTTCCCATTGATACTACCCTCCTCCAAAAGCAATCGATTGAGCTCTGCTTGCAGATGCTCTGATGTGACTCGGAACGTGGTGATATTACCCTCCCGTTGGGTGCCCATGTGTTATTGGGGGCTATGCCTTTGAACCCCAGGGGGGTTATGGGCCGGCCAATGATCCTACCTAAATTGTTAGACTTTCCTAGTTTGAGTCAGTAGGTTGAGGTAGAGGGGTAGGGCCCTATAGACAGTAGGGGGTAGTTTTAGACACCTTTCCATCTTAGAACTCATTTATAGATGGTCATTTATTTTCCATATTTCTACTAGTGCTTGCATCTTAACTTAGAAAACATTTATCTTTGGTGCACTTAAAATGAATCTTATTTGCAAACAATCATAGGCACATTTTGATTTGGGCTTAAAAAGAACATTAGCTTTTGTTTGTCATGCTTGGTGCACTTGAACATTATGTTACCCAAGAGTTAGAATTGAAGTATCCTCTCCCCTTGCCTTCAAAAGGATCTTGGGTGAAGAGAAACGGTTCTATCCTCTTTTTTTCTTTTTAGGAAGTAGGCCTGCCCTTGAGACACATCTATACGGAGAACTCATTGGTGACCCCTAGCAATACTTTCATCTGGTCTACTATATAAAATAGGATAAGGTGAAAGCCAAGTCTAAATCGGTATGAGCGTTTACCATTCGATGCTAGCTTGAAAGGAAGTAGTACCTTTGTGTATATGAGACTCCTAGTAGAGCTAGTCAAAACTTTAAGTGGTTTATCAGATGCTCGTAACGTGCCAATCCCCCATATGTACCCCCACTAAACATCATTTGTTTTAGAATCCCAAAACCTTCTACTTGTTGATATAAGAGGTTAGATGATAGATCTCTGATAGCCGTCCCATATTCTCGTGACTTATGGCAGAGATAGCAAAGTATCTCAAGTTCTACATGTCTTAGGGACTTGGAACTTGGTGTACCTGAGAAGTGAGTGCATTGTAAGGGGGATCCCATGCCCCAAGTTCTTGGAGATATACACCATAAGTAGGTGTCACTGGAGCAATCCAAGTGGGAACTCAACAAGTATTGTCCTTGCTTTGCCTTAGGTTGTGCATGATTGATAAATTTCCACATTTTTCACAACAAAATCTTTGGCCATTGTGCTTTCTTGTTTGATTTATCGCTTGCCAAGAGCTTAAACCATCAAAAAAATCCAAATTCCCAATCAAATCCAACAACATTCAACATCGGGCCACTCATTTAGCACCTTCTTTCCTCTATTTAGCACCATCTATTCATCCTGTAGTGCCATCTATCTATCTCTTAGTTCGATTTGCCTCTATTTCAATGTCATTTCCATCTATTTTAGTGCCTTCTTCATCCATGTCCAAAAATCAAATTTTTCCATCAAAAACATCAATTTTAAAGTCCATTTTTCAAAAAAATTCCAGTTGGGGGCTATGCCTCCAAACCCCTACCAGTGGGGGGTTGTATCTACCCCCCACACCCCCCTTGCATTGATCTAGGTTTTCCTCCCAACACTACTAAACCACCCCCCCATTTATCAAACCCCATCAATTGAGCTTATCCAATCCCTTTATTTGAGCTTAATCAAATTCATCCTAATCCACTTCATCCTTAGTTATAGTCTATCTTCATCATCCTAATCATTCTTATCCACCTCATCTTAATCCAATCACCCATAGATCCTAATCATTCTTGACCTTCTATCTTATCCACAACATGATTCAATCAACCTATCATTTTCATCCAAATCATTCAATCCAATTCTATCTTAATCACATCTACCTCATCCTTAATAAACCACATCTATCTCCAAAATCAAACATCCCAACCCTTAATCCTTAATCAAAAATCATCCTTTGCAAATCAAACTTTGGTTAAGGATTTAGTCTCCTTCATCCTCCCTCAATCTTTCATCCAAAATCAATCACAATCATCCACATCATTATCAAAAATCCAAATCCAAATTAGCCCAAATCAAAAATCAAGACCTTAATTGATCATCATCAACCTTTATCTAAACTTTCTTGATGTCATTAGTCTATCTTAAGCAAATCATCCAATCAACAATCAAACCAAACTCTATTACTTAAGTGTCACTAGTCTACCTTAAGTATAGAGAATCATCCATCAAAACAAATCAAATCAAATCATACTAAGGTCTTGAAATTTGATCCCCAAACATCACAATCATCCATTATGCCCCATTTCATCTCATATCTCTCCAACAACATGGATCCTTATGTAGAAATGCAACATTTACAAAGACTTAGAAAAATCTATGAGAACATGGATCCTAATGCTAAGGAAAATTGCAAAAATAACATTAGGGATATACCCTTAACACACCTTATCATTGGAGAATCCCAAGCCCCTACCTAACCTCTATCATATCAACAAAGACCCTACATTTCATCCCCATCCACATCATATCAACCTTCATCCTATATGTCCACTTCATCAACCTCATACCAACCTCCATCATATCAACAGACACCCTATCTTTCATCCCTGTTAACATCATATCAATCTTCATCCCCTTACACGTCCATGCCATCATACTTATCCAACCAATCAATACCTCCAACTTATCCATCCCCCAACCTTTGTCATGCTAACTTTGATAAAGGGAACACCAATCTAGCACACCTCATGGCCAAAATTCAAAGCTTACATCAATAACCATTTCCACATGCAAATCCCCCATCCTCTAATCCTCATCCTCATCCTCCAATCCCTCCATCACCATATCTACCTTACAATCCATCAATCTTTATGCCCCCACCACAATATCCCTCCAATCCTATCAAACTTAATCCATCATCCTATGTATCTTCCAATCCACCAATCCCTATCACCCATACACCATCTAATCCATCATCAAATCTTCCAAATCCTAGGCCCACAACATCCAAAGAATCCTTGTGGGATTTCCTCCAAAGAACATCAGAAAAAAAAAATGAAAGCAAAGTTATAGAATCCCCCAAATCCCCACCCATCCAACACCACCATCTAGCCCAACACCTATTGTTGAACCTATCCATGAACCATTACTACCTAATCCCATCACCCACCTATCCATTTCCAATCCTAATCCCGCACCATCCACCCTTACTATTCATCCTTTATATTGTTATTCAACCCATACACTCATGAAGTATGTCATCCATTGGCTATTAGCAAGGAATCAAACACCCTCATACAATCTAACACCCACCAAACCTTTTGAACAATCTCCTATCATAACTCAAGAACCATCATGTATCCATGTTCAAGAACCCATAAATCAAACACCTATCACATCCATCCAAGCACCCACCACATCTATCTAAGTCACTCCCACTTCTATCAAAACAAATGAGCTATGTCTAAAGATAAATCCAAAGCATGTTGAAGCATTCAACACCCTATCCTAATCAAGATTTAAGCATTCCATCTAACCCGATACCCGATCCCCTCCCATCTAGTGATCAACCCATCGATCCCACACCATCTTCTACCACCCCTTTATCATCCCCCATTAATCCTTTACCTCCATCTATCACATCCATCCCAAACCCATCCTCCTATCCACTTGGCAAAAGCACCTTCATCCGTGGTGGCTCTCTTGTAGGAGGTGAACAACTTCCACCCACTACTTATCCTTCCCCAACAAATAATGAACTTGTGTCTTGTTTCCAAAGCACCAAACATCCCATCGCATGTCGCATACTCCAAAACATGAAATATCAAGGCAATGGTTTAGGCCTTCATGAACAAGGTATCTTGGAGCCCATCCACACCACATTCCATCCATCCTCGCATGGCCTTGGCTATACATCCCAAGTCAAACAATCTAACCATGTTGGTACCATCAATCCATTTCCAAAATCCATTCATCCAATCCCAAACATGGTGCACCTCATCGCACCTCCAAATCATATGTCGCCATCCCTCCTCCATCTTCATATCATGAGTAAAAGCATGTGACCATACATCTCCCCCCATCCAACTTACCTCCACTACTCCCAACTCCTAATATCCCTATCCCCAAATCTACTTATCCTCCCATCCTCCCAATACCCAAAATTAAATCCTCTTATCCTCCCATCCTCCCAACTCCTAACATCCCTATCCTCAAATCCCCTCATCCATTTATCCATAAATCCACTTTTAACCCCTCCACCCATTAATTCCCTAAAATTCCAAATCAAGACCAATGAAAGCACACATCCTTTAAGCATGAGGCTTCCACTAAGTCCATGGGATTTAAAGGTAATAATTTGAATGCCTCAACTCATAAAGCACAAAAGTCTAAAGATGTTATCCTTTCCAAGAAAAAACAAAAATCCAAAAGGCTACCAAAGCCCACACCATCACAAGAAAAAACAAAAAAAAATGGTGTGGGTCCCTAAGCACAATGCAAATGAGGCATCCACCTCCCAATCCACCCCAAAATCCCAAACATCCCACTCCCCATCTCAAAATCCCATAATTCCTAAGTCTATTTGGGTTCCTAAAATCCCAAATCAACCATCCAAAAATCCCTTATCCCAATCCCCATTACTCCCAACTCCACATCCAAAGTATAAGCTTCCAAATCCAAAATGGTGTGTGCAACTATTGGTCTTGGTTCCCCTCCACCACATGACATTCCCACATACCTCTGTCTCTCAATCTTTTATCCACTATCCTACATACCTCCCCCATCACATCCCTATGGTCCATGCTTTTGCATAAACCTTACATAATCCACATCATAATCCACTATCCGCCATCCATCCCATCTTCTCCTATCTACCAACATCCATCCATCACCCTCCAACTATTCAACATGGGATCATCTTCTCCTTGCTATGGAAACATACGCTAGAGTCCCCATTCCATAAAAAAAGTCAAAAAAGCAAAAAAAAAAAATCCATCCAATGGTAAAAACCACTCCTTGTGGCACCTTAGGAAAGTACCATGATGAAAACCCCTTGTGGGTGTCATGTGTAATCCCTTTCCCATCCATTTGTACCCTACATTTGGGGGCAAAATCATCCACATCCATAACATCCTTTTGCATATCTTATCCATGTATCTTTATCCTATCATATTCCTATCCACTATCCCCCTATTTATCCTATCATTTCCCATCCATCCTATCTACTATATCTTCCTCCTTAGATCTTGATAAAGACAAGGGGAAAAATATCAACAAAATGCTTTGGACACCTCTCGACATACTCCCTTTCCAAGAATATCCTCCATCCATCCATCTACTACACAGTCCATCCATCCAAACATAAGTCCATCATGCATGGGGCATATCATTCCTTGCTTGGAGAAAATCTTTATACCCATCTTCCATCCATATAACATGCATCCCTATCACTTGTCCATTCATCTATCATGAATCACCTATCCATCATCTTTCATCGCCAATCCCTCTATCCAACCCCATCATCTTCACCTCTAGACTTGGTGTTCCCTTATCATTAGTATCTAGCACTTATCCAAAAGAAATACAATGCAATCATCTCATAATAAACCATTCCCTATCCAAAATCACAAAAATCCAAAAAAAAAAAAAAAATCTAGAAAATCCAAAAAAAATAAAAATTCTAGAAAATCCAAAAAAATCAAAACATCTACAAAATTCAAAAAAAATATCCATCCCAAAATCAACATCGTTCCATCAACATCTCATCATCTTCCAACATCATCACATCTATCCTCAATCATCCCACATCATCATCACAAATCAGAACTACATATCATCACCACCTGCATCTTAATGTGCCTTAATCCTATGGATACAGGTTATGTAGGTAGTCTGGAATATGAAGGAAGTTTCTAGTACTTAGATACATAAGATGAACCCATCCAACCCACTTGGATGGTCCCTACCCACTGATCTTACACTAGATACAAGCACCATATCCCAAGCATCACACTACCTATCAAATCATCATCCCTTAACAAAAATCATCAACTATCAAATTAGCATCAACCACAACTTGTAACCGTCATATCTTGCACCGATCCTATTACATCAACCATCAAAACCATGTCCTAGGATATATCATTCCTACAATGGGCATGATCCAATCATCAAATCATCATTCATCTTGGCAAGAGATACAATGGCTATTTGTTTGGTTTGTTGGTCTTTTGGTTTTTGACTTTTATCTTTTGTCCTATTCGAAGATCACATCAAAGCTACGCTGATCTCACTATATCATGGTATGTGGCGAAAACATCTAGAATAGGGCATAGTCTTGTTTTTGTATGTTGTTCTTGTGGGTTGTTCTCATTACTCCAAGCTAGTATTCATATCTTGTGGATTGTAGGGTTGGTTCTAGCATATTGGTCTCCTTGTGCATCTAAGGTTCATCATACCTTTTGTGTATTAAGGACTTATGCTATGAGTTCCCTTCCCTCATCTAGACAAGGTTGTACTATCTTGGGCATGCATGGGGTCACCCTCTTGTTTGCATGTCTAGTCCATGCAAATGTTGTATAAACATCATCACCCTGGTCTTCTATACCTTGGTGAAAATATCCACTTTGCTATAACAAACATAGGATTGCTCTAAATCATTTTCAGCACAATGATCATCCATCAGCCAATCTCCCATAAATCATTAATCTTTCATCTCACCCCTTATCCTCCAACCACTTCGACTTGTCTGTTCCATCCATTTCGAGAGCACACCCATGTTCTTACAACCCGCTTGTCCTCTCGAGGGGGCATCACCCTTAACAATCATCCCTAAACCTTATCCTATTCTTCTAAACCAAAACCTTTTTCTATCCTTGATCCAACTCTATATTTTAACTTCTTTGAAATAATGTTACTTAGCCGCAACACTATTTCAAAGAGGGACAAATGTAGACACCTAAAATTGACTTGCTTCGTAAACCAATTTCCCGTATCTCTACGCCACCAATTATCCCTCCTGTTAATTAAATAAATTCATTTTATTTAATTAATTTATCCCTAATCATCTACCCCTTAACCATTTATCCATCCTTTGTGATCAATTAATTCATTTAATTTATCACTATACCTTACAACACTATCCCTCATTAAATAAATAAATATTCTTAATAGTTCTTTAGTTAATATGTCCATTTCCGTAATCCTGATTAATTAGATAAAACATGCTTATTTAATTAATCTACCCTACTAATCAACCTAAACCTAGCGTAGTTGATTAAATAACAATTATTTAAGTAGCTACTCTAGCCTACCTATCCCCTAGACCTAAATTAATTAAGCTAAACACTTAATTAAACCTTGATTAACCCATCCTCCCACACACTTTGAATAAAAATCAATTTTTTATTCAAAAGGTCACATCCTCCTTACATGACCCACCAACTCATTTATCACCATCTTACACATGTAAGTGTACATGTGTCCTTCAACCTTCACTCTTCCACATAAACTTGAATTTTTAATTCACACTCCCCCATGAGATGAATTTTAATTCACTTGTCATGTCCACTCTTCCCAAAAATGAAATTTTAATTCATTTTAATCCTCATCACCTTTCCCCATGTGAATTTAAAATTCATAAATAATGAGAGCCATCCAATCTCATTGACCAAATATTAGCCTTTGATCTCCCTCATCCAACCCTCTTGTGACACTTGTCACAAGACTACAACTCGAATCCAAACCCTAATCCTCAAGCATTCCTAGCCATTGATCTAAACTTTCAATCCTCACCCTCCATCCTTTTATCAAAAATCTATAAATAGAATCCTCACCCAACCCATTTCCATATAACTTCTTCATCCTATCATCACTATGCCAAAATTCCTCCAAATCATCTTCATCTTACTATCATAATGCCAAAATCATTCTAGCCTTTCATATCTCATCCTCATCTCTATCAAATCCTTCATCCAATCCTCATCTTATTGTGTTGAAAGCAAGGAGCAATCCACATTTACACTACATCAACTTGGGTAAAGCTAGGAGCTCTTGGGTGCAAGCTCCTCCACCTTATCAAGGAGAAGGAGATCATTTGAAGGTATAAACTTTTGTGTTCATGCACTTAGTTTGTGTTTTTAACTTTGTTTATTTTCCCTATCTTTAGAACACTTCCTTCACATGGTCAAAAGAAGGCAAGGGCAATTTTGTAGTTATCAAACAAGCCATTGTGTAGGCCCCTACGTTGATAAACCTGAACTATGAGAAGGATTTATCCTTTATGCCTTTGGAGGCAAGGAGGGCATGTCGATAGTCTTGATGCAACAAAATGAAGAGAAGTTGGAGCAACCAATTGCTTTCTTCAGCCAGCCTTTCAAAGAGTATGAGCTAAGGTATGATTTTATTGAGAAACAAGTGTTTGCTATTGTGAAAACACTAAAAACATTTAGACACATGCTTTCAAATAGCAAGATACAGTTGATGGTGAATCACCCCAACGTAAAAGAGTTTATTTTGAGTAGAGATGTTAATGAGAAGAGGGTTGGGTGGATCATGAAATTCATGGAGTATGATGTTAATATCAACATCACCAAGATAGTACGAGGCAAAGGACTGTGTGAGTAGATGGCAACATACATTGGAGTTGAAAATAACATAGTGTATACCCTTGAACAAGTCCAGCCAACTAATTTTCACGCTCCAAACAACTGGTATCATGACATGGTTACCTTTCTATAGTTACGTAAGTGCCTAAATGGATTGAATAAGCCAAAAGGAGGTATTTCAGACTTCATTCTTGTTAACGTGCAGGATTGCACCTGTTATGCAAAGTTGTGAAGCTCAGCAATCCTGTGTAACATGGGATCAAACTCAGGCTATGGGTGACCTATGGTGAGCTTGAACCTCTAGATTATGGGCTAGTTCCCTTGAAATTTTTCAATGGATAAATGACTTTGGCAGGAAAAGAGTTAAAAGGACATACTAAAAAGCACTAAAATTGTAATTAGAAAGTATGGTGATGCACCTAGTTTGATGGAAAACTGCAACTCTAACTCACAATAAATCTCAGAAAATCTATCCACACAACTCACTTTGGCAGTAAGATCACAAAAATGTTTCTAAGGGAGGTTGGACATAACTTTCTTTTTGGAGGAAAACAAGGTTTTCACAGCATGAAAGAAAACTATTCCAATTGCACAACCTAAGACCTGTGATTTTTACTGCTATTCAATACATGCAAGTACAAATGAGAGAATGATTTTAAGGGTTTTGATATTAAACACAATAAAATCTTATCAAATCATTCATAAGAACAACATAATGAGAAGGTAGACACTTGATTCTACTAAAAAATAAAGGAGTACTTGCATAAAAATGACAAAGAATAAAACCTGTAACTTGTTGTAATCAATAAATATGCAAAAGTTGAGTTACAAAACACTCTTTCTCTCTTAATGTGTAAGAGAGCAAAAAGGCAAGAACTAGAAAAACCTAAGTTTTTCTTACAATATATAATATGCTCTCAAAAAGACCTAGAAAGGTCAACTACAGTCAACTGCATCTAAAAATAATCTCCCCAAAGTTGATCCATGAGCAAGTGTGAAAATCCCTAAAAATAAGGGCTATAACTGATCCAATTTGAGCTAAAATAGCTCCAAACTACCCCTCTCTATTAGTTTGACCAAGTGGTGGACCAAACTCTCCAATTTTGACCATAAAAACCATGCAAAGAACTCCAAAGAACCTCAGTTAACTCCATCTCCTGATTTGCATGATTTGGACATGTGTAAACAAAGTAAAAATAAATAATAAAGTATTCAAGATGATTTACTTTATTATTTATTATAGACTTGTCTATTTCACTATTTTTGCATTTTTATGATAATTAATAAAGTAATTTATGCTCATTACTTTATTATTTATTTACATTTGTTTATTTATCTCTAACTCATGCAAAAATGCATAATAAACTCCTTATATCTCCTTTTGGATTTGCACAATTACATTAATGCATCCAATGATCCTGTCAAAATAATCCCCATGCATGCAAGAGTTACAAAATATCCCTATTTTAATCCCTTATGTCTCCCATGCACTATGGTAATCTCACCATGCAAAAATACATCATGTATTTGCATAATAACCTTGAAGCCCTTCTATGCATGATTCATATCTTCACTTATTTTCAAAGTTTTAAGGTCACTATACCTTATCATGCATAGTTTAATTAGTGATCTCAAAATCACATCTAAAACTTAATACACCACTCCTTATGAATCCCATTCATATATACATTACATATCTTGCATATATCTCTTTTACACTTGTAAAGCCCTTATGACTCCATACAAATATACATATCACACCATGCATCATTTTATGCCTACATGCCTTATGTAATGCATATCATATCATGCATTATTGTCTTTAGTTTATAATGGACCCTTATGACTCCCTATCTCATCACATCCTTTATACCTTACCCTCGAATAATTTCTCTTTTGTTGACTTTTGAAGGAAAACAAAAAAGAAAGGAATAAGCCCTCATGGGCCCCTTTGGTGTCATTAGGTCAAAAGACTTTGTGAAGTCTTGACCACGACAGGAAAATGGATAACAATGATTATTTTTAAAAGAGAAGTCAAAAGAAGAGAGCTCAGTCAAGCATTTGATCAAAAGAGGGCTTTGAAACCCTAAACTTGTCATTTTCATTTGTAATTTTTTACTGCTCCTCCTAAACCACTGCCATGCAAGGATGTTGCTAGGGTTTGACTGCTGTTCTAGAGGCATTTTGAAGGCTTTAACTATTGTTTTCTTTTCTACAAAAAGAATGGGAAAATTGCAATATATGATGCTCCTGAAGTTGTCTTTTCCTCTCTAGTTTGTGTTATTCTGGCATAATGAAGTGAACCTTCCACCTCTACATTTTCTCCATCTTTTCACTACACCTTTTATAATAGAACAAGGAAGAGTGGGTTTTCTTGCACTAGTTTCATTATATACTCTCTTGCTCTATATATTATTTCTTTTTCCTATATCGATTTCCATGGCATGAAGGTTATGATGGTTTTTTTGTAAGAGGCTCATAGAAAGGCAATATAACTAGTAAAATTCTCTGGTTCTCTCAAAACCCACCATGGCTGCTTTGATAAAAGCATGTATATCTGATTGTTTGGAAAAATGGTAAAAGCTTTTGTTTATCATGAGAACCCTCTTAGGGTTTATGATTAGAGACTCCCTTCTTCTTCTGTTTATTGCAAAAAGTATTTTGTGTAGCAAAAAAAAGAGGTAAAGAAAGAGACTAATCTTTTTGTTTTCGTGCCTTCTCCATATTTTCCTGTAAAAAGTGAAAACCCTAGACAAACCTTCCATTTTTCTTGCTTCTATTATTAAAAGAAGGCATTTCCTGCTATGGCATTCTGAGTTATTCTTCTATTGAGCCTTCTTGACAAGTACTAGGAGGATTCTATGAATAATGACTACACCTTTTGCTTATCTCTATTACAAAAAGTGAACTCTTTATTTCTTCTTTTCAATACTACACCATCCTTTTTGTTTTTGATCCTGTATGGAAAACCTTAGTGGGTTTTGTGAACAATGAACACTCTATTTCTTTTCTTTGTCACAAAAGGTATATGTTGCTCCTAGGTCTTTTGACCATCTTTTGTCTCTCTTTACTGCTCCATCTTTCTTATCTTTTTTTTATACTATTCCTGTTGAAATAAGGGCAGAAACTAAGAGGGGGGTGAATCAGTTGTCACAAACTTTAACACTTGTAGCAATTTACCTTCCTTATCACTTACTAACAAATTAATGATATAACCATGAAAGAATAAATCAACAACACATGAGCAGAAACATAATCAACACACATAACACTAGGATTTTTACGTGGAAACCCAGTTAAGGGAAAAACCATGATGGGGGTTAACCCACAAGAAATTATACTTTGTTAAAAGTATTACAAATGGGGAAGGCAGATGCCTTCAGGGCGCACTGCCGAGAACTCACTACTCCAAGAGGTTCATTGCCTACAGAGATGATTACAAGAAGATTATAGAATGTTTGAACTGATGAATAGCATCTACCAATGCAAAAGTTTAGTTCTGGTTAAGCACAAAATACTGATCTTGCACACTTCATCCTTACTCTACCCTGTTTCACTCTTCAACCATAATTCGAGATTAGATCTTCACCTTCACACTTCTTTCTACCTTTATTACACTTACTCCATCATCACACCACACACACACACGAAAACACTCAAATACATCAGCTATATATATCCGCATCAAGAGATTCAATCAACTGTAGTCAGCTTCAAGAAAACTTAGACCATTTATTAAGAACTCTGCTCTGTCGGTTGAATCCATGCACAAACAACAACACAGACCAAAAACTTGTGTTCTCAAACCATCAATCATGTCGGCCAATACCACTGGTTATCACAAATTACTTAACGAACAACTTTTCTTCATCCAAACCAAGATCAAATACTAGGTTGGCCTGTTCTTCTTCTGACTGTATTGACTAACTTGAACCCGATACTCAAATGCTTATAACTTTTGAATCCTTCATTACTAGAGGCTAAATTTCTAGATTTAGATAGTCTTGACAATCCTTATCACTCCCTCAGATCCACAGCACACTGTGATTTACCACTAGAGAGATCCGGACCAAGATACTGGACCCTATCACATGCTCTGTTTCTTACTATCCAGACTTAGACAAATCCTCACTCTGACTTCTGGTATGAACAAATTATGTAATGCGGATGTGTAAGATAGACTTAGTTGCCATCAATGACAACACCTGTCATGTGTAGCAGTGTCTCTTGCCAACAATCTCCCGCTTTGACATTGACAGCAACACTTAGTGAAAAATGACTAAGTGTCGGAACAACTCCCCCTTACTATGTACATTTATTCTTTTCATTGTTTCTCCAGTGCTCCCCCCTTGCTGGATTCCTCATTTTTCACTGCTCTTCTCTCCACCTTTGACATCAATGGCAAAGGCTAGACTTTTGGATGTAACAATTCCATAATCTCACATTCCTCCATAATGGAGTGTATATGCAATACAACTTTATAGCTAGGAGTGAATATTGCCTTGTGGTCTAGTAGTTCCAATATCTGTAACTGAGCATCAAACTTGACAAAATCTGCATACCAAAATTCACCAAAAATTTTATGTACATGGGCATATATACAAACAAGCCTATGACTTATTTACATAAGTTTGAACACATCACCAAAGATATTCTTCAATAGTGCCAACTCATTGTCCCAACTCTCCTTCATACTGTTCAAAACTGAGATGTGACCACTGAATAAGAATGATTGAGACTCTACTTTTCCACATGTCAGTAGGATCACTTGACTTAACAGCAGCTTGGGGTTTTGTCATGGTATTGAACATTGCTTCCAACTTGGGGGGAATTAGTCCCCGGAGCTCACTCATCCTTACCTCAATGCTCTCCTTTTCTTTTGTCAATTTCTTTATTTTTTCAATCAAGATGATTGCCTGACACTCCTTGCTTGCCACAGATGTTGTCACGGGATCAAAAGATTTGGATACACTTGATAGTTTTTGCTTAAACTCCTTTATTCTATCTTCAATATCCTCTATAACTTTAGGACAAGATAAGCAAAATTTATATACATTTCCTCCTTCTATAAGAGCATTTTGAATACTCTTTACACTGGTATCTAGTACAATTCTATCTACTCCAATCATTCCTTTTAGAGCATCAAATCTTTTATCATTGAATTCATTTTGAACCTTGACTGCTGCAGACTGTTGGGAATTAAAGTGTCTCAACCTTTGCAAATTCCTAATGTTATATTTGTTTATCCCATGTTGAGTTAGCATAGTCAGCACCTTGCATATATGCAGCAGGGTAAATTTTGGTGACTTTGGCAGCTGCGGTTTCCCCTTGAATAATTAACAGGGGTTTGGGGGCAGCGTCCCCAAGATATGGCAGGGTCGAGGGGCAGCACCCTCATGGGGGCTTGGGGGCAATGCCCCCAAAACCTCAAACAATTTTTTAATTAATGACAAGTGTCGGTGAGTATCTTTGCATGAGAGAAAGGCATCTTTGGGTGGTCAAGGAAGGTTATGACATGTAAGAGGAATATGATATTTTTAGTTAGTGTATGACAGATTCTATGACAGCTGTAAGGTGCGTAAGAGCACCTATCGTAACCTATCTTGGGACCAGGTGCCCACTTCGGGATGGGATGTTGGACAAGTGTCCTTAGGCGTGGGTTTTGGGGCATGAGTCCAAGATTGACGCCCATCTCTAGAAGGTTCCATATTTGCCTTGTAAACTCTATATAAACAAGTGGTTGGATAGGAGATAGATAACTTTGGTACAAGTACTGTTATGCTACCGGAATGTCTCCAGATTTAACATTCGAAGACTCCTGAAAGAGCATTGGCTCTGAAACTGTATTGTAATCTGTTATTGTTTACTGTAATACATTTGAGCTGTGTTTTGGAGTGTGGGATTTTTCACCCTTAAGGGTTTTCCCCACGTATATCTTGTCTCTCTCTCTTCTGTCTTCTTTCTGGTTCTCGTGTTTTGCTGTAATATCTCATGTTAATGGTTTAACATTGTTGTAATAGTTAGGATAAAGTTGAATTTGCATAGCCCTCTCCTCATTAGATTAGTGTAGGAAGTGTTTCCCACACACCTAGCTTCCTTTCATAGACTTCTCTAGAGATTCAAAATGAGAACTTACTAAGTTTATTAGACTTTTCAATTGGCTAGAGGGAGATGCAGATGAGTCCTTTTGGAATGTTGGCATGATTTTCTCCAGAATCCCAGATGCAAGGCCAAGCAACTCACTATCTTCTATGTGATACTTTAAGATATCTTCTCTTGCCTTGGCTTGAGCAATAGAGGCCAATTTTATCTTTTTCACCAAAGATAAGAAATCAAAATTGATTGGACCTTGTATTATGTCCTGATCTTCTTCAATTTGTTTATCTCTTTCCAAAATTTCTTTCACTACTTCTACAATGTCTCTTGCCCAAAAAGCTGATGTATCTATTTTATCCTTATCTGTATTGTCAATCAGATTATCCTACTTGGCCTCTTCATCAACCTTTGCAATCTCTTCTTCTTTTTCATTTTTGTCCTTGGTCTTTTCTGCTTCTTGGTCCTTAGCTTCTTCTATTTCATGTTCTTTATTCTTTAACGAATCATCTTCAATTTGAGCATCTGTTTCAACATTCATCTCTGTATCTTCTTTGCCAGATTGATCCAGAGGAGTTTGAATACCTCCTACACCATCAGTTTATTTGTCATCTTTCCTTCTTCTTTGTTTATTGCTTCCTCTTCTAGAATAGAGGAGTCATCTATCTCAGTTTGCTGCTCATTGATCTTCAATTCTTCATCATCCAGAATTGAGGAGTCAATCCCATCATCAATCTCTTCTTCAACAATTGGAAGATTATGCATTTTCAATGCACTCAGAAGAATCTCCTGAGTATCTTTGACTATCTTATCTATTTCACCAAGCATGAGTTTATTCGTTCTTTTCTTACTCTTGAAGTCATCTTTCACTTCCTTGAATATCATGTTCATTTGTTCTAGAGTAATTTAAGGGCACAATTTTATCAGCACATGCTCCCTAAGCTCAATGTCTTTACTTTTTGCATTTTCTTTTCTTAATTCCAGAATATCTACAAGACTTTTTGGAATTTCAGAAGTTATTTCAATTAAATCCTTATTGTAGATATTCAGATAATTAACTGTTGCTTCCTCTATAACCCTCTTATCAGCATCAATGTAATGATCAAAAAATTCAGTCATTGGCCTTAAATTCCCATCTACAGTGACTGATTTGATGATGTCATCCACAGAAAGAGTAGGCCTTTCAACATATGTTTTAGTCTTTTGCCTCTTGCTTGCCCTTTTGCTTCCAGAGGGCTTCTCTTTAGATATCTTGGTTTCTTTTGTACCTGAAGCCTTCAACTCTTTGACCTCAACATCAGAATTAGTTTCTTCTTCATCATTTTTTATGCTTTTATATGTTTGGGAGGCCTTAGTTTTCACCTTTTTCTCTTCTTTTCCAGATGATTTGCCTTCTAGTTTCTCAGGTTTGGTAGGTTTTGGGGGAACATGGACAGCAGCAGAGCTCCTTGTTTTTCTATGCTGACTGGTGGAGACTTCTGGAGCACTTCCTTGTTTCTTATCCTGCATCTCCTTCTCAGCTTTTTCTATCCTTTCTCTATTCTACTTCACAACTTCCTTAGTTATGCCAATGCTTTCAGCATACATTTCTGCTTGCTTTTGAACTTTCCTCTTGATTTTAGGTTTTCTGAGCTCAACATGTAGTTTCAAACTGAGCTCCTCATATGTCCCAAATCTCTCCATAGAATCATCCTTGGGTTTGCTCAAGAGATGTTGAGCATACATATCCAAAATTTTCTCATCTACCTCATACCCCATGGGCATGATCCAAATAGTTCTGGGTTCTACTACTTCCATTAAACACTGATCAGTGTCCACCATGAAGCAGATCTCATTCTTGTATTTCTCAACAACCAATTTAGGAATTCTTTCGCTAGAATGCATCATACTCTGAAAATTCTTGAAGTAACCCTAGATTGCAGTTTTATATGCTTTAGAGTCACCGATGTTGTTCAAGTGCTCTCTTATCTGTATAGCAAGAAGTTTATCATTTGTCTAACACATGCTTTTCTTGTCGGGCAACTCATTCATAAAATAGAAGAATAAAGACAAGACCAATGTACCATATTTGAAGGTGCCCTTTTTATCCTTCTTAACCTTATTCAAATTTTCCATCAGCTGGTTCTGTAGCAACTCACACAAGTCATAATCTCTATTTTCCTTTAACATTTGGTATGCAACATATATGGTCATTCCAGAAATAGAGTTTTCCCTATTGGAGTGATAAATCTTGTATCCAATCACCATTGAAGCAAATTTGACATCTGGATCAATAATGTCATTGATAGTCATTGCCCTTTTGTCAAACCTTGAACTGGTTGCATCAATCACAGTTTGATTCTTTACAACCTTCAACATTGGCAGTCCACTGGATGAGTTTAACCCTGTCACAGCCTTGATGGCATCCTTGGTGATCTTGAAAGGTTTCATTAGCCATATAAACTCATCATGCATTCAGCTCAACACATACTGAACCCACTCATCTTCATCAAAGGATGGAAACCCTATAATCTAAATGAAATGTTTATCGTGCAGTGCCTTATACCAAGTTTAAGACCATTAATTTCATCCCTTAGATGATTCTTGAACAAATCTACAAACCTTGAGTCCCCGAATTCATCTATGCCCACATGAATATAGGCCCTAATATCTTCAACATGCAATAAACCATACAGAACATTTAAAAATGCACATAATGGGTTGACTTCTACTGATTTGTATGGATGCTTCTTGAATTTGGGTCAAGGCCTTTCAGTAATATCAACAATCAATGGTGTAGCCATTGCAAAAGATTACAAGTTCAAAGTTTCACAGAAAAATACCTTTTTCTTTCACAGAATTAGGGTTAGCTGATGAATTCACCAGTCACATTTCAAATTCTTGAAATCTTAGCTCAGATGCTCTTCTACTCACTCTCTTCGAATGCAAAGTGATCCAAATGATGAAAGGATGACCTTTTATGCTCCACAAAACCTAATTCTCCATTGTAATAAATGTGTTGCCCTAACTTCGTCTAGTTACTCTATTTCTTGATGCAGTTTCTCATGAATCATTCTACAAGTCATCATATCCACTTGCTTTCTTCCAAAAATTCTTTCAAATGATCTATAATAACCCAAATTATCTTCTCTCATCGTGCCAAATTTAGGCACCTACTTATTTGCTGGGAGAATTTGATTTTCAATGCAGTTCCCCCTAAGCCAAAGCTCCTAATTCAATTTTTGGAGGAATTACCAGCACCAGATTTTGGTGCGGACCCATCACAATCATTTCTTACACTTTTCTTCACCCATGTCCTATTCATTTCATTCTGGATCTCATTTACATCAACTTTACCCTTGCCTTTGTCTTGTCTCTGCTCATCCAGTTTTCTGTTTACTAGACTTCTTCTTTCATTATTCCTGCTTCTACAAAATCTTGCAATATGACTGGATCGGTTACAATTGAAGCACACAATGTTTATTTTCCCATTTGATTGTTTTCCTCTTGATCTACACTGATTAGCCATATGTCCAAATCTGTTGCATGCAAAGCATTTACCATTGAAAGAATTATCATTTCCTCTATTGTTAGAGTTATTCATTATCATACTTCTGCATGCATTAGATCTATGACCATACCTTTTACACTTGAAACATTGACTGGAGAAGGATGGACCACTTTGATTTACTCTACTTCTGCACTGAGTAGCTCTATGACCGAATTTATTGTAATTGAAACAATTTCCATTGAAAGATGGATACCTTTGAGCATTAGGTTGTCTTACCAGAGGTCTTCTTGGTCTGTTTCTCCCATTCCTTGATTGAGAATTTCTTTGTCCAGATCTGGAGCTTTCACCTTTCTCATACCCAAGACCATGCTTATCATCAGCCTTCTTCTGACTCTCAAGTAGCACTTCAAGTTTAGATGAGCTTATCTTGAAGTTCTCCTTGTATTCATTTGCAATTTCTAGGTCATGTCTGAGAATGACAATTTGCCTTTCAAGTTCCTCCTCATTATATTTGCATTCTTGTAAATCAGATTTAGTTGGCTAATTGTTCTGTCCATTCTACAGTATTCTTCTGTTCTTTCCTTCATAGTTTGATTTAGGTCTTCTTCAGTCTTCTTCCTTTCCTCAATTTCTTTGGTTAACCTCATCACCCCATATTCCATCTCATGTTTTACAATAGAAACTTCTTTTGTCATCTTCTTACATTCCTTTGTCTTTTCTTCCAAGGCCTCATTCATGCCATTTTCTTCAGTGGGATTAGCTAGCTGCTAGAGTAGCTCCTTCCTCTTTTCCATACATTTTTTTAGTTTTTCTTTGAGCATTTCAATGCAATCATCAGCATATTTAAGGTTCGCTTTCAGTTCATTTACTTCTGCTTTGGACTGATCAAGATCTTTTAAAGCCAATTGAAGTTGTTCTCTGAGTGAACCCATTGAAACTCCTTCCCCGATCTCCCTTAAGCTTTTAATCTTCTTCCAAGGAACTTTGCTCTAATACCAATTATTGAAATAAGGGTAGACAACTGAGAGGGGGGTGAATCAGTTGTCACAAAATTTAACACTTGCGGCAATTTACCTTCCTTATCACTTACTAACAAATTAATGATATAACCATGAAAGCATAAATCAACAACACATAAGCAGAAACATAATCAACACACATAACACTACGATTTTTACATGGAAACCTGGTTAAGGGAAAAACCAAGGTGGGGGCTAACCCACAAGAAATTATACTTTGTTAAAAGTATTACAAATGGGGAAGGCACATGCCTTCAGAGCGCACTTCCCAGAGCTCACTCCCTATAGAGATGATTACAAGAAGATTTCAGAATGTTTAAATTGATGAATAGCATCTACCAATGCAGAAGTTCAGTTCCGGTTAAGCATAGAACACTGATCTTGCACACTTCATCCTTACTTTGCCCTATTTTACTCTTCAACCATAATCCAAGCTTAGATCTTCACCTTTGCACTTCTTTCTACGTTTATTACACTTACTCCATCATCAAACCACACACACACCAAAACACTTGAATTCATCAGCTATATATATCCACATCAAGAGATTCAATCAACTATAGTCAGATTCAAGAAAACTTAGAACATTTATTAAGAACTCTGCTCTGTCGGCTGAATCCATGCACAAACAACAACGCGGACCAAAAACTTGTGTTCTCAAATCATCAATCATGTCATCCAATACCACTGGTTATCACAAATTACTTAACCAACAACTTTTCTTCATCTGGACCAAGATCAAATACTAGGTCGACCTGTTCTTCTTCTGGCTGTACTGACTAACTAGAACCTGATACTCAGATGCTTATAACTTTTGAATCCTTCATCACTAGAGGATAAATTTCTTGATTTAGATAGTCCTAACAATCCTTATCACTCCCTCAAATCTGTAGCACACTGTGATTTACCACCGGAGAGATCCAGACCAAGATACTGGACCTTGTCACATGCTCTGTTTCTTACTATCCGGACTTAGACAAATCCTCACTCTGACTTCCGGTATGAACAAATTATGTAATTAGGATGTGTAAGATAGACTTAGTTTCCAGGTGTCTCTTTCCAACAGTTCTCACTTTCTTCTGTAACTGTATGTGAAAAAGAAAAATGCCTTCTGTTGTTCCTAGATACTACATCCTTCTGTATGTGATCATTTTAATGAAGATAAAAAGGAGTAGCTTGTGAAAAAATGGTGAATGCCTTCTTCTATAACTTGAACAGATGGCTTTCCTCTTGACATATGACTATAATGACATTGTATTGTTGTGGTTGTGGCAAACAAAGTATATATCTCCATTGCTCCATCATCTATTCATCTGTACATAAGGCATATGACTATATGTTGAGTTGGCATGCATTATGTGTATTGCATCCTCCTTTTGATAGCATTAGGAGCCTTCGTGGTGATTGTTCCACTTGGTTTTTGACTTCATTGTTCCATGTTCTTGGTTGTACCTTGATATAGACATGACTGTCCTCTTCTCAAAATGATGGACAAAATGCCACATTTTCTATCACTGTCTCATGATTTTTTGTACTGTGTAGTGGCAAGGATGACAATGGAAAATGACTTTGATAGTTATTTGATATTTTTCTTTTTACTCCTATGACTGTTCCTCATGCCTTTGACTTGACATTATGGGTTCCATCTATTTGACTATACCTTGATTGATGGCTTTCTCCTTAGCATATGACAATGATGACATTGCATTGTTTACCTTGGTGACATTCAGGCAAGTTACATCACTAAAGATAAAACATTATGTATCTATACATTACCTTCCCTTACTATCCATTGCAATATGACTTCCCCTGACATGATATAAGGTTGTTTCATGTATTCAATAGTAATTTTACACTTCATTCATGACAAAAGTGGAAAAAATACATGTTCCATGATTACTCTTTAGTTAGCACAAGAGTGCTTCCCTGAACATGTAAACAATTAATGCAAGCTATATTCTATCATGACCTTTATTTGAAGCATTTCCTTATCTGAAAGGATGCATGATAAGATTGAAATATTCTTGAATACCTTGAATGTATGATAAATGATAATGAGATAAAAATGAATAAATCCATGATGTAACAATGCATCATGTTTGAATCATTGAACAATCCTAAAAAGAGCTCAATGCTCATGTATGGTTCTCATTTCATAACATCCTAGACTGACAATCGTGGATAAGAAATGAGCTTGAAGCTCATGACTGACTTGATGTAGTACTCCTTCAATTGAATATGTTTTATTTGACCACAATGAATATGAATTACTCCCTCTTGAAATTTAGGGGCAGCATGTTGAGCTCAACCCTTGTGGGAGCCCACTTTGCACCACATGCTAAAATGTCTTCAAACCAGCAACATAACTTCTTCTATACCTGTACAGGAAACAAACATGTTAGTTATAAAATGTACTTTTGATTCATGACGTGGGGTCACTTGCATGGATTTATCTCTTTCTGATATGGCACTTGTATCTACTTATTCTAACCTCTCTTATGCTGATATCTGATTATTGATTACTACTGCTGCAAAAAAGTGTGTTGTACTTTTATTGTTTGATTGTGTATATGAAAAGTATTGGTACCCAGAGCTTCTAACATAAACTTCTTGCAGGTATTTTGGAGCTTGAAAAGTGGAAGGAGCTAAAAATCAACTCAACCACCTCAGGATTATCATTCACAAGCAATGATAGGTCCCTCTCCTTTTCTTGTGCACTTTTACTCTTTCAAAAGTATAATTTACTTTTATGCTGCATACTTCAGTTACTCCCATGGCTTGTGTGGGATACTTTTGTACATTCTTTTGAATACAATCAGCTATTTCATTCTATGTAATGACTTATGTATATTTCACTTTTTGAATCAAATACATAGCATAAAACAATGGATCTTTCTTTGAAACATATGTATAAAACATGACGTATAATTTGATAGTTTATAAATACCTCTTTTACTTGCACTGAAACATAATGAATAATCAGCAACTGAAACATGAAATCCATCAATTCTCTTCATTCTTTAAATGTCTATTTTCTTAACTATAGATCATTTCACTTATTAGGATGGTTTGACATCTCAGCTTGAGCTGTCATATGATTTTGATAAGTGATTTTGCACTTGTCTTCTATCAAGACATCATACATTGAATGGATGATCTTGCATAAGCAAAAAAAATTGTACCCCCTCTAAACAACTGATGTTTAGGCCTTGCTAAATTAGGTGTGAACATAATTTAGTAACAATTCTATCCCCTATGCTCTTTTTGATGGTGTCTTGTTTAGGAAAGACATCAATGGAGTTCTCATTAGATGCATTGCACAAAATCAAACCTCAAGGGTGTTAAAAGAGTTCCATAATGGCTATTGGTGGCCATTATTCACCAAGAACAATTGCTATCAAAATCATGAGGGCTGGTTATTACTGGCCCAATTTGTTTAGAGATGCCCATAAATGGGTAAGAAGCTGCAAGGAATGTGCATTATTTGGAGGTAAACAAAAGTTGGTTGCTCTTGCCTTGTACCAAATTCAGACTGATCACCCATTTGCCCAATGGGGTTTGGACATCATTAGAATGATTAATCCACCATCTAGTGCTGGTCATAAGTGGGTTTTAACAACTACTAATTATTTTACAAGGTGAAAAGAGACAGTTTCTTTCAAGGATACCACAAAGGCCTCCATTATGGGTTTCCTTAAGGGTATAGTTACCAGGTTTGTTGTTCCATTCACCATTATTTATAACAATGCCAAGGCCTTTGGAGGCACAAAAATTAGTGAATGGGAACTTAACTATGGAATTTACTTGAAGACATCTTCCAACTAT
Organism: Cunninghamia lanceolata; assembly: GCA_027924645.1. NCBI lineage: Eukaryota > Viridiplantae > Streptophyta > Pinopsida > Cupressales > Cupressaceae > Cunninghamia > Cunninghamia lanceolata. The sequence goes on along the minus strand of BSBN01000237.1, from coordinate 20,788,957 downwards.
TATCCCTAAGAGAATGGCCTGGCTAAGTCCACAAACAAGAACCTAATCAGGATCATCAAAAGGACAGTGGATGACAACTAGAGGACTTGGCATTCTAAGTTGAAGACAACTCTCTAGGCTGATAGAATCACCCCCAAGAGGGCCATTGGTAATTCACCTTTCATGCTTATATATGGAAGGAAAGGAAAATTCCATTATCATTAGAATTGCCTTCCCTTGAGCTTGCTCGGCAGTTGGAACTATTGAAAATGATATCATGACTATGAGATTTACCAAGCTAATGGAACTAGAAGAAAGGAGGGATGCTGCCATGAAGACTCTTGAGGCTCACCAAGATTAGGTCAAAAGAAATTTTGATAGAAAATCAACTGGCAGAACATTCAATGAGGGAGATTTGGTGTTGAAATGGGATGAAGATAGAGCTAAGGTTGGGAGGCATTTCAAACTTGATGCCATATGGAGTGGCCTGTATATCATCACCAGTTGTAAGCAAGCAAATTTCTTTCAAATCTCCAAGCTAACTGGTGAATCACTTCCAATCCTAGTTAATGGGATCCATCTCAAACCTTACTTTTAGTTTGGTTGTAAGATTTTGTAAATAGGTTAGGTGTGTTTTCCATTCAATAAGTGTTATTGCACTCTGCTACACCCTCATTAGGAGGATGTTTGCCTTGTTTGTTTTTCTTTGTCTTGTTTTCTGGAGGCTTGTTTAGTTTTGTTTTGGTCTCAGCCAACCCCTGTCCTTGTTGTTGTGCCCCTTGAATTTGTGCCCAATGGATTAATAAGGCCTCTAGATCCCAATGTTTAGTAGGCAAACACCCTACATAGTCATCAAAACATTGTCCTATTTTGCCTTCTCGATAAATAGCCCAAGGATCCATGAAATTTTTATGTTTTTTTCCCTTTGAAGTATAAGGAAAAGACCCCCCAAAATGGTGAAGTAAAAAATTCTAAGTTTTTTCCTTGTGTTTTTTTCCTTTTTGGGGTTTCAAAGTTCTGGTTCTCCTCTTTATCATGTCATTCTTATCGACTCTGAAATCTGCCTTGGTTCCCTTGTAAATTCACCTAAGTGTTTTGGGCACTGGAGGTTGGGAGTTCTGTCTTCCTCCCTCTTTTTCAAAGACAAAAGATAGAAGGCCCAATAGCTGGGGTCTGTTGGTTTGAAAAGTTCTAAGTATTGTGAAGCTTAGAGGTTCAGGTTGCAGTCTTTTTCCTTTCATTCAGTAAATGGTAGATGGAAGGCCCAATCAGCAAAGTCCATTGAACTTCTAAATCTGTCTAAGTGTTTTAGACTTTGGCAAGTGGGGGTTTTCTTCTCCCTCTTTTAAGTTGAAAGGTAGAAGGTGGAAGGTCTGAGGCCCAATTCCCACCAAACTTCATAGTTCCTTCTAAGTATTACGGAGCTGAGGATCAAGCACTTCTTCTTTTGAAAATTATGATGCATGGTGAAGGCCTAACCTCCAAAGCCTAACGATTTCCTTTCTACCTCTTCAATACTTTGGAGATCGGGATTCCCCTCTTCACCTTTCAAAGGCCTGATCAGAGGAAGCCCGATCAGTCAAGGCCCAACCTGTTTTCCTGCCAAGCTTTTTCTATTGTTCAGGTCGCAATGGGACTACTCATCGACCTTCTTGGATGCCATTAATGCTTCTTTAGAGCTTGATTACTTGTTTAAAATTAATTTTTTGCCCCCTATGCCATTGTAACTCCTTTGCATTGAATCTTTTGTACCCAAGGCATGGACAAACACTCTTCTTCAGCAAATTTCATGGGCAGAGCCATGTGGATGCACTCCAAGGACATATGAATGAATTTACTGCACATGGGCAACTAATTTTATTTATTGACCACTCTTTCTCACATCCATGGCGACTATAGTGATTTGTAAAGTCTATATATGCATGTGTTTGAGATGTATTTCTATTAGTTTTTGTTTTGGGCTATTATACAAGTTGGATAGTTTGTTGTCACTAACCTTGTAACGCATTTACAAGAACTAGTTGGATCTAATTCATTGTATTTGAAACTAAGCCTTTGATGTCTCCGATAGTGGTTCACCTCTGAATGTAATTGGTTATTTTGTGTCTACCTCTTCTGGAACAAATTGTCTTTCTCTTGTAATGGCTACTTAGCCTTCATGATCAATACAATAATTGATATTTTGCCTCTTTCTATTTTTACTCTATGTTTACTTGAAATATGTAGCTTATTCTATGGATAAAATGGTCCCTCCTGTAGTTACACTTTTATAATTTGAGCCTTTGCTAAAGCTATAAGTTTGTGTGAGTCCATGTCAGTATTTGAGATCATTGTTGTGTTATGTTAGTCCCATCTAACACTCTAAATTTGGTGCATCACCTTTGAATTTTAGTTTCTCCTTCCCCTTTTCCCCTGGTAATCAGTAGCATTAGATTTAGTTGAATTCTCTAGACCTTAAGTCCAGAAAGAGGAACCAACATTCTCTGGAGGTATTATCTCATCTGCAAGGTCCCACACTTGAGATCAGTCCCATTGTGTCATTGGAATGCTTGAATAGGCTCCAAGCAGGGTACAATTCTAGGTGATAACAGGTACTCTCAAGTGTACAAAATCATATTCTCTTTGTAACGTAAAAAATTGTATACCCTTGCAATTTCACACTATGTTTAGTAACAATTTTAGTATTTCTCACCTCCTCTCTGCATGATAGGCTAGGTTTGTATGATTTTGGTCTATTTCTTCTTCTTTTCTCAAAAATTCATTATAATGCTTTAATGTCTACATGGTCCTAAGGTGCCTTGTATGAACATGAGCTAGTTTTACTTGGACCCGAGCGCCCCACATAGATGTTAGTGTGTTGTGCTAGTGTCCCGCGTATATTTGCTAATAGGTATCCATTTTTGGGAATTACAACATACTTTCAGTGATCATGATGATTCTTGGTAATGCACCTGGAAGTCCTAGAATGACTCCTTGCATGCATTATCCAGATTCTTCCCTCTTGGAAGAGTATTGGAAGGATTTTGAATTGATTCAACACATTCATCTACTCTCTTTCTCTCAACTTTGAACATTTTGGCTTTGATATTCTCTGCTATTTCCTTGGGTGAACTGGACTCCTACAATAGCTATTGAATATTTTGATATTGTTGACATTGTGATATTACTTCTTTTGGCTCTTGGGGTTTTGTTGTACTTGTTGTGAGGTTCTCTTTTGCTAGATTTTGAAGCTACACATTGTTTTCACACTCTTGGGAGCTCACAACCTCCTCTTATATCTCCAAACTGGTAAGATCTTTCCATTCAAGTTTCTCAATACTCATTTGTTTAAATCTGTTTGCTTTGCATAAGTTATTGTATGGTGTAGACCACCATTTCACTTGCTTTGCTTTGTGTAGACCACCATCTTCTTGTTAGTTGCACAAGATGCACTTTGTATGTTTCTCTCCCCATATAGAAGGGAAGAAAATATTGTTAATCTAGTTGTTTACGTGTTGTTCTTACCTTCTTAGATACAATTAGGATAAGAACACACACATTTTCCTTTCAATTTCTATGCCACATCTTCTATTGGTGCTTGTGAAGGTAGAAATACCAACACTGGGACTTGAATGAGGCAACTCCCCAAGAAGCCCCACCATCTTCCTCTTTTTTTGCAAGTTCCTTGAAGTGGGAACCATAAAACCACACAAAGGTTTTGCATTTACTTCCTTTTGTGTTTGTCCCTCTTCATTCTCGTTAGTTTATTTGATTTTCTTTTCATTTCTATTTGAACCAAATATCACTAGGTATAGTGTATGCTAGAATTTGTGTTTTGCTGGTAGTTTGAGGAGTACAAAGTTACAATTTTTTATTTTTCATACATTTTAGACTCTAGCGCCCAACACAGGTGTCCTCACGGTGTTCTATTGTCTAAAGGTCGAGACCTTGTCCTTGTTGTCATATGTTCCTCTCTCCTCACTAATTTCATTTCTGTAATTATCTATTTCAAATTCTTTTTAGAACAATTATTTTTCTGCCTTTTATTCATTTTCCCTCCATTTTCAATCACCTGTTTAGGTTGTATTACTTTGGCAGGGACTCATAGTGGTTCTGTAGTAGTCTAGAAGAGATTTACTTAACATTTGACACCTCAAATAATAGAACCCAAGTGTAGTCATGGTGGAGAGTTTGCTCAATCAAAGCTAGTAGATTAGAAGTAATTTTCCCATACTACATTTTTTGTGAACTTGACATGTTCTAAAATATTCTAAAACCTTCATTTCAAAAACAAAAACAACATTCTCTTTTCATCATTTAACATTGCGCTTTGTAAGGCATAAATGTAGTTTATGAGCTTTACAACCCAATATTCTAATTCACAGTATGTAGTGCGTAGGAGTGAAAAGAATTTAAGGAAATTGACCTCAATGACATTTTATTCTAATCCTATCCTTCCATGCCTATTCGCTTGTCTCCTGACTTTACTAATCAATCTTTTGAACAACTTAATGTCTCTCATTTATCCCCATCTTCTTCTCGCTCTATGCTGATGTCTTCATTCCATGATGCAGAGCAAGTTTTCAATCATGAGGCAACGCTCGAGTTTGTCCTTCTAGAATGAATTAATACCTTATCTCACAAGTTAGGCAATTTTTGCAATTTCTTGTCTCATGAGGACATATCTGGATCTGCTATTCCTTTGGTTGATGCCCTCCACATCATGCTAAATAATCATCTTCAGGGCATTCACTTTCTTCGGGGCCTCTCTCACAATTTGCATAGAAAAACCCCACCATTGGTTAGCTATATTCTAGGTGCTCAAGACTCCCAAAATCCCAGTCTCGTACCCCTAGCAATCAACTCTCCTTGGCTATACCTACCATAGGCATTCACACTTACACTTCTATACACATGACCACCAGTTGTGCTAATACTAGTAGTGTTGGATTTGCCTCATTTTCTGGTGGACAGAATCCTAGTAATCAATACATATTCCCTCCACCCTTGAGGCCCTTAAACTTTAGTTTTCCTCCTAGTTTCCTTGGAATTTCTCAATAGATCTCACATCCTCCTACTTTTGCTTCACTCCTCCGCTATGACATACAATAGATCCTATAATAAACCAACTACTGCAAAATGTTGGTTCTTTATAGCAACATCTTGCTTCTTTGTCTACTTCATTAGCACAACCCCTTGTGCCTGCTTACTACTGATGCAATATTCTTTCTCTTGCTATCCTTGCCATACTATTTCCATAGGGATTTGATGCCCTTAGTTTTAAAAAGTATAAAGGAAAGGGTGACCTAAACACTTATATTTTTTCTTTCATTACTCTTTACAAAGACTTCTTATTTTAGGATGCTCTATTAGCCAAACTATTCCCCCGTTCACTGAAAGATATGGTATTGGATTGGTTTTTCTCACTTCTTGACCATTCTATTCTATCTTTTGATCAATCAGTAAATCAATTCTTACAACATTTCTAGGCTAACATTGGGCCTTAGGTTACTTTCACGGACCTAGTCCACTATAGGTAGGGAAATAATGAAAAAGTAACCAATTTTATCTGTTGATACCAATCTTTGTTCTCACAAATTCCATTGCCCTGCCTGATTTTGATGTACAACAGGTTTTCACAGGAAACCTTCAACCACAGATCTGGGACCATATTATGTTGATGCATTATTCTTCTTTTGCACATCTTTGCATAGCATTGCGTGATGATCAACAGTCACTAAGACAATTTGAAATTTCTACCTCATTGGCTTCTGCTGACAAGTCTAGTGCCTCCACATCATATAACTATAAGAAAAATATTTTTTTTACAAAAACACTTCATCAACAGTAGTCAACAATCTAGCTTCTCTAGCCTTGTCTGCTCCAAAAATAAATAATAATAGAAAATTCACTCCTTTAAAGGAGTCTCTCTATAGCATCATGATACATCTCCTAAATAGTGGTTTGGTGCAACTACCTCCCATTTGTCCCCTAGATACCAACAAGCCATTGCCAACTTACTATGATACAAAGGCCTTTTGTCAATTCCACTGAGTCCTAGGTCACGATACTGAGCAATGTCTACATCTCAAGCACACAATGCAGGACCTCATCGACCAGGGTGTTATCCAGGTCTCAAGAGTGAATAACAAAAGTATTAAGTTAGTTTCTCCTTCTAATAAGAATCTGTAGATCTATATAGATCTGATGTCTCACCACAACTCCAACTTTGTTGATCTCACTTCTCCCTCCGTGGCATTATAGTCGACCCCTGATGTTTCTTCTTCTCACTTTTATTCTGAGATGATAGCTATGGTGGATATTCATTCTTTCCCTACTTGAGAATGTTATGTTCTCAAGGCTCTTATCTCCTTTTCTCTTTCTGAGATTATGCCTAACACATCGGAAGGCCCTCTCTACATTCCTACAGATATCAATGGGAAACCTATCAAGGGTGTCCTCATTGATCCTGTTTGCATGGTCAATGTAGTTATAGAGGAATTCTTGTATGTATATAAAATTTATAAAGATGCATATGATTCATCTAACATCTTTATAAGGTGTCATGATGGCATGTCCTGCCCCACACTGGGTACAATCACCCTTTCTATTCAGGTTAGACCAAAATCCCTAGATGTTCTGATGTCTATCATTCCTGCTTCTGACTATTTTCATTCAAAGTTGGGCCTACCTTGGCTCACTTCCATGGGTGCAGTCCCTTAAATGGTTCATCATTGCCTTAAGTTTCCTCACAATGGTGTAGTGTACATGATCCGTCACAATGGATTCATTCCACTCACCATGCGGAACAACTTCTCTTTAGACTACTTCTAGCTAACCCCTACTAAGCTGCTCCAGCCTTGCAATGACTTTCTGTTTCTATCTTATCAGAAGTTCAAAGTGAGTAGGATCACTCAGTTGTCCACTAGCCCCTTAGTTCCCTCTTCTTTGACTGCTCCCCTTGTGGTACCTCTATCTTTGGAGGATTCTCTTGTTCCTTCCTTTGCTCCCCCAATAGATAAAGGAAAGTAGCTTGTACATAGTGTACCTCCCTGTTCCCGTGCACCTGGTTTGTACTTTGTAGTTCCTCCTCTCATCTCTTACAGGAGAGCTCAGGATAGACCTGTAATACAAACACATGCATTGTGTTTCCCTGGAGTTCCTCAATTGTTGTTGGCTAGTTTTTTTCCTCTTGCCTCCTCTGTGGCACTAGGAAACTTGCCTCTATTGAGTATTCCTCGCCCTCCTCTTGTGGTGGTTTCCCAACCTTTAGTGGTTGCTTATGTTCCTCTTATACCTTGGGTGGAAAAGGAAAGCAACCCATGTTGCGAACACCTTCCCCATCCCCTACTCCTTTGGTCTCTCCACCATTAGTGGTTAACTCTATTGCTCCATGTATCCCAATGAACTTGGATAGTGTGGAGCCCACGATGGAAGATCCTCCAACTTTATTAGCGGAAGCCTTGGCCTATACAAGGTGAAACCAACTTGTGAGAGATCACAAGTGTCATCACCATGCTGATGATGTGTAGCCTCCTTTTGAGGATCCCTCTCCATCATAACAATCTATTGATCTCATTCTTCCTTTGGATCCCCATCTCCTTAATTACCTTCCTTTGTCTCTCTCATTTGTGACCCCCACTTTGGTCATCCATGTTGGTCCTAGCATCATCTCCACTACCATTGTGTCTTCCTAGCCTACGTTGCCTAAACGTAAGCTTGAATGCTATCCTCCATTGTTGCAACTTTGACCTAAGCACAGTATGTAGTTTCCTTCACCGCCTGCTCACCCTTCTTTTTTTTGGAGAATGTTACTCTACTTGTGTCTCCTAGTTCTCGCCCTACAGATGACAACACTTAGGATCCACCTTTCATTTACATTTTAGAAAGTGACTCTCCTGATTGCTCCCCTATGAGAATCATAGATTTTGTTCCAAACATCCTGGCATTGTCCATGATCTTTTCAAAATCATTGAAAATGGTTGAACCTAGTGCTCAAGAAGATCCAACTCCTATTAATCCTCAACACTTGATCCTCCACAATCTCTCCATCCCATTATGAGTATCATGATTGGGACTAGAATGACCTACTTGCGGATGACCTGTGAGAGATTTACATGTGTTTTATGTGTTTGCATGTTTGTTAGTAATGTTTCTTCTGTGATATGCTTTTATGTTTGTTAGTTCTACCTGGAGGACCTAGGATGCCCTTGTAGACACATGGATATAGGTAGAACACATCTGTTGTGATATTTTTCTATTTGTTCATACTTCCTTCTCTTTTTTGTCCTTTTGTTTGTTGTTGTGACATTTTGGGGACGATGCAAAGCATTGGAAGATTTGGCTTCCTCCATGTTGACCCAAAATTTTTAAATGTTTCATTTTTATTTTATTTTATTTTATGTATTTGTCTCTTTTTAACCTTCTTCCTTCGTACTTGTAGTCCTATGTGTTTGGGGGTTGATGATTGATGTAGAGGCTCTTGGGAATCTAATCAACTCTCAAACCTATTGGTTCACAACCCCATATCAATGGCTCAAGTGAGATCTCATTCAAGTGACTCAATCATGAAAGGGCAGACATCTAAAAGGTCTTTTGGCAACTTGGACAACATGTCCCATCCATCTAACATAGTCTTGCAACTCTACGAAACCCGCTTCCTTCACAAGAATGCTCTAAGCCTTGTAGCCCTTAGGTTTGTCTCAGTCAACTATAACTTTTGACACAAGTCTACAAGCAATGATCTCTGATAATCTAGAGATACCCTTTTGGATTACCTTCAATATATTTCAATTTGGGTTGACCTTGCTTTGGGTGATATAGTCTAACCTATAACTTCTCGCCTTGTAGCCTATGGCCAATTAGGCCTATTTTACAAAGCAACTGCCCCTCCTAAGACTCATAGAACCCGCTGTACACCTTAGACACATTAGACACATGCAAAAATGGGGAATTACACTAGTTTTGTGACTCGACATTTGACTGTGATGGATTTGGACTATGTTGTTCCTCTTTACACCTGCCTAGCACATGGTTTTGCTAGGTCACTTCAAGAAATCTCCTTCAAATATAGACTCCTACCCAAAATACCTTCAAAAAGCATTAAAACAAACATCAACGAATCCATTCCACTGATCAAGGAGGGTTTGATTCAGTGGAATGGTGCAAAATACATAGTTTTTTGTCAGAAAACCCTAGGTGGGGGTTTATCAAAGCAACTTCAGGAGAATGCAGATATCTACCTTCTACAGATGTTTCAAAAGCCCAAATAAACTGCAAAACACTCCAGACTCACTCTACTTTCAAGCCACCATCATAGTCTTCTATGACTCCTCCGTACAAAAGTAGGGCACATGCAGAAACAGTGAAAAACACAGAATACACAGGTAGAACACTATTGTTACTTGTTGATTTCTTCACCAAATTACTTCCCCTTTTACAATGGACATCTGCAGGATTTTATGAAGCTTGCCTCAATGGTTTGGAGTAGTATGAATTGGTGGGGGACTGGTAAACTGTCCACAACCACCGAACTGCCCCTATTTTTTTAACTTCTGCAACTAATTACAATGTTTTGTCATGTACATGGTGATCTCACATGACAAACAAGTCTCCTAAACACCCTTACAAGATAGATGAGCCTTTGACAAGGCATGACACTTATGACTGTCCCATAACAATGCATGATGCTTATGACTGTCCCATGACATTATTGGACATGATCCTTATTACAAAGCATAGGAATGGTCTTCAAGACCTTATTACAACATGATCAACCATGAAACAAAGCAAAAACAATCATGGATCTTCATGATTCTCTTGGTGCTCCTACACCAATGATAATACATAAAATGAGATTCTATGATTATTACATTTAGTTATACACTATGTTGACCCCAAAGCACGTAGATCCCTTAGTGTGTTTGGTGGTGTTGCTTGTTTCATGTGGCATGTGTTAGCATTTCTTGGTGTCATACGATTCTTACGTGAGCTCTTTGTGTATCATGCCTACATCATCCTCTCGGTTGTCCCTCTTTGGGGGAATCCCTTTTCTTTTACAAGATGCGACTTTGATAACATATCTAGTGATATATGTCTTTTAAAGCTCTCTTCCCCGTTTATCCCTTAAAATTGATTGCATACTGTAATTTATGCAATTATTTTAAGTTAAGGGCATATCTCTCCCACTTTAAACCTTTATACACACACCACTTTGTTGAAATGCTTCCTAAGGTGTGTTGCAAGTATGTGCTAATTGGTGTTGTCATTAGTGTCAACTGTAATCTTATTTTGTTACTTGATTGTGATGAGTTAGTTTCTTTGTATTGCATTGTATAAGTGCTAAATATGATAAGAATATGTTCCTGATATTGAGTTTCCAAGTGATTTTGAGAAAATTTGGTTCATACTGAAGATAGAGTTGTGAAGATGTATTCTGGCTTACAAGATACTATCTGAGTTTTTGCTCCGTATTTCTTCTATACTGAGGACCAGAGGATGAGTTTTGGATATGTCTTAGAGAATCAGTTATAGATGATAAATCTATATTTTGATTCTCTGAAATGCTATAGTGTGAAAGTTATGGTCACCAGTTTGAAGACTATGTTTGACAATGTTTGCAGTGTGACTGGGAGAAAGTATTTTTCTATGTATTTCTCCATAGTTTGGTTTTTGGTCTTGTGGTTTTGGACATAAGTTTATAAGGTCCTTAGCTATCTTCATTCCAAAGGATTTGTGATTTGGTGCTCCAAAAATCAAGTTATTGATTAGCAGAGTTTGACAGTGTTTGTTGTGAGTAGTCTGTGATGTCTTCAAGTGATATTTGTTGTCTTCAAGTGAGATCTATTGTGGCTGGATTTGTCAAATCCCAGATGTTTTTATGTTGTTCATGGATGTCTCCAAATTATGTTGATGGTGTGTGCTTGATCCACGAGCTATGATTGAGTTCTTGAAAGTGTGTACCTAGGTATTCTTGGTGTTTGCACAAGTTTGGTTGACTTGGGTGCTAACACTCTTTGCAGATGTGTTTTGTGGATTGTAAAAGTGTGTTGAAGTGTGTGAAGATGTATTTGGGTCCAAGTTAGGCTGTGAAGTGTTCCACCTTCATTCATTTAATTCACAAGTTTGTTTAGGTCCAGACCTAATTTAAATTATGTATGTTTATCCACCTTGGAGACTGTTCCAAAGGTTGTAGATTATATTGCTAACCTTGATGTATGTTCCAAGTGAAAGGAAGCTAGGTGTGCAGAAATTGCTTCCTACACTAATATAATGAGGGGAGAGCTATGTAAATTCAATTTAATCTTTACAATTATAGCAACATGAAACATATAATAGAGATATTGCAGCAATACACATAAAACCATAGAGAAGATAGAAGAGAGACAAGATATATTGTGGGGAAGACCCTTATCGGGTGAAAAACCCCACACTCAAAAACATGCACAATGTATTATCAAAACTGAGTAAGGTTTATAATACACTTGCAATGCAAGCTTCAGTAGTCTTCAAAATTCGTGTCTGGAGTCAATTTAGTAGCATAATAGTACCTGTCAATCACATACTACATCTCCTCCTCAAAGCACCTGTTTATATAGAATATACAAGGCAAAATTGGCTCTATCTTGGAATGGGCATCCAACTTGGCCTCATGGCCCAAAACCCATGCCTATGGACACTTGGTCAACATTGTAAGATGCTTCTAACACTTGTCCATAGCTCCCATCCTAAAGAGGTCACCTATTTCAAAAATGGCCTATGACAGATGCTCTTATGACTCTTACGACCATCATAGAATCTGTCATAGCAGTTACAACTTACATCTATAAGAGAATCTATCATACATAGGCTATAAATAGCATATTCTCTTACAACATGTTATAGTCCACCTCAAGGCGTCCAGAGATGCCTTTTTCAAAGATGCTTCTTGACACATGTCTTCACCTATCTTACAAGCTTCTATTTTCAACTCTTACATGTCATAACTTCGTCATAGGAATCCATCATAACTGTTTCAGTCAACATTCCCTTACACAACATCCAAGATGCCAACACATGGAGAAATATTCCTACCATAAAGTGGGATGCCTATCTCCTCATGTGAGGACAAAATTACAAGTTGTCATCTTCCACATAGGATGACACATCACCGTGCCACATCCCACAAAATGACAATATGGAATTTACAATTAATTTACATCATAAGCAATGAATAAATAAATACAATCAAAATAATGCAAGGAATTCCCAAGGTTGAGACACCTTAATTCCCAACATTCTCCCACTTGTCGAACACCTTGTAAGAGCCAATAGAATAACATGATTTAACTGCTATAGGCCGAGAGGCCCATAGAGCCCAAACACCATATAAACTTTTATGTGCTAACTAGTTTCATCAATGCATCTGCAACATTCTTCAAAGTATCTACCTTCTCCAAATTTACCTTCCCATCCTCTACATGTCTCGCACGAAGTGAAACTTTACGTCAATATGCTTTGTTTTGGCATGGAAAGTTAGATTTTTCACAAGGCAAATCACACTCTGACTGTCACAACTGATAGTAATCTAACCTGGATCAACACCAATATCTGGACACAATCTCTTAAGACAAATGGCTTCCTTACAAGCATGAGTTACTGTCATATACGCAGCTTCTATCATGGACAAAGAAACCACAGGTTGTTGCTTACTCATCCAACTAATAGCACCACCAAACAGTGTAAACACATAAGCACTGGTGGATCTCCTGTTGTCAATGTCACTTGCCCAATCTGAATCCATAAATCCATGAATATCAATAGAATGTGTAGGTCCTATAACATTACCATGATAGCATATGGAATACTTAGAAGTACCCCTCAAATATCTGAACACTCACTTAAGTGCATCCCAATGTACCTGTCTAGGATTAGACATAAATTGACTAAGGACTCCTACTGCTTGGACAATGTCTCATCTTGTGTAGACCATAGCATACATCAAACTACCAACAACACTAGCATAAGGTACTCTGCTCATGTCCTCCACCTCACTAGGTCATTTTAGACAATCATTAACAGACAACTTTATCCCCAAAGAAATAGGAACACATAATGGTCTACAATTTGCCATGCTAAACCTATCCAACACGGTCTTCACATACTTACTCTGGCTTAACCAAAGTTTTTTGTTAGTTCTATCTCTTTTGGTTTCCATTCCTAGAATGTACCTAGCTACCTCTAAATCTTTCATTCAAACTGTGCTGACAATTGAGATTTAAAATCAGAAATCATATTCTTACCCTTCCCAATGAGAAACATATCAACATACAATGCAACAATGAGAATACAATCACCATCAAACTTATAATATACACAGTGATCCAATTTTGATCTCATAAATCTAATTGACAACACAAAGGCATCAAAATTCAAGTACCACCTCCAAGGAGATTGCTTCAAACCATACAAAGACTTCTTTAACTTGCAAACTAAATTTTCTTTACCTTTTACCATGTAATACTCTAGCTGTGACATGTAGATTTCTTCCTCCAAATCACCATGAAGGAAAGCTATCTTCACTTCCATCTATTCTATCTCTAAGTCATACGCTACTGCAAGAGATAACAAGAATCAAATGGATGTCAGCTTTGCAACGAGAGAGAAGATCTCACCATAATCTATACCCTCCACTTGTGAATCCCCCTTTGCAACCAATCTGGCCTTATACTTCTCAACACTGCCATCTGCATCAAATTTCTTCTTGAACACCCATTTGCATCCAACAGGTTTCCGTCCAACAGGCAAAGGCACCAAGTCCCAAGTTTGATTCTTTTCCAAAGAAACCATCTCGTCCTCCATGGCCTCCTTCTAGGAACCTGCATCTTTCATATCCATAGCCTCTGATATAGTTCTAGGTTCATCACTATTAGTAAGCAAAGCAAAAACACAACTAGAATCAAGCAATCCATAACCAAACCTCTCAGGTTGCTTTCTTATTCATGTAAACCTCCTCAAGAGCTAAGGTTGAGGTTTAGCTTCTTCATCTAAGCTTTTAGATCTCCAAGAGCTCTCCTCATCATCAGGTCCAACATTGTCTTTATGTTCAGTCTTCTCAGGGATAGCAAGAAACTGAACAACATCCTCTTTCTTTTCTTTTTCTTCTGGCTGTAAAATAGTGGAAGAAGGTGTTAGTTCTCTGAAGATGACACTTCTGCTATACAACACTTTTTCAGCCATAGGGTGCCAAAGCTTGTATCCTTTCACATCGACACCATAGCCAATGAAGATACACTTAATAGCCTTTTTCTCCAATTTTGACCACTTCTCCCTAGGCACATGTGCATATGCCTCACAACCAAAAACACAAAGATGCCTTAGTTTATTAGATAGCCAGTAGTGGCAATAGCTTCAGGCCAAAACTTTTTTTCTAGACCAGCTCCACTAAGCATACTCCTAGCCTTCTCCATCAGTGTCCTGTTCATCCTATCTGCAACTCCATTTTGTTGCAGGGTATATGGAGTTGTCTTATGTCTTTCAATCCCAAGTTCCTTGCAATATTTATCAAATTATGTAGAACATAACTCACCACCGTTGTCAGTTCTCAAACATTTAATCTTTTTACCAGTCTAATTTTTAGCAAAGGCTTTAAACTCCTTAAACTTACTATAGACTTCAGATTTGCTTATGAGAAAATAAATCCATGTCTTACTACTATAGTCATCTATGAAAGATACAAAATATATAGATTTTGATAATGAAGGAACATTAATAGGACCAAATACATAAGAATGAACAAGGTCCAACACACCAGAAGACTTATGAGAACTTGAATAAAATTAAACATAGTTTTATTTTCCATATATGCAATTTTTGCAAAATTTGAACTCAAGATTACAATCATCTAACCCCTTAACTAGGTTTTCATTTTTTAGGGTTCTAAGACCCTTCTCACCAATGTGGCCAAATCTGTTATGCCATAACATTGTCTTTTCAGTAGGAAGCTTAACTTCCAAGGCATGAATACAGCCATCACCTGACTAGATACAACAGATTTATTCACTGCTCGTTCAGATGATGAGGATGAAGTGACTGCTACCCTCTTCCTTGAGTCAGAAGAACTATTGCATTATGAAATGCATGCCTCCAGCTGAAACATAGTACCTCTCCTAGTACCCTTAGCAAGCACCATAGCTCCTCTAGTCATCTTGCATCCTTCTTTGAAAAAGACAACCTACACACTTGCATCATTCAACATACAAAAAGCTAGTTCCATGCTAAGCTTAGGATGTGCATAACCCCAGAGATCCCCTTCACTTGTCCAAGAATCGAATAGAGACTCTTCCACGACCAACAATCTTCAGATGAGAGTCATCACCTAGGTACACCCTTCCACCATCAAACTCCTCATACTTAGTAAACTAATCTCGATGCGAGGCCATGTGGAATGATGCACCAGAATCAATCAGCCAAACATCATCAGATGCATGGGTTGCCAGGGCTACGATGAAGGCATCGCCATCATCTTGTGACTTGTTGGAATTTGAATCTAGGTTCTTTTTCTTCTTTTTCTTTTCCTCTTTGCATTCCTTTTGGAAATGCCCAGATTTACCACAGTTCCAACAGAGAGCCTTGGACTTTCTAGGAGATTTGGATCTCCCACAAGATTTGGATCTACCCTTCTCAGCTTTCTTGTCCTTCCTTTTCCCTTTCTCCTTGGGTCTTCCATGAACTGCAAGAGCCTCTTGGCTACCTCAGAAGACTTTCTTCGCATCTCTTTAGACAACAATGAAGAAACCACTTCATCCATTTTGAATGTGGATGTGGTGCTTCCAATAGCCATGACAAGATGATCCCACAAGTCCAGAAAAGAACAAAGCAAGGTCATACAACAATCCTCCTCCTCCATCTTCACACCAACAAATGTCAATTGTGCAACCAGCATTTTGAAATCATTCATATGTTCTGCAACAAATCCTCCATCCTCCATTTGAAGAGAATACAACTTCTTTCTTAGAAAAAGTTTGTTAACTAGGGATTTGGCTTTGTACACTTCTCCCAACTTCTTCCAAAACAAGTTTGCAGTAGCCTCCTCATGGACATTTAAAAGGACAGAATTAGCAAGACTAAGTCTTATGAGGCCCTTAGCCTTCTGATCCTTGAGAGCCCAATCATCTTGTGACATTGTAGCTAGTTTTGTGCCACTAATAGTTTCCCAGAGGTCTTGATCAACAAGCATGTCTTCCATCTTGAGCTTCCACAGCTTGAAATTGGTACCATTGAATTTCTCCACCTCTATCCTTCCAGATGTACTTGCCATCTCTTTGCTGCAATAAGATTTAGAATACTCTGCACAGACTCCCACTAAACTTAAGATCAGCTCAAAAAACCCCTACCCAACAACTAGGACCAAAGGTGATCAAGCTCTGATACCAACTGAAAGGAAGCTAGGTGTGTGGAAATTGCTTCCTACACTAATCTAATGAGAGGAGAGCTATGTAAATTCAATTTCATCTTTACAATTACAGCAACATGAAACACATAACAGAGATATTGCAGCAATACACATAAAACCAAAAAGAAGACAGAAGAAGAGAGATAAGATATATCATGCGGAAAACCCTTATCGGGTGAAAAACCGCACACTTAGAAACTTGCACAATGTATTATCAAAACTGAATAAGGTTTACAATACAATTGCAATGCAAGATTCAATAGTCTTCAACACTCATGTCTGGAGTCAATTCGGCAGCATAACAGTACCTGTCAATCACATACTACATCTCCTCCTCAAAGCACCTGTTTATATAGAATATACAAGGCAAAATTGGCTCTATCTTGGAATGGGCATCCAACTTGGCCTCATGGCCCAAAACCCATGCCTATGGACACTTGGTCAACATTGTAAGATGCTTCTGATACTTTTCCATAGCTCCCATCCTAAAGAGGTCGCCTATTTCCAAAATGGGCTATGACAGATGCTCTTACGACTCTTACAACTATCATAGAATCTGTCATAGTAGTTACAACTTACAACTGCAAGAGAATCTGTCATACATAGGCTATAAATAGCATATTCTCTTACAACATGTCATAGTCCACCTTGGGGTGCCCAAAGATGCCTTTTTCAAAGATGCTTCTTGACACATGTCTTCACTTGTCTTACAAGCTTCTATTTCTAACTCTTACATGTCATAATTTCGTCATAGGAATCCGTCATAACCATTTCGGTCAACATTCCCTTACACAACATCCAAGATGCTGACACATGGCAAAATATTCCTACCACAAAGTGGGATGCCTATCTCCTCATGTGAGGACAAAATTACAAGTTGTCATCTTCCATGTAGGATGACACATCACCATGCCACATCCCACAAAATGACAATATGGAATTTACAATTAATTTACATCATAGCCAATGAATAAATAGATACAATCAAAATATGCAAGGAATTACCAAGGTTGAGACACCTTAAGTCCCAATACCAATTTTGATGATTGGTATAAATAAATGTAATAAATCTATGTGTAGTGAGTGTGAATGCGAAGATGCGTAGATGAAAGTGTTTGTGTTGTGAGGCATCGAAGGTGATATGTATTGCACTTCATTAGAACTGAACTTAGGCATGTGGTAGATGCTATCATATCAGTTCATGGCAGTGAGCAACCCCTCTTAGTAGTGAGCCTAATTACAGTGAGCATTCTTTTGGGCAATAAGCTACTTTTGTTATCCAGTATTGTTACTACATTATATTGTGAGCTAACACTCGCCATGGTTTTTCCCTTTTAGGGTTTTCCATGTAAAATTCTGGTGTTCATGTGTATGGTGTTGATGTGTCTGAGTTTTAATTCTGCATTTCAGCTTTAATCTTCATAATAGATTAAGGGGTTAAAGTAAGTGAATGTGAATGTAATTTTGTTTAAGAGAAGTAAAAGTTTTTGATACAATTGATTTACTCCCCTTCTTTGTTGTCTTGTGCCTTCAACAATTGATATCAAAGCTTGGTTCCTTGGAAGAAAGCCTAACAACTTAAGGTAGATCTGGGATGGTGCACAAAGACATTCCTCGGTTTGATGGATTTGATTATAACTTCTGGAAGGTACAAATGCAAAGTTATCTTATCTCCATTGGTTTTAATGTCTAGAAAATAGTTGAAGATGAAAATAAAATACCTAATGGTGGCCGAGGACTACAAGTAAGATTAGGGCCTATGAGATTAATGCAAAAGCTAAAAATGCTCTACTAAATGCTTTATCTAACACTAAAATGGCAAAAGTTGTGGATCTAGAAATTGCTCATGAGATCTGGGTAAAGTTGAAAAGCATATATGAAGGTGATACATCTGTCAAGAAGGCTAAGTTGCAGAACTTGAAGACTAGATATGAAACTATATGGATGTCTGAAGATGAAAACATAACAAGTTGCATACAGAAGATTGATGAAGTTGTTAGCAACAACAAGGGACTTGGTGGAAAAATA
The DNA here is from genome assembly GCA_027924645.1 of Cunninghamia lanceolata. Taxonomy (NCBI): domain Eukaryota; kingdom Viridiplantae; phylum Streptophyta; class Pinopsida; order Cupressales; family Cupressaceae; genus Cunninghamia; species Cunninghamia lanceolata. The sequence goes on along the minus strand of BSBN01000237.1, from coordinate 20,770,539 downwards.
GATGATATGGATGTTGTAGATAAGGTACTCAAAACTCTTCCTAAATCTTATAGTCACAAGGTCTCTGCCATTGTAGAATTTTTTGATATGAATAAGCTTTCAAAAGATCAATTGCTTAGTAAACTGACTGCTTTTGAGATGAGAGAATTTGGTACTACTGATGGACCTATGAAAACTGAGATTGCTTTTAAAGCCAAGGAAGAAAAGACTTCTAAATTAGATAAGTATGCTATGGAATCAGATGAAGAAGACCTTGATGAGCTTGAGGTAAACTTTGCAAATAGAATGAAAAAGGGAACCAGAAAGTACAAAGGTAAGTTACCTTTCAAATGTTTCAGTTGTGATAATATTGGCCATTATGCTTCAAGGTGTCTAGATAGAGCTTTGAAGAACAAGAACAAAGAAGGTAAAGGTATGATGGTAAGGAAAAGTTACCATGTTAGAGAAAATGAAGGTGTAATTGATTATGAATCTGATTTTGAAGATGGTAATGCTAGTGATTGCCTATTTATTGCTATAAAAGAACCTACTTCTGCTAACCTTGCAAGTTGTGTGAAGGAAGGAAGTCTGAAAGAAGAAAAGGAGATATATGCATTTCATGCTAAAAAGGAAACGGATGAATGGGTCATTGACAATGGATGTTCAAATCACATGACTGGAGATAAGAGTAAGCTTGTCAAACTGGAAAGGTATGATGGAGGACTAATTATATTTGGTGATGATGTAGCTGGTAAGATTTGTGGAAAAGGGTCAATTACTTTTGATGGCAAGCATAATACAAATGATGTTCTTTATCTCAAAGGCCTAAAGCATAATCTTCTAAGTGTTGGATAGATGTATGACAAAGGATACAATCTGATATTTAAGGATAATGGATGTGAGATAAGGAAAACCTCCGGAACAATAATTGTTGCTAGCAAGAAGACTCATGGTAATTTTTATCATTTGAAAGGTAAGACAAATGAATACTGGATATGGCATAGGAGAATGTGTCATGTATTAAATTTGATAATTTGGTGAGAATAAACTCAACTCAAGTTGTAAGAGACCTACCTAAGATTGTGAAGCCTGCTAATGCCTTTAGCAAAGAATGTCAATTTCGGAAGCAAACAATGACAAGCTTCAAAAGAAAGGAACAAACATCTACCGGTCTATTAGAGGTAGTGTATATAGACTTATGTGGTCCTACAAGAAAAAAAATTCTACAAGGTGACAGGTACTTCATGCTACTTATTGATGATTATTCAAGAATGACTTGGGTTACTTTTCTTAGAGAAAAATTAGAAGCCCTAGACAAGTTCAAGGCATCTAAAGCAATGATTGAAAATGAAATAGATTTGAGAATCAAGTTTCTAAGGTCTAACAGAGGTGGTGAATCTACTGCAAATGAATTCAATGCTTTTTGTGAAGAACATGGGATAAAGAGACAATTATTTGCGCTTAGAATTCCTCAGCAAAATGGAGTAGCTGAAAGAAAGGATAGAACCGTTTAGGAAGCTGCTAGAACAATGATCAAAGAAGCTGACCTTTCAGAAGTATATTGGAAAGAATCTATTCATACTGTTGTCTATATTCAAAATAGTGTGCAAGTCAAAGTAAATGGAACAAAGACACCTTATGAGCTATGGTATGGAAGAACTCCTACTGTCAAGTATTTCAAAGTGTTTGGAAGTAAATGCTATATTAGAAGAGATGAAGAGTTGGGAAAATTTGATGCTAGATGTGATGAAGGCATATCTCTAATAAAAAGAAAAGATTACCGGTGTTATAACAAAAGGTTGAGGGAAATTATTGAAAGTGAAAATGTGAAGGTAGATGCAGGTATTCAGAAAATCTTAGAGCCAAATGGATACAAGTCATATGGATCTACTAATATAAAGAAATTTGAAGAAAAAGACAAGTTCAGATTCAAGTGCAAGCTATTCCAGAAGAAAAATCTCAAGTTGAAGAACAAAAAGCTCCAGAAAGAGTTCCTAAAACCCCTAGGTATGTGCAAAGAAATCATTTTGAAGATAAAATCATTGGTGACAAGAAGAAAGGAGTATTGACAAGAAAAGGATCTACAGAAGAACATGCAAATCTCTGCTTGATTTCAAAGGTTGAACCTAAGACAGTTTTTGAAGCATGTAAAGATGAACATTGGGTCAAGGCAATGGAAGAAGAATTGATGCAAATTGAAAAGAACAATGACTTCAACCTAAGTGCATACACAAATGCAAATTGGGCCAGATGTGTAGATGACAGGAAAAGTACAAGTGGTGGTGTGTTCTTTCTTGGAGATAGAGCTGTATCTTGGCAAAGCAAAAAGCAGGATTCAGTATCCTTATCTACTGCTGAGGTAGAATAATTATAGTAGTATCATGTTGCACACAAGTGCTATGGATGAGACAAACTCTAAAGGATATCAAAATTGAGTATGAGGATCTGATTCCTATTTTCTATGATAACACTAGTGCCATTAACATTTCTAAGAACCCAATGATGCATTTAAGGACAAAGCATATTTCTATCAGATATCACTTTCTGAGAGAGAAGGTTACAGAGAAATAAGTGAAGCTTGAGAATGTGCCTACAAAAGATCAAGTTGCTGACATATTCACCAAATTGATGGTGACAGGTTGTCATTGATGACAAAAAGGTGTTTGGTCCTCATGTCATATTTCAGGATGTCTTCAAGTGGGAGAGATTTAATGTAGAGACAATGTATTGGTTGTTTGAAATCCGATGTGTCTTGCAGATGTAGAGATTGGTTTTATACTTCACAGGTTTGATCTTGCATCATCAAGTGTACATCATCTTGTTTGTTGTTGATAGGAGCAGGAACAAGAATACATCATCTTGTTTGTTGTTGATCTTGCATCATCAGGAGTACATCTTGTTTGTTGTTGATAGGAGCAGGAACAAGAGTACATCATCTTGTGTGTTCTTTCCATCACATCTTGATCAGTATGGTTTATATAGATGACATAATATGCAGTGAAACAAAGTAGTCTTCATCATGATTATAGGTGATCTCAGGAGTTATAATATTTCATTTGAGTTGGTCAGAGGATCAATGGGTGTTAGCATTAGTATAGATGTTCTTGATGATCAGCTCATTGGTTTCATTTCAGGGGTTCACTTGGTTATTTTTTGTTGATGCTATTCACAATACTATTGCAGAGAGTTTTCAAGGACTTATGTGATGATAAGTCTGAAGCTTGTAGAGTATGGTCTTCAAGGTGCTTAAGGTGTTCAAAGTCTAAAATTACCTTATTTTAATGTCCTCAAAGTATATACTTTAAACCCTAGTTTAAAATGTCTTTTTCAATAATGACCTGCTACTGCAGGTTCATAACTTAAAAATTACGTGTTGAAGGGTTTACTTCCCGTGCTGTCCACCGGCCTCATAAAAGTCCCTTACCTTTTGCATCGGTCTATTTTCATGTGTGTGAGCGCTAATAAAGGTTTAAAGTTTTTGTTTATGGTGACAAAGCATATCAAATGCTATGTTTTAATGAATTTTGGGTGGGAAAATCAAGTGGTTAGAAAAGGCCCGATGCCTTGGAGTTTTCTTTTGAAGCCCCCGATTCATACTTGAAATGGATTTATTTAAATTTGCATTGACTCCTATAGGTAAGGCAAAAAGATAGGGGAGCATAGTATGTATTTAGGATGTCGTTCCCTAAGCCTTTTAAGGCTTTAGTTTCTTTTTAGAAACTTTACTTAAACATTAAGTGGTCGGCCTATACCACTTTGATGGATTCTAAAATTGTGAGTTTTTGGATCTTATATTAGAAATTATTTTTTTCTAATTTAAAGAAATGACATTAGAATTTTTTTGAGGAGATTTTTTTTTACAAGGCAGATTGGATATTATTATTGAAATTTTTTTTGAGGATGAAGATTTTGAAGACTAATTTTTTTTTGTAGAAGATGTTTTGAAGAGCTTGTTTTTTGTAGTGTGAAGAATATATTTTTTAAGGAGATTTTGGTGGAGATTTTTCATTTTGCAAGATATGAAGAGTCTTATTGAAAAGAAAATGAAGGGCTTGAGAAAATGAAAGGGATTTGATTTTTGAAAATGCAGAGATGGAAGATTATCTAAGATTTTGTTCAGAGTTTTTTATTATATTCATTTGAAGATTTTTTATAAATTGTTTTGTGCAGAGTAAGTGAAAGGTTTTGAAATTTTTGAAGAAGATTTACATATTTTTGCAAGGGATAATTTGAGATGTCAAAGAATATGAAAGAGCTCTAAAATGGACAGAGAAATAATATTTTTTATTACAAGAGATTGATTTTTGAAATAAGAAAAATTGCAGAGAGAAGGTGAAAAGTTTTTTGTTTGCAGGTTCTTCATTGAGGGAAGATGAAAATGTTCATATAGAAGAGGAAAGGTAAAAAGATATTCAACTGGTATAAAATTGTTTTCTAGGTGCATTAATGGAGTGATTAAGAAGGATAGAGATGAAACATACAGTGTTGTGAAGTGTTGTTGAATGGATTAGAATACAGATTTGATATGCAGTGTTGTTGAATGGATTAGAATACAGGATTGATATGCAGTGTTGATTGGATCAGAATAAAGGATTGTTGAGTGTATCCAGATGTCAGATTGAATAGAATGGGTATTTGACAGACATATGTTTGTATTGGATGGAAACAGAGTATCCCTCTGATTTGCTTATTACATTTGTTGGTAATTTGGTTTGCCAATGAGGCACAATATGCCAGTGTGGCTTGTGGTCAGTGAGACCTTTCTATGATAGTGAAGCTTGTGGTCAGTGAGACCTTGTATATGTCAGTGAGACATTTGTAAGAAGTTTTTCATTTAAGCCAGTGAGGTAGTTTAGAGTGGTTTTTCTACCCCTGGAGGGTTTTCCACTCATGCAATTCTTGTGTCATAATCTTCTTTGTGTGTGTATGATTTACTTATGAAGTTTTGTTCTCTTTCTGTATTCACAGTCATGTGCATATGTATTTGACAGATCAATGCTATCTTTCTCTCCTTGTGCTATGAAAGTTAAAGTGTGTAAAAAGATTTGAAAATTCACACAACACTGATTCACCCCCCTCTTAGTGTTGATTGTACTCCTACAATTGGTAGCAGAGCTAGTTTCCCTTCTACAGCTTAATCAGCTTGGGTAGGTGGGTACCCGCAAGAAACTGGGTCCACATATAGGGGAAGTCGCGCGGGCAAAAAAAATACTGCCGGTAACGGCTACCCATTTTCAAAGAAACGGGTACCCGTTTAGGAACGGGCGCCCGAGCCTAAACGGGTACCCGTTTAGTAATGAGTACCCGTTTAGCAACGGGCACCCGAGCCTAAACGGGTATTCGTTACTAAACGGGTACCCATTTTTGAAAAATTATATATTTTAAAAAAAAGAGCTCTGCGGGCTCATTTTCACCCACAGAGGACGACAGTGACAGCGGACACCAAGAAACGGGTACGCGTTGTCAAGCACCAGACAAGGGAAACAACATAGTTTTTTTGCCCTCTCACCTCCTCCCGCCACCTCATCACCCTCGAGCTCTTCCAGGTTGGTTCTCTACCTATCTTTAGCGTGTTTTAAATGTTTTTTTCCTAATTGTAGGGTTAAAATGAAAATTAGGGTTTTATTTGTTATTTAAGGGTTTTACTTGTTATTAGAATTTTGTGATTGTATGTTACTGCAAACCCTAAAACCAGGTTACTGCAAACCCTAAAACCATGTTACTGCAAACCCTAAAAAACTTAAACTATAAACCCTAAAAAACTGAAACTATAAACCCTAAAACCATGTTGTACTACAAACCCTAAAAAACTAAACTATAAACCCTAAAAAACCAAATTATAAACCCTGAAACCATGTTGTACTGCAAACTCTAAAAACGTAAACTATAAACCCTAAAAAACCAAACTATAAACCCTAAAACCATGTTGTCCTACAAACCCTAAAAACCTAAACCCTAAAAAACCAAATTAGTATATGTAATATAATGATAAAAGGGATAAGTTTGAAGATGAAAATGTATCAAGAGGAGGCATGTAGATGCTTCAGTGTTGATGATTAACTTAGGGTACACTAAATGTATCAAGATGAATATTGAGGAATCATATAAAACTATATACCCTATTTTTTATTTGTCATTGTTGGCTATAAGACTATACCCTATCTTTGATATCTGTCATTGTTGGCTATTAGAAGTTCCTGTCTGATATGCCAGTAAGGTTGCTATCACCAAAAATATAAGACATAAAGTCTAATGGACCCAAATCATCTTCTTGTAAAACATTATGATCATTGATCTTAGGGGTTAATTTTGTGTCACTTAATTGTTAGATATTTCGAAATTACAAGTATCTAATAATAGTTAAATGATATTCCTTTACATTTATTTGTGAACCTGACCATAGTTTTCACTTGAGTGTAATGTATATGAACCATATTAAACTCCTAGACTCTTTCCATTCTATGAAATATCACATTATTTAAGGGTCCATATTAAAATAGAACGATATTTGGTCATATGCATTTAATAATGGAATACCATAAGCCTTTTAAGATCCACATGATACTCACCAAAACTATAAGATATAAATTCTAATGGACCCCAATCATCTTCAAGTGTAAGGCACTATGATCATTGACTAGTGGTTCATTTTGTGTAACACAACTGTTAGATGTATTGAAATTGTATCCAGTAATAGTCAAATGGATTTCCTTTATATTTATTAGTGAACTTGACATTCCATCACCTAGGATTTTATAGTACTGGTTTGGCCTTTTTTTAATTACAGTTCTTAGATCTAATTTCTCAAGTTTTTATCTTTTTCTTAAATAGATAAACCTACGGTTTGCATTCATGTCCTTGTTTATCTTTTCCTATCATATCTTGATTAGGGTTTGAGCATGTAAATAGTGATATATACCTTTTTGATTCAACCTATCTAGAAGCTTGGATAATCTTTTGTGACATGTGATCCTTCCATCCTTGATACCTTCATGATACATTTAAATGATGGACCAATGAGGATGTGTTTTCTATAGCCTGTGTTGTTCTAGTTATATACTTGTTTTACCTGCTTCCCTTGAGTCCATAGTGTTTATCCAACACGTTTGATGCACTATGGCCATAAGATTTTAAACTTGGAATAACAAATTTGCATCTATATTTTACTTCAATAAATAATTTTCTCTCCTCTTGTTTTAGTTTCACAATTAAATATGATTTAGATAATATCAATGTATTAACTAGCACCAAATGGTGACATTTGTAGACCTATGCTAATTCTCATTTAGTTTTGGGTCTGGATTCTAGTAGATGGATTAATATATAGTTGCATATCAACATACGGTGTGCAGTCTTATATGAAGTTGGGATCATTCCTTGATCCTTCACCTACCCTTAGTTCATTTAAAAATATTGAGGAAAACATTCTTCTAGGTCCTTGACATCCACATTTTATAGTTTCAAATTTACAATTTAGGGAACTTGACATCCACAATTTAGAGTTTCAAATATAAATTTTAGGGTTCTAAAGTAGATGTTTAGGGCTTCACTTTTCACCTTTTAGGGTATCAAAATGATGTATTAGGGTTTGAAAATTCACGTAATAGAGTTTTAAAATGACATTTTAGGGTTTCAAATTCTCATATTAGGGTTTGGAAATTAACATTTAATTTTCTCTCCTCTTGTTTTAGTTTCACAATTAAATATGATTTAGATAACATCAACATGTATTAAATAGTGCAATGGTGACATTTGTAGACCTATGCTAATTCTCATTTAGTTTTGGGTCCATTCTAGTAGATGGATTAATATAGTCGCATATCGACATACGGTGTGCAATCTTATATGAAGTTGGGATCATTCCTTAATCCTTCGCCTACCCTTAGTTCATTTAAAAATATTGAGGAAAACATTCTTCTACCCTTGACATCCACATTTTATAGTTTCAAATTTACAATTTAGGGAACTTGACATCCACAATTTAGGGTTTCAAATATAAATTTTAGGGTTCTAAAACTTAGATGTTTAGGGCTTTGAACTTTTCACCTTTTAGGGTATCAAAATGATGTATTAGGGTTTGAAAATTCATGTAATAGAGTTTTAAAATGACATTTTAGGGTTTCAAACTCTCATATTAGGGTTTGGAAATTAACATTTAATAAGGTTTCAAAATGATATTTTAGGGTTTTTACACTTCAGCAGAAGGTAACTCATATTGTTGGAATACAATGTTGTAGTATTGGTATAAATGTAGTCTTTAACAAGGTCACTATTGTTATAAATGTAGTATTGGTAATAAATGTAGTATAAAAGTGGCATGCAATGTTTAATTAAGTCATAATCTGTACCGCTCTTTTGAGACACGTGAGAAGCCTATAGTAAAATTGGAGTTAATATAGGAAGAGAAATAGGAACCTATAATGTCAGGAACCTATAATGTCAGGGCATCACGTAGACATCTTAATGTCACACCATCACAATTGAGCTTAACTTAGAAGCTAGAAGTACCCTAATTAAAAGAGAAATGGGAATCTAATACACTTGGCATGCACTTTTAAATTTGGACTATATAAGGTGTCAAAATGTAACTTCCATTATAATTTTGAGAAAAATGATGATACGACTTGAGACCTTGTTAGGTAGAGTGACACCTTGGTGTATGACTAGGACCTAGAACCTGCAACCTTGTCCACTATGTGAATTTAATGATCTAAAAATTTAGACATAGCTTTATGTTGTAATTTTTTGCATAACTTCCTCTTGGTAATTTTTGTGAGATCTTTTTTCTAATTATTCCATATTTTATCTATAAATACCAATTCTATAGTTCAAAAACCCTCTAAAAAATGGTTAAAGAGGAATGAAGTAGGAAGGAGAATATAATATTTTAGGGAAATGTTGGATTAATTTAAGGAGACATCGGTATGAGGCATCATCATGTGATTGTTCATATTATATGATAAACTTGTGCATGTGTTTAATTTTCAAGTATTACGTGCTCTCTGAATTCATGGATATTTTAAACTAAATCATTTATAGATCTATTCTAGATTAAGTTTAAATTTATAGATATTTGTTTGTAAGTTTTCAATATACATACATATATATATATATATATATATATATATATATATATATATATATATATAAATTGTGAAATTATACATTTGTAAGTTTTTTATATGAATTTACATATTTGAAAATTTGCAGGAGACAGATCTAATGGATGACCAGAGTCTAGATAAATTTTTAATAGATGACATTCTTTATGGAACCCCCCCACCCCGTGATCCACCTCAAAACCCCCCACCCCATGATCCACCTCAAAACCCCCCACCCTCTCCACCTCAAAACCCCCCACCCTTTCCACCTCAAAACCCCCCATCCCCTCCACCTCAAAACCCCCCACCCCCTCCATTTGATGAGGCCTGATTGCGGCAAAACATTAATGAAAATATTAATACAATTGAGGAGAACATTAATTTGATTAATAATCAAACTCACTTGATGCCTCCACATGTGGTTCGGTTTGCATCTTCGATGCAAACCATTATTGATTCTGTTAGGTCTATCGATGCAGACCTAAATAGATTTCAGCTTTGGCGGGAGGAGAGGAGGCAATTCTATGCAGATGGTCTTTCATATAAAGACATCCATGACCTCCACATTACAAAACAAACATTAGCCCCATTTTTTCGTCACCCAAAAACTAATCAACCTATAGCTGCAACAAAAAAAAGAATATCAATTAAGTGGTGTACGCATGAGGGGATTTCGAGACATTTTTGGGATCGGTGGTGGATGGTGTTTGATCACCCACCACATGCTAATTGTGAGGTGCCGCTATATTTTTTGAGAAAATTATGGGTGGAGTTTCAGTTGGGTCAAAAACCCAATTATTTTGATATGAGAGATTTTTAGGGTGTTGGTCGTGGCATGCCACAACACAGACCAGGGGCACGAGTTGACCCCAATCGACCTGTTCCTCCTGCTCCTATGGTTGCTCCTGTTTTGCCCACGATTCCTGCACCTATTCAGCAGGAGTTAGTTTTGTCGACATTAGGAGCATTGAGTAGACTCTCAGGCAATCTCACTGAACAAGTTGCCCACATGGCAGTTGAATTCAGTGGTGGAGAGCATCATGGAGGAGTCGATGCATCTCAGCATAGAGCCCCAGGCCTGTCAGGGGCACATTTGTGTACAAATTGCAATCAACCATGTTATGGTCCTGCTCCTACATCCACATCAGATGCAGCTACAGCCGGAGTGGAGTCATACTTGGATCTACTATATTCAGATGATAATCCTACACAGGTACATTGACCACATTTTATTAAATATTTCAAGTGTATAATTTGAACGTAGATCAAATTTTTTATAAATAATTTAATGAATTAATTTATATAATTGTAAACTATTTGTTGTACAGATCTCAAGTCGCTCTAGGGCCACATCACGATTTGATACTTTGAGTTTTGCATCGACAGCTGTAGAGGTTGGCACACCTTACGGGGTAAACCAATATATCTTAACCCTAAAACCATATGTATCTAATTCTAGTTTCATTTTTCTTTTGAAACTTATCAATATTATATTTTAAATTAACATTTATTGTGTATAATTAAATAAATAACTATATACATACATGTATGTGAAACACTACTATTGCAGCAAGGCTCAGGTCATGTGGCAGTTCCCATGTCTGATCGACCACCTGGCTCAGGTGTTTCTTCCATTGATCCTCCATCGACAGCTACTATGCCTGAGTATTCCCCGGTGTGTGTTTTAAAAAATTGTACTAAATTTGTACTAAGTTTCTTTTTTTGAGTTTATATAAATGTATATATGCACCCATATATATGTAAGTGCAGGATGATAGGAGTGAGACTATTGGTCAGGTTGGTACTCAGGGACAAATTCATGAGCCATCTACACATTTTCAGGTCCTAAACTTTACTTTAAAATTTTCTATATGTGCAATTTCTAGGTCTTTATATGCTAATTTTAAATTGTAACTTATTTCAAACTTGCTTTATTTGAAATTCTAGCAATTAGCAAGTGAAACTTTTGGTCATGAAGATGAAACAGTTATACCACCTGCACAACAAAATGTGGAAAGTGAGACGGTAATTTAAATGCACACTTTAAAGCCTACATTTAAATATTTAATTTCATATGTCATTTTTAAAATTTTTAAATCTGATTGCAAGTTCTTTCTCTTGTGTGTACAGCATGAGGTAGATCCATCCATTTCACGAGGAAGAAAGAGGCCTCTTTCAGATTTGAACTTGAGTGATGATCATCCCTGACATAGAGTTTTATTTCATAGACTAAACTGTATGATGTGCACATTATTTTTTATATATGCCATTCCAGGACTTTGACTATCTATGTCGAACTTGCTATGACATGTTCTTCTAGATATATTTCAGTATTTCATGAACTGTGATTTGTATTTATTTATATGCTGATGATAAGTAGATGTTTTAAAGTACACATTTCATGGGTCCTACCTAGATATTTTATAGTATTTCATGGACTTATCTAGATCTAGATCTACATGTATATATTATTGAGTATATATGCTTGAATGTAGTTTAGTATGTTAAATATGCTTCATTGTTAAATATGTTAAATATGCTTCATTGTTCACTTCTAGATTATAAATTATTTAATTGAGATGTATGTTAGAAGATTTCTCTCTACTACATTTTTAAATTTTTAAGAAGTGATTAAATGCATTATGGTTCAATAGTTTTTCTTGAAATAGTGAACAAAAAGAATGCCAAAAGTTTGGATTTTAGTAACAAAGTGTTTAGTAGATCCATCTATGTTATATGTGTTATCCCTCTCAAATTTGTCTCACTAGAAATGCCAAAAATGGATTCAACCTTAAGGATGTGATTCTTTTCTAAAATAATGTGTCATTGCCAAGAACATACTACCATCAATTTACTAAAGAGTTTCTATTAAAATATGTGAATTGAAACACCACATATCATGACATCAACTATTCCATAAAAGTTTGTGATATTCCCTATTATCTCAAACTCCATAAAATATACTATCTATCTTTAAAAAGGTACATACTACAATGACATCAAACATAAACCAATAGGTGTCTTAAGATATATTAGTGGTAGGGAAAATTATAGTGGCCCTCACCCTAGAGTAATAAGTTGAAGTTGTGTTGGAATTACTAAAAAACTAAAAAACTTTATCCTAGGGTGGTGGGACTAATAAACTGAAATTTACACAAGCCTTACAAAGCCTCTACCACTTCCTTGACATTTTTAACATTGTTCAAATTTGATAGGAGGGATTTATGTCACCTCCTCCTCATCTTAATTCTCATAGTAGATAGAATCATCCAATTTAGCATCAAGATGAAGGTTTATCTCCATTATCGTAGAAATATCCTCCAAGGCTTTGTGCATATGCTCATGCCACACATTGAAGTTGTGGAATTTATCTAAGTAGCAATATAGAAATCCTTAGCCTAACCTTCTACCCCTTCAATATCATTGTATAGAAGGTAGATACAAGTAACATTTGATAGCATGGAGGCACAACTTAGGGATTGAGTTGAATACATAACAAAATTATTCTTCCCAACAAATGCTAGATGTCTAGGAGCAATTTAATGATTTCTTCCATTATCTGCCTAGTCTAGAATATAATTACCTTTTCGTTTGATATGTTTGAAGGAGATAGATTTAAACTTATTCACCAAGTTTCTAGATTCCAATAGAATAGTTTCCAATAACCACTTGAGCTTCATCTATGCTTTTTCATATGATCAATGTTGATCTTGGAATCTCCTTCCACACTAAGGGATATCTTGTTTAGTTTCCAAGTCATCTTGAGGCCCTAGATATCATGGCCCTAGAATCTACCATATTATTGTTCTTGACACCAAAATCATAAACTAAGATAGGTAGAGGTTTTCCCTTATCATCTCTTAATAAACATACTCCTCCTACTTCACTAGGATTTGTTGATAACTGAGAGGGGGGGGGTGAATCAGTTATCCTAATTATTTCCCTTATTGAACTTTCCTTTTAATTGAAGTAGCATAAAATCAAACACAAAACATTAACCATGAAATAAGAAACACATGACACAGTATTTTTGACGTGGAAACCCTGTTAAGGGAGAAAACCACAGGGTGATTAACCCAAGAATTATTCTCTGTTAGAAGAATAGGAAATTACAAAAATGGCACTTGCCAATTAGGGCTCACTGCCCGAGCACACTGCTCACAAGAGGCCCACTGCCTACAAAAAGACACACTGTCTACAAAGTGATGAGAATCACAGTCTTGAACTGATTGAAAGCATCTGCATATGCTGGAGTTCAGTTCCGGTTAGGCTCAGTACACTGATCTGCTGCACTTCATCTTTCCTCTGTTCTTTATTCTGCTATCTTTCACATACCGGATCCTTTTTGCTACCTCTGCTCTTTCTCTGGACTTATTTGCATATCTCTCTACACACACTTCACACTTCACAACTAAATCCATCCTCTATATATATCCGCACAAGTAATTTCATCACCTTTCTAGTCGGCATCCGGAACAGTCTAGTTTCTTATAAACTTTCATTCTGTCGGCTGAATCCTTCCTCACCAAGCAATGCGGATCAAGCATATACTTGTAGATATCATTAATCATGTCGGCCAAACATGATTCATGCCTTCACAACCTCTGTCATCAATAGTAACTCATCTGGAAAGCAGTCTGATACTCTGCCAGTCAGTTCTTCCTCTGTTTTCACTGTCTCTCAGGAATCCGGTACTCAACCATTCATATCTTTTTCCTTGTCCATCACCGGAGGCTAAATCCTTGGAATATACTACTCAAGGTAGTCCTCTTGACTTCCCCAAATCCGCACTGCACCAAGACACTTCCTCTGAGAGGTCCGGACCAATCTGTCGGACCTTGCCACATGCTCTGTTCTTCTTCACCGGATCACAACATTCTTTATTCTGACTTCCGATAGAGACATATCATGTCTTGCGGATATGTGGGATGACCTTTGTTGCCATCAATGACAACAACCATGAATCCATAGAGTGTCTCTTGCCAACAGGATTACCCTTGGCTACCCATCAAAATTTCAAGCTTAATCCATCCCAATATAGGTGTGGACCAAAGGGTGTGAATATCAACATGGGTATCTCCTTGTTTTAACCTTATTCAAAGCAACCTTGGCCAATTATGGGCCTAATCCACCTCTTCTAGTATGATCATATATTCCTCTTTACCCCAACAATCACCAAGTTCCTAAATGCACCATATTTCTTTAAAATAGTCCAAAATTTGGGATGCATATTCACATTTCAGAAATACATGATGATTGTCCAGAGACTTCCTTAAATGTGAATATGCATCCCAAATTTTGGACTATTTTAGGTTTGTCACCTTTCCCATTGTATCAATCATTATGCATAGTGAACAATCTATTAACTACCTCACAAACCTAAATTAAGTTTGGTGTTACAATTATCTAATGGATAAATTTGGTGTTACAATTATCTAATAGATAAATTTAGGGCACTTTATAACAAGGTAATTTACCTAGGATAAACCTACAAAATCACGATAAAATGATAAAGATGTTAGACTCACCTAGTTAGCCTCAATTGAGATACATGTTCCTTTAAATGATTGTGGTCATCCTTTGATTACAAAACCTTCTTGATATATATCATTTGTATAGTCCTTGAAATTTTATTAATTTGCAACCTGTTGTGTGGTTACACAACACGCCCCATTTTAACTTGGCAAAACAGGGACCCAACTTTTGGCTTGGCTTGTGTTGTCTGCTTTCTGGCGGTTTGGTAAAAATGAGTCAGGTGCATCATCATCATGAAGGTCAGGATGAGGTTGGTCATCATCATGAGGTCAGTTTGTCAAAGTTCATATTTTGTTTCTATGACCTCATATTTAGAAAGAGCTTGAAATTCCATGCAGGTTTCCCTTTTACATCACCTGAAAATTCGTCCATATGAGGGAGTTATGAGCAGCCAAAGTTTTGGTCAAACCTGATAATCGCAAGTGATCATCATATTTTTATATCCTCAGTCATGTTGTCAAGGTCATCCTGATCTTGGTCTATCACCTGATAAAATCATGCAGTCAAAATATCTGGACGTCAATCTTAGGTGATAGTGCCCTTTACCCGTCAAATGACCTTATGCGCATCGTGAGCATAATGTTTTGAGTGTAACCCGATATTTCATAACAACGAGCATCATGATATTATAACATCACCTGATATTATAATATCATGCTGATATTACAATATCACCCTGCTTAGAAAGTCCACCATCTGCATATTTGCATGCGCATGTCAAAATCCTATCGGAGGGTCATCATCCTGATCTTTCAAGGGAGGGTCATATTTGCTGATATTCGCTAATATGATGATGACGTCATCATATCCTCCTGATCTCCTTTTGCATGATCATGATGATCACCCTATCTTTTAAGGGGGGTGATATTCTCAGCAGCATGATCATATTTTAAATATCACCCTAGCGCTAACCTGATGATGACCTCAACTCATCCTCATGCTTCGAAGACGGAATATGATGGTTACGTCATCATGATATTCGATGAGGAGGATCATCATATTTTTATCCTGTCATGTTGTCAAGATCATCATGATCTTGTTTGTCTACCCGATATTTCGTAATGTCCTCCTGCCGAGAAATATGACCTTTTGCAAATATCCTTATGATGTCATCCCAATCTGATAAACGAAGAAGCAAATATCAGGATGACATCATCATCACATTTCCCTTCGGCAGGATATTTTCCAAAACATGATCTGGTTCGCGAATATGACGATGACGTCATGTTCTAAGTTTAAACAAAAGCCCCGGATATCCTGATGATCATCATCATCCTGATCTTTCGAGAGGGTTACCTTGGCCGCAAAGGGGTCATATTACATTCACCACCTGATCATCTTCCTTAGGTGACCCGATATTACATTTACGCCCTGATCTTAACTAAACATGACGGTGACGTCATCTTTTGCATTTTAATGAAGCCCAGATATGACGATGACGTCACCATCATATTCCATTTCTCAGCAGTAGGATCATATTTCATATCCTCCTATTTTCCTTCGACATGATGATGATGATGTCATTCTCTTCCCCAATATACAGAAGCGAAACATGACAGTGACGTCATTAGGACATTTGAGGAGGGGGAGCATCATATTTCCAAAATATCATGTAGACGAAAGTTTTAAGTCTTGCTATCGGCCAAGTCTGGATTTTTCTCGCCGATAGAACATGTGTTCCCGATGGAAGGACATCATCATGATTTTTGGCGTCGGTATAAGTTTAAACGTCGGCCTAATGTAAAATTTGTCATCCCAACCGTGTGTAGTCACGCCGATACATACATGCATCATATACAGAGCCGGAGTTGAAATAAATTGAAAGGTAGTTATTTCCTTGTATATTTTGAGATACATGATCTATTTTGAACCCGATATAAAAGAAAATGGGCGGGAAAACAGAGCGATAGAAATTTGAAAGCCCGATTGCCTGTAGCTACACATTTTGAGGCCTGGTTAATAAAACGTTTTACTTCCTGTTGTTTATCCACATGATGATGAACTTAATGTTTGTCTGTTTATTTGCAGGAAGTCATGATGCTGTTAGAGCTGCTGCTGAAGCTGATAATTACAAAGTTGCACATGGAGGCAACATGAACCATAAGTGAGGAGGATATTGTCAAATATGCTGTTTGCCAGCTGGAGACCGAATCAAATCAAAGATGCTGGAATATTCTGTGCCAGCTGTACATTTGCCAACTGGCGAATCATGTGCTTTTCATCTGGACCGTTGATTATTATGAGAGGATCCTGATCCTTGGATCATTGTAACTGTTTTCTGGCATTTGTTCTATATAAGAGCCAGATCCTGAGCTGTAAAAGGGGGAACAAAAAAAGAAAAAATATCTGGCAAGAAGGCCAATTACTGTAGAATCAATTAGGAGATCGGATTACTGAGACTAATGAGGATAGAATTGTTGAAATGTCAAGGTTCTTTCTTTAGATCACTGTAAATGTACCTGTTCTTGAGCATACTGAATGGATATGAAGTTTCAGATTACATCCTGATTGTAAATTTTACGTAATCTTCATGTTGATTTCTGGATATGTACTGGTGAATGCTGTGTTCAACTAGAAGTGCTTTCATTTCATTACATGTTGTTGTCAACTTTTCCTTTGAAGATTTGCACTGGATCATGAGGATTTGTGGAATGTCCTGGTGAAGTATGATTCTAGTTTCCTTCTTTTCATTGCATGTATGGGAGCTTGTATGTGGATCAGTGATCTAAGTCAAGTAGTTTTGGGAATCTCATTCTTTAACCCTTTTCCTTTTTTTAATTTCATAAATTCATCACCATAACTGCAAGTCATGACAAATAACAAGCAGAACAGAGAAATATGCTGAAATCCCGTAGGTAACTGAAAATCAATAGCATATTTGAGTTAAATGCATGCAGTATTGAAAATATCATGCAAAGAATTGCAAATAATGGTAGAAATCATGCAAATATCAGCCTGTAGGCACATTATTTGACTAAATTCACAGTGCAGAGGTAGAATTATTGGAGATTTATGCAGAGCAGACATACAGAGCAGGATATTTGGAGGAATAATGATGAACTTTGCAGAAATACGTAAGGCCCCTGAATGGAAAACAGTAACACACATCAACCATTGAGTAACGTCAGTAGATTAAGACCTAATCAACGGAGACTTGGGATCATGAATTCTCTGAATTCATCGTATCTTTCAAGATGAGTAAAGGTTGTTGTGTAACTTTTATTCTATGTTTGTGAATGACTAACATCATGATCAACATAAATTGGCGCTAGAAGGAGGGCATGAGCTGCCTCAGTTGCTGATGATCAATATAAATTGGCGCTAGAAGGAGGGCTGAGCTGTTTCATCAACATAAATTGGTGCTAGAAGGAGGGCCTGGGCTGTTTCTCAGCAAATAATTTCTTTTCAGTTGAAATGATATCCCCTGCCTCTGTATAGCAGCTTGCCCTAAGTCTTGCAATTAATCTGCAGGCCCCTCGCTTCTAACGCAACATAAATTGGTGCTAGAAGGAGGGCAGAACATCATGATCAACATAAATTGGCGCTAGAAGGAGGGCCAGAGCTGTTTCATCATCAACATAAATTGGCACTAGAAGGAGGGCAGAACGGGAAAAGCCACTACTGCTTCAGTCATCATTCATTTTATGCAGGCCCCTCGCTTCTAACGCAACATAAATTGGCGCTAGAAGGAGGGCCAGAGCTGGAGATTTCTAGATTTCTACAAATATTGCATAAATGTTTCAGCATTTGAGTTAAATGTCTGCAAATATCTCTTATCTGAGATGTTTTGGTTGCACCTTTGCCAAGATCTAGCTCAAAACATCAAAGATTAGTTTGATTTTCTAAACTTTCAAGTTTTATTCTGAGATATGATGGATCTCATTAAAATTTCAAAATCCTAAAAAATTGAAAAATAGAGTCTCATTTTGATGGATGTATATGAAGGCAATTGTCAAATTAACATTCCTTTATTTCAAGAAACTTTGAGTAGGCAGCTTTACCCTCACAGTTTGTCTAACTTTGGTTTATCTACCTATTGCAGGATACACCAGACTGTGGAACACAGCGAAATAAATTGTTTAACTTTCCTTACAAGGTTGGATTTATATTTGAAAGGACTAATATTCTTCCTGGATGTGTTTAGGGCTGAAATTTGCCAGGAAAATGAAGAGGTCTGGCAGGAAAATAAAGAAATTCTGGAGCAACAAGCAGATGCAGCACCAGAAGTTATTAATTGTTCAGACACTGAAGTGGACCGATCTGAGGATTTTGAATTATACTTGTCCAGAAATATACAGTGTAGTCAAATATTAGGTTTATCCACTGATGATGTCCTGATTGAAAGCTGGTGCAGATTACATGATGAAGAGCATTCAGAGAGAGATTGCTACCCCTGCTTGATCATGTTGAAAAAGATTCTCAAAAATATAGTGGCTGAATCAGTTCCAGAAGGTAAAGAAGAGGAAACATCTTTCCTTGATTCATTCTATGGTGAGATTGATAGGAGTTCTCTATTTCCTAATACAAGTAAGGATTAGTTAGTATGCAGGTATGAATCTTGTGAAAATTTTAGAGAAGAAACCACTCATCAGGATAATATTTTTGATTCTGATCCTAATACTTTTGATAAAGAAGATGAAACATCTTTCCTGGAGTCATTCTATGGTAAAGAGAAGTGTAAACAGATAGTAGAACAATTTAGATTCACTCCTGATGATGAAGTTCCTATGATAGTAACTCAGGGAGTCATAGAAAATAAAATAAATGCTGATTTACTACCTAACTGGGTTGAATTAAATGATCAAATACAGGAATGTTGCAAGTTAATGGAACCAGATCCTCTAATAGATAGAAGATGTGAATTATTTAATGAACAATTCCTGAAAGATGAAGATGTAGAAGACTTTGGAGTTGTTATGCATAATCAGATGTCACTCCAGAAATATTTTGAGAATGAAACAGGGGAGTGTCCTTATCAAGTGAAAGTTGTTTCTCTTTTACAGTCACATGATTTAGAAATGATAAATTTCTGTATATCAGGTTGTGATAATAAAGATACTTATTTAGATGCTGATGTGCAGGAAATTGAAGAAAATATTGAGAAGTTTCCTGAACTGGAGGATAAACTGAACATCCGGAATGAAGGGATAAGGCTGGATAAAGATGGAGAATTAATACATCAAGAGTCATACATCCTTCAATTTGAAGAGAGACCAGACACTGAGCCAAGCAGTGAAAATATAATGACAAATGGAAGACCAACTGCCAATGAAGAAGCATGTCCAACAAAATCAGAAATACACCAGGTTGTATTTCTCCATTCCACAGTGAATGATGTTGAATACTATTTTGATTATGGAAATTCAGGAGATAAGACATGCATATGGATTAATCATGAACATGATGAGCTGCCTCAGTTGCTGATCATCAAGAGTTATTCTGTTGAATACAGTGAATTCAGAATATCAGAATATTTTTCAGAATATAAAGATAAATTTGCTAGGTTGAGAACCATAACTGATACCCTAAGACTCCTGCACAATCAAAAGAAGTATGCAAATACAGGTGTATTTGGGTCTTTTGCTGGTTTTTGTTTGCCTAGTAGTGGTTTGTATATAATTTTGTAGGTTAGTTGTTTGTACAGTTTGCTTGTTTTGCTTTCTTGTTCTGTTTCTGTTGTTTCCTTTTGTAGGTTAGTTGTTTGTACAGGTTGCTTTTTGCTTTGCGTTGTTGAGTCTTTGTTTTGGTTGGGCAAAACTGGTGCACCTTGTTACTTAAGAACACTACATAAATTGTTAGAATTCAAAAGTTGAATATAAGTTTTTACATAGGTTGTAATTCATATCAGTGTAGGTATTCTTGATCAGGTCTGTGGTATCATATTCATCAGTACTACTTTTCTTGAGTCAAGGTGATCCTCACAATGACACACCTAACAGCCTTGGGTTTGTTGAACATATCAATGTAGGGGTTAAGTGAAAAATCTAAAGGTTGCCCTTGCTACCATTGCAATTCTCAACTTAATTTCAACAAGTGACCATTCCTTGTATCATGAGGCTACAACTGTTATATCTTAAGAATTAAATTCAAAATATAAAATAAATAAAATAATAAAATAATAAAATGGATTTTCTGAAATCCAGATTAAGTCATCTAAGTAACTCTATCGGAGCTATAGACGCTTGCTGGCAGTGGGGCTCTACTTAGGAGAATTGCAACGATAACCTTGCCGGGGCTATGGACGCCTGCTGGCAGCAAGGCTCTATCCGGTTGGCTATGAGGGATGAACCAAACTACGTAGCTTAACACCAGTCACTGACTTATTCAACTCACTTTCAAGATGAGTATATGAATCACATGCACACAATTGATCCCTTATCAATTCACTGTTACATTGATGAACATGATACCAGTTAGAAAGGATTAGGATGCTCATGCTTAATAGGAGTTGGAAATTTATGTTTTAACTTATCCTCACCTTTTGAATTATTTGAATTTTGTTGTTTTCTTTGGTGGCAAGTTGTTTTGTGGTTACACAACACGCCCCATTTTAACTTGGCAAAACAGGGACCCAACTTTTGGCTTGGCTTGTGTTGTCTGCTTTCTGGCGGTTTGGTAAAAATGAGTCAGGTGCATCATCATCATGAAGGTCAGGATGAGGTTGGTCATCATCATGAGGTTAGTTTGTCAAAGTTCATATTTTGTTTCTATGACCTCATATTTAGAAAGAGCTTGAAATTCCATGCAGGTTTCCCTTTTACATCACCTAAAAATTCGTCCATATGAGGGAGTTATGAGCAGCCAAAGTTTTGGTCAAACCTGATAATCGCAAGTGATCATCATATTTTTATATCCTCAGTCATGTTGTCAAGGTCATCCTGATCTTGGTCTATCACCTGATAAAATCATGCAGTCGAAATATCCGGACGTCAATCTTAGGTGATAGTGCCCTTTACCCGTCAAATGACCTTATGTGCATCGTGAGCATAATGTTTTGAGTGTAACCTGATATTTCATAACAACGAGCATCATGATATTATAACATCACCTGGTATTATAATATCATGCTGATATTACAATATCACCCTGCTTAGAAAGTCCACCATCTGCATATTTGCATGCGCATGTCAAAATCCTATCGGAGGGTCATCATCCTGATCTTTCAAGGGAGGGTCATATTTGCTGATATTCACTAATATGATGATGACGTCATCATATCCTCCTGATCTCCTTTTGCATGATCATGATGATCACCCTATCTTTTAAGGGGGGGTGATATTCTCAGCAGCATGATCATATTTTAAATATCACCCTAGCGCTAACCTGATGATGACCTCAACTCATCCTCATGCTTCGAAGACGGAATATGATGGTTACGTCATCATGATATTCGATGAGGAGGATCATCATATTTTTATCCTGTCATGTTGTCAAGATCATCATGATCTTGTTTGTCTACCCGATATTTCGTAATGTCCTCCTGCCGAGAAATATGACCTTTTGTAAATATCCTTATGACGTCATCCCAATCTGATAAACGAAGAAGCAAATATCAGGATGACATCATCATCACATTTCCCTTCGGTAGGATATTTTCCAAAACATGATCCGGTTCGCGAATATGACGATGACGTCATGTTCTAAGTTTAAACAAAAGCCCCGGATATCCTGATGATCATCATCATCCTGATCTTTCGAGAGGGTTACCTTGGCCGCAAAGGGGTCATATTACATTCACCACCTGATCATCTTCCTTAGGTGACCCGATATTACATTTACGCCCTGATCTTAACTAAACATGACGGTGACGTCATCTTTTGCATTTTAATGAAGCCCGGATATGACGATGACGTCACCATCATATTCCATTTCTCAGCAGCAGGATCATATTTCATATCCTCCTATTTTCCTTCGACATGATGATGATGATGATGTCATTCTCTTCCCCAATATACAGAAGCGAAACATGACGGTGACGTCATCAGGACATTTGAGGAGGGGGAGCATCATATTTCCAAAATATCATGCAGACGAAAGTTTTAAGTCTTGCTATCGGCCAAGTCTGGATTTTTCTCGCCGATAGAACATGTGTTCCCGATGGAAGGACATCATCATGATTTTTGGCGTCGGTATAAGTTTAAACGTCGGCCTAATGTAAAATTTGTCATCCTGACCGTGTGTAGTCACGCCGATACATACATGCATCATATACAGAGCCGGAGTTGAAATAAATTGAAAGGTAGTTATTTCCTTGTATATTTTGAGATACATGATCTATTTTGAACCCGATATACAAGAAAATGGGCGGGAAAACAGAGCGATAGAAATTTGAAAGCCCGATTGCCTGTAGCTACACATTTTGAGGCCTGGTTAATAAAATGTTTTACTTCCTGTTGTTTATCCACATGATGATGAACTTAATGTTTGTCTGTTTATTTGCAGGAAGTCATGATGCTGTTAGAGCTGCTGCTGAAGTTGATAATTACAAAGTTGCACATGGAGGCAACATGAACCAGAAGTGAGGAGGATATTGTCAAATATGTTGTTTGCCAGCTGGAGACCGAATCAAATCAAAGATGCTGGAATATTCTGTGCCAGCTGTACATTTGCCAACTGGCGAAGCATGTGCTTTTCATCTGGACCGTTGATTATTATGAGAGGATCCTAATCCTTGGATCATTGTAACTATTTTCTGGCATTTGTTCTATATAAGAGCCAGATCCTGAGCTGTAAAAGGGGGAACAAAAAAAGAAAAAATATCTGGCAAGAAGGCCAATTACTGTAGAATCAATTAGGAGATCGGATTACTGAGACTAATGAGGATAGAATTGTTGAAATGTCAAGGTTCTTTCTTCAGATCACTGTAAATGTACCTGTTCTTGAGCATACTGAATGGATATGAAGTTTCAGATTACATCCTGATTGTAAATTTTACGTAATCTTCATGTTGATTTCTGGATATGTACTGGTGAATGCTGTGTTCAACTAGAAGCGCTTTCATTTCATTACATGTTGTTGTCAACTTTTCCTTTGAAGATTTGCACTGGATCATGCGGATTTGTGGAATGTCCTGGTGAAGTATGATTCTAGTTTCCTTCTTTTCATTGCATGTATGGGAGCTTGTATGTGGATCAGTGATCTAAGTCAAGTAGTTTTGGGAATCTCATTCTTTAACCCTTTTCCTTTTTTTAATTTCATAAATTCATCACCATAACTGCAAGTTATGACAAATAACAAGCAGAACAGAGAAATATCTTGAAATCCCGTAGGTAACTGAAAATCATTAGCATATTTGAGTTAAATGCATGCAGTATTGAAAATATCATGCAAAGAATTGCAAATAATGGTAGAAATCATGCAAATATCAGCCTGTAGGCACATTATTTGACTAAATTCACAGTGCAGAGGTAGAATTATTGGAGATTTATGCAGAGCAGACATACAGAGCAGGATATTTGGAGGAATAATGATGAACTTTGCAGAAATACGTAAGGCCCCTGAATGGAAAACAGCAACACACATCAACCACTGAGTAACGTCAGTAGATTAAGACCTAATCAACGGAGACTTGGGATCATGAATTCTCTGAATTCATCGTATCTTTCAAGATGAGTAAAGGTTGTTGTGTAACTTTTATTCTATGTTTGTGAATGACTAACATCATGATCAACACAACCGAGACTTTGTTATCATCTTTCTTACTTAACCATTATAATAGCCAAAACTTCCTTGGCCTTTGGAAGTTGAATCACATATAGTTTCTCATAAAGGAAAGGAATTAAAGAAGAGATTCCTATGAATATTTTCCCAATTCAAAATTACTTTACATCTTCAACATACCTAGTTCCTAGTGTGGATTTCATATTTGTTTGGTTTAATTTTTTTGAATTATAATATAGGTGTTCTACTTAGGGGACCCATCCTTACTAAATAGTTTAGAAAACATATATAAATGAGTGTGCTAACAACCCAAGACTAGGCATAGCAGTAGAAAGCACAACATCCCATAAAGGTTTCTAAACTACCCATATGCAACTATATATCAATACCCCAATACATATAGCAAGCACAAAATTCCAACACAACTAATAGAAAGCTAAAAAACAAACAAAACACCAAACCACATCAACATCTTGAGGGAGCTTTGGCACTCCCTAATGCATCGAACGTCCCACTCCTCATAGAGAGATTTCCATTTGTCATAGGCCCTATTGTGCACACCATTCCCAAACACACTTACAAGCTCCACCAAAAGAACCTTTGGACACTTTGCATTCTCTAGTCCATGAAAGTTGACACATTTCTAGACCTCTACACATTGTATAGAACAAATGACAATTAATCCATAAACTCGGGACCGTAGCTAGATGCCTCACTTCGATACATCACATATGGATATAAAAATGAGATACTTCTAACTTCCTTTACCTTAAATCAACCACCTCTAATGGCTATCTAAAATGTGTATTAAAAGACTAAGACAACATCTCAAATGTGGAACATTTAAACTTGCATCACACATAAATAAATAGTATACAACACAAGAATTCAAACTTGGGAGAAACTCTCAACTAGGCATAAAATTCTCAAAAAAATGAGCAATGCTTCTAATGACACTAATTCATAATATATAATGGCTTTTACATAGCCTTAACATGACTTAAATTATCCAAATGCACAATTCTCTAAAATGGATCATGACCTACAACTCCTCTTGCAATGGTGGAGAATGAAGGATGAGAGCTCCATGCATGGGTTCCAAACACCACTTAAATAGTAGTCCAAAATTTTATTGCAACAATCCCAATTGACTTTGCATGCAACCTCTCTTCCAGCCATAATCAACTATCTAGCTAGTCATAACGCTTTGAATCTTTATCAACCAACCAGCTTCACAAGCTTTCCTGTAAACTTACAACATGGTTCTGGTCTATTTGCAATCTATACCTCTATCAAGGACTCTCAATAACTGTATCAACCTACATACAATCAACACTTTTGCTTTCAAGATGCCACCAACTTTTCTAAGCTTTGTCTCCAAAAGACATCATTCTTTGTGGACTTCAACCATGTATGGCTCTGTCTAATACAACCTACTTTAAATGACTCCAACACTATATTAATCGCATAGCTAGTTCTGTGCAACAACCAACCAATACCTATATTAAGTCTCTAAGCTCTGCCCAAGCATGTTCAACAAAGTTCAACCATGAATGGCTCTTTGCAAGCCTCCATCACAAATCTCAAACAATTCAAATCAAGAAGAAACTAAAAGGTTCAATTCAAATCAAGTATCCACACAATATAAGCTACAAAAAAAATTATCACAATTTGAAATTATTCAAGAAGTAGCATTCAATTCTTCTAGAGAAACTAAATCTTTTAAAGAAGAAACTATCTAAGGAAATTCATTTAAATCTTATCCACACAATATAAGCTACAAAAAAATTTATCACATTTGGATTTAATTATTCAAGTAGTATTCAATTCTTGTAGTGAAACTAACTTTTTTAAAGAAGAAACTACAAAGAAATTCAATTTTCTTATCCACACAATATAAGATACAAATAAATTTATCACAATTTGAAATTATTCAAGAAGTAGCATGAACAATTCTTGTAGAGAAACTAGAACTCTTTTAAAGAAGAAACTATCTAAGGAAATTCATTTGAATCTTATCCACACAATATACTTGATCATCAATTACTGTGAAAACCTCTTGACTAACATTAGTTTGACATGACTACAAAATTGATCTACAATTTACATTATGATCAAATCTTGTAGTGGCAATCATGGAAAAATCTACTTGTAGGATACACCTGCAAGAAATAATGAATGTAAATGAGAATGAAAGAATATGTACCAAAAACACAAAATATTAATGCAATATGTACTAAATAACAAAAAAGAGGATACAACTTGACGATGGTTTAAGGGGAGCTAAGAGGATGTCTTAAGGGGATACATAAGAAGATGGATTTAGGGGATGTATAAGATGATTAATTCAAAGGGGAGCTAGAAAAGGATGTCTTAAGGGAATACAAAAGAGGATAGCTTACTTGGAGAGATGTACACTAGTCAATTTACAAAGTATAAAATAAAACTTGATGGCTTAAGGGGATGGAAGAGGATGGCTTAAGGGGATGTACAAGCGGGTGTCTTTAGAGGATGGATGATAAATATTTGAGTATATATATATGTAATTACCTAATTTGCGTTCACTTTTAGTTGAAGATTACAAAATTGACCTCACATACTTGTATGGTGATAACTCCTATTGACAATCATGCACATTTGACTACTTGTCTAGGATACACCTGCAAAAAGTAATGTTCAAATGTACAAGTAAATTAACTATATATTTCCATGGGTCGATACAAAATTTAAGACAAGGGGAATAATATAGAAGCTAAAATGAGAATGAAAGAATTTAACTTGGGGATGTAAGAGTATTATTTACTTACCTGAAAATTTATTCCATTGTACCATCTGCATCCTCATTTTTTTGTAATGCATCTATAATTGACTCATGTTCTTCCATCGAAAGTGTCCATAACTGTTTATTAGAAGGTTTGCCTTGATATCTGACTAGTTTTATATTTGTTGCCACAACCAAATGTGAGTAGTGTATGATCTTCTTATGTGTTTCATAATCTTCAAATGCAGGCACACCATTCCTTCTTATTAGATATTTTCGTAGCCAAGTGCCAACAACAACCACAGAACCTGTTGGATACTCCATGTTATCATCATCCACTCTAGGATGTAACAACTTTTGTTTTGTCTCAACACATCGAGCCAACCAATACTCGGTTTCCTCTTCATTGCCCTCAGGTGCAATAACAGCATAGACATATCCTACAAAAAAATTATGTAATTTAATAAAGTGACATGACATGTACCTAAATCACATAAATTTGTGGATGCATACATATATAATTAATTATATACAGGATGTACAAAAAATTGACAATAAAAAAAATTGAAAACAAAAGTACCTTCTTGTACAAGGTCTGAAACATGATCATAGTCATCTGATGCAAACATTTGATTATCATCTTCAATTGTTGTTTCAAGTTGATCTTGAAACTCTGTAGGCGTCAAGGATCTTTGTTTCCATTCTTCAACCCATTCTGTATTTTCACATGCTCCCCAATCACCTGTAATACAAAATTGACAAAAACATGCAAGCTCCCTAGTCCATATAGTCCATGTGCTTGCATTTGAACTCTTAAATGAATGCCATTTTGTTGATCCAGTTATTGTCTCACAATCAAGTCGAGTAGGAATATTCTCTTCTTCAACTAACCAAAAGAATCGTCGAATTGTAGAGTTCTGACTTGATCCCGTAGATAACTTTTCATTACACCAATCCACAATTGCACGTGCATCTCTAAATTTGGCTGTATCCTCAAATTTTAGTTGCTCTCTAGCAAGAGCTCTTTTCACACATGCTCCAGCTCCATCATGTTCTCCTTTACCATGTCCAGCTTCAAAAAAACTCCACATATGTTGGATATTGATTTCTTTGTGAGACCTACATAGCCAATAAAACATTCTTGCATTTTTGAATTGCCCTGTACAATTATCTGACCATATGAAATGTTGTGTCATCTGGATTCCTCTTTCTTTTAAACTTTCATAAAATTTTGTGAAACAATATTGCACAAACTCTGAAGAGTGTAACCGGTTATCACTCAAATAGAAATGATACTCCCTCAAAATTTTTCTATTATCTTCTATACTATCATCTGCATGTCTGTATACAATATGAACAAATATGGCCACCTGCACTGAATTATAATACTGAGATTGAATTTCCTCTTATGGAGCAAGAGTATAGTTTTCTGCAAAGTCAACCACTGATAGGATAGTTCCAATTGGAAAGGTGTTTTTACATGAACGGAATTGTCCATCAAGCCACCAGCATATTGGGAGTGCTTGACATATTTGGATACAATATTATCCTTAAAATCTTTGATGAATGCATGCACACAAATTTTCTCAGTGACTAACTCACAACGCTTTCCAATTTTTCCATCTTTTAAAGAATATTCAACATTCTTGAATCTTTTCACATCCACTAATTGTTGTCCAAATTCATGTGAAATATTTTCATGCATACATTCTCCTAACAATGAAAAGTTGCCACATCTATTGCATTGTCCAGAAATACATGCTTTTGAATAAAATAAGTATCTAGTAGATGTTTCACAAAACAAACCTGCTACAAACTCCTTAATTGTTTGAGGTGGCATATTAATACCACATTCCTGCATAATTTTGTTAGTATGCAAAGTAGAACGTATATATCGAAAAAGATCATAATAATAACGAAATTGCACATGAGTTTTACAACAACAAGAGATTCGTTGTTTATTAATTTTCACATACCAAGGTTTACATTTCTCAAAAGATCTTTGGCTTATGGTAATATTAAAAGGTTCTAACACTAAATCATCTAAGAATTTTTCATATAATTCAGTTTGAGTCATGTCTAATAGATGTTTTGGATGAGGATCACGAATTTTAGACCCCACTCGTAATTTTAAAACATCTCTAACATTAGATGATACCCTTGTATTATCATGCCAATATTTTTCAATTAAAAATTTGATTTCACTATTTAATTTCATGTCATACCTTGGGAGTCTACCACTAAAACTCCAACATTGGTTAATTGGATCTTTTTCAATAGATTCTCTTCTCTTTACTGCTCTTCTCAAAGTTTTAGGATTTATCTTTAGAATTTCACTTGTCTTACTTATCATTCTTTTATTAGAAGACGATTTATTGACTAAAGCAGTTGTTATAGCTCTTCGTGCTGCATTGCTATCTTTAGATCGACTCTTTTTACCAATAGAATCAATAGCATTAGCAACACTAGATAAAACTTGTTTCATTGATTCATCTTTTTTTTTAGGTTTTACAAATATGCCTAACTTTTTCATTACTTTTCACAATTTCCACATCTTCATCAATTGCATCATAAGTTGACATTGAAATCCAAGACTTTTTCTATAAAAAAAATCTTTATATAATCTATTTGCATGAGTTCTCATTTGCCTCCAAGAAATCTTACCAGGAAGATTATCTAAGACATTTCTTTCAATCTCAAATAAAACATTTTCATTTTCACTCCTAAAAGGGATATCATTCTCATTCATATCATCAATAGGTGGGTTTGAAGACATACCTGGATTTGTTTCTATAGTCGTGTTTTCCATATCATTGAAAGTTGGCTCCGAAGACACACCTGGATTTGTTTCTATAGTCGTGTGTTCTATATCATTGAAAGTTGGCTCCAAAGACACACCTGGATTTGTTTCTATAGTCCTGTTTTCCATAACATTGAAAGTTGGCTGTGAAGACATACCTGGATTTGTTTGTATAGTCACATTTTCCATATCTTCGAAAGTTGGGTTTGAAGACATACATGCATTTGTTTCTATAGACACATTTTCTTCCAAATTCACCATTTCCGCATTTGCATCATCTACATTCATCCCATCATTTTTACTCTCTTGAATGTCTTTCTCTTCAATACTCATGGAACTAGATGCTTCAATATTCTTCATCTCTTGAATCCTTGCTCTTCTATCTCTTTGCCTTTTGGCTTCCTTCTCTCTATTTGCTTCAATTTCTTGAGGTGTCATTACCCTCCTTTGTTTTTTTCTTTGACGTTGATTTGATCCCATGATTACCAAGCCCTCTTGATAAAATAACAATTGATACTTAATCCAATTTCATAATTGATGTCCTTATTTGAACTTTTGAAGTAGAATTAGATGTAGATCCTTTGTTCCATAGATTTTGAAGTAAAACATAGATGTAAAAACAAAAACTCTCTTGCTTTATTCCTCTTGAAAATAGCTCATGCACTTGATTTCACTTCAGAACTGTTCATATGATTGACTCCTTTCAAAATCTGAATAGAATGTGCCCTGTTAAGAGATTCCACAAAACAATTGTAAGTAAAAAAATGCAGAAATTGTCGCTGTCGCGCCGTACGTATCAGACTTGCAAGTTGCAGGGATACAGGGAAAGTACTTTTTTCCCTAATATGGGAAATAACGGGTATAATAGAAATGGGTACCCGTTATATAACGGGTACCCGTTATTTAAATAACAGGTACCTGTTTTATAACGGGTACCCGTTATGTAACACGTACCCGTTTTATAACGAGTACCCGTTATTTGAAATTAGAAATCTCCGCCGCTTTTTTCCTGACCTTTGCTTGGGTTTTAGGCTCGGGATAGGCATGGTTGACCGACCTTGAGCCTTGGACCTGCAAATTTTTTTCTAAGTACAAAACAAGAAGAAACACTGAGTTTACCTATATGGCTGAGGGCTTTTTTTTTTGAATTTTTTTACGAAATGAAAACCCATTACAGATGACATTGTCTAGTTTTCAAATATATAATTTTTTTGTAATTGGACATGTTCTTCTATTTATTATTTAATTTATAAGCAAACTAGTCCAAAAACTTGAAATGTCAGGTGTTTGTATTTTTTTAATAACTTTTAATTTTTAAATTTTTTTTAAAAAAAAATTATATGTCATCAATCTACACATCATTCTTTACACAATAAAAAAAAAAATTAATTTTATGATTTTTTTTTGCTCAAATTATGTTGGCCGTACACGAGGGGTTTTCAAAAGTACCAATTAGGCCTAATAAAAAATTAATAAAAAAAAATTATTTAGAAAAAAATTATAAAAAAATATCCTCATCAAACTTCACTGTACTACACATGTTTTTGCAAAAGGATTTTGAAAAATAATTTTATTTAGGTCAAAATATGTTGGTCGTACACATGCATGGTATGGTAAAAAAAAAGTGACTTTTAAATAGTGGTTTTTAGAAATGCCTATTGAAAATTAATTTGTATCATCTGGGTATTGAAAAAAATTACATATTTAGAAACTAGACTTCGAGTACTACATTTTATATTTAGTGACTTTTTTAAAGATTCCATTTCTAAGTGCTTCAAATTTTAAGGTCACATGCGACAAATTCTGAAAATCAGGGAAAACACTTCCACTTTTTGGCCAAAAAGTGGACCCAACTTCTTACACTAACCTAGGTCCTGTGTGTGGAGTTCAATGGGTAAGTGCAGGAGAAATAAGAACATGAGAAATGTTAAGATTCATTCTGGTAAAAAGACATCATCCATATCAAATCCAGATTTTGATAAAAATTCAGTTGATAAAGTTGTTCACCAAGTTGAATCTGATATTATCTTAGAAGAAAATTTTTCAGATGTTCCTCAGTTTAATGGTTCAAATTTTTCAGTTTGGTATGTTAGAATGCAAGTGTATTTATCCTCTTTAGGATATGATGTTTTAATGTGTGTTGAGAATGGATATTCTAACTCTGCAAATAACAAAGAAGCCCTTGAATGTAATCAGATTGCAAAGAAGGCTATATTGTCTGCTCTGTCTAATGATGTTTCTTGTAAAATTATGGACTGTGTTTCAGCTCAGGATATGTGGAGGAGATTGATAAAAATTTATCAAGATAGTACACCTGAAGAAGAAAACAACTTATTATCTGAGAAGAGTGACAATGATGACAATGTTTCACATGAAGGAGATGAGACTCAATCAGATTTTGAAGAAGATCAGATTATAAGTGATGAAGAACAAGAATGTGAAATTGATATGGAAGGAGAGCTTATATATGCTTTGAGTGAGCTCAAGAAGTATAGGAGAGAAAATCAGAAACTAAATTTGCAGTTGCAACAAGAAAAAGATTTAAAAGACAAAGCTCTTACAGATCTTAAATGTGCTAGAAACCTGATTATAGATTTGAGGAATCAAGCAGATAAATCAATCACTAGTTTGAAAACAGAGGTTGAGGAAGCTAAGAGAATAGTTAATGTAACAAAGTTAGAGTTAGAAGCTAAATCAGTTGAATGTCAAAAACTTGAAAGAGAAATGTCTTCTTTGAGAAAAAATCTTGAGGATGTTAAGAAGCAATTAGAAAAGAATCTGAAATTGGAAGAGAGCACAAGCAGGTTAAATGAGATGCTTGGTAAACAAAAACTATATGGAGACACTACTGGACTTGGTTTTGAAGAAGGGGAATGTTCCAAAGCTAGAGAAACTCCTAGAAGGAAAATTGATTTAGCTGCCACAGAAGGTAAAAGGAAGAGTGAAGCTGAACAGAAAACCAGAAATGAATTTGTGTACAATCAAAGAAGGAATTTTAGAAGAAATGCCCCTGTTAGACAAGCATACATGTACAGGTATAATTATTCTTTTAATGGATATTGTTATACTTGTAATCATTTTGGACACAAAGCAATTGTTTGCAGAAGGAATACTGACATTATTTGTTACAAGTGCAAAAATATTGGACATATACAAAGAAATTGTAAAAGGTATGATTCTGCATGGAAGTCTAACATGAGTTCTCAAAGGTACTATCAGTCATTTAATTATGATTTTGACATAGTTTGTTACAATTGCAACTCTCTTGGTCATAAAGCACACAGTTGTAGGAGAGCTCCACCTAATTTGAAAGGTTGGGAAAAGAAAAAGACAGAAAAGGTTTGGAGGAAGAAAGAGCTTGTTAAGATTTGGAAGCAGAAACATAGTCAAGAGAAGTCAAATACTAAGCTTGTGCATCTTGCACAAGTCATTTCATCTGTTGCATAACAGATAGCATAATGTGAGGGGGAGTTGTTCTTGTTCTATTTTTTATCCCCAAGAAGTTACAGGAGAAGATCAGTTGATCTTGTTTTGTTTGTCATACTTTCCTGAAATGTTTGAAATGAAGTTTCTGATGTTTTTGAGTTTCAGTGTATGTTAGGTGATCAATAACATGTTTAGTGGATCATAAAGTGTTCAAAAGCTCTTTACACAAAGAGTTTGATGATGTTGTGACATTGATCCTATTTGTATATTGTTTGATACTTACATGATTAAGTTGTCATGATGCTTCTGTTAAGATGTTGTCAAGGAACTCTCACCTGGATTTGGTTTTGCAAAGTGTTGTTGCAGAAAGAATTTGTTGATGCAGTTTGTTTGTTTGAATGACAGAGTCAAGAGGCAGTAGTTCTTGTATAATACAGTATGTTTCAGATGTGGTTTTGTATCAGAATAGACAAGTGTCTTGTGCAGAACAAGAGGATAGTTCAGATGGTCTTCATTTTTTTTTGTCATGTCAGAAAATGTGTTAGAATAGTTTGGTTGCAGGATGATAATTTAATGGTCATATCTACTACCTTGTTGAGTAATGTTTTATGGAATATGTTTTGCATAAGTATTGAAGCTTTCAAGTGATTTGGAGATAGTGTTTCACTTGTTTCATTGATGATCTTCCTCACTAATATGTTTCAGACAGAGTTCTTCAAACTATGACATTGATGGTGATATCCTGCATTTTCATCAGAGGAAGTTAAAGGGGGAATTAATCAGATGATTGAGTTGTCACTATCATGGGAGATTTGAAATGGTCTTATCAAAAGTGGTCATCATGTCATCTTGAGTTGGGAACTGTGTGATGAGGAGTCTTCATGATTTTTGTCTGCAAATCTATTTATCAAAGAGTATTGGTATGTTTATGATTTCTTTGCAAAAGTGTTCAGAAGGTTAACTGTCAGTAAATGGATGGTATACTTCAGGTTGATATGTTGCTTCAAGACTAATTCAGGAAGTGGATAAGTGTTAAGTTGAATTGAGTTATGTTGGTTAGTCTTGTCAGTGTTTACCAATGATATTTCTGAGTAGTAATTTGTTTGTGAACTTTAACACATGGGAGATCTTGGAGATTTGTTATTTCAGGTCCAAAAGGTTGTTGATTGAAGAAGAACTGTTTGTTTTGAAAGTTTGGGATGTTATCAGGAAGGAGTGTGTCAGTCTTCATCTTCACAGTGGTATTGTCATCAGATGTAAGTTTCATGAAAGACAAATGGCTTCAAAGATTATGGTAAGTGGTTCAAATTTTTTGATTGAAGATAACAAGATAACAAAAGTTTATGTTTTCAAAGTTCTCATATTGCAGGGTGATTGTAATTATCAAGCTATAACATCTTTTCAGTGGAGTTGTTCTCAGGGGGAGATAATAGTCTTTGTCATCCGATGTCAAAAAGGGGGAGAAAGAAAAATATGCATCAGGTGGTTTTGCCATCAATGACAAAGGGGGAGATTGATGGTGACAGGTTGTCATTGATGACAAAAAGGTGTTTGGTCCTCATGTCATATTTCAGGATGTCTTCAAGTGGGAGAGATTTAATGCAGAGACAATGTATTGGTTGTTTGAAATCCGATGTGTCTTACAGATGCAGAGACTGGTTTTATACTTCACAGGTTTGATCTTGCATCATCAAGTGTACATCATCTTGTTTGTTGTTGATAGGAGCAGGAACAAGAATACATCATCTTGTTTGTTGTTGATCTTGCATCATTAGGAGTACATCTTGTTTGTTGTTGATAGGAGCAGGAACAAGAGTACATCATCTTGTGTGTTCTTTCCATCACATCTTGATCAGTATGGTTTATACAGATGACATAATATGTAGTGAAACAAAGTAGTCTTCATCATGATTATAGGTGATCTCAGGAGTTATAATATTTCATTTGAGTTGGTCAGAGGATCAATGGGTGTTAGCATTGGTATAGATGTTCTTGATGATCATCTCATTGGTTTCATTTCAGGGGTTCACTTGGTTATTTTTTGTTGATGCTATTCACAATACTATTGCAGAGAGTTTTCAAGGACTTATGTGATGATAAGTCTGAAGCTTGTAGAGTATGGTCTTCAAGGTGCTTAAGGTGTTCAAAGTCTAAAATTACCTTATTTTAATGTCCTCAAAGTATATACTTTAAACCCTAGTTTAAAATGTCTTTTTCAATAATGACCTGCTACTGCAGGTTCATAACTTAAAAATTACCTGTTGAAGGGTTTACTTCCCGTGCTGTCCACCGGCCTCATAAAAGTCCCTTACCTTTTGCAACGGTCTATTTTCATGTGTGTGAGCGCTAATAAAGGTTTAAAGTTTTTGTTTATGGTGACAAAGCATATCAAATGCTATGTTTTAATGAATTTTGGGTGGGAAAATCAAGTGGTTAGAAAAGGCCCGATGCCTTGGAGTTTTCTTTTGAAGCCCCCGATTCATACTTGAAATGGATTTATTTAAATTTGCATTGACTCCTATAGGTAAGGCAAAAAGCTAGGGGAGCATAGTATGTATTTAGGATGTCGTTCCCTAAGCCTTTTAAGGCTTTAGTTTCTTTTTATAAACTTTACTTAAACATTAAGTGGTCGGCCTATACCACTTTGATGGATTCTAAAATTGTGAGTTTTTGGATCTTATATTAGAAATTATTTTTTTCTAATTTAAAGAAATGACATTAGAATTTTTTTGAGGAGATTTTTTTTTACAAGGCAGATTGGATATTATTATTGAAATTTTTTTTGAGGATGAAGATTTTGAAGACTAATTTTTTTTTGTAGAAGATGTTTTGAAGAGCTTGTTTTTTGTAGTGTGAAGAATATATTTTTTGAGGAGATTTTGGTGGAGATTTTTCATTTTGCAAGATATGAAGAGTCTTATTGAAAAGAAAATGAAGGGCTTGAGAAAATGAAAGGGATTTGATTTTTGAAAATGCAGAGATGGAAGATTATCTAAGATTTTGTTCAGAGTTTTTTATTATATTCATTTGAAGATTTTTTATAAATTGTTTTGTGTAGAGTAAGTGAAAGGTTTTGAAATTTTTGAAGAAGATTTACATATTTTTGCAAGGGATAATTTGAGATGTCAAAGAATATGAAAGAGCTCTAAAATGGACAGAGAAATAATATTTTTTATTACAAGAGATTGATTTTTGAAATAAGAAAAATTGTAGAGAGAAGGTGAAAAGTTTTTTGTTTGCAGGTTCTTCATTGAGGGAAGATGAAAATGTTCATATAGAAGAGGAAAGGTAAAAAGATATTCAACTGGTATAAAATTGTTTTCCAGGTGCATTAATGGAGTGATTAAGAAGGATAGAGATGAAACATACAGTGTTGTGAAGTGTTGTTGAATGGATTAGAATACAGATTTGATATGCAGTGTTGTTGAATGGATTAGAATACAAGATTGATATGCAGTGTTGATTGGATTAGAATAAAGGATTGTTGAGTGTATCCGGATGTCAGATTGAATAGAATGGGTATTTGACAGACACATGTTTGTATTGGATGGAAACAGAGTATCCCTCTGATTTGCTTATTACATTTGTTGGTAATTTGGTTTGCCAGTGAGGCACAATATGCCAGTGTGGCTTGTGGTCAGTGAGACCTTTCTATGCTAGTGAAGCTTGTGGTTAGTGAGACATTTGTAAGAAGTTTTTCATTTAAGCCAGTGAGGCAGTTTAGAGTGGTTTTTCTACCCCTGGAGGGTTTTCCACTCATGCAATTCTTGTGTCATAATCTTCTTTGTGTGTGTATGATTTACTTATGAAGTTTTGTTCTCTTTCTGTATTCACAGTCATGTGCATATGTATTTGACAGATCAATGCTATCTTTCTCTCCTTGTGCTATGAAAGTTAAAGTGTGTAAAAAGATTTAAAAATTCACACAACACTGATTCACCCCCCCTCTCAGTGTTGATTGTACTCCTACACAAATCTCTTCCTAAGGACACATTTGAGTATCTTCAGGAACAATTAGGGGTTATTGTCCCTCCTTTGCTGAACTAGATGCATGCATGAGAAAGTGCATTAGTCCAGTGTGGTTCAGAAGTCATTCTTTTCTAGACTACTAATGGAGACTACCTCTCAGGGGGAGCAAGTAGAATTTAGGGAAGTTAAGAATAAGTGCAAGTATGTGCAGTGGAAAGATATGTGTTACTCTTTGCCATTGATGTCAAAGGGGGAGAGAGTTCATGTGAAAAAATTAGAAAAAAAAAAGTATTTAGTAATCAGAGAGAGTTCAAATGTGTAAAGAGAAAGGGGGAGTTTTGATGTAGAGTTGTGTCTTGATGGTGGAACATGTTTAGTTTTTCACATCATATGTTGCCATCAATGACAAAGGGGGAGATTGTTGCAAGTATGTACTAATCGGTGTTGTCATTGATGTCATCATGTTTGTGTTGTCATTAGTGTCAATTGTACTCTTGTTTTGTTAATTGATTGTGATGAGTTAGTTTCTTTGTATTGCATTGTATAAGTGTTGAAGATTATAAGAATGTGTTCCTAACATTGAGTTTCCAAGTGCTTTTGAGAAAATTTGGTTCATATTGAAGACAAAGTTGTGAAGATGTATTTTGGCTTACAGGATACTGTCTGAGTTTTTGCTTCGCATTTCTTCTATACTAAAGATCGGAGGATGAGTTTTGGATATGTTTTAGAGAACCAGTTTTAAATGCTAAAGGTAGATTTTAGTGCTCCAAAATGCTCTATTGTGAAAGTTATGGTCACTAGTTTGAAGACTATGTCTGACAGTGTTTGTAGTGTGACTAGGAGAAAGTATTTTGCTCCGCATTTCTCCACAGTTTGGTTTTTATTCTTGTGGTTTTGGACATATGTTTATAAGGCCCTTAGCTATCTCCATTCCAAAGGACTTGTGATTTAGTGCTTCGTAAGCAAGTTATTGATTAGTAGAGTTCAAAAATGTTCATTGTGAGTAGTTTGTGATCTATGTTCAAGTGATATTTGTTGTCTTCAAGTGAGATCTATTGAATCTAGATTTGTCATCTCCCAGGTGATTTTATGTTGTCCGTGGATGTCTCTAGATTGTGTTGAAGGCATGTGCTTGATCTGTAAGCTATGATTGAGTTCTTGAAAGAGTGTGCCTAAGTATTCTTGGTGTTTGCCCAAGTTTGGCTGACTTAGGTGCTAACACTCTTTGCAGATGTGTTTCATGGATTGTAGAAGCGTGTTGAATCGTGTGAAGATGTATTTGGGTTTGAGAAAAGCCGTGAAGTTTTCTACCTTCATTCATTTGATTCACAAATTTGTTTAGGTCTAGACCTAATTTAAATTATGTATGTTTATCAACCTTGGAGACTGTTCCAAAGGTTGTAGATTGTATTGCCGACCTTGATGTATGTTCCAAAGTTGATGATTGGTATAAATAAATGTAATAAATCTATGTGTAGTGAGTTTGAATGTGAAGATGCGTAGATGAAAGTGTTTGTGTTGTGAGACAACGAAGGTGATCTATGTATTATGCTTCATTAGAACTGAACTCAGGCATGTGGTAGATGTTATCATATCAATTCATGGGATGAGCCACCCCTTTTGGTAGTGAGCCACCCCTTGGCAGTGAGCCACCATTTGGTAGTGAGCCTTATTGCAGTGAGCATTCTTTTGGGCAATGAGCCCTTTGGCAGTGAGCCTCTTTTGTTATTCGGTATTGTTACTATATTATATTGTGAGCTAACACTCACCATGGTTTTTCCCTTTTAGGGTTTTCCATGTAAAATTCTGGTGTTCATATGTGTATGGTGTTGATTTTGTAAGAGTTGGCTAGATAGGAGCCACCCAAGATCTAGGACTTCATGAAAGCATAAGAGAGACAATATGAGAGAATAATAATCTATTCTATCAATGAATGCAAAATTGTGTATGTTACAATGC
Organism: Cunninghamia lanceolata; assembly: GCA_027924645.1. Classification (NCBI taxonomy): domain Eukaryota; kingdom Viridiplantae; phylum Streptophyta; class Pinopsida; order Cupressales; family Cupressaceae; genus Cunninghamia; species Cunninghamia lanceolata. Next base: position 20,731,349 of record BSBN01000237.1, on the reverse strand, counting down.
TTGTTATAATGTACATGAAGAGCCTTGCTTATAAAGATAAGGATGAGAGCTAAGATGTTGTAGTCAAGTGACAAGTGTCTTAATCCTATGACATGTGACAACTAGAGCACATGTGTAGGATAAGACAACTATAAGACAACTATCAACAATTGGCTACAATTAGACACAACTAGAAACATCTAGAAGACTCACTAAGTCAACTTAGCATGTGAATTATGTGAGGGAATATTATTTAACTAATAAATAGTTAAATAATATGAATTATACTCACACAAGGGAAACTAGATAGGAAATATCTCTATTCACACTAACAGATGTGTCTAAGTTTTAATTCTACATTTTATGTTTAATCTTCATAACAGATTAAGGGATTAAAGTAAGTGAATGTGAATGTGATTTTGTTTAAGAGAAGTTAAAGTTTTTGATACAATTGATTCACTCCCCTCTCAATTGTCTTGTGCCTTCAACAGAGGTGTTGGTTTTTGAAATGCTCCCTAAGGCATTCGCTCCCTACAACGTTTGTAGCTACTAGTCCCAAGTAGAGGCACTTGCTTGGCCTATCCATGTTTTCATCTACTTGTTTCACACTCTTTGTGAGTCACCTAACAATGTAGTTTGTTAGTCCTAGTGGCCCACAAGAGTTGATATGGTTCCTATCTCTCATAGTGTGCTAGCCCTAGAACCATACTTGGAATCCTTTCTAGCTCTCATAGTGTGTTATAAATGCCTCTTTCTTTGTATTCATTTCTTTCTTGTGTGTGTGTGTGTTGTAGATAGTAGTAGATTGTGCATTATATCATATGATTTGAAAAATAGTGATGTTTGGGAAAATCATATTCAATCTAATCCTTTTAGGATGATTTATATGATTATGACATTGCCTTTTGTGTAGGTTTATTGTCTGACATTGTGATTTTGTAGGTTCTCAGCCTAGGGGCTTCATACTTTTACTTGAAGAATCTCTTGCATCCTTTACGACATCCCTGTTGGAGGTATAACATGCTATGTTGTTTCCTTTCTACTTTAACTTGCATATGCACGTAGTGTCATACGTTTGCTAAACTGGGGGCTAAATGTAACATAGAAAATTGTATACCCTTGCGATTTCATGCTACGTTTAGTAACCATTTTAGCATTTCACACCTCCTCTCTACATGATAGGCTAGGTTTGTGTGATTTTGGTCTATTTCTTCTTCTTTTATAAAAATCCACTTTAATTCTTTAATGTCTACATGGTCCTAAGGTGCCTTGTACAACTAGGAGCTGGTTTTACCTGGACCCGAGCACTTTGTATAGATGTTGGCACGCCATGCTAGTGTCCTACATTTGTTTATTAGCAAGTATCCATTTTTGAGTGTTACAACACACTTTCAATGATCATGATGATTCTTGGTAACACTCCTAGAAGTCGTAGAATGACTTCTTGCATGCATTTTTGTGATTCTTCCCTCTTGGAAGAGTATTGGAAGGATTTTGAATTGATTAAAAAAATTCATTTGCACTCTCTCTCTCTCTCTCTCAACTTTGAACATTTTGGCTTTGATATTCTCTGTTATTTCCTTGTGTGAATTGGACTCCTACAACAACTATTGAAGATTTTGATACTGTTGACATTGTGAGATTACTTCTTTTGGCTCTTGGGGTTTTGTTTCACTTGTTGTGAGGTTCTCTTTCATTGGGTTTTGAAGCTTTACATTGTTTTCAAGCTCTTGGGAACTCACAACCTCCTCTTTTATCTCCAAACTAGTAAGATCCTTCCATTGGAGTTGCTCAATACTTGTTTGTTTAAATTTGTTTGCTTTGCATAAGTTATTGTATGGTGTAGACCACCATTTCACTTTCTTTTCTTGGTGTAGACCATCATTTTCTTGCTAGTTGCACATGTTACACTTTGTAGGTTTCTCTCCCTGTAGATCAAGGAAGAAAATCTTGTTAATCTAGTTGTGTACTTGTTGTTCTTACCTTCCTAGATACACTTAGGATAAGTACACACACATTTCTATGCCATTTCTTCTATTGGTTCTCATGAAGGTAGAAATACTAACACTGGGACTTGACTAAGGCAACTCTCCAAGTAGCCCTAGTATCTTCCTCTTCTTTTCACAAGTTCCTTGAAGTGAAGATCATACAACCGCATGAAGGTTTTGTATTTACTTCCATTTTATGTTTGTCCCTCTTCATTCTCCTTAGTTTATTTGATTTTATTTTCATTTATGTTTCAATTGGATATCATTGGGTATATTGTATGTTGGAATTTGTGCTGTGTAGGTAGTTTGAGGTCGTACAAATTAAACTTTTTTATTTTGCTTACATTTTGAACTCCAACGTCCAGCGTAGAGATCCTCATAGTGTGCTATCATCTAAGGTTGAGACCTTGTCCTTTCTATCACAGGTTCTTCTCTCCTCCCTGGCTTCATTTCTGCATTTGTCTATTTAATATTATGTTTAGAATAGTTGTTTTTCTTCATTTTATTCATTTTACCTCTGTTGTCAATCACTTGTTCAGGTCGCATTGCTTTGATAGGGACTCATAGTGGTTTTGTATTAGTCCAGGATAGATTTACTTAATATTCAACACCTTGAATAGTAGAACCCAAGTGTAGTCATTGTGGAGAGTTCACTCAATTGAAGCTAGTAGATTGAGAAGTAATTGTCCCATGCTACACTCTTATTGCTAATCAAAGCACAAAAGACCAAAAAGATTGAAATAGCAAGAGAAAGAAACAAAAAAACAAGAACAATGAGAAAGAAAAGGAACCAACATCACAAGCTACCATTGATTCATCTTCCTCTTTTAAGAGAGAATAACATAGAAAGGAGAAGTCCACATGTGCTTACTACAAAATAATTGGACATGATGAACACGATTGTTACAAAAACTAGATTGATGAATTGAAGCATCTTCTTTAGAGGAACAATATCAATTTGCCTTCAATTCTGTCTTTTGGTTATTCTTCTTCTTCTTCTACTTCATCATCAAAATAGTCAAGATCTACTAAAATAATCCATGTAGGTATTGTTAATGGGGTTGATAAATACCAAAGCAAGGCATGGATCTTGTAAATGACTTCTTGATTTTGGAGCTTCACATCATATGGTTTCATCACAATCCATGTTCTCTACTTTTGAGCCTTGTAATATGCCACCTATTTTGATGGGTAATAATACTTATATGAATGCAATTAGGAAAATATCTATTGATATTGGTTAGGGTACTTTCAATGATGTATTGTATGTGCCTTCTTTGTCAAACAATCTTCATTTTATTTATCAGATTACCCATAGTGGAGCAGGGAAGACTGTAGAGTTCAAACCTAATTTAGTTATCATCAAAGACTTGGAGAGCACAAATATTATTTATACATGGATGGTTGATCATGCATATTAGTTATACACCTTTTTAGATTTTCCCCTAATGATGGTTTGGATCCTTTGGTTGCTGTTCACACTTCTTGTGTGAATCATATTTCTAAGGAGAAGTTTGGTCACTTGAACCTTGGTGTTCTCACATTTGGACTAGTTCTTGAGATGCGTTGTTATTTCTTCTTCTCCCCCTCCTCCTCCTACTTCTTTTGATTCCATTGATTCTTTGGTTGAGTAGGATCTTGTTTGTTCTTTTGATTTTTTTGTGTGGGATGATTATTTGATAGTATTTTTGAGTTGTTTACTGAGTCTCACATCACAAATATTTATGACACTCTTAAGGATTTATATTTTCTTTTTTATGACAGTCACAACACACCTATCATCACTTCTATGTTTCTGGATATAGTTCAATATGCACCCTCTCCTAGTTCATCTTCTCTAATTGGGATTTCAATTATTATTTTGGAGAGGACATTTTTCTAGTATGAGGACACTTGAGTTGTGTTCAAATGTACACTTTTGGATTTGGATTCCCTCATTCTCATCTTGGAGTTGGAGTTGCTTCTACATATTGTAAAGTAGCAAAAATTAAAGGATAGTTTTGGTTTGATTTTGTGGATGTTTGATGTCTATCCTCCTTTCACCACTTACATTCAAGGACTTTGGATCGAGTGGCAATGCACTATCAGACCCTTAGTCACTATGAGATGTAGGGAAGATTGGATTTGTATGATTTGATTGTCAATTATGTTCAATTATACTTCAAAACCCTAATTATGCAAATACGACAGTAAACGGACAAATTATTCAGAATGCTGCTACAGAGAGATGTAAAATGATGAATGAAATGTAGGAGTCTAGGATAACACTGAGAGGGGGGGTGAATCAGTGTTGTATTAGATTTCAAACATTTTACAACTTTTTGCAAGCTTTCTCTTACAGAACAAATAGAAAGGAATCCATTAATGATTTGTTGAGTTTATATGCACAAGACTTACAACAGCAGATGTAAACAAAAACATGATCAGATCATTAATGTGCGCACACACATAAGAAATCAATGAGAAGCATGACACAAGCTTTTTGCCAAGTGGAAAACCCTCAGGGGTAGAAAAACCACTCATGAAGTGCCTCATTGGCTTAACCTTAAAAACTTCTTACAAAGCCTCACTGGCTGAATATTATGTCTCACTGACAATTGAAAGGTCTCACTGACCACAAGCCTCACTGGCAAACCAAATCACCAACAGATGTAATAAACAAATCAGAGGGATACTCTATTTCCATTCAATACAAAATATTTCTTCTCTCACATATGTCTGTCAAATGGCCATTCTATTTAAGATCAATCCTACATCTGGATACACTCAACAACACTGCATACTCTATATGTTTCATCTCTGTCTTACAAGTCATTCCATCAATGCACTTGAAAAACAATTTTATACAAAATTGAATAACCTTCGACCTGCAAAGAAAAAATCTTTTCATATTCCTCTACTTTGCAAAATAATTTTCATCTATAAAACTTTTTTCTGTATAAATCTTTTCTTCAATTTTGATCTTCCATCTTCCCTTCAATCTCTTCAATGATGCTTCATATTCCTGCAAAAAAACACTTTCTCTGATAGCAAACAAAAACAATAAATAAATCTTCAATATGTTGCCTCTTGAATCATGTTGCCCTTATGAGGATTAAAAATATCTTCCATATTTTCAATCATATCACACAAAAATCTTCAATAAACCTTTAATCTTCCCTGATAAGAAAATAAAATACTCCTTCACTATCTTCAAATCCCCTCTTTAGATTTCCTCTATATGAAGACAAGAAAAAATAAAATCATCTTAACACTTAAAAAAAATTCTTCCACAAAAATGTGCCTTCAGAAACTCTTCAATATCTCAAAAAAAATTTCTATTTCATACAAACATATCTTTTTAATATCTTGTAACTCCCGAGCCACAAGTATTCACAAATAAGAATCTTCTAAACTTTCCATCTCCCACACATTCTATCTACAAACCTTTCTAACTTAAGTGTCTCTTCAACTTCGGTGAAAGATATAGAAATATGCATGTTTTATTGCTTTTTAAAGCATAGAGGACGTCAAAATTAACATAGTTTACTGACCGTTGGAGATCACATACAAATTTAAACCTTATCCCTCTGATCCCCAAAGCCCGCCACATGTTAATTCAACAATGGCCGTAGATAGAGATTTTCCCGCGGAGCACAAAGAGCATTAACCTAGTGACCGGGTGCCCTAGCCATCGGGGCCGGTAAAAACAATGATCCACCACCCTTTAAGTTGTCACTTAAGTGACTTTAACTGCTTCGACCGGTCAACATTGAATTAAAACAAAAGAGCATTGACGGCTTGAATGGGCTTTAGAGGAAGGTAAAAGATAACATAGGTTTATTTAGGTCTATGAAACAAGGTTTCTTTTAGGTCTTTGATGCTTAGGTTTGTTTAGGATTTAGAACATAGAAAATGATTGATTAGGGAATTGTAAAGAAAGAAACTAGTCATCACATATGAACAGTTGTAGATGAATATTAAAGTATAGACCTAGTTTAGACTAATGACATAACACAAACTTGTGACCCTTGATAAAACCATAAGAAAATATTTTGGCTCAAAGAAGACATTTCACTAATCAAAGACATTACATATGACAATTAGAGTATTAGCCCTCATCAATATGATTTTGAATGTCAAACCATGACCAAGATCTTGAACAAGCTAGGAAACCAAATCACCTCAAATGTGAAACAATGAAGAGCAATCTGTCACTATATGTGTCACTTATCACTATAACATCATAAGCCACTTGTAAGAGTCTTACTAACTAAAACTATCAAGAAACAAAGATGAACACCATATGAATACTGAGATCATACCATACCTCCAAACCACTATGATTACAACAAGCCACAATCAAGAGTGTGCCAAGATTGCATGATATGATGAAGACCACTCATGATGCCAACCTATGCCACTTTCACTGAAAGCATGAAGACATGAACATGCATCCTTAACAGGATCCTATATTTGATTTCACAAACACCTTTTGATGAGATCAATATATATCAACATGCAAGCAAAAGATTCAAGACTCCATCAACACTGCCAAACCTTGCATCATAACACATATGCAATGCATCATACTTCCTCCTTTATCTACATTATTATTGCAATTCTGTCATGTTGCCATCATGAAGAAACTTTGTCATGACAAATCCAAATCAACTGAGGAACACATCAAGCATGTTCACAAAGTGAACTTTTGTAAACTCCAATAACATGACATCCTGAAGACATCTCAATCATGAAGAACACCATGAAGTAACTTCACCAAGAATCCTTTTTGACATCAATGACAATCAGTCACCATCATGAAAGTGCACCTATTTTCAAAGTTCAGAGGCAGAAAAATTAGGGACTAAGGAGCAGGCACCCAAGTCCAATGCCTAGGTTTTTGTCAGGATCTGGAAGCTTGACCTGCAACTTGTTCTTACTATATCAGAGATTTTCTCGCCACAAAAATTAGAGGACTAAAGAGAAGGCACCCAAGTCTGGGTGCTATTTTCAGCTCTGATCTACAAATTTGACACTCTGTGACACCCTCCTACAACTTCACTTTTCTTGTATCTTCAACCTATAACCTGCAATCATGAAAACTTTGGGAGGGGTTGTGGTGTTTAGAGGCTTGCCTTAGTCAAGCCTCGGAGAGACATTCAAGTCTTTCAAACACCGTTGTCAGATAGAGAGTGTGTGCCCTTGGGAGGTAGAGGCAAAAACCAAATGATAAATGCTCAAAAACATAAATGATGTCACCTTGTAGTGAAGATCTCATGGAAGGAAGAAGCTCTTCATGCCATGAGGAGATGATTGCTCAAATCTGCAAACACAAAAACATAGACAACACAAATCTACTCTTGCAACACAATGAAAGCCTTGAATCACTTCTAGAGTGTCATCGCTCATGCAAATTTTATCTAGTGATCATCTAATTGTCATTTAGTTTACAAATGAATGCCTAAACATGCTTTTATATGCAACTACAAACATTCCCCCCAAGAATTTCGTAATGCAAACTTACCATGTCGGCATAGGACCTAACTAATGGTCACAAACCAACATTTAAAATTTGGGACTGACCCAAAATAGGGTAGGACTAGGGTGCAAGCGCCCAAGTCCTCCCCCTATTTTGGTCAAGGTTAGGTTTAAGGGATCCCCCTAGGTCCTATTTGTCATAAAACTCAGGGTTCATTTCATCGGGATGTCAAAATATGATGCAAGATGTCCTAAATGTAGATAAAAGACTCGGGAGCTAAACCTTATGAGGGAAAAGCCCCCAAGGGGATATTTTTTGACCTTACATTTAGCCCCCACCTTAATGTATGTATAAACATGAGGCCAATACATGCATTAAAGTACGGTCAACAAACACAGCAAACACGCCAAGCACGGAGAAGACACGCCAATCACAGAGAAGACAGTAATAGGCACGTAAAACACGGAGAAGACAGTTACAGTCGTGCAAAACATGGTGAATACACTAAATGCATAGAAGATAATTAATGCATGGAAGACAGTGAATGATTTAGATTTTCTTTTCTTTTTCTCATACATAAATGAAATGCAAATGCAAGTACAGGAAAGTAAACACACCTCCCATAATGCAGGAAGCACTCATCGTGTTGGTCTTTAAACTGCATATATGGGGCAACACACACACAAGACACGCAAAACCTCCCAAAATACAAGAAGCACTCATCGTGCTGGTCTTTAGACTACATATGGGGAAATAGACACGCCAAACAAAGCAAGCACGTCAAATGTACACACTTTGAAGACATGGAGAAAACATGACAAACAAGCCATGGAGTGTTCCTATTTTTAGGCTCATCATCATATTAGGCACATTACAGGAACACACAGATGATTGGGATTCACCACAACAATCATTGAAGACACGCTTAAGGATTGATTTAGTCACAGAACTACTCCTCACCTCTGCATAGGACTTTTAAAAATGACAGGATGTGCAATCTGCTCTGAGAAATACACCATCCCCACCTCCGTAGAGGGCTTAAGATGATTGATTAATTCATTGATTGCAAACAAACTCAGAGTGCAGGAGGGAATCATTGCCACTAGTCTTTAAATTGTACCTAAGGACAAGCACATTGCTAACACCTACAACAGGGTCAGTGCAAAAAGTTGGGTCCACTTTTTGGCCAAAAAGTGGAAGTGTTTTCCCTGATTTTCAGAATTTGTCACATTTGACCGAAACATTTGAGGCACTTAACAATTAAATCTTAAAAAGAGTTAGCAATATGAAATGTAGTACTTGGAGTCTAGTTCCAAATATGTAATTTATTTTAATACCCAGATGATACAAGTTGATTTTCAAAGGCATTTCTAAAAACTATTGTTTAAAAGTCACTTTTTTTTTACCATACCATGCACGTGTACGACCAACATAATTTGACCTAAATGAAAGCATTTTTTAAAATCCTTTTGGGGAAAGATGTGTGGTACAATGAAGTTTGATGAAGATTTTTTTTATAATTTTTTTCCAAATATTTTTTTTAATTAATTTTTGATTGGCCCTAATTGTTGTTTTTGAAAACCCCTCTTGTACGACCAACATAATTTGAGTAAAACTATTTATAAAATAATTTTTTTTTTCATTGTGTAAAGAATGATGTGTAGATTGATGATATAAAATTTAAAAAAAAAACTTTAAAAATTAAAAGTTATTAAAAAAATACAAACACCTGTCATTTCAAGTTTTTGGACCAGTTTGCTCATAAATTAAAAAATAAATAGAAAAACAAGTCCAATCCAAAAAAAATTACATATTTGAAAACTAGACACTATGATCTATAATGGGTGTTAAGTTCATAAAAAAATTTAGGAAAAAATGTCATCAGCCATATAGGTGAAGTCAGTCTTTCATCTGGTTCTATACTTAGAGAAATACTTGCAGGTCCAAGGCTCAAGGTCGGCTACCCATGCCTTTCCTGAGCCTAAAACCAAACCAAAAGCGTGGGTGTAAAATTTAAAATTTTAGAAATGGGTACCTGTTTTAAAACTGGTACCCGTTCTAGAAAACAATAGAAAACAAAATGGGTACCCGTTCTAAAAAATAATAAAAAACAAAACAGTCACCCGTTCTATAACAGGTACCCACTCTACCCATTTCTAAAAATAGTAAAAAACAAAATGGGTACCCATTTTAAAACAGGTACCCATTCTATAAAATAAAACGGGTACCCGTTTTAAAACAGGTACCCGTTCTAGGCTCGAGTGCCTGTTCCTACACGGGTACCCATTTCTGTCAGGATTTTTGTTTTGCACGACACTTCCCCTATATTTGGACCCAACTTACTTTTACCCAACAGACAACTTACCTTAAATATGCCCCCAGCTTAAGATGGTTGATATCACACATCGATATCAAGTACGTTAAGGTAGGAAGAAAACACACAAGGGAACACAGACTTTTGCAAAGCCCATGCCCCCTGGAGCTGACATGTACTTTACAAAAATCTCTAAACCAAGTACCACCAAGGCGAGATTCAAAGACAAACTGTGTAGAGCAGCAGTATTGTTAAGGTTTGTAAATGAGATAAAAACATCATCAAAATCACTATGTAGAAAGTACAGAGTGCTTCTACTAGCCAAGTGTCGGATAATATATTACAACCCCATCGTCATATTAGGAACTAAGTCCAATTTTTTATTTCTCACTAAAGGGATGCTAGGTCTGCATCAGTATAAATATTTCTTGTCATCCCCCCGCTAGATAGAAATACTAGAGGAAGGGAAACAATAAATAAGAGAGGAGAAACAAGTGTCTTAGGGACAGTCATGTAAGAGGGTGCCCCCAATTCACTAACCGCAATGCTATGTTTGTAAGACACAATTCAGAGAGAGAGACAATTAGAAGAATGATGATACAAATAGAAGAAGGTCACAACAGAGGTGGTCTCTTGGTATCCTGGACCTTACAAGAGAACCAGGGGTCATCCCAGGAGGCCTAAACAACACATAACACATCATGGGAGAAGCACATCATGAGAGAGATAAAGGGTTAGAAATACTTACTTGTAGAATCTTTGTGCTAGGTCTCACCATCAAGTAAATCATCAAGGAGGCCATCATCTTCCCAAATTTGAATTCTAGAAAGAGGTATAAGTTGTTCCATTTGTCTGTCTAATGTATTTTGATCACTTCTTGATCCCTGAAGGGATAATGAAGGATGGTCCTCAACATGAATATCATCTTTTAGTGGACTAGGTGGGTTATGAAACTGTTCATTATCCACATCAATCATACCAAATAGGTCAAGATAGTCAAAACAGTCTTGTGTTGTCATGATGTCATCCATTAATGCTTCATTTTGGTTAGGAGGATTATTCAAATTACTAGAGCTATCCCCAGTCTTCTCATTTGAGTTATATGAATGCTCAGATGTAGGAGAAGTAGGGTGGCTTGTGAATTCATCATCGCTCTCATAATCATTGTCAATATCATCTCCATATGTTTCAGCTATTAATTCCAAACTATTAAGAGAAGTGTCATGCTCTTCATTCAAAGTGTGTTTTATTAGTTCTTCTACTACCCAAGGGTATGTATTGATGAGAGATATGAAGTTGTTAAGATTAGATACATAGTCAAGGATTTCGAAGGAAGAGGACACAAATATATCCTTGTTGTACATAGCTTGTATATAGGTAATGACATGAGGATGCATGCTAAACAATTGTAGAGATTTTCAAATTTTGTGATATATTCATGTAAAGATTCCAAAGAGAATTGATAAGATGAGGCCATGAGTGCCAAATCAAATTTTAGAAGCTTTTCCAAAAGTATGCAAAAGACAAGTGCAAAGTTATATGCAAAAATGACCTAAAATGCTTGATTTTTTGTACTTTTTTCAATGCAAATATATGAAAGAAAAGGCATTGTAAAGATTTTGATCAAGGGAAGAAAATAATATATCTGATATCAGTCCAATACAGCAATAAAACCCTTTACAACACACTTTTGATGCAAATCTCAGATGACGACAAGTTGAAACCTAGTGAAAATGCCCTAAAATATGTTATTTTTCACAATTTTTCAATCCCAAGACCTAATAAAAGATCTGTTGTAAGAAATTTTATGAGGTACATAAAATAATAGAAATGATATCAGTCACCTAGAAGCATAAAATCTTTTACAACACACTTACAGTGCAAACTAGGCCAAACCCTAGGGCAAAAATAGCAAAAATGTGCAATTTTTCACCAAAATTTCAATACAAGAGCCCAATAAAGGGGTGTTGTAAATAATTTTAGGAGGAGAAGAAGATAATAACCCTAATAAAAGAAAATTAATGCAAAAATATTCTTTACAACATGCCTATAGTGCAAGCAAGGCCAAATCTAGTGAAAATCAAGGTTTTTCAAGCCCTAGGTTTGAGATCTTAATGGAAAATGCTATATGAATGTTTTTCAATCTGATTTATGATGAAAATTAAATGTACTCAGATCTGAAAATGATTTCCAAGCCCTAACATGCAAAATGTAAGTGCAAATCTAATGAAAAATCAATGAAAATGCTAGTTTTTGTTGAAATTTTCTATGCAAAAATGCAAATTTTTGAAATCTAAATGCAAATTTGCACTAAAATATGATGCAAGATGTCCTAAATGCAGATAGAAGACCCAAGAGCTAAACCTTATCAGGGAAAAGCCCCCAACGGGACATTTTCTGACATTTCACATATAACATTGGATTTGTTTCTTTCGAAGGGGAGGAATATTGTTTGTAGGAAGTGGATTCTCTTTAGCCTTCAGGCATTCCTTAGTGGCTTGAGATTCTTTAGTATATGGGGATTCTTAATCACTCCATTCCTCTCTTTTAGGGATCTTCTTTGTATATTCATTATGGTTGTTATTTCTTGGAAGTCATGTTGACTCCATCTTCTTCCATCATTTTTTCATGATATGTTGAATGTTTTCTCTCTTTTGGAGAGGAGCCTTTTCTCATCAGGGTTTTCTCCTTTTCTCCATTTATGAGAGATTCTTTATAAATGGCACCTAACATGGCCTTGTAGCTAGGACCCATCATTTGTATCTTTGCATATTCTCCCTAAGTTGTATTTAGGTGGGGGGTGTTGGTGTAATTATTTAATTGCACCTTATTAAGTTTATTGAGGTAAATAGGATCAATGTGTACAAGTCATTTGTGGGATCTTGCCTTATCCTTAACCTCATAGAGTTAGAGTCTTGGATAACCAATCCTTGTTTTTTAGTTTTATGCCTTATCATCATCTTCATTGGATTTGGAAACTCTAAGGCTATATATATTGTATGCATTCTATTATGTAATTTTTTAGCAACATTAATTCATTTGTGCATCTATTTTTCTCTAATTCATGCTTGTGTAGCAGCTCTCCCTTGTAGAAGAATTACTGTAGGCGATCTTGACTCATATGAGTCTATTAAGTGACTAACATACTTTATTGTGCACAATGTTAAAATGGCTCATTTAATAAGATAATTTACTTGTGATCCAACAACTAAAATTTAGTAAAAGGATAATGCCATAGACAATGATGCTTCTACTTCTAATGTTGAACCACTTATATTACAAGTGACTAAACCTATTATTGTACTTGTGACCTATCCTTATGAGGGTTTTATTTCTTTCATGTCTTCATCTTTCAAGCCCCCTCTCTTCTAAGCAACACTTGGCTCTCCAATGCAAAAACCTTTAGTGCTTTGGAAATTATTAACCTCAAATATTTTCATATAGTAATTCATATTTATAAATGAATGGAAAGAGGACACAAGGAAACATCAAATTAAAAAACTTTCCACCCATAATCTCAATTTGCCTCCTACATGTGGATTATCTATTAAGGCACACAAAGAGTGCAATATTATTGATGAACTACAAAATACTCAAACCAAGATCAAGATATCTTTATGAGACCTAGTACATATATTAGGGACATGAAGGAATATCTTGCAAAAATATTTTGAAATTTTCATTATTAAATCACACATTAAACTTACAAAAGTGGCTACAATATTGGATTCCATTCAATGACAATGATAATATAGTTACTTTTGAATCTAATGAGCTCCCAAATACTAGTATTATTCAAGAGAATTTACCTTTATAAGTGGTAGTTGTGTATGGTAAGAAAGGAGTAAAACATGCCTTAATTGATAATCAATCTGGCTTAAACATATGTAGTGAGGATTGTTTACAAAAGATTAATGTGGATAAATCACCCTTATAAAATCTTGAAGTCATGATCAAAGGCTTTGATAATGTGGACAGACATAGTCTAGGAACCATACTCTATCATTCAATTTGGTACTATTTACATTAGATACATCATTCCATCTAAAGCCAATTCAATTAGTATATAATGTTTCATTAGGGTGATCATGAATCCATACAATGAAATTTGTCCCATCTATATTTCATGATTTTTATAGCTTAATTACAATGACTAAATTTATGTTTCAATCCATTTTTATTTTGCTAAATTATTTAAGCCATGTGATAGCACAATAGTGTGTCTGACTTTTTGGCCTATGTGGGATGCTCAAAATTAATATTTTTAACATATTTTTGATTTGTGTCAATTATAGGAATTGTTGAGACATGTACCAACTAGGACTCGAACCTAGGAACTTCCATTCGCTACTAGAGTGCTCTACCACTGAGCTACTGGCCCCTCTTGGACCAGTCCATCGTCGGTCCGGGTGTGGCTTATTTCCAACACCAACACCCCCCCTTAAGCCACACCTCTCATGTGCTTAGGGCTCCTATCCTGGGCCTGGCTCTGATACCATGTTGAGACATGGACCAAATAGGACTCGAACCTAGGACCAGTCCATCGTCGGTCTGGGTGTGGCTTATTTCCAACACCAACACCCCCCTTAAGCCACACCTCTCGTGTGCTTGGGGCTCCTAGCCTGGGCCTGGCTCTGATACCATGTTGAGACATGGACCAGATAGGGCTCGAACCTAGGACCTTCCATCGCTGCTAGAGTGCTCTACCGTTGAGCTACTGGCCCCTCTTTGACCAGTCTGTCGTTGGTCCGGGTGTGGCTTATTTCCAACACCAACAGGAATAAATGGTCAAAACTAATAAGCTATGGGATTTTCTATGTAGATTCAAACTATATTTTTTAAAGAATTATTTCTCATATTTTATTTTTATTGTTTAATCAATTTTAATTTTTTTCTATTATTTTTTACTCCATAACACATAACTTTCACTACAAATAATTTTGTTTTCATGATTTATTAGAATTATTATTAGAATTAGGCCATAGTAGGCATTAGAATTAGACCAGTCAATCTATTGTTTTTTTGCTAATTTTAATTAAATATTTTATTTATTATTAATTCTTGAATTAGTACTATCAAAAATTTCAGACCTATATTATTCTATAACACATTTCTCTTAGCATATATATCAAAATTATTTTTTCTCATTTCATTAAAACAATGTAGAATGCAACATTTATGTGGAGTGCAATACTTTTTTTTTGAGATTTTTGTAACAATGTTTGTTATTTTTGGGAGTGTCTTGAATAGAGGTCATTATTTTTTTGTAATGGACCTACATTGGTAGTTGTTAATGTTGAGATTTACACCTTAGGTCATTATTTTTTTGTAATGGACCTACATTGGTAGTTGTTAATGTTGAGACTTACACCTTATACTACACTTGCATACAAACCCACATCAACATGGGAAGTTTTGCAAGTTTGTAGGACGCAACCTGCAAAACAACCTAAGGAATTTTAGAAGTTGACTCTTTATAAGGTGTTCAATGAATTTGCTTCACACTTTTCAGGAAAAGAGAAGGAAGGAAATTGAAATTGAAACTTATCTAACAAGAAAACGTCAAATTAAACTCTCCTATTTGCATATGACTTAATTTCACAAGATTTGCCATCATAAAACAAAGTAAACACAAATGCAATAACGAGAGAAAAAATTGCAGAATCATTAATTTGAAAGAGTTTCCAGATTTCAAATTACAAACAAAGGCTACATATGTAAAAATCTAGAGGTGAATTTAAATGATGCACAATCAAACAAAAATATTTCATTCCATTTACGATTGTTATTCATGAGCTTAAATGATTACAAAATATATGAGTGAAATTGTCAAAGAGCGTAGCAAGAATCCTCCCCTTGTTTGAATAAACATTTACAATATATAAAAGAAATGAGAAGATTAGAAAACAGAAGGAAAAAATAATAGAGACAAGGTCAAGGTCTCCGTCTGATTTTGTCATTGCATGATAAACACCTCTTCTGTTTTGCTTTATTTTTTCTTTTATCTTCTATGTTCTTCTTTGTATAAATAAAGATTTGTAGCTTATCTTTTTAATTCTTTAATAGAATTAAGAGATTTTAAGATCTTTTTGGTTTTAATATTCTATTAAAACTAAACTCTTATGGGCCCGTCTTGGTTTCCAACACCCCTCTTTTGCTTTTCTAAATGTTTTAATAAAAATATTTACAATGATTTTTAAAAAATCATTTTTATCCTATGCAAGCTAAATGATAGTTTTATAAACTTAGAACTCATTTTATTGGCCCCACACTACCACATATGCAATCAACAGACCAATGGTACACTTCTTAAAGGGAAGCTCATAAAAAAGCATCAAGATGATACACCATAGGCTAATAATGGATCAGCTGGAGATAAGGTTTATTGTTGTGCTTAAATTAGGTTTTTATCGTCTCCTACGCTGGTTATGAAAGAGTTGTGCTGGAGTTTTAGATCTGTATGCCTTTTATATGTTGTGCACCAATTGCATATGGTTGCGCCTCTTTTTGCTCTTTGCTCATCACCTTTATACAATTTGGAAACCACCTTCCGTGCCATTCTTGGAATAGCTCATTATCTATTTGAATTGCCTAATGATCTGCTACATTGAGCTTTGTATGATGGCGGATATGATTTGAAAGTTTGCACATTATTTGGAAGCTGGAAATTCATTTATAATCTGTGCTAAAATTAATATACTAGTGCAGAAGTTTGAAGATGCTACATTGAATATTGGAGGGTTGCCCACCTTTCTTTAAAAAAAACGAAAAAGATGATAAAATTAATATACTTGTGCAGAAGTTTGAAGATGCTACATTGAATATTGGAGGGTTGCCCACCTTTTCTTAAAAAAAAAAACGAAAAAGATGATAGGCCACCTATATATTAAGATAATAAGAGTTTGTGCATAAGGCAACCAGCTGCCCAAACAACGTATCAAAACAAGAGCAAAACATAAGAAGGCCCTGACTGGCCAGAATGAAAGACATTAGAAAACACAGGAGTACCAAAAGATCATAGTCTAAACCCCATAGAAAGGAACCACCTCCAGCATAGCAAGAGGGAAGCCAAAAAAAAAGGTGAGCTTACACCCATACCAACGACCACCGAGAGAGACTAAGCCAAACCATCACCACCTGCCGGGTTACACACCTCTTTTATAGATGTATAGTGATTTCCATTGGTTGTGTTTGGTACTTTGACCTTTGTGCAATGTTCCAAGTTATCTTTTCAACCACATGAGCTCTTTCTAAGCTATTAAAGGATTCTTATTTGAATCCATGGAGCTATGATAGTATGGAGGATATAGAGAAAGATCCTGGTGTTTCAAAAAATAAACATGAAGTGTGAAAAATTGCACTATAGCTTTGGGATTTGTGAGGAAGTGTGCTTGCATACATTAAAACTTAGATATCATGCCTTCTACTCGAGTGGGCATCAGAGTCAAGAATACTTTGATATAAAGAGCTTTGGACAACAATTTGAACATAAAGTTTAGTGTTCCGCAAAACAATGAAATTCATCTACATGAACATAGCCCTAAATCTGAAAACAACTGCAACTAAACACTCATGCTCTGAAACAAACTGATATAACTTACCATGCACAACCATGGAAGCCAAAACCAAACCTCTGCAACTATTGGTAACATTACAACTATCCAATACTGACAAACACTAGACTTTGCATCAAACACTCTAACAACCATACTACCATTGTGCTTATAGAAAACAAATTAAAAACTAAAAACTAAAAACTAATGTTCACAGTGCAACTTATTCCTTAAACACTGAAAATAAAATATCATATATATTCACTAGGATTGCAAAATAGCTTCCCTGCTTAATGATCTCATTCCATGCAATCATCTTTGAAGCTATGATAGACCATTTGAACAAACTACAAAAAGAAAAATAGGAGTAGATACCTCTTTGCCTTATGGTGCAATGGAGCTTGTCTCTTTGATCTATTTTCCCATTTGTTTTTATGTGAGTTCTCTTCTCCATTCAGATGGAGTAGAGAACATGACATCTTGAAAAGGGGCATGCTCTTGCTTGCAATCAAGCATGGGTGACTTAATGAAATTGATCTCATTTACTTTAGGCTTTTCATGATCTACATGGCTTGAGAAACTGTCAAAATTTGACTTGACATTGATTGTGCTCCCAATGATGGTTTGGAACCTCTTTGTATGAATGCTCAAAATCCTTTGATCATGATTTTGATATGATGCTTCAAAATCTTTCACATCAAAATGCACCTCATAAACCTCACACTTATTATTGTTCTTTGATTCATCAAATGAAACAAGAGCTCAAACATTATTAAGATTTGTGAACAAGGAGTCCAAATTGAGCCCTAAATCCTCTTCTTCAAAGTTTCCGTTTTTTGCATGTAGAAATGCTCTTTCTTATCAAGATGAAAAGATTTCTTTGTCATTCCATTGCTTTCCTATTCTGTAAAATTAGGCAAATCTTTAGAAAGACCAGCCTCCTCATGATCTACAAGATCACTAATGATCTCTTGCGATTTTTTCTCTTCAAAATGAGATAATAGAACATCCTCTTGTGCCAAATACACAGGATCATTCTCTATTGCAGCTAAGAAATTGTCCACATCATCATCATTAATGACCTCATCTACACTTGGTTTCTTCTTCACAGAATATTTCCCTCTATCTTCTTTATGTGCATAAAGATCTATGCCATTTAATAGTTGCAATTCCCTCTCATTCTTCTTAAAAAGCCTCAAAAAATGCTCCAAATGAGCTTAAATGCAAGGGATTGATATCATCACTTGATTTAACATTTTTTGCATGCATAGGATGTTATTTTTTTCTGCACAACTTGTATGAACAACATCAACTTCTTGAGGCACTAATTTTTGACATTTTTATGCTCATCATGGCTGTCCATTATATCCATTTGACAAAAAACTTGCTCTCCAATACTAGATTGTTCAAATTTTAGCTTGTAAAGCATTGGGATTGAAGAGGAAAATGAAATATGGTTGTCAAACATAAGGTTTGCATTTTTTACATGTGAGAGGATGGGATTTTAACAAGAAAATACAAGCAAGGTGATTGTTTTGGACTGTGTGAAGACATAAATGCTTGTTCACTTGATCCAATGGGATGGTTTTTTAACTCCATATGCTCATGAGAGATATGATCTATCTACAATTTTATTTCATTCATCTCATCACACTTGACCATTTCAATGGGGAGGGCAGGTGGTGAGCTTATAACATGCATTTGACTATTTTGAATAGCTTCAAAAGAAGTACTTTCTAAAGAAAACAAAGGTTGCACAAGCATGGGGGGCAACTTTCCTATAGCTATAATGTTTTTTTTTAACTTGATAGCTAAATCATATGATTCAAGAAGAGATTGACCACCTAGAATCTGAATCATGATTGAGTATTTAGAATCAAAAGCTTTTAGAAAATATAGAAATGCAAAACTTGGAGGTGGTCAAACATTAACTAGGAATTTCTTCCAAGCCTTGTCAAACTATGAGATGAAATCATGCATGCATTCTATACGAGACCTTTTGATTTCCATGAAACACTAAAGAAGAGAACTTGTATCCACATTTTCTCTAAACTAATTGAAAAGATCACGAAGTTTATCCCAACTTACAATTGAACTAGGCTACAAGCTTCTATACCATTCATGTGCTTTGCCTCTAAGAGAGAAAGCGAGTAGCAAAAGAGCCACATTTTGATTAATGATATGATGGGTGTTTCACACATTTGTAACATCTTGAATATGATCTAAGGGAGAAATAGATCCGTCTCTATAGAAATGAGGCAATGCTTTCAATTTCACTTCAAGAATCTAACACCCTTGTTCTTGAAACAAACCACTTGAATACCATACTGGAAATGGAAAAGTTCTTGTCAAAATGTTTAAAGGCACATAGATATTAGTAGTCACCATGATCTACAAAATAAAGATATGAGATCTTTTGATCAACAGAGTCATCGATAAAGTTACTAGATGGAAGATTCATGATCCTACGAGCTGATATTTTTTTGATTTTCCACCAAAATCATAAAATGTAGAACAAATATCAAATGAAACATAGACAAAAGCCTCTAACTTTTGTCCCATCAAGCATGCCAAAACTATTGATGTTTAGATTTGCACTTGTATACTATAGCCACATACAAACCTACATCAACACGGAAGTTGTACAAATGTGGGACGTGACTTGCAAAACAACCTCGAGGATTTTAGAAGCTGACTCTTCATAAGGTGTTCAATGAATTTTCTTCACACTGCCTGGGAAAAGAGAAGGAAATTGAAATTGAAACCTATCTAACATGTGAAATGCCAAATTAAACTCTCCTATATGCATATGACTTAATTATGTATGTACAAGATTTGTAATCATAAAAACAAAGTAAATACAAATGCAATAATGAGAGGCAAAAATTGCATAGTCATTAATCTGCAAGAGGTTTGATGATTTTAAATTACAAATAAAGGCTACATATGAAAAAATAGGAAAGCGAGATAAATCTATTGACAAATTTAAATGATGCCCATTCAAACAAAAATATTTCATTCTATTTACAAAAACAAATTAACAAACAAAGTCAAAGGCCAAATGCACAGTCACAAGATTGTTATTCATGAGCTCAAATGATTACAAAATGTATTCATAAAAGCTCAATTGCTAAAGTGGCAGAGATTCACCTATAAAATAATTCTTCCCCTTGTTCAAATGAACAATTACAGTATATATAGAAGAAATGAGAAGAGAAAATTGGAAGAATAGAAGGAAAAAATTAGAGAGATAAGGCCTCAATCTAATTTTATCATTGCATGATAAACACCTATGCTCCATCACTTCAGTCTTCGCCTTTGTTTCACTTTCTTTCTGCTTTTATATGCTTTATTCTTGTTTCCACAAATAAAACTTTCACCTTTATTATTTTTATCCTATAGTGTATCTTTTTAAAAAATTAATTTTTTTTTATGTAAATGCAAGTTATCTATTAAAATAAAATAAGACTTCACAAAAAAATAATGGGTGGTTAAAAGGCACACCCCGAGAGTCACATGGGCTAAGCCCAGAAAGATCTAGAACAAAGTATTAAAGGGTACAGGCCCCATATAAAAAAAAAAGAAAAAATAGAATTAAGCAGCCAATGCCATTCCTGCAGATGGCAGATACCTATCATCTGGTTTCCCCCAAATGTCTGCGGGGTTTGGGTTGACATCAGGCATAGCCCAACCATCTTCATTTTCCTGTTCTTCATTCTAAACATTTGGCTCCTTGTGCTAAGGTGAGATAGCCAAATTTAACCGAGGGAAAACCTTAGTATTATCCCACCTTGTAGTTGGTGGATGAGAAGAACTAGGAGCATTCCATCCTGCATTGTCCATTGCAGGCCAACTAGCATTACCTGCATTATCCATAATGGGCCACCCCGCATTATCCCTAGCTGCATTACTAGCACGGCCAGAGGTCCATCCACGCGGATGTGGAGAGGCCGAGCACCTACGCCAGTGAACACCGCGACACGGAGCAAGTTGGGAGTGAGACTGAGAATCTCTAGCCGAACCACTTCTGCATCTGTTAGGAGAGCAAGCTCTGACAGAGGACGATGAGGGAGGAACACGAGCAACAGTGCAGGGAATAGTCCCCCAATGATCCGACAACTCTTGTAAGTGAGCCACTTCCAAGGCAAATTTGTTAGCTTGCACTTGAATTTGTAGAAGAACATTAGAACATATAATAGTTTTAATGTACAGAGAAACATAAGTTCCAATTTTGCTTTCTGAAAATATACAAGAATTACAATCTTTCCATAAAGCAAATAAAATCTCCACCCTAAAAATATGCTAGATTTGAGTAAAATTTTTAGGAAACCTGGGTGAATCACCCAGCAAGATGATTTGCTAGGTTAATGGCTCAAGTCTGAAAGGGTGAAAAAAATCATGAATCCATAACCAAAATTGCTGAGCTCTAGTGCAATACCAGAAGAGATACTAAATCATTTTAGCCTATCCACAAAAAGGACAACGGGGATCCTGGACCTCAAGGTGAAACATCCTAGTACCAACAGGCAAGCCTTGAAAGAGAATGCACCAGGCAAAATGAGCAAGTTTTGGCTCAAGAATGGCAGACCAAACAGTTTTAAACCTAGAATGCCAAAGACTTAAAGAGCTATGAATAAGCCAACGCTTATTAAGAGTGGCAACCATGGGTAAATGCGCTGAAAGCCACCTGTAAGCCATTTGTGGCTTGAAATGATGCAAAAGTGTGCCTGGATGCCATTTCCAGTCCTTCCACCATGGCTTGTTGGACTGGATTCCAACCTTATGCAACATTTCAGGTGGAATAGCCATGATGATATTAAAAAAAACTCTTATGTGCCCACCTTGGTTTCCAACACACCTCTTTTGCTTCTCTAAATGTTTTAATAAATACATTTACAATAATTTAAATAAATTCATTTTTATCCTATACAAGCTAAATGAAAGTTTTATAAACTTAAAACTCATTTTATTGGCCCCACACTACCACATAGGCAATCAACAGATCAATGGTGCACTTCTTAAAGGGAAGCTCATAAAAAAACATCAAGATGATGCACCATTAGCTAGTGAAGGATGAGCTAGAGATGAAGCTTTATTGCTACACTTAAATCTAGTTTTATAGACTCCTAACTAGTTATGAAAGAGTTGCACTAAAGTTTTAGATATGAAGGCCTTTTATATGTTGTGCACCAATTGGATATGGATGTGCCTTTTTTTTCTCATTGCCCAATGCCTTTATACAATTTGGAAACTACCTTATGAGTCATGTCATTCTCGGAATAGCTCAGTGTCTCTTTGAATTGCTAATTGATTTGCTACCTTGAAATTTGTATGATGGTGTCTATGATTTGAAAGTTGCACATTATTCAAAGCTAGAAATTTATTTATAGTCTATGTTGAAATTGATAGGGTTGTGCACCTCTTTATAGATGTATTATGATTTCCACTAGATGTGTTTGGTACTTTGACCTCTATGTAATGTTTGAAGTTATCTTTTCAACCATATGAGATCTTTCTAAACTGTCAATATATTCTTATTTGAATTTGTGGAGCTACGATAATATGGAGCATATAAAGAAAGGACCCAATGTTTCAAAAAACAAAAATAAACATGAAGTGTGAAAAATTGCACTATAGTAATACTAAGGGCTACATACTTACAAAATGGCATTTTCAAATGATTTCATTTGATCCGCCAAAGTTGAATAAAAATTACCTTTTTGTCAGCATTTTGATTGGTGTAGAGGAGACTATGTTGAGTTTTGGATTTTATTCTAGGGGTTCCATCTAAGGGAATTTGATTGAAGGGGGTTAGATCTAACCCCCTTCAATCAAATCCCCTTAGATGGAACTCCTCTAAGCTTATATTATTATCTTTTTTTTAAATTATGTGATTTTAGGTAGAAATCAAGATGTTCCACAAGTGGGAAACACTATTGTGCGATCAAGCAACTCCAAATGATCTAGTTACACAAAATTAATTAATAAAAGTTGAGATGAGGCCTAAAACAAAAGATACTAATTAAATACTAATCCTAAAGATTATTGGGGAATGTTTTCTAAAGTTCACACCATCTTTTAGAGGAATATATAAAATAAATATGTGATTTTTACATCTATCTATTATTTATGGACCGATGTATATATGTCCAACCATCAAAGACCAAACATTTTTTCTAATTGATGGTAAAAAAGAAATATTTTGAAAGGGCCTCCACCCTTTTACAAGATAGATCAATAGAAACAACAAGATAACAACCAAGAAACATCTATACTACAATAAACAAACAACAACAACAAATATTAGAGAGACAACCCCACCAACAACTAGGAAGCTAACAAAAAACTAGCACCAACAAGCTTGATAGCTGCAAACAACACAATATTCCCCCAGAGATTAGAGTTGATTAAGTGCTATAGCTACTTCCCAATTCTCCTTGAGGAAATCAAAGTGTTTTCCATAAACTTTGCAGTCTTCTGCTTTGTAGTATCATTCTCTCTAGCCTTCTAACTCTTAGTTCTTGAGTTGGGGCCAAAACTTGGTCAGTTCAAGTGGGGTCTATTTTTTTCCTACAATATTTTAATACTCTTGGACCTATTTTGGATAGTGGTTCTACTCACATCAACCACCCTTATTCAATTAGCCTTGACTTCCTAAATATCCTTTTCCAGAATGGAGATCATGTCATCCTACATGGTGATTCCTACTTTTAGAATGTTGTTTTCCTCTAGTACATCCACTGGTTGAGATTGAAGACCAAGTACATTACTAAGAATGAACAACTGATTAAAGAAGATTATGTATGTGATGGTGGATAAAAAACTAGTGATTCTTGTGATGATAAGACTTTCCTCTAATTTCTATTACTCAACAAAACCTATAGACCTAAATTTCAAATATTACAAAAGTATGGATATAAAGGAAAATGCATACGTCCTCATGAATACAATTTTTTAGAATTAATACAAGTAAAAAAGAATTTATCAACCAAGGTATTAGATATTTACCATGAAAAATCACCATAAAAGGAAAGACCAATTTGTATCTATGGTATCTAAAGAAAAATATTTTCCTATTGCTCTTATCGATTTGGGCTTGGTTGATACATTTTTATACAAGTTGCTCCTTACTTACATTCCATATTTCATGATACATCATTAGCCATTATGATGTTTTTTTATTATGTATTAATGAGTGGGTTCATCCTTATGCCTTAAGAAAATATTCTTATGTTGGAAAACTTGTTGTTTATCATATTTACAAAGTTCCTTATTTCAAATTGCATTACATGTGTTTTATTGCAATTGATCATGGATTCATTATTAGCATATATAAAATATTACAACTTGTAGATACATAATTAGATTACAAAATATAAAATACATAAACATGCAATGTAAAGATAGAATTAAAACATATATGTAGATTACATGAAAAATAGGAGTACAATGCCATGTCTAGGGAGAAAGCCTAGAAGAACTCTCTCCTTGCCTATTCTATCCTTACCAAAAACACAAACCTAAAATTGGAGGATGAACAATTCCTACTACAAGATTTATTATATGCACCTTTCTCCCCCTCTTATCTTCCAACATGATCCCTCAAATAAGATATCTATAATTCATTTTATCTAGTTAGTCTCACCATAAAGATATATATGGTACTACTTGATAGTGGAAGCATCTACCTTGCACCTTGTAGATCCTTGAGTTCTTTTTGCTACTCTTTATCTACCTTATGCTACTCATCCCACTCTAATTGGAAGTCCTCATTCTCTATGGTTGCTTCCCTTTATGAGGCCCATGCCTAAATGACTAAATCAAAAAGTGGGGCAAATTAATCGACCTCATCATATGCTTCTTCAATCATGTGTGTAGTGACATCCGACGCATCTCATATAAGGAAATCTATGGTGTAATATATCAATTCCATCCACTCCACAATGATAATTGATAAAAAAACCACATTCATGAGTTAACATCATATACAATACCTTCAAAGAAGATAAAAACTAAACACAAACTAGAAATAATTATATATACCTATATCTACTAGTTTCCAGACATTGATGCAGGGGCATTGTATGTAGAGCACATGTCACCTACTTTCTAGTTGTAATTCCATTTTTAAATTTTTTTTGTCACCTCACTTTCTTGGACTGATTTACCCATCTATTGGTTGCATTTACACCCTAACCAAATAGGTACATAGATTAGATAAATTTGAACCTTATCAGGTTGTCTTCTTTAGTGGAGTGATTAGTTTGATGCTCAAATTAAAGATTTGAGTGGGAGTTTGAAGAGGGAAGCATATTGCTAGTATGTGAGGCATTTAATGTGCTTGTTTTGATGCTCATGAGGGAGTTTTGAGTAGGATTTTTGGGAAGTTTCTAGAAGTTTGTGGTAGGAGTAAGAGAATAGAGGAGTATGTGAGAAAGATAGAAGAACAAAGAGAAAAAAAAGAGAATAAGAGGGAGGAAGGCTATGAAGGAGTAATTTGAGATAACAAGAGTGTGATGTGTGGAGGGTGAGCACAATGCATGCAACAACAATTTGAGAGGAAAGTATTATGGATGAAGTTAGAGGGGACAACAGGTGCATAGAAAGAAGATATAGGAGGTTAAAATAAAGGCATCCTTTCCATTTGGAGTTGAAGATTAGATCAAAGTTGCAAGATAAGTAGGAAGGGCATGTGGGTATTAGAGACCCAAAAATTTGGAATGATAAGGATATTGTATTGAAGAGAATGTGGAGTTTAGTCTACAAGTTGTAGATGAACAAAAATAGAGGTGATTTGAGATGGGTCCAAAGATTGAATGAGTACAAGTTGGGAGAAATGACATGCTAGGTAGTCAATGAGGTGTCATTGATAGGTAAAGGAGTAGACCATCACATTAGAAGTTTATTTGTCTTTATATACGTATGTGTGAGTGTGTTTATTGACTTGTAGTAGTACAACAAAGTTTTAAGTTTTTTGCAACCATTATTTTATTGGGTGTGGGTGCAAGAAGTGGTGTTGAGTTGTTGTAGGGCTATCTTCAATAAAGGAAAAGTAGAGTATCCAGAGTATTGATGATTCATAAAAAGAATGTATCTTTTCTTTTGAAAAAGGAAATAGTAAATGTTAGTTTACTATAGTCATGTTCATGTGATTAATGTTGATGTGTGCTTGTGAGCATGAGCCCTTTATTTCATGTCATCTTGCTAAACTATCTAATGCTATAAGGTGATTTTGGGTGATACACTGATAAGCATGTGTGAGTTGTATTATGTTTGGGGAGTCATATATGTCTATGTGTGTATGTTATTTATTTCATATGTTGTGGAAGTATATTTGTGTACATTATTTTAACCTACAACCATATGGATTGGTGAGAAAGATGATTGGAGTGACCTGTAGCAACTAAAAATTGATTGCCTATAGCAAAACATTGCATGCAACATCTAGATGTTTGAGAGCATGCTATTTCCAACAATTAACTGCTTCGAATGATTGTGTATGGTGAGGTTAGTGTGATATTGGCATTGTAGGTGTCTTGTGGCACCATCAGTATGGTATCAAAGTGGGCTGCAACTCTAGAAAGAAGTACATTGTTTGTGGTTTGGAGTTGGTTAAAGCCCAATATGGAAGAGAATGTGTGTGGGTTTGTCCCTGTAGAAAAGAATATTGTAGCTAAAAGAGTTGTATTAGGTATAACAAGATGTTTCCAAGAGGAAGGATGGTAGAGACTACATCACTTGTGAGTAAAATGGAAGAAGTATTGGAAGTTGTAAGAGGAATGCAAACCAAAGTGGAAGTCCTTGAGGGGAATCAAAGAAGAGATTGAGTTCATGAAAGAGATGAAAATGATAGTGAAATGAGGACAAAGTTGAGATAGTAGCACAAAGAAATGAGAATGTAGGTGATGAAATGAATCCAAATGAAAGGAGACTCCTTGGGGCTATTTCAAAAATTGGAAGAGTAGAGATGGAGATACCATGTTTCTTAGGGAGCCTCTATAACTAGATGAATTAATAGATTGGATAACCAAAATGGAGGAATATTTTGAGTGTGATTATATAGAGGATTCAAGAAGAGTGAAGGTACAAGCACAAACTTGGTTAAAGGGGCATGTTATAATTTGGCGGAAGGAGGTGTAGGCCGAAAGAAGAAGAAATAGTATAGAGAAAATCACCAGGTGGGATTGGATGATTAAAAATATGAAAGATAAATTTCTACTGAATGTATATTAGCTTGAGTTGTTTAAAAAATTACAAAACTTGTGACAAAGGGAGATAAGTGTGAAAAGATACATTAAAAATCTTCATAAATTTTTTGTTAGGTCAGGGCATAATGAGTTGGATCATGAGAAAGTAGCTTGATATATTAATGGATTGAGGATGAAAATTTAGGATGAACTGAGCATGATAAGGTTTTGGACTATTGAAGAAGCATGTCAGTATGATTTGAAAGCTGAATAAAAACTAGAAAGAATGTAGAAAGGAACAAAAAAAGGTAGAGGTGGATTTAGGAAAGGATAGATGTAAAGAAAATACAACCAAGATGAAGGGGATAACACTATACATAGTCAAATAAATCATTATGAGACAAGAGGGTCAACCTACTTAGCAAATGAAGGTAAATTTAGTCAAAAAATAAATACAAATTTCATGGTCAAATGCTTTAGGTGCAAAGAAGTGGGCCACAAAACAGCTAAATGCACACAAATACAACAATATAGTAGTAGGAGAAGTGGAGCCCAAAGTCAACTTGAACAAGTGAAATTAGCAATGCTTCACCCAAGTACATGAGAGAACCATAATATGGAGAGGCTCTTATGATGAATAGAACATTGCTTAAACCATCAAGAAAGGAGAATGAACCTATGTTATGTCAAAGTCTTTTTAAGACCACATGCAAGGAGAGAGGTAAGTTCTACAAGGTTATATTGATAATGGAAGCACTAATAATTTAGTTTCTTTTGAGATGGTAAAAAATCTAGGGCTAAGAAGAGTAGCTCACCCTAATCCACAAAAAGTGTCATGGTTGCAAAAAGGACATAAATTATTGGTGAACCAACAATGTTTAGTGAACTTCTGAATAGGCATCTATGAAGACCAAGTGTGGTTCAATGTAATGCCTGTGGACATGTGTCATGTACTCTTAGAAATTCCATGACAATATGATAGAAGAGTTTTACATAATGGTAGGGAAAATATTTATAATTTGATAAATAACGGGAGAAAGCATACTCTCACTCCATTGACAATCCAAAAAGGAGAGGTGGAAAATAGCTTGAGAACATTGTTATTAACAGGTAAGTAATTTTTTAGAAAGGTTGAACATGAGGTTGCACATGATGCTAATTTAATTCCCAAATAATTGCTAGTAGATGCAACAAAATAGCCTAGATGTAAGGTTGCATGTGGTGTTACAACAATTTTGAGAAGTTGCAAATACCTATGTAATAAAGAGAGATGATAATACAAATGCTTATTCTAACAATGAAGTCTCCACCCTATTGTAAGTGAAGGAAGAAAGTGAACAAGGTTATATAGGAGATATGCTACAAGTAGTGATATAAAATGATAGTAGAGCAATGTTGCAAGATAAGAGGACTAGTGACAACATAGTGGTGATGCAAGTAGGTAGAAAAAACACGGAGAGAAAATAATCTTTTGGTGTGAAGAATTTGTTAAAGGAAGAGAATAAATTTGGAATAAAGGGAATGGAGACACAAGTTGTCAATTTGACAAAGGAAAACCTACTATTGGAAGAAGAGGATAATGGTGAGAACCATGAAGAAGTAGAAAATGAGGATACATAAATTGGATAATGGATGCTCAACTTAGAGGACATTAATGGGTACAATACTATAATAGAAATTGGTAAAGGGGAAGTGGAAGTTTTGGTTGTGACAAATGAATATAAATGTGAAGGGGAACTTGTTGGCAAGAGACAATGTGTGGCTTCATGAGTGTTGTCATTGATGGCAACAAAGTCCATTCCATAGATCTGCAGCACATGGTATGACCATACCGGAAGTCAGATTGAAGAGTATTTTGGTCCAATCAGCAAGAACAGAGCATGCAACAAGGTATGACAATCAGGTCCAGATCTCTCAGAGGAAGTATCTCAGTAAAGTGTGGACTTGGAGAAGTCAAGAGGAGTACCATGACTGATACATTCCAGAGATTGAGCCTCCGGTGATGAAAGAGTGAAAAGATATGAGCACCTAAGTGTTAGGTTCTTGTTTGGCAGAGTAGACTGAGGAAGAACTGACCGGCAGAGCATCAGACCTTAATCTGGATGAGAAATTGATGGTGATCAAGTTTCTTAAGGGATCATTCATGGTTGGCCGACATGATTGATGACTCCTATAACTATCCTTTTGATATGCATCACTTAGTAAGCATGGATTCAGCCGACAGACCAGAGTTTGGAAATATTTTAAGTTTTTCGGATGCTGACTAGAAAGGTGTTGAAATCCTTTATGAGGATATATACCAGATTGATTTCGGTATGAAGGTGTGTGTGGTGTGTTGTGTTGTGCGAAGAAAAGTAGAGAGCAATGTGGAAGTAACTATATAAATCTGGTATGTGACAGAATAGCAGCTCTAAGAAGAGGAAGAATGAAGTGTAGCAGATTAGTATATTGAGCCTAACCAGAACTAAACCTCAGCATATGTGGATGCCCCTGATCAGTTCAATCACATGTTTACTTTTTTTATACCTTGTAGACAGTGAGTCTCTTGTAGGCAGTGAGCCTCTTGTGAGTAGTGTGCTCAGGCAGTGAACCCTAATTGACAAGTGCCATTTTGTACTTCTATTCTTTTAATAGAGAATACAATCTTGGGTTAGTCACCCCATGGTTTTTTCCCTTAATAGGGTTTTCCATGTCAAAATCATTGTGTTATGTGTGTTGAGTTTATCTCTACTCTCATGTTCATGTATGCTTATATGTTTTGATACCGCACTAATCATTAAAGAAGAAAAGAAAGTCAAATAATTAAGATAACTGATTCACCCCCCCTCTCAATTATCAACAATTGGTATCAGAGCTAAGTTCCTCCTAACAGAGCTGAACAACTTGAGGAAGATCTGGGAATCTCAATGGATATTTATGGTATGAGGGATCAACTTCAGTCTGCCCTAGATGATCTTGAGCAATCTCACTCTGAAGTCAATAACTTGAGGGAAAGACTCAAACAAGCTGATGATTTAAAAAATGAACTAAAAGAGAAACTAAGTATCTCTATGAAAAAGAGAAAGGAGCTACTTCAACAATTAGCAAGTCAAAATGAAGCCAATGATACTAATGAAGATCTGAATGAGAAGAACAAGTTATGTGAGAAGCTATCAAAAGAGGTCATTATGGTAAGACATGAAATGGAATCAGGGGTTATGAAATTCACCCAAGAAATTGAAGAAAAGAGAAAAATTGAAGATAATCTAAAACAATCTCTCAAAGAGAAGTTAGAAGACTACCACAAAATGGATAGAATAATTAGGCATCTGGAATCTAATCTTGAAGAAGCTAGAGATAATGAAGAACAACTTGAGAATCAGATTGACACACTTAAAAGGGGTCTTCAAACAGCAAATGAATACAAAGAGAAATTCAAGATAAGATTTGCTCAACTAGAAGTTCTTCTTGAAAGCCAAAAGAGGGTAGATGATAAGCAATGCTTGGGGTATGAGAAAGGTGAAAGCTCCAGATCCAATCAGAAGAACTCTAGATCAACAAATCCAAGGATCAAGCCTAGAAGACCTCCAGTAAGACAACCAAATGCCCAAAGATATCCATCCTTTAATGGATACTGCCACAATTGCAATAACCTTGGTCATAAAGCAAATCAGTGCAGAAGAAAAATGAATCAAACTAATTCATCCTTCTCTGGACAGTGTTTTAACTGCAAAAGGTATGGTCACAAATCTCATGAATGTAGAAATATGCAAATAAACAATTCATTCAATGGTAGATGCTTTGCATGCAATAGAATGGGACATATGGCTAATCAATGTAGATCTAGAGGATATCAATCAAATATGCAAAGAAATATTGTTTGCTACAATTGCAATAGATCTAGTCATATTGCCAAATTCTGCAGAAGTAAAAATTAGGATAAAAAGGGTCCAGTGCATCATAATCAAAATCAAGACAAAGAAAAAGGAAAAATGAATGCAGACGAAATTCAAAGGGAGATGAACAAGATTTGGGTGAAGAGAAGTACAGAAAATGTTGGGGATGGATCCACACCAGAATCTAGTGCTGATATTCCTTCTAGAAACTAAACAAATGAGCTCTGGCTCAAGGGGAGTCACAAAAGAAAACAATTTCCCCTATCTAATCAATTGGTGCCTGAAATTGGCACATGGAGTGTTGCGGATTGAAGAGTTCTCAAGAGATATCTAAATAACCCTTGGTAAAAGATCTGCAAGAATTTTTGAAGAGGTTAATCATGCAAGATTGATCCAGTTTAATAGTCATCCAGTAAGAGCAAGATTTTCACAATTAGATCCGGTATGATTAAAAAATTGAGGTATCTTGATCTGTGGATAAATGGAATGATTGGAGAAAGGAAGATAGATTGTCAATAATCACCGAGAATAACTCTAAGTACATGTTAGTGGTCTGAAAAGATCTCTCAGGACAAGGAGCAAAAGGCAACCGAAAGAACTTAAGTTGTGCATTTATTACAAAATGGAATTAGAGTTTGCGCAGAAATAAAAGGGTTCTTTTGTTCATCATTTGCACATTTGCATTCGAGAAGAAGGAAGAAATAGCTCTACAAAAAGATTGCTTCAACTCTCTCAAGGATCAACCGCAAAATTTGATTCAACCAGCGATATTTTCAGCTCTTATCGTGAACCCTAGAAGCGTAAAAGGTATTTTTTGCTCTTGAATATCTCTCTTTGAATCCTTTGAAAGATGGCTACTCCAAATGTTGTTAAAATCACTGATAGACTGCACCCTAAGTTTAAGAAACATCCTTACAAATCCCTAGAAGTTGATCCCCTAGGTGCATTCTCTAGCATTCTGCATGGGGTTCTGCATGTAGAAGATGTTAGGGTCTACATACACACAAACATTAAAGAATTTGGGGAATCCAAGCTGATGGATATCTACCACATGGAACTGATAGATGAATCATTTAAACTTAAACCCCAATACAAGGCCATCCAAGATAAGTATTTTGGACATTGCATCCATTTCCCATGTTTTGCAGAAGATGAATGGGTCCGGTATGTTCTGAGCAGAATGCATGACAATTTCATGTGGTTGATGAGGCCATTTAAGATCACAAAAGATGCCATTAGGGCAATAACCAAATTGCACTCATTCGGTGGGTTGCCTGCTCTCAAATCAGTCAAAAACCAAACTGTAAGTGAGGCTACTAGATCAAAATTTGACAAGAGAGCAATGACTATAGAAGATATCACTGATCTGGATATCAAGTTTGCCTCTGATAATTGGTTATAAGATATATCACTCCAGTAGGGAGAATTTTGTATGTGGAACTATAATTTATACTGCTTATCAGATGCTAAGGGAGAATGCAGATTATGATCTTTGCAAGCTTCTTCTGAGCCAACTGTTGGAAAACTTACAAAAGATCAAGAAGGACAAGAAGAACTCATTCAAATATGGTGGCTTGATATTATGTCTCTTCTTTTACTACATGAATGAGCTCCTTAGATCCAGTGGTTGGATATGGAAAAATGATAGACCGGTTGCCATACAAATCAGAGACTATATGTATGGGCTTGGTGATGCCAAGGCACAAAGCACAACTCTCTAGGGTTACTTCAAAAACTTCCAAGGCATGATGTAGGCCAGAGAGAGAATCCCCCAATCTCTAGTTGAAAAATACAAGGATACAGTGTGCTTCATGGTAGACACTGATCAATGCCTAATGGAGGCAGTGGAACCGAGAATAGTGTGGATTATGCCAATGGGCTATGAGGTGGATGAGAAAATTCTGGAACTGCATATCCAACACCTACTAAGTTAGCCTAAGGACCCTAAGGTAGAAAGGTTTGGAACCTTCCAAGAGTTGAGTGTAAAAGTTCATGTAGAAGAAGTTGCCAAGAGATATGGAATATCAAAGGAGGCAATTGATGCCAATAGAGAGAAGGTGGAAAGGGCAGAGAAAGAAAGGCAAGAAATAGAAAAAGAAAGTGCTCCGGTGCAAGCCCCTTCCCAGACCAGATCCTCCAAAATCTCTGCACCAGCCACCTCTAAGAGTCAAAAAGCCTCAAAACTGAAAGCTAGGACATCCAGAAAGGGAGAGAAGAGAACTAAGACAAAGGTCACAAGGTCTTACACCAGCCAAAAGGATGATGAAGAGACAAAATCAGATGAGGAGATCAAGAAAATGAAGAAGAAGAAGAAAATATCCAGTGAATCCTCTATCGGTCATAACAAGGAAGAAGAGGCAGAAGAATTTGTTGAAAGGCCTACTCTCTACATTGATGATATCATCAATTTAGTCACTGTGGATGGGAATCTACAACCAATGACTGAATTTTATGATGAATATAATGAAGCTGACCAGAAGATCTTACAAGATGCTACAGTCAGGTATCTGAACATCTATAATAAAGCAATCATTAAAATCATATCTCTAATTCCTAAAAGCCTAGAGAAGGAACTTGAAATGAGAAAGAACAATGCTAAGGAAAAGGATATGGAGATCCGAGAACAGATAGCTATTCAGCTCTATCCTTCCATCACTTCTAAACAAATGAACATGATCTTCAAGGATTGCAAGAATGAGTTCCTGAGCAAAGCAAGAATGAACAAGCTTATGCTCGGAGAGATTGATCAGGTGGCAAAAGAAACTAAAGACATCCTCCAAAATGCATACAAAAGATTCAATATTCCTATTATAGAGGACATAAGTGATGAACCTTCTAATGTTGAAGGATTAGGTGCATCAAAGGAAGACTCTACTGAGAAAATTGCAGAAGAGTCAAAGGAGATAGGTGAGGAGAAGACTAAGGACCTAGATTCACTGCTCCAAAAGAGGAAGTCCATGAAGTAAACATCTCTCTTCCCGATTCCCCAGTAGACTCCAGATTTAAAGAAGAAGAAAAGGTAAAAGGAAGAGAAGAAGATCAAACAGAGAAGACCCCAAGAGACAATTCTAAGGCTACAGAAGGAAAGAAGACTCTGTCTCCAGCAAGAGACATTGCAGAAATAGTTAAAGATTTCTTGACCAAAGAAATGATGGAGATTGATGAACCGGAACTATTTCAAGGACCATTCAATTTTGATTCCCTCTCCCCGGTTCAAACAATGAAGATAGCATCCTTTTCCCAAGAAAAGGCAAAAGAAAAACTTCTCAAGTCTCACATGGAAGACTGTGAGCTAATAGAGATTACATCCGATGTGTTAAAGAAGATCATGCCATCCTTCTAGAAGGATCTTTCGGCCTCTTCATCTGGTAATCTGAAATCTCTTGTTAATTCTGTTAGCACACATTTTGGTTCCTTAGAGAAATCAATAGAAGAGAAAGTCTGGAAAGAGTTTTTGGGTAAGAGATTCTCTGAAGTACAGGGCTAATAGCAAATGATAGAAGAAATCTGAACATTGGAATAAAGAGCCTAGAAATTGCTCTTAAAGATGGCAGAGAATTATACAAATTTTGTTTATCTTGGTCCATAGTAATAGAAGACATTGCAAAGAAGGTGGAAGAATAAGAGGGAAAACTATTAAGTTTATCCTAGAGTTTTGATCCTCTCACCTCATCCATAATGAATCAAGAGTGCCAGACTATTGCCACCATAAATGAGATAAAGAGGCTTGAGAAGGAGAAGAAAAATAGAATAAGCAGGCTAAGTGAACTAAGAGGGATAATTATCCCCAAGTTAGAGGCAATGCATGAGGCCCTAACTGATGCCCAGACCACAACCTGGACCAGTGATCCGGCAGACCTAGAGAGGGTAGAAGCTTTTGCATTGTTGCTAAGTGGTCACATTTCAATTTTGGACAGGATGAAGAAGAGTTGGGCAACAGAAGTGGTACAGTTGAAGACCACCTTTGAAGATATACTTCAGTATATGTAAGTATAACATGTATATATACTTATGCGGCTAAGTATATGTTGATTTTTGAAAATTTTGGTGTTCAGATTCTACCCTTTTCCATTGATGTCAAAGGGGGAGTGAGGAGCAGTGAAAAATGTGGAATCTAGCTAAGGGGGAGATTCGAAAAAGTGTACATTAGAATAGAGCATCAGCCAAGGGGGAGTGTAGTGTGACACTTAGTCATTTTTCACTAAGTGTTGCCATCAATGCCAAAGGGGGAGATTGTTAGCAAGAGACACTATGTGGCTTCATGAGTGTTGTCATTGATGGCAACAAAGTCCATTCCACACATCCGCGGCACATGGTATGACCATACCAGAAGTCAGATTGAAGAGTATTTTGGTCCGGTCAGCAAGAATAGAGCATGCAGCAAGGTCTGACAATCAGGTCCAGATCTCTCAGAGAAAGTATCTCAGTAAAGTGTGGACTTGGGGAAGTCAAGAGGAGTACCATGACTGATACATTTCAGAGATTGAGCCTCCGGTGATGAAAGAGTGAAAAGATATGAGCACCTAAGTGTTGGGTTCCTGTTTGGTAGAGTAGACTGAGGAAGAACTGACTGGCAGAGCATCAGACCTTAATCCGGATGAGAAATTGATAGTGATCAAGTTTCTTAAGGGATCATTCATGGTTGGTCAACATGATTGATGACTCCTATAACTATCCTTTTGATAAGCATCACTTAGTAAGCATGGATTCAGTCGACAAACTAGAGTTTGGAAATATCTTGAGTTTTCTGGATGCCGACTAGAAAGGTGTTGAAATCCTTTATATAGATATATATACCAGATTGATTTCAGTATGAAGGTGTGTGTGGTGTGTTGTGTTGTGTGAAGAAAAGTAGAGAGCAGTGTGGAAGCAACTATACAAATCTGGTATGTGATAGAACATCAGCTCTAAGAAGAGGAAGAATGAAGTGTAGCAGATCAGTATATTGAGCCTAACTGGAACTAAACCTCAGCATATGTGGATGCCCTTGATTAGTTCAATCACATGGTTACTTTCTTTATACCTTGTAGACAGTGAGTCTCTTGTAGGCAGTAAGCCTCTTGTGAGCAGTGTGCTCAGGCAGTGAGCCCTAATTGGCAAGTGCCATTTTGTACTTCTATTCTTTTAACAGAGAATACAATCTTGGGTTAGTCACCTCGTGGTTTTTTCCCTTAACAGGTTTTTCCACGTCAAAATCATTGTGTTATGTGTGTTGAGTTTATTTCTACTCTCATGTTCATGTATGCTTATATGTTTTGATACTGCACTAATCATTAACAAAGAAAAGAAAGTCAAATAATTAAGATAACTGATTCACCCCCCCTCTCAGTTATCAATAGAACTAATGGAAGGACTGTTATACAACATACTAATTAAGAATGTGGAGGAAGAATGCATGAGTAGTGAAATGTTGAATGAAGTTAAGGAGGAGAAAAATGGGCCCGTGGAAATCCATTGGAAGGTAGAAATTTATGATAACAACACTAAACAATATCATTAAGAAAATTGTTTGAAGTAGCTAAAAAAATAATGAACATAGATCTACCAAGTAGGGAGGTCGTGCAACAAAAGATGAGAGAATATGGTAGTAAAGAGCCCACTTGGCAGCCACGAGAACATCATGCACTAAGCTAGTAGTGTGTTGTACATGGAGGTGAGGAAAATGGCATTAATCTTTTGAGTGAAGTTAGAGCCATTGGTAGTAGTTTGTCCATCCCATACATGCAACCATGGGGAGCTAATTTTATGAGGAAAAGTAAGAGGTCCGAGATGGTGGAGAATACAAAATATGTTGGATATACGAGAGAGGTTCAATTGTATATCAGACAAGAAGATGAAGAGAAGTGGCTTGTGTTAAAGGTGTAGAGGTGGAAGAAAGATATGGGAGTTCTACTACAAGTTTACTACAACAACCTACAATGTTGGCAGTGAGTAGTCATCGAGCTCACATTTTTGTTACCATGAGAGTTTGATGTAGGGGCATCATATGTGGAGCAGAAGCCACCTACTTTCTAGTTGCAATTCCATTTTTTAAAAAAATTGTCACCTCATTTTCTTGGATTGATTTACCCATCCATTGGTTGCATTTACACCCTACCTAAATAGGTACGTAGGTTAGGTAAATTTGAACCTTATCAAGTTGTTTTCTTCAGTGAATCAATTAATTTGATGCTCAAATTAAAGATTTGAGTGGAAGCTTGAATAGGGAAGCGTATTGCTAGTACGCAAGGCATTTAATGCACATGTTTTGGCACTCATGAGGGAGTTTTGAGCATGTTTTTATGGAAGTTTCTAGAAGTGTGTGGTAGGATTACAAGAATAGAGGAGTATGTGAGAAAGAAAAGAACAAAGAGAACATAAAAGAGAAGAAGAGGGAGGAGGGTTGTGAAGGAGTAATTTGAAATAGCAAGAGTGTGATGTGTGGAGAATGAGCACAATGCATGAAACAACAATTTGAGAGGAAAATTTTGTGGATGAAGTTAGAGGGGACAACAAGTGCATAAAAAAAAGACATATGAGGTTGGAAGAGAGGCAACCTTTCCATTTGAAGTTGAAGATTAGATCAAACTTGCAAAATAAGAAAGAAGGGCACATGGGTATTAGAGACATGAATTTTGGAATGATAAGGAGATCATATTGAGGAGAATGTGGAGTTTAGTCTATAAGATGCAAATTAACAATAACAGAGGTGTGATTTGAGATGGGTCCAGAGACTAAATGAGTACAAGTTAGGTATATGGACATGCTAGGTAATCAATGAGGTGTCATTGATGGGTAAAGGAGTAGGCCATAGTCTTAGAAGTTTATTTTGTCTTTATATATGTATGTGAGTGTGTTTATTGACCTGTAGCAATAGGGTAGAGTTCTAAGTTATTTGCAACCATTATTTTATTGGGTGCAGGTGCAAGAAGTGGTATTGAGTTGTTGTAGAGTTGTTTGCAACAAAGGAGAAATATGGTATCTAGTGTATTGATGATTCATAAAAAGAATGTCTATATTTTTGAAAAAAGAAATAGAAAATTATAGTTTACTATATCCCTATTCATGTGATTAACATTTATGTGTGCTTGTGGGCATGAGCCCTTTATTTCATATCATCTCGCTAAACTACCTAATGCCACAAGGTTATTCTGAGTGATATATTGATAATCATGTGTGAATTGTATTATTCTTGGGGATTCATATACATGTATGTGTATATGTTATTGACTTCATATGTTGTGGAATTATATATTTGTGTGTTATTTTAACCTACAACCACAAGGATTAGTGAGAAAGGTGATTGGAGTGACTTGCAACAACTAAAAATTGATTGACTGTAGCAGAAAATTACATGCAACAAGGTCTCGATGTTTCAGAACAGGCTATTTATAGTAATTAACTACTTCTAATGACTAATATGGTGAGGTTAGCATCATCTTGGCACTAAAGGTGACCTATGGCGCAATCAAATATTATCATTGATCTACCTCAAGGAGGATACAATCATGGGTGCTCATATCCCCCATCCCTCTACTCTATCTCCCCCAATGGGGGCATCATCGCAAATACCTCCTATCTTTACTCCTTCTCCACTCATGGAAGTATCCTCTCCCAAAACCTCTCCACCATCACCACCTATATTGTTAGGAATGCCAAGTCCCATTGTTCCCTCCATGTACTCATCACCCTAATTGTTGTTATATGAAGCCTAATCAGACTCAGAGGTTAAATTTTCCCCACTTTTATCGGCGTAGTTTCCCCCCAAATTCCTACGAGGTCAAGGGGCATCCATTTTTTATTATTTTATAAAGGCGTCGGGCATTATTTTTCTATTGGCTGACATAAAAAAAACCTATTTTTGTAACTGATATAAAGCTTGATAAAAGCAGCTAAGGGTTAGGGTTTCCCTTGATGTATTGTAGCATTTGGTAGTGGTATTGAGTTGCAAGGATTGCTGGCTGTAATCGATTTTGATTTACTAGATAATAAATTGGACTCTTTGTTGGTGGATGTAGCCTGAGTTTGGGTGAACCACATTAAAACTTGTCTCTCTCTGTTATTATTTATGTGTATTTTCATTCCTCTGTTTAATTTTTATTTGCATTTAATTGATATCTTATGTTGGCTAACCCTAACACTAATATCATCTCTTGCACACCTCTCAAATACCCCATCCTCCTCCTCATCATTTGTGAGGCTTAGTATTTCAAAATTTAGCTCCCATAACCATGATGTTGATCTCATGTGTTACCACCACAAAAGACATGGGAAGGCTTTCTCTAGTCTACTCCAAACTACCATAACATCTACTCATAGTAAAATCACTCCAAAATTGAATGATGCCTACCTACATACCAACCAATGCAACTCATCCATTGTAGCTTCACTCTATGCCCTAGTCACCTTACTAAAAGTCTATATGGGTGCCATATAATATCCATATCAACTAATCAATTAAAGAATCATCACCAATCATCAATTCCCAAGCTTCTCTAGTCTCTAAGTATATGGATATTCTATTGTTGTTTACATGGAACTTTGTCACCAAACTCTAATGAAATCCCTATTGATCTCACAACAAATATGTGCTCCTAGGACAAGCATTATAGTAGTGTACCCCATCATGCTCTTGCCTTGTTCCCATACAAAATGGTACATATCATGATACAAATGGGCAAGTATACATCTACCTTAGAAAAACACCAACTCGTCATAATATATGCTCCTCACAATGTGTATCATTTTATAGCCAAGGGCCATGCCCTTGCCATTTGGAGCTACCAATATTATGATCAACAATAACACCCACTTATACACACATAGTGCATCAACTTGCAAGATGTCTCTCAATGACACTCCTACTCCTCCATCATGTCTTAGCCTACCCACATAATAATCAAAGGCCTCAACCTCTTTTGCCACTATCATATACCTATCATATGTGAGTTTTTAACCATGTACTAATAATCTAAGAATCTAGCTAAACATCCTCTAAAATAATGCTCACCTCCCTAGCTTGGAGATGAAATGTGCATGTATTAAAGAGTTCATGAAAGTCTAGTAACGTGTCACCCTTTTATAAGGGTAATGGGCAACAATGATCTAGTGCTTTTACTTGAAGCATATGGAACTTTTATATATGTTTAAAGTTTGAAATGATGTTAAATAATAAATATATAATTTTCAATGCAATTTATGTTTGTAGTTTTTTAAATTTAAAAGTTATTTGGATATTATTTTTCATAAAATTGACATTAGTATTTAGTTGCTAAAAAAGTTTAAAAATTGAATGGGAGATGGGACATCATAGTTTTTATAGCAGATTTTAATTTACTTTTGTTTTTTTCCCCTATATTGTGTTAACTTCAAATTTTAATGCATGCATAAAAATTATAACAATT
This sequence comes from Cunninghamia lanceolata, assembly GCA_027924645.1. Lineage (NCBI taxonomy): Eukaryota > Viridiplantae > Streptophyta > Pinopsida > Cupressales > Cupressaceae > Cunninghamia > Cunninghamia lanceolata. The sequence goes on along the minus strand of BSBN01000237.1, from coordinate 20,690,609 downwards.
AGGATAAATAATTTGTTTTTAATAATTATTTAAAGTTAGGTGTGTTGAAAACAAAACACTTTACTTAGACATTATATTTTTTTGATGACTATTTATCTAAAATAAATAAAAATATATTGTGTGAAAATAATTCTCATCTAGTGCTCTGTATATTTTTCATATTTTTAAAATAAATTTAAATATTTTTTTTCTAAAATTAATGACCTACTTGTAGTGAAACTAAAAAAGAAACTATAAACATTAATTAAAATATTGAAAAATTATAATTTCATAAACTACACTTTTAGATCTATAAGAGATTATGTTTGGATTTTTCAAAAAATGTTATTGACATGAGTAGAAGTGGTAGGGACATTAAATTTTTCAAAATCTTAAAATTTTTGTAATTTAACACCCAAAGTGATCCCATGTATGCTTCCAATGGACACTTTCAACTAGAAGAGTTTTGGCCTACAATATGCTGACCAACAATGGGTAGGACAACACTTTATGGAAGAATGTCTGGAACAAAAATTTGACTCCTAAAATTATTTTTTTCTGGTGGTCTACTGCCCACCACAAAATCCTTACAACTGATAACCTCAACAAAAAGGGCTTCCAACTGGTTAACCGATGTCTTTTGTGCCAGAAAGAGGAAGAGTCTATACAACACCTTTTTCACTGTGAATTCACCAAAGAGGTTTGAGAAATGACCTTGGATAAACTCAACATGGTCTGGGTTTTCAATGAAAACCTCAAGGATTTCATTCAAGGCTTGTTCTCTCCCTTTTCACACCTGAGGGTCAGGGAACTATGGAGGCAAATCCCCCTGCATCTAGGGTGGAGTGTGTGGAAAGAAAGGAATAACATAATTTTCAGGGAAATGACTAAGAGTGCCAATGAAGTCTTCTTCTCCTTCAACAAGATGGTCTCAGAAAACACATCCATCAGTACCCTAAATTCTACTAAGGAACCCCCCACTCAGCTTGAAATGTAGATTACCAAGAACTGGGGTCTGACAGCGGATATGACCACCTTTGATAACTCTAAGAAGCTAGCCAGATAAAATACTATTTGGAGACCCTCCTCCTAAGGATTGGGTTAAACTCAATTTTGACAGAGGGGAAAAAAAGACTAGTGGCCTAGCCAGTGGAGGTGGTGTCATCAGAAATGAACAAGGGAATCTAATCACTGCTTATGTTGGGGGCATTGGTACCCAGTCCAACAATGTGGCTGAGGGTTTGGTCCTTTTATGGGGACTCAAATTTTCCCTCTCATTAGGGGTGGATAAGATCCAAATCGAGGGGGACTCAAAAATTATTGTTGATGTTGCTCTTGGCAGGACTGACAACGGATGGAAGCTTAAGGATATCTTGGAGGATATTAAAAGCTTATTAATTGGGTTCACCAAAAAGGAGATAGGGCACACCTATAGGGAAGGCAATAGGGTGGCCGATGGTATGGCCAACCTGGGTCAGAAATTGAGCAATTGGACATGTTGGAAAAAGTCATAAAACCTACCTATACAGATCCAAAACCTCCTTTGTAAGGAGTAGAATTTCATCCTAAGATCATCATGAGTTTAATTCAAAACATTTGGGATCCCCTACCTCTGGTGTGCCTTGGGCACCAAAAGGGGAATACTGTTGCTTTTAATATTGCTAAAGGGTCTAGAAAGTCTAACGGCGGGCCTGCCTATTGTCGGATCAGCTTGAAGAGTACTATAAACTGTCACCATATAGCGTGGAACCACATTGCCATTATGACATGGCCGCCTTGAGGGGGTATTCACATGGCCATTCATGTAACTAATGGAAGGGTTAATTCTTCAAGCCTTTGTAGAACTCAATATCATGATCATCTCAAGGCAATTAATCATGATATGGCTTAGCACTCTAATTTGCACAATGTGAATTTTAAGAAATTATGACAATTCTAACTAGTGAGGTGACAGGTTGCTCATCAAAACTCATGCTTCGTGCTACTTGAGGATTCATATCTGCAGTTGTAAAGTTTATCGAGCCACTAGAGTTTTCTCATGTTCTCAAACCTCTGTGAAGTGTTGTTGCATGCGAAATAGGGGGGTGATAGAACCCACACCAAGCCTGAGCCCTGCGAATAATTCAAAAGGAAGGAAACCCTCTAGCATATCTTCTAGGAGGGTGAATGGGAATCGTATCTGGAATGCCTCCAGGGGTATGATGAGAATTTATCCAAACAATTTGTGCAATCGTGGGTGGATAGATATGTTCAAGTTGGCAGAGTGGGTTTTGAAGTGTCAGAAGAGGTCATAGGGTTGGCTAATGGTATGCCCATTGATGGAGTGAAGCATAAAAAGATGAGTAAGGTCTCAAACTCAAAGGGAATGACCCTATTCTTGAAAAAAGGTGAAGTTTTGCATAGTCTGCAAGGAGGCTTCGACAGAGAAAAGCTTCCTAAACTGTGGGATGATGGATGCCATGTGCTCATCAAGTACTTTATGCTCAAAGGTAGATTTCACTGCTTCTTTCATTACCATTTTGTGTTGTTAAATCATTTCAGGCATAGTTAATACATAAGTTTTCCTTTTTGCCTGCTTACTTCCTTGGAAGCCTCAGTGGAGGTGACCATTGAAAAACACTCCATTGATCCTGAGAAACCCCTCATTTTGCTCCACCAGGGGCTTATCTATAGATTGTACAAGTTTCACCTAGCTCTCTATCCCCTCAAGGCTATCACTGCTACTGGCGTCGATAGCCCCTATGATGTCCAAGCTGAACTTTGTCCAATGCAATCCTATGATTTGAAGGGTGACACACCCCAAAAGAAGTTTAAGGAGGGGAAGGATAGGGATAGATTTTCTAGGAATAGTGGGGAGCCCAACATGGAAGTGCATAACCTAGAGATTGATGTCGAGGGGTCTGAACATGGTGCGGATGGCAATGAAAACACAAAAGATACAGAGTATGTCATGCCTCAAGCTAAGACTTGGGTGCCATTGACTAGAAGGTCAACCAGACTGGTTGCTAAGACAACCCCCGCATGTAAGGAGCATGTGATTTCTGCTGAGTAGGAAGACTGTGAGGAAACCCGAGGTCAAGACTAACAATCAAGAGGAGACTATGGTTGTGGAAGCCAAGGAGGAAGGCTCGATTAATTTACCTAAACTGAATGTTCAGGGATTGGAGATTGAGAATTATGAGAAGATGAAACAGGACACTAGTAAGAGTAATTTAAGGGTAACAAGAAAACCCAAAAAGGCAAAGAGAATGTGGACCTCAATAACAGGATGATGGAGCTAGAGAAGAAATTCATGATCCTAGCTAGGTTCACTTCCAAATTGATGCACAGGTTGACAATGACTCTGGTTGTCATGTAGGGCATTGAGCTCACTAGGCACGGTATGAAGGACAAGGAGTTGAAAGAGTATGAAGAGATGTACCTATTTCTCACAGATGATTAGGAACATCTGTTTAATTAGCCCTAGGGGCTTTTCCATGTTTTTATGTTTAGTGTGATGTCTATCTACTGGTAGTCTATTGTGTCTACATCTTTTTGTTGTTGGTGGTCTCTTTTTGCTGTAATGTTCTCTTTTTGTTGACTCTTATGTGTGCTCGTGGGGCTATAATGTAATGGGCTCGGCACCCTTGTTTTGCCACTTATATTATCAAAAACTATTAATCTAGTGCAGAACCAAAATGGAGATAGTATGAAATCAACACAAAGAAATAACGAAACAAAAGATCAAACACATAACACAGTGTTTACGTGGAGAAACCCTTTTAAGAAAAAACTCCACACAAGAAGAGATGCACTAGTTTGTATTAACTTCAAATAGAGTTTACAATACAACACTATCAATCTCCTCTCTAGTCTTCAATTTAGCAGTCTATAATACTCTTTCATAGCCGTAATACAATGCCCTCATTAAAAAGAGTGTTTCCTTATAGGGAAAAAAACCTTTACATGTAACACCCCGCCAAGAAACCCTAGAGAATGTGCTCGACTATGCTAACCAAAAAGGGAAAAAAAAAATTAAAGAAAGAAATAATGAAGAAATGTAAATCATATTTATTCAAACATCTAATTAAGCTTTATCCTCTAGGGATTCCACAGCAGAATTACTAACAACTATTAACATGATCTAACCAATATTATGAATTAACTAACAACCATGGTTCATTCTAAATCTAATTGCATCAAATGAATAAACACATACATTTCCATATTATATCATCAGAGAGTACATATACAATTTCCTTTACAAGAGAGTACACCATTACATTGTTTACAATATCACTTTCTTGATTACATTGGAGTACATACATCAAGATAATAGTACATGATTCAACTGATATACAGAACTAGAATATAAACATAAGTATCTATCTCCTCAAGCTAGAACAAGATCCAAAATCTGATATAAGAGGTACATCCTTCTCGCACATGAACAATAGCATGGGAAACCAATGGAGATAAAGCACAACCACCCGACCATGTGGAACCCTAAGGTCCACCCCTCGTGCTAGGAGATTACAATAAGGTCCCACTAAGCAAACAGTCAAGAAGACAATAGGTTAATAGGTGCAAGGACTACACATGACTCTAATACAACACTGGTCAATATGAACATCACAAGCAACTCAACAACACTTATCTAGAGCAAGGCATGGGCCATCTTGCTCCCAAATCTCAACCATAAACAAAATACTTACTCTTTACGATTACAGAGATATCCCCATTATCAAACACAATACTTAACACAAATTTGATATCAATACATCCTTAAAGGATATTATTACCTCATCATGATACATTTACAACACAGAATGTTCATCATCTCATATTATCGTTTACCAAAACCCACATACATAAACAAGAGACATCATTATCTCAGGACACCTAACAACATAGTTGCATGAAATCAAAACATAACATCCTAGGCCTCTAGAATCAACTTTCCAAATGACACAAACACTTGACACCACTAAAACACAATGATCTCACATCACATCCACTCTCAAATGCACATCATAAACTAAGATCCTTCAACAATATTTCAATTACATTACCACAAATGCAACATATGATACGATGCACTAAAAATATGTCTTTAAGAATGTAATATTAATCATAAGCTACCCATAAATCAACAAAACATTCTCTCTACTTTTTAGACTCAAATATTATACTGATCTTGGTATCTATGTAAGATATAAACATAACCTAAATGTTAGGAATTTATCTAACCTTTGTTAAAAGATAACAACAATATAACTAATCATAAGGATTACTCATAAACTAGTACTAATACTACGTCTACTATGTTAATGCCATGAGATAATATCACAAACCTTTATTAGACTAACTACAAGGTTTACAATTAGAAATAAAAATAAATGGTCTAGCCATTCTAAAGGTTTTCAAAATCGTCCCTAAGCTATTATATAATAATTAAGGTATCTACTTGATACTTACGTGAATGGTCCTTATCAAAAGACTTTAAAATTATTAGACTAGTCAAAATAATATGTAAAAATAATTAAATAGTTTACTTAAGAGGACCCTAAGAAAGGACTCTAACCAAGACATACTTGTCAAACCAGTTATCTCCTCCAGTCATGATCTAAAAGTAGACTCACTCATCCATAAATTTAGGATAATTACACACACAATATAGATAAAGTCTAAGAATGATCTTTTCTATAATATTCTTCTAAATCTTGATAATATATTGAACTATAAATATGGATCCTAGCTATTGATACACTAACACATTTCTATATTATTTACAAAACTTTCCAAAACACATCCTAAAATTCTGATTCGAAGATACAATTAAATTAGAAAATATAATCAATATCTTTAATGCCACATATTAAATAAAAGTTCTAATAAAGGTCTTATGTCCTTCTAAACTTACTTCTATTAATATTAGGAAGAGATCAAGATAAAACTTTTGACTCCTCATTAAATGAACAACCATTGACAATTTTTTTTTATAAGTCAATGCCACTAATATGCAAGTGATAACTTATATAGTTAAAAATACTTTGGTAGACAGTTATGCAAAAGATTGAAGCATAGACAAGGTCTGTGAACTGTTTGATAGTCATCTCAAAGAGATGTCATCACTTGGATCGAAATGATTGCAGGATATGCATAGAATGGATTTGTAGATTTAATAACAACCAAGATGGCATAGGAATGTCTGTCACTACTTGATACATATCTCTGAATTGATAAACTGGGTAATGCTAATTTTTGGATATAATTTTCATAGGTAAGAGTTGAATATTATATAAAATTTTTAGAGAAACCTAGTTTGAAAATATAGAGTTATTGGTGGCATAACTAATTGTTTTAACAGAGACGAAATAGGTGAGCGGTAGACAGTCACAAAATATTCATATCTCTAAAATGACAAACTGAGTAAGGCTAATTTTTGGATATGATTTAGATAACTAGGTCGTACACCATATATAAAAATTCTAGAGGAACCTATTTCGTAAAACTAAAGTTATGGCTAACGTAACAGACTGTTAAAATAGAGATGAAATGGGTGAGAGATAAATAGTCACAAAATATTCATATCTCCAAAATGACAAACTGGATAAGGCTAATTTTTGGATATGATTTGGATAACTAGGTCATGCACCATATATAAAAATTATAGAAGAACTCAGTTCATAAAATAAAGTTATGGCTAACGCAACAGACTGTTAAAACAGAGACAAAATAGGTGAGAATAAATAGTCACAAAATATTCATATCTCCAAAATGACAAACTGGGTAAGGCTGATTTTCAGATATGATTTGGATATCTAGGTCATGCAGCATATATAAAAATTCTAGAGGAACCTAGTTTGTAAAAATAAAGTGATGGCTAACGCAACAGACTAGGTTCAGAATATGTAGAAGACAATTCACAAAATAGTATAAAGCTTGCATATTACTATATCTAATGCAACAATAAATCAGTTTCATATCTCAGTCCATACCTAGAATATTACTTCTATCACATTTTCACAAAATTTCCCATCTCGCATCCATTTTTCCCCAAGTCTCTTCTTCTGGAAGCTATGGTTTATGGTGCCAAAAGAAAATGAAAAACTTCCTGAGAGAGAGGGAGATCCTAAAAACATAAAACATATTCTGCTCTTTGAAATGCACGCCCCCTTCCCAAATTATGTCTTGAGATTTCCAAAATAAAGTTGAGCATGCATAATCACCCCCATAATTTCTTCTAGAAGATTCTCCTTATTAAAGGCAATAAATTCCGCATTTATTACTTTCTTACAATTTGCTATTTTAACCAAACAATAATTTCTCTCTGATTTTATTTATTTTAGAATTTGCTATATATATAAGTTTTTATGACAACTCATAAATATTATAAATTTATTTTTATTGCCACTAACAAAACATTTACTTGTTTATATAATATTTTCATTTTAATTTTATCAATTATATTCTCGTTTTAATAACATTTTATTTTCCTCATTATAGTTATTATTATTTATTGACCTTAGATTACAATATAATATAATTTTCCATAAACTTAAATTTACATAAAAGCATCTATATTTATTTATCAAAGTGCCCTCTTGACTAAATAATTTTATTTTAATGAAGCTATTAACCAAAACATTAATCAAACAATTATAACCTAAATAATCCAATGTCAAACAATACCTGACGACCATGCACAATCGAAAAGCATAACCACAATGACAGTGATTGACTATCACGCCCATATAGACAACACTGACTGGGTACAAAACTGGATACTCATCCTTTTCAAGGATGTTGGCTAGCTAGGGGACCATATGTTATCTCTGTTCAATAGTTTCCATTGGTTTTAAGGCACGATCAGACCTATCAATTCAGGTGGAGATGTAGGCTAGTACCTATTCACACAAGTATACCAATTTGAGCACATATTCTTAATAGTCAAGGCACTTGGAAAGGAACTCTAACATTCGTATCTCATTCCTGTATGTCCCCCATGCATTCAATGGTATGATGTCACCCTTTCCACCTATCCTAACAACATACTACTGCATCACCTGACTATCCAAATAAATCTCTACATAATAATAATAACATAACAATATGCATCATACCCATGAAAGTACTAACAGAAGCTCATGTTCCATCTTCATCTTCAGGTTCCTTATCTAGACTACCTGCACAAACAAAGTGAAAATAGAGGGGCACTACATTACATAACCTCTATTGTCAGATCTATGACCTAATGATGAACAATCTAGATTTGCAATGGTAATTTATATATAAAATGTGGCTTCCGGGGGAGTTGTCCCTAGACCCCCACTAGGGCATGCAACCCTCGGACCCCCTGTCAAGGGGATGGTCCCCCTAAATCCCGCGTGAGGTACCCCCCTGCATGCCCTGGATAACCTACATGCCTCAGGTACTAGGATCAAACATGCGACTGAAATAAGATCGCTACTTGGTGAATATTTCATCCCTTATGAATGATTTACAAACAATATTATGAGTAATTAAATACATATGATTTACAAGGTTGATGGCACCTTAATCCTAACAACAAGTTCCATGAACTATGTAAGACTTTCACCATGCCAAATCACCTAACATTTGTGTTTAGTAGTCAAGTAGGCTTAAGGGTGTCGACATTTGAGTTTGTTACTAGTAGAGCTATAATACAAATTTTAGCAAGAGAGCCACCTAAGCTTATAGTCATCATCATTTTATTAATAGATCATCTTATAATCACCTATTCATTAATAATTGTATTTTTTTATTAATTATAAATAGGGAGATCACATAGAGATTATAGTTAGTCTTATTTCCAAGTGAAATTTCTTAGAGAAATGAAATAGATGTTTTAAATTTATATTAATACTATTTTTAATTGAAGCAATGCAAAAATTACAATAAATCTAGTAGTCCAGAAATGAGGGATTACACAAGGAAGGAGCTAAAAAAACTCTACAAGGAAAATACATAGGAATAATCTTTAAAAAACGATGCTAAATACATGATCCAATACACAATAGAAATTAGCCACAACCCTACAAACAAAATAAGAACTAGTCCTCTAGAAGCAACCTCAAATTCTTCGTTGCACAAAGTTTATTTTTATGAAATAGTTGTACCATCCACTATTTGATTTGTTGAATCTGGTAATCAATCCTCATGTTCATCTTTCACTCTTGTTGAGTAAAAAGAGAAGCAAGTCGATAAAAAACATCACAATAAATATGTGAGAAAGGAAATATGTTTGCCTTGTATTAATGTTTGTAGCACAGGCACATATGAAAAATATGTGGGCAAGGAAATACGCAAAGTTTGGGCAAAATAATATGCATCACCTAGCCAAACATTATCTCCCAACATTATCCTTACCTATGTAAACCAATTCTTTGCTCCCTTATTTCAACAAAGTCCCTAACAACACTTGCCGACAAATGTTGTTTTCTTGTTTCATACGTCATCTCCTAATAGATACATTAAATTTAGCTTATGTATATAACTTTCTATATTTATTATATTGCTCACACTATCATTAACTTGTATACCCTTTTAACTTATCCAATTTATGTGTAGTACTTAATATTACTACAATTATTATGTTTTGATTTTTGTTGTGCTCATTTTCTACACTTATTCATGTATTTCATATCACATTTATTTCAGAATTGCAATTAAGACCTCCTTAAAATAGGGATGTGACAAAATGAACTTGGATGAGCCCTTTAAATACAACACCAAGAGTCACAAACAAAACGTTCCTATCTTGAGTTAACACATAAAAATCATAAGAATACATCAAGTTGGGCCCAAACTAGAATTTGAATTTTAAAAATAAATGAGTTTGTGAGCGCGGAAGTGATTAGGATCACTTTTACAATTGTAGATCCAGAAAAAAGATAAAACTAAGGATCAAGATCTATCCGTAAGAAAGACTATAGATAAGAACAAATAGGTCTTCAGTTGTATGCACATTCTCAATTAAAAATACATTATCTATGTTATGTAGAAAGAGAGGGATGTTGAATGAAGTTGATAATTTAATTAGATCATCCTTTCACTACATACATTCAAGGACATTAAACCGAGTTGAATCACAACTTTTGCAAGAGGACTCAGCTATAGGTTCTGGTGTCACTTGGAATGATAAGGAAATTTAGAATTTGTTGATTAATTTGTTAAACTTGTTGGTTGTTTTTAAATCCCAACGTTATCTCATGAAATAACCTATGATTTAGCCACTTTCAATGTTTAGCTATCATGAGGGGTTGGCCAACACATAGGTGAAAGTTGAAACAACTTTCCCTCTTCACTTTCAGCTCTGCAAAACTTGGGAGGGTAATCCCTTGACAATATTCAATAACCTCCTATACCTTTTATTATCAATACTATGAAAAGTAGATTGGTACTATGCATATTTACTTGAGGATTATGAAAATATGAAGACCTAGCTCAAATCAATCAAGCATTTGCATTCCTCAAAGGCAAGAACAGGGCAAAACTTCAAATAAACAAACACTTAAGATTGATTTTAGTGATTTTCAAGTATTTGGGTCTCTGAGTGATTTTGGAGTGTGAAAGCTATATACAGAGACAAGAGATCAATGCCTTGTCCATTAGGCAACAGAGCCAAACCAAATGTAATTGAAACTTGATAATAGTAGTTAACCTGAGCATCAAGAATCTTTATAACATTGCCTTATAATATTATACTTAGTATTTCTGAATCACTCATTCTTATGATATCCTTACATTCATTCACACAAATTTGTATTCCTGGTAAAGCATTTGACTTATTCTTTGAATAAGAGCCTCAGATAGAAAAAAAACATCCATAAGAAGTTTATGGAGACAAAATGAACAATCTTTGATTCATTCATTCATAATCTGTGCAAACCACACCTCAGGAGACAACTGAATCCAGAAACTTGCTAGTATATTCATTAGATTCTAGTATTGTTAAAACAAATTTACAAATACATACAACTCAGACTCAGAACCTGGAAAAAGAAAAAAACTCCTATTCCCTATGTTCTACTGCACAAAATTCTCACAAAAAATCAACCAACCAACCCAGTGTAAATGGCCCTAAATTCCTTTTATAATAAAGGAGCAACAAGCTTTAGGCCATTACACATGTTACAATGTCATTTGAAAACCACTACAACAGATTAAATCTTATCCTCAATTACTAAGCAATCAGATTTCAATAGCTTGGCTTAGACATATTGAATGCAATTAGTTGCAGAGTAATGGCTCTCACAAAATATGTTGATAGACAACCACCCCTGGTTCAAAATCCAAACCGTAATAAAAGCTCAAGATCAGATCCTCCACTGCCTAAAATGAACATAACAATTTATGCTGACAGGATGCCATCTCAGACTTTGTAAATCTGCCTGGAGTCTTTTGGTGGCCTCCACGAAGGATTATGAGCTCCTGAAAAACACTATCGAGCTCCTTGAATCATGACATAGACTGCCATGTTGGAGTCAACGATCTTCCAACCATTCAAAATCCCTTGCTAACGCTAACTCAGACTTTATCATAGTCCAGCGCTTCGTATCTATCATTATGCAAACTACTGCGGAGCTGCGGGCTGTATTTTATGCCTTTTTACCTATTACCGCCAACCCGCACATCTCTTCATTAACCTTTGTGGGATTGTGGGGAACACCATATGCCATATCCATCCATTTATCACCATCCCGCATGGCATCTTTGTGATCACCGCGGTGATGCGGTGACTGCCTTAATGCTTACCCCCGTCCCGTGGACCTTCCCACTAACTGCCACGGTACAATGGTGATAGTTTAGTTCCTTACCGCTATCCCACAGTCCTCTCCTTTAGTTCCCGCAGTAGCATTGTAAACACCTTGTTGCTTGGTTTAATTCTTACTACAAGCCCGCAAACCTTTCAACTGACAACCGTGGTATAGCAGTGACGGTTTAATTCGTACTGCCATCCCACAAACCTTCATACATAATGATGCGGTAGCATGGTAAATGTTTAAACCGCTTCTTTAACTCCCACAAGTCCACAAGGGTTCTTCAGACATACCCACAGGGATGCGGTATTGGCTTATAAATGATAAAAAACTCAAAGATATAGCATAATTTGACTGGAGATGACTCGATAAAGATTTAACAATGGATTTTTTTAGCAACAGAAGGATTAAGACAATTTTTAATGAAACTTGGGTTTAGGGTTTAAGGAATAGGATCTTCAAAAACATTTAGACCCTAACCAAGGACTCACATGCCATGAAAAATCAAGATTTTAACTAGAGTCCTATCAGTGGCTCATGTTCGAGGACACATGCCCCTTGCAGGCATGGCAAGATTCCAGATCTCTAGGTGGAGTAGACCAGACCAGAGAAAAACATAGAGAAACAAAAACTAGAAAGCCAAAAAGAAACGGATGACCTATATACATATGATACTTGATGTACATGAAAAACATCATACCTCAAGAGAAGTATGGTTTAAGGAATTGTCCATGTACTAGCAATTCTAGAAGTTCACCTATCAAAGACTATAGAAAATATGAGTTTTCTCCATGAGGACTATTGATCAAGTAAGGGCCCAACCACAAGGCATCAAACTTTCCATGTTTTCCTTTGTCCTTAGTCTTGGAATTCCACATCAGAACCATGCTTCAGTCTTCAAACTTCCTATGAGAAGACCTTTTGTCATATAACTTCTTAACCTGCAACTACAATTTTTGATTTCTTTGTCGTGCAGCTCTTCTAATCTCATCTAGCTCTGTTAAAATATTGATCCTATGTTGCATAGCATCTGTAAAATTCTCATCATATTCCTGAATGAATTTGTACACCTACAATAAGTTATTAGTTGGCATTCTAGCTTCTAGGCCATAAACCAAATTGAAAGGAGAATGCCCCGTTGCCCTTTTGATTGTCATCCTATTAGTCCAAAGGGCTTGCCTTAGTTTTGAATCCCAATCTCTTTTATTCTTCTCTATTACCCTTCTTATGATCTTCATTAAACTCTTATGGTTGGATTCATCTTATCCATTCCCTTGTGGATGGTAAGGGAATGAGTAAGAAATTGAAAGGAAGCTAGGTGTGCGGAAATCACTTCCTACAGTAATCTAATGAGGGGAGAGCTATACAAATTCAATTTATTCCTGTAGATTAGATAAGCAAATAAGGTAGAAATACTAAACAAAATGCATAAAAACACAAAGTTATACCTCACAAGCAAACCCAATCTCATCAAGGGAGGAAAAAGTCTTTGCACCCAAAACAAGCTCCTAAGACATGATTATCCCTAGACAATAGATTTAAATGTGAAATGCTACTCTAATTTACAACTCACTATTCTAGCTCAATGGAGATTTTGGCATAATAACTTTGCATAAACTTGGATGATGAAAATGGATGGAGAGAGGTTCTATTTATAGATTTTTCGAAGGGATTTTGATCCAAGAGTGGAGATTGATTTGGAAGATCAATGGTGGAGGATAAAAGTGATGTGGAAGGCCTAGATTCAATCTTGAATGAATGGAGGGCTAGGAATAAAAGTGAATCTTTTATTCATTTTGGGAAAATGAGTTATTACATGAGCATGGGGGTGAAGGATTATTTTGGAATTAAAGATTCATATGGGGGAATGTAAATGAATTAAAAATTTATTTGGGGAAGAGAGGAAATAAATGAGTATGGGTTTGTAAGGAAAATTAAATGTGATGTGGGATGTTTTTAAATAAAAAATTGACTTATGTGGATTTAATTCAATTTTTTATTTGGAGGATGTGGGGAAGGGTGTTAAACAAGGTTTGACCACCCAAATGAAGGGGTTAGGATTAATTAATCACATGTTTTATTTAACTAATCTAGGGCGAGGATGAGGTAGGCTAGGGTAGGCAATTAAATAATAGCTATTTAATTGTCTAAGGTAGGGATAGGTCAATTAGTAGGCTGGATTAATTAATTAACATGGTTTTAACTAATTAATTGGATTTAGAGAAAAGGGGAAATTGATTTAATAAATATTGCATATTTATTAAATCAATTGGCTAAGGTTGGGACTATTGAATTAATGAAATTAATTCCATTTTGGGGATAAAATGATGGAAAAATAGGATAATGAAGGGATAATTAATTAAATAAAATTTAAATAATTGTTTTGGAGGGAAATTGACATGATTACAGATATCGGGAGTCAGTTTGATGGTAGAAGACATTTTTAGGTGTCTACAATTCCTTATCACTACAACAACATACAACATCTAATAGAGTTATTACAACAATACACAAGAACCAGAAAGAAGACAGAAGAAGAGAGACAAAGATATACGGTGGGGAAAACCCTTATCAGGTGAAAAACCACACACTCAGAAACCTGCACAATGTATTAACAAATCTGAAAGTTGTTTACAATACACTTGCAATGAAAACTTCAATTGTCTTTGACACTCATGTCTGGAGTCAATCCGGCAGCATAACAGTACCTATGAACCTATGATACAAACTCCATCTCCAAGCACTTTCTTATATAGAAAATACAAGGCAATATTGGACCTATCTTGGGATGGGTGTCCAACATGGCTTCATGGACCAAAACCCATGCCTAAGGACACTTGGTCAACATTGTAGAATGTGCCTAACACTTGTCTATAGCTCCCATCCCAAAGAGGTCACCTATTTCCAAAATGGGCTATGGCAGATGCTCTTACGACACTCACGACTGTCATAGAATCTGTCATAGAGGTTACAACTTACAGCTTTTAAGAGAATCTATCATACACATGCTATAAATAGCATATTCTATTACAAGATGTCATAGTCCACCTTGGGGTACCCAAATATGCCTTATTCAAAGATGCTTCATGACACATGTCCTTACCTGTCTTACAAACTTCTATTTCTGACTCTTACATGTCATAGATTCTATCATAGGAATCCGTCATAACCGTTTCGGTCAATATTCCCTTACACAACATGGAAGATGCCGACACATGGAAAAATACTTCTACCACAAAGTGAGATGCCTATCTCCTCATGTGAGGACAAAATTACAAGTTGTCATATTCCATGTAGGATCGACACATCACCGTGCCACATCCCACAAAATGACAATATGGAATTTACAAATATTTACAACATAGGTAATTAATTAATAAATACAAACATAATAAATGCAAGGAATTACCAAGGTTGAGACACCTTAATTCACAACAGAAATCTGTATCCCATATTTATTGCAGAAATCTGAGAATTCTTCTGATCTAAAGCACATAGCATTGTCAGACACTATCTTTTCTGGGAGACCAAATCTAATCAAAATATTATTCATTAATAAATCAATTACCACCTTGCTAGTAGCCTGCCTTATAGGGATAGCTTCAACCCATTTTGTAAAGTAGTAAGTGGCTACTAAAATCTACGACTGTCCTCCACTAAGATTTTTCTGCAATCTCTCCTATAAAATCAATCCCCCATTGTTGAAAAGTTGCTTGCACTGTGACTGGTCTGAGAGGTAGATTTCTTGAGAATTTCAACTTCCCTGAAAATCTTTGGTAAGCATCACATGATTTCACCAATCTATGTGCATCTTTGAACAATGTAGGCCACCATAATCCATCCCTTAAAACCTTATGGGCAGTTGTTTTGGCCATATAGTGACCACCACAAACACCACTATGCATTTCAGTTAAAATCTCTAGAGCTTGATTTCCATCAATGCATCTTAACAATACTCCATCAATATTTCTCCACCATAACTCATTGTCAATTATGACATACTTCATAACCTGCAGCTTTAATGTTCTCTTCTGATTAGCATTCATTCCTTCAGGGCATGACATATTTTGCAGGTAATATACCATATTTTTATACCTCCATGTTGTTTGCATATCACAAATAGGGGATATATCAACATATTCAACATTGTTTACCTAATTTGCCTGTAGATTTGTCTCTGTCATCAACTTGGCCAGTCCTTATCCTCTAACCAATTTAGTGATCTGTACATCAATGTTGAATTCCTAAATCCTATTTATCCATCTACACCTTCCAGTAACCTCTTGCTATGTAAAAATATCTTTCACAACAACACTTGGGACAAAGGCAACAATGTTTGCACCAACCAAATATGGTATGAATTTTTTATTGCCTTTACCAAAGTATATGCTTTCTTTTCAGATATATCATATTTTAGTTCAGATGCTTGTAATGACTTGCTAAAGAAAGCAATAGGTTGCTCATAGCCTTCCTCATTCTTCTGTAACAGGACTGCAACATTTGTATGAAAAGAAGCAAAAGAAAATAGTTGGAATGGCTTTGAGAAATCTAGAGACTTCAACACAGAAGCTTCCTTCATGGCCTATTTTATACCTTTAAATGCTTTACATGGTTCCTCACTCCAAGATATCACTTCTCCCTTGTTCAACATTTTAGAAATAGGCCTTGTAATCTCAGTAAAATTTGTCACAAATCTCCTCAAGAAATTAATTTGTCCAAAAAATGACTGAATACCTTTGACATTTCTTGGTTGTGGTATCCTATCAATGGCAGCTACTCTTTCAAGGTCAATTTGTACCCTTTCCTTAGACATAATATGTCCCAGTAATTTCCCTTCAGTGACTCCAAAAGCACACTTTTTGGATTGAGAGATATTTCATACTCTAAGGCTCTGATAAAGATCCTTTCCAGGGGCATACAATGATCCTCTTCCTTCTTGGAAAATGTTGTTAAGTCATCTTGATATACTACCATGATGACATCAATCAAATTAGAGAAAGCTACATCCATAGCTCTTTGAAACGTAGCGCCAGAATTTGTTAGGTCAAAAGGCATCCTGACATAAATGTAGGTACCTCAAGGAGTTGTAAATGTTGTCTTGAACTTCTCAAACTCCTTAACCTTCACCTGGTTGTATCCTAAAAACCATCCATTATAGATAATAATTCATAACTAGTGATTTTCTATAGCATTGCTTCCATGTTTGGCAATGGGTAATTGTCTTTTAATGATGATACATTCAAATTTCTAAAATCTACACAAAGTCTAATATCACCATTCTTCTTTCTAACAGGCACACGATTTGACACCCAAGTTGAATGCCTAATTGGCTTTATGATCCCACCCTTTCTTAGCTTTGCTAGCTCTGCTTACATTTTAGGCACCAGTGTTGGGTTTATAGATCTTTGCTTCTGTCTGAAAGGCTTTGCATCTAGTTTGAGAGGTATTTCATGTTGGAATAAATTCTCCCTGTATGCCTTCAAATCATCATAGGAAAAAACAAACACATGCCTATATTTTCTCAATAGTGCAATCAACATTGTCCTAACTTGAGGTCACATTCTCTTTCCTATGTATACCTTCTTTGGAACATTCTCGGTTCCTAGATTTATATCCTCTAAATCATCTGGATGTGTAGAACTCTGCTTAACATAACTTCTATGAGGGCCATCAAAAACCCTTTCTAAAGCCACAAGACCTCTAGGAATTTTGTTAGTTTTGAGTTGGATCACTTCACATCCAAACACCACTTCCTTTCCATCCTTTTCTTCTACAAAAGCTCCAAAATCTATCTCCTAACCCTCATATCATTCTACACACTACAAGAAATTCAATGCATCTTGATCATTATTAAACACTTGCCAATTCTCAATATTGTCAGGGACAAAAGGTCTTATTTGTGTTTCAACCTTTGAGATGCTTGCAAAAGTTATATCATTAGGCCTTAATGCTATGTTGCCAGCAAATATTCCATAACATTCTTGTTTCTTTCTATCCAGTCAATATTAAAAGCATCAAACACTTCTATTATATCCCAAACAACATTTTTGTACTACTTCAATTTGCTATTTTTTGACATGAAAATTGACCTTATTTGAGACAATTAATGCTGAGTCACCCACGACTCTCAATTTTCTTATTCCATGCTTGAGTGCTACTTTCAACCCAAGTAATAAAGCTTCATATTCAGCAATATTGTTTGTACAAATAAACATCAATGAAAATGAAAACTTAAAAGTATTACCACTAGGGGAAATAAAAATGACACCTACACCAAATCCTTCCTTAGAACAAGCACCATCAAAATACATATTCCATAGTTCATCATTGGACACTTGTTCCTTTACTTCATTTTCCAAGGGTACATGTTTCCTACCCTTTTCTTCTTCTGTCATTTCAACTCTAAAATTATCAAGATCTATATCAACAAAGTGCATACACTCTTCAGGCTGATCTTCCACAATTGTATATGAAGAAAGGGGCTCTCTACGAAGTTTGACATCCCTGCCATCAATAGGGATGGTGGAAAAAGACATATCACATTGCATACTTCCACCAATGGTAGTAGACCACTTTCTAAACAAAAGCATCCCATGAGTTGGAGGAATATCAACCACAATTGCACTCATCACAAACTCCTTGTTAGGATATGTAACCAATTTGTATGGTATTTCTCTTATAATCCCTATGACTGGGAACTCTCTATTATCCATTGCAAAGCACTTTCCATAAGCCTTTGTGATCTTTAAACCCAATTCTCTCATGATTCTAGTTGGCATAATATTGGAGGATGCCCTTGAATCAATCATGCAGTTCTTTAGTCTTATCATTTATGATCATAGATATATAAAAAGGGTCTATTTGATTTGGACATGTAGTGAGTGTAGCACCCAAAAATATATGAGGGTTATCGTTGCTACTCCCCTCAGGCTGAACATTATCTTTCCTTTTATTACATGATGCATTTATACTATTGATAAAAGCTACCACGTTATCTTTATGCTCCTTAATCCTCATTAGCTCCAGAAATGGAACTGATACCTTCGTTTGTGTCAACAACTGGAACATGTCAAAAGGGGCATATTTAGGTACATCTTGTACATCCAAAAGACTTTCCTGGGACTATCCCTTATTTTCATTAGAAGTTCCTTCTTCTTGGGTCCCACTCCCTTTCTTTTCTACCCCATCATTCAACTTATGAGCTTTGTTTAGAGATGATGGAGAGTTAAATCGTTCAGTAGCATACTTTCCACTAGGATTCCTTCCCCCTACCTTGGTGTTTCTGCCTTTGGATTCTTCCCTTTTTGTATCTACCAAATTTTCCTTAATGAGAACACTACCAGCCTTACCTTGATCACTATTTACAACTCTATTTCTCAAATGATAATTGCTTTTAAACTGAGAAACAACAACATTAGTTAATTTTTTAATCTCTTCATCTAATGGTCTTCTCAAAGTGACATCATGTTCTTTAGTTTCAAGGGCATGCACAACACAACTTTCTTCTTCATCTTCATCTGAGAATATCTGTTGTTGATATGCATTTGCTATATACCTCTAATTTTTAACATCCACTTCACTTGTCTCTTCATCAGAGTAAAACTCACCATCAGAAAATAACATATTAATCACCCCATCTTGTTCATGAGACAGGTCACAATCACCACATATATTTTGATCTTCTTCTGTAGATTAGGCAAGAGCACACTGGTGTGGTGAGTGGGGAAATTGGAAAGCTAAGCACCAAGGAGTATCATCTACAAAATTTTTAGAAGCCTCCTTCAATGGATCAAGAGGATCCCTACTTTGCTGATTCTTCTGATTGTTAGGAATTGGCTTACCATTATACCAACTTGTATTGTATGGCTAATCATGTAATCTTGGTGGCTTATCATTCCTTTGGCAAGTTGGTCTCTCATTTGTCAAACCTTTTTCTTGTCTAGTAATCTTGTAATTCAGATCCTTTAAAGCATTCATAACCTTATCCATTTTGTCTTCTTGTGAAGATGCTCTCTCTGCAAATCCTCTATCTTCTTTCTTTGAATTCTTCAAAAGCTTCACATCTTCTCTCCTCCCCACTTTACCAACAGCTTTTCTATTGCTCTCAATATGCAAGGAAACTCTATAAGAATCTCTTAGAGTATGAGGATTCTTGTCCCTAAGAAGATATCCCATTTTGGGATCAAATGCATTACTATATGTTACCAAACACACGGGTTCATTTGGTCTCAAATGATTTGGAATCTTGTACATGGCTTTCTGAAACCTTATGTTGAAATCAAAAACTATCTCATTGTATCCTTTGGAGATGTTAAATTCATTCAACATGAATTGAGGATCTATTTTGTCACCATATTGTTCTCTGAACACTTTTAAACTCATCCCATGACCCAATACTAGCCTCAGACAATCCCCTGTACTAATCCCTGGCATCTTCAGTGAGTGATTGCATAAATAACATCATCATTACATCTTCATTTTCTACTTCAAAATCATCCATCATATCATTAAATGACCTTAGGTGATCTTCTCCATTTATGGCATTATTTCTAGAGAATCTGACTAACACATTCCTTAAATCGTCTGGGAGAAGATTTGGATACCTAGTTATCCCATCAAAGCAATGTTGTCTGTATCCATCCAACCGCATAGGTCTTCTAGTGAATAGGTCTTTTTGATCTTCTGGCTGTCTACTTACACCACTTCCCCCTACACCCAGACATCCCTGTTGTATCATGCTTTGACCTCCAGATTAGGTGTGTGTATGAGAGTTAGAATTTAATTGTTTAATAGAGGCTAAAAGATTTATATCAATGGGAGAAGAGGTTATTAGATTATGAGAAGCAGATGTTATAGGATTGCCAATGAAGGACTTTAGAAATGTAATTTTCCTTTGGATCTCAACATTTGCAACCAATATCTCTGCTCTTTCCAATTCCTTTTGCAATAATTCATTTTCCTTATTCAATTAAGATCTAGTGAATTAGACTCTTCTATTACAACAACATTTTGAGATGACCCACCTTTAGTGACATGTGTTCCTTTCATATGCTTCTTCCCTTTATCACCGCATTGAATAGAGGGTTTAAAAGGGATTGTAACACTGGGCGTAATAGTAAAACTAGTCCAAGTACTTGTAGGGATAGTATTAAATGGGACAATCACATTAATTTAGGTAGGTATTTGAGAAACTACTGGGCCATTGAGTGTAACAGATGTAGGTTCAGGTTCTTTTAGAGTTGCTAACTTCAAACATTCCAGCCTCAGCTTCATCCCGTCTCTCATCCATATCATTTCTAATTTTTTCCTCTCTTTCCTTAGCTCTTCTCATATTCAACTCCTTTACACTCTCAGTTTCTCTATGTAACTCATTAATCTCCTTTATTAATTCTTCTTCACTAGGTAATGTAGTGTCTGAATCAGAAGTTTCCAGGGTACTATCTAGGAGATTTGTACCACTCATATGAAAAGTAGGGGTAGGTGACCTACTAACAGGATTGCCTAATAGGTCAGAATCTGTAAGACTAGGAGGACTTGTCATTCTAGGGATTGACTGCTTGTTAGCTAGAAGTCTTGAAAGGGAGTTTTCACTTTCAACAAAGTCTCTCAAAATAGAATTATCCTCATTTGTAGCAGGCATACCAAATTCATATGATCTTTGCAAACTATTAGTATTATTATGAAGAGAACTTCTAGATCCTATCATAGGAGAGCATATATTAGACTTACCAGTGTGTGCATTCTTCTTCTTCCATGATTACTGAGTATTCTGTGTAATTCCCCCTCCAGCTTTTGTTTAGGATGATTCCTTATGTGTCCTCTGGTCCCTTCCATCTCTCTGCAACCTTCCCAGCTTCCTCTTTTACTCAATTGTCTTGAAATAAATCTTTCACCAGTATAGGAGAGTCAGAGTCACCAACCAACTAAGGGAATTCAATATATCTTGTCTTTCAAAGAAGCCTTGCAAAGATATAGGTGAAAATACAAAGGAATCCTTTTTTCATACACAAATATTCATCACTTTTTTTTTATTGCAGTTGCCACCCTCTTCAAAGGGAATAATACAACACTATAAATATGCAAACACTATACACCCTGGCAGACCACTAAAATGTCCCTGATAGAGTCACCATTTCTTTTGGTTGTTTTTAAATCCCAACCTTATCTCATGAAATAGCCTATGATTTAGCCACTTTCAATGTTCAACTATCATGAGGGGATGGCCAACACATAGGTGAAAGTTGAAACAACTTTCCCTCTTCACTTTAGGCTCTGCAAAACCTGTGAGGGTAATCCCTTGACATTATTCAATAACCTCCTATACCTTTTATTATCAATACTGTGAAAAGTAGATTGGCTCTATGTAGATTTGCTTGAGAATTATGAAAATATGATGACCTGGCTCAAATCAATCAAGCTTTTGCATTCCTCAAAGCCATAGAACATCGTAAAACGTCAAATAAACAAACAATTAAGATTGATTTTAGTGAATTTAAATTATTTGGGTGTCTGACTGATTCTAGAGTGTGAAAGCTAGATATAGAGACAAGAGATCGATGCCTTGTCCATTGGGCAATAGAGTCAAACCAAATGTAATTGAAACTTGATAATATTAGATAACCCAAGTATCAAAGAGCTTTATACAATTGCCTTATAATATTATATTCAATATTTCTGAATCACTCATTCTTATGATATCCTTGCATTCATTCAAACAAATATGTATTCCTAGTAAAGCATTTAACTTATTCTTTGAATAAGAGCCTCAGATAGAAAAACACATCCATAAGAAGTTTATGGAGACAAAATGAACAATCTTTGATTCATTCATTCATAATCTATACAAACCACACCTCAGGAGACAATTG
The DNA here is from genome assembly GCA_027924645.1 of Cunninghamia lanceolata. NCBI lineage: Eukaryota > Viridiplantae > Streptophyta > Pinopsida > Cupressales > Cupressaceae > Cunninghamia > Cunninghamia lanceolata. Next base: position 20,667,997 of record BSBN01000237.1, on the reverse strand, counting down.
AATCTAGAAACATGCCAATATATTCATGAGATGTTTGTACTATTACAATAAATTTACAAATACATACAACTTAGACTCAGAACCTAGAAAAAGCAAAAAAACTCCTATTCCCTCTGTTCTACTGCACAAAATTCTCTCAGAAAATCAACCAACCAACCAACCCAGTGTAAATGGCCCTAAATTCCTTTTATAATCAAGGAGCAACAAGCTTCAAGCCATTACATGTGTTATAACGTCATTTGAAAACCACTACAACAGATAAAATCTAATCCTTAATTACTAAGCAATCGGATTTCAATACCTTGGCTTAGACATATTGAATGCAATTAGTTGCAGAGTGATGGCTCCAGCAAAATATGCTGATAGAAAACCATCCCTAGTTCAAAATTCAGACTGTAATAAAAGATCAGGATTAGATCCTCCACCGCTTGAAATGAATATAACAATTTTCGCCGATAGGATGCCATATCATACTTTGAAAATCTACCCGGAGTCTTCTGGTGGCCTCCACAAAGGATTATGAGCTCCTAAAAAACACTATTGAGCTCCCTGAATCGTGATATAGACTACCTTGCTTGGTCAGTGAGACCTATTTGTAGACAGTGAAAGAAAGAGAGTGCTGAAGATTTTGACATCAATGACAAACCTCATTCCAACAAACTCCCCCTTTGTCATTGATGGCAAAATCTTCAGCACTCTCTTTCTTTCTCCCCCTTTGACATCCAATGACAAAGTACAGCTAATAAGATCCCCCTTCAAATGACTTTTAAGCTTCATAAAGTGCAACAACAGTCATATGCTATCATATATCAGTACTTAACATACTATCATGAACTCTTCAAATGCTGATCACTATTCTATGTTGAAAGCCAAAAACAAATTAAGAAAATTATATGATGGCCCTTCATGCATAACAAACACTTTCATGACTGATTTTACCTTGTTTTGGATACCATACCTTGTTCTAAAGGTTGTAGATTCTAAAAATACTCCTGTCCAACTGAAATTTCTGATTTTACCTCATGAAAAATGATAGATCAAAACTAATGATAGTTATGATGCAGTTTTGATGACAGTCATAGTGACTATCCTAAATAGTCCTTGCACAAACTAGCATAAACTTCAAACAAAGATACCTAATAAGAACATCAAAAAGATATCATCAAAGCTCCCCCTGAGACACTCATGGAGTCACAACAAAACCATTTTTGATAAAGCACTGAAATCATGCAAAGTGTAATGCCACATGGCAGTCATCTATTCCTACTCCTATGATTGTCTTAAACTCTGCAAGCACATTCTTTCTCTATCAAGAATTATTGCAGCATACCATGACTAAACAATATGCTCAAAACATCTCAATACAACTCCCCCAATATTGAAGTGCACTAATGCTATTTACATTTAGCATATATGTTTATCTCATCACTTGCAACTACAACATATGACTTCAATGTTGTCCTTGCACTGACCTACATAGATCACTGTGCTTGCAAATAACAACTCTGTTGTCAGATCCAACATATAGTAAACACCAACCCACTATGAAACAACCTTTGCCATGCTTTCAACAATATGCAGGATTAAAATGTTTCAAATGCTCATTTAGAAGTCTTCTTTCACAGTCCATATGTCTCATGTCAGCAACTAAGCATTGTCATGCCACTGTTAAAAAAACTACTGCACAATCACAACACACTAATGATGAAATATTATTATGTCAAATATGAAACCACTGTCAATACCTATGCAAAACCAAATGCAGAGACATGTACTATGAATTGACTTCTTCCATTTGCAACCTCCTCAGCCAACATATGCTAACATCTGATGTGAGCTCCTTGAGTACACCCTATCATAAAACTTCTTGACATGAAGCAGTCTAGCAAACATTATCAAGGATGAATCCAATAGCATGATAAACAAGACAAGATCACCATATTGATAGGCACCAAATTATCTCCTCCTGAAACTTCTTGGGGATAAGTGATAGGACATTGGACAACTCCCCTCACTTCAAGTTGCATCTCATACAATAGATGATGCCTCTTGTGCATTATGCACAATTTTAGTATCCTCCATGTTTTTCTCAAGTTTTCTTCTCCATAGTTTTATAGATTCTCTCTTTTGTTCATGTTTCTTCTTCCAAACTTTCTTAGGTTCTTTCCTTTTACAACCTTTCAAACCAAGTGAAGCTTTTTTGCAACTATGTGTTTTGTGTCCAAGAAAGTTGCATATATAACAAACTATATTGTAATCTAGATTAAATGAATGATAGTTCCTGTTTGACTGCCTATGACCACTTCTATTGTGATTCCATGCATGATCATAACTTCCATGCATTCTACAATTTCTTTGTATATGACCAACATTGTTGCACTTGAAACACACTAGATTAGCATTCCTTATTGAAGCAGATTGACTCCTTCTACAATCAACTACTTTGTGTCCAAAATGATTATAGGTAAAACAATAACCAAAAAATAAATAATTATACCTGTACATATATACTTGCCTTGCTGGATCAGTTCTTTTGAGATTTCTCCTTTGGTTGTGCATTTTGATAAACTCATCTTTAGGCTTCAATCTTATTTTTACCTTCAGGAGCAACAACATGAAAACTTAGATCAATTTTCTTTCTAGGAGTCTCTCTGACTTTAGAAGTTTGCCCTTCTTCATATCCTAGGCCAGTAGTGTCCTTGTAAAAAAAAAAATTCCCAACATCTCATACAACTTGTTGGTGCTCTCTTCAAACTCCTAATTTCTCTTTGATAGACTCTTGAGATTTTCAATATCTTTTCTCAAGGTGACAATTTCAGCCTCTAGTTTTAGGCATTCAATTGATTTGATTTCACATTTAGACTTAGTAACATTCATTATTCTCTTGGCCTCTTCAATCTCAGTCTTTAGACTGATAATCAATTTGTTTGATTCATCAACTTGACTCCTTAAATCCATAATCAGATTTCTTTCCTCTTCAAGGTTTGATAAAGCCCTTTCAAGGTCTGAAACAACTTTGTCCTTAGAGTCCTTTTCTTGTTGAAGCTCCAACTCTAATCTTTGGTTCTCCTTTTTTTTAAGTGTCTCAACCTTGCAACTTTGAAAGATTACTATTCTTACCAGTCTTAGTCTTTTTGAATACCCTTTATCTTGGAGAATGGTCTGGAACCTTCAAAGTTTCCAAAAGTTTCCAAATGAGCTAAAAATAGCAAGACTTACTATTTTTAGTAAGTCCTTCAATTAAGCTCATATTGACCTAAAAATTTTCCTAGAAGGTGTGGAACAGCTAAGTGAACATCTCGGGTGAGTTTCGACTCAAGATCATATCTGGATTGTGAGATATTAAAGTTTCTATTTTTTGAAACTGTCGAAAAAGTTTTAAACTCAATTATCAGAATTGAAACTTCTCTAAACATCCCAAAAATTATGATAACCAGTGTATCCGGTTATAGGGTGATAGATCTCTTCAAGAGATTTTTGACACATAAAATGGTTCATCAATCGGACACCCAGATCAAAAGTTATGGCCTCCGGAAGTTGGACCTTCTGTTTTGGGAAATGTAAAAATGTGTTGGACACATAAAAGAGCTGTAAAGGGGAGAGTTACACATGTTGGTGTGTGGTTTGGCACATCACAAGGCATCTTTGATTGGAGATAATTTGGGTGCCACTTTTGGGTGGTTTTAGCTCATGGTTTTGTAATTACCATTGGTGGTGTACTGTACTGTATCTCCTATATATCAAGAACTTGAGATGGAGGTTGTAAGTAAGAATCTTATATATGTTGAGTTACCTCCTGGATCTCTAGTTGGACATACTCCTGTAAAAGCTTGCTCTGCAAGTATATTGTAATCTTTGTGATTTTTGAATAATTTATTGGGTGGCTTTGGAGTGTGGGGTTTTTTACCTGAAAGGGTTTTCCCTACATATATCTTGTGTTGTGAGTTTTGTGTTTAAATTTGGAAGTTGTTATTATCTTTCTGTTAATGTGAATCTTAATCTGTAACTATAAAAGAAAAAATTTGCATAAGACTTTCCTCATTAGATCAGTGTAGGAAGCATTTTCACACACCTTGCTTCCTTTCACTTTTTGTATCTCTTGATCTCACCCAGAGAACACATGAGTTCTCCTTCTATATCAACCTCACATTCATGTTCATCATACTCCTATTCATAGTCACTCATAATATGATCTCCTTCTTTTGAATCAAATTGGACCTTATCTCCTTCATGTGAATGTCTCCTGTCATTGTCATTTTCCTCAAACACCAAGTTGTCCTCTCCTTCAAGTGCATCACCTTGATAGATTCTAATCAACTCCTTCCACACATCCTGAGTTGTTTCACAATGCATAACTTTACAAGAAACTTCATTAGATAATCCAGACAGAATATCCTTCTTTGATGTATGATTGCATTCATAAGCCTCTTTGTTACTTGTATTAAGTGATTGAGAGGATATAAAATACCCATTCTCAACTGACATCCACACACCATACCCTAAAGAAGATAGATAGACTTGCATTCTAATATACCAAATAGAGAAGTCTGAACCATCAAAGAAAGGAACCCCAAAAAACTCTTCCTCTAATTTTATACTTGACTCAATTTGTGAGACATTTCTATCAACTGATTCTAGATCACCATTTGAGTTTGGTATATATGGTACCTTTTGATCAATACGAGGCTTGGCATTTTTCTTTTCTCTTTTTCTTTTACACTTTCCCATATTACTCCACTATCATGACCTACCCAAGTCTATTAGACTTCTATAGGGAACCTATGCTCTGATACCACTTGTTGGAGTAGAGGACCACTGGGGGGGGAGGTGAATTAGTGGTTTATAAACATTTTAAAAACTTTTGCACCTTTTAACTCACAAGATAGAGAATGAAAGAGACTTCAAAGATTTATCAAATACACATGCACAAGTATGATTATAAACATTATGATCAAGACTTCAAAGATAAAACATTGGGGAACACACATAAAGATAAACAACATGAACCATAACACATGTTTTTTATGAGTGGAAAACCCTCATAGGGATGAAAAACCACTTGAAAAATGCCTCATTGGCTACACAAAAATATGCCTCACTGGCAAGAAAACCTCACTAGTTACAGCCTCACTAGCAAATGCAACTGCCTCACTAGAAAAATGTGCCTCACTGGCAATTAGGTGCCTCACTAGTAAAATGTACAATCTCATAATAACACAAAGAGTACAGAGGGTTTCTCTGTTTCAATACAAATAACTGAACTTGCATATTCCCTTGCAATCACACTCAACTCAATATGCATTTCCTTCTCAATATCTCTGGACAATCAGCTGCATAATGTCTTCATCTTGTGCTTATTCACTCCTGAAAAATCATCTCATTCATCTCTCAATTCTTAGATAAAATATTCATCTTTTTAATCACCTAATTCACCTGCATTTTCTCTTAAAAAACATCATAAAAAATGTCTTCAATGCTGCATATCTCAGACCTCAAAACTAAAACTCAATGCACTTGCAATATCATTATAAATGAAATGGCCTTTCATTTTCCTCTTCTCTTCATATTCCTCTCCCATTTCAAAAATAAAAAACATAAAAGACTTCCATTACATAGCATTAAAAATCTTCGATATTTTTAAAATTCCAACTGCCTTGTCAAGAAATAAAAATCTTTTATTATCTTTAGACCCACTCTCCATCTGTATGAGGATCAAAAAAGAAAGCATTAAAAAAGTCCTTAAACACCACTCATAAGGGAAATAAATTACCATTATGCCCATTTATGAAAAAACAAAAAAACCTCCATTATAGTCTTCAATGCCTCGAGAGGCCCACTAGAGGAGTTTTAAAATTAGAAATAATCTCCCCAAAAAAAACTTTTAAATCCCACAAGAATCTGCCTTAAAGGATGGCTAAAAATAGCCTTGAAAAAGCACTATTTCTGCAGTCATAAAGCTTTTGATGGCCTTCTACACGTCAAAGTCCATGCACACAAGAAGGAGTCAAGATTTAAATTACATCCATCGATCGACGTTATCACCATTCAAACACAACCGTCAATGCTACTTTTGGCACCCACACACCAAGGAGATGACCGCTACCATCGATAGCATTGAATAGAGGGAGCCGATCCCCTATGATCTCGAAACCCTCCAACAGGTCACTTTAAGTGACTATGACCTGAGATTGCAGGTCAACGATCAATTATAACATAAAGTGTAATCTATGAGGACGGGCAGTGAAGGTTAGGTTTAGGCTTTAGTATTACATTTTTTTTGCAAATAAGAATAACACCTTAGACCTTTAGGATATATAAAATTTAGAATTAAAACACTAAAAAAATTGTGAATCAAGAAATGGACAAAGACAATATTAAGGCAGTGTAGGAACCCATTCAATGTAATGGATGAAATAGAGAGACTAGGATTTAATCAAGGAAACATAGGGTTTTTAGGTATCTCTTAGGGCAAACAAAGTAGCTTATAATAAAACCCTAATTTGTACCACCTCCAACTGAGTCATGAACCATGATGGCATCTTGAAATCTCTAATGGTTGTGATGAAGAGAATCATGAAGAACAACACCATTCACAAGCTTGGTCACCATCCAACCACCAAGAAGATCATACAAACTTTGCCATTGAACATTGTAACACCACTGGAGATCATCATGAAGATACCATTGCACAAACCATGAGCAAGAACACCAAAGCAAGAAGCATCCCTTGATGAAGACAAATGCATACCTAACCCAAGCTATGTGATCATTTGATATGATAACCAAGATGAAACAACAAGTTCCTTTGTCAAGCTAACCAGTCAAAATTGTGAAATGCATTGAACTTATCATGCTCTTGTCAAGTCATGGGATAACTTTGATGATAGAGACATCTGATTTCCAACACAACTCCATCTCCATAACTGAGCATCCAAACATTACTCCATCACAATGATCACTCAAGTATGTATCAAGACATGAACATTAAGCAAGATCATCGACTCAAACCCTCAATGAACATTTTGACACAAAGCAATGCAGATCCTGACATGAGGACATCATATTGAACATTGTTTGAACTCCTAAAATGAGAGCATGATCATCATGAAACAACAACTCCTGAAGATGACAAATCAAACCTTCTTCAAATCAAGAACATGAATATCATCATAACACAACCTGTGACATGAAGCATGACAACCATGACATGGAACACTATCAAGCCAACATGAAGATCAAACCAAGTTTTGACATCAACTCATCTATCAAATTACAAGCTCCATACAACCTTTGCATACATCATGGATGAGTCAATTATCAAACCATCAATGGAAAACTTGTCACATTACATCTGATGATGATCCTCCTAATAACCATCACATATGAAGCATGAACACTATGCAACTCCTGAAACATGAACCATCATCAATCAACTCAAACAACAGCTGACCTTTTGACATCAATGACAAACCTCATTCCAACATCTTTCACCAGTATAAGAGAGTTAGATTCGCCAACCAACTAATGGAATTCAATATATCTTGTCTTTCAAAGAAGCCTTGCAAAGATATAGGTGAAAATACAGAGGAATCCTTTTTTTTCATACACAAATATTCATCACTTTTTTTTATCACAGTCGCCACCCTCTTCAAAGGGAATAATAAAACACTATAAATATGCAAACTCTATACACCTTGGTAGACCACTAGAATGTCCCCCAGTAGAGTCGCCATTTCTGTTGGTTGTTTTTAAATCCCAACCTTATCTCATGAAATAGCCTATGATTTAGCCACTTTCAATGTTCAACTATCCTGAGGGGCTAGCCAACACATAGGTGAAAGTTGAAACAACTTTCCCTCTTCACTTTAGGCTCTGCAAAACCTGGGAGGATAATCCCTTGACGTTATTCAATAACCTCCTATACCTTTTATTATCAATACTGTGAAAAGTAGATTGGTTCTATGCAAATTTGCTTGAGAATTATGAAAATATGAAGACCTGGCTCAAATCAATCAAGCTTTTGCATTCCTCAAAGCCATGGAACAGGGCAAAATGTCAAATAAACAAACAATTAAGATTGATTTTAGTGATTTTAAAGTATTTGGGTGTCTGACTGATTTTGAAGTGTGAAAGCTAGATATAGAGACAAGAGATCGGTGCCTTGTCCATTGGGCAACATAGTCGAACCAAATGTAATTGAAACTTGATACCAGTAGTTAACCTAAGCATCAAAGAGATTTATAACATTGCCTTACAATATTATACTCAGTATTTCTAAACCATTCATTCTTATGATATCCTTGCATTCATTCACACAAATCTGTATTCTTGGTCAAGCATTTAACTTATTCTTTGAATAAGAGCCTAAGACAAAAAAACACATCCATAAGAATTTTATGGAGATAAAATAAACAATCTTCGATTCATTCATTCATAATTTGTACAAACCACACCTCAGGAGACAACTGAATCCAAAAACTTGCTAGTATATTCATTAGATGCTAGTACTGTTAAAATAAAATTACAAATACATACAACTCAAACTTAGAACCTGGAAAAAGCAAAAAACTCCTATTCCCTATGTTCTACTGCACAAAATTCTCTCAGAAAATCAACCAACCAACCTCGTGTAAATGACCTTGAATTCCTTTTATAATAAAGGAGCAACAAGCTTCAGGCTATTACACGTGTTATAATGTCATTTGAAAACCACTACAACAGATAAAATCTAATCCTCAATTACTAAGCAATCGGATTTCAATACCTTGGCTTAGACATACTGAATGCAATTAGTTGCAGAATGATGGCTCCCGCAAAATATGCTGACAGACAACCACCCTTGGTTCAAAATCTAGACCATAATAAAAGCTCAGGATCAGATCCTCCACCGCTTGAAATGAACATAACAATTTCCACCGACGGGATGCCATCTTAGACTTTGCAAATCTACCCGAAGTCTTCTGGTGGCCTCCATGAAGGATTATGAGCTCCTTAAAACACTATCAAGCTCCCTGAATCATGATATAGACTACCATGTTAGAGTCAACAATCTTCCAACCATTCAAAATCCTTTGCTGACAACAACTCAAGCTTTACCATAGTCCCGCGCTTTGTATCTATTGTTATGCAAACTACTGCGAAGCTGTGGGCTATATTCTATGTCTTTTTACCTATTACCGCCAACCCACACATCTCTTCATTAAACTTTACAGGACTGTGGGGAACACCATATGCCATATCCATCCCTTTACCACCATCTTGCATGGCGTCTTTGTGATTGTCACGGTGATGCGGCGACTGCCTTAATGCTTACCATCATCTCATGGACCTTCCCACTAATTGTCGTGGTACAACGGTGATGGTTTAGTTCCTTACCGCTATCCTGTGGTCCTCTCCTTTAGTTCCCGTGGTAGCACGGGAAACACCTTGTCACTTGGTTTAAGTCTTACCACAAGCCCATAGACCTTTCAACTAACGTTCGTGGTATAGTGGTGATGGTTCAATTCTTACCACCATCTCGCAAACCTTCATACAGAATGTTGTAGTAGCATGGTAAATGTTTAAACCACTTCTTTAACTCCTGCAAGCCCGCAAGGGTTCTTTAGACATACTCGCCGAGATGCGGTATTGGCTTATAAATGATGAAAAACTCAAAGATATAGCATAATTTGACTAGAGACAACTTAGTAAAGATTCAACAATGGATTTTTTGAGCAAAAGAAGGATTAAGACAATTTTTAATGAAATTTTGGTTTAGGGTTTAAGGAATAGGACCTTCAAAAACATTTAGACCCTAACCAAGGACTCACAGGCCATGAAAAATAAGGATTTTAACCAGAGTCCTATCACAACCCTAATCCGATTAGGCCAAAAACCATAATTATGCAAAATCGTAAGCAAACAGATGAATCCCGACAAATGCTTGCACAGGAAGGCACTAAATGTAGATTAGAAACATACCATAATTTAAATTTCATAAAGCAAAAACTTCGAGGATGAAGAAGAGCGGGCACAGTGTCCAAGGTGGTACTTTTTCTAAGGGCTTGGAACCAAAATGTGCTTTAGGCTATAACCTGCTTAGAGATTTTTGACAATGCTAAATTGGAGGACAAAAGAGCGGGCACCCTTGTCCAATTAGGGATATTTTCTGTCGTTTTCTTCATATTTGGAATCTTTATGCTTTGCATTGAGCTCCTGCAACTCCTCTCTGCAAGATCTGATACCTATAACCTGCAATCACAAGAGAGGGGTTGGGGGTTGTGGTGTTTAAAAGCTTGCCTCGGTCAAGCCCCAAAAATAGTATTCAAGCCTTCCAACATCGTTGTTAGATAGAGTGCGTGTCCTTGGTGCACAAAGACAAAAACAAATGATATGATAAATTGATTGAAACACAAAATAGATGTCACCTCGGAGGTGAAGCTCTCATGGGGAGATGAAAATCTTTCACACCATGAGGAGATGGATTGATGAAGACAAATTTGCAACAAACAAGTACAAACACAACACAATACTGCTCTATAACACAATGAAAGCCTTGAGTATCCTTAGCATAAGATCATAAGTTCACATTATCCATCAAGGTGTAAAATGAAGTCCTAAACATTATGATATTTTATTTCAGGGTTTTAACTACATAAAATACCATAATTTGACATGCTGTGAAAAATACCTCCTACTTATCAAGTCCTAAACATATTTATATATACATTCCCGCTAAACATTTGTAATTCAAATTGAATATGCTGACAAAGGGAAACCTTTTAATGGTCACTTTGCGGACATTTAAAATTTGGGTCCCAACAAAATAGGTCTAGACTAGGGTGCGGGCGCCCTTGTCCAGGGTCCTATTTTGGGACTTGCTTAAGCTCAAAAGTGTCCCTTAAGTCTTATTTGACATAGGTTTCGGGGGATTTTGCTCTGGGATTCATTTTTAACATGCATGATTAAATCTAAAGGACTCGGGAGCTAAACTTAGAAGATAAAAGTCCTAATTGGACATTTCACGACATAACAATCCATATGCTTACTATTATATAAAAGTCAATCAAATTGAAATAGACCCAAAAGTGTATATATATAATTTTCACTATTACAATATTTAAACACACATGCTCAATAAAACACCCAACCTAGCCACTCCACCAAACCTAACATACTATAATTTTAATAAAATAACACCTTCCTTTAGCTTTTAACATTGTCCTATTGTTACACAAACTAGACCACCATAAATTAAACATCCCAAATTCTCTGCAATTGGAAGAGGATCTTATTGCTCTGACCCACCTTAACTAATGAGAGGGAGTGATAGCGAAAAGTTCGCAGCGGGCTGGTGCAGTCAACGAGAGAAACAAGTATTATATTCACACGATGTCTCGTAGAAATGCCAAACCTAAACTAACTTTCCAAATAATTCAAAATTTTCATTTCAAAAATGTAGTAAGTTGTTGGATTGGATGTATGGACGGCCTGGATGCGCGGGTGTTAGTGGCATGGCTAGTATGGGTATAATTGTGAGAGCTGTAAGCAACCAGTATACCGATCACCTTTCCCCATACTTGTCATCTTGCTTACCTACTCCTCCCTACTAAGTATATAAGGGTACCCACTTACCTGTAACTTGTCTAAAACATTTGAAGTGGCTACCATTTCATTTGAGGTCGGTATGTTCTACTTCACCCCACTTTGATGCTTCACAATAGTTCATGTATTCTAGAGGTTTATCTGCATCAATTACAGGTGGACTAGTTGATCTTGTGTTGACTGTTATCAGTTACATGCATTAGGGTTGTAGAATTAATTTTTTTTTTCTTGACTTTTTGTTCATTCTTTGGGGATAATTAATGTGTTTTATTCCCTTATAATCCTCTACAAACCTAATCCCCCCCTCTTCCTTTTTATAAGGTTAAGCTTTTGCATCCTATTCACTTGTTTCCTCTTCTTGATGATGGATCACTGAGTGTGATCCGAAACGTTGACCAAAAAACACACACAGTATAATCCAAAAGCATTCTTCATATTCTATGGACTGTGGAAAACTCATGCCTACTAATATAAATTAGAATTCATTTTCCACAGAACATAAAAATTGTTGGTTGGATTTGACAGGAGTCCAGGTCTTTATAACTAAGGATTGGTTTTTTCACATGATTAAAATCTCAAGACCAGTGGCAGGAATTTTCTTTTTCAATTTGACCAAGTTTTGTTGGCATCTCAATTGAAAACATAGGTCTAAGAAATTCAACCATTCTATACTGCAGGCATACTTTGCTGCTAATGCAGCTGCTATATCTTCAAGGAAGATTTCTCCAAGGGTGAACAATGAAGCAGTGCAAAAATCTGTAGGTTATCAATTGATCTTTTGTTTGCTTATGTTTTATTCACTCTGCTTTTTCGGTTCAAAATGTTCCTCTGTATCTGACTGCTTATATTTGTGATCGAGCTATTTTTATAGTAAAACATGTCTGCAAATGGTCAAGTAAATATTTGGCATATGCATTCTATCAGGGTATATAGTAGCTTTTAAGAAAATAAAGAATCTGCACAATGTCATGAGCAACAAATCACTATCTATTAGTTCTGTGTCTGAAATTCATGGATGAATGAAATAACAGGCTGAAGCTCTCAAGGGCTCTGATCACCGTCGTGCAATTCCTGTAGTAGTGCGTTTAGATGAACAACAAAAGAAGTTGAACCTACCAGTCCTTCCAACTACAACTATTGGCTCTTTTCCTCAAACAGTGAAACTTCGGAGAGTTCGCCGTGAATATAAATCAAAAAAGTATGTTGTTCTGGATGCAATAGTATTTGTGAATTTTAGCAGGCTTAAGTATGCTTAAAATATTTCTGGATGTAACTGTGTCAAGATTTTTAGAATCAACATTTTTGGGATCACACTCCGTGATCCATCATCAAGTTTTTCCTCTTCCTAATGATGGATCACAGATTGTGATTCAAAGTGTTTGATTTAAAAATCTTGACACAGTTACATCCAGAAACATTTTAAGTATACTATGGACTATGGAAATATCATGGCTGTTACAGGCTTAAATATTGTTTTTTCCGATTCCTATTCAGAAAGCATGTCTGTGATAACATCATAATACACATTTCTGACATTTCAACAGGATTGAAGAGCTAGAATATATTCAATCAATCCAGCAGGAGATTGCGAAAGTGGTTAAGATGCAGGAAGATCTTGACATCGATGTTCTTGTTCATGGTGAACCCGAGGTGGGTGTTCTGTGCATAGAGTTGAAATCAATGCAAAACTTGTAGTATCTGTCAATGGAAGCTAATTTGATTCATTTCTGCAGAGAAACGATATGGTAGAGTATTTTGGAGAACAGCTTCAGGGATTTGCATTTACAGTTAATGGTTGGGTACAGTCTTATGGTTCTCGGTGTGTGAAGCCACCGATTATCTATGGTGATGTCAGCCGCCCAAAGCCAATGACTGTGTTTTGGTCGAAGTATGCCCAAAGTCTTACTGCCCGCCCCATGAAGGGAATGCTTACTGGCCCTGTCACAATTCTGAACTGGTCCTTTGTAAGAAATGATCAACCCAGGTAAGGATGGTATATTGCTGATGCATATTTGCTAAATACTTTTAATTCAATCATCTGATATGATTCTTGATGCTTTTTCCTTTATTGATGAATCCTTAGAGCCTGATTTCACTAGTTGTTCTTATTAATATGTGTCTTGTAGGTCGGAAACCTGCATGCAGATTGCTTTAGCCATCAAGGAAGAGGTTGATGATTTGGAGGCAGCTGGGATTCAGGTATACCTTTGCACTAGCTCTATGTAAAATCTTGCCAACTTGTCTATTGTTTGAACTGCAACTTTATGGGCAAGTCTTTTGATATTTGATGCTGACATACCATAATTCTGAGTCCAGGTAATCCAAATTGATGAGGCAGCTCTAACGGAAGGATTACCTTTACGAAAAGCAGAACAGGCTCACTACCTTGAATGGGCTGTTCATGGTTTCAGAATCACCAACAGTGGTATAAAGGACACTACCCAGGTTTGTTAAAACTTCGAAGATGTACTCTTTAATCTCTATCTGTTGAATGAATATGTTAAAAGCTGACCTATATCTGCTTTATTCTTTTAAGTTTTTAACTGTTCACATCTCTTACCATTCCCATTTTGTTAGCCCTCGTGGTATTTTATTTTTCAGATCCACACTCACATGTGCTACTCAAACTTTAATGACATCATCCATTCCATCATTGCTTTGGATGCTGATGTCATTACTATTGAGAATTCCCGTTCTGATGAGAAATTACTATCAGTTTTCCGTGAGGGTGTGAAATATGGGGCTGGGATTGGACCTGGTGTCTATGATATACACTCTCCTCGCATCCCAGATACAGAAGAGATTGCAGACCGCGTTCGTAAGGTAGAATGGCATGGTCATTTCACCATGCTACTAATTAAAAATATTGAAGGTGTCCTTGTTTTCACTTTTGGTTTACAACTCACCTTAATTGTTTGTTTTGCCAGATGCTTGCTGTGCTGGAAACAAACATCCTCTGGGTCAATCCAGACTGTGGTTTGAAAACCAGGAAGTATGGTGAAGTTGTTCCGGCTTTAACAAATATGGTTGCAGCTGCAAAGTTGCTGCGGTCTGAACTAGCCAGTGCGAAGTGAGAATGCAAGACATTAAACATGAATAGTTTAATTTTGAATGCAATGAAGAATCGGGGGCAAGTTTTAGCTTTCAAATAAAGGGGATTTCTTATCAAGTATTGTAATCTTATTTTTCGATTTGGGAAAATTTGTTTCTAATGACAATAGTTTTCACAAAGTTGTCAATTATATTAACATGGTCTTCTAATTGTTTCCTTAAAAGGTTATTTACAAGCTAATTGAAGCTTGATGCATACGGAAAAGGTTTGTAAAAAAATAGACATCTGCAGTTATGTTAAAGGGCAATTTGAGAACTACTACTATGAGCTCCTATTGTAAAGCACAATCTGGTTTAGATCTCTTTTCATTCTTTATTTCCTTTTTTTGACAACAAAAATTAAACGTATTGTGAAATCCTGGTATTTACCTACAAATGCCTTGTTTCTATGTTTGCCTACTTACCCCTTTGAATTGAACATTGAAATGAGCTTACAGTCAGGTCTGATATTAAATGTTAAAATCAAACCAGTCATAATCTTAATTCAGTATACTCTGCAAGAGATAAGACCTTAAGATAAGACAGATGCAAGGATGTAGACATATCTCTGAACATGTTTACCAGCCCCTGGTCTGTTCACTTCTCAATTGTAAAACTTGATACTACTTTCTAGCAAGTTAATCTGCTTGTCTTAGTTACAAGGCTGATGAGTTACAATGTAGTCTGTGGGTCAGAGGGTGTGCATATATTGTATCTATGTAATAGCAGTTATGTAAACTATTAGATTGAAGTAGATATGATTAGACACATGTTGGGAAACCTACATGTTACTCAGAGCTTCTTGATATGGTTGTGATATGTTTAAATGCAAGATCCGAAGGCAATATGTTGACAGGGCTTTCTTGGATTATTTTACTTATATGTTTCACTTTCCTGTTGTCCATTTGCTTCTTTGAAGGATTGAATCTGTTAGGATAGTCATTAAGCACCGTGTAATCTAACTTGATTTTGAGAGATCTTTTTGAATCAAGAGACGAGCACCTCTTCCCAGCTGAAGATAAAGATTCCATTATATTCCTCAATGGGCTAAATGAACCTTCTAACCTGTAATTGAGGGGCTTGATAAAATGAGTTTACATCAAACATACGAATATGCACTCACTAGTTCTCTTCACGCCTTGCTCTCACTTGCATATTTATCTTGGTGCCATCGCTTAACATCAAATACACATGCAGAAACATTCACCAAAATGACACGGTATTTAACCTAAGCAAACTCTTTGGGAAAAAACCCAGCCTCCAAAACTCGAACCAATGTATTCATAGTACCAAATCCGGTTACAATACATCACCAAGCTCAAGCTTTCATAGGAGAAAAACAACACAAGTCTGGAGAAATTTTGGCAGCATAACTTGCAAAATCATATAAAATATACATTTCCAAACTATGCACCAATATATATAGGCAAGACCCAAAACTAGAAACCACCAATGATTTCTAAAACCATGAGAAAAAAACATGGCCTTACAGCGGCACCCAAATCTCTCTGCAAATGGCAATGACCAAATCAAAAAGAGTTAAATTGATGCAGGAGCATGCAACACTTTTCCAAGTGGGGACCCATACTACAGTCTTCAATCTTGCGCTGATAGATTCAATCCTTCAAAGAACACAATGCTTGAAAATAAAACTTATTCTAAACTTGTTCTTCTCTTGAGGAATTGGAAACCATGCAACTTTTGAAATAAAACAATATCACCAAACCAATGAGTCTTGTATTATCTCAAAAGAGCTCTTGCAACAATTCTCTAAAGTCTCAACCTTACAAATGAAAGAGAAGGGAGACCTTTTTATATTTCTCAAAATACAATGAAGAGCCAAGATCGATTTGAGCAACCGATGGCCATGATTTTGCAACAACAGCAATTAGTTACAACAACCAACTATTTTTAGTAAAAAGAAAAAGTTGACACAATCCATGTACATAAAAACCCAAAGGCAATGAAGGCATGTTTCCCAAGATGATAAAGATGAAATAGAATCTATGAGGAATATCCATTTGGTACGTCCTTCTTGTACTTATCTCTTCTTATAAATGCAATGAACTTGGACACAATCTTTGCAATGTCATCAATTGGTACACTTAGTGAATTTTGTATGGTGCCCTTTGTAACTGTCAAATCTTCTGTAAATGTGACAAGTGTCCTTTCTCATTCTGTCATCCAAGCTTGATTTGCACCAATGAGTGTAGAAAGTGTGTAGATACTATCCAGTTGATCTCCAGAGATGGTGTGAACATTCCCAAAGTAGAGTGTATGTATGTGATTCTTCAAATCATCAATATCAACTTCTCCCGAAGGATCACATATCGTTTTGATTGAACTACTTATTCTGTCTTAAATTCTTTGGAGTGCACTTCTTTTTCAAACACTTTCACTTTCTGCCTTCTCAAGAATTCGCTCATTTATGAGTATATTATAATACCAAGAAGAGAAATTATATGATGACCTTTGTTCAATTACCTCTCCATCTATCAAGGCTATCTTTGGAGTATCCATCAAATCCTTCAAATATGACATAAGATCTTCCTTGATGTGTCCAAACTCGGAACATGTGGCCAAAATGGCTTGGATCCTCTCCAAAAGCTTGGAAACTCTTCTATATATTTGCATAATTTTTTCTATGAATCCATTAACCTTATTCTTGACTCTCTCTATTCATTCTTTCACCACTTGAGATGATGATCTCATTTCTTCCAAATGTGCAGTAGACTCCTGTGAAAGCATGGTAGGTGGTGTTGATGTTCCTTCATGTTGACGGATAGGATTCATCAATTGTTGAATGTAATGCTTGAATCCCAAATTTTCTTTCTCTAATTGATTTCTCTTTTCTCTTTCTTGCCTTAATTTTTCTTTGATGGATGTAACAAAATCTTCTAACTCTTCCACTTCTTATTCTTCAGTTGTTGGGCCCAAGTCAAAAGTAGTCATATCATAATCTTCTGGAACAATATCATCCATTGTTTTGTCAACTCTTGGAATTGCAATATGTACTTTTCTTGAACCAGCACTATCCCTTGTGATTTTGGAGAGTTTAGTTGCCTTCTTCTTTTCTTTGTCCTTTCCTGTCCCTTCTAGCAACTCTTCTAAACTAATTTTTGGTTCTCTTTCCACAATAGATGTCTCCTTAACTCTCTCTCTTAACCATTCTGGCAACGTGGATAGATCCTCATTAGCTTCTTCTTGAATTTCCATCTCTTGAAATGGTGGCAATGCTTCCTCATCAAATTCCTCATGTGGTGCCTTCATTCCTTGGTCTTCTATATTATCTTCAGTCATAGTTGTATCTTGATTTTTCTGTGGACTTGATGTTAGGGTTAGCCGGCAGAAGATATCAATTAAATGCAAATAAAGATTAAACAGAGAAATGGAAATACACAGAAATAATAACAGCGAGAGACAAGTTTTAACGTGGTTCACCCAAACTCAAGCTACATCCACCAAACAGAGAGTCCAATATTATTATCCAGTAAATCAAATCGATTACAATCAGCAATCCCTGCAACTCAATACCGCTGCAAAATGCTACAATACAAATACCAAAACCCTAACCCTTAGCCGCTTTTTATCAAGCTTTTGTCGGTTACAAAATAGGGTTTTCTTATGTCGGTCAATGAAAAAATTAACTTCCGGTGCATTATAAAATAATAAAAAACTGTGTGGTTTCGGGGGCATTGCCCCCGAGCCCCCACGGGGGCGCTGCCCCTCGACCCCGCCCTGTATCGCGACAGGGAACGCGCCAGGGGCGCTGCCCCTGGACCCCGCAAGGGGTGCTGCCCCTTGACCCTGTAGGAATTTGGGGGGAAACCGCGCTGATAAAAGTGGGGTAAATATAACCTTCAAGTCTGATTAGGCTCCATATAACAACACTTGAGTGAACTTCTTCAACCTGATTTTCATACAAAGTAGATTCCAAAGACTCATGAACATTTCTTTGGTCTTGAACATTCAGAGCTACTTGAGCTTCCTCTCTTTCTTCATCTTCCACTATAGATGTCACATTTGCATTCCTAGAGGATCCTCTTCTCGCCTAGAGGAAGTGCTAAACCAAGGATCATATATCAAAAACTGATAAGTTATAAACTCAACACCTCACCAAAAACTCCAAGAGTCCTCCATGGAAAACCAAAATGCCAATACCTCTTCAAACACATGAAGATCTAACATCCTCTGTCAATAGAACCAAAAATGTCAATGAACCCTTACTATAAACTAAAGGCATAATCCAAGAGCTTCTTATGACACCAACAACCATTGTAAAAGATCATCCATCTTCTAAAAAGATTATGCATGGCTCACAACACTGCAACAATAACAGTTTAGAACCAATATATTGAAACAAAGAAGATAGGATACATTATGAAACTGCAAAAAACTCCCACTGAAAGTGATGGTATCATGATCAACATCATTACCAAAACTCCACTAAAAGTGAAAAAAGCTTCTCATGCAACATAGCTTTACTGCTATAGATTCCAATGAATAACTAAATCAGGTACTCCAAACTACCCTTTTGTCTCAATACAAAAATACCAATGTAATCAAGGTGATCAAGAAGAGGCCTACCAAATAGAACCCACATCAGCTTATTCACAAGATTTGCACACATGCAACATCTCATAGGAGAAAAAAACATGATTATGCTTCAACCTTTAATAACTGAAAAAATAGATTCAACCCCACATTAGTAACATGTAGAACAAATGTAACTAGGTATAACATGTAGATTTCCAAGACTCAAACACCAGAATCAACTCTAGATCTGATTTGCCAAATAGATCGACATACAAGAGACCATGGATCACAACAACCCAACAAGTAACCTTGTAAATCTGAAATTGTTTCCATCTAGAAAGTGTTTGAACACAATTTTCCACAGATCTACAAACCATAAATTTTGGTTAACATGTAAAACCTGCAAAACCACATCTTTGTAAATCTGAAACCACTTAAACATCCAAACATTCACACCAATCAACACCATCAAATATGTCATCTGAAATAATGGAATATCACATATCTACAAACCCACAATCTTTTGAAACAGGAAAACTGTGAAAACCTACATATTCAAAATAACATGAATATGAGAAGGGAGAAAACTAGGTTGTTCAGGAGTGTTCATATCATTAAAAAATACCAACTCCACAACCTCCATACAACCAGTGATAAATCATCCAATGCTTTCATGTAACCATGGACTAAAACCATGAACCCAACATAAGCACTCCAAACTGTAGTCCAAAAAATGAGTGTTTTTCTATGTGATTAAGGTACTAGAAGTAACCATCCAACATAAACACCCTTTCACTGCACATGACCACAAAGTAAAGGAATAAAACCACCAATCAAGATAATATACACATATTGTCAAAATGGAGCTCCAAATCACTACGACAAGATCAACTGGACATAAAGATCCATAACCTTGAGCCTCAAGAGCCCAACAAAGATTCTTTTGACAATATCCATCTAAGAGGTAAATACCATGGCTTCCAAACTCACAGATATGTAAAATAATGTTAACACATAGAACTTCCCCCTACAACCAAAATACCTTCAATACTTCAGAAAAAAGCATCCCTCTCTCACTACAACTAATGGCTCTGATACCACATGTTGGAAAAAGGGAGAGAGAAAAAGTTAAAGTTGCAGCTATGTATCTTTAAAATGTTTTCAAATTTGAAATTAATAACATGTGTAAATTTAAAAATTACTTTCAATTTAGATGTTAGAGCATTTCTCCAATTTAATGAATAGAGTAGAAGAAAATAACTTGCAAGAAGAAGACAAGTATTTATGTGGAGAAACCCCTAAGGGAAAAAAACTCCACACCAAAGGTGGTTATGCTTGTATTAAATCACTTATGAAAGATTACATTCAATACTAAAATCCTTTGATTCCTTGATGCACTTCAAAAGCTTCTTCAATCTCAAACCTGTAAAAACTTTAAAAAAGTTTCTTGTTTTTTTCTTCTAAGTCAAAAAAGCTTCTTATTTTTTTATTTTAAGTCCTTTACAAAAAACTTCTTATTTTTTTTCTTCTAAGTCTTTTACACAATTCAACTCTTTGGAAAATGTATGGGGCTTTTTAATTAATACAAAAGCTTCTTAATTCAAAAGTTTCTTAATTGGCAAGCTTGAAACTCAAATTACAATCAATTGTAATTGATAACATAAGAACAAATCCTCATGCAAAAACCAAGCGCTCCAAATAGAGAAGGTTGAAGTCAAACAAAGTCAAGCCTTCTGTTAACTGCCTGTCCTGGATGTGGGCACCCAAGTTTTTTCAAGTAAACTTAGCCAACATCAAATACATTTCTAAATAAAAGAAACAATAGAAAGTCCTCAAATTGGGCATCCAAGTTGGCCCAATCTCTTTATGTTAACTGAAGTGATCAACACACACCAATCTCATGCAAACAACATGCAAGATTGATTTCCCCAAAGTTATTTTGAATTACCTTGTTTTGTACATGCAAGTGACATGCAAACACATGATTCAACATGCAACTAATACCTATTATCTGAAACATTGAGATGTACCATCCTACAAGTGTTTGGAGTTGGAGTGTTCTGCAAGTAATCTCTCAAAATTGACATGCAACAACATGCAATATCATATAACTGACATGCAATAATGCGCAAGCATATGCAAGTCCATAGGAGTGACATGCAACAACATGAAAGCACATGCAAGTGACATGCAAGTCCATAGGAGTGACATGCAACAACATGCAAGTCCATAGAAGCAACATGGAACAACATGCAACAATATGCAAGTCCATGCAAGCAACATACAACAACATACAAGAACATGTAAGTAACATGCAAGCAACATGCAAAAACATGCAACATGTAAGTACATGTAAGTGACATGGAAAAATATGCAAGTCCCTACAAGCTTTTATGAACTCATGCAAGCAATATCCAATTCATGCATCTCTAACACTTTAGTTAACTCCAACATTATATCCATGCAAGGTATCTCAACATTATCCACTCATGTACATAAAAAAACACAACTCCAAGTCTAAATATAAGTCTCCATCAAAAGGAGATGCCCAAGTTTAACTCCCACTTACTAGGAGTTATCAAACTCTCAAAATAGACTTAGGAGAAGTCAACAAAGTCTTCATGGGCCCCACTCCAAAAGTTGACACCTAAGTTTGACCCTATCAATTAGGAATTGACTGCAATAAGTCAAAGTGATATAATTAATAAATAATTAGTCTCTCAAAGTCATTATGTGTTGGGGATCACATTCCAAGAACTTTGGAGACACATGAATTGGTTAGGATTGCAAGTTAATGGAAACTTATCCCAACAGGATCCGGTGCAACTACCTCAATTCGGCAGTCTGGCTACAAGGTTGCAACTGCCTCACAATCGATGCTCTATTGACAAACACCTGCAGGCTGCCTTAGATTAGCGATCTATTCACCTTAAGATCTATCAAAATGCTTTCTCTCCCAAAGGATTCAAAAACTTGCTCTGATACCACTTGGTGCAGTCATAGATGGAGGGTCCAGGAAATAGGACTGTCCAACTATGCAACCTTAGAGTAAACACAGTGGAATAAACACAATAATGAGACAACAAATGGAAATTTTATTGATTCAACATCATAGATGATTACAATAGGGCTCACAGGCCTGCCACATGGGCATTACAATCTTCTATAATCATATATGTGAAAGATATCACAATTGGCACATTTGCCTTTAGCTATGAGCTATCTATCTACTAATGATCTGAACTTCTATTATGTGAACTACTAAAAACTACTTTCCAATGGATCTGGGAGATGCTTAAATATCCATTCCAAGCTCTAGGAGTGATCCGCGTTAGCCGAAGGGTTTCCATATCCCAATGCTTGATGAAATGTGTAGGTCAGCCTAATTCCAATGGTGAAGTCCCCAATGTTGATGAAATGTGTTGCAGTTCAAGATGAAGGTCTCTGATCCCAATATGCCTTCTTAGATGATCCATTAGGTGCCGCAAGTCACGAGAAGGTATCGCAACCTCTATATGCCAAGTTGAATACTGAATGCTCTGAACAGTGAATCCTAGTAAAGCTTCTGACAACGATAACTTCCTATAGACATTTGCAAATCTCTTGAATTCTAGATATGATGTAGATGAAGCATTAAAAAATCTTAATCATGTGTCGTGAGCTATGAAATGATAATGTGGTAAAATGCAGTGTAAAATGCTAAGACTAAACAGACTGAAATGCAAGAAGAGAAAAGAAACAAATTGTTTTTGGTTGATGCAAAATTGCCTTTCAACCTGGGATGCTCCTACATCACATCTTTGATTCTTTCCTTTGTACTTTGGATGGATTTCAACCAAACAAAGTCACCACTCCTCACTTGGGAAGAGAAATTTTCCTTTACCAGTAGAGAACTTAGAATAACAACAAAAAACTTAATTCGTCCTCGGTAATGATGACAGTTTTGTTGGTACTCAAAGTTGATTTTTCTCCAATCCCTAGAGTCAACCAGTTCTTGAGTGCCAGGGGTGTCAAACTCAAGACAAATATTACAAACTTATACTCAGGATGAGGCAACTAAGGACAACATTGATAAGATGGGTAAAACCTTCTTCTTTTGGCTCTGTTAGACCAAGGGGGTATTCCCTAAGGTGTATGAAGATAATAATTGATAACAATTTGAAGCTAAACCTAGAATCAAACCATACCCAATGCACATAAAACTCTTACTTTCTGTCACTAAGCGTCTATGTGTTGGTTTGAAGAATTCAGGGGTATCACACCTTCATGAAATAGATACACAACCATGCAGAGAGTCTAAGATATTGCTTTGATAACCCCTAATGTAGTAGAATATATCTAAACATGGATGTAGGTAGGACAAATAACACAAATAAGGTTAGATTTTGAGGTTTTGTTGTGTTTGAGTGTGTTGGAAGAAAATAAAGGTTAAACAGAAAGAAGATGGGTGCCTATATCCAGTTTGGGCAACAGAGTTTGGACATCAAACCAAAGGGGACACAAAGTAACCGAGACTGATATCTAATCAAGATATCAACAAAGAATGTAACTAACCAGTTTACTGCATAAGCAGGGCTCTAGACAGATAAATTAGTAGCTACAAAACTTATAGAACATCAATTCAAGCATTCTTTGACCATCCATAAATAGACATAAGTCTCATACATTGTTAATGAAAAGAAACCTTGCAAAGCATTTGCAGAGGTGTTTTACAATTTATATCAATTAACTAGTCATATACAACATTCAAATCAGCAAATGTGATTAGGGAACTTTCTAGGATACCAAAAACTCACATAATTCTTATGGAGACAGTTGAAAAGATGAATAATATACACCTTAAATTCATTCTTTGAGTGTTACAATGCCCTATCATAACCCTTGATAGAAACCCATAATATATTACAATGAAAATGTTCAATAACCTGTCACTAGAAGAAAACCCTAGTTTTTACAAACTTTCTTTCTAATTTTTAGTTCTACTCTACAACCAAATTTTTCCATCCTTTGAAATGATGCAACGCTACATTATATATCTATTTACTCATGTTGGCGACCTTGGGAGAAGGGAAACCATGTTCAGAAAAGGACATGGGAAACCACACCCACCTGCAACATGCCCATGTGGGTTGTACCTGAAAAATGCTCATCTAGAATGTGCACTCATGCCTTTAGTACATCAATTTAATCATAGAAGGACCTGCAAGAGTGTCAGGTCATTGGGAATTCACCTACCAAACCATCCTGCACTGGAAAGATCATTAATGGCCATGATGAGAGTTAATAAACATCGTTGGTGGTTGGGTATTTGAATGCTCATCAACACTATTATAGCTACCATTTTCCTTTTCTTGGGCAACTTATCTTTTTAAAATTTTGGCGCACCTTGTAGATTTTAAAATTGTTTTTCCTTTTACACCAACTTTAAATTTCTCTTAAAAAGCCTTTTCAACATTTTGGCAAACTTGATAAACCAATCAACCACCTCTCTTTGTCACTTCCTTTCCTTTGGTTTTCGGTATTTCGACACTTTTGAGAACTTGTAAACCTCTTTGTCTTTTCACTCTTTTCTCTTGGTTCCATCTTTTTTCCTTTACGCATTTCGACAAGTTCGCAAACTTGCAAACTTGCTGAAGGCCATTTTCTTTCTCTTTGAGCTTTCTTTGTTTCCTGTCTTTTCCTTGTCTATCCTTTCTTCGGTGAAATGTGGAAACCTTGAACTACTTTCGACATTTCGGTGAGTTCACGAACTTGCCGAAACCTTTGTCTCTTTTCTTTTCCTTGCCAACTTTACTTCCATTTTTGGCATTTCGGCAAGTTTGAGAACTAGTAAACTTACTGAAATCCTACTCAACTTTTTCTTCCTTTTTGTCTTCCACTTGCTTCATTTATTTTTTATTTTGTCCCTTTAAGTGAAAAACCTAACTCGCAAACCTATTTTAGCAAGTTCACAGGCTTGCAAACTTGTCAAACTACCGAAACATATTCATTTCTTTCTTTCTTTTTATCTTCCTTCTTTCCCTTTCGACACTTTGGCAAAACGGTGAACCTTAGAACCCTTTTTGGGGAGTTCGACAGTTTACGAAGTCATTGAACCACCAAAAAACAAGGCCAAAACACACACACAAAGGGTTTTTTAGCCTTTCGGTGGGTTCACGAACCCTTGAACCTGCTGAAAGGAAAACAATTAAAACCTTTTACCTAGATAAACTTAGGAGCTTTATCTTAAAATTTATGAAGACTAAGAGGATTGGAGGCCCATTTTAAATGTCTCTAATCAGATATCTTTGATGGGCAAATAGGCTAGGGCAAACAAGGGGACAAACATGAATTTTTGGCAATTTTGGGATCTAAAAAAATTGGGCACCAACATGTTCCACGTACTAGATCCAACCCAAGAGTAGATATAGCCTTTAACTGAGTGATTGTCCTGTTACGTCAAAAATTGTCCTCCTATATGGAATGGTACAATTTCACTTAATTTAGCTCCTCGCCTTTGGTGACCTCTTAAACTCTTTATTTTTGGCCTTCTCAAAACTCTGATTGGCTAGTCTCTGATTGCAAAATGTTCATTTTCTGAGATAACTATTGATGGAACCTAGAAAGAGAATTTGGATCATGGGTCCTTGGGACCCCTAGATACAGATCCAGTTAGAAAATGGGGGACTGGACTTGACACCCGTGCCCTAGTCCTGCCCCATTTTTTAAGATTTTGAATCTTGGCAGGGTGTTGGCTCCTGCCGTGCACCTTGGGATTCCATTTTCAAATTTATTTTTTTGAGCGATATCGAGATGTTATTTCAAAATTTGAATTTCCTAAGGTTAGATATAAAAAGACATTTGAAAATCATTTTATCACACACAATCGTTATGCAAGCTTGATGCCAAAACTCTGCTGAAATTGCCATTGAAGATCAGTGACTTGTTAAGCTTTTGAAAGTGATTGGAATTTGCTATCATGGAGACGATGGATGGAGATTAGGAATCAAGATCTTGAAACTATCTTGCTCTTCCTAGGGTTTGTACACCTTTTGCATGATCAGAAGAAGGGTTGAAGCCTCCAACATCGAGCTTGGAGATCCTCTGCGAACATTGTTGATTTACCTTCTTGTTCATGCAAGTCTTCATTTGTTTTCATCTCCTTGAGGTGAAGTTGTATGTGTTTGTTGAATTAAAGCAAGTTATTGATCTTCCCTTGATTGAGACATCTAGGGTTTGATATTTCTGCATACACTTTGTCAGGTTTGCACACACTTCTGTAAATCTTTATCTTTGGCTATTGTTGAGGTAGGAATATTGAAAACGAGGCTTGACTGAGGCAAGCTCCTATATAGCTGTAGTTGGGGAAAAACTCTGCTACAGTCCTAAAATATACAAATTAAAACCCTAACTATGCAATAGAGATCTTAAACAACCTAGAATCTAAGCATGCAAGCATAGAACAAGGAACCCTAGGATATCTAATGTATTTACTCCATTGCTGCTATCTAACCTAGCTATGATGATGCACTTAGACTTGCAGGTCTATAAATTGAATGAGAGATCAAGTGTTGAAAATGGTAGAAGTCAAATTCACAAGTGATGTGGTGAAAATGAGAGGGTCAAAGTGGTTTTATAGAAGGTGAAATGTGAATGGAGGGCTGAAATGAAAAGTTGACTTAGGGCTAAGATCAAGAATGTTTTAGGGTTTCTAGCCACATGAAGACAAATTTGAATTTTAAATTAGAGGAAATGGTGAGGTGGGAAATGTTTTAAAATTAAATAAATTGTAGGAATTTATTTATTTTTTTGTGAGGAATGGGTAATGTATAGGAATTTTAATTAAATAAGTGGGGGGGACTTATTTAATTAGGGTAAGGTCTATAATTTAAATAAATGGGTATTTATTTAAATTAGAGGAATGTGGGCGTATGATAGATGTATAATTAAATAATAATTTATTTATTTAATTATAGAGGAATTTAGAATAAAATGGCTTAAGTAATTAAATAAATAAAATTGATTTAATCAAAAGCGTAAGAGCAATGAATTAATTAAATAATTAAAAATTATTTAATTAATAGCAGAATAGGAAATTAGGGTAAATCATGTGTGAAAATGTCATTTGCAGGCCCAGGATAATTTTAAGTGTCTACATTTTGCTCCTCTTTGATATAATGTCGAATCCGACGTTATATCAAAGAAATTTTTGAGAAGTGTGCTCTAAATGTGCCCCATTATGTTTTAGGCGAAGTGTGATGGTCTTATGCCCCCTCGAAAAATTTTCTGAAAGGTTATGCGGGATGCCCAAAGTGGTCCAGAAATAATAAAATAGCCATAAAAGGTGCTCAACATAGGAAAGGAGGCCACCCATTGATCAAATTAGTAAAAAGTGGGCCCCCTTAGGTTACAAGGTCTTATAAATAGCTCTTAGAGGACCCATAATCCTCATTTGTGCACTTGAGCTTTTAAAATTTCAAAGAGAGGAGAGTGAGCTTTTTGGAGATTTTGCATGGAGTTGCTGTTGAGATGTCACCTGTACTGCTTCATCAACATCATGGATCGATAGTTCAGACACATGGCCAGCTTTCTTGGGACAGGTGCCCCGGTATGCATCTAACCCTGACTTGTCAATTTTTTTGTTTTGTCATAGATTTTAGGGCACAAAAAGAGGGCACGCATGTGGTGCACTTTGGTGCACCACTTGCACCATCGCATGCGCTGCTTGAGCATGGCGTCGCGCCGCCTACACCAATGTGTAATGCATGCAGTTTTTGGAGCCGCATGCGCCAGTGGGTGCGACACCTCTGCTTAGGCAATGCGCATCTGCTGGTGGCAATGCTTGGGATGAATAGTGCACCACCTGCACAAAGATATGATGCATGAGCTCGCCAGCGTGACACTTGGGCTTAGGTGAATTGCATGCGTTGACCACTGTGATGCATGGGACCGAGTGTGATGCATGAGATGGATAGTGCAACGCATGAGATGGATAGTGCGACGCATGAGAAAATGTAGCTAGAAATAGTGGATTTTGCCCTAATTCTGCCCTTATATGACTATGGATGTTGCATTTAGGGTTTGTAAACTGACATCACGTGCTATTTGTGCAAGCACATGTAAGGTTGCCTCCCATTTACACATGGAAGAGCCGTCCGACTGGATATCGATTGCATGACTCACTGTTGATGGCTGAGCGAGACATTCTTGATGCCCTGGGACTGTACGATGTCGCTTTTATGCCTGAGATATGGGCTAGCTGGGGGTTGCTAGCTGCAGTGGTCAAGAGATATCACTCAGAGATGAGTTCATTCTATTTTTTGACAGGGGAGGCCACAGTGACTTTGCTTGATGTGTAGCAAATTTTGCAGCTGCGCATTCATTAGGAGCAGGTGATATATAGTTTGGAGACTAGATTGGCTATACTGCATCAGTTATTTGAGACCACAGATGATGTAACTTTGGGTGTCGAGGAGCATGAGATTATGTGGGACACATTGATAGATCATTATGATCAACTGATTGTGGTTATCTGCACTTGCATCAGTGGTCTGGTATGTCCAGATCAGCGTGGTCATGGATTTCCCGTTGCTTGGGGGAGATACTAGAGGGGATGATGGTAGAGGCGACATCATATGCATGGGGACCCTGTCTCCTGGCATAGTTATATCGTCAAATGCATGGTGTGGTTTATCAGGGGGAGCAGTCCATCAACTATGGGGTGACCTTGCTTATGATATGGGCATGAGAGCATATTGCAGTGTGCAGGCCACTAGTAGATCAAGAGATACTTGATGAGTTGCTGTACATCTTTTGCTACTTTGAGGCAGTGCCACAGGTGCGGATGGGGGATGTTGGCTACTGGAGGTATGTAATTGACACATGGACATTCACTTGGATGTCATACAGGGAGTGTCTGAGGTGGTTGGAGGATGATGAGCAGCTACCATACTGCAGGCACACTCGATATCTGATTAGCCAGACGGTACAGGCTCAGCACATTATAGAGCATCATCTGCCATCACAGGTGCTTAGACAGTTCAGAGAGTGGCAGGATTAGCCAGCCAATATAGCCGAGTTTGTACAGGTGACATGAGAGATTCCCATGTGGGGGCCGATGATTCCAATTTAGATGGCTATATATGAGATTGCGGGGTTGCAACCATTGTAGTATGGGTATGGCGATGCCGCAGAGCCAGGCACGACTCCTGCATATGATGTTTGGTGGGCTACACATAGGCCTGTTATGTATTTGCCTCCTGATGCACTAGCACCAATAGAGTGATTGGGTCGAGGGCCGAGAGGCCGGTTCAGAGGATGAGGTAGGGGCAGAGGAGCTAGAGGTGATGATGGAGGAGATGATGGCGGAGTAGGTGGTGGTGGTGGAGGCAGAGGCCGAGGAGGTCAAGGCAGAGATGGAGGGGGGAGGGGTGTGATACTTGCCCCTATTTGGGAGGAGGGAGAGGAGGTAGTGGGACAGGTGGTTACCGGTGTAGGTGAGATGTAGGTAGAGGATATTGAGGAGGATGTGGCGATGGAGGATGTTGATGAGGAGGAGGAGCGTATCTAGGAGTAGGCCCTACAGGATGTTCTGATTGTGGAGATTGGGGACGATGAGGTGGAGGAGGAGAGGGGTGATCAGGGAGAGGATGTGGTGGCCCAGATACCAGCCATGCAGGCTCAGATAGAGACTTTGCAGACTAAGATGCAGAGTATGCGACAACAGGTCTAGGAGGTAGAGGGTCAGCTTGTGCAGAGGGCAGCTGAGAGAGATATGGTTGTGATTAGAGCACAGAGATCAGAGCAATGATGTATTGAGCTTGTAGTGACTATGAGTGGGCCCACAGAAGAGTTTTCATAGGCTTTGGTTAGGTCCGGTCAGGAGGCTTAGTATTATAGGGGCCTATATGAGAGTTCAGTGCTGGCAGAGCAGAGGGCACCCAGTTTTAGGAGCGTTAATCAGTCTCACTCTCACAAATCACCTAGTAGTGTTGGGCATTCACAGAGGCAACCATCACCATATGATAGACCTTCTAGATCGAGGGCTAGTTGAGAGCATAGGGGTCCTCCCATAGGGCCATTTTGATAGTTCTGATGTAGACATGTATTTTGATCGAGCCTGTGTGCTCTTGGTATATGATTGAGCTTGCGAGCTCCATTTTTGACACATGTAGATGTATTTGGATTGTATTGTGACACATTTTGGATGATATATATATATATATATATATATATATATATATATATATATATATATATATATATATATATATATATATATATATATATATATATATATATATATATATATATATATATGTGAGATGGACCTATTTTGATCAATTTTGTTATTTCCTATATGCATATGATGTGATTATGATTATGATGCTATTGGTTGTGATTTGTGATTCATGATAATGCAGTTCTAGATGTTATGATGCTTATATGATGTTGATATGATGTTTATGTAATGGTTAGATGATGTATATTATGTGATGTATGCTATGGTATTTTATTTCTATGTGGTGCTCATGTATGGATGTAAATGGGAATATGATAAATGCTTATGTGCTGTATGTATGGTCTTATGCAAATGAGGATGATGTGATGTGATCATCACAATGCTTATGATTATGGTAATGATAACTGATTATGGTGATTATGATAATGATGACTTATTATGATGATTATGATTATGTATGATGGACTAACATGTGTGTGGATGTAGGTTATATGACCTAATGTTGTTTTTGGTGTGTCACAGTAGGATGGAAGAAGATCAGAAGAAAAAGGTGAGGAAAAGATGAAGAGGTGGATGAGGGATGAAGAATTTGTTTGAGAAGAGTGGAGTTATACTTTGCCATGATAGATTTTGAGCTTTTTTAATGTAGTTACTGTGTATCATCATAGTGCTTATTCTATCAAAGGATGACAAATGCCATGGCAACGCATAACCAAGGCATAAAGTGTGATCCTTTGGGAAATAGGCACACAAAACAGACAAGGATTGCAGGGCTCAGACCAAGTCACTGGGGCACCTTGTCGGATCATGTGATGAGAAAAATCTAGGTGAATAAGTCTTGATACATGGAAGCATTTAGCTGTTCCAATGCATAGGATATGTTGATTCACACCTCGTAGTATCCCCGTCACACACAAGGAACTTAGTTGCCCCAGTCCTTTTGCCAAGACAAACCACAAACAACAATCAAAGAAAAGAGATCTCACCCCTTCCTCGCTTCTCTTCATTGCGTAAGGACTGCCTTGAGAAGCTTAGGAACAAGATCGCATAAAACAATCTAAAATGCAGGATGAGACGGAGCCAACAACCATTAGGTCATTTGCTGAGTGTACATGTGCTTGTCTGAATGATTATGATCGGTTGAATGATGCCTGGTTTCAGGATAAGAAGTATGTCATATAAGACATCGAGTCTGGTTTCGGCAATGTGACCTCCTATATAAGGTAGATCATAGGGGAGGACATCTCGTATAAGACATTTGGTCTAGTTTTGAGAGTGTCACAAGTTGGGAAAATGATTGGCTTATGAGAAATGATGGTGTCTGAAAGGTGAGATATGTCGTCTAAGGTGTAAAGCTTGGTTTCGACTATATCCCATGCTTGTTGTCAGACACGTGATTGGGCTGTGTTGATTGGTCTTAGTGATGTTCAATCATCACCATAGGAGTGATGAGAGGTGATGTGTTTCCTGTGTTGTTGACTGTCTCATTTGATTGTTTGGAAGTTTGTCATCTTGTAAGAGATTTGATTGTTTTGTCTGTTCAAAGTGTCCATCTCGTGAAAGGACCACTTATTATGGGGGGGAAGCAACGGGACCTAAGGGACTGACCTAGTGCCTCAGGGGTGCATCGAAGATGGCCTTGTCTATGTGAAAGCTCAGAGGCAATGTAGTTTGACAAGGGTGAACTTGGTTTGACCTAGGACCTAGGGGGAATGCCTTGGGGGCACATCAAAGATGGCCTTGCCTATGTGAAATCTCAGAGGCATCATAGTTTAGTTTATTGGTTGACACTGTTTATTGCATGGGAGTTTTTGGTTGACTATGTGATGTTTTTTGTGATTTTGGATGATATTTGGATGTTTTTGGATTTTTGAGAATATTTGATTGTTTTTGAGTTTTTGAAAATATTTGAATGTTTTTTGGTTTTTGAAACTATTTGAATGTTTTTAGGTTTTTTTGAATAATAGGTGTCCACCAACATCAGTTTCAGGATTAGGAACTGCCCCCAATCAGCTGCATGATAATGTTAGGATGAAGGCAAGGTGAGGGGGATGTGAAGACATGAAATGTTAATTTATTTCCAGGCCATAGGAGGACATTGTGATTCAAGTTAGACATGGGATGTGGAGTATGATATGGAGTGAGTATGGTTCATCGCGAAAGATGGAATATGGAATTGAGTGATGGTAGACAATGGAGCATAGATCAACTACACATGGCACCTATTTGCCAGGTTTTCACCATGGTACTTATCCAAAGTGCCACCAAAGAGGTTTTCACTTTTGGATGAATTATTTCTCTTTACTATATTTTTTTCTATTTTGATTTTTCACTTTTTTGATTTTTTTTAACTTTTTTTATTTTTAAGCATAATACCGCTGAAGGTGCATGCTATTGATGGGCTCAAGTAATGGTTCCCCTTCAAGGGTGGCTAACTGATATGTGCCAGACCTATAGGTTGTAGTAATGACATAAGGCCCTAGCCAATGTGGCTCAAACTTTCTTGGCTTTTCTCGTTCCATCTAATTTTTAGGATTTTCTTTTAAAACCAGGTCTCCAATGTTGAAATGTTGGACTCAGACCCTTTTGTTGTAGCTATGGAGGAGACGATTCTGATATGCCTGTAAATGGGTTAAGGTGTTTTGTCTCCTTTCATCTAGCAACTCCAATTCCTATAGCCGGGATGCTCTATATTCTTCGTCATTGACCAACTGTTGCAATGATACTCTTAGGGAGGGCAACTTGACCTCGATGGGTAGAATAGCTTTGGAGCCATAGACTAGGGAATAAGGAGTGGCTCTAGTGGGCATGCAGATGCTAGTGTGGTAGGCCCAAAAAGTGGGGTTGAGCTGGATATGCTAGTCACGGCCAGCATCATTGACGGTCTTTTTTAGGATCTTTATGATGGTTTTATTAGATGCCTTGTCTTGGCCGTTCCCTTGTGGGTAGTATGGGGTGGCGAAGTAGTGTTGGATATGGAATCTTTCACAAAGTTCATGGAGCTCCTAGTTTTTGAATGGGTGGAAATTGTCCATTACAATGGATTGTGGGACACCATACCGGCATATGATATAGTTGAGGATAAAATTGGCAATTTGTTTTCCGGTAATGTATGTCATAGGGATGGCTTCAATCCATTTTGTGAAATATTCAGTGGCTATGAAAATAAACTTATGGCCATTTGCGGAGGTAGGGTGGATTTTTCCCATGAGGTCAAGTCCCCATTGAGAGAAAGGCCATGGAGATGTAAGTGGTTGCAGGTCATGAGCTGGTGCATACACAAGATCCCCATGTATCTAGCACTATCTGTACTTCTTTGCAAAATGGTAGGCATCCTTTTTTATTGTAAGCCAGTAATATCCTGTTGTGATGATCTTCTTTGCAAGGGTAGGACCACTCAAGTGGGTTCTGCATATACCCTCGTGTACTTCTTGTAGGGTTGTTAGTTCTTCTTCAGTGTCGAGACATCTTAGGAGGGTATTATCAAAGCTGCAGCTGTAAAGGGTGTCACTAATGATGGCGTATTTGGTAGCTTGGTGAATGAAGGATTTACATTGGTTGGATGAGAGGTCGGCGGATAGGGTGTGATCATGTAAGTAGGTGTAAATGTCATGGTATTAGGGTGACATGGGACCAACAATTTTGTAAACTAAAATAGATTCTGGGATATCAAAGGCAGGAACCAATAGTTGATCCACCAAGAACTTGAACTAAGTTACATTACTTGGGATATATAGGAGAGATCCAATGATTGCCATTGTGTTGGTTGCTTGATTCTAGACTCTAGGAATCTGATCAAAGAGGACTATGTTAAAATAGAGCCTGAAGTTATCCACCATTCTTTTATATGGTATGAGCTTTTCATCTTTGGTGTCGTACTCATTGTTGACTTGTTTGATGATCAATTGTGAGTCGCCGAACACTTGTAATGTTTTGATCTTCTATTTGACAACCGTTCGAAGTCCTGTGAGTAATGCCTCATATTCTGCTATGTTATTCGTACAAGGGAAAGCAATTCAAAATGCCTTGGGGATGGCATCACCTTGAGGAGTAATAAAGAAAATACCAGCGCCTGAACCCTGATTTGTACATGAGCCATCAAAGAATAGGGTATAGATTTTGGGTCCATCTACTATGAATATTGACACATCAAGGAAGTCAATGACCATTAGATGATCTGCTGGTGTAGATGCTTTTGCGAGCTAGTTTACAATCACTTGTCCTTTGATTGCTTTTCTGTCAACATATTCTATATCAAATTCACTCAATTCCATAACCCATTTGGCCAGTTGTCCTGTCAGAGCTGCTTTATTGAGTAAGTACTTTAGTGGGTCAATCTTAGTGACCAGCTTTGTCTTATGATTCAACATATAATGTTGCAACTTCTGGACAGAAAAAACTATGGCAAGGCAAGCGCGTTCAATAGGGGTGTAGTTTAGTTCATAGCCTACTAAGGTTTGGCTGATGTAATAGATTGCCCTTTCTTTTCCTTCCTCATCATTCTATGCCAATAATGCCCTTAGTGCTAAATTGGTAGTTGATATGTACAATAAAAGGAGACTTCCTAGTATTGGCGGCCTGAGCACTGGTGGTGAAAGCAAATAGTCCTTGATCTTTTGAAAGGCTTCTTGGCACTATTTTGTCCATACAAATGGTACCCCTTTGTGGAGTAAGTGTTGGAAAGGTTGACATTTATCCGTGAGTTGTGCAATAAACCTCCGGATGGATTGCAATTTTCCTTGTAAGCTGTGCAACTATTTTAGGGTAGTGGGTGGAGGCATTTCCATTATTGCTTTCACTTTGGTGGGGTCAACTTCTATTCCTTGGTGTGAAACAATGTAACCCATCAATTTGCTTGATGTAACGCCAAATACACATTTCTTAGGATTTAGTCTGACTTTGTATTCTTCTAGTCGCTTGAAGATTTTATCCAACACATCTAGATGAGTGTTTCTGGTGGTTGATTTGGCCAATAGGTCGCCACCATAATCTTCCATACATGTATGCATATAGACGTGAAAGATAGTTGTCATTGCCCTCTGGTATTTAGTACCCGCATTTTTTAGACTGAAGGGCATGACAATCCAACATTATGTACCCTAAGGACATGTCAAAGCTATTTTATGCTGATCCTCTGGTGCTATCCGTATCTAATTATATCCTGAGAAGTTGTCCACTAATGAGAGAATTTTGAATCCAGCTATCAAGTTGACTATAATGTCTATGTTTGGTAATGGAAAATCATCTTTCAGACATGCCTTGTTCAAGTCACAAAAGTCTTCACATATTCTGATTTGGCCATTGGGTTTCATGAATGGTACAAGATTAGATACCCACTCTAGATAATCTATTGGCCTGATGAAGATGACATCAAGGAGATTTTTCAATTCTACTTTCACTAGTAATGCGATCTGTGGGTGCATTTTACGTCATATCTGCTTGACTGGTTTAGCGTTTGGTAGCAGTGGCAGGCGATGTAAGACAAACTATGGGTCTGTAACGTTAGAAAATGTCCCCTTGGGGGCTTTTCCCTCATAAGGTTTAGCTCCCGGGTCTTTTGCATGCATTTAGGACATCTTAGTTCATAATTTGGCGTCTGGATGGAATGAGCCCTAGGTAACATGACAAATGGGACCTAGGAGGACCCCTTGAACTGTACCCTGCTCAAAATAGGGGTGAGGACTTAGGCACCCGCACCCTAGTCCTGCCCTATTTTGGGGCAGCCCTAATTTCTGGGTGTCAGTTTATGACCGTTATTTGGGTCCTTTGCCGACACGGTAAGTTTGAATTATGAAAATCTTGGCAGGAGTGTTTGTAGTTGCATATAAAATCATGTTTAGGGATTCATTTGTAAACTAGAGCATTATTAGATGATTACTAGGAAGCTATTGTGTTCTCAAGGTGATTCAAGGCTTTCATTGAGTTGCAAGAGCAGACTTGTGTGGTTTATGTGTTTGTTTGCAGATTTGAGCATCCATTTCATCATGGAATGAAGAGGATCTTCCTCCCATGATATCTTCACTACAAGGTGACATTATATTGTGTTTTCATTATCAATTCCTTTGGTTTTTGTCTCTGCGTCACAAGGGCACACACTCTTTATCTGACAACGGTGTTCAGAGACTTAAGTGTCCTCCAGGGCTTGACTGAGGCAAGCCTCTAAACACCACAACCCCCAAACCAAGTCTTGTGATTGCAGGTTACAGGTGTCATATTCAGGAGAAGTGAAGTTGTAGGAAGGATTGGTAGGCATCAAGGATTCAGGATCTGAAGAGAAGTATGACACCAAAGCATTTCTAGGACTTGGGCGCTCACTCTAGTGTCCTTCGCAGTTGAGTTCCCAGAAACAGAAGTTACAGAGCTAACCAGTGTCGGAAGGAGGTCTAGATCCTACAAAGAAACTGGTACCTTAGACTTGGGCACCCGCTCCAGTGTCCCTGACTATTTCACCTTGGAACCCCAAAAATGGGTATTCAGTGATGTGTTATTTTACTTCCATCTGCAAGAGCACTTTCAGTTATTCGTTAATTTATTGCCGTATTTGCATAATTAAGGTTTTAATGGTCAATTGAGCATAAGAGAAGATAAATTGATAATTAATTTCCCTAATCCAAGTTTCCCTACATCTCACAGTGATCTAGGGTATGATAGTGCTCGCCACTTGACCCTAGGTCCTTGAATATAAAGTGGAGAGGGGGATTTAAACATCAAAACACTAAACATTAACAAATCCAATTTTCAACTAAACATTTTGTTGAACCCATTTTTTTGGACTTAAATTACAACTTGCTGAGTGTTGGTCTTTAGATTTGGATTGATTTTATTCATTCATATAGTCATTCATTTTATTGCATTGAGAAAAATTCAAAAAAATAAAAAAAATTTGAAAAATTCAAAAAAATTGCATTGTTTGGCTTACTAAATTGCATCAATTCGTTCTAAATTTTCCTAATTTATGATTTTTACATTAGATCTGATATAAACTATAGAAAAACACAAAAAATCAATCATTTGCATTGCATTTTCATCATTAATTTGCTAGGCTTTTGTGGAAATTTGGACAATTTTGAAATAACCTAGTAATTCCAAAATCTAGGGTTAGTAGGCAAAATCTTCTTTTAAATTTTTGTACTGATTTTAGAGGCTCATTAAAATGTACATTTGGATGTAGTCTTGCATTTTTGTGTAAATTTACATTTAGATTTAAAATATTTGTATTTTTGCATAGAAAATTTCAACAAAAACTAGCAATTTTCATACATTTTCATTAGATTTGCATTGGCATTTTGCATATTAGAGATTGAAAATCATTTTCAGATCTAAGAGTAATTCATTTCCATCATAAATTAGACTTCAAAACATTCACATAGCATTTTGTTCCAAGATCTCAAACCTAGGGCTTCAAAAACAACGATTTTCACTAAATTTGGCCTTATCGACTCTATAAACTTGCACCATAGGCATGTTATGAAGAGTATTTTTGCATTAATTTTCTATTATCAGGGTAATCATTTTCTTTTACATGCTCTTGTATTGAAAATTTGG
This sequence comes from Cunninghamia lanceolata, assembly GCA_027924645.1. Lineage (NCBI taxonomy): Eukaryota > Viridiplantae > Streptophyta > Pinopsida > Cupressales > Cupressaceae > Cunninghamia > Cunninghamia lanceolata. The sequence continues at coordinate 20,630,022 of BSBN01000237.1, read as the reverse complement.
TGAAAAATTACATATTTTGGCTATTTTTGCCCTAGGGTTTGACCTAGTTTGCACTCCAAGTGTGTTGTGATCAATTTTATGGATTGAGGTGACTGATATTATTGATTTTATTTTCTATACCTCCTAAAATTCATTACAACACCCCTTTTGCTAGGTCTTGGAATTGAAAAACTATGAAAAATAGCCTATTTTTGCTATATTTTTACTAGGATTTTACCTTAAGTGGCACTAAAAGCTTGTTATGTTGGGTATTTTGGCACAAAGTGTTTGTTATTATTGATATTATTTGCTGTCCATCATCATTTTCCTCACAACACTCTTTGTTATGCTCTTTTGGATTGAGTTTTAGTGAAAAATTGCCTATTTTGACATATTTTCACTATATTTTGACTTGGCATTATCTTGGATTGGCATCAAGAGTGTGTTGAGAGTGATCATATTGCCATTTTGGACTGATATTAGATATATAATTTGCTACCCTTGATCAAAATCCTTACAACATCTTTGTTCCATTCATTTGCATTGAAAAGAGTACAAAAAAACTAAGCATTTTGGTCGTCAATCATATCCTTCTCCTAGGATTTGTTCTCTTAGTTTGTGCGTTGTGTGTTGTATGCTTTTGTATAAGCTTTATGACACATTGTCCTAAAAGAATATCCCTTTGAGAAGAAGTAAAAGGTTAATGGGATCTAGTGCTCTTGAAAACAACATTCCTACCTCTAATAATCCTTTGAGCACCTTCTTTACAAAGGGAGAAACTCAAATTGTGCAAGATATTATACATCCTCCAACCACAATGGAAGAACAAACTTTTCATGATGTTGATAATACTATTGAGGTAATAGGATATGTATCTTATGAGAAAATAGAAAAATTGGATAAAGAGCTAATTGAATTTCAATAATTTATGGAAAATGAGAGAATAGCTGAAGAAGTTGTCCCTACAATTCATAATATAAGAGAATTGATAAAACAGGGACAAGATGGTGTAAATGCAATTTGTGGTCTAGCACATATTGTAGAAACCAATATCATGCTAGTGACCGAATGTGCACCAACGATAAATAACACTTTATCACCATCTCATACTCAAGTATCCATACCTATACCAACTATGAAAATGTTGACTTTTACACCAACGATCTTAACAACTGATGCAAATGCTTGTAGTAATGCTACCAATGGTATTGGAGTATCTAACGACACTAATTACAAAGCTGTGGGATTTGATTATTAGAAATTGGTTTCTAAGGGGACCTCCTCTATGCATAATTGTTCTCAACCACCCATCTATCCCACTCATTTCCAACCACCTATTACCTACTCACAACCATCTTCCACTTATCATTATGTCCAACCACCATTGACATATTCTCAGCCTCCACCTATCACATCTCAATATCAATCACCTCCTCACCTTGGTTCCAATTTGATGCAAAGGTGGCACAAGGGAAGCAACAAAACAAGGGTTTTCTATTCTCCTTTGCCCACTCACCCACTTCACTTCTCCAATCCAACACAAGTCACATTCAAGGTCATATTATGGATTTGTTGTCTAGACTACTATTCAACCTTCAAGGCTTCTCCCACATCATGAGGCAGGTCTGCAAACACTTTACCAACAGTTGGTCTAATCCCTAACTTCACACAATGCTCTAACCTCTACTTGGACTAGTAAGGCTACTAGCCTCCAAACCTAGTTTTCCCCACACAAATTGACAAAACCCCATATGACCAGGCAAACCAATGATGGATTTGGATACCCTCTATGGGACTCTTACAAACCTCCAAGTCTCCAATGCCAACTCTATTCCTGCAACTCAAAACTCCAACTAGGTCTCTAGGCCTAATTGATCAATTTAGGTCTAGGTTACAAAGCAAAGGGTTTAGGTTGGGTTCATAGAATAGGGACAGGAACTTGGATTACTTCTACCACATCCAAAAAACTCAAAACCACCATTCTTTCACTCCTCCTGTCAGGGTTTTGTCATATATAACAGCAAATTGCACAAATTTGGCCAAATACCTATGAATACTTGACATAGGGCATCACCTTAAAAATCGAGGACTGCCTTTCCCAGCAAAAAGCTTTGGAAATCATGTAAAGTACATCCCTAGCCTGCATTTCACCAATTTGTATGGGTTTTCATTGGTGGAAATGCATTCTAGGGTGGATTTTGTGAGGTAAACCCTAGAAAACAGGGTTTTAGACCAGTCCGGATTAAAATTTCAATAACTTTTTCCTACGACCACTTCAAAACCTCAAACCTATTGCATTCAAACCTTGACTCCAAGTGCTTTCAAAAAAACAACATTTGCTCACCTGGCCAATCCGTACAGGCCATACAACAACAAGAAAATAGGGAAAAATAGTCTAATTTCTTGATTTCAATGCTCAAAATTCCGTACAGAACCTCCTCCCCTTTAGTGGAGTCAGATGTCCACCATATCAACCCCCCTAGGTTGGTATCTAACTACTACAAGCAGTTTCAACAACCAAAATGGAGTTACAACCGGTCAATGTGTCATTGACACCATTGACAACATTGGACACTATGGTATTTTTGCATTTACACAAGGATGGCGATTTGTTTTTCTTGTCCAATGGAATCAAACCACCATCATACTCCCTAAAACATGTTAAAACACAAAACTAACAAATAAACTCAAGAAATCATCCTTAGACCTACTAGGCACAACTAGGGTCCAAATGGACTAAGAGTGTCTTGAGGTTTATATGATTACCCCAAGCCTCTTGACCATACAAAAGGACCTTACAATAATGGCTAAAAGCCTTATTACCAAACACATTGAACAAAAACCATAACTTATCAAAATTGCATCCAAATGCTTGAGGTGTCAAACTGCTCCTAGGTGCCCTGCACCATACACCCACTGTCAAACAGAACTCAAGTCTCTTGAGTTAGGAATGTTATCAAATGTGAAACTTGCCTTCTCAATGTCTGCTCTGCTCATCCAAGTGGCATCCTCCTGAGGTTTATTGAGCCACTTCACCAAGTACTCATAGTATGTGTGCCTCCTAGTCTGTTTTGCTATCATCTTATCCAAAATGCACTCAATCTGATCAGGAGATGAAGGAATCAATTCTTGGAGTGTCTGATCAGTTTGGTTTTCTTCATCAATAGTCTGAGGATCAAATCCTTTATAGGGATAAAGGTCTGAAACATTAAAAATTGGAGACAAAGCAATGCCATTCGGAAGTTTGATTTTATATGCATTTTCTCCACATTTCTTGAGCACTTCACAAGGCCCAATCTTCTTCATAAGTAGCTTGGTATATTTACCTGCAGGGAGTCTCTCCTTCTTAAGATGGACCATAACCAAATCTCCTTCCTTGAACTACAGATCCCTTCTCTTTCTGTCAGCAAACTGTTTATACTTCTGAGAAGTGGACTGCAATTTCTATTTTACTTGTTCATGGACATTTCTCATCACTTGAATGAAGTCTTCAGCCAAGGCACTGCTGTTTTCTAGTTCTTTAACCTCTCTAAGTTCCAAAATACCCCTTGGGTGAGTGCCATAAACAATTTGGAAAGGAGATAGGTTGGTGCTTCTATTGACAGTGTCATTGTATGAGAACTCTGCCTGAGCCAAAACTGAATCCCAACTAGCACCCTGCTCCTTTGTTAGGCATCTTAGGAGGTTGCCAAGTGACCTATTAATCACCTCTGTCTGTCCATCAGACTAAGGGTGATAGGTAGATGATAATGACAAGTTTGTACCTAGTCTTTTCCACAATGTCCTCCAAAAGTGTCCTATGAACTTGGGGTCTCTGTCAGAGATTATGGACAAAGGTAGACCATGTAATCTGACTATTTCCTTGAAGAAAAGACCTGCTATGTGGGAGGCATCATGTGTGGTTTTACATGGGATGAAGTGAGCCATTTTTGAGAACCTATCTACAACCACAAAAATGCTGTCATGCCCATTCTTTGTCCTAGGCAAACCAAGTACAAAGTCCATGCTAATGGAATCCCAAGGTTTTGAAGGAATAGGTAGTGGAGTGTATAATCCTGCATTTGATGTATGACCCTTGACTCTTTGACAAATTTGACAAGTTTCAGCAAACTTTCTGACATCAATGGGTAACCTTGGCCAATAGTCGTATCTCCTAACCAATTCTAGGGTCTTATCAATGCCAAAGTAGCCTGACATAATTCCACAGTGCTTCTCCTTAATAATATTCTCTCTAACAGACCCTCTTGGGATACACAACATGCTACCCTTGAAAAGATATCCATCTTGTATCAAAAAATTAGAAAAATCAGTGTTATACCTTCCTGTCATGGCTTTGCAAGATTGGTAAGGTTCCTTGAAGTCTTCATCTGCTGCATACTAATCTTTGATGGCATGAATACCTGTACTTTCCAACTGAATGGTCTGCACAACAAGATTTCTCCTACTTAAGGCATCGGCTACCTTATTGGCCACTCCTTTCTTGTGTTTTATTGAGAAGGTGTATGCTTGGATGTACTCCATCCACTTGACATGTCTGTGGTTTAACTTCTGCTGCCTGTTCAAGAAGCTCAATGCATGGTTATCAGTAAAAACTATAAATTCCTTAGGCAATAAATAGTGTCTCCACTTCCTCAATGAATGGACCATTGCATATAATTCTAGATCATAGGTAGAGTAGTTTTGTTTTTCCTCATTTAACTTCTCACTAAAGAAGGCTACAGGCCTCCCATCTTGACTTAGGACTCCCCCAACAGCCCTCTTACTTGCATCACACTCTACCACAAAGACCTTGTCAAAATCATGTAGAACAAGGACCGGTTGTTCTGATATTTTTTTCTTTAACAGTTCAAAGGCTTGATTGGCCTCATTTGTCCACACAAATACACATTTCTTGCCCCCTTTTATGGTGTCAACAAGTGGAGCACAAATGGCACTAAACCCTCTAATGAACTTTCTATAAAAGTTGCATAAACCATGGAAACTCCTTACCTCAGAGGCTGTTGTAGGTGTGGGCCAATTAAGAATGGCTTCCACCTTTCTTGGATCCATTTTTAGGCTGCCCTTAGAGATGACAAACCCCAAGAATATCAACTCTTCTTGTAGGAAGACACATTTGCCAAGGTTGATTCTCAACTTCTCCTCTTAAAGCCTCCTAAGCACTTGATGGATATGTCTTAGGTGATCTTCCTTGCTGTCACTAAAAACCAATATATCATCCAAATACACAACAATAAACTTGTTAAGGAAAGGTTTTAGCACCTCATTCATCAATCTCATGAAGGTGCTTGGTGCATTTGATAAGCCAAAAGGCATCACAACCCATTCAAATAGTCCTTCATTAGTTTTGAAGGCAGTTTTCCACTCATCCCCCTCCCTTATCCTGATTTGGTGATAACCACTTTTTAGATCTATCTTGGTAAAATACTTAGCCCTACCCAAACAATCCATTAGATCTTCTATTCTAGGCATTGGAAATCTATACCTAATAGTAATCTTGTTGATGGCCCTGGAATCAGTGCATAGTCTCCATGTACCTTCCTTCTTGGGTGCAAGTACTGCAGGTACTGCACATGGACTAATACTCCTCCTTATAAGTCCTCTATCCAACAAGTCTTGGATTTGTCTTGCCACTTCTGCATTTTGCTCTGGAGTCAGCTTGTAGGCTGCTTGGTTTGGTAGGGTGGATCCAGGGATGAGATCAATGCAATGACTAATCTCCCTCTTTGGTGGAAGGGCATCCTTACTCTCATCGGCTATCACATCATGGAACCTTTCCAATAGTTCTTCCACTTCCTTTGGTCCAATCCTCCTAAGAGGTTGCTGCACTTTGACCTTCTTGGGATTTACATCCTTGGGCTTGATGACTACTGCAAAACATGGCACTTTCTCTTCCTTGAGGTTAGCCAAAAATTCTTTTTCACCTACCAACATAACTGAACTAGAAATGATCTTCTCTTTGCAATCATCAATCAAAGGAGTCATTGTGAACTTTTCACCATTTTTGGACAAATGAATCACATTTTGCTTACCATCATGTTGGGCACTTGTGTCATGTTGCCAAGGCCTTCCAAGAAGAAGGTGGCATGCATCCATATCTACTATCTCACAAAGAATCCTATCATGATATTCACCTATCTTGAATTCAACCCAACATTGCTCTTTCACCACAATTTGTTGGTCCTTGGTTAGCCAAAAGATTCTATAGGGCTTAGGATGAGGTATCCTTTCCAATCCTAGTTAGTCACCATTTCATTAGAAGCCAAATTTTTAGAAGAACTTGAATCAACTATTACCTTGCAGACTTTTCCTTTCACCTTGCAAGTGGTTCTGAACAAGTTGTTCCTTTGGGGCTACTCCTTGGTGGCTAGCATGATGAGGGACCTATTAAACATGATGCATTCTCCACTCTCTGGTGCTACAGACTTGGAAGAGGCTATTTGATAACTTGTGGTGCTTTGACAGTCCTCTTCTTGAAGGAGTTGCACCCTTCTATCTTTTTGATTTGCAGCAGTGTTTTCCATCTTCTCCGGGCACCTAAAGGACTGATGTCCTATCTAATTACAAGAGAAACACCTTCCAGTGAACACATTGGGACCCCTGCCCCCACTTCTTCCTTTGCCATTACCTCTCCCTCTAAACTGACCCTTATCAGCACTATTTTTGTCAGCCTGTCCTTGGCTGCCTTCTTGTGATCTGCCTTCTTGGTATCTAGGAAAGTTGTCTCTGTTTTGAAATCTGCCCCTGCCTCTGAAATTCAGATTGCCTCTGCCCCTGCTACTTGAATCATCTTTTCTCCTTAGTTTGTCCTCAATCCTCAATGCCATTTGAAAACACTTGTGGACTGTCTTTGGGTTAAAGAGGGTTAATTCATCTTGAATGGAGAACTTAAGGCCATTGAGACACCTTGCAAGCTTCTGTTTTTCATTCTCAGGCATCTTAGCTTTCAATGTCACCTTGTGAAACTCCTCTGTGTAGGTGCTCACATCCATGTCCTTCTGTCTCAAGTTGTGCAACTTCTTGTGCAAGTTGACTTCATAGTCCTCAGGGACAAATTGCTTCTTGATTTCAAGTACCATCTTACTCCATGTAGAGATAGGGTTCCTATCATCCTCTATCCTCTCATTTTGAATGAAGTTCCACCAACTTAAGGCTGGCCCTTTCATTCTTGATTTGGCAATCCTCACTTTCTAATTTTCTGCCACTTCTTCACATTCAAAATGGTTCTCCATTGCCTCTATCCAATCAAGGCACTCCTCTGGATTCATCTTACCAGGAAACATAGGTAAGTCCACCTTAGTGTCCTTCCTACTCAACTTTCCAAGTGCATCTAGGAATTGTCTTTCTGACATGCCTCCTTGTGGCTCTTCCATAGGCACTCCTTCTTCTTCATCTTGATCCTCTTCATCTGAATCTAAGATGACCTCTGGCTTCTTCTTCTTATCCTTGTCCTTCTTCAACTTCTCTATCTCAGCCTCCATCCTTTTGTTCTTGGCTGCTTCCTCTCTTACTATCTTTGCCAATTTGGCATTTGTCACCTTTGAAAGAATTTCCTCTTCTTCTCTATCTCCCATCTCTTTGATGGCTCTGATACCACCTGATGCAGACGTGGCACAAGGGAAGCAACAAAACAAGGGTTTTCTATTCTCCTTTGCCCACTCACCCACTTCACTTCTCCAATCCAACACAAGTCACATTCAAGGGCATATTATGGATTTGTTGTCTAGATTGCTATTCAACCTTCAAGGCTTCTCCCACATCATGAGGCAGGTCTGCAAACACTTTACCAACAGTTGGTCTGATCCCTAGCTTCACACAACACTCTAACCTGTACTTGGACTAGTAAGGCTACTAGCCTCCAAACCTAGTTTTCCCCACACAAATTGACAAAACCCCAAATGACCAAGCAAACTAATGATGGATTTGGATACCCTCTATGGGACTCTTACAAACCTCTAAGTCTCCAATGCCAACTCTATCCTGCAACTCAAAACTCCAACTAGGTCTCTAGGCCTAATTGATCAATTTAGGTCTAGGTTACAAAGCAAAGGGTTTAGGTTGGGTTCATAGAATAGGGACAGGAACTTGGATTACTTCTACCACACCCAAACAACTCAAAACCACCATTCTTTCACTCCTCCTATCAGGGTTTTGTCATATATAACAGCAAATTGCACAAATTTGGCCAAATACCTATGAATACTTGACATAGGGCATCACCTTAAAAATTGAGGACTGCCTTTCCTAGCAAAAATCTTTGGAAATCATGTAAAGTACATCCCTAGCCTGTATTTCACCAATTTGTATGGGTTTTCACCAGTGGAAATGCATTCTAGGGTGGATTTTGTGAGGTAAACCCTAGAAAACAGGATTTTAGACCAGTTCGGATTAAAATTTCAATAACTTTCTCCTACGACCACTTCAACACCTCAAACCTATTGCATTCGAACCCTAACTCCAAGTGCTTTCAAAAAAACAACATTTGCTCACCTGGCCAATCCGTACAGGCCATACAACAGCAAGAAAATAGGGAAGAACAGTCTAGTTTCTTGATTTCAATGCTCAAAATTCTGTACAGAACCTTCTCCCCTTTACTGGAGTCAGATGTCCACCATATCAACCCCTCCAGGTTGGTATCTAACTGCTACAAGTAGTTTCAACAACCAAAATGGAGTTACAACTGGTCAATGTGTCATTGACACCATTGACAACATTGGACACTATGGTATTTTTGCATTTACACAAGGATGGTGATTTGTTTTGCTTGTCCAATGGAAGCAAACCACCATCATACTCCCTAAAACATGTTAAAACACAAAACTAACAAATAAACTCAAGAAATCATCCTTAGACCTACTAGGCACAACTAGGGTCCAAATGGACTAAGAGTGTCTTGAGGTTTATATGATTACCCCAAGCCTCTTGACCATACAAAAGGACCTTACAACAATGGCTAAAAGCCTTATTACCAAACACATTGAACAAAAACCATAACTTATCAAAAATGCATCCAAATGCTTGAGGTGTCAAACTGCTCCTAGGTGCCCTGCACCACAATTCATCTCAACAAACCGCATCTCTAAATGATGCCATCCTAAACCAACTTTTATAGGGTATGAATGTTTTACAACAAAAGGTATCAAATTTGACAAACTCTTCGTAGCCTAGTCTACCAACATATCATGCCTATAATCCGTTATCCTATGCAATCTTGAGAACCCCTATGCCTGAGAGGTTGAGACTCCTCGCTTTGAAAAATATGGTGGAAAAGGTGATCCTAATATCCATGTGGCAGCATTTATAGCTATGTGTAGTGATTTTTATTTTGAAGAGGATTTGTTAGCAAAAATTTTGCCGCGATCTCTCAAAGATACTGCTTTATAATGGTTTTGCTCTTTGCCTCCGAATTTAATACACTCCTTTTCACAGTTGATTGATCAATTTTTACAACATTTTCAAGCAAATATCGGACCCCAAGTCACACTTATTGACTTGGTTCAATGCAAACAAGGTCTGAAAGAAAAGTTGTCTGAATTCATTAGTCGGTATCAAGGAGTTTATGCACAGTTTCAATATCAGATGAAAGATGAAGATGTTCAGAAGATATTTATTACATGAAATACAGGACCTTATTGATTCAAATGTCATCCAGGTATCGAGTGTGAATGACAATGGAAACAAATCGGTTGCTCCGTCGAATCAAAACTTACAAATCTTCACTAATCCTTTCCCTAAACATACTGAAAACAATATGGTGGAACAAGGTTTAGTGGAAGCAGACGAGGATGATTACTTAGACTATGATAGCATTGTGGGAATGATTTAAGTGGATAAGAAACAAATAAACAATCCACCTCGTCCTCGAAGAAATGGAATTTATGCTGAGGTTCCTCCTTCGTTATCATTATATGGATCAAGAGATAATCAAGATACATCTGAAAAACAAGAACAACAACCAATACAAATGAGTAAGATGGTACAGGATGATTCCCATCCCCATACTAGAAAGATTCAACAATGAAAACTCGATAAAAATTGGAAAAGAGCTAGACAACTGTCAAAAATTGGAGAAAATAGTGGTTCCCCTCATAAGAAACAAAAAGTTATATTTACACAAGGAGTAACAAATCAAGCATCACATGACAATCAACAAAACTTTCATAAGAACCACTCAAACTTTGCACTCAACATGATCGAGTACCTCTCTAAGAGGTTTGAAAGTTCCCAAATCTAATATGAAGATCAAACAGGTAAGTATCTCTAACCCTTTATCTCTCTCGTGATGTGCTTCCCCTGTGATGTGTTATGTGTTGTTTAGGCCTCTTGGGATGACATCAGATTCTCCCGTAAGGTTTGAGATACCAGGAGACTGCCTCTATTGTGACCTTCTATTTGTATCATCATTCTTCTATATTGCCTCTCTAGTGATTTCATTGTTGTGTGTTGTGTCTTATGGACATAGCGTCGCGGTTGGTGACACTAGGGGAACCCTCCTACATGACTATCCCTAAGACACTTGTTTCTCCCCTCTTATTTATTGTTTCCCTTCCTCTAGTGTTTCCATCTAGCTGGCGGATGATGACAAACATTTATACTGATGTGGACCTAGTGTCCCTTTTGAGAACAATCAACAAATGGACTTAGATCCTAATATGACGATGAGGTTGTATATCTTATCTGACGCTTGGCTAGTGCTTTCCACGTAGTGAATTTGATGATGTTTTTGTCACATTTACTGGTGCAGGGGCACCATAGTAAAATCTACTATGTTGAAATAAGGCCTATTTGGCCATGTCATCTTATTCATGTTTTGTTTTATAAAACCTAGAAGTCTTTGTATTCTATTTGACAAATAATGGACACATTTTTGTATCTAATAGAATATGAAAAGATCAATAGGAGTCGGTTGGGATTCAGGGCAATTGGCCTTCCCTAACCATTGAGCAACTGTTGATCTTCCAAATCTGGCTTAATAAAAGCACAAAGGAGCAAACGAGAAGGGGTTGAGTAGATTTGAGGATTGTGATTTGGAAATCATCTGAGAAATAATAACTTTTGTCCATTATTTTCTGTGTTTGATCTGTGTCGTAAATATTTCCTAACTATTCATAATAGCTTTCTGTTCTCTGACTTGAAATAGTTAGTCTAAATTGTCGAAGATGAGTAGATAACCATTCCACTAGTGGATTTCCAAAGAAATCAGTGGAATGGCATTGGTCTGTACATATTTTTGATTGTTTTTCTTTTCATTTACTTGTTTGGAGGGGCAGATGTTCCAGACTGAGGAGTGTGCACAGTAGTATGCCCTAGCATCTCTATGTGCTAGGTGTAGAGTGTAGACCAGATTATGTGAGAGTGACAACCCTATCAGCTTATCGCTGGGACTCAGAATCAAGTTTCTGCCAAAGTCAAACGGAGTCAAGAGTATCGATGCATCAGGTAGATAACTTGGCATTGGATCGACAGTGTTGGTCTTACCGATTGAGGGTATCAGATTAAGAGGGGATAACTTACAATGACGGAGGTCCATCGGGAGAAATCAACGTATCGGTAACTCCGGAGTAAGTCCCACCGACAGGTCAAGTCACGCCGAAGAGGGGATTGGTCCATCGGTGCATCGGCGTAAGTTGATAAGTGTTCGTCTATGACAAGGGTCATAGCGATGAGAGATTTGTTACTGTGGAACTAATTGTCGGCCGAACGAAGAAGAAGTCTCACCGATAGGAGGTATCAGACAGACTTAGTGTTTGACAAAACAGTTCCAAAAGTCGTCGATAGCACTTTTCTTGCCAATAGGCCAGAAGCATGGAGCCACCCATCGGCGAGAGTTGCGATGTCGGAGTGACACATTCAAGGAAGACCGATGGTGTTTTTCTAGCAGATAGGCAAAGACTCTTGAATCTCACTTTGTACACTCCTCAACATTTACAAACCTTAACAATACTGTTGCTCTATGCACCTTTGTTTGTCCTTGAATCTGGTCTTGGCGATACTCGATTCAGAGAGCTTCATGATATAGCCCCACGGTTATCCTCAAACTCTGAATTCGTTGTATAACCTTGGCTCTTTGTGTGGTTAATCATATGCATTGATGTTGTTGTTTATCATGATGTTGTAGACACTAACATGTTTCTTGCAGGGATGTGTTTGTGGGAACAATTGGTGATCGTAAAGTACATGTCACCTCCGAGGAGCATGGGCTTTGCGAAAGTTGGTGTTCCCTTGTGTGTTTTCTTCCTACCTTAACGTGCTTGATATCGATAATTGAAATCAACCACCTTAAGGTGGGGGCATATATAAGGTAAGTTGTCTATTGTAGATGTTAGCTATGTGCTTGTCCTCAGGTGCAGTCTAAAGACTTGCTCGATAAGTGCATCTTGCATCCCGAGTTTGTTTGCAATCAATCAATCAATCATTTAAGCCCTATGCGGAGGCAGGGATGGTGTATTTATCAGAGCAGATTGCATCATCCTGTCATTTTCAAAAGTCCTCTATAGAGGCGGGGAGCGGTTCTGTGACTAACTCAACCCTTAAGCGTGTTTTAGGTGATTGTTGTGGCGAAGCCCAATCGTCGGTGTGTGCCTGTAATGTGCCTGAGATGGTGATGAGCCTAGCAATAGGGAACACAACATCACTTTTCTGTTGTGTTTTCTCTGTGTCTTCGAGTGTGTGTGTTTAGTGTGCTTATTTTTTGTGGCATGTTTGTTGCCCCATATGCAGTCTAAAGACTTGCTCGATGAGTGCATCTTGCATTTTGGGAGGTTTTGCATGTCTTGCATGTGTGTTGCCCCATATATACAGTCTAAAGACTTGCTCGATGAGTGCATCTTGTATTATGGGAGGTTTGTTTACTTTCCAGTACTTGCATCTGCATTTCATATATATGAGAAAAAGAAAAGAAAAGATATCATTTCTGTCTTTCATGCATTAATGTGTCTTCTATGCATTGACTCTCTTCTCCATGTTCTACGTGACAGTAACTATCTTCTCCTTGTTTTACGTGCCTGTTACTATCTTCTATGTGATTGGCGTGTCTTCTCCATGTTTGGCGTGTTTTTTGTGTTTGTGACCATACTTTAATGCATGTATTGGCCTTGCGTTTATACATACATTAAAGTGGGGGCTAAATGTAACGTCAAAAAATGTCCCCTTGGGGGCTTTTCCCTCATAAAGTTTAGCTCCCGGGTCTTTTGCATGCATTTAGGACATCTTAGTTCATAATTTGGCATCCCGATAGAATGAACCCTAGGTAACATGACAAATGGGACCTAGGAGGACCCCTTGAGCTATACCCTGCCCAAAATAGGGGGGAGGACTTGGGTACCCGCGCCCTAGTCCTTCCCTATTTTGGGGTAGCCCTAATTTTTGGGTGTCGGTTTATGACCATTATTTGGGTCCTTTGCCGACACAGTAAGTTTGAATTATGAAAATCTTGGTGGAAGTGTTTGTAGTTGCATATAAGAGCATGTTTAGGCATTCATTTGTAAACTAGAGCATTATTAGATGATTACTAGGAAGCTATTATGTTCTCAAGGTGATTTAAGGCTTTCATTGTGTTGCAAGAGTAGACTTGTGTGGGTTATGTGTTTGCTTGCAGATTTGAGCATCCATTTCATCATGGAATGAAGAGCATCTTCCTCCCATGATATCTTCACTAAAAGGTGACATTATATTGTGTTTTCATTATCAATTCCTTTGGTTTTTGCCTCTGCCTCACAAGGGCATGCACTCTTTATCTAACAACGGTGTTTGGAGATTTAAGTGTCCTCTAGGGCTTGACTGAGGCAAGCCTCTAAACACCACAACCCCCAAACCAAGTCTTGTGATTGCAGGTTATAGGTGTCATATTCAAGAGAAGTGAAGTTGTAGGAAGGATTGGCAGGTATCAAGGATTCAAGATCTGAAGAGAAGTAGGACATCGGAGCATTTCTAGGAATTGGGCTCTCGCTCTAGTGTCCTCCACAGTCGAGTTCCCAGAAATAGAAGTTACAGAGTTGATCAGTGTCGGAAGGAGGTCTGGATCTCGCAAAGAAACTAGTACCTCAGACTTGGGCGCCCGCTCCAGTGTCCCCGACTGTTTTGCCTCAAAACCCCGAAAATAGGAATTCTGTGATTTTCTATTTTACTTCCGTTTGCAAGAGCACTTTCCGTTATTCGTCAATTTATTGTCATATTTGCATAATTAGGGTTTTAATGGTCAATTAAGCATAAAAGAAGAAAAAATGATAATTAATTTCCCTAATCCAAGTTTCCCTACATATCATAGTGATCTAGAGTATGATAGTGCTCGCCACTCGACCCTAGGTCTTTGAATGTAAAGTGGAGAGGAGGATTTAAACATCAAAACACTAAACATTAACAAATCCAATTTTCCACTAAACAGGGTCAACCCCAGTCATATCAGCATATGACTAGGTGAAGTTGACTTGTTGTTCTAAGAAGTATCTGAATTCAGGGTTTTCCTTTTCTATGAGTGACTCGGTAAAGTGAATAATCTTGGGCGCTTCTTTGGTACCGAGGTTGGTTTCCACAGTTGTTTCTACTAGCAGTGGTGAATTTTCCTATGTGATAGGAAACACTTCCAACCCTCCATCCATAGGCACCTCAGGGAGGTTTTCACCCTCAAATACATCCTTTATTTTTACTTTTGAATGATCTAAGGGCGCCTTTCAGTTTTCACCCAGAGACCTATTTTTTTCTTTTTTATTTTCACTTTTGTGACTAGAGGTTGGAGTCGATTCTCCAAAGTATGTAGAGTCATCCAAGTCCATGATGTAACCAACTTTGTGATCCCCAAGAGGCATGCCTTCACGAAGTCCCATGAACTTGGCTATTGCTTCGTCATTCTCAAATAAATCTAAGCTAGGTGGATCTTGTTGGTACCATTTGATTAATTCAGGATGGACTAAGGGTAAGCCATCATTAGTGTTTAGGTAGGTAATGGTCATGGGAGTCAAGGTGCAAATGGAAGTGTTATCAGGGAACTAAATGTGGATGATGCGGGTCGGTCAAATGTGGGTGATTTGGGTTCAGGTTTGGGTGGGTCCCTTAATGCCTTGACCTCTTTAGAAGTACTCGTCTCCCCTTTTAGAAGTAACTTGGTATGTGGAGCCTTGTCTCTTTGCAAGGTATATCCTAACCCTTTGTTGTGTGGCCGCATTATTGGCTAAAGAGGCTCGGTTTATCCATTTCCATTGGGTCCAAGTCCACTATGCCCATCGTATCCTTGTTTTTTGACAAATTCATATCCTTTGCCATATTGTTCTATGAGTAATTTGATGTGTTCAGCCTCTTCTTCTTCTTCCTTATAAAGCCATGTGGATATTTCATCACTAATGTCCTCTTTATTGAGTTCACCCCACTTTGTGAATGTGGTGGGACTAGCTGTAAGAGTTTGCTTCAGCGGGATAGGGCTGGGCTTTCCCCGAGACTTGGGTGATGTGGGAAATTTTCTAATGCAGTAAGACTATTCCATCTTGTACTCACCACATCCTTTGTCTTGGATTTGGACTTTGTGATTGGTTGGTGGGGTGAAAGTGGTAGTGGATTTTGATAGCGTAGATGGCTCAACATAACTGGATGAAGTGAACTATGAAATTCGCCTGTTTACAGGTACCTAATGTTGGGGTACCTCTCTTAGGTGGCCGCAATATTGGAAGGCATCAGGATCACTAGGGATGGTGATTTCCATGCCGTTATAGGGGAATTTGATGCATTAATGGTAGGTGGAAGGGACGGCCTTCATGGCATGGATCCATGGTCAGCCAAGGATGAGGTTATAAGGTAGCTCGGTATCTAAGACATGGAATATGGTATCTTGTGTGGCGGGTCCCACTCTTATAGGAAGGGCAATAACTCCCTTGGAAGAATGCTCAGCATCATCATATGCCTTGATGATGATTCTTTTGGTTGGATTGATGCAAGCCTCAGAGTAGCCCAGTGTTATTACCAATTTTAAAGGACAAATATTCAATCCTGTTCCATTGTCTACCAGGACTCGTCAGATTTTATGTTTATTTATGAAAACTTTGAGGTGTAGAGGATCAGTGTGGTTGGGGCGGTGTGAAGGTAAGTCACGTTCTATGAAGGACACATTGTTCATAGTGGCTAAATGTCCCACCATGGCCTGGAATTGATTACCATTTAGATCAGTGGGAACAGATGATTCTAGGAGTGCTTTGTCCAAAATGGCCTTATGTTCAGGCAAAAGACGAAGTAATTTGAAGATTGATATTTAAGCGGGGGTCTTCTTTAGATGGTCCAAAAGGTTATATTGGCTTTTGGGTTGTGGAATGGATGTATTGGTAGGGTTGGCAGGAGCACTTTGCAATGATATCTTAGCTTTTTAGGTGGTCATGGCGCACTTTGGACAGGCTTTGATAGTGATCATGGAAATGTTGTTATCATACGCGCGGATGCTAGTAATGGCATAGTCATAAGTAATGTTATTGTAGTTAACTCTCTCATGTGGTTTGGTTCTGGACATGGAGGCTTTTCCTGATCCATGATTTTGCAATGGGTCAGTAAAGATGGTATGATCAGTGTTGGAGGAACCAGCTGAAATATCTATGCCTACAACACCCCTATCAATAAAGTCCTGAATGATGTTTTTCGATTTGTAGCAGTTTGATGTCTTATGACCTTTGATTCTATGGTAATCACAGAAGTCGTCATTCCATGATGGAGATTAAAAAGCTAGGTCATATTGTCAAATTTCTGGCAATTGGATAAGGTTATTTTGCAATAACTTCTAAAAGACTACTTCAATTGGCTCTATCAAAGGCGTATAATTGTGTCAGGGTGTGTTATTCCTAGGAGGTGGTCTCCTTTGATTGTTTTGAATTGCGTTTGTTGTTATTTGTTGTGGTTGTTGTTGTTGTTGTTGCACATGTAGTTGGTTGTTTGTCGTGGGGGGTGTTTGGAGTGTGATAATGGGACCAGCCCTAAATGCCTTAGCATCCACTACCCCATCATTGGTGACATTCTTATTCTGAGCCCAAGTCTTGTTCTTGTCGTAGGGCATGTTTTGGGTATTTTGGTTTTTATTAAAGATCTTTATTGTGCCTTTGGTGATAAGATCTTTTTCTATGGTTGTCCCCTTCTTGACCACTTCTCTGGAGGAGGTGCAACTATGGATTTGCAATTGATGCATAAGCTCTTTGTTGAGATTTTCCACAAAGATGGGCACAAGTTGATTCTTGGGAATGTGACAAGAGAATTTACTTGCTAGGCCCATCCACCTTTGGAAGAAAGAGATAAAGATCTCTCCATCCTCTTGTCTTGTTTGGCACAAGGTGGTGATGTTTATGTCTGTCTCTATGTTATAGGAAAAGTGTGCTATGAATTTGTCTGCGAGTTCAGTCTATGTTCGTATCCCCATGGGGAGGTGTGCGAACCACTCAAGAGATTAGCCTATGAGGCTCCTTGGGAAGAGTCTCATCAAGTAGGTATGATCATAGGTGAGCATGTTCAATGGGACTCCCCTTTCCCCTATATTTATTAAAGTTTGGCGCAATGAAACTTGGGGGGAAAGGAGTCATTTAAATGCTTTTGTAAAATGGATATGGGCATAAGTCCTCCATAGAGTATGGTTTCTTTGTCCTCGAGACTTGTAAGCTTGAGAATTGTTGTTTTAGATTATCCAACTCTTGGGTGAGGGTGAGGGCTTCGACGAGTGTGTTGGTGATGTTTGTAACCATGTCTAAGTAAGGATTCATCATGTTATAAGTTCCCATGTTACCAACAAGTGGGTTGGTGTTGGTGTTCATGTTGTAGTGAGTATGTAATGGTATTGTGTTTTAGTTTTGGTTGTGGGTTGTGAAGGATACGTTAGGGTTGATGTATCGATAATGGTATGGAATATTTGTGGTGTTAGAGATTTTGAAATGAAACGTTAGGGTTCACTTGTTGTTGGTTGGGATTGATGTATGAGGCATTAGTCACATTGTTGTTGGTTCCAAGTGGATCTATGGGGTTCAAGTTAACATAGGATATACCCAAGCCTTGGCTAGTCATGTTGTTATGTTGGTTGAGGGGGTTGGTGTTGAGATTGTTTGTGTTGGTATTGCAGTTAGACCCAAAGTTCGTGTCTATATGGATTCATGATTGTTGTCATTGATGGCAACAAAGTTCATCCCACACACCCGCAGGACATGGTGTGTCTCTACCGGAAGTCAGAGTGAAGAATGTTGTGGTCTTGTAAGCAAGAACAGAGCATGTGGCGAGGTTTGATAGTCAGGTCCGGATCTCTCACAGGAAGTATCTTGGTGAAGTGCAGATCTGGAAAAGTCAAGAGGACTACCTTGAGTGATAGATTCCAAGGATTTAGCCTCCGGTGATAGATGAAAAAGATATGAATACTTGAGTATTGGGTTCCTGATTGGCAGTGTGGACAGAGGAAGAACTGACTGGCAGAACATCAGACATTATTCCGGATGTGTTACTGATGATGATAAAGGTTATTAAGGCATAATTTATGATTGGCCAACATGATTGATGACTTCTACAAGTATATCTTTGATCCGCATTACTTGGTAAGCAAGGATTCAGCCGACAGATCAGAGTTTGTGGAAAATATTGACTATTCCGGGTGCCAACTAGAAAGGTGATGAAATCACTTATGCGTATATATATATATATATATATATATATATATATATATATATATATATATATATATATATATATATATATATATATATATATATATATATATATATATATATATATATGAGATGGATTTAGTTGTGCGACGTGTCATGGTTTTTGGTGATGTGTGAAGAAAAGCAGTAGAGTTGAATTAAAGTAGAAAGGAAGGCCCAGTATGTGAAAGGAGAGTAGCACAAAAGAAGAGGAAAGATGAAGTGCAGCAGATCAATGTACAGAGCCTAACCGGAACTAAACTCCAGCATATGTTGATGCTCCTTATCAGTTCAAGTATTGTATTACACTCTTTATAAATTGTAGATAGTGTGTCTCTTGTAGGCAGTGTGCCTCTTGTGAGTAGTGTGCTCGGGCAGTGAGCCCTAATTGGCAAGTGCCATTTTGTATTTCCATTCTTCTAACAGAGAATTCAATCTTGGGTTAATCACCCCGTGGTTTTTTCCCTTAATAGGGTTTCCACGTCAAAAATATTGTGTCGTGTATTTCCATTTCATGGTTATGTTTGCTTATTTGAATTAATGTTGCATTGATTATTAATAAAGTTTAGAAAGTAGAAATAATTAGGATAACTGATTCACCCCCTCTTAGTTATCAACAATTGGTATCAGAGCCAAGTTCCTCCTAACAGAGCCTAATAGCTTGAGGAAGATCTGGGAATTCAAATGGATGTATATGGTTTAAGACAGCAACTCAAGACTGCCCTTGATGATTTTGAGCAGTCAAACTCTGAAGTCAATGAATTAAAGGAAAGACTCAAACAGGCTGATGATTTCATGAGAGAACTAAAAGACAAATTAAGTCTCTCTATGAAAAAGAGAAAGGAGCTACTTCAGCAATTGGCAAGTCAAGATGAAGCCAATGATACAAATAAAGATCTGAAGGAGAAAACCAAGTTATGTGAAAAATTATCAAAAGAAATCATTATGGTAAGACATGAAATGGAATCAGGAGTTATGAAGTTTACCCAAGAGGTTGAAGATAAAAGAAAAACTGAAGATAATCTAAGAGAATCTCTCAAGGATAAATCAGAAGATTGCCACAAGATGGATAGAATTATCAGACATCTTGAATCTGATCTTGAAGATGCTAAAGATAATGAAGAAAAACTTGAGGATCAAATTGTCTCTCTCAAAAGGGATCTTCAAACAGCAAATGAATATAAAGAGAAATTCAAGATAAGTTCTGCTCAACTTGAAGTTCTTCTTGAAAGTCAAAAGAGGGTAGATGACAAGTGTGGTTTGGGATATGAGAAAGGAGAAAGCTCCGGATCTGGTCAGAAGAATTTTGGATCAGAAAATCCAAGGAACATGTCTAGAAGACCTTCGGTAAGGCAGCCTAATGCTCAAAGATATCCATCCTTCAATGGATACTACCACAACTGCAATAACTTTGGTCATAAAGCTAATTAGTGTAGAAAGAGAATGAATCAGACTAATACATCCTTCTCCGGACAGTGTTTTAATTGCAAAAGGTATGGTCACAAATCTCATGAATGCAGAAATATGCAAATGAACAAATCATTCAATGGTAGATGCTTTGCATGCAATAGAATAGGTCATATGGCTAATCAATGCAGATCAAGAGGATATCAATCAAATATGCATAGAAATGTTGTTTGCCAAATTTGTAATAGATCCGGTCATATTGCAAAATTCTGTAGAAACAAGAATCAGGACAAAAGAGGTCCGGTATATCATAATCAGAATCAAGACAAAGGAAAAACACAGGTGAATGTAGATGAAGTTAAAAGTGAAATGAACAAGATTTGGGTAAAGAGAAGTACAGAGAATGTAGAGGATGGATCCACACCAGAATCTGGTGCTGATATGCCTTCCAGAAATTAAAGGGTGAGCTCTGGCTCAGGGGGAGTCACAAGGAAAAACTCTTTTCCCCTAGCCAGACTTTCGGTGCCTAAATTCGGCACAAGAGGTGTTGCGGATTAAAGGGTCTTCAGAGAATCATCTAAAATAGCTTTGGTAAAGAGGTGGAAGATCCACAAGAAGTTTTGATCAGGCAAATCTTTCAAGTTTGATCTGATTTATCATTCTTCCAGTAAGAACAAGAGCTTCTCAGATTAGATCCGGTATTGAGGAATCTTAATCTGTGAGCAAATGGATTGTCTGAAGAAAGGTACAAAGACTGCTATTGCTCACTCCAGATGGATCTCAGTGATCCAGAAAATATTTTTTTTTATTCTAAGAACAAGGTGAACAAGGCAACTAGAATAAGTTAGGTTGCGCATTTATTGCAGTATGAACTTAGGGCTTTCCTAGAAATAAAAAGGCTCATTCATTCATCATTTGCACATTTGCACTCAAGAAGAAAAGAAAAGGAGCTCTGCAACAAAATTGTCTCATTCTCTCAGAGGTCTTTCCTTGAAGACGATTCAGCCAGCTCATTAATCCGTCTCATTCAGTGAACCTTAAAAGCGTAAGAGGTATTTTCCGTTGCCGAATTTTCTTCTGTGAATCTTTGTAATGGCTACTCCAAATGTTGTAAAGATTTCTGATAGGCCTCAACCCATTTTCAAGAAACATCCGTTTGAATCTCTAGAAGTAGATCCCTCAGGTGCTTTTTCTAGCATACCACATGGTATTTTGCATGTAGAAGATGTTAGGGTTTACATTCATGCGAACATTGAAGATTTTGGGGAATCCAAGCTGGTAGATATCTATCACAACCAGTTAATAGATGATTCTTTTAAACTCAAACCATAGTACCAGGCCATCTGGAATAAACATTTTGGTCAGTGGATTCATTTCCCCTATTTTGAAGAGGATGAATGGGTCCAGTATGTGTTAAGCAGAGTACATGATAACTTCCTATGGTTGAATAAACCATTCAAAATCACTAAGGATGCAATTGGGGCAGTAACCAGTTTGCATTCATCCGGAGGAATACCAGTTCTCAAATCTATCAAAAACCAGACTGTGAGTGAGGCCACTAGATCAAAATTTGATAAGAGAGCAATGACCATAGAAGATATCTCTGATCCGGATATCAAGTTTGCATCTATGATAATTGGTTATAAGATATATCACTCCAGCAGGGAGAATTCAGTACCTGGAACAACTATGTATACTGCTTATGAAATGTTGAGAAAAAATGTAGATTATGACCTCTGTGAACTCCTTCTAAACCAACTAATGGAAAACTTACAAAAGATTAAGAAGGACAAGAAGAACTCTTTTAAGTATGGTGGACTGATATTGTATTTGTTTTTCTACTTTATGAATGAGCTACCCGGATCCAATGGCTAGGTATGGCAAAATGACAGACCAGTTGCCATCCAAATCAGAGACTATTTGCATGGGCTTAGGGATGCTAAGGCAAGAAATACAGCTCTGTGGGGTTATTTCAAAAACTTTCAGAATATAATGCAAGCAAGAGAGAGAATTCCCAAATCTCTAGTTGAAAAGTATAAGGATACAATTTGCTTTATGGTAGAAACTGATCAGTGCCTAATGGAGGCTGTGGAGCCAAGGATAGTCTGGATCATGCCGATGGGGTATGAAGTGGATGAGAAAATTATGGAACTGCATGTCCAACACATGCCTAGTCAACCTAAGGATCCTAAGGCAGAAAGGTTTGGAACCTTTGAAGAGTTAAGTGTAAAGATTGATGTGGAACTCAGACAACCGGAGATAAAGAGAAAAGTGAGAAAAGAAGTTAAGGATATTACCAAAAGATATGGCATCTCAAAAGAAGCTCTTGATGTCAATAGAGAAAAGATGGAAAGGACAGAGAAAGAGAAGGAAGGAGCAGAAAAGGAAAGTGATTTGGTAGAAGTTCCCTCCCGAACCAGATCCTCTAAAAGGGCTGCAACTACCTCTGTTAAAAGCTCTAAGGCATCAAAACCGAAAGTCCAGGCATCCAGAAAAGGAGAAAAGAGAACAAAGAAAAAGGCAACAAGGTCCTATGTTAGCCTAAATGATGATGAAGAAACTGAATCAGATGAGGAGATAAAGAAACTGAAGAAGAAGAAGAAATCATCCGGTGAACACTCTACCGGTCAAGGAGAAGAAGAGAAGGAAGAGGAATTTGTTGAAAAACCCACTCTATCCTTAGATGTTGTAGTGAAAGCAGTCACTATGGATGGGAACCCACAACCCTTAATAGAATTCTATGATGCATATAATGAAGCAGATAAAAAGATTCTGGAGGAAGCCACAGTTAAGTTTTTGAACATTACAATAAAGCTTTTATTGAAATTATCTCTCTAATTCCCAAAAGCTTAGAGAAAAGGCTTGAAATGAGGAAGAACAATGCTCGAGCAAAAGATCTCGAGATCCGGGAACAGGTCGCCATTCAGCTCTTTCCTTCAATCACTCCGCAACAAATGAATATGATCTTCAAAGATTGCAAGGATGAGTTCCGGAGCAAAGCCAGGATGAATCAACTCATGCTTGGTGAAACCAACAAAGTGGCAAGAGAGACTGAAGAGATCCTCTGAAATGCTTTTAAAAAGTTCAACATTCCCATCATAGAGGACTCCAATGAAGGTAAAGACAAGGGCTCAGAATCCTCTACTCCAGAAGGTGTGGCTCATGAACAAACAAATATCTCTCCTCCAGTTTCCCCTACAGTCTCCGGATCTAAAGGAGAAGAAAGAATAGAGGAGAAATAAGAAGAAGCAAAAGAAAGAGAAGAAAGTCAAGCTCAGAAGAACAGAAGTGACAGTGCAGAAGAGAAGAAATCTCTGTCTCTGGCAAGAGACACTACAGAAACTGTTAAGGACTTCTTGACAAAATAAATGTTGGAGATTGATGAACCGGAGTTACTTCAAGGTCCATTTAACTTTGACTCTCTCTCCCTAGTTCAAACAATGAAGATAGCTTTATTTGCCAATGCAAAGGCAAAAGTAAAACTCTTGAAGTCTCACATGGAAGATTGTGAGCTAATAGAAGTTGCATCCGGCGTTTTAGAAAGGATCATGCCATCTTTTCAGAAGGATCACTTAGCCTCCTCATCAAGTAATCTTAAAGCTCTTGTTGGTTCAGTCTGCACTCATTTTGAGTCTTTAGAGAAATCAGCTGAGGAAAAGGTTCGGAAAGAGTTCTTGGATAAAAGATTCTCTGAAGTACTAAGTCTAATATCAAATGATAGAAGAAATATGGATATAGGGATAAAGAGCTTAGAAAATGCTCTTAAAGATGGTGGGGAAATATATAAATTTTGTCTATCATGGTCCAAAGCAACAATGGAGATTGAGAAGAAAATGAAAGAACAGGAGATCCAACTAACAAAACTTTCTCAAAATTTTGATCCATTTACCTCATCCATAGTAAATCAAGAATGTCAAACCATTGCAGTCTTGGACGAAATTAAGAAGCTAGAGAAAGAAAAGAAAAACAGAATCGGCAAGTTAAATGAGCTTAGAAGAATAATCATTCCTAAGTTGGAGGCCATGCATGAGGCCCTAAGTGATGCTCAAACCACCGCTAAGACAAATGATCCGATAGATCTGAAGAAAGTTGAAGTTTTTGCATTCCTATTGAATATATCAATTTTAGATAGAATGAAGCAAAGTTGGGTAGCAGAATTCGTCCAATTGAAGACAACTTTTGCAGACATTCTTTAGTTTATGTGAGTATGTTATATATGGCTAAGTATAGTTAAATTTTTGAAAATTTTGGTGTGCGGTTCCCACCCTTTGCCATTGATGTTAAAGGGGGAGTGAAGAGCAGTGAAAAATGAGGAATCCAACTAAGGGGGAGCTCTGAAAAATGTATATAAAAATAGAGCATCAGCCAAGGGGGAGCATAGTGTAAACACTTAGTCATTATTCACTAAGTGTTGCCATCAATGCCAAAGGGGGAGATTGTTGGCAAGAGACACTATATGGATTCATGATTGTTGTCATTGATGGCAACAAAGTTCATCCCATACATCCACAAGACATGGTGTGTCTCTACCGAAAGTCAGAGTGAAGAATGTTGTGGTCCGGTAAGCAAGAACAGAGCATGTGGTGAGGTCTGACAGTCAGGTCCGGATCTCTCAGAGGAAGTATCTTGGTGAAGTATGGATTTGGGAAAGTCAAGAGGACTACCTTGAGTGATAGATTCCAAGGATTTAGCCTCCAGTGATAGATGAAGAAAAAGATATGAATACTTGAGTATCAGGTTCCCGATTGGCAGTGTGGACAGAGGAAGAACTGACTAGCAGAACATCAGACATTATTCCGGATGTGTTACTGATGATGGTAAAGGTTATTAAGGCATAATTTATGATTGGATGACATGATTGATGACTTCTACAAGTATATCCTTGATCCGCATTACTTGGTAAGCAAGGATTCAGCCGACAGATCAGAGTTTGTGGAAAATATTGACTATTCCGGGTGCCGACTAGAAAGGTGATGAAATCACTTATGCATATATATATATATATATATATATATATATATATATATATATATATATATATATATATATAAGATGGATTTAGTTGTGAGAGGTGTCATGGTTTTTGGTGATGTGCAAAGAAAAGCAGTAGAGCTGAATTAAAGCAGAAAGGAAGGTCCAGTATGTGAAAGGAGAGCAGCACAAAAGAAGAGGAAAGATGAAGTGCATCAGATCAGTGTACAGAGCCTAACCGGAACTGAACTCCAGCATATGTTGATGCTCCTTATCAGTTCAAGTATTGTATTACACTCTTTATAAATTGTAGACAGTGTGTCTCTTGTAGACAGTGTGCCTCTTGTCTTTTCTAAGGTTGAATGAGAATAATGCCAAGGTCTTTTAGTCCAATTTTGCACTTGTGAGGTAGTCACACTTCGACGGTTTCTCCTTATGTTTCAACTTAGGAAGATTAAAATTTTGAAATCCTCTATTGATGTCTAAGGTTGAAATCCTAAGGTTTTAAGGTTACCTAAATGATATTGCAAATATTGGGGATGATGTCTAGTCCTAAATGGGTTGGTATGCAACTAAATCCTAAGGGATGGAATGATTTACAAATGGAACCTAAGGGGTAAAAACTAACAGGTCTGAAATATATTTGATACAGTTGCAGTTGAATCTTGATTGGGATAAAAATACCTCAAAGGTTTCCCTAAGGTTCCCATTTTGTTCTCTGGCGTATGTGTCACACTATTTCATTGATGTGTTGTAGAAACAGGCAGATGTGTTTCACTGTAACCTATACGTTACACTATTCAGCTTATGTGTTTTACTATTCAGCAGAGGCATTTTACTATTTAGCAGATGCATCTTACTCAGTCTTATGCATTGCAAAAGGTCTCTTAAGCATAGCACTGCTCAACAGATGCATTTTGCAGTTTCAGTAGGTCTAAAATCAAATTTTTTTCTAAGTCTATTTGATGGTTTTGTGATAAATCAGAAAGCACATTAGACATGAAAAAACTCAGCAGTCAATTTCATGGCTATGTCTCTTGTTTGTTTGACATTTTTGTGACCAAATTTTGAAAGTACTTTAGAAGACAAGCACAACCCTATGGCTAGACAAGGACTATACTTATTGAGTTCCCACTTGGATTTCTCCAGCCGCACTTATTCAAAGTGGATAGCTCCAGAAACTTGGTGGCACAGGCTCCCCATTACAGTGTACTCACTTCTCAGGCACACCAAGTTCCAAGTCCTCAAGATGCATCGATCTTAAGGTACTTTTCTATCTCTGCTAAGAATTGCAAGAGTGTGGGACAGCTCCAGGGATCTATCTTTTGACCCCCTGCTTCAAACAAGTAGAGAGTTTTTGGCCACTAAACAAGGGTTCGTAGTGAATATCTAGGGGACCGGCTGCCCACAAGTGTCCAACAATCCACTTAAGGCTTTGACTAACCCTACTAGGAGTTTTAATATGCACAAAAGTATGCCTCCTTTCGAGCTAGCATTGTATGGTAAGCGCTCATACCAATTTGGACTTGAATTTTGCCTTATCCTAATTTGTATAGCAGACCGGACAAAAGTACCGCTTGGGGTCGCAAATGATTTCTCCTTGTGGATGTGTCTCAAGAGCAGACCCACTCTAAAGGGTGACAAAAGCAACACAAGTAAATGTTTTTGATCCCCAAGTTCATACTAAGACACGAGGAGAGAGCATACACATTTACTTGGTCACACTCGCATGGGGGTTCTTTTGATTTTATCTTTTCTTAAGTGTGGTGTGATTTTATGTAAGTGATGTGGAGGGTTTTTGATTCCCAAGATCACTAAATGGTGTGAGGGAAGAGCATATACCTTTCCACAACTCTAACAAAATCCACCAAACATGGCAAGCAATGATTTAATCTTTTTTATCTTTTTAAATGAGCGAGTATGTAATTTAATTTTAAGCCCCAATGAGTGAGAGAATGCAAGATTTGTGGTTTGTTTTAATCCAATGCGTGAAAATGCAGAGTTGTTCTTTTTATCCCATGAAATGTGAGCAATGCAAGGTTGTGGTTCTTTTTACCCAATATGAATGAGGTTTATTTTAATCCCAAATAAGTGTAGGTTGCAGACAAAATTGTGTTCCTTTTAACCCAATTTGAAATGTGTTCCTAAGTTAAACCATACACACATTCATGAAATAAAGAAAACCCTAAGTAAAAAACTATGCTTGCAACTAAAAATTCTTCTCCAACGCCACAGGCTGCAAATCAAAAATTTAGTAATAGAAAACCCTAACCCTTCTATTCAAAATAGAAAAACCTAAATGGAGAATATTTAAAATTTTATGTTTTTAAACCATTCGTATGTGTCACACAGAGAGCGTAAGTGGTTCACTGTCAGGCTTGTGTGTTTTAGAATATGGTACGAGCGGTGTACCATTATGCATATGCGATTAAGTCAAGCGTATGCAGTGCATAGAGCAGCCTATGCATCACATAAACCTGCACAGACATCAGACAATACTTGCAACCAAAATTTGATAAAAAAAACCTTAACCAACAAGTAAAAAATGTAATGCATGGACTGATGTTGAACCCTTGGGCTGTAAGGTCAGTTCCTGGATGCCAGAAAGATGGAGGACCTTCAAGAATTAATAGGATTTACCCAAATTGTAAAAGAACCAAGTATAAACCCTAGATAAAAAGATTTATAACATTCAAACCGCTAATGTTTTTAAAGCCCTAAGGACTGATAAAAACTAGAGAGTAATCTAAGCAAACAGGCCCTGTAAAACAAGTTAGAATCCTGCAAAACAAACTGGATTAGGGTTACTTAAAAATAAAACAAAAGATTCAAGCCCTAAACACAAGCGTATGCATTGCAGTACCCCTCTTAGGCAGTGTAGATTCAATGCAAATGTCATGCCATATAGCTCAAACATCGCAAGAAGGAGCACATGTGTAATACTGATCTACTTATGTGTCACACAGACCTGCAAAATTTAAAAACCCTAAATTCACGGACTGTACGGCCGATTCACGTTAGGTTCACCAATGTAGTCCTAAAATCTACAAATTAAAACCCTAACTATGCAATAGAACTCTTAAACAACCTAGAATCTAAGAATACAAGCATAGAACAAGGAACCCTAGGATATCTAATGCATTTCCTCCATTGCTACCATCTAACCTAGCTATGATGATGCACTCATACTTGTAGGTCTGCAAATTGGATGAGAGCTCAAGTGTTGAAAATGGCAGAAGTCAAATTCACAAGTGGTGTGGTGAAAATGAGAGGATTAAAATAGTTTTATAGAAGGTGAAATGTGAATGGAGGGCTGAGATGAAAAGTTGACTGAGGGCTAAGATCAAGGGATGAGAATATTTTAGGGTTTCCAGCCACAAGAAGACAAATTTGAATTTTAAATTAGAGGAAATGGTGAGGTGGGCAATGTTTTAAAATTAAATAAATTGTGGGAATTTATTTAATTTTTTGTGAGGAATGGGTAATGTATAGGAATTTTAATTAAATACGTGGGGGGGACTTATTTAATTAGGGTAAGGTCTATAATTTAAATAAATGGGTATTTATTTATATTAGAGGAGGAATGCGGGTGTATGATAGATGAATAATTAAATAATAATTAAATTATTTAATTATAAAGGAATTTAGAATAACATGGCTTAAGTAATTAAATAAATAAAATTGATTTAATCAAAAGCATAAGAGGAATGAATTAATTAAATAATTAAAAAATTATTGAATTAATAGTAGAATACGAAATTAGGATAAATCATGTGTGAAAATGTCATTCGCAGGCCCAAGACAATTTTAAGTGTCTACAATAGCCATAACATCTTTCTCCTCTTTTTGTAGGTGTAGATCATGTTTTGCAGGATACAACAAAAAGGAGCGGTAGAAAGATGGATATTGCAAATACAGTTGTCACTAAATTTTAGAATTTCAGATCATGACACTTTCAAGACTAATGAGCGGGCGCCCTAGTCCAACTAGGGAGATTCTATGAGATCTGGGAGCTATTGGAGGGCACTATACAACTGATGTGAAATAGTTTCACAAACAAAAAGTTGTAGGACTAATGAGCGGACGCCCTAGTCTAGTTAGCCCTCAATTTTTGGGTGCATGATCTTTGAACCTTTTTCTCTGCATTTTTGTGGTCTGTTTTGTCTGCTTCATTTTTGAATTTAGTTGATTTCTGTTACAAAATGTAATTAGGGTTTACTCGATTAGTGAATAAGGACACTTGATAAAACCTTAGTTAGACACCTGAATCAGACCTAATTAGCATTAGGGAATAGACAAGTGATTAGTAGCTTGATCCCAAGTTCGGTCCTTGTCATCCCAATGTTTAGTTAGATGAAAGAATAGGATTTAACCTTGTTTAAGAGAAACCTACTTTTTCACCCTAAACATTTTGGTGAACCCGCACTCTAAAGAATTTGTATCCTTTTAAACATTATATCTGAATTAGTTTGCTGTCCTAAAGCATATTTAGAATGCAAACCCTCTTTTGTGGAAGTGTATGCATTGATTTTTGAATCATATTCTTTATCTTTTCACTAAAAGAGTTGGAAATTATCATTTGGTGTTTTGCATAGTGGTTCATTTTCATAAAAGTTCACACACCATCATTTTACATATAAATCTTGGGTTAATTAGAGCATGTTAAAATGTCAGATTATTTTTTGCAAGATTTTCATGTATATGATGAGTCGTTTAGTTGTGATGACTTCGATATGTTAGATGAAGCCCTTGAGGACTTTATCTCAATTGAACATTCCACTACGAATTCTAAATCATCATTGTTTTAAAGAGTTGTAAATGTAATTTATGTTCCTCAAACTAAGGAAGAATCTGGGAAACCAAAAATTGTGGTCACCTTATGTTCGGATGTGGTTAAACCACCTTCTAAACCAGTGCTCACTATTAGAGGTCTTCCACCTTCTTCTCGACCTCTTGATCACATTTACAACTATGCTAAATAAATAGCACATCAAAATTTACAACAACCTAGTCATAATATTGTTGCTCATGCATATAACACTCAAAATAATAAACAAAGAAAACAATAACCAAGCATTCTGAAATCTTTACCATCTTCTCAACCTATGCTTCCTCAAGCACCTCGTTTAACACATAAGGTTGGTCAAGACTATGATCTTGTAGAGTAGCTCTGTGCTACTCCTGCAAAGATATCTCTTTGGGAGCTTATACAAACTTTGCCTACTTACCATGGAATGCTCCAAGAAGCTTTACAAAAGGTGATTGTTCCACCTGTTGTCAAGCCAAATGATGTAGCAGCTCTATTAGATTGTATGCATGCGATAAAAATAGACATTTTGTTTCAACAACATGAGTTTCCATCTCTTGAAGTTCAGAATCAGTATGATCCTTTGATTATCTTCATTACAATAAACAAGACACTGGTTAAGAGAGTTATGATTGATAATGGATCAGCTCTTAATGTTTGTGGCATTAACTTATTACATAAGATTAAAGTTGATATATCCTTGATTAAGCCAGAAATGATAAGTATTCGTGGCTTTGACAATGTTAGACGACAATCTGTGGGCACTATAACTCTACCTATACAAGTAGGACCTGTGATTGTACCTACCCTGATTTATGTCATTCCTTGTTCTCTATCTTACAACATGATTCTTGGTAGACCTTGGATCCATGCATTGGGGGCAGTTCCTTCTACTTTACATTGTTCACTCAAATTTATATTCAAGGATAAACTGCACACTATTCATATTGATCTTGAACTTGATAACTGTTTACAAATTGAATCACAAAAACAAGTCATTTTTCCTAAGATTTTAAATAATTTGAAAGTTGATTCATCAAATCCTCTTGCCCTAGACAGTGTTGTGCAAGAGTTCAAATAGTCGAATTCATTTCTTGGTGATGATTGGGGTTCATTAGATTTTACATCTTCTTCCATGGGAGAATATAAAGTTAATAACCCTGTCCCCAAAACATCAAATATTGCATCGATATCATCTCATGCTTTGAATATAAAGCATAATGCTTCTTTGATAACAAATTTAGATAATACTTTTACTTACACTACCGATTACAAAACTTACGAAGCTCCACCTTCTTCCAAAGAAATGGCTTCTCTTTATGGTCGAGGATTTCAGATCCTTTATAAAAATTGTGATTATGTAGGTAATGGTTGTGGTATTAATCAACAAGGAATCAAAGTCCCTATAGAATCCGCTTCGTGACATTACTCAAGAGGCATTGGATATAATCCTTTCTAGGAATCTAAAGTCTGTAGACATCCTACTCTTAATGTGAATACAATATCAACACTTAATATTTCCTAAGATGATCAACACTAGTTTTCCTCCAGGAGCAATTTCTTTGGATATATTTTCAACATATGAAGTGATAATGGAATTCTTAGGTGCTTATGACAATATTCCTCATTACCATCATAAACATGGTTTACCTTATTGTTTGAATAAGAGTGCATATTTTGGAAAAACTACTAGCATGATAAATGCCACTCTAAAGTCTGATGAAGAATCTAAAGACATACCACAATCACTTGATCTCCTAGACCACAATACTCTACTTAATGGAAAGACTGTTGATGTTTTCATGGAGAAAGATAACACTGAAAAAGTTATCCCTATTAGTGATTTTTTACACACAGAAGAAAAAGAAGAAATGACTAAGTTATTACATGAATTTTCTAAACTGTTTGCTTGGAATTATTCAGATATGCCTGATATTGATCCTCAAATTGTCATGCATAGTATCATCTTGAAACCAGATGCTAAGCCATTTAAACAAAAGATTCGTAAGATGAATCCTAAGGTTGCATTACTTGTCAAAGCTGAGATAGAAAAGCTCTTACAAACTGGCTTTATCTACCCTATTGACTATTCACTTTGGATCTCGAACATCGTCACCATCGCTAAACCCGATGGTCATATAAGAATGTGTACAAATTTCTAAGATCTGAATCTTGCGTCTTTGAAAAATGATTTTCCACTTCCTAACATTGATATGATTGTCGATTCTATAGCTGGCCATGAATTACTCTCTTTCATGGATAGTTTTTCAAGATATAATCAAATCTTAATTAACCCTCAAGATCAATATAAAATAACTTTTATAACACCTTGGGGTACATTTTGCTGGGTAGTCATGCCGTTTAGACTAAAGAATGCAAGAGCTACTTACCAACGTGCCATAACCCTTATATTTCATGATTATATGCACAATATTTTAGAAGATTATATTGATGACATCTTGGCAAAGTCCATTCATCACCAAGATCACGCTATGAATCTTTGACAAATCTTTGAGCACATAAGGAAATACAACATACGATTAAATCCTCGTAAATGTGTTTTTGGTGTAGACAGTGGAAAACTTTTAGGGTTTATTGTTTCAGATAGTGGAATTGAAGTGGATACAAAGAAGATAGATGCAATTGTTAATATGCCAACACCTAAAAACATCTCCCAACTTCATAGTTTGCAAGGGAAGATGTAGACCATCTGTCGATTTGTTTCACAAATCGTAGATAGGACTCACCCCTTTACGCAATTACTAAAGAAGGACTCAAAGTTTTAATGGAATTCTAAATGTCAAAAACCTTTCGAAGATTTAAAGGCTTATTTAGTTAATCCTCCTATTTTACAGCCTGTTGTCCTTGATAAACCCTTTCTATTGTATATCTCAACATCTAATAATACCCTAGTAGTCTTGTTAGCACAACATAATGTTGAAAGCAAAGAATGCATTGTCTATTATATCAGCTAAACTTTTCTCGATTATGAAGTGCGATACACTGTTATCAAGAAGCATTGCCTAGCTTTAGTGTTTACAACACAAAAGCTTAGACATTATCTTTTAAATGTTGAAATACATGTGATGGTAAAATTTGACCCTTTGAAACACCTTTTTGCAAAAATAGATTTGTCAGGTCATCTTGCTAAATGGGTTATGTTGTTAACTAAATTCAATCTTAAGTTCATTTCTTAGAAAGCAATTAAAGGGCAAGCATTAGCTGATCAGTTAGCTGAAGCTCCTTCACCTTTTACTACATAACATCAGGACATATTTCTCAATGACCAAATTTTAGCAATTACCAAGGATGATAAATGGGAATTATATTTTGACAGGTCAAGATGTCGAACCATCTTTGGTGCTAGTGTTATATTAATTCGCCCTACAGATAAGTTGATTCCTATGTCTTACCACCTAGATTTCTCATGCACAAACAACATTGCCAAGTATGAAGCTCTCATTGTAGGACTTCATGCCACCTTGGCTCTTAATATAAAAAATATTACAATATATGGTGATTCATAGCTTATTGTATGAAAAATAACTGGATCATATCAAACTAAGCATGACAAACTATCTTAGTATCATGAGTTTGCGCTATCTCTCTTAAAACAATTCACATCATTCTCAATAAATACCATTCCCAAGAAAGACAATCGACATGCAGATACAATGGCAAGCACAACTTCCCTTATATCCCTTGAGGATTCTCCTGAGGAATTTACATTCGTTATCCATAATCCTAAAACACCGACAATTGAAGATCCTATAGTTGCAAATTTGGAACTCTGTGTCAATATGTATACTGACGAGTGGTTCTCCTATATATTCAATTATTTGCATGATGGAACCATTCCTAATTCAACATCTAAGAATGCTCGAATCTGTCTACGCAAAATAGTGGCATGATACATCATTTTGTCAAATGTGTTATATAGACGAAGCTACAACAGAGTTTTACTCTGATGTTTAAGTAATTCAAAAATTCTGATAGCTTTAGAAGAAGCTCACTTTGGTGCATGTGGAGGGCATTTTGGGGGAAAATCATTGGTACAAAAATTGTTACGAATGGGTTATTATTGGCAGCACATGGAACAAGATTCCTTTTTCTATGTCAAGAAATGCCCACAATGTCAACAACATAATCACCTAATCCAAGCTCCCGCTCAAGAACTTCGTGCCCAAGTTCACCTTGGCCATTTTCTATTTGGGGCTTGGACCTAATTGGAAAAATCTCTCCACCCTCCTCTCAAGGGCATACATTCATCATTACTACCACTGATTACTTCACAAAGTGGGTCGAAGTTGTCCCTTTATGATCCACGACTGCTGATGTAATTTGTCAGTTTATACAAGATAACATTATTTCTCGATTTGGAATACCTTTCTCCTTCATTTTTGGCAATGGTACACCATTTAAGAACAATGATGTGAATCAATTTCTTGAAAAATATCATATTCAACATCGCTTCTCTATGCCTTATTATCCTCAATCAAATAGTCAAGAAGAAGCTTCAAACAAAAATATTGGACAAATTCTATGAAAGATTGTTAACAAACATCAAAAGGATTGGCACACTCAGTTATCCTATGCATTATGGGCCTACAGAACAAGCATTTGTATGGCTACTAGAAATACATCATATAACCTTGTCTACGACACAAACGCAATAATACCCTTGGATTTAGAAATTCCTTCATTGAGAATTTCCCTAAGAGATATTATTGACAACGATACCGAACGTGAGAAAAGACTACAAGAACTTGAGACACTTGATGAAAGATGAATAAATG
Source organism: Cunninghamia lanceolata (assembly GCA_027924645.1). Taxonomy (NCBI): domain Eukaryota; kingdom Viridiplantae; phylum Streptophyta; class Pinopsida; order Cupressales; family Cupressaceae; genus Cunninghamia; species Cunninghamia lanceolata. Next base: position 20,595,424 of record BSBN01000237.1, on the reverse strand, counting down.
CTCTTGAGCACCTCAAGGCACATCATAAACGCATACAATGATCATACAATGAACATGTCATACAACATTCATTCGACATTGGGAACTTGGTACTTTATGACAATCAATGCAATATAAATGCACCTCCTGGAGAAAAAGGTAAGTTCAGCCCTAATTAGCTTGGACCATATATAGTAACTGAGGCCTTTGGATCGGGAGCGTATAGACTAGCTGATGAACAAGGTACGTGTTGACAAGAGGCACTGCTATGTTGAATAATTGAGTGTTGTCATTGATGGCAACAAGAAAAGGAACAAGGTTGGAACATAGTTTTTTGGTCCGGTGAAGAAGACTTAGTCATATTGGCTAAGTATTAGCAATGTACAGAAGCAGTAATAGAATAACAGTGTTTGGATTGGCATTGGTCCACAGTTGAAGACCAATTTTTGTAGTTCTAGTATGATGTTCCTAACTCTCAGATGATCTTATATCCAAGGTTTCAACTTTTGATCAGTTCTGGAAGTATATCTTTAAATGGCCTAAGTCTGATAGAACAAAATATAGTGCTATTCAGAGCAGTACACTCAGTTGTTTTGGTCCGCATTCCTTCGGTGTTTCATATCTTGATATGTGGTTTTGAGGTGTTGTAAACATTTGTATGAAGTGTCTAAATCCGGAGTTGTAGATTTTGAAGTCCACCGAAAAGATAGTTACAAGTTGCTGAGTATCACTACATTGTTTGACAGAGTTTGAATGTGACAGAGTTTGAATGTGACAGAGTTTAAGTTCTGATGGTCTACATTTTGCCGCTAAAGGATATTTTGTTGTACGGTTTTGAAGGTATGATTTGTGATGTCTGAGGAATATTTGACATGATTCTGAGCAAGCTCTATGGTCTGCAGTAAAAGATGTAGTCTGATAGATGAACTGAATCAATGACAGTCTGAGTTAGAAGCTGACATGATAAGTTTGAATTGTATGCGGTAAGTTCTATTGTTTAGAACTTAACCTAAGTTGTTCAATAGCTGAGGCCCACATATGTGAATACAATTCAAGTGTTGTTTGAGTCCACTAAGAGTTTTGGTAAATGAATTTGGCCGACAAGCTACTTAGGGTATGAGTGCATGCTTCACTCTATTAGGCCGACCTAATATGAAGATTTCAAGTGTTGTGGATATATATAAGGGATTGAATTTAGTGTTTGTGTGTGTGTGATGCGAATGTGATATACACATATGTGTGACATATAGAGGAAGGCAATTTTGAGGATGCAAAAAGAGTAAAAGAAGAGGTATCTTATTCCCATGTAAAAGCAGAGTAGTCAGAGATGAAGAGTTTTGAGACAGTATTTTTGTGCTTCATTAGAGCTGCAACCATGCATGTGTAGATGCAGTCTGAGTAGTTCAACTTGGCAGTGAGCCATTCTTCTTTGTTTTTTCTTTCTCTAGGCAGTGAGCCTTTCTTGCAGTGAGCATTTCTCTGGGCAATGAGCCTTCTTGTAATCCAGTATTGTTCTATATTAATATATTGTGAGCTAACACTCACTATGGTTTTTATGTTTTTGGGTTTTCCACATAAAAATTCTGGTGTTCATGTGTTATGTCTTTGTGGTTGCTATTCCTGTGCTTATTCTGCTTTCATATTATTAATTTTAGAAATTAGATTAATAAACTTGTTAAGAAGTGGTTTTGTGGAACACTAATTCACCCCCCTCTTAGTATTCCTTACTATCAACAATTGGTGTCAGAGAAAGGTTTCTTCGAAGAAGCCTAACCACTTGAGGAAGATCTGGGAGAGTTCACTCATGGCAGCCAGGAGATTTGGAAATTTCTCAAACATTGTTGAACTGGAAACAACTCTTATTGATCTTGAAAAGTCTGAAGCAGAAGTCAAGGATCTGAAGGATAACTTACAAGAAGTTGATGAATGTATTTCAAAGTTAAAAGAACAAGTCAAGAAATTCAAAGAAAAATACAAAGAGGTTAGTGATCAATTGATATCAGCAAATGAAACTTTGAATGATTTGCAAGTGGAAGTTATGGAAAGAGCAGAAGTAGAAGAAAATTTGAATCTAATGGTAAAAAGCAAGTCAAAAGACTGTGTCAAACTTGAAAAAGAAATTGTGAGCCTGAAAGCAGACTTGGACAAAGCCAAGAGCTATGAAGAAAAGTTCAAGATACGTTTTGCAAAACTTGATGAGATGATTGCTAGTCAAAAGAGTTCAGATGATAAGCAAGGCTTAGGATTTGAGAAAGGAGAAAGTTCAAAATTAGGTCAAGAAAATTTTTAGTTGAAGCAAAACAAAGGCAACCAGTTCAGGAGTCAAAAAGGAAGACCTAGAAGATCTCCAGTCAGACAGCCAAATGCTCAAAGGTACACATCTTTCAATGGCTATTGTTTTAATTGCAAAAGGTTTGATCATAAATCTACTCAGTGTAGGAGTAGAATAAATCAGAATGTTCCATCATTATCTGGTCAATATTTCAATTGCAAGAAAATTGATCATAAATCAAATAAATGCATAAATTTGGTAAGAAATGGCTTTCAAAATACTTAATCATTCAATGGAAGATGTTTTGCATGCAATAGATTTGGACACATGGCTAATCAATGCAGATCAAGGATGAATTCATTTAGAGGAAGGAATCAAGGACAAGGAAACATTGTGTGCTACAATTGCAACAAGTATGGACATATTGCAAAGTTTTGCAGAAGCAAGAATGTGAAAAGAAACTACCATGCTGAAGAAAGGAAAACAGAGCAAAGGAATGATAAGAGAAAAGAAAAAGTTGATTCAATTGAAACTAAGAAAGAAATGGACAAGATCTAGATCAATAAAGAAGTAATTTAAGTTATGGATGGATCCGCACCAGTATCTAGTGCAGATACTTCCTCTGGAAGTAAATTGGGTGCTCTAGCTCAGGGGGAGCTGTGTTGAAAATCCAAAACCCCCAGCTAGATAGTTAGTGCTGGAGTCTAACATGAGGATATGTGGTGGAATCTGATATGAAAGATCTTATGGAAGAAAATCTAGAAGAAAAAGAGTCAGTGTGGCACATTGCGGAGCAATTTTCATCAACTATCTGTTGATGACTGTTTTGATGCAATCATAACAATAAGTTAAAATTCACATAAAATGAACTGAAACTATACTTGAAAGACAAGAAGGAATTATTTGGTGATTCAACTAATCCCAAGTCTACAATGGTTCGGTTGGTCAAGTTCAGTTGGTCAATGTGAAGCTGTAATGTTCAAGGGGCCTTACGTAGTTTAGGTTTATTTTGTGGTTTACTGGACTAAGAATATGCAAAGAGGTCATAGATTTCAACAAGTATTCTGTTCATTTGCATACAAGTGTTACCGGGCTGCAAGTTTCAGAGGGTTTTCTTGGATTCTTGCAGCTTTCTCCTTTATCTATTTATGAAAACTGTCTACTTATAGCTCTATTATACATGCTTCTTCAAATTTGAGACAATTTCCTTTGGATTTCTACGTTTTCAGCTAAATATTTCAGATGGGTTGGGAAAAGTTAGAAAGATCTAATCTATACCTCATTTAATCTACCGAAGGATCTAATTGTTTCTGTTATGCACTATGTAAACACTACAGTAATTTGATCAAATCCACAGTAAAAACCCTAAATGTAAGTTCTGAGCATTTTCACAAACATACATTTAAAATTGCAAGCTCTCAAAGAAGATATTTCAAAACACAAAGAAGAGCAGGAGAACACTCAGAAGATAGATGCAGAACTCCAGATTCTATTGTATTAGAAACGAATAGCCATACATGATTTACAATGTAAGAATGACTCTTAGTTTCATTGATCATACTACAGAGAACTTACAAGCTTTACAGATACAGTAAGGCAGCCAGACATTCCACGCGCACCTTACTGCAGACAAACAGGCGACCTCCTTCCTCTACTTCTAAACTATTCTAACTTGCTGTATGTTCCTAAAAGAAAATCTATTGTAGCCACTATTGCTTTCCTAAAATCCCTGTTGTAAAGTATTACAGTGTAGAGAGGCACAATATAAAACATTTTGATTGTCCTCACTACAGCAAAAACCTGACTGAACCCCTGGTTCAAACTCCTGGTTACAGCAATAAATGCAGGTGAACCAGTTCTCAAAAATATCTCTGAGCAGTGTCAAATCTGGGCGAAATATTGCCCCTTCTGAGAAGTTCCGGCAGCTGGGCAATAACTTTTGTTTGTCTATTGCAGTAATACCTTCAGCTGCAACCTTCTTCTTCACTTGAATGGCCTTGACTTTTAGCACTTCATCCTTATCTTCTTGCTCCTGAGATCAGATCTTCTTCCTCCATGAGGTCACTGTGTTGACTTTCCAGCTGCTTCCTCAACTGCAAGCCTGCAAGACAAGACAAGCAATAAGTTTCACATTTATCATAAAAACAGCATGAAATTAAAATAAGCGTTCAAATCCAGGTGACAGCACAAGATGGAGAAAATCGGATCCAGAATCCTCTCAAAACGCGTCAAAAAATGCGTTCAGACTGCTCAAGATTCACGGGTCAACCATCGCTGACCGAAAAAATGCCAGAGGCGCCAAAAAAAACACTTTAAAATGTCCACCGCCTCATTTCCTGCCCATCGGCATGATCATCCCTGTCGGTGCATCAAAAAAAACATGTTAGCCGACATACTTCATCATCATGATATTTCGCTTCTGCATATTGGAGAAAAGAACAACATCATCATCATCATCATGTTGAAGGATAATAGGAGGATACGAATATAATCATGCTGCCGAGGAAAGGAAGATGATGGTGACATCATCATGATATTCGGGCTTCATTGAAATGCTAAGGATGACGTCATCATCATGTTTGGTTAAGATCAGGGGGATATTTGTGATATCGGGTCACCTAAGGAGCATGATCAGGATGATGATTATACGACCTTTTTGCGGCCAAGGTAACCTTCTCGAAAGATCTAGATGATGATGATCATCATCATATTTGGGGCTTTTGTCGAACTTGGAATAAGACATCATCATCATATTCGGGAAACGGATCGTGCTTGAAAAAATATCCTGTTGAAAGAAAAAATGATGATGCTGATCATCAGGATATTAGCTTCTTCGTTTATCAGATTGGGATGATGTCATCATGATATCCGGGGCCTTTGTTAAACTTAAAACAAGACATCATCATGATATTTCGCCAACCGGATCATGTTTGGGAAAAAATCCTGCCGAAGGGAAAATGTGATGATGATGATCATCAGGATATGTGCAAAAGGTTGTATTTCATCGGCAGGAGGACTTTGCGAAATATCAGGTGGACAAACAAGATCATGATGATCTTGACTACAGGACAGGATAAAACATATGATGATGATGACCCTCATCGATTTATCATGATGACGTCATCATCATAATTTGTCTTCGGAGCACAAGGATGAGTTAAGGTCATCATGATATTTGCGCTAGGGTGATATTGTGAAATATGATCATGCTGTTGAGAAATGCAATATCGACCCCCTCTGAATAGATAGGGTGATCATCATGATATTCGCTAACCGGAGATCAGGAGGATATGAAGATGATGATCCTCTTAATCGAATTATGATGATGATGCTTCCATCACTTAGTGAATTTCAGCAAATGACTCGTGAAAGATCAAGATGATATGGAGTCGTCATCATCATAATTCGAAGTTCAACAAATATCATGATGATGACCTTGCGATAGGATTATAACACGCGCACGCAAATATGCCGAAGGTGGATTTTTCTAAGTCTGGGTGATCAGCATGATAATATAAGATCAGGTAATGTTGAATTATCATGATGATGCTTGTGATACAAAAGACCACTTCGACGGGGAACTTACCTTGACTTAAAGCCGATGTCATCATGATATTTGAACCTCAGGATATTGTTGGGGGGGGTGCATTTCAAATATGATGATGATGTCCTCATACAGCAAAACCAAGTTTATAAAATATGACGCTCCTAAGAAAATCATGATGCTGCATAATGCGCACAAGGCCTTTTGACGGGTAAAGGGTACTACCACCTAAGATTGACGTCCGGATACTGCGACTGCATGATTTTTATCGGGTGATAGACCAAGATCATGATGATCTTGACAACATGACTTAGGATATATAAAAAAATATGATGATCCTCCTGCGAATATCAGGTTTGACCACAACTTTGACCATGCATAACTTTCACATATGGAAAAATTTTCAAGTGAAGTAAAAGGCAAACCTGCATGGAATTTCAAGCTCTTTCTAAATATGAGGTCACAGCAACAAAATATGAACTTTGACAAACTGACCTCATGATGATGACCTACCTCATGCAATATCAGGATGATGATGCACCTGACCTTCATTTTTACCAGACCGCCAGAAAGCAGAAAAACACCAGCAGAAGCAAAAAGCAAAACATCAGCAGGGGTCCCCATTTTGCTAAGGAGCATAATGGGGCGTGTTGTGAACATCACAACACTATCTATCAGAAAAAGGTCAAGCAACTTTTGAGAATGAGCATTTATGACGATTAGGTCAAGTGCGGGGGATAAAAAGAAACTCATTTGCCTTCTAACTCACTTTGCATTCAAGCCACCAAATATCCAAGAAAGATTGAAGAAAAATTTCAAATGACGATAGAAATTTAAAGAACTTAGAGCGATTCAGGTGAAGAAAACCCTAATTCAGCTAACAAGGTATTTATAGTTGAAACTCTATTGTGAATCTGTTGAATCTTTGCAATGGTGGTGTAGGGGCACCCATGTTTTCATGCCTTCAAGGGGTCAAAAGTTAACATTTTTGCTTTATTTTGGTGTTTTTAATGTAATAAGGTCTTCTAAAACCATTCATATGTATTGGAGTCTAATTTGAGTCATTAGGTGTAAGTTAGAGTCTAGAAGAATATGAAAAGTCCCAATGTTGCACAATGTAGGAAGATGAATAGTCAAAACTTGAAAAGTTGGTTGTAACCATTTGGGAATAGTTGGAAATGCCTAAAAAGGATTTTTAGGTCAAACACAAAAGGGAGAGGTGGTTGGAGATGGTGATTGTTGAAAATCTTGAAGTTGAAGTAATAAAACATCTATGTTTTCTGCATTTTGAAACATTTTTCTCTGTTTTGGTGAATGGTACAGATATGTATGATTGTTTCATGGTGTGAGACCAATTGGAAATGAAAGATAATTGAATCTACTTTCTACTACTTTTTGTTGCACTCAATTTCATTATGTTTTGAGGGTGTTATGTCCATTTTACTGCAAACAGGTCTGAAACCCTAGTTAGGGTAATGGCGAGCAAACAAACCAATTTTTGAAGAGTTCCATACAAAGTGACCACCCCTAATTTTGAGGTATGTTGTATAAAGCCCAAATGGGTGTCTGAAACCATGTTTACATTCTTGATATCATGCCTACACTAAAAATTATGGCCAAAAAATCCAATTTGGTACTACCATGCTTTAGGCTCAAGAAATAGGACAGTTAAATTTTGAAGCCTCTGTACCAAAACAACCCAAGACAATTTTTGGATATGTTGTAGAAGAGCCAAATGGGTATCTAAACATGCTTTTATATTTTGAATCCTATGTCTGCTCCAAAATTTATAGTGGAAAAGGCTGAGTTGCTGCCCCACCTTAAGCCTAGTCAAGAAAAAAGATAGTAAGTTTTGACCATTCCGTACAAAGGAACCCTATCTAGTTTTGAGATATGTTTGTAAATACTGAAAAGGGTATCTAAAAGTGTCTTTACATTTTGAAGGTCATGCCCACTCTGAAAGTTATGAAGGAAAAACCAATTTTGAAAGGCTACTAGGAAAATGAAGGCTTGTGAGAAAAACCCACAATTGGATGTTTGAAAGATTGGTTGTTTCTAATTGTTTTAGAGTTGTCCACCCTTGCTCTACATTAGATTGGTATCAAAGCCCAAAGATCTGGGCAAGGAAGTTTTGGGAGTTTGTGTATTGTCTTTTTTACAAGTTGAAGGAAGAACCTAGATGCCAAAAGACTAAGCCAAGGGAAAAGAAAGGGGCCTAAGGTGAGGTATCACAAAGACAAGAAGCAGTGAAGAAGAAGCAAGGTGAAACAAACTTTCTTAAAAAAAAGAATGGAAATGTTGAGAAGATTAGTCCGTGGAGACTTGCAGAGTAAGGAAGTACCAAGCAAGAAACAAGAGAAACGAAAAGAGAGAAGTGAGACAAAGAAGAAAAATGAGAAGGAAGAACAAATAAATGTTCAGCAAGAAATAATAAAGTTGAGGCACACCTTAGAACAAATGGAAAAACTTCAAGAAAGAATGGAACTTCAGATGTAGTAGTTGTTTGAGAGAGCAAACCAAGAAAAAGGTTGGCATTTACCAATAAGGAAGAAGGTAAAGTGGCCTATCAAGGAGATCATTCAGAATAGAAGGGTGCAGAAGAGGACAGCAGAACCAGACATTGAAGAATCTTTGTTGATGAAGGAAGAGCAGTAGCCATCTAAGAAAGAGGAAGAGGTAATTAATACAATGGTGACCAAGCCTAGGACTATTTTGACATCAACAAGCATTGAAGAATTGCCTTGGGAAGTCCAGGAGGTATTGAAGGATAATATGAACATAGTTGTGGATGAGTCTTCACCTTCTTTATTACCAATGCAAATGATCAATCATTTTAAGTTGTTTAAAGCAAGTGAATTTGATTCTAATGTATAATTTGAGCAAGAGAGGGATGTTGATGGGGAAGATCAAGTTGCTATTGTGGATTTACAGACCAAGTTACTTCAATCAAATGTTACCATGTTGACAAGGTCATTGAGAGAGTGTGAGAAGCAGGGCAAAGAAGGCATAGCCGGTGATGGTGTTACACAAATAGTTTCATAGGACAATGTTGCCATTGTTATCATCCAAGTGAAGGAGGAAGATTGTGAGCAATCTACTAGGAAGACTGATCAATTTCATCTGGAAGTTGTTAAATCATTGTTGAAGGAAGGATTTAAAGGTGCAGCTGGGGGATAGGATTATTTTAACAAGCTCAAATACCTTTGCCAAATGTTCAAGAAACCTAAGGTGAAGATGAAACCAGCATGGGACTATTTCAAATAAGATAATAAGCAGGGATTTGAAGACATCAGGCAGGAACTTTCAAGCATGGTTCTCATGCTCCTACTCTCCATTCAAGTGGAGCTTGAATTTTTTCTTCCCCAAGAGTGTGGTACAGGGGCACCCAATTTTTCATGCCTTCAAGGGGTCAAAAGTTAACATTTTTGCTTTATTTTGGTGTTTTCAATGTAATAAGGTCTTCTAAGACCATTCATATGTATTGGAGTCTAATTTGAGTCATTAGGTGTAAGTTAGAGTCTAGAGGAATATGAAAAGTCCCAATGTTACACAATGTAGGAAGATGAACAATCATAACTTGAAAAGTTAGTTGTAACCATTTGGGAATAGTTGGAAATGCCTTAAAATAGATTTTTAAGGTTGAACACAAGAGGGAGAGGTGGTTGGAATTGGTGATTGTTGAAAATCTTGAAGTTGAAGTAATAAAACATCTCTATTTTTTGCATTTTAAAATGTTTTTCTCTATTTTGGTGAATGGTATGGACCTGTACGATTGTTTAATGGTGTGAGACCAATTGGAAATGAAAGATAATTGAATCTACTTTCTACTTCTTTTTGTTGCACTCAATTTCACTATGTTTTGAGGGAGTTATGTCTATTTTACTGCAAACAGGTCTGAAACCCTAGTTAGGGTAATGGTGAGCAAACAAACCAATTTTTGAAGAGTTCCATACAAAGTGACTACCCTTGATTTTGAGGTATGTTGTATAAAGCCCAAATAGGTGTCTGAAACCATGTTTACATTATTTATATCATGCCTACACTAAAAATTATGGCCAAAAAACTCAATTTACTGCTACCATGCTTTAGGCTCAAGAAATAAATAATAGAGTTGAGGCACGCCTTGGAACAAATGGAAAAAGTTAAGAAAAGAATGGAACTTGAGATGTAGCAGTTGCTTGAGAGAGCAAACCAAGAAAAAGGTTGGCATTTATCAATAAGGAAGAAGGTAAAGTGGCCTATCAAGGAGATCATTCAGGAAAGAAGGGTGCAAAAGAGGATAGCAGAGCCAGACATTGAAGAATCTTCATTGATGAAGAGCAAAAACCATCTAAGAAAGAGGAAGAGGTAAGTAATACACTGGTGACCAAGCCTAGGACTGTTTTGACATCAACAATCATTAAAGAATTGCCTTGGGAAGTTCAGGAGGTATTGAAGGATGATATGAACATAGTTGTGGATGAGTCTTCACCTTTTTTATTTCCAATGCAAAGGATCAATCATTTTAAGTTGTTTGAAGCAAGTGAATTTGATTCTAATTTACAAGTTGAGCAAGAGAGGGATGTTGATGGGGAAGATCAAGTTGCTATTGTGGATTTGTAGACCAAGTTACTTCAATCAAATGTTGCCATGTTGACAAGGTCACTGAGAGAGTGTGAGAAGCAGGGCAAATAAGGCATAGCCGGTGATGGTGTTACACAAATAGTTTCAGAGGAAAATTTTTCCATTGTTATCATCCAAGTGAAGGAGGAAGATTGTGAGTAATCTACTGGGAAGACTAATCAATTTCATTTGGAAGTTGTTAAAGCATTGTTGAAGGAAGGATTTAGAGGTGCAGCCGGGGGACGGGATTATTTTAACAAGTTCAAATACCTTTACCAAATGTTCAAGAAACCTAAGGTGAAGATAAAACCAGCATGGGACTATTTCAAAGAATATAATAAGTAGGGATTTGAAGACATCAGGAAGGAACTTTCAAGCATGGTTCTCATGCTTCTAGTCTCCATTCAAGTGGAGCTTGAATTTTTTCTTCCCCGAGAGTATGGTGCAGGGGCACCTAGGTTTTCATGCCTTCAAGGGGTCAAAAGTTAATATTTTTGTTTTATTTTGGTTTTTTTAATGTAATAACTTCTTTTAAGACCATTCATATGTATTGGAGTCTAATTTGAGTCATTAGGTGTAAGTTAGAGTCTAGAGGAATATGAAAAGTCCCAATGTTGCACAATGTAGGAAGATGAACAGTCATAACTTGAAAAGTTGGTTGTAACCATTTGGGAATAGTTGGAAATGCCTTAAAAATTATTTTTAAGGTCAAACACAAGAGGGAGAGGTGGTTGGAGATGGTGACTGTTGAAAATCTTGAAGTTGAAGTAATAAAACATTTATGTTTTCTGCATTTTGAAATATTTTTCTCTGTTTTGGTGAATGGTATAGACCTGTATGATTGTTTCATGGTGTGAGACCAATTGAAAATGAAAGATAATTGAATCTAATTTCTACTAATTTTTGGTGTACTCAATTTTATTGTGTTTTGAGGGAGTTATGTCCATTTTACTGCAAACAGGTTTGAAACCTTAGTTAGGGTATTGGTGAGAAAACAAACTAATTTTTGAAGATTTTCATACAAAGTGACCACCCCTAATTTTGAGGTATGTTGTATACAGCCAAAATCGGTGTCTAAAACCATGTTTACATTCTTGAAGTCATGCATACACTAAAAATTATGGCCGAAAAACCCAATTTGCTCCTACCATGCTTTAGGCTCAAGAAATAGGATAGTCAGATTTTGAAGCCTCTGTACCAAAACAGCCCTAGCCAAGTTTTGGATATGTTGTAGAAGCACCAAATGGGTATCTAAATATGCTTTTAGATTTTGAATCTTGTGTCTTCTCCAAACGTTATGGTGGAAAAGGTCGAGTTGCTGCCCCACCTTAAGCCTAGTCAAGAAAGAGGACAGTAAGTTTTGACCATTCCATACAAAGGGACCCTATCTAGTTTTGAGATATGTTTGTAAATACCAAAAAGGGTATCTAAAAGTGTCTTTATATTTTGAATGTCATGTCCACTCTGAACGTTATGAAGGAAAAACCAATTTTGAAAGGCTACTAGGAGAATAAAGGCTTGTGAGAAAAAACCCACCATTGGATGTTTGAAAGATTGAAAGATTGGTTGTTTGTAATTGCTTTGGAGTTGTCCACCCCTATTCTACATCAAATTACAACACCACAAGTTGTTGATCTCACTGAGCGACCATGACCTAAATTCAAGAAACACCCATTTAAATCAGTCGAAGTCGATCAGATGGGTGCATTTTTAGAAGTTCCACATGGAGTTTTGCATGCAAAGGATGTTAGGGTTTATATTCATGTTTCCCTAGAAGAACATGGAAAGAGAAAACTCACAGACTTATTCCTAAATCACTTGTGCGGCAAGAATTATGGTTTGAAGAATGAATACAGGGCATTGGAAACAAAGAAATTTATTCAGTACATTGATTTTCCTACATTTGCTGAGGATGAATGGGTCTGGTATGTATTGAGAAGGGTTGATGATGAATTCATGTGGCTTGAGATACCTTTTAAGATTACAAAAGATGCCATAAGGGTCATAATTGGATTAAACTCCACCGGATCGGTACCATTGTTGAAAGCCGTGAAAAATGACACAATAATGGCAGCCACCAGAGCAAAGTTTGACAAAAGGGTGCTAACAATCAATGACATTGAAGACCATGCAGTAAGATTTGCATCCATGATTATTGGCTACAATGTTTATTTTACAAACTGGGAGAATTTAGTCTCCGTTACAACAATCTACACAGCATTTATGATAATTAGAGAAGATGCGGAGTATGATCTTTGTGAACTGCTCTGTCAACAACTAATGGAAAACTTAAGGAACACCAAAGAACAAAAATATCCATTCAAGTATGGTACGCTGCTTATCTGTTTAATCTTTTACTTCATGCAAGAGTTGCCTGGTATGAAGAATCTATTTTGGACAAACGATAAACCTGCTGCAGTTCAAATTAGAAATCATCTAAATAACATAGGTAGTATTGATGCTCAAAATTCAGCCCTATGGGGCTATTTCAAAAACTTCCCAAAGGTTAATGCAAGTGAGGGAAAGAATCCCCAGAGCAGTAGTTGAAAAATACAAGGACACTATTTGCTTTATTGTAACAAAAGATTAATGCTTGATGGAGGTCGTTGAGCCTAGAATGGTATGGGTTATGCCCATGGGATATGAGGTAGATGGAGGAATATTAGAAAATTATGCTCAACATGTGTTAAGTAAACCCAAAGATCCCAATGAAGGAAGATTTGGGACTTATGAGGAATTGCATGCTAAAATCTTTGTTGAAGTGGGAAAACCTAAGATCTCTAAGAAAATGCAAAAAGTGGTAGAAGTAATTTCCCTAAAACATGGATTCACAAAAGAACAAATGATAAAGGCAAGATAAAAAGCACAAGCTGATAAGGAAGCAAAAGAAAAGTAAAAAAGTGAATCAATTGGAGCTTCAAAAGAACCCAAGGGTGAACTAGGAAAACCAGAGGTAACAAGAAGGAGAACCAAAAGCTCTACCTCTACAGAAGCTGCATCTACTCCCTCTGGTCCCACACCATCTATAAATGTGGAAACTCCTGCCACTAGTCACAAAAGAAAGAAAACCAAGGCCAAAAGAATGCATGTAAGTATTGCAATCGATGAAGAAGAAACATAGTCAGATGAAGAAGTGAAGAAAATGAAGTCTGAATCTATCAAAGCCTATAGAACTAGCAAGAAGAAACCATCCGGTAAGGGTAAACCTAAGAAAAGGCAAAAACAAGATGTCCCTCAAACTGAAGAAGCTACTATATCATTAGAGGATGTATTGAAGGCCATAACAATTGATGGTAATCTGAAACCCATTGCACAATTGTATGATGAGTATAATGATCTGGACAAGAGGATCATTGAGACTGATGTTGTAGAATACCTAGCCATCTACAACATGGCCCTAATTGAGATAATTGATGATCTTCCATATAGCCTAGCAAGGATAATGTCTGCAAGAAAGGAAGCAGCTATGGCAAAGGATGTTGAGCTTAGAGAACATTCATTAATAAAACTATGTCCAGAAATCACTTCGGAGGAAAACGTAAAAATCTCCAAAGCAATTCACAACAAATTCAGGTCAAAGAAGAGAATGAATGCTCCAATGAGAGGAGAGATTGAAAAGGTGGTAAAGGAAACTAAAGAAATCACTCTAGGCACATTAAGGGAATGTAATCTTCCTACCGTTTATGACAATAAAGAAACTGATGTTGGTGATGATACATTTGTTCCAGAAGTGAACCTTGAATAGGAAATAAATAAAGGTGACAAAGTGACTGGAGAGAAAGAAGTATCTACTGATGACATTGAAACAAGATCCTCTTTGGAACATCAAGTTGAGGATAAAACTAATAAGGAAAAGACTGTGGAAGAATAGGTCAAGGAAATTCCTCCACTGGAACAATAGGAGGACTCCAATAAGGACATGGATCTAGATGATCTGGAGCAAAGCATGAAAGAAGAAGTCTCTACTACACCAAGAGACATTGCTAAATTAGTTAAGGAACTTCCGGAGAAAGAAAAATAAGTTTTGGATGAGCCTGAATTTCTACATGGTCCAATAAACTTGGATACAATGTCCCCTATACAAAAACTCAAATTAGCTTCAATTGTACAAGCAAAAGTAAGAGAGGAAATGTTAAAGTCTCACATAGAGGACAATGAGCTCATTGGTGAGGCATCTAGCATTTTGGAGAAGCTGATGCCAACATACCAGAAGGACACATCTATCTCATCAACAAATCAACTAAAGGAACTCATAAACTCTCTAAGTAAACATTTTGAATCTCTTGAGAAATCTACAGAAATAAAAGTAAGGCAAGAGTTTAATGAGAAAAGATTGAATGAGTTAAAGGAAATGATAGTTAATGACAAAGTCCGGCTAGATAATAGGATAAAAAGCATTCAGAGTGCCATTAAAGAAGTTGGTGACATATACAAATTTTGCTTATCCTGGTCGGAAGTCACAAAGAAAACATAAGAGAAGATCAGGGATTTGGAGCAGAAATTGATGAACACTTCCAAGGCATTTGATCCGATAGTAGAATCAGTTAGCAACAAGGAAAGTAAGTCATTAACCTTCATAATGACTTAAGCAATCTAATAAGTGAGAGGGATCAAATTAGAACTAGAATGTGTCAGCTAAGAGGACTAAACAGTCCTAAATTAGACTCTATGTTTAATCTTGTAGCTGAAGCACAAACAACTTCACTTACTAACACACCCTCTGATCTTCACAAGGCAAAGACCGCAATTTTCCTACTTAGTGGTCATATTCAAATTTTGGACAATGCTAAGAAAGGCTGGGATGGTGAGCTGGCCCAAATTAAGAACATTTTCAATGACATCCTCCAGCACATGTAAAATAAAGTTGAAGATTGTACGTGTACATATGCAGCAGAGTATATCAAATTTTGTAGTTTTGACAATTTTTGACTCTGGAACCTACACCTTTTCCATTGATATCAAAGGGAGAGAGGGACACTAGTGAAAAATAAGCTTACATCTAAAGGAGAATAGAAAACTAGAGTGTATAGAGTAAGGGGGAGCAACATAAGCATTTTCACTAAGTGTTGCAATCAATGCCAAAGCGGGAGATTGTTGGCAAGAGACACTACTATGTTGAATAATTGAGTGTTGTCATTGATGGAAACAAGAAAAGGAACAAGGTTGGAACAAATTTTTTTGGTCCGGTGAAGAAGACTTAGTCATATTGGCTAAGTATTGGCAATGTACAGAAGCAACGACAGAATAACAATGTTTGGATTAGCATTGGTCCGTAGTTGAAGACCAAGTTTTGCGGTTTTGGTATGATGTTCCTGACTCTTAGATGATCTTATATCCAAGGTTTCAGATTTTGATCAGTTTTGGAAGTATATCTTCAAATGGCCTAAGTCCGGAAGAACAAAATATAGTGCTATTCAGAGCAATACACTTAGTTATTTTGGTCTGCATTCCTCCAGTGTTGTATATCTTGATATGCGGTTTTGAGGTGTTGTAAACACTTGTATGAAGTGTATAAATTTAGAGTTGTAGGTTCTGAAGTCCACCAAAAAGATATTTACAAGCCGCTGAGTATCACTACACTGTTTGACAAAGTTTGACTGTGACAAAGTTTAAGTTCTAATGGTCCACATTTTGCCGCTAAAGGATATTTTACTATGAGGTTCTAAAGGTATGATTTGTGATGTCTGAGGAATATTTGACATGATTTTGAGCAAGTCCTGTGGTCTACACTAAAAGATGTAGTCTGACAGATGAACTGAATCAGTGGCAGTCTAAGTAAGAAGCTGACATGATTAAGCCAAATTTTTCCTTGACCTTGCACAATTTTAGCTTAGTGAAAGAGAACATTAGTATTTGATTCATCTTTTATTTTCAACATATAAACAATGCACATTTGACCATATTCATATTAGAGTTCATATATTTTCATTTCATAATCACAATCTATAGTAATTCCATTTTATAAATGCATTTCACTTTCACACACTTCCCATGTCCCACCTTGAGTGGGTCCTTGGTTGCCCTCTCATTAATCATTCCTACCCTCCATATGACTTCGGAGTGTTAGGGCACTAACCATCCCTACGGAAGCCTAAAGGCTTCTCCCAACACCTGGGGTCCCTCGCCATTTGGCTTGATGGAACTTCACGCAACACCCAGCATTCTTCATCCCATCGAGAGTCACCTCACGTCGGGTACATTTGTTATGCTCATAATACCATAGGTCCAAGAGCTTCTCCCAACACTCAGGGTCATTTGTCTCTTGGCTCAAGGGACTTCACACACACCCAGTGTTCTTCATCCACTTGAGGGTTACCTAGGTCCAATATACATCCCTAATCCAACCCCTTACTTCGATGGATGGTAAGATGATTAATGAGGAGGCTCAAACACCTCTCTCGGTTAGATCATGAGTCATGTCCCATGGTTATCCAATGTTATCATCTTGTGGTCCCCCTTGGATCACAAGATGCCATGATCTTTCTTATTCCATAATGGAACCTATCATTTTCATTAGCCTATGCTTTCATGCATATTCTTATGATCATTCATATAACTTTATTGTTCCATATATTTATATATATTAAGATTGTGTATTGTCCATTTGCATATTGAATATAGATGATACTAATTTACATTGCAGCATTTCCATTATTCTTACTTTCATCTTAATGATGATCGTAATCTATCACATATAGTCATGTTATGTATTTGAACTATCATATTATTTATCTAGTTCCTATTCATTCTTATTTCGGATTATACCATTTATTCCATTTTGCATTTCCAATTAGGATAATAATCACTATGTATTCATATTAATGAGCCTAAATGTTGGCTTTTGTTCTTTACAAATCAATACTAACATTCCTTATATGGAGCATTAAGAGTTAATCATAATTACTTATCAGAATTATACATTTTCTATGGTTGCATATTCGAACCAAAATCAATCTACTTTATATCATCATCTTAGAGTTTTACAAATCTCAGAAATAGCAGATTTAATCACTTATTAATTTAAATAAAGGAATGGAACACATTGCATACCTTCCTTAGTTAGATCACTGCCTTTTTTAGTAATTCTTCTTCCTATGTACAAGTCGATGAGCAATGTATGGCTGTTGTATTGCTACTATGTTTTGACATCTTGTAATCACTAATATTTATTGTATGAAGAATAATATGCAGATCCCTCACTGGTAACAGGATGAATGTTTGTTGATTGCTGATTAGATTCATTTGGAATATGAGATTATTTGTTGCAGACCTATGTGCCTGACTCGATATATTCTGAGTATGATTTGTTTGATTCTTTATGCCCTTAACTTGCCTTTGGTTCCTCATATTGTCTTGAATAGATGTGGGAGTCAGCAGGTGGGACCTTTAGGCCTTCATGCCTTTTCATAAAAATTGTTTATAATTGTATTTATCTCCTTATGAGAATCGACGATCCTTCACTGCCTTATTCGATCCTCTTTAACTTGTTCTTATTTCCTTTTTAACATGGTTTGTCTTTTAGTGCCAAGTCATGCTTGTTTTATCCATCTTTGTCTTATCCCTATTTTGTCTCATTTGATTTTTGTCTTGTTCCTAATTTGTCTTTTCCTCTTGCCATGAAATTTGGCTAAGTTATGAAATAGAGCCTAAGGAGAGTTTATTGTCATAGACATATGAAGCCTTCAAGATCATATTGAGTCATTACGAACTTCCAAATATTATTATTTGACTAGTCTTCTTTCCAATTTTCAATTGGAAAACTTCAAACAATTACAGGCTGGAATTGAGGGATATGACAGGCCTTCCCTCTTGAGATTGCTTGTCCTCAAGAAATCCTTATTTCCTTGGATCACTCGATCTTAAGATCAATTTTCTCTCCTTTTTTTACTTGCAATTACCTCGCTTTCCTCCTGAGTCTCTTCATTGAGTATGACTTATATATTGTGTGCTTGAGCTCTTTTTCCACATTTATATCCAGCTTCCCATTTCTCATTACATCTAAAACATGTGTTTCCCTTTGCAGAGCCTTTACACTTGTGTCTGGGTTTCCATGCTTCTTTGCAATTGAAACAAAGGCCCGTTTCTCTTAATTTGTCTCTTAGGCATACATGTCCTTGTTTCCAAGGTTCACCACATTTGCGGCATGGATTATTGCCTTGTCCTTCATTCTTTTGGTGGAAGGGTTTTTGGAATTTATCCTTGTTAGGGAGAGGTTTGGTATAGGTCTTCGGTTTCTTATCTTTTTCTAATCTAAGGGTCGTATCTATGGCATCTTCTAGATTAGTAGGTTTGAATGCACTCACAAAATTTCTAAGGGATTCATCGAGTCCTTCCACAAACATATATGTGAGTCGTTCTTCTTCTACTCCGGGAACCTTCACAGAGAGTTTCTCAAATTCATGGACGTAATCTTCCACCGTTCCACGTTGTTTTAGGTGTGTGAGTTCCCTAAAATTTTCTTGTGGATGTCTCTTATCAAACCTCTTGAGGAACTTCCTTGAGAATTCTTCATAAGATGTGATCCTTTCGTGGCCTAGGGTGATTTTCCCATGGTGCCACCATTCATATGCTAGTCCTTCGAGATGAAGAATGGTGAATTGCAAGGCATCTTTCTCAGTCATGGGGTTTAAGTGAAAAATAGTCATTAAGTTTCTCCAACCATGAGTATGCTGAAATTTTATTAGGTCCGTTGAAATTAGATAGGTGGACCTTATTTGCTTTGTGCTTGAGGTCTTTATTCATGGGTCTTCTCTCCCTTCTTGATAATTCATTTCTTTTTGAGTGACTAAAGTCTTGGAAGGATATCACCTTCTTACCTCGAGTTCTAGGTCAGCATAGATCCTTGCCATAGCTTTGGTGCTCATTTCCTATGGAGTTTCCTCTTCTCTATTTGGAGTTTCTTCACTTGGAAGGAAGGATGGTAGTGGAATGTGTGAGCTTGATGATGAGTTGCCAATCTCGGCTTGGTTAGATGCCACTTCTTTCCCATTAGATGAGTGGGTCTTAGGTTGGTCCGTAGTGCTTCCTATTTTCTGAAGAGCTTCTAGAAATAGTTGTGTTGTCTTCTCACCTTGATCCATCATGGCTTTGGTGATTCTTTCATTTTGTTCCATCATGGCCTTGGTAGTGGCTTCCATGAAAGCCCTCATTTCATTGTTCATTTGTTCTTCTAAGACTTGATGGTTCCTTCTAGTGTATGCTTGCATAAGATTGCTTCACAAGATGGCAAGAAGACCACTCTGATACCACTTGTAATGTCTCCTTCTAGTAAGCCAAGTTTTTCCTTGACCTTGTACAATTTTAGCTTAGTAAAAGAGAACATTAGTATTTGATTCATCTTTTATTTTCAACATATAAACAATGCACATTTGACCATATTCATATTAGAGTTCATATATTTTCATTTCATAATCACAATCTATAGTAATTCCATTTCATAAATGCATTTCACTTTCACACGCGTCCCATGTGCCACCTTGAGTGGGTCCTTGGTTGCCCTCTCATTAATCATTCCTACCCTCCATATGACTTTAGAGTGTTAGGGCACTAACCATCCCTACGGAGTCCCAAAGGCTTCTCCCAACACCTGGGGTCCTTCGCCATTTGGCTCTATGGAACTTCACGCCACCCCTGACATTCTTCATCCCATCGAGAGTCACCTCACGTCGGGCACATTTGTTATGAGCTCATAATGCCATAGGCCCAAGAGCTTCTCCCAACACTCAGGGTCCTTTGTCTCTTGGCTCAAGGGACTTCACACACACCCGGTGTTCTTCATCCACTTGAGGGTTACCTAGGTCCAATATACATCCCTAATCCAACCCCTTACTTTGATGGATGGTAAGATGATTAATGAGGAGGATCAAACACCTCTCTCGATTAGATCATGAGTCATGTCCCATGGTTATCCAATGTTATCATCTTGTGGTCCCCCTTGGATCACAAGATGCCATGATCTTTCTTATTCCATAATGGAACCTATCATTTTCATTGGCCTGTGCCTTCATGCATATTCTTATGATCAGTCATATAACTTTATTGTTCCAAATATTTATATATACTAAGATTGTGTATTGTCCATTTGCATATTGAATATAGATGATACTAATTTACATTGCAACATTTCCATTATTCTTACTTTCATCTTAATGATGATCGTAATCTATCACATATAGTCATGTTATGTATTTGAACTATCATATTATTTATCTAGTTCCTATTCATTCTTATTTCAGATTATACCATTTATTCCCTTTTGCATTTCCAATTAGGATAATAATCACTTTGTATTCATAGTAATGAGCCTTAACATTGGCTTTCATTCTTTACAAATCAATACTAACATTCCTTATATGGAGCATTAAGAGTTAATCATAATTATTTATCAGAATTATACATTTTCTATGGTTACATATTCAAACCAAAATCAATCTATCCTTTATATCATTATCTCAGAGTTTTACAAATCTCAGAAATAGCAGATTTAATCACTTATTGATTTAAATAAAGGAATGGAACACATTGCATACCTTCCTTAGTCAGATCACTGCCTTTTTTAGTAATTCTTCTTCCTATGTACAAGTCTATGAGCAATGTATGGATGTTGTATTGCTACTATGTTTTGACATCTTGTAATCACTGATATTCATTGTATGAAGAATAATATGCAGATCCCTCACTGGTAATAGGATGAATGTTTGTTGATTGTTGATTATATTTGTTTGGAATATGAGATTATTTGTTGCAGACCTATGCGCCTAACTCGATATATTCTAAGTATGATTTGTTTGCTACTTTATGCCCTTAACTTGCCTTTGGTTCCTCCTTATATTGTCTTGAATAGATGTGGGAGTCAACAGGCGGGACCCTTAGGCCTTCGTACCTTTTCGTAAAACTTGTTTATAATCGTATTTATCTCCTTATGAGAATCGACAATCCTTCACTGCCTTATTTGATCCTCTTTAACTTGTTCTTATTGCCTTTTTAACATGATTTATCTTTTAGTGCCAAGTCATACTTGTTTTATCCATCTTTGTCTTATCCCTATTTTGTGTCATTTGATTTTTGTCTTGTTCCTAATTTGTCTTTTCCTCTTGCCATGAAATTTGGCTAAGTTATGAAATAAATCCTAAGGAGAGTTTATTGTCATAGACAGATGAAACCTTCAAAATCATATTGAGTCATTACGAACTTCTAAAGATTATTTTTTGACTAGTCTTCTTTCCAATCTTCAATTGGAAAACTTTGAACTAGTACAGGCTAGAATTGAGGGATATGACAGAATTGTATGTGGTAAGTTCTATTGTTTAGAACTTAACCTAAGTTGTTCAATAGTTGAGGCCGACATATGTGAATGCAATTCAAGTGTTGTTTGAGTCCACTAGGAGTTTTGGTAAATGAATTTGGTCAACAAGCTACTTAAGGTATTAGTGCATGCTTCACTCTATTAGGCTGACCTAATATGAAGATTTCAAGTGTTGTGGATATATATAAGGGATTGAATTCAGTGTTTGTGTTTGTGTGATGCGAATGTGGTATATACATATGTGTGACATATAGAGGAAGGATATTTTGAGGATGCAAAAAGAGTCGAAGAGATATCTTATTCCCATGTAAAAGCAGAGTAGTGAAATAGAGCAGTCAGAGATGAAGAGTTTTGAGATAGTATTTATGTGCTTCATTAGAGCTGTAACCATGCATGTGTAGATGTAGTCTGAGCAGTTCAACTTGGTAGTGAGCCATTCTTCCTTCTTCTTTCTTTCTCTAGGTAGTGAGCCTATTTTGACAGTGAGCCTTTCTTGCAGTGAGAATTTCTTTGGGCAGTGAGCCCTAATGCAATGAGCTTTCTTATAATCTGGTATTGTGCTATATTAATATATTGTGAACTAACACTCACCGTGGTTTTTCCCTTTTTGGGTTTTCCATGTAAAAATCCTGGTGTTCATGTGTTATGTCTTTGTGGTTGTTGTTCCTATGCTTATTCTTCTTTCATAATATTAATTTTGGAAATTGGATTAATAAACTTGTTAAGAAGTGGTTTTATGGAATACTAATTCACCCCCCTCTTAGTATTCCTTACTATCAACAGTACACTGCTTAAAGAACTTATTAATGCAGTGCACCTCAAGAAATTTCATGCTTAAGATTTGATGTTAAATGTTATTCTATAAATCAAATTTATTAGATAGATTAGCTTCAATTTTGACAAGATGTTATTATTCTATCTTAATTCATTTAACATTACATCTTTGCTCTGTTAATCATTGTTGTATCCTTCTTATGTATTCCTTGCTTAGATCACTTTTGTATTAACTAAACATAGCATAGAAATTTGGGTTATATGTGAAATTTTAATTATTGTATTTGTTACTATATGTTCTGTAGAGAATTATTAGTATGTCACATTAACATTAATTACATTTCCATATTAGCCTTCAACAATCATCACTAGTTGCATTTTATAAAAATCACATGTGATAGATTAAAATCATTGCGAATAGATAAAAATAAAATAAAAAATAAACATCATATATATCATCAGTTTCAAAAATACATCTGAGTTGACTATCCCCCATAACAAAATGGGATGTCGTAGTACATAATATATACACATCATATAGCTGAACCTTGGTCACCTATACCCTCATGCCCTCATGGTGTGCACGTGATAGAGGACTGACCATGTGTGGCTATAGATTGCGAATGACTCCTAGAGACACTCTGCAATCGTAACCCCCTGATCTCACCTCTTAGCCCTATCACCTCCTCATGTGCCTCTTGGTACATCCGATGGTATTGGTCTCTCTCATCTTGAGCCTTGTCTCTATCAGCTCTCGCATGACGGACCTCAAGCAGTAAGAACTCACTAATGACTGGCTCTCTCTCTGATGTAGGAACTGCTACTGTCTAATCCTACTGCACTTGAAGCTCAGCCTCAGTGCGCTCAGCTCTCTAAAGTAACTCCTCTCTCTCCCATGCAGACTGCTCTAGAATAGCCTCTATAGCCGTCGTGTACCAGACAAAAGGCATAAATATCTCTGCATGTTGCCCAGTGGATGGTCATGGCGAATACCCCACCCGCACCCACTGCTCAGATACATCTGAAGGTACTATGTCCTCTATGACGTGACTCACAAAGTCTCACCAAGCATCGATCCCAACTGTAAAATAAAAATAAGACAGATATTAGACTCCCGCATAACCATCATAAACAATAAATATAAAGAACATCAAACTAATGAAACAAAGCTAGCCTAGATCTCCATCTCGCCAGCATGGATCTCAGATCACTGAAGGTGTCACGAGCTCTGCAGTCTAATCTATAGATGGAGGCACAGACCTACTACATTCCCCCCTCTCATTTTGACTCGATCTCTCAACACCTGTAAGGACTGGACCACGAGCTCTAGACTATGGTCTCAACTCGGTCTCCTCATCAGTGTTCACCTCTTGTTGGTCCTGTCGTGGTCTCACCCTAAAGGCATATTGCGATGGAACCTCCTCCTCCTCATCATCATCCTCCACATCCTCCTCAAGATCATAGTATCTTGTGAAGTCACTCACGTCATCCTCTACCCCTGTGTAACTAGCATGACTGGCCCAAGGTCGAGCATCGCCTATATGGTGACCAGGAGGAAAGATAGGAGAAGGTCGTACTGTATGCCACCAGGTCTAATACACTTGGGTACAACTGACATCATCTACATCTGATACCGGCATTGCATCCTCAAGACCATCATCATCACTAAGAGGTACATCTTCTATTGTCAACCGTCGGGTGCTATTCACCCTGACTGTGCTACGCATGGTGTGTGCATAGCTTAGATGAATTGTAGGAACATCCTATACCTGTTTAAACTGTCGTGCCACCCTATCAAAGTAGAACCAAACCACGACATGATCGAGGTGATTGGCCATCAGATGATCCTTCTATATCCTCATTGTCTCCACTGGCCAGGCCATAAGATATAGTCGTGATACGGTCTCTAGATAATATCACTGGGTTGCAATCTATCAAAGACAACTTTCTAGTATAATAGATCACTGTGTCTCCAACATCTTACTAGTGGATAGGCATGAACACGTGGATGGGTGAATGCTGACTCTATAAGAAACCCTGTCAGTTGTGTGCACCTAATATGCTCAAAAGCTCAAACCTGCAACAAAGTGCAGATCATCAGACTGTGCATCTCGTAATGGACATATCATCCCAAGTTGTGGTAGAGGTGCACAAGCATACTGCGCCCCCACACATATACGGTCTAGTGCTTCTTCATCGCTCTAATGGTGTGAATGAGACCCCTGTGAAGGTGAATGCCTCATCCATCTAGTGTGATAGCTAGTGCGATAGTGACTATCATGATCCTCTGAACCAATGGGATGTCACCGCATCCCTACTCTAGAAGCCAGAGCTGAATATGTCCTCGCTTTGCCCATGAGACTATGTGACCCAGACAATACAACTGACTCTCACAAATATACTCCATTGTATGATGTCCCATGACCCTCACTATCTCTCCTTTGATAGGCAGTCGCAGGATCCTATACACATGCTCCAGTGTGACAGTCATCTTGCCCGTAGGCAAGTGGAATGTGGATGTATCTGCATTCCACCTCTCCATCAATGCCATAAACATGCTACAATGAAATATGATTGTGGGCATATCAAACACCCACCATAATCCCACTGCCTTCAAATGCTTCCTCTCTATGCTAGACATAGTACTAACATGCTCTCGAAGTAGTACCATCAGGAGACCACCTATGTGCTCTTGTGTCTCTGGGACATCCTGTAGAGTGAAAAACAAGCAGTAGTATCAGTTTTTCAACATCAAACCAAAAACTACTATATGAAACAGTAACAAGTGTCTATACCTAGGGCCCATGTCCTTTGTGGATACGGGTGCCCCAGGAGGACCTGGACCCCCCAGAGGGACACTGACGCCCCTGAGGTACTAGGGCACCCCAATGAGACTCTGGTGCCCTAGGTGGACCTAGGCACCCCTACCAGAGCCCCTATCCATGATACCTCCCTTGGCACGGTAAATAGTAAAAACATCTGAAAGAAAACATAAAGATGATAGAAGTATAAGATTAGGACCCTACATCAGCCTCGAAACACCTCTCTACCACTTGGTCTTGGAGCATCTCCAATCGTGGGGACTGATACGGGCGTCGGCTCGGCATGGTTGTCCTCCTCTCCACCTTTCTATCTCCTCTACACAATGACAAGAAACAAGAATGAGTAAGTGATAAGTGAAAATTCCCTTTACATAAAGTGAGTGGATGAGAATTTCTATCCCTAACTAGGTGCAATATTGATCTATTTCACTCTTGCGCCTCTATCTTGAGCTGTAGAACTTAGATTTCCATGTCATTTGTTGCATTGGAATCCTAGTTCCGCTCTCTCTCTCTAACCCAATATGTTGTGCTTGAGCATTGTTTCTTCAAACAACCCTCACAATGCATTTCTCATCAAGTTTCCCTTGAAATTGACGTGTGTGGATATCTCCTTGTTTCTCCTTTTTAGACTAAGAAAGTAGAAACAAGGGGGCATATATCCTGCTCAATTTCCTCCCTCATCATGTCTCATCACTCGACCCCCTTAGTTTTTTTTTGTATTGATTCATTGGTGGTGGTTGCAGGTTGATTTAATTTTGATTTCCTAACAAGTGTTCCTTTGCAAGTTGTGGTTCCTAACTTTGTAGTCTTGCAGGATTGCATACTTGGGGGCTTCTTCCTTCCCAACGATAAAACTTTAGCTTCCTCTATAGTATCCTTTTAGGTATCCTTTTCATGATTGATGCATTTACTTTCCTTTAGTTGCATATGCACATAGTGTCATATGGCCACTAAAGTGGGGGTTAAATGTTACGTTGGAAATTGTCCTCCTATATGGAATGGTATAATTTCCTTCAGTTTAGCTCCTGACCTTTGGTGACCTCTTAAACTCTTTATTTTTGGCCTTTCCAAAACCCTGATTGGCTAGTCTTTGATTGCAAAATGTTCATTTTCTGAGATAACTATTGATGGAACCTAGAAAGAGAATGATGCAGAGTGGCACAAGGGAAGCAACACACAAGGGTTTACTCTATTGTCCTTTGCCCACTCACCCACTTCAAACAGCCTTCAACCAAGCAACCAAAGGCACCTTCAAGGCATATGAAGGATTTGATGTCCAGACTATTGTCCAACCCCTAAGGCTTCTCCAACACCTTAAGATAGATCAACAAACACCTTCTATGCAGTTGGTTTGATCTCCAACTTCCCAAAACTCTTCAACCTATACCTTGACTAGTAAGGCTACTAGCCCTCCAAACTAGGTTTTCTCAACAAAACTTGACAAAATCCCAAAGGTCTAGGCAAACAAATGATGGAATTGAACACCTTTCAGGGGACCCTAACAAACCTCCAAATCTCCTGCTCCAACTCTACTCCAGCAATCCAGAACGCCTACTAGGTCTCTAGGCCTAATTGATCAATTTAGGCTAGGTTACAAAGCAAGTGCTCAAAATTGGGGTCATAAACCTGGGGTAGGAACTTGGATCTCTTCTATGACCTACAAACAACTCACAAACCAACTTTCATTCGCCCACCTATCAGATTTTGTCATCTACATCAATAAATTGCACAATTCTGGCCAAATACATAGGAATACTTGACCTAGGGCATCAAATTAAAATTAGAAGACTGCATTTTCAAACAAAAAGATTTTGGAATCTTATAGTACATATCCCTAGCCTACATTTCACTAGTTTTTGCAAATTTTCAATGGTGGAAATGCATTCTAGGGCCGGATTTCTATGGCTGCCCTAGAAAACAGGGTTTCTGGACCTGTTTTGAAAGAAAAATCTATAACTTTTGATCCCGACCACTTTAGGACCTCAAACTAGTTGAATTGGAACCCTGACTCCAAGAGATTTCAGAAAAATATCATTTGCACACGTGAAAAGTCCGTACAGTCCATACACAGCAAGAAAAATAGTGAAAAATAGTCAGTTTTCTTGATTTTTGTGCCCAAATTCCGTACAAAAATTTCCTCCTCCGTACTGGAGTCAGATATTCACCATATTAACCCATCCAAGTTGGTTTACAACTTCTACAAATAGTTTGAATAACCAAAATGAAGTTGCAACCGGTCAATGTGTCATTGACACCATTGACAACACTTGACACTATGGAGTTTTTGCATTTTCCAAAGGATGGCGATTTGTTTTTCTTGTCCAATGGAATCAAAACATCCTCCATACTCCCAAAACATGATAAAACACACAAACAATAAAAAAAACTCAAAAACCAACCCTTATACCTTCTAGGCCTAAGTGGCATAACAAGGATCCAAGTGGACTAAGCATGATTGAGGTTTATATGGTTACCTCAATCATCTTGACCACACAAAAAGGACTATATACTCATGGCTAAAGCCTTATCACAACTTTCAAAAAAAATGCAAACAAAGTGACTTTAGGAACCAAGGTGCTCCTAGGTGCCCTGCACCATACACCCACTGTCAAAGAGAACTCAAGTCTCTTGAGTTGGAATGCTGTCAAATGTGAAACCTGCCTTCTCAATGTCTACCCTGCTCATCCAAGTGGCATCCTCCTGAGGTTTGTTTAGCCACTTCACCAAATAGTCATGATAGGGGTGCCTTCCAGTTTGTTTTGCAATCCTCTTGTCCAAAATGCACTCAATCTGATTTGGAGATGAAGGAATGAGTTCCTGGAGTGTGTGATCAGTTTGATCTTCTTCAACAACAATCTGAGGATCAGATCCTTTATAGGGATAAAGGTCTGAAACATTAAAAATTGGAGACAAAGCAATGCCATCCGGAAGTCTGATGTTGTAGGCATTTTCTCCACATTTCTTGAGCACTTCACAAGGCCCAATCTTCTTCATGAGTAGCTTAGTGTGTTTACCTACCGGGAGCCTCTCCTTCTTTAGATGAACCATTACTAAATCACCTTCCTTGAACTGCAAATCCCTTCTTTTTCTGTCAGCAAATTGTTTATATTTCTTAGAAGTGGACAGCAATTTCTGTTGTACTTGTTCATGGACATCTTTCATGACTTGAACAAAGTCTTCAGCCAAGGCACTGCTGTTTTCCAGTCCTTTAACCTCCCTTAGTTCCAAAATACCCCTTGGGTGAGTGCCATAAACAATTTGGAAAGGAGACAGGCCGGTGCTTCTATTGACAGTGTCATTGTATGAGAACTCTGCCTGAGCCAAAATTGAATCCCAACTAGCACCCTGCTCCTTGGTTAGGCATCTTAGGAGGTTGCCAAGTGACTTATTAATCACCTCTGTTTGTCCATCAGACTGAGGGTGATAGGTAGATGATAAGGACAAATTTGTACCTAGTCTCTTCCACAGTGTCCTCCAGAAGTGTCCAATGAACTTGGGGTCTCTGTCTGAGATTATGGACAAAGGTAAACCATGTAACCTGACTATTTCCTTGAAGAAAAGACCTGCTATGTGTGAGGCATCATGAGAATTTGGATTATGGGTCCCTGGGATCCCCTAGATACAGATCCAATCAAAAAATGGGCGACTGGACTCGGGCGCCCGCGCCCTAGTCTTGCCCCATTTTTCAAGATTTTGAATCTTGGGGGGGTGTCGACTCCCACTGTGCACCTCGGGATTCCATTTTCAAAATTTTGTTTTCATGCGATAGAAAGATGTTATTTCAAAATTTAAATTTCCTAAGGTTAGATATAAAAAGACATTTGAAAATCATTTTATCACACACAATATTTATGGAAGCTTGATGCCAAAACTCTGCTGAAATTGCCATTGAAGATCAATGACTTGTTGAAGCATTTGAAAGTGATTTGAATTTGCTATCATGGAGACAATGGATGGATATTAGGAATCAAGATCTTGAGACTATCTTGCTCTTCCTAGGGTTTCTACACCTTTTGCATAATTGGGAGAAGGGTTGAAGCCTCTAACATCAAGCTTAGAGATCATCTGCGGACATTGCTGATTCACCTTCTTGTTCATATAAGTCTTCATTTGTTTTCATCTCCTTGAGGTGAAGTTGTATGTTATTGTTGAATTAAAGCAAGTTATTGATCTTCCCTTGATTGAGACATCTAGGGTTTGATGTTTTTGCATACACTTTGTTAGGTTTGCACACACTTCTACAAATCTTTATCTCTGGCTATTGTTGAGTAGGAATACCAAAAATGGGGCTTGACTGAGGCAAGGTCCTATATAGCCACAACATCTTTCTCCTCCTTTTGTAGGTGTAGATTCTATTTTGTAGGATATGGCAAAAATGAGCGGTAGAAAGATGGATATTGTGAATACAGTCGTCACTAAATTTTAGAATTTTGGATCCTGACACTTTCAGAAGTAATGAGTGGGTGCCCTAGTCCAACTAGGGAGATTCTCTAAAATCTGGGAACTATTGGAGGGCACTAGACAGTTGATGCAAAAGATTTTCATCGATGGAAAGTTGCAGGACTAATGAGCGGGCACTCTAGTCTAGTTAGCCCTCAATTTCTGGGTGCATGATCTCTGAACCTTATTCTTTGCATTTCTGTGGTCTTTTTTGTCTGCTTCATTTATGAATTCAATCAATTTCTATTACAAGGTGTAGTTAGGGTTTACTTGATTAGTGAATAAGCACACTTGATAAAACCTTAGTTAGACACCTGAATCGAACCTTATTAGCATTAGAGAATAGATAAGTGATTAGTAGCTTGATCCCAAGCTTGGTCCTTGTCATCCCAATCTTTAGTTAGGTGAAAGAATAGGATTTAACCTTGTTTAAGAGAAACCTACTTTTTCACCCTAAACAAGTCCTAAGTCAAAAAATATCTCATGACATTAGAAGTTCTAACTTTTGAACCTTAACTGTCTTTTTTCTCTTATTGATATATCATCTATATAATTGAAAGAAATAACATAAGGCCAAGTGAATGTTCAAAATTTCAAAGAGGAGCAGAGCTAATGTGTGAAAAAATGAAAATTTTTGCATCACCTATTTCACAAAAACCTCCATAACTTTTTGTTGTAAGCTCAAATTTAGGTTGTTTCTTTTGTGTGTGTTTAAGGTGAAATTTGATGCAAGAGGATTTGTTTGTGTTTAGGGTTGATTTTTCTAGTTTTTATGAATCATCCTTTCACCTCTAAACATTCAAGGACTTCAGCCAAGTAGGAAGTCTACTATAGGCCTTCAGTCACTCAGAATATAGGGGAAGATCAGAATTGTGTGATTTTGTTATTCAAGTAAGTCCACTTATACTAAAAACCCTAATTATGCAAATTCGGAAGCAAACAGACAAATTATAGAAAATGCTTGCACACAAAGATATCAAATGACAATCAAATGCATACTAGATTTCAAAGTTTAGAAAATGGAAAAGTCAGGGACTAATGAGCAGGCGCCCTAGTCCAGTGCCATAGTTTTTGTCGAGATTTGGAATCCTTGTCTACAACCTGTTCTTGTTGTTCCAGCGATTTTCCTGTTGCGGGATCTAGAGGACTAATGAGCTGATGCCTGATCTAGGTCCCTATTTTCTTCTTTGATTTGCAATTCTGATAGTTTGCACTACTCTCCTCCAACTCCACTTTTTCTTCTCCTACAACTTGTAACCTGCGATCAAGGAAAAATGTGTTGGGGGTTGTGGTGTTTAGAGGCTTGCCTTAATCAAGCCCTAGAGAGACATTCAAGTCTTTTGAACACCGTTGTCAGATAAAGAGTGCATATCCCTGTGGGATAGAGGCAAAATCCAAATGATAAATTATTGAAAACACAATTGATATCACCTTGTAGTGAAGATCTCATGGAAGGAAGATGTTCTTCATTCCATGAGGAGATGGATGCCAAATCTACAAATACAAACACAATAACAACACAAATTCTACTATGCAACATACCATGAATGCCTTGAATCACCTTAACATAAGCTCATGAATCCAAAATTCCATCTAGTTTACAAATGAATGCCTAAACATGCTTATATATGCAACTACAAACATTCCTGGTAAGAATTTCATAATTCAATCTTACTGTGTCGGTATAGGACCTAAATAACAGTCATAAACTGACACTTCAAAATTGGTCTTGACCTAAAATAGGGCAGGACTAGGGTGCGAACGCCCAAGTCCTCCCCCCTATTTTAGGCAAGACTTATGTCAAGTGCACCCCCTAAGTCCCATTTTCCATGAAACTTCAGGGTTTTCTCATCGGGATGTCAGATTAACATGAAAAATGCTCTAAATGCATAAGCAGGACCTGAGAGCTAAACCTTAAGAGGGAAAAGCCCCCAAGGGGACATTTTTTGACATAACATTTAGCCCCCACTTTAATGTATGTATGAATGCAAGGCCAATACATGCATTAAAGTATGGTCAATAAACACAACAAACATGCCAAGCATAGAGAAGACACGTGAATCACAAAGAAGATAGTAACAAGTATGCAAAACATAGAGAAGACAGTTACAGTCATGTAAAACATGGAGAATACAACATTGAAGACACACAAAACACAGTGAATATAGTGAATGCAGTGAAGACAGTGATGATTTTATTTTCTTTTTCTTTTCATATATATGAAAGGTAGATGCAAGTACAAGGAAAGTAAACACACCACCCATAATGCAGGAGGGACTCATCGCCACTGGTCTTTAAGACTACATATGTGGCAATAGACACACCAAACAAATCAAGCATACCATACAAATCAAACATGTCATACAAATCCCGAAGCATAGGAGGGAATCATCGCCACCGGTCTTTAAGACTCTGCTTGGGAACAAACACACAATACACACACACTTGGAAGACATAGAGAAAACATGGCAGACAAGTGATGGAGTGTTCCTATTTCTAGGTTTATCACCATATCAGGCACATTATAGGCACACACTGATGATTGGGCTTCACCAGAACAATCATCAAAGACACACGTAAGGGTTGAGTTAGTCATAGAACCACTCCCCACCTTGCGATGAGGACTTTTGAAAATGATAGGATGTGCATTCTCTTCGAGAAATACACCATCCCTGCCTCGTGATGAGGGCTTAAGATATAAAGGGGATGCAATATCCCTACCTCGTGATGAGGGATTAAATGATTGCAAACAAATCTCAGAGTGTAGGAGGGACTCATCACCATCAGTCTTTAAGACTACACCTTAGAACAAACACATTGCTAACATCTACAATAGACAACTTACCTTATATATTCCCCCACCTTAAGGTGGTTGATATCAGGTATCAATATCAAGCACTTTAAGGTAGGTAGAAAACACACAAGGGAACATGAGCTCTCACAAAGACTATGTTCCTTGGAGGTGACATGTACTTTACAATCGCCAAATGTTTCCACAAACACATCCCTGCAAGAAAAGTGTTAGTGTCCAAATAACCATGATAAACAACAATGTGTAATGCAAGATTCAAGATAGACAAAGTGCACGAAGAAATAGTATTGTTATGTTTTTGTAAGTGTGATAAGACACCATCAAGATCACATGGAATGATTCTACTAGCCAAGCATCAGATAATATATAACAACCCCATTGTCATATAGGAACTAAGTCCAATTTTTGATTTCTCGATAAAGGGACACTAGGTCCGCATCGGTATAATATGTTTTCCGTCATCCTCCTGCTAGATAGAAACACTAGAGGAAGGGAAACAATAAATAGAGAGAGGAGAAACAAGTGCCTTAGGGATAGTCATGTAGGAAGGTGCCCCCAAGTCACCAACTGCAATGATATGTCCGTAAGACACAACACACAACAGTGAAAATAGAGAAGCAATATTGAAGAATGATGATACAAATAGAAGAAGGGTCACAATAGAGGTAGTCTCCTAGTATCATTGACCTTACAAGAGAATCAAGGGTCATCCAAGGAGGCTTGAACAACACATAACACATCATGGAGGTAAAGGGTTAGAAATACTAACCTGGTAGTGTCATCGAACTAAGTGTTGTGATCAAGCAAATCATCGTCATCTTCCCACTCTTGAATGTTAGAGGAAAGTGGGACAAAAGGTACCATAGCCCAACTCTTATTCTTGTCTTCAAGTTGTCCATTCTTAAGATCTTCATGGTTTGATTCAATGTTTGGTGAGATGTTTTCTTGTTGAGATGCAAGTCGTTGGGCATAAGCTTGTTGTCTCCTCCTGCTTTCTTTTTCTTGTCTATTTATTTTTGTCCTACCACTTATCTCTTGTAAGATAGTTCTTTTCTCTTCCATAGGTTTTACTGTTTTAAAGGAGGAAGCACCGGGATCAAATCTCATTTGTCTAGGTGGAATATTTTTTTGTCGATGACTACCTCCTGATCTTTGTAAGGATGGTGGGGGAGGAACCTCAGCATAGGGTCCATTTCTTTTCGGTCTAGGATTCTCTTCAAATGCAGGTTGTTCATCTCTTATTGTTTCTTGCATAGAAGGACTAGCCACTTGATGTTGTGATTGAAAATCTGAACTACTGTAGAACCTACTTAAATATTCAATACTCCAGTGAAAACAAGATAAATGTAATAAACCAAAGTTATACCTTGATGAACCGATTTACCTCGTGTCTTCCATTATTGCCTATTCTCTTCAATGATCTTTGTAGATTATGATTGAGCTCTCAAAAGTAGACTTCCTTGTTGTTTTAAGATGACAAAGAGAGAATGGCTTTGTGGAGGATTATGCAATGTGAGATAAACTACAATGAAACACTAAGATGAATGATGAAGATTATGATATGAATCCATGGATGATGATTATCCAATGATGATAATGAGATTACAATGTAAATGAGGGGAGCCAAAGGCACGCTTGATAGCTATGGTGGAATTTTTGCAGCATAAGTTTGCAAAAGATTGAGTTGTTGCAAATGGAGGAATGAGAGGTTATTTTTATGGGCTTGAGAAGGCAAAGATCCAAGTGTCACAATCTCAATGGTGGATAATGAGTCATATGAGGTGTGCAGTGGAGATTTGATTAGTTGGGATGAGAGAAATAAAAGGGGGAGATGTTCCTCCTATGATGACAAGGTGGAGAGAAAGGTGTGAGCATGAGGTCACTTGTCATAATGCTCTCAAGGACCAAAGAACAAGGGTCAAAGAAGGAGTCCTTCTTTGTAGGGAGGTTGGAAGGAATCTAGGGACTATGAGACATGTGTCTCTAAGTCTCATTTGACTATGATAACATGGAAAGACCAAGCTCTTAAGAATAGGGATGGTTAGAGGATAAATAGGACATGTGGGTGAGGATAATTATATAATTAAATATTAAAAATATTCAATTATGTGTGCAACATGATGAGGTGTAAAGTGAGGTGGAAGTGATGTGGATTTATAGAATTAGGACTTTGGAATGATCAATTAAATAATTTGGGATTATTCAATTAAGGATGATTTAGAGGGGTTTGGATGATTTTAATTTAATTATTAGAAGATTACGATGAATGTGAATCAAATAAATAAATTAGGATATTTATTTATCGATAGGAGGAATAGGAATAAAATAAATATTAAAATATTTATTTAATTCGACTTGAGGCATTTTTAGGTGTACACATTTTGCCCCTCTTTGAGATAATGTGTTTTATCACGTTGTTTCAAGGAATAATTTTTTTTTGAGTATGATACATGCCCTAGTTTGCCCCTAGTACAGGTTTAATAATGCTAGGATGCCCCCTTGGGAGATTTGTCAAATTGGATTTGGTAGAAAGGATGACGAATGATCTCATGACAAAGAAGAATTGACGACACGATTCACGATTGAAAATTTTGGATGACAGAGAATAATAAATGGATAAAAAACATGGTATGCACTGAACTAGGTCAAACACCTCTAGTTAGGTTCACTTGGCTACAACTAAGGATGTGAGGTCACCTTTCTACTCATTTGCACACTTGTCATTTGAGGAGAGATTATAGGAGCCCTAGTGTTTAGCAGAGTAGAGTAGTCAACAAAGATGGATTGATTTCATTAATAGAGAGCCACATATTCAAGAGAATTTGGCAATTCAAGCAGCCAACAGACTACCGACCCCCAGTATGTATGCATTTAATTTTGGTCCTTGTGCATTTATGATAGTCAAAATCTAGGGCCAGGTCTTAGTTTTAAATGTGTCATTTGCTTATTTCTGCACTTTTGATAATTGAATCCACGCATAGGATGCAATTCCACGCATATGAGTCAGGAATCTACACAAATGTGTTATTTTCACATTTGATAGATGTTTCTAGAAATACAATTAGGGTTTTTGAACTTTTACGTAAATGTGTGCAATTAAACAATAGTCTCGCGCATCTAGGATGAAGTTGTGCATTCAGTGTAAAAACATGCATTTGGATAAGGATTCAATGCATTTAATAGAAAATTGTGCATGCATGATGAAATAGCACATATGATGCCCAATTTTGCACATTTGTCTGAAATTGCGCAAATGAAAAGGGTTTCAGTGCATATGCTATAAAGCCATCCATATAGTAAATAGAGCTACACATTTGATAAAAACATGCAATTACTTGGTTTAAAAAAGTTGGCATCTTGATCGTTGTTGGCCAACTAATAAGTCATCTTCGAGATTGATAGAATCTCATAAGAGATGATAGGATACATTTTTGATAGGATAGATAAGTAACCGGTTTGATAGATTGGATAAATATGCATCTTAGTTGCTTTGTTAATGTGCTTTGTTATTGATTCCAGGAGGAGCTAGATCATGTTCTGATGTCACGGGCGAGATTTCCAGTTACATAGCTTCTTCACCCTACTTGACTAATATTGATCACTTGGTCCTTGGATCAGTTAGATTGTGGTTTGTTTGCTGTATGCCCAAGATGCGAGTGAATCTAGGATTGTTGACTACACTTGGGGAGAGGTACCACAGCAAGACTGACACTTTTCACCTATGGACAAGGAAGATGGCAGTGACATTGGAGGACGGCATCAAATACTATGTATACCCATTCAGGGAGAGCTATTTGAGTATGAGTCACACTCAGGAGCAGGATTGGCAGAGTGTCAACGGGTGTTTGACAATGTAGAGCTTGAGGGGACGGAGATCAGGAAGGCTGATATGGTGGATTATTATGAGCCCCTGCCAGCCATACTAGCAGGTTTGATTGGAGGAGTGGTTTGTCCAAATCAGAGATCTCATGGATTCTTGGTTAGATGGGGGAGGACACTAGAGTGGATGATACAAGAGGGGACATGCTTCACCTGGGGTCCATGCATACTTACTCACTTGTACCATGATTTGCATCAATTTGTGTATGATGGAGCTGCCAGTCTATCAGCTGGTGTTTCACTATTACAGATTTGGGCATGGCTACATGTAGTGGTCACATGATCAATAGGTATGGGCATCAGAGGCCATGATAGACCTTACTCATACATGTTTCAGGAGACTCTTTCCTGGCCCAAGATGGGGAAGCTGGAGTACTGGTGTCATACATTGGATAATGTAGATGCAGTTAACTGGAGACCATACCTAGAGTGTGAGGTGTGGGAGGAGGATGCAATAGAGTTGTCATATTGCTTTCAGACACAATGGTTGATAGGGAGGGCTCCCTATATCCTAGAGTGTCACATTGTTACCCATGTGCTCTAATAGTTTGGCAGGGTCCAGGGGATGCCCTAGGGTAATGCTATATTTGCTCGAACGCATAAGGAGCGCCCATATTGGGGTCCGGTGGCTTCCTATGAAACTACGAGGACTAAGTTTCTATAGATTCCATATTAGGCGTGGGATCTACAAAGACACATCGTGGATGCAGGCATGACAGTGGACTATGCGGCGCACTTCACCACCCATCCTATTCTGAGATATTCTAGACCTAGAGAGCAGACTCCAAGATTGGAGGATGCAGATGAAGAAGAGGATGATGCTCCTCGTCAGAGGAGGAGGTGACAGTGAGGTAGGAGGGGTGGCCGAGGTGGCCGAGGAGGAGGAGATGATGGTGGCGGAGG
Organism: Cunninghamia lanceolata; assembly: GCA_027924645.1. Taxonomy (NCBI): domain Eukaryota; kingdom Viridiplantae; phylum Streptophyta; class Pinopsida; order Cupressales; family Cupressaceae; genus Cunninghamia; species Cunninghamia lanceolata. Next base: position 20,558,092 of record BSBN01000237.1, on the reverse strand, counting down.
TGGTGGAGACTGAGGTGATGACGAAGATGATGGGGATGACAGTGGGGATGATGGTGGATAGAGGAGGGTGAGACAGAGGGTGCCCCAGATATAGACACAGCCTCAGGTACAACCACAGGTGTAAGCACAAGTGTAGGTACAGGGCCAAGTTGGACAGGATGATGGGGCTATAGCAGCACTGCGAGCCTAGGTGGCTCAATTATAGGGACACTTGTTACCTAGCTATAGGGAGACGTGAGGACTACCATCTTAGAGCGAGATACTATGATCTAGAGGTACACTAGGGAAGAGACCCTACTACAGCAAACCATGGCTCAAGGTCCTCATGGGTAGATTATTACAAACATGGTTTGAGTTGGGTAGGAGATATTTTACTAGAGATCCTTGTATGAGCAGGTAGTGCCCCCAGAGTAAAGGGTTAGTAGCTTCCATCTGAGCTCACATAGAAGGTCTAGGTGTACACTGATAGAGAGTGGAGGAGTTATGGGGCCACCACCTCCTTGTCCTATAGGTCCTATAGGTTCTCAGTCTTAGCCATAGCCTCAACCTCAGCCCCAGGAGCCAGCACCTTCCAGAGGGAGTAGCACATAGACATTCTTGAGACATGTACCATGTTTATATCATTTTTATATACACCATTTTTGATAGCTCGAGATGCACATTTATGACATCATTGTATACTTGGACATTATTATTATTGTTTTTGATGATGATCTATATGAGTTCGATGGACTGCATGCATGTGTTTTTGATGGATGGATGCTTTCTATATGATGGATGTTATCTATTTGATGTTAGCTATATTGATGGATGTTATTGATTATGCTTACACTGTGATGATTCTAATATGTTGATTCTATGATGTTCATGACACTTATGATATGATGCACCTATTGATTCATATGATGACTTATATCTATGTGTAATGTTAATGTCCAATAATCCTATATGCTTATAGTTTATGATGGCCTAATGCATATGTTGATGATTCCTAAATGTACTACATGATGTGTAATTTTCTATGTATGATCATCTAATATTCAAATGTTATGACCAATGATATCTGTGTTTTTCCAATTTTTGATGATAAATGTTATGCATGAGACCTATGTGGATAAATGACATCACTATCATGATCTAAATTCTTAATACAACTAATGCACTTGAATGATAATGAACTTATGGTTGGACTTGCTTATACTATGCAACATGATATCACTATATGAAACTGTTGCTAAAAATCATAAGTTAAATGTTTAATGCAACTAATGAACTGAAACGGTATGAACTAATGATGGATATACTTAGACTATGTAAAATGATAACAATGTATTTTTGTAATGCCAAGTATACTCAATCATAAATGAAATAACACTTAGAAGAATTAGGCAAAAGATTTGGTTATGATGAACAACTTAGAAGAATAATTAGGATAAATGGACAATATGGATAACTGAAAGATACAATTTGGATCTTATGGATAATTTGGATGAAATAAACAAAATTGACTTGGATCTTAAGACACTTTGGAAAATGATAATTTATGGAATGCTTATAAATGAGATGAAATGCAAACCTATCCTTTACAAATGAGGCTTTGTCATCTTGTATACAAGTATTTGAAGTACTTTTTCATCATTGAACTTTTAAAATGTTGTAAGAAAATACAAGCATCTAGGTATAATTAAACCATGATGCCCTGAGTATCTCTTACATGGATTTTGATTTAGTAAGTTAATACAAGCATCTAGTCAAAATTGAACTTAAATGACCTGAGTATGTCTTGCATGTATCAATAGGCAAGGATTGTACTTTTTCATGCTAAGACCCATAATGTCCTCAATGATCTTTTGCTAATCATGTCTTTAGACAAATCATCAAATTACTAAAGATTGATCCACAAACAACAAACACATGAAAATAATCATGTGCCATCATCGCTCCTCTAGTCTTGAACATCCTCGAGTAGCATAGGAGACATGATTACAAAAATCAAGACCTAAGACTTAAACCTATAACAACCATCAAATCTTCTTGCCATAGATATGTTTTCTTGCCATGCTAACAGATATAATGATCTTGATAGTTTAGGTTCAATGTTGTTTGATACAGGTTAATGTCGTCTTGTGTCAAGATTTTTATTTGAAAAGGTTTGTTTGTAGCGCTGCATGTTGTCTAGAGATAGTATCGTAATCTTAGTTGTTATCCTTTGAGATTGTGACATTCAAGAATCCAATTCCAAACTAGGTCAAGAATTTTTTTGCCATTCAAGTAAAGGATCTAGTTATTATGGATGAAACATGTGGATTGAATGGATGGGAAACTCGATATGACAGGCCCTAAGGGATTGACCTAGTGCCTCAGGGGCTCATTGATGATGGCCTTGCCTACGTGACGATGCAGAGGCAACGTAGTTCGGGGGTGTGGACTATGTGGACCTAAGACCTAGTGGGTGGGAAGCCTCGGGGGCTCATCAAGGATGGCCTTGCCTACGTGATAGCTCAGAGGTGATGTAGTTTAAGTATGGAAACTGACACTGGTGATGGATGAATGGATGGGAAGCAATAGATTTCGGTAAAATGAGAGGTATGGATGGATGGGAAGCCTCAGGGGCTCATCAATGATGGCCTTGCCTACGTGATAGCTCAGAGGTGATGTAGTTTGACAATGATACTGATAAGAGAGTTGTGATGGATGACCTAATGGATAAAGGTGATAAAGGTGAGCGAACAACAAGCCATGGTAAGTATCTTTATGTGATTTGATGGATGCGATAAGAAAAGATGAATTACGGATAGAAATCCTACAAGATGGAGGAAGCAGTTTATCACAAATAGTGTCTGTTTCTAGGTTTTCACCACTTGCTTTTATTTGCACATTTTTTTTTAATTTTATAATCCCTTGCATTGGGGTTTAGGTATAAAACTTGCGAAGATGCATGCTATTGATGGGATCATCAAATAGTTCACCTTCTGATGTTACTAATTGATAGGCTCTTGATCCATAGGCAACAATGATTACATATGGACCAAACCAGTTGGGTTCAAACTTGCCTTTCTTCTCCCTGTCCTACTGATTTCTAGGGTTTCCTTGAGCACTAGGTCACCGACTTGAAAGACTCTAGGTTTTACTATGTGGTCATAACTCTGTGACATCCTTTGTTGATAGGATTTCAAATGATCAAAGGCATTTTGTCTTCTTTCCTCCAACAGTTCTAACTCCTGAAGTCTGGAAACCTGGTATTCTTCATTAGATATTAGAACTTTTAATGATACTCACAAGGATGGTAACTCAACTTCAATGGGCAAGATGGCTTTAGAGCCATAGACTAGGGAATATGGTGTTGCACCTGTGGGTTTGCAGATACTTGTACAGTAGGCCCATAGAACAGGATTTAGTTGGATATGCCAATCACGGCCGGCATCATTAATAATCTCTTTCAAGATTTTTAAGATGGTTTTATTAGACGCCTTCGCTTGGCCATTTCCTTGGGGTTAATATGGGGTGGAAAAGAGGTGTTGGATATGGAATTTGTCATAGAGTTCTTTGACATCTTGATTTTTAAAGGGTCTTCCATTATTAGTGATAATGGATAGGGGAATGCCATAGCGGCAAATGATGCAATTCAGGATGAATGAGGCAATTTGTTTGCCTATGACATTAGCTAGGGGTACGGCTTCGATCCGCTTTGTAAAGTACTCAGTGGCGGTGATTATGAATTTATGGCCGTTAGATGATGGGGGATGTATCTTGCCCACTAAGTCCAGTCCCCATTAACAAAAAGGCCAAGGAGTCATTAAAGGCTACAACTCTTGTGTCGGTGCATGTATTAAGTTCCCATGAATTTGGCATTTCTTGCACCTTTTCACAAAATGATAGGAGTCCCTTTCAATAGTTGGCCAATAGTATCCCATATGCATGCATTTCTTAGCCAAAGTAGGACCACTAGAGTGGATTCTGCATATATCTTCATGAACTTCACATAGGTTGGTTTGATATTCCTCACTGTGGAGACACCTGTTGGGTTTTTCCCAAACTAGATGTTTTTTCCCAGTTATCCCTACAAGGTAGCCATCATTGATCAATAGCATTTTTGGGCTAGGGGCCAACAGTACAGGAGATAGACTCTATAAATATCTCCTCTTCTTCTTTAGGCTCTGCAGAACCAAGGGGTTATTCCCTATTCAACACCCATAAAATATGCCTATGGAGAATACTGGGATGTTGAATCAAAGTAGATAAATCCTCTCTTATGCAGACCAAAATTGTGAAATAAGTGCAAAGGGGATGGCTTTGGGCCTATGCTCAGTTGTGAATTAGAGGATTTTGGTCCTAAAACTACTTCTAATATCCTAAAGGCTTATACTTGAAGTTTGAGTTTGTATTTGTATTTGGATGCAAAACCAGGACCTTGGGCTGTAACCCAAATACATGACCAAACTAGTGCCTATCTCAGGGCTTGGAGTCAATAGACATACACATGTGAATGATTACATAAATTTAAGACAATAACTGGACATCAAGGGGATTTTGTAGTATCTGCCTTACAAACACTTCCCAAAACTGAGTATTCAGTTATCCCTGCTTACAAACATCCTTACTGCAATATATTCTTCCCAACACTCAACCTAAAACATTTAATCTACTCCTTGAACAGAAGTAAAAGATTAAGTATTCAATATAGCAAACCCACATCCTAGAATCTCAAACACCCCTTAGCTGTTTAGATTCAAAAGAAGAACACATTCAATTTGGAGACAAATAACATAACACATGCAATGAAGCATTACACATTTAAATCAACATGAAACCAGTAAGTTTATGCATAAAACATACAACATGAGATTTATAAACTCACAAGACATCTAAAACAGAGCCACCAACGAAGTTGTATCTAATTACAGCACCCAGATTTATCCAGTTTTCAACAACAAATGAATAACATAGTCTGCCTTTTATAGCACAACTGTGTACTCAACAAATTAATTACATGGCATTTCCAAAATTCCTACCAAAATACCATGCACCAAGAATGGCGCCCAAATCAATCAATGTAGTATGCATAGAAAGAGGGAGGAGCAGGTGGAGGGCGAGGAGTAGTTGAACTCAAGCCCTGTGCCACTGTGAGAAGATTTTCCACTTGGAGGTGGTAGCTGGCATGTCCCTTCAGCCCATACCTGTCTGCAATCCTGCCATTAATAGCATATCAACTTGCAGCCACCGTGGAAATGTAGCAGCAGATGCATAAATGATTTTCCCGCCAAGAATGCCACTGTATATCTATGGGAAAACCCTCACCACAAACATTTGAACACAACCATTGATCCTTCTTTGCATCCCCCAAATCTACGGCTAAAATTAAACAGGCAAGTCGCTAGCCAATGACAATATGCCATGTAGATGCTTCCTTGCCATCGCTAACCTTTCCCGCTTCTGTTTTACCTTTACTGCTTTTGTATATGCAAACGCATATACAATCATCTTATATACAAGGCAGACCCCAAATTGTACAGAACAAATTGAAACTTCATTCGGGTCCAACTTGTACCTTTTTCATTGCACATCGGCTTGTATATCAGCATATGCAAGCATGCTGCAGATCTCAACACAATCATTTGCTGGATTAGAACATTCCTTGGAATCCACGTTGTATCTTTTCTATTGCATACTCCATTTTATATCGCACATACAAGTGCAATGTACAAGCCGCAGACGCCAAACTTGAATTAGCCACACTTGACTTTTAAATCCAGTCCAGCTTGTATATCAGGAATGCACATTCGCCATGTACATCGCATATACATTGCAAACATACAAATAAAACATACAAGCATCGGACTTCAATTTTGAATTAAATACACAACATATCTTCTCGTGTCCAGCCAATGTATCTCAGAAATGTCTATCGCACCTTGCATATTTTGATAGACATTCTGCTTTGTATGTTTGTGGGCGCCATCTGTTGTATCATTTTCCTTCAATATGCATCGGCCGTCGAGGAAACTGCTTCATAGATCACCGATGTACGTTGTTTTGCCAATGGCTTTCCACTGTAGCAAATGCATGTTGGGCCCCTTTGTATATTTTTCTTGCACCTTTACAATGTATATTTTTGTTGTATGTCTAAACATACGAGCCTGATATACAAGCGGACCCGACATGTAAACACAGAATATTCCCAGAATCCTGTGAAAGATTCCCCAATTGTATATGCAAGACCGATATGCACTTAAAAGATACATTCAATTGATTTATTTAATTTTTGAAGGCTGATTGAGATTTTTGACCCACCAATGTACATTTACACATGTACAAACATATGACCATGCACATACACTATTTTTTGCATTTTTCAACTGAGAGGGCCAAAAGACTAAGAAATTTTCTAGTTATTGATGAAAGAGTCTATAGATATCCTGGTTTGAAACCTTAACCCTAGGCAAGCATCAACATTGGCTCTGATTGGGGACGTGCAGGTGCAAGGCTGCGGCGAGAACCAGACCACTCTGGGGTAGACCAGGCAAAACACAAAACTCAAAACATGACCGACTATACAAAGCATGTACAAGCTATTTACACCTAATTTACAATCTGCACACAAGACATCCATTTATGAAAAATAAGGTTTTAGGAACTGACCATGCACAGGCAATTCCAATAGCTCACCACCAAGAGCCTGGAGGAAGTAGGAATCTTCTCCATGAGTATTGCTGATTTGATACGGGTCCACCCATAAGGGCTCAAATTTACCATGCTTGCCCTTTTCCTGACTTTTTGCATTCCAAACCAAGACCAAATCACTTGTCTAAAACTTTCTTTCTGTAGCCCTTTTATCAAACAAATACTTCACCTTTTGCTTCTTCCTAATGTTTGTCTTTTGTGCCTCCCTTTTGATTTCATCCAAGGCAATCAACTGATTTATCCTTTCATTCATTGATTCCTCAATCTCCTCACTTTCCTGAATGAATCTATAAACTGGTAAGAGATTATTTACAGGTAACTTAGCTATTGTGCCACACACTAGCTCAAACGGGGACCTTCCAATTGCTTTCCTCACTATTACTCTATCATCCCATAATGCCATCTTTAACTTTGAATCCCAAGCCCTTCTATTTTTATCTACCCTCCTTTTGATCATTTTCATGAGGATTTTATTACTTGACTCTACTTGACCATTTCCCTGTGGATGATATGGTGATGCTTATAACAAATTAATCCCATATTTGTTGCAAAAATCAACAAATTCACCAAATTTGAAGCACATGGCATTATCTGTGACCACTTTGAATGCCACTCCAAATCTGATAATAATGTTTTCTAGAATAAAATCCATCACCACCTTGCTTGTAGCTTTCTTAGTTGAAATGGCTTCAATCCATTTGGTAAAATAGTCAGTAGCAACCAAAATCCAACTATGTCCTCCACTTGATTTTTTTGAAATTTCCCCTATAAAGTCAATTCCTCACTACTGAAATGGAGCTTCCATAGTTACAGTTCTAAGGGGTAGTGTACCTTCATACTTGAGTTTTTCTAAAAACCTTTGGAAAGAATCACATCTTCTTACCAACTTTTGTGCATCTGAGAAAAGAGTTGGCCACCAATAGCCTGCTCTAAGAATTTTGTGAGCTATGGTTTTGGCAGTTTAATGTCCACCACACATCCCTTTGTGCATGTCTCTTAGAATGCCAATAGCCTGATTTTCATCCACACATCTGAGTAGGACACCATCAGGGTTCTTCCAATACAACTCTCCTCGAAGAATGATGTATTTGATTGCATGTAGCTTCAAGGTCCTTTTCTGACTGTCACTGAAATGGGAAGGACAATTCAAATTCTGCAAGTAATATACAATGTCCTTGTACCATTCAGATTCTGACACATTTACAATTTTGTTTTGAACTACATTCACTTGGCATGCTTCCAGATTTGACTGTGTCATCATCTTCACCAAACCTTGTCCCCTTACCAACTTTGTGATCTGTATTTCAATGTTGAATTCTTGCAATTTCTTTATCCATTTGCATCTCCTTCTTTTCACTTCCTGTTGAGTGAAATATCCTTAACTGCTGCATGGGGTACATATGCAACTATCTGAGAGCCTACTAAATATGGCCTGAAGCTCTTGACTACTCTAACCAATGCATATGCCTGCTTTTTCATGATATCATATTTTAACTCAGCTGCCTGCAATGACATGCTAAAGAAAGCAATAGGTTTTTCAAAACCCTCTTCATTTTTCTGTAATAAGCATGCAGCGGCAGTGTGAAAAGAAGCAAATGAGAACAACTAAAATGGCTTAGAAAAATTAGGAGATTTTAGCACGAGCCATCTTTATAGCTTCTTTAATATTCTGAAATGATTTAGTTGCCTCATCTTCCCATTTGACAGTTGCACCCTTCTTCAACATTTTGGAGATATCTTTTGTAGTCTCTGCAAAGTTAGGAACAAATCTTCTAACAAAATTAATTTGTCCAAAGAAAGATTGAATGCCTTTCACAGTTTTAGGGATCTGAATTTTATCAATTGCAGCAACCCTTTCAGGATCAATCCAAACTCCATCTTTGGAAATAATGTGCCCTAATAATTTTCCTTCCACTAACCCAAAAGCACATTTCCTTGGGTTAAGTGAAATGCCATACTCCAATTCTCTAATAAAGATCTGTTCTAGGTGCATGCAGTGTTGCTTCTCCCTTTTTGAATAGGCAATCAAATCATCTTGATACACAACCAGAATTAAATCAATCAATCCTGCAAAAGCAACATCCATGGCCCTCTGAAACATGGCACCTGCATTTGTTAGTCCAAATGGCATTCTAACATACACATATGTTCCCTATGGAGTGGTGAAGGCAGTCTTATATTGTTCATTTTCTTTTACCTTTACCTGATTGTATCCTGAGAATCCACCCATCATGGATAAAGCTCACAACAAGTTATTTTCTGCATCATAGCCTCCATGTTAGGCAATGGATAATTATCCTTCAAAGAAGATACATTCAGATTTCTAAAGTCAACACAAAGTCTTATGTCACCATTTTTCTTTCTGACTGGGACAAGATTGGACACCCAAGTTGAATGTCTGATAGGAACAATTATTCCAGCCTCCCTAAGCTACATGAGTTCTTTTTGCATCTTTGGAGCCAGAGTTGGATTGATAGGTCTTTGCTTTTGCCTAAATGGTTTAGCTTTAGGCTTCAAAGGAATTTCATGCTGGAATAGGTCTTCTCTATAAGCTTTCAGGTCCTCATACGACCATGCAAAAATCTGTTTATATCTTTTTAGTAATGCAATCAACATAGTCCTGATGTGTGGCTTGAGTTGTTTGCCAATATATACCTTTTTGGGGGCATGGCTTGTCCCCAAGTTTATCTCCTCTAAGTCATCCTTGTTTGTGGGAGATGTCTTTGTAACAAATTGATCTCTATTATCAAATACTCTTTCTAAAGCAACTAACCCTCTGAGAATTTTATTTGTCTTGAGCTGAATTACCTCTTTCCCCAAAAGAGTTTCTTTTCCATTCACAACTTCCACAAAATTCTGAAAGTCAATCTCCTAATTCTCATATTCATCTATGCAGTGCAGGAATATCAACAAATCTTTATCATCATCAAATACTTGCCAACTGCATATATTTTCTGGTACTGTAGGTCTAATTTTGACCTCAACATTCATAACATCAGACAGAGTGATATCATCTGGCCTTATGGCCACATTAGCTAAAAAATCTGCCATGACATTTTTTGATCTTTCTATCCAGTTTATTGAAAATGCATCAAATAATTCAATTGTATCCCACACAACATGCTTATACTATTTTAACCTTTTATTTTTTGAAGCATACTTATCTCTAACCTGGGAAACAATTAACTTTGAATCTCCAAATACATTTATCATCTCAATTCCATGCTTTAGAGCAACATTCAATCCTAGTAACAGAGCTTCATATTCTGCAAGATTATTTGTGCAGGTAAATTTTAAGAGGAAATAAAACTTTAGAAGCTTACCAGCTGGAGACAAAAACACAACTCTAGCACCAAAGCCTTCCTTTGAGCAAGATCCATCCAAATACATGGTCCAGAGACCCTGTTGGTCAAGTCCTTGAATGCAAATATCTTTCCATTTGTTTTCTTGATCATCTGAGACAACCCTGAAGTTTTCACAGTCAGTATCCACAAAATAGACATGTTCCTCTAAATCTTGATCTTCCATTGTTTATGAGGATCATTCTTCTTTGACCAGTTTGACATATTTTCCATTCATTGGAATCATGGCATATGATAGATCTAGCTGCATACTTCCACCAATCAATGCTGCCCATCTCCTTGACAACAACATACCATATTGTGGCTTTATATCAACCACTGTTATGTTCATCTTGTAGGTCTTTTCTGGATATGCTGCTAATCTAAAATCCACATCCTTCATGATTCCAGTAACTGGTACCTCCCTAGCATCCATTGCATAGCATTTTCCACATGCTTTATCTATCTTCAAGTAAGCTTACTGCATGATAGCCAAAGGCATGATATTTGTTGATGCTCTAGAATCAAGCATATAATTTTTTTATCACTTTTCCATTGATGACAAGGGAGACATAAAATGGCTTAACCTGTGAAGGACATTTTGTCATGGTCACCCCTAGATAAACTTCAGGAACCTCATCCTCTTCAATACACACAGCTTGTTTCTTACCTTGAACCTCAACATTCTGTTCAGCCTGATAAGCTACTCCTAAAATTAGAAACAATGCCTTATTCTTGATTTCTTCAACCTTCATCATTTCCATCAACGGAATAAAGATCTTCACCTAGGATAAAACTTAAGTTATGTCAAAGGGAGCATAATTTTGTATAACAGTTGTAGCCTGAGCTGTGGTTTTACTTTTATCCTGAGCTGATCCAGCTTTAATCTTAGCAGCCCTCTGACTGTTATCTAGGACTTGAGAATCCTTATTTTGATCCTCGCTTTAGGGAATTTTATTTTTTGTTCCTTAATAATCATGCCCTATTTTTTGCTTAAGGTTCTTCTTATTACTATTCCATTACGTCTTTTGTGGTTCAACCTTCTTATGATTATGCATTGGTTGATTTACAAAGGTGCTTTTTGGTTGACGTGAATCGCCTACCTGAGCTTTACCTCTAAGATTGTAATTGCTTTTGACCTGAGCTACAGTCGCAGCTGTGAGAGCTCTAATTTCTTCATTAGAAGGCCTTCTCAAATTATTCAGAAAAATGTGTGAGTCCTGAGCATATGCATAATTATCTTCATCGTCTTCATCACAGGGAAATGGCTGGCAAACGTGAGTCCCATAACTCATATTTTCATCTACATCATAGGAAGAATACTCCCTATTTGTGGACAACATATTTACATTATCATCCTCCATACAATGTGGCTCATTGCATTCATCACAGGCAATAGCATTATTATACAGAGACTGAGCGATCATACATTGTGATTGTGAATGAGGCATTTGACATATTATGCACCATGGGGTGTCATCAACAATATTTATAGCCTTCTTCAAAGGATCAGAAGTTTCCCTTGCATTCTGGGCTCTCTGATTGGTGTTGCTGTTATGTGGGAAAATGGGTTTACCATTATGCCAATTAGTGTTATATGGCATATCATGCAATGATGGTCTCTTTTCTTGTCTCTGGTAAACCTGCCTGTCAGGACCTATTCCCTTTTCATTTTTAGCAAGTCTATAACTTAAGTCCTTAACAACAGTTGTCAATTTATCTAATTTATGCTTAGAAGTAGATGCATTACCTTGAGTACTTTGAGGCTTATTTGGATTTTGTAGAATCTTCACATCATCCCTTATGTTTGTCTTACCAAATGCTTTCCTATTGTTTTCAATGTTTGTTGCAATCCTGAAAGCATCCCTAAGGCTAGTAGGACCCTTATCTCTTAACCCATATGCTGTTTTGGCATCAAAAGCATTTATATACAACACCATGCACATTGGTTCATTAGGTCTCATGTGAGGTGGTAATTTGTTCAACACTTTAGTAAATCTAGCATTAAAATCTGCAACCTGCTCATTTGACCCTTTAGTGATACTGGTGAATTCATTTACAAAAAATCTTGGGTCAGTCTTGTCACCATATTGCTCCTTAAAAACCCTTCTAAAATCATCCCATGATGAGATACTCTAGTCAGGCAGACCTTTATACTATTCTCTAGCTTCATTAACCAAGGATTGCATAAACAATTTCATAAAGACATCTTCATGCTCAACCTCAAAGTTGTCCATGACATTTTGAAAGGCCTTTAAATGATCTTCCCCTGACACAGTATTGTTTCCTAAAAACTTTGGCACCTGTGGCCTCACATGTTTGTCAATGGGATTAGGGTAGCCAGGAATACCATAAAAAACAAGCTGCCTGAATCTGTCCAGCTGCATAGGCTGTCTACCAAACTGATTAACATTAACATTCCTGTTTGCATTCTGATTTCTCACATTATTTAATGGTACCCTAACATTGTTTACATTTTGTCTCTGATCATTCTATTGATACTGGATTTCATTTCTCTGTTGGTTTCTCAACATATTTGCATTATCAAGGGTGGGGACTGCGTCATGTTGAGCAATTCTCAGAGCTTGCAATTTTTGTTTGATATCATCTCTAATCTTCATAGCTTGTAAATATTCTAATTCAGCTCTTAATCTTTTAATTTCTTTAGCTAATTGTTCATGTTTGGGCATATAAGAGGATGGTCCCTTTCCATATTGGTCATCATCATCATCCCTTGGGGACTCAGTCTCTTCAAATCTGTTAGAGGGATCTAAGAAAGGGTGTTCTTGAAACACCTCTGATCTCACTCTCAAATTAACACCTTGTTGTCTTTCATATACATTCTAGATTTCAGCCTCAGTGTTTGAAAAATAAGGTATTGTCCACTCTGAAGATCCTGGATTGTCTTGAATATTATCATTACTTCTGGGAGAACCCTCTTGACTGGCTTGAATAGTCCCTTTTTTCCTGTACATCATTTTTTCTGGGTAATTCTTCAGATAGAGGATTGAGCAGGGATCTTCTCCCTTGCATATAAATTTTTACTTTACTGGTTGGGAGATTTGTTTGGAGTCGCCACCTACAACTAGGAATTATTTTCTTTTAAACTAGGGTTCTTACACAAAGCTCCCTAGCGGAGTCGCCAAATCTGTTGGGTTTTACCCAAATTGGATGCTTTTTCCTAGTTATCCCTACAAGGTAGCCATCATTGATCAATAGTATTTCTGGGCCAGGGGCCAACAGTACAGGAGATAGACTCTATAAATATCTCTTCTTCTTTAGGCTTTGCAGAACTAAGGGGGGTATTCCCTATTCAACACCCATAAAATATGCCTATGGAGAATACTGGGATGTTGATACAAAGCAGATAAATCTTCTCTTATGTAGACCAAAACTGTGAAATAAGTGCAAAGGGGCTGGCTTTGGGCCTATGCTCAGTTGTGAATAAGAGGATTTAGGTCCTAAAACTACTTATAATATCCTAAAGGCTTATACTTGAAGTTTGAGTTTGTATTTGTATTTGGATGCAAAACTAGGACCTTAGGCTGTAACCCAAATACAGGACTAGACTGGTGCCTATCTCAGGGCTCAGAGTCAATAGACATACACATGTGAATGATTACATAAATTTAAGACAATAACTGGGCATCAAGGGGATTTTGTAGTATCTGCCTTACAAATACTTCCCAAAATTGAGTATTTAGTTATCCCTGCTTACAAACATCCTTACTGCAATATATTCTTCCCAACACTCAACCTAAAACATTTAATCTACTCCTTGAGTAGAAGTAAAAGATTAAGTATTCAATATAGCAAACCCACATCCTAGAATCTCAAACACCCCTTAGCTATTTAGATTCAGAAGAAGAACACATTCAATTTGGAGACAAATAACAGAACATATGCAATGAAACATTACTCATTTAAATCAACATGAAACCAGTAAGTTTATGCATAAAACATACAACATGAGATTTATAAACTCACAAGACATCCAAGACAGAGCCACGAACAAAGTTGTATCTAATTACAACACCCAGATTTATCCATTTTTCAACAACAACAAATGAATAACACAATCTATCTTTTATAGCATGACTATGTACTCAACAAATTAATTACATGGCATTTCCAAAATTCCTGCCAAAATACCATGCACCAAGAATGGCGCCCAAATCAATCAATGTAGTATGTAGAGAAAGAGGGAGGAATAGGTGGAGGGCGAGGAGTAGTTGAACTCGAGCCCTGTGCCGCCATTAGAAGATTTTCCACTTGGAGGTGGTAGCTAACATGTCCCTTCGGACCATACCTATCTGCAATCCTGCCATTAATGGCATATCAACTTGCAGCCACCATGGAAACGCAGCAGTGGATGCATAAATGATTTTCCCGCCAAGGATGCCACTGTATATGTATGGGAAAACCCTCGCCACCAACATTTGAACACAACTGTTGATCCTTCTTTGCATCCCCCAAATCTATGGCTAAAATCAAACAGGCAAGTTGCTAGCCAATGAGAATGTGCCACGTCGATGCTTCCTAGCCATCGCTGACCTTTCCCACTTCTATTTTACCTTTATCGCTTTTGTATATGCAAACGCATATACAATCATCTTATATACAAGGTGGATCCCAAATTGTACAGAACAAATTAAAACTTCATTCAGGTCCAACTTGTACCTTTTTCATTGCACATCGGCTTGTATATCGGCATATGCAAGCATGCTACAGATCTCAACATAATCATCTACCGGATTAGAACATTCCTTAGAATCCGCATTGTATCTTTTCTGTTGCTTACTCTGTTGTATATCGCACATACAAGTGCAATGTACAAGCTGCGGACGCCAACCTTGAATTAGCCACACTTGACTTTTAAATTCGGTCCAGCTTGTATATCGTGAATACACATTCGCCTTGTACATCGCATATACATTGTAAACATACAAATAAAACATACAAGCACCAGACTTCAATTTTGAATTAACTACATAGCATATCTTCTCGGGTCCGGCCAATGTATCTCAGAAATGTATATCGCACCTTGCATATTTTGATATACATTCCGCTTTGTATGTTTGTGGGCCCCATCCGTTGTATCATTTTCCTTCAATATGCATCGGCCATCAAGGAAATTGCTGCATAGATCGCCGATGTATGTTGTTTTGCCGATGGCTTTCTACTGTAGCAAATGCATGTCGAGCCCCTTTGTATATTTTTCTTGCACCTTTACAATGTATATTTCCGTTGTATGTCTAAACATACGAGCCCGATATGCGAAAGATTCCCCAATTGTATATGCAAGACCAATATGCACTTAAAAGATGCATTCAACTAATTTATTTCATTTTTGAAGGTCAATTGAGATTTTTGACCCGCCAATGTACATTTACACGTGTACAAACATATGACCATGCACATACACTATTTTTTGCATTTTTCAACTGAGAGGGCCAAAACACTAAGAAATTTTCTGGTTATTGACGAAAGAGTCTGCAAATATCCTGGTTTGAAACCTTAACCCTAGGAAAGCATCAACAACACCGAAGGAGAGTACCATCTAGACCTCGACAATATAAGGTGTTAGCAATTATGGTATAACAAGAGGCTTGGCGGATGAAGGTTCTTTTTTGGTTATTAGATAGGTCAGGTGGTAGGGTGTTCTCTTTCAGATAGGTATATACTTTTTCATACAAGGGAGAATCAGATCCTACTATGTGGCATATGATACTGGTTTCGAGGATGTCATAGGTAGGATGGGATACTGGCTCCACCAAGCACTCGTAACGTGACTAGTTTTCAGGTATATCAAGGAGAGATGCAATGGTTGCCATGGCATCTGCTCAAAAGAAATCACAACAAAGTATTCTTTGAAGTCATCTACCATACGCTTGTATAGTATTAACTTCTCATCCTTGGTTTGATAGTCATCATTCACCTGGTTGATGATATGTTGTGAATCTCCATACACATGAAGTTCTTTGACTTTCCATTCTACTACCATTTTGATGCCAATGACCAGTGCTTCGTATTCTGCCACATTGTTGGTACATGGAAAGAATAGTCTTATTGAAAGGAAGAAAGGTATGCGGAAACGCTTCCTACACTGATTTACTAAGGAAAGACATGCAAATTTTTACTTTTACAGTTATAGATTAAGATGCACAATAACAAAAAGATAATAACAACTTCCAAATGCAAACACAAAACTCACAACACAAGATATACATGGGGAAAACCCTTTCAGATAAAAAACCCCACTCTCCAAAGCCGCCCAATATATTATTTAGGAATCACGAAGATTACAATATACTTGCAGAGAAAGATTTTACAGGAGTATATCCAACTAGAGATTCAGGAGATAATTTGACATCTATAAGATTCTTACATACAACCTCCATCTCAAGCTCCTGATATATAGGAGATACAATACAGTACACCACCAACGGTAATTACAAAACCATGAGCTAAAACCACCCAAAAGTGTCGCCTAAATTATCTCCAATCAAAGATGCCCTATGATGTGCCAAACCACACACCAACATGTGTAACTCTCCCCTTTACAACTCTTTTATGTGTCCAACACTTTTTTACATTTCCCAAAAATAGAAGGTCCAACTTCTGGAGGCCATAACTTTTGATCCGGGTGTTCAATTGACGAATTGTTTAATGCGTCAAAAATCTTGTGAAGAGATCTATCACCTTATAACCCGCTATTCTAGTTATGACAATTTTCAGGACATTTAGAGAAGTTTTGATTCTAGTAATTGAGTTCAAATACTTTTTCTGGCAGTTTCAAAAAATAGAAACTTTAATATCTCGCAATCCTGATATGATCTTGAGATGAAACTCACCTAAGATGTTCACTTAGCTATTCCACACCTTCAGGGATAAGTTTTAGGTTAATCTAAGTTCAATCGAAGGACTTACTAAAAATAGTAAGTCTCGCTATTTTTAGCTCATTTGGAAACTTTCGGAAACTTTGAAAGTTCCAAACCATTCTCCAGGATAAAGGGTATTAAAAAAGACCAAAACTGGGAAGAATAGTAACCTTTCAAGGTTGCAAGGTTAAGACACTTTTCCTAACATTCTCCCACTTGTCAAACAAGTTGCAAGAGCAAAGGGAGTAACAACACCATGATTTAATTGCTAGGGGCGGTGAGGCCCATAGACTTTGAACACCATCTGAACTTCTCTGTGCTCACAAGTTTTGTCAAGGAATCTCCAACATTCATTAAAGTTTCAACTTTTTCCAAGTTTACCTTCCCATCCTCTACCATGTCAGGAACAAAATGGTATTGGACATCAATATGCTTAGTCCTTGCATGGAAAGTAGGATTCTTCACCAAACATATGGCACTCTAACTATCACAACAAATAGTTATCTTCCCTACATGAAACCCAACATCAGAACACAATCTCTTAAGCCAAATGGCTTCTTTACAAGCATGAGTTGCTGACATGTACTCAGCTTCGGTAGTGGACAAAGCGACCATAAGTTTCCGCTTACTCATCCAACTAATAGCAACACCAAACATAGTGAACACATAAGCATTGGTGGATCTCCTGCTGTCAATGTCACCTGCCCAATCTGAATCCACAAATCTATGAATACAAAGTGAATGCCGAGGTTCTGTAGGATAACCATGATAACATAAGGAATACTCAGAAGTACCCCGCAAATATCTGAACACTCTCTTCACTGCATCATAATGTACCCATCTAGGATTAGCCATAAATCGACTAAGGACTCCCACTACTTGGGCAATGTTTGGTCTTGTGCAGACCATCGCATACATCAAACTGCCAACCACAGTAGCATAAGGAACTCTGTGTTGGAAACAAGGTAGATAACTGAGAGGGGGGGTGAATCAGTTATCTCTTATAACTTTACTTTGTTTTTCCCTTTTTAAGTTGAGCAGCATCAAAATACATAAGCATATATAATCATAAGAGCAGAAAAGAAATCAATAGACATAACACAATGATTTTAATGTGGAAAACCCTGTTAAGGGAAAAACTATGGGGTGACTAACCGAAGATTGTATTCTCTGTTAAAAGAATAAGAAGTACAAAAATGGGACTTGCCAATTAGGGCTCACTACTCGAGCACACTACTCACAAGAGGTACACTGCCTACAAGAGACTTACTGTCTACAAAGTTTATAGAAGGTAACCAGGTATTTGAACTAATGAAAAGCATCTACTAATGCTGAGGTTTAGTTCTGGTTAGGCTTAATATACTGATTTAATGCACTTCATTCTACCTCTGTTCTAGTGCTGCTGTTCTGTTACATACCGGACTTGTATTGTTGCTTTCGTACTTCTCTCTACCTTTCCTCACACAATATATCAACACACACACACCTTCATACCGAAATCCATCTGGTATATATATCTGCATCAAGGATTTCAACATCTTTATAGTCGGCAACTGGAATACTCAAGATATTTCCAAGACACTGATCTATCGGCTGAATCCATGCTTAATATGTGATGCGTATCAAAGACATAGACATAGAAGTCATCAATCATGTCGGCCAACCATGTACGATCCCTCAAATAGCTTGATCACCATCAATTTCTCATCTGGATTGAAGTCTGATGCTCTGTCGGTTAGTTCTTCCTTAGTCTACTCTACCTGTCAGGAACCCAACACTTAGATGTTCATATCTTTTCACTCATTCATCACCGGAGGCTCAATCTTTGGAATGTAGTAGTCATGGTACTTCTCTTGATTTGACCAAGTCTACAACTTGTTGATTTACACCATCTAAGAGATCTGGACCTGATTGTTAGACCTTACTGCATGCTCTGTTCTTACTCACCGGACCAAAACACTCTTCAATCTGTCTTCCGGTATAGACATACTATGTGTTGCAGATGTGTGGGATGGACTTTGTTACCATCAATGACAACACTCATGAAGCCATATAGTGTCTCTTGCCAACACTCTGCTCATATCTTCTGTCTCAGAAGGAGACTTTGGACAATCTTCAACAGATAATTGTGTCCCCATTGTAATAGGAACAATCAAAGGTCTACAATCCATCATGCTGAATCTCTCCAATGCAATGTTAACATACTTACTCTAGCCTAACCAAAGTTTTTTGTTTGCTCTGTCTCTTCTAAATTCCATTCCCAGAATGTATCGAGCTGCCCCTAGATTTTTCATCTCAAACTATGCTGACAACTAAGACTTCAAATCAGAGTAACATATCATCAACATATAATGCAATAATGAGAATATGATCATTGTCAAACTTGTAGTAAACACAATGATCTAATTTTGATCTCTGAAATCTAATACTCAACACAAAGGCATCAAACTTCTGGTACCACATCCTAGGAGACTGTTTCAAACCATACAAAGACTTTTTCAACTTGCAAACCAGATTTTCTTACCTTTCACCACGTAGTGCTCTGGCTGTGACATATAGATTTCCTCCTCCAAGTCACCATGAAGGAATGTTGTCTTCACATCCATCTGTTCCACTTCTAGATCATACGTTGTTGCAAGAGATAACAAGAATCGAATAGATGTCAACTTTGCAACAGGAGAGAAAATCTCACCATAGTCAATTCCCTCCACCTAAGAATACCCCTTCACAACCAATCTAGCCTTATATTTCTCAACACTGCCATCCACACCAAATTTCCTTTTGAACACCCATTTGCATCCAACAAGTTTTCATCCTTCAGGCAAAGGCACCAAGTCCCAAGTATTATTCTTTTCCAAAGAAGCCATTTCTTCTTCTATGACCACCTTCCAGGAACCTGCATCTTTCATACCCATAGCCTCTTTCACAGTTCTAGGCTCATCAGTGTTAGAAATCAAAGAAAAAATACAACTAGAATCATGCAATGAATAACCAAACCTATCAGGTTGCTGCCTTATCTGCGTGGACCTCCTCAAAGTTTGAGGTTGAGGTTCTTCATCTTCTTCTAAAATTTCAGAGCTACTAGAGCTCTCTTCATTATCAGGTCCAATAGATGTTTTTGGTTCAACTTTCTCAGGGGTGGAAGGAAGCTAGACCACATCATCTTTCTTCTCTTCTTTCTCTCGCTACAAGACAACAAAAGAAGGATTGAGCTCTCTGAAGATCATGCTTCTGCTATATATAACTCTCTCAAGTACTAGATCCCAAATCTTGTACCCTTTCACACCGATGCCATAACTGATGAAGATACACTTTACAACCTTGTTCTCCAACTTAGACCTCTTCTCCTTTGGCACATGTGCATATGCCTCACAACCAAATACTCAAATGTGTCTTAATGAAGGATTTTTACTAGACCATACCTCCATAGGTGTCTTATCAATGAGCACTGATGTAGGAGACCTATTAACTAGGTAACAAGTGGTAGCAATAGCTTCAGCCCAAAAATTTTGTTCAAGACCAGCTCCACTTAGCATACTTCTTACCCTCTCCATCAATAGTCTATTCATCCTCTCTACAACTCCATTCTGTTGAGGGGTATACGGAGTTGTCTTGTGCCTCTCAATCCCCTGTTCTTTATAGAACTTGTCAAAATCTGTTGAACAAAACTCACCACCATTATCAGTCCTCAAACACTTAATCTTTCTATCCTTTTGATTCTCTACAAGAGCTTTGAACTCTTTGAATCTATTAAAGACTTCAGATTTACTTCTAAGGAAATACACCCATGTCCTTCTACTGTAATAGTCAATAAATGAAACAAAGTAAACAGATTTTGAAATCAAAGGAACATTAATAGGACCAAACACATCAGAATGAATCATGTCCAACACCTTAGAAGATTTGTGAGAACTAGAATAAAACTGAACACAGTTTTGTTTTCCATAAATGTAATGTTCGTAGAAATTGAACTCAAGGTTACAATCATTCATACCCTCAACAAGATTTTTATTCTTCAGGGTCCTCAAACCCTTTTCACCAATGTGACCAAGCCTTTGGTGCCATAACATTGTCTTCTTAGAAGGAAGTTTCATCTCCATAGAATGAGCACCCTTAGGTACCCAAAAAGAACAACCATCAGAAGTAGATGCAACAATCTTCTTCGCTGCCAGTTCCAATGATGAGGATGAAGACTCTGAAGCTCTCTTCTTCAAAACATAGGCACTATTGCACTAAACTATGCATGCATCAAGATGAAATAGAGTGCCAATCTAAACACCCTTAGCCAACACCATAGATCCTCTAGTCATCTTGCATCCTCCATTCGAGAAAACAACCTGCACACCCACATCATTCAATTTACTTACAAAAAGAAGGCTCCGTGTCAAACCAGGGATATGCAGAACACCATTGATTCCCTTTACTCATCCAATAGGGAATCGAATCAAGACTCTTCCACAGCTAACAATATCTAGGTGAGAATCATCACCCAAGTACACCTTTCCACCATTGTATTCTTCATACTTTGTAAACCAGCCCCGATGCAAGGTCATGTGAAAAGATACACCAGAGTCAATAAGCCACACATCCTCAGATGCATGCATTGCCAAGGTAGCGACAAATGATTCTCCTTCATCCTGAGAGGACTTGTCAATATCTGAATCATAATTCTTCTTTTTCTTTTTCTCCTCCTTGCGCTCATTGTGGAAGTGACCAGGTTTTCCATAGTTCCAACATAGGGCCTTGGACTTTTCGAGAGACTTAGATCTCCCACGGGATTTGGATCTTCCTTTTCTTCCTTCTTCTTATCCTTTTTCTTTCCCTTCTCTTTAGATCTACCATGAACCGCAAGAGCCTTCTTAGCCGATTCAAAAGACTTTCTCTGCATCTCTTCAGACAACAGCGAAGAAACCACTTCATCCATCTTGAAGGTGGTAGTGGTACTCCCAATGGCCATAATAAGGTGGTCCCATGAATCTAGTAAGGAACATAGTAATGTCATACATCGATCCTCCTCCTCCATCTTCACACCAACAGAAGTCAATTGGGCAACAAGCATATTGAATGTATTAAGTTGATCAGCGATAGATCCTCCATCTTCCATCCTTAGAGAATAAAATTTCTTTCATAGTAATAACATGTTGACCAGGGATTTAGCCTGATAAACATCTCCAAACTTCTTCCAAAGCTCCTTTGCAATCTTCTCTTCATGGATATTCAGGAGCACTGAATCAACCAAACAGAGTCTTATCAAACCCTTAGCTTTTCGATCTTTGAGATCCCAGTCTTCTTGAGACATTGCTGTTGGTTTTGTACCAGATATGACTTCCCATAAATCCTGATCTACAAGCATGTCCTCCATTTTGAGTTTCCACAACTTGAAATTATTGCCATTAAACTTCTCTATCTCAAACTTCCCAGATGTGCTTGCCATCTCTTACTTGCAACAAAGATTTCAAAATCCTCTACATAAGCTCACACTCAACGAAGATCAGCTCAAAAAACCCTCTACCCAACAACTAGAACCAAAGGTGATCAGGCTTTGATACTAACTAAAAGGAAGCAAGGTATGTGGAAACACTTCCTACACTAATCTATTGAGGAAACACTTATGCAAATTTTTACTTTTACAGTTACAGATTAAGATGCGCATTAACAAAAAGATAATAACAACTTCCAAATACAAACTCAAAACTCACAACATAAGATATACGTGGGGAAAACCCTTTCAAGTAAAAAACCCCACACTCTAAAGCCGCCCAATATATTATTCAGGAATCACGAAGATTACAATATACTTGCAGAGAAAGCTTTTACAGGAGTATATGTAACTAGAGATCTAGGAGGTAATTTGACATCTATAAGATTCTTACATACAACCTCCATCTCAAGCTCTTGATATATAGGAGATACAATACAGTACACGTGAATGATAATTACAAAACCATGGGCTAAAATCACCCAAAAGTGGCGCCCAAATTATCTCCAATCAAAGATGCCTTATGATGTGCCAAACCATACACCAACACGTGTAACTCTCCCCTTTATAGCTCTTTTATGTGTCCAACACATTTTTACATTTCCCAAAAATAGAAGGTCCAACTTCCGGAGGCCATAACTTTTAATCCAGGTGTCTAATTAATGAACCGTTTAATGCATCAGAAAGATCATGAAGAGATCTATCACCCTATAACCTGCTACACCAGTTATGATAATTTTTGGGATGTTTAGAGAAGTTTTGATTCTGGTAATTGAGTTCAAAGACTTTTTCTGCCAGTTTCAAAAAACAAAAACTTTAATATCTTGCAATCCTGATATGATCTTGAGACGAAACTCACCCGAGATGTTCCCTTAGCTGTTCTGCACCTTCTGGGAAAAAATTTAGGTCAATCTGATCTCAATTGAAGGACTTACTAAAAATAGTAAGTCTCACTATTTTTAGCTCGTTTGGAAACTTTGAAAGTTCTAAACCATTCTCTAAGATAAAGGGTATTCAAAAAGACTAAAACTGGGAAGAATAGTAACCTTTCGAGGTTGCAAGGTTGAGACACTTTTCCTAACATGTATGACTTTGGAATTGTGTCTCCATGAGGTGTGACCAACAAGATACCTGCTCCAGACCCATGTGCTAAGTGTATGATCCATCACAATAAACTTTCCATGCTTGGGTTGTGATGTTAAAGATGGATTTGTCTGGAAACTCAAAGCGTAATGGATTCTCATCTATCAATGGTGCATTTGCCAACTAATCTACAATCACGTGACCTTTTATGGCTCATCTGTCTACATACTCGATGTCAAACTCACTGAGTATCATGACCCACTTTGATAACCTACATGTTAGAGTAGCCTTGTTGAGTAAGTACTTCAATGGATCTATCTTGGCTACCAATTTGATGGAATGAGTGATCATATAATGCCTTAGCTTATGTGATGCAAAAACTACTGCAAGACATGTGCGTTCTATGGGTGTGTATTGTAGCTCATATCCTACCAATGTCTGGATGATGTAGTAAATAGCTTGCTCCTTTCCTTCATAGTTCTGTTGTGCCAGTAGAGCTCCTAGAGTAGTTGGTGTGGTTGAAATATAAAGTAGAAGTGGTTTGCCCTAGATTAGCAGCATCAAGATTGGTGGATTCATTAGATACTCTTTGAGGTGCTGAAAGGCTTGTTCACACCTGTCATCCCATTTGAAAGGAATGTTCTTGTACAAGAGATGTGTGAATGGATGACATTTGCAGCCAGGTTAGAGATAAAATGCTGGATGGATTGTAGCTTGCCCTATAATGACCTTAGCTAACTAAGATTCTTGGGTAGTGGCATGTCCATGATTGCTTTTACTTTGGCCAGGTCCACCTCAAATTTCATTAGCTGACACTATATATCCTAGAAGTTTGCCGGATGTGACTCTGAAAACACACTTCTTTGGATTTAAGCATACATTGAATTGCTCTAATCTCTGAAAGATTTTGTCTAAGACCTGTAGGTGTCATTCTTTGGTAATTGATTTTCCTAGGATATCATCAACATAATCTTCCATGATGGTGTGCATCATGTCATGAAAGATTGTAGCCATGGCTCTTTAATATGTTGCCCCTACATTTTTCAGTCCAAATGGCATGACGCACCAACAATAGGTACCCCACGGACATGTGAATGTGGTCTTGTGTTGATCTTCTAGTGCTTTTGATTTTATTATAGCCAGAAACTCAATCCATTAGTGACAACATAGTGTGCCCTGTTGTTAGATCTACAATGATGTCGATGTTGGGCAAAGAAAAATCATCCTTGGGACAAGCCTTGTTCAAATCTCTGAAGTCATTACATAGTCTGATCCTTCCATCTAGTTTTGATATAGGAACTATATTGGAAACCCATTCCAGATAATCAATAGCTCTGATAAAACCAACATCTAGCAGCTTCTTCAATTCTTCTTTGACTAACAATGCTATATGGGGATGCATCTTCCGCAGTTTCTACTTAACTGGTTTAGCTCCTAGAGCTAATGATAATGATGCATTATTAGATCTAGATCCAACCCCGACATATCTGTGTAGGACCAAGCAAAGTTTATCTATTTTTGTTTGAAGATGTCAATGAACTCTGCCTTTTCTTGTTCAAATAGAGATTCTGCTAATTGGATTATTCTCATATTGTCATTTGTGTTGATGTTGATAGGTGTAGCTAGTTCAATCACAATTGATGATCTCTCCTGATGAGTAGGATAGGGGAGAGAGTCAAGCCTTTCATCTTTTTGCACCTTAGAGAGGTTTTCACCATTAGATATGCCTTTTCTTTTTCCTTTTTCTTGATCTAATATTGTCGCAGAGTAATTTTCACCATTAGATTTGATTTTTTATTTTTATATTTTTGTGACTGAAAGGATTGGCACTCTCTCGAAAGTATGCCATGTCATTGAGCTTGATAGTGAAGCCAAATTTGTGATCCCCTATAGGTAAATGGTCCCTTAGTTCTAGATAATCTATGATAGCATCATCATTTTGGAAAGTATCTAGCTTAGGGGGTTCTTGTAAATCCCAGTCTATAATTTTGGGATACACTAATGGTAATGGGTCACTGGGTTGATCTGATTCGAGGCTAGTGATGGTTAAGATGGAGGAGTTGTCTAGGTTAGTGGAAGTATTTACAAAGTCTATGATAGTACTCTCCTCAAGTTGATCTATCAAGTGTGACATCATACCTTCCTTGTGAAACTCACCTTCAGTATTTTGTGGATCTAACTCTAGAGGTCTAGACCTAGAGCTTTGTCCCTCATGAGTTGTATGCGTAGAGCTATATTGTTGAACCACATCAACACCTTTGTCTTCACAAGATAGTTCAAAAAGACTATCCCATTCATATTCATTTGTGTCTGTCTCACTCCCTTGTAATTGGTGAATATGCTCTACTAAAGTAGTAGTAGTTGTTTCCCTTCCTTTTCCTTTATGCTTTTCTTTACCTTTGATTTTTTCTTTGCCTTTGTACCCTAGCCCTGTAGTGTCTCGGGATGTTAAAGAAGAAGGTTGGATAGGTTCGATGATACCTTCTTTTCTTAATCCTATGGGACTATGACCATCATACCCCATTCTTTGTAAGATAGAGAACCCTTGACCATATTGTTCAGTTTGCAATTGGGGTTGATGGTCTTGTGGTTTGGATTCACTATCTTCATCTTTATATAGCCATTGTAGAAAATCCTTCTCATCACTTTCATCTAATAGGTTTCCCCATTTGATAAAAGAACCTTTAGGAGTCTCCACCAACTTGTGTTTGTTCATGGATGCTTGACTTTGAGTTCGGATGTCTTGGATGTAGAAGGTAGTGAGGCTGGGTCAACACGGGCTAAAGAGGAGGAAGCTGCACAGTTGGTGGGGATTACAACTTTGAGCTTGGATTGGATGGAATTACAACACTGGAATGGATCATGATCACCTTGGATAGTGATTTCTTGGCCATTATGAGGAAACTTGATACACTGATGGTAGGTGGATGGCATGGCCTTCATCTCATGTATCCAAGGTCTACCAAGAAGAATATTGTATGCTAGTTCCATGTCTCAAACTTGGCAAACTACATCTTTCTCTACTGGCCCAATCTGTATCGGCAAGACCACAATACCTTTTGATGTTCTTTCTTCTTCATCGTATTCCTTGATTGTAATTTTATTCTTAGGATCGACGACATTCTCTGAAAACCCCAATGCAAGGATTAGTTTTAATGTGAAGATATTTAAACCTGCCCCTCCATCTATTAGGACCTATTTTATTCTATGTTTACGGATGAAGGCTTCAATATGGAGGGATGCATTGTGCGGTTGGGTGGTAGACATATCATCTTTTTCTGTGAAAGATAAGAAATGGGGTGTAGTTAGATGTCCCACCATGGCCTGAAATTGCTCTTGGGCTAGATTGGTCAGCATGGTAGTTTCCAAGAGAGCTTTTTCTAGGATGGTTTTGTGAGACGGAGAGAGATGCAAAAGCTCCAAAATGGATATATGTGCAAGTGTTTTTTGGAGTTGGTCAAGGATGTTATATTGGTTAGACGTGGAGGATGGTTTGGATGAAGCCCCTTGGAGAGTAATAATTCCATGACGTGTGGTTACATTACAATCAGGCTTATTGTTTATAGTGATCACATTTACATGTGAATCACTTTTGGATATATTGCTAACGGTGTATTCATAGGATGCCTTCGTGTAGTTAGCATTGTTACCACCATTATTATTTTGATTAAAGGGTCCTCCCTTCTCATAGTTAGGGAGAGGATTTTTGAATGCCACGTGCTCATCGTTGGAAGTATGTCCATCAATTGATATTACTTTTTGATCAATCAAGTCTTGGATGGTGTTCTTTAGTCATTGCCAATCATTGGTTTTGTGACCCTTGCTTCTATGAAATTCACAAAATTCCACTCTTTCCACCAAGAAGGTTTAAATTTAGGTTCATAATCTGGCACCATTGGAAGTGTTATGAGGTTGTTTGATATAAGCTTCCTTAGGGCAGATTCGAGTGATTTCCCTAGTGGTGTGACCTTTCTATGAGGAGGAAAGTTTGTGGGTCTTGGATCATTGTTTCAAGGTTTGTTTGATGGTGGATTTGATAGATTAAAGATTGGTTGTTTTGGTGCCACATGTTTAGCATCAACAACTCCATCGTTTACAATATTTTTGTTATTTATCTAGAACCTTGATTTGTCCTTGTTATTACTTGAATTAGGGATATCTTTGTAGAGTTTGATTTGTCCCTTAGCTAGCAAGGCTTTCTCAATGAGTAATCCCATTTCAATGACCTTACTAAAGGAAGTAGGACATTGTATTTGTATTTGATAGCTCAAGTTAGTGTTAAGTTATGGACAAATATCTCAATCATTTGTTTCTCTGGGATATGGTATGGACACTTGCTAGCAAGTTGTCTCCATCTTTGTAAAAAGGAGGTGAAGGATTCTCCACCCTTTTGTTTGTTGTTACAAAGGTCCAACATTGAAATTTCATGTTCAATGTTGTATGAGAAATGGGTCACAAACTTATCCACTAGTTCATTAAAAGTTCAGATGTCGGGAGGTAGACGGGAGAACTATTCCATTGCTTGTTGTCCTAAGCTGTGTGGAAATAGTTGCATAAGGTATGTTTCATTGTGGGTGACTTCTAAGCATGCAGCACTAAATTCCCTTATGTTGTCACGCGAGTCACCTTTTCCTCTATATTTATCAAATTTTGGGACCACAAATCTCGAGGGGAAAGGTATCATGACAAAGGATATGGTGAGATATCCTCAAGTGAGTAGTGCTTTGTGGATGTTCCTATTTGAAGGTCCACAATTGTTGTTTCAAGGCTTGGATTTGTAGCGTTAGTGTGTCTAATGGGTTTGACATATCCTTAGCCTTGTCATGTTTGGGAGCATCGGTGTCATTAGATGGGGTTGCTTCTCTTAGTTTGGAGATTTCAAAATTAGAGGGTAGTTTTGCTCCTTGTTGTGCTAGCATAAGAAAATACTTTGGGGGGTCCATGTTTATGACCTTGTCCATCATTCTTTGGAATTTAGGATCTTGCAAAGCACTAACAAGTTCTTCATGTGGGATTTCTTCCTCTTCATCGCTAGAAGAAGAGGAGTGAACACTATGGTTTGATGTATCCATTTCTTTCCTTCTCTTGAATTGGGACCTAGTTTCAACCATAAAATTTTGGAAATGAATGCAATCGAATGTGATACTTGTGGATTTTGGTGATGTTTTTGGTAATATGTGGTTGAGTTATAATTGATCGGATTGGAAGTTTGTTTTATGGTAAGATTTTCTAAGGTTTTCTCTTGATCTATTTGTTCAAACACGATGGTCTTGAGCTATGATAGTATAGCTATCAAAGTGTTGATATAAAGGAAGTCAAATAGGGATAATTGGTACCTCTATTGATGTAGAATAGACCTTTATCAAGAGGCTCTAGTGTAGTTTCGAGATAGAGGATGATTGATCCTGATAGGAAACGAACTAGGTTGTTTGATTTAGAGGATCTCAATAATACCTTAATGGAAATCTTGGTTTGTGTTTGCTTTTTAAATGACTGCAAGTGAGATGTTGGTAAATGGGTATAGGATGAACTTGTATGGTTTAACTAATTTCACCAATTGATTCTAGGCTGAAATGAGTATCTAAAACTGGTCTGATTTTTATCTCAAAATCTCAGGAATTGCTCTCTATTTTGAATGCACAAGTTTAAATGTGTAGAAACAGGGTTTAAATGTGCTGGACTATTGATTGAATGCATTTTTTTGTATGTACAACTTTGTTGTTTAAATACACATCTATGTTGTTTAAATGTGCAGAAATATGCATGCACAACAAGAATGTTCAAAAGCACAACAGAATGGCTTATATTCACAATAGAAAGTGAATGTGCGGAAAGAACTATCAAATGCGTAGCAAAAAGTTTCAAATGCGCAGCTCTATGTTTTTACAGTGTCTGATCAATTTTGTTTGTTTGAGGCACGTTTTTCTATGCAACCTAAGTATTTTTGTTGATGATTTATCTATTTCAGTTTGTTGCAAGAAAACACAGTAGACAAGTAGATCTCATGGTTGTCTTATACAAGTTTTTGATAAACATTTTACAAACAAGTACAATTCCTATGGTTGGCAAGGATAATATTTATTGAATCCCAACTTGGATTTCTCCAGCCTCTTAAATCAAGGTAGACAGTTAGAAACTTGGTAGCACTGGCTCCCCCTTGCACGTCACTCACTTCTGTGGCATACCAAGTTTCAATTCTTCTGAAGAGTTGAATTTTCTATCTCTACACATGATTAGTGAAAACATTGGGTGGCTTCAGAGGTCCGTCCTCCTGCATCAACAGATAGAAGGATTTTGGCTTCTAAAAACAATTGGTTCTTAGTAAGGGAATTCATTCAAGTGGTTATGCGTGTGGCAATTTGCTCCATTTAGGAGTCTTCCCAATCTGTAGAGGTTAAGTTCTACAGGTTTCAACGCACCACAAGGGTACTAAGGGAAACATTCGTCGGTATAACACAGCACCACCTGTTGTTTATGACTTTCATCACAAACACTTTTATTTATAGCGGATCGAATTAGCTTGGCTTTAGCTTGTTACCACTCAAGGTTGTCCCACTTGGGTGAAACACAATCCAAGGGCAGGCCTTTTCTAAGGTTAAATAGATGAAATGATGGGTCTAGCATTTTGGTCACCCAAGATGGGGAGAGAATATGCCTATCATCATTTTACAAACACAGTAGACACTGGTTCATTGACCTAGAGTTAATCTAAATATGATTTAATCTACCAAGCACAAAATGACATGATAGCATAAAATGAAAAGATAGTTGATTTTAACCTCCTAGTTTGGGACTATGTGATGATTGTATTGAAGATTTTGATCAAGTTACTTTCCCCTATTTATGCTAAATGTGGATTTGTAAATGCAAGATTTGAATGAAAGATTTGTTTAATTTTAACCTCCTAGCTTGGGAATATGTGAAATTTGTATGCAAAGATGTAAGTTTACTCCTAATTAAAAACTAGATGAATATTGTATGCAAGAATGTAACTAAAAATGTCTAAACTAGCTCTTAAACCTACAAGAACATTTTATTAATAGCCTCCATTGATGATTGATAATACCTGCAACACAAGTTAGCATAAAAATTTATCAAAAGACACCCTAAAAACTAACTTATTTCACATGTGCCGAAACAAATATCATATGCACAGAAACATTAGTCATATGCACAAAAATACAAATGTGCAAAAAGAACTATTAGATGTGAAGAAAGAAGTTTTATATGTGCAGGGCTGCTCTTTTCTGCACAGATGCATAGAACTGGAAACTGAATGCACCCGAATGACCTGTCATGACTGCAACTTCACCAAAAACTCAAAATGGAAGTTAAAATGGGGCAGTGGCCCCACGATGGGTGCCAAAATGTGATTGAAAATCTGAACTATTGTAGAAGCTACTTAAATATTCAATACTCCAATGAAACTAAGATAAATGCAATAAACCAAAGTTATACCTTGATGAACTGATTTACCTTGTGTCTTCCATTATTGCCTATTCTCTTCAATGATCTTTGTAGATTATGATTGAGCTCTCAGAAGTAAACTTCCTTGTTTTAAGATGACAAAGAGAGAATGGCTTTGTGGAGGATTATGCAATGTGAGATAAAATACAATGCAACACTAAGATGAATGATGGAGATTATGAAATGAAGCTATGGATGATGATTATGCAATGAGGATAATGAGATTACAATGTAAATGAGGGGAGCCAAAGGCACACATAATAGCCATGGTGGAATTTTGGCAGCATAAGTTTGCAAAAGATTGAGTTGTTGCAAATGGAGGAATGAGAGGTTCTTTTTATAGGCTTGAGAAGGCCAAGATCCAAATATGACAATCTCAACGGTGGAGAATGAGTCATATGAGGTGTATGGTGGAGATTTGATTAGTTGGGATGAGGGAGATAAAATGGGGAGATGTTCCTCCTACGATGACAAGGTGGAGAGAAAGGTGTGAGCATGAGGTCACTTGTCATAATGCTCTCAAGGACCAAAGAACAAGGGTCAAAGAAGGAGTCCTTTGTAGGGAGGTTGGAAGGAATCTAGGGACTATGAGACATGTGTCTCTAAGTCTCCTTTGACTATGATGACATGGAAAGACCAAGCTCTTAAGAATAGGGATGGTTGGAGGATAAATAGGACATGTGGGTGAGGATAATTATATAATTAAATACTAAAAATATTCAATTATGTGTGCAACATGATGAGGTGTAAAGTGAGGTGGAAGTGATGTGGATTTATAGAATTAGGACTTTGGAATGATAGTCAATTAAATAATTTGGGATTATTCAATTAAGGATGATTTAGAGGGGGTTGGATGATTTTAATTAAATAAATTGATTTTTATTTAATTATTGGAAGATTACGATGAATGTGAATCAGATAAATAAATTAGGATATTTATTTATTGATAGGAGGAATAGGAACAAAATAAATATTAAAATATTTATTTAATTCGACTTGAGCCATTTTTAGGTGTACACAAATGTAATAGTTTTGTTTTGTAGTTTCTATAGCTCAAAAAGTTAAAGTCTGTTTGTGGCTCTGGTTCCACCTCAGATCTTTCCCAAAAGTAATCCAGTGTACAATGTTTTCTTGTAACCAAATGTTTATACTTATTGCGAGGGATAGTAATCACTTGTCCATTCAAAGGAAATTTGACACAATTATGAATTGTTGAAGGGACAGTTTTCATATCCTTTAACCATGGATGTCCCAATTTTATGTGAAAGAGGTCAGAAATGGGTACAACATCAAACCATTGTTCTACATGTTTCTCAAATATAGTGACCAATAAAGATAACTTTCCAGAAGTGTTTACAAAGGTTCCCTTATGTGTCTTAATCATCATATCCGAAGGGTCATAAAAGCCTTGCATCAATTCATGTGAATAGAGGAACTCTTCCATGGCTACATTAGTCATGAAATTAGGATCAATAAGGTTTCTATCCATAGGATTTCCCATTATCTTCACAGTGATATAAAGAGGTCCTTCAATGTCTCCAATTGTTCTATCATGAGGTGTAAACACAAGTTCAGGTTCAGGGACCTTTCTTTTCATATAAGGCCTAGGAGGGAACCTATTGTTATTGTTGTGATTAGAAGCCATGTATTTAAGTTTTCAAGTCAATTCAATATCATATTTTAAAATCTTTTCAAAAGTTATGCAAAAGACAAGTGTAATACTATCTATGAAAATGACCTAAAATGCTTTATTTTTTCAACTTTTTTCAATGCAAATCACTAGGATAAAAGGTGTTGTAAGGAAATTGATTAGGGGAAGAAAATAATATGTCTGATATCAGTCCAATAAATCAACAATATCCTTCACAACACACTTTTGATGCAAATCTAAGATGATGACAAGTCAAAACCTAGTGAAAATGTACTAAAATATGCAATTTTTTAACAACTTTTCAATGCAAAGACGCAATAAAAGGGGTGTTGTAAATAATTTTAGGAGGTGAAGAATATTATAGGAGTAATATAAGACACTTAAAGCCATAAATATTTCACAACACACTTGGAGTGCAAATCTAGGTCAAACCCTAGGGCAAATATAGCCAAAATATATAATTTTTCACCAAATTTCAATGCAAAAGAGTATGACAAAGGATGTTATGAGGAAAATGATGATGGAAAGAAAATTATAATAGTAATAACAGCCACCTAATTCCAAAAAATCCATCACAACATGCTTATAGTGTAACTCAAGGTCAAACCCTAGGGAAAATATAGCCAAAATATGCAAATTTTCACCAAATTTCCACTATAAGAGGCCAATAAAAAAGTGTTATAAATAATTTTAGAAGGGGAAGAATATAATATTCCTAATAACAACCAATTAGTGTAGAAAAATCCTTTACAACATGCCTATGGTGCAAATCTAGAGAGACAATAAGGCCAAAATCTAGTGAAAAATCAAGGTTTTCAAACCTTAGGCATGAAATTTTGCAAGAAAACCACTATGATGAAACACTACAGTTAGAAATAAATCCTAATGAGTTTTTTAAAAGGTTAGTAAAATATAAAACAAGATTTTGACTACAAACCCTAGCTAATGCAAAACTAGGTTATATGAAAAAATGCACAATTTCAAGCAGTTTTTATCAATTTTATCATGAAAATGCAATCTAAATAAATGATGAATGAAAAATTTATGTATTTTAAATCATATCTGATGATAATGATAGAAAATTATTGAAATTAAATGCAAACTACTTTAAATTATATGAAAATGCAAGCTAAAAATGCTAATTTTTTTCAAATTTTTCAAATTTTTCATTTTTTTTGTAATTTTTCAAATGCAATAAGATGAACAATGATATGAATGAATGTAAATCTAAAGCACAACACTCAGCAAGGTGAAAAATTCATTAAAAACACAGGTTCACCAAAATATTTAAGGTAAAATATGAAGAGGGTTTGATTTCAATGGTTTTGTGTTGATCCTCCTTTCACCTCTAAACATTCAAGGACTTCAGTCGAGTAGGAAGTCTACTACAGGAATTTGGTCACTCAGAATATCAGGAAAGATCAAAATTGTGTGATTTTGTTATCCAATTAAGTCCACTTATGCTAAAAACCTTAATCATGCAAATTCGGAAGCAAACTGACAAATTACAAAAAATGCTTGCACACAAAGATATCAAATGACAATCAAATGCATACCAAATTTTGAAGTTCAGAAAATAGAAAAGTCAAGGGCTAATGAGCAGGCACCCTAGTCTAGTGCCATACTTTTTGTCAAGATCTGGAAACCTTGTCTGCAACTTGTTCCTGTTGTTTCAGAGATTTTCCTATTGCGGGATCCGGAGCACTAATGAGCGGGTGCCTGAGTCCAGGTCCCTATTTTCTTCTTTGATCTGCAATTCTAAAATTTAGCACTACTCTCTTGCAACTCCACTTTTTCTACTCCTACAACCTGTAACTTACGATCACGAAAAAATGGGTTGGGGGTTGTGGTGTTTAGAGGCTTGCCTTAGTCAAGCCTCAGAGAGACATTCAAGTCTTCCAAACACTATTGTCAGATAAAGAGTGCGTATCCCTGTGGGATAGAGGCAAAATCCAAATGATAAATGATTGAAAACATAATTGATATCACCTTGTAGTGAAGATCTCATGGAAGGAAGATTCTCTTCATGCCATGAGGAGATGGATGCCAAATCTGCAAATACAAACACAATAACAACACAAATTCTACATTACAACACACCATGAATGCCTTGAATCACCTTAACATAAGCTCATGAATCCAAACTACCATCTAATTTACAAATGAATGCCTAAACATACTTATATATGCAACTACAAACATTCCCGCTAAGAATTTTGTAATTCAAACTTACCGTGTCGACATAGGACTTAAATAACGGTCATAAACTGACACTTCAAAATTGGTCCTGACCTAAAATAGGGTAGGACTAGGGTGCAGACGCCCAAGTCCTCCCTTCCTATTTCAAGTAGGAGTTATGTCAAGTGCACCACCTAAGTCCCATTTGCCATGAAACTTCAAGGTTTTCTCATCGAGATGTCAGATTAACATGAAAAATGCTCTAAATGCATAAACAGGACCCAGGAGCTAAACCTTAAGAGGGAAAAGCCCCCAAGGGGACATTTTCCAATGTAACAGTTTGGATATTGGTTCCACCCTATTTCTTATCATATTCTTTTTGTTGAGTTGTTATAATCTGAAATAACCCTTCAAAGACCGTTTTCATCAACATTTCTCTCAAAACTTGAAGTTGTGAATTCTTTTTCCTGTTTTTGCCTCCTAGATGTTAGACAAAAATAGGAGGGGGCATACATTCACCCTCATTTCTTTCTAATTCATTTTATTTTCATATCATTCATCTCACCATATTAGAATTCTTCCATTTACTACTTTGGTTTTGGACTAACACGTTTTTGTCTTGTAAGATTATATATTTTTTGACATTATGATTTTGTAGGATTGTGGTACCTAACACTATAGTTTTGTAGGTTCTCAGTTTGCGGGCATCATCATTCCACTTAATAATTTTGTGTCTTCTATAGTATCCTTTTAAGTATCTTTTTCATGATGATATTTTATTTTTATGCTTTAGCATAGCTTATCATTTAGTTTCATCAACCCACTAAAGTGGGGGCAAAATGTAACGTAGAAAATTACGTACCCTTGCAATTTTGCATTATGTTTTGAACTTGTTTTGACATTCATTCTCATACCATGTTTTAGATCATTTTAACCTATCCTTGGCCTATTTTCCCTTCACCAAAGTTTGCCTTGAGATTATATATTGCACTCTAGTTCTTACCACTATTCTGGAGACACATGTTTGATTTCAGAGAATTCCTCTAGGATGTAAGCAGTATGGGAAACTATCCACGTGATGCACTAACATCTCAGAAGTTTTTAAAAATTAAAACATTTCTCTTCCACCTAGATACCTGCTTCCATCTTTAGTAATGCTCATCTAGTAAATAAATGTCTTCCATATTGGATTTTGACCATTCAGCTTCCCTACAAGTCTTATATAAAAATAACTTTTGAATCTCTATTGAAAGCTATCTCACTCTTCTCTCTTGCAACCTAAAAGTTTCTCTCTTGCTAGCTAGAACAACATATCTCTTTCTCAACTTCTATTAGGCACATGCCACTACAAATTCACCATTGTTGAAGCTCTCTCTCAAGAATTCTCGTGGCTACACTGTGGTTGACTCTTAGAGTGAGCTCACATATTCTCTTCTACATCATTTTTCTAGTAATATCATTCTTGCATTTGAATAATACTATTGCAATATTTCTATTTCACTTAAATTATTTTCTATTCTAAATCTAGTTTTGTGAATTTGTGTTTTAGTTTCAAGTAAAACAATATTTTATCACTTTAATCTATGTTTTAACTTAGTGAAAATTTTGTTTTTCCAAGTTTAAAACATATTGGGATATTCTAGAGTTGTTTTATTCTTTATGTTTGAATAGCAACAAAATAATTTCTCTTTGAAAGTAGATTAATCATAGAGTAGTGTCATTGAGAACCTTTAGTTAGAAAATAAAACTTTCTTAGCTAAATTGAATTTTCAAACACTACACTTCACACCTTCAATGCACACAAATAGAATCCATCACATACTCATGAGGATTCTCCACTTAGCATTGCACACAAAACAATGCATAAATAAATACCAATAACATACATGTATGAGGGTACAACAAGCCATCAACATACATGTAGAAGGTCTAAACACATGTCAGGTATTGAGTCTGATGATAAGATAGGATGAGGGCATTAGATGTAGACCAAGGATTGTCATTACAATAACTCGATGACTATGCAAATAGTTGAGTAGAAAAAACTTTACTCAATGACATTCACCAACTACCAAATTTGAGACATGTCCTTTATGCCCAAGACCAAAACCTTGTGAGCATTCAAGTCATAACACATATGTTTTGATTAATCATATGTTTTATTATCACAATGTGTATTATGTTATCATCACTTGATTTAAAATCTCCACATGTTCTATCCTCATAGATCACTTTAGACCTCAACAAGCAGTGAGATCCATTCCTTCCCTACTTTATACCTCAAATCTAAGTGCCCAAAAGCCCAAAATTACAAATTTGGCTTGGCAAGGAAATTGAGTAATGGAAAATTGCCCAATAACACACAATCACATTACACAAGGAGACAACTTGTTTCACAAAATAATTCATTCATATGGGACTCCAAATCTTAATTTTTCATTTACAAAAATTGATGAAAAACTATAAAAATCCCAAATTTACCATTGATGAAATTGTGTTGAAACTTTAGATTTTTATCTCACAATTTACAAGAAATTTCAAAAATTTAAATGTGCCCTTTTTCTTCTAAGCTGCATAAATATACTCTTTTGCAATCAATTTCAAAAAAATAGTATTTTAGAAAAAAAAAATGCCATAACACCGCCACAAATTTTATATTTTTAAAATTTTAAAAATGCAATTTAAACTACAAAAAGGAAGCTTAATCATTCCTCTAAAGTAAAGGCCATATGCATCCACCTAATGTGGGTATGGAAAATAAAAGAAATTTAATTTTAAATGCAACATAAAAGAGAGAAATACCTTCTCAATAAAAGATTGAAATAATGGATGAAGAGCTCCTTTGAGGAAGAATCCTCACAACAATTCGAGCCAAACACACCAGCAACTCCACACCAATCCAATTCCAATCCAAAACCATTTTCATCCCTTCCATTTCAATCCAAAATAAACTCAAAGAATTTTCTTTTTCAAAGGAGGAGAGAGGGTTTTGCACAAATGCCAAAATGAACAAGTGAGGAAAATAGCATTCTAATTCCCTTCTATGTCTTTGCCTTTATTTATTTTTTCTTTATTTTCTATTTTCTCTAATTTTTATTTTATTGCAAAATACATTTTCAAATAAAGCAATCAATGAAATTGATTTAATAAAATTAAACAACTAATATAATTTAAATTGATATTTTCCAATAGCCAGGAAATTGAATAAATTAAATTCAATTACATTTCAACTTGCAATTTCATTTCACTAGGCTAAATATTTTTTTTGATGAATATTTCCATTATTCTATATAAATAATATATAAAAAGTACAATATCCAAAAAAAGGGATGGGTGGATAACAAATCACACTCCAAAGTCTTAACAGGCCCTACGGCCAAAATAGAGATGAAAACATAACATTAAACATTAGGTTACTAAAGCAGCAACATCAAAAGATGGATCTTGATCATCTGGATTATTCCCCCATACATCAGTGGGGGTAGAATCATCGATCAGTTCCCAACCATTGAGAACACCACCAACTTTAGGATTATCCTCCACCAGCTTGGCATGGACATGAGAGATAGCAATCCGGAGACGTGGAAATTTATCAGAACTAGGCCAACTAGTACTTCCACGCCCATGAGAAGAGGCCGACGGTGGCCTGGAGGGCTATGACCAACCACGAGTGGTAGAGTCACGAGAAGGCTAAGACAGAGCCCCATGAGAGTGGGAGCCATGGTCTTTCCTAGTAGTTTGGTTGCACCGATGCCTTTGGCCTCAAGGAGGAGAGTTGGGATTAGGCAGAACCCTAGCCACAGTGCAGGGGCATTACCCTAGTGATCAACAACTCTTGAAGATGGGTGACTTCAAGTGTAACTGGTGCAGGAGCACCTCAAAAATTGAAGAATTTGGAAGATTCCTTATATTTTATGTTATGTCCAAATGTTATATTGTAAGGCCTTCATGCCATATGGAGTCATATCTGGCTGAATAACGGCATAATGTTGAGTTGTTAAGAAAAGAATTGTAACTGAACAAAGAGTTGTAACTGGTCAGCAGTGGTGGTTCGTTTTCCATCTTGTAACTGCCAAATCAAGTGTTTAAATAGGTGGTATGTGTTTGTTAGATGCATAGATAGGCCGAGGGTAGTGAGAAATTGTATGTATATTTCTGAAATAGAAGAAATAAAGAATTTATGTTAAGTGTAATCGCAGGAATGTAGTACGGAAGCATTCCACTGGTTGAGGTTTCTTCAAAACCGGTGGAATGTCTTCCTTAGGAGTAGATGTTTTCCTTTTTGTTGAGTTTTGTGGTTTCTGTGTGTTGTTCGGTTACAAATTTGTGGAGGAGGTTATCGGTGTGAGATTTATGTTGCATCACCAAATATGCATTTTATGAGTATATTTCATTTGTATGTCTAGAACATTTTATGTATATCCCGCAGATGTATGAAAAGAGACATTTCATGTGTATATCACTTAAGTATATCAGGTATACAATTTGTGAGTATCCTGTAATTGTATGTCGTAGATAGTGTGTGTGTATATCACAATTGTATTCGAGGAACATTCTGTGTATATCCTACATTTGTATTTCAGAGGTTGTATGTTGTGAAGATACATTGCGAATATGCAAGCGTCAGATACAAGTAACGACTGGCAGAAACGGTGATGAAGACCGACAACAGTAGGTCAAGTTATATATATGTGAAGTTATGCATTTTGAAGGATCATCGGGGTGACTAAATGTGTGTCGATGAGAGAATTTTTAAGAAGGCTAAAAGCATTTGTTTTGCTGATGGAGAATAATGAAGGTATTTTGATATTGCTCGGACTTTGTGAGGGATATTTAAAATTGTTCGAGCTTCAAACCCTCTGTATTGTGGATCAAATGGGAAATTTATACTATTTTAAGCATTTCCACTGCTAACTCTGCATCAAAGTGGTATCAAAGATGGCGAAAGATTTGGGTGTTTGTAGTTGATTATGTCACGGAGAAGGCAGAAGATGAAGAGTTGAAGCAAAATGGTGACCATGTTGAAGATAGAGATTGTGAAGGCTGATAGTAGTATAAGATTGTTGCAAGTGCTTGTTCCATCTAGCTGCAAGAAGGAGGTTTCTAAGGTTGTGTGTGTGGCAGACGAGGATGAGGTCTGTCAAGACCATTCACTAACAGAGATTAAGCTGGAGAAGGGTGCAGAGAAAGGCCACTGAGGAGAGAGTGGTAGGTGCATCACCAGGATCTGCTGTTGGATGAAAGGAATGGGTCTGTGAAGCAGCGTGTAAGATGGAGTTGATGGAGCATTGTGTTGTAGTCATGGAGGGTTTTGTTTAGTCTGAGAGTACTCCACTGATGGGAGTAGAAGGAGCCTGAAAATGCTCTAAAGTTGATGGTAGTTTGATTTTGTTGGTTGGTTGGTCACTATTCCATTGTTGTGCAGATTGGAAGCCTGAAGCTGAAGAAATAGAAGATGAAGCCAGATAGAGATGCAAAAAAGGAAGTTTTTGTTTTGCAGGTACATTTCCAAGGGACTTGGAAATTTTGTTGGTTGGTTGTATGGTGCAGGAGCACCTCGAAACTTGAAGAATCTGGAGATTCCTTATATTTCATGTTATGTCCAAATGTTATATTGTAAGGCCTTCGTGCCATATGGAGTCATATCTGGCTGAATAACGGCATAATGTTGAGTTGTTAAGAAAAGAATTGTAACCGAACAAGAGTTGTAACTGCTCGGCAGTGGTGGTTCATTTTCCATCTTGTAACTACTAAATCGAGTCTTTAAATAGGTGGTCTATGTTTGTTAGATGCATAGATAGGCCGAGAGTAGTGAGAAATTGTATGTATATTTCTGAAATAGAAGAAATAAAGAATTTATGTTAAGTGTAATCGCAGGAATGTAGTACGGAAGCATTCCACTGGTTGAGGTTTCTTTGAAACTAGTGGAATGTCTTCCTTAGGAGTAGATGTTTTCCTTTTTGTTGAGTTTTGTTGTTTCTATGTGTTGTTCGGTTACAAATGTTGCAAAGGAGGTTATCGGCGTGAGATTTATGTTGTATCACCAAATATGCATTTTATGAGTATATTTCATTTGTATGTCTAGAACATTTTATGTATATCCCGCAGATGTATGAAAAGAGACATTTCGTGTGTATATCACTTAAGTATATCGGGTATATAATTTGTGAG
This sequence comes from Cunninghamia lanceolata, assembly GCA_027924645.1. Taxonomy (NCBI): domain Eukaryota; kingdom Viridiplantae; phylum Streptophyta; class Pinopsida; order Cupressales; family Cupressaceae; genus Cunninghamia; species Cunninghamia lanceolata. The sequence goes on along the minus strand of BSBN01000237.1, from coordinate 20,517,160 downwards.
TATCCTACAATTGTATGTCGCAGACAGTGTGTGTGTATATCACAATTGTATCTGAGGAACATTCTGTGTATATCCTACATTTGTATTTCAGAGGTTGTATGTCGCAAATGTATGTTGTGAAGATACATTGCAAATATGCAAGCGTCAAATACAAGTAATGACCGACAGAAACGGTGATGAAGACCGACAACAACAGGTCAAGTTATATATATGCGAAGTTATGTATTTTGAAGGATCATCGGGGTGACCGAATGTGTGTCGATGAGAGAATTTTTAAGAAGGCCGAAAGCATTTGTTTTGCCGATGGAGAATAATGAAGGTATTTTGATATTGCTCGGACTTTGTGAGGGATATTTAAAACTATTCAAGCTTCAAACCCTCTGTACTGTGGATCAAATGGGAAATTTATACTGTTTTAAGCATTTTTGTTGCTAACTCTGCATCATCAACTTTACGAGCTTGCACTTGAATATGCATTAACACACTAGAGAAAACCATAGCTTTAGTGTAAATAGAGAAATGAGAGTCAACAATACAATTGGAAAACAAGGCATCATTTATGTCTTTCCAAATACTGAATAACATCTCCACCCTCAAAGCATGCTAGACTTGGGTGTACTTATATGGGAGGTTAGGCTAGTCTCCCAACAAAATCATATGCCAAGAAAAGGGGGAATTACCAAAATGGCCGAAAGAAATCATGAATTCAATTCTAGACTTGTTGAGCCTAGGGCAAAACTAAAACAAATGCTTGAGGTTCTTGAGTTGTCCACAGAAAGAATAGTGAGGGCAGGGAATACCCATATGAACAAGTCGAGCCCCCAAAGGGAGACCTCGGTAAAGAATGTACTAAGAAAAATGAGCCAATTTAGGCTCCAACACAGTAGACCAAATACATTAGAATCGGTGACATGATAGGTTCTAGGAGAGGATTGAAGCTGCCAACGATGGTTGAGTTGCTCCACCATGGGTAAATGTGGTGAAATCCATAAATAGCCCTTGCAGGGCCTATAACTTTTGAAAGGGGTATTTGGGTACCACTTCTAATCTTTCCACCAAGGTTTGAGGGATGTAATCCCAATCTTGTGAATCAGCTAAGGGGGGATGGCATCAATCACAACTTGAAAAGTCTCTTGTTCCTAATTGGAAAGCTTAAATTTGAGCTTGAAATCAGGCCAGGGTAAAAAATTCTCAGTGGCTCTGTGAATAAATTTGGGTAACACCTGCACACCATGTTTGAAGAAACGTATAGCATGGATCTAAGGCATTTTTTCCATAGGTAGGCCTTGAGAGCTAAGAACTGGAGACCACCAAATGGACTTTTGGTTGATGGAAAGACCATTACGTAAATCATCCCCTGCCCACTAAAGCTGGGGTTTGATGGTTTCCCAAGATTTCCAAATACTTTTAATGACAAAGGTAGGTCCTGAATAGTGACAGGCTCCTGCATAGTAAGAAGGGTGCCCATGTCCAATCCTTCCAAGACGGACATCCTGAAGGGACTCTTGTGCTAATGCAGTGGCAGACAAAAATTTTCTAGGATTCATTTCCTTCAAGGACTCTGATGACCCATTTGGCACAAAGAGCGATACCTTGTCATCAAATAGAAATTATGGCTAGCCCCCTAGCTTCATGAGGAAGGCAACAATGCTCCTAGGTAATGCGATAAAATCCCTAGTGCCCATCACTAGAAGCGCAAATGAAGTCTCTAAGAAGCTTCTCAATCTTAGCATAGGAGGCCTTAGAAGGGACCTAGTAGGAAGAATAGTAAACATGAGTGGCAGCAAGAATTTTAGAAAAAATCTAAAATTTACTAGCCAACGAGAGAGGCTTGGTAATCCAATACTGAAGTTTTTTCTCAATTCTAGCTATCACAGCCTACCAAAGCTCAGATGAAGAAGCCTAGAAGGTAAAAGGGATCCCCAGGAATCTAAACACTTCCCCATGATCAATCCATTTCCACCCAAAGGATTAAAGCCAATTCGATTTAGGAAGGAAGCATTGCCAGTAGCATTGAGTTTTTTTGCTATTAAATGTTGGAACCTAAAGCTTAGCAAAACATGTCTAGGCATTGGAGAGCTTGATTAACACTATTCTCCTCTTCAAGGAGAGTGAGGAAGGAATCATCAGCAAAATACCCATTAACAAGCTATTGAGAAGAGTTGGGGAGATAAATCCCTTTGACCTGAGATTAGGAGACTGACTGAGCAAGCAGATATCCATATCCCTCTAGCTAAAACATAGAGGGCCGGAGCAAGAGGGCATCCTTGCCGGATGGATCTATGAAGCCCAAAGGAGCTAGACTATTGTCCAACAATGGTGATGCAAGCCAAAGAATTAGCAAAAAGCATCCTAACCATCTGAAGAAAGCGCAACCCAAACCCAAGAGCCTGCAAGACTAGGCTAAATATTTCATTTCAAAAGAATAATCAATTAATTTTCTTCTACCAAAAACAATATAGTACAATAGACCTTTTTCTACTAAGGTACAATTAATATCTTCTTAAACTAAAGCATTAAGCATTTCACAAACACATAAAACATGTATTTTGAAGTAAATTTAAATGCAACGAAACAAGATAAAATAATCACACACAAAGGTGTTGGGAAAAAGGTGTTGTTCACCTTGCATAACATTAATTACTTTAATTATGTAAAATAAATATTCTTTTGTGGTGCATCTTAATTGATGTGTTTAGCCACATTAAATATTTATTTGGTGTCACTTGTAAAAGTTGTATTTAACATTAGGAGACATAAGGTAAATATTTATTATTTATGCAAAATAATTAATTCTGGGGGCAATGGTTTTGTACTCATGGTTTTGAGTCACATTGGTTTTATCCAATACCACAAGTTGTATTTATGTGAGCTTGAATCTATAAAAGCAAGCACAAGGTTAGTGGTTAGGGTATTTTATAGGCTGTGTGAGAGGATATCATTGTATTGAGTTTTCTCTTGTGAGTGCATATTGTAAAGCATGGCATGAGATGTGTGGATTCATGCTTGGATACATGGAGGATGCATTAGAGGAGCTTGATATTTCATAAGTGTTCATGGAGACTCTATGAGTGTATTATAATTTTTTGTTGTTGAATAATACATTGAGTATGGATGCTTTTGGAGGCTGGATTTTTCCCTCAATGAGGGCTTTCCCAAGGTATATCTTGTGTTATCTTATTGATTGTCTATTGATCTTTGCATTATGGTAAATATGTAAGATTGTATGTATCATTATCTCATTTAGGTTATGTGGAATTGGTTTGATCTACCTGTAAATCTCTAACAAGTGGTATCAGAGCTTTAAGTCTTTTCATTGCTTGCATGTACTTGCATCCTTCTTGTATGTGCTTGCATCCTGCTTGTATGTGCTTGCATGTGATGTATCTATATAATTATGGTTCTGGTGTTTTCCTCCAACTTGAGAATCTTTGGAAGTAATTATGGGTTGTAGTAGATCTACTATGTGTTAACATTGTTTTGTAGATCTATGAGATTAGTAGACATATAACCATGGTTTGAGTTTGTGGGGTTTCATAGATTCATGTTTTGGTATAACCCTTGTTTGTGTAGATCTTGTGCAAAGCTAAATCCATAACAATGCAGGAAAGATTTTGGACAAATATAGGATATGAAGGTTCTATGCAGGTTTTTGTTTGTAGATCTGAGGGCTTTGGTTTTGTAGATTTGTGGTGATTTTTTGCAGATCTGGGTTTATAAATCTGAGTTGGGGTTTCTTGAACGTGCTTTGTGAGGCTTTTGAGGAGGGATTTTTCACAAATGACCTTCTATGCAAAAATGGACCTCACTATTGGATTCAGAAGGCCCGAGAGACAAAGATTGATATAAAATTTGACCTATTTAGGTCACCAGAGAAAAAAAGTAAAAATTTTTAGCCCCCCAGGTTGACTGTACCATCGTACAGATCTGCAAGTACAAGGAAAAAAATTATTAATTTTCCTATAGTGAATTTTCTTTCTATAGTTTGAAAAAAAAATTAAAAATATTTTTTTAATGTCAAATCAAACTATAGTTTAAGAAAAAAAATACACAAGATTTAAATTAAAAAGAAAATTGCATGGGGGGTCTGCAGACCCACGTACATGTAGAGGGTACTGGGGGTACTGCCAGTCAGAGTTGATTGGCCCCCTGTCGGCCCCTTGTCAGCCACCAACCGGAAGGTGACCGAGTTGGGGGGCCTCATGGCCCCCGGTCCCGGCTCCTAGCCAGTCCGGCAAGGCCGTACTCCCGACCGACCTAAAGTAGCCACTGACGGACAAGTCTACAGACCTTAAACACACAAAAAAAAGCCTTAAATATTTTTTCAAGTCTGCCTTTGGAATTTGAAAAGAAAAAATTGAAATTTAAAATAGGTTTAAATTCCATTTGAAATCCACCGTACACCCTGTCATGCCACGTCAACACCAAGTCAATGCCCTGTTGCACCTAGTCAGTGCATAGTTATGCTGATGTCAGCAGAGGATAGTGTTGACATTAGCGTTGATGTCAGTGGTATGGACAAGTCCCCATGGGGCCCTTTTTAGTCCTTAGAGGGCATTTTTCCTCTGGGAGGCATAACTTTCACCCACGATATCAGATTTTTGACTTCTCATAGGCATCAGAAAGGTCTCTCCGAGAAATATGTAGTGATGCAAGTTTGGTTGTTAGATTTTTTTGTTTGTGTCAGAATTTGGTGTTTGAAGCTAGACATTGGTCTAAGATAGTTTTATGCTCATAACTTTTGCATACAGAATTAGATTTTTGATTTTGGATAGGCATTGGAGAGCTATTGCTATGTACTACAAATTGGATCGTGTAGATTTTTAGTTTGGTGTGTAGAGAGAGTTCAGTACTTGTTTGATCACTTATGGGAGCTACAGATTCAAGGTGCATTTGTGAGTGCATTCGGATGGATTTTTGGGCATAAAATTGTGGGAGTGCATGTTGCAATGTGACCATCAGCATGGTATAGTAGGTTTTAAGATTTGGTGCTTCTAGTTATAGTTTTATAGGTGTTTTCAAAGTTTGAGCTTTGATGGAGATAGGTACATAGGTTGTCTTCTGGTTTAAGGACATGATTGATACACGTGTGAGATTGGGAGTCTCATTTTAGTGGGAGTTGAGTACAGGTACAGTGATGATGATGATTATGGTGTCATGTATATGCAAGTACACGTTTGCATTAGCATGACATGATCACGTATGTAGTTGACAGGTATGGGCTATGATGTTTGATTCATGATTATAGGTGGTGTTGTGGTGTAGTTTTAGGAGATTGTTCTTATCTCATGGATGCATGATTAGTTCCTTAACTATGACTATTTGTTTGTGGACTTGCTTAGCAAATCAAATCTAGCATTGATTTGGTTTTTGAGTCTTGGAGTCTACAGGTTGTCTTCTTTGATATCTTGGTTTGCAGGTTACTAATGTGATGATGAGTTTGCATGTTACATGTGTTTTGGATCTTCAAGGTATGTAGTTTGTGGATTAGCTACCTCTTGACTATAGTGAGATGACTCATATGTGGATTGTCTTTATCCATGAGATTGATTCAGTGTTTATTTAGACTTTGTTAGGGCCTAGTTTGTGGTCATGTGTACATTGGTATGTTGCATTGAGATGAGAGGATGGATGATTAGAGTGCTTGGATGGTCAGTTATTGGGACTTATAGAATGTTTATCATGATGTCATGGATAGCTTGGATACATGGTTTTATGTGAGCTTTTGATAGTGATAGTTTTATCTTCTTAGTTTGGAGATCATGGTTTTACTTTACCTTTTAGGAGTTGTTGATGTTACAAAAGGATTCCTTGATTGTGTTGGGGCCATGGATGATCTTCATTTAGGAGATGGTTACTTTGTTGCCATGTATAGCTTGGTATCATGATTCAGTGGGAGCTTTGGCAATGATATGGATTCATCATTAGTGATGGATGATCTTTTGCAATGGTTGTGGGTGTCTTGGAGGAGCTCTTGGTAGTGAGAGTTCTTTGACATTTTGAGTTCTATTGATAGGAGATGGTTATCTTCATGTGATTGGAGATGTTGACATCTTGGTTTACCATGGAGAACTTTTTAAATCTTTGGTTGAGGTGTCATTTTATGACTTGTCAGTTTGATATGTTGATCTTTTGTTTAGAGATGTTGATATTGTGTCTTGATGTACTCTTGATTGTACGTTGGAGTTTTGACATGATACAGGTTCTCTTGAGACAGGATGTGTGCATCAGTGCATGTGATCTCCTTGGAGGAGATGGTTAGATCATGATGTTATGATGGGCTTCTTGATTATGTAGATGTGCAGTAGGAGCATTGACAGTGATCTTGTTGGATCTCTTGGTATTGAGTACATTGATCATGTGCTTGGGAGCTTCATGATAGTGCGATGTTGCATTTGGAGTTTAGCATGGATTGATCATGGAGGTACTCTTGGATACTTGGAGACTTAGGCTAGGTTGGAGTTCTATTGGGATTATAGACAATTGTTTAGATGATTACTCATTGCAGGTTTCAGTAGATACACCGAGGAGCCTACACATGGATATGGACGTAAGTTCATTTTGGACCTAGAGGAGACTGTTCTTGGAGAGTATTTGTGACTTGGTGTATCTTGGAGGGGCATTCTCATTCCCCACTCTTGGTCTACTTGACGGTTTTGTAATAACTCAACTTAAAGTAAATGTGTAATATTTGAACTAAAAAAAAAACTAAGCAAGTAAAGCATATGAATTTATTTGAAATATTAAGCATGTAAAGCATATGAACAGCTAGAATTCAACATAAACAAGTAAGCATATGAATTTATTTGTATCTAAAAAGAAATTAAAAACTTGTATTCAACTACTAGGTTTCTTTTTAATCATTGCAATAATACAGAGAATAAACAATTAAACAAGATAATGAATAAGAGTACCGTAGTCATTTGTGGAAGGAATGGGTCATTACTCAAGCTTGTTTGCTCTTGTTTCCTTCTATTTTTCCTTTTAAAGGATCAGAGAGGAAAGATATCATCAGGGTGTTTATCTGCCCAACCACGGACTTTTCAGTCCCCCGTGTCATTTCAACTGAAATGACCCGACCTGCCGCCAAGAAGATGGAGGATGTTGTTGGTTCTCTACTCTCCAAGGAAATGAGAAGGGAGGTCTCTTTCAATGCTAAAGAGCTTTTGAGTGTTCGAAGAAGATCAAAAGAACAGGGCAAAGATGAGAAGCAGCGTGGCCATTCCAAGTCGAAGAACAAAGGGAGATCGAAATCTCCTGGTAAGTCCAAGGCAATATGCTAGAACTGTGGCAAATTCAGACACTTTTGAAAGGACTGTAAAGAAGAGAAGAAAAAGAAGAAGAAGCAAGATTATGATTCTGAGTTCGAAAAGGAAGATGGAAATGCCTTTATTGCAACCTTGGCCACCCGTGCAAGTGGTAATGCATGGTTGATAGACTCAGGTGCATATTTCCACATGATTCCTAACAAAAACTAGTTTAGTAAGTATGAAAACTATGATGGTGGTAAGGTGTATATGGGCGATAATTCTTTCCTTGACATTGTTGGTCGTGGAAGTATTTGTGTGAAATTTTCTGATGGTAGAGTTAGATGATTTGATGGTGTCTTGCATATACCAGGACTAGCAATAAATTTATTATCTGTTAGCAAGTTAATAAATGTGGATGTGTATGTACAATTTTCTGAAGCAGGTGTGAAAATGGTGAGATGTGCTATGGTGATAGCAAGAGGAAGCAGATTGGGTACATTGTACCAGCTTGATGCATGCATGGTTGAGTGCAATAGCACTTCTGATAAAATTAAACCAAAAACTACTTCGCTAGAAAAAGAGATAGTTTCCTCTTCTACGGATGGTCGTGGCTTTTGGGTACCAAAGGGTACTCTGTCTACCAAATCAAAGTTGCCTGCAAAGAATGCCATGTTATGGCACCAAAGGCTTGGCCACATTGGAGATAAGGGTTTAAAAGCCATAAAAATAAGAACCTCGTTGAGGGGTTGAATGATTGCAATCTAGAGTTTGATTTCTATGAACATTGTATTTATAGTAAACAAAACTGCATTCAATTTTACTCATCATCTCATAAGTCTTCATGTATTTTGGATCTAATCCATTCAGATGTATTTGGTCCTATTGATGTTGCTTCTATTGGTAAATCAGTTTATTATGTTATTTTCATTGATGATTTTAGTAGAACATGGGTATATTTTTTAAAGAGTAAATCTAAAGTTTTCAGTTGTTTTAAAGAGTTCAAGGCTATGGTAGAAATTCAGACTAGAAAGAAAATTAAATGTTTGAGGACCGACAATAGTGGTGAGTACTATTTTGTAGATTTTGACAGATTATGTATAGATTGCAGGATGAAAAGACAAAATACAACTCCATATTATCCTCAATAGAATGTATTTGCAGAAAGAATGAATAGAATATTGATGGAGAAGGCTAGGAACATGATGAGTGGAGCTGGTCTAGAACAAAAGTTTTGGGTTGAAGCTGTTGCCACTACTTGTTATTTGAACCATAGATCTCCTACATTAGTGCTTGTTGATAAAATGCCAATGGAGGTGTGGTCAGGGAGAAAGCCTTCACTTAGACATTTGAGATTTTTTGGTTGTGAGTCATATGCACATGTGTCTAAGGAGAAGAGAACAAAGTTAGATTCTAAGGCTATCAAATGTATCTTCATTAGCTATAGCTATGGTGTGAAAGGTTACAAACTTTGGGACCTTGTTGTACATAAGGTAATTTATTCTAGAAGTGTTATTTTTAGAGAGACTAAATCCTCTCCTGTTACTTTTCATCTAGAACAGATTAAAGTAACTAAACAAAAAAAGGATGTGATTCAACTTCTTTCTACGCCTGAGAAAGTTGAATCGAGGCCCCAAGATAGACAAGAAGTTGAGGAGAGCTCATCAAGCTTTGAATCTTTAGAAGAGTTAGAAGAGGAGGAAGAAATAGAAGAACCTCGACCTCAGCTTGTCCGAAGGACTACAAGGCATAGGCAACCACCAGAAAAGTATGGGTATTTCCCTGATGATTGGAAATGTATATTTGCCTTGAATACTAACATTGATGAACCAAAATATGTGCAAGAGGCATTGGGTATGAATGATGTAGAGTCTTGGAAACTTTCAATGGATGAAGAAATGGCAGCTCTTGAAAAGAATGATACATGGGACTTGGTACCATTGCTTGAAGGACGCAAACCTGTTGGATGTAAATGGGTGTTCAATAAAAATATTAGTTTAGATGGAAATGTTGAAAAGTATAAGGCATGGTTGGTTGTGAAGGGATACTCTCAGGTTGAGGGTATTGATTACGGTGAGATGTTTTCTCCTGTTGCTAAAATGACATCCATTCAGTTTTTACTATCTATTGCAGAAACTTCTGACCTAGAGGTCGAACAAATGGATGTGAAAATTGCTTTCCTTCATTATGATTTGGGGGAAGAAATCTATATGACACAACCAAAGCACTACATGGTGAAAGGTAAAAGCAAGTTAGTTTGTACGTTAAAGAAATCTCTGTATGGCCTTAAACAAAGTCCTAGGATGTGGTACCAGAAGTTTGATGCATGTGTTGAGTTTGGAATTTATGCGGTCTAAATCTGATCACTGTGTATATTTTAAATCTGATGGTGAGTGTTTCCTGGTAATTGTTTTATATGTTGATGACATGTTGTTTATTGGGAAAAGTAAAGGTTTGATTGCAGAATTGAAATCTCAGTTCTCTGTGAAATTTGAAATGAAAAGATCTTGGTACGGCAAAACACATACTTGGGATGGAGATCAAAAAAGATCGTGAGAACAAAAACCTATGGCTAGGCCAGAGTAAGTATGTTAGTTCAATTATGCAAAGGTTTATCATGCAGGATTGTAAACCACTTTGTGTTCTTGTTACTTTGGGAACAAAGCTCTCTATTTCACAATGTCCTACATCCCCATCAGAGATGGAAAACATGAGCAAAATGCCTTACCATTTGGAAGATCAATGTATGATATGGTCTATACAAGACTAGACATTCCCCAAGCAGTGGGAGTTCTTTCTTGTTTTATGTCTAATCTTGGAAGAGTGCATTGGGATGCAGTAAAGAGGGTCTTTAGGTATTTACGGGGTACAAAAGAGTACTCTATATGTTTCCATGGCACAATAGATCAACATTCCCTGAGTATTCATGGTTTTGTGGATTCAGACTAGGTTGGTGATGTTGATAGTAGAAGGTCCACCAATGCATATGTGTTTACTCTTAATGGTGGTACAATTAGTTGGATGAGCAAGCGACAGGCTGCGGTCACTTTGTCCACTACAGAGGCAGAGTATATGACAGCTACTGATGCTTGTAAAGAGGCCATTTGGCTAAAGTGTATGTGTTCAGATATTGGATTGAAACAGAGTGTAGTTACTATTTATTATGACAGTCAAAATACAATTTGTCTTGTGAGGAACCCAACTTTTCATGCCAAGACCAAACACATTGATGTTCAATATCACTTTGTGAGAGACATGGTCGAGGATGACAAGGTGAAGCTGGAAAAGGTAGAGACAATGGTGAATGTTGCAGATGCATTAACTACGCCTATGACCACAACAAATTTCAGGTGGTGTTCCGAGTCTATGGGCCTTTCGATCCCTAGCAATTGAGTTCCTGACAATATGGATTCCTTGGCCCTTGCAAGGTATATGATGAGTGGGATCTAATGTTAGGAAATTAGGTGTGTCATACACCTTTCAATTTCTAATATTTGAAATATTTCTTTATTTGTATTTTAGCAATTTTTTTTTCACCACTCAGTGTCACGGAAGTTGTCAAATGCAACTATGACAACTTGAAATGTGTGTAAGAGTTGCTAGAATGGAAAGAGCTAGTAAGAGGGAGTTATTTTAGAAATTATGATAAGCATGATTTGAGGAGATCATGGAAGCACGATTTTAGGAGTCAAAAATAGAGTGCCATATTTGGAGAGTCAATTATTTTTTGAGTAACTTACTATATTATGGTGGATTTGATTCTTTGTGACTAAGGCTGTATCTCATGTTTTTTGAGTTTCCATTTTGGTGGTTTCTTGTATTCAAACTCCTATAAGTTGAAGGCTTGAGAAGAAGTTTGTATGTAGAGTTTGCAAATACTATTATGCTGTCGGAATGCTACCAAAATTCTTCCAGACTTGCTCTGCAAGTGTACATAATCTTGTTGTTGGATTTGTAATACATTGAGTGGGCTTTTTCACCCGAAAGGGTTTTCCCCACGTATATCTGGTGTTGTATGTTTTATTATTTATTTTATGTTTTAAATGTGTTTCTAAAATTTCTATAACTGTTAGATCAATTCTAAAAAGTTTTGCATAATATCTCTCCTAAGATTGACGTAGGAAGTTGTTTCCGCTACTTTAAATTCCTTACAAAAATGACAACCTTTGTGATACAACTGATACCTTTGCAAAAGCAACTTGTAAGTGTTGCAAGTATGAGGTAAACCAGTGTTGTCATTGATGTCAACATACTCATATTGCTTTGACAAGAAGGATTCAATGAGCAGTGTGCTAAGGATATTGAGAAAATTAGCCTCAGTCAGGAATAGTAAAGAACAGTGATGAGAAGAAGGCAAATGTACTGTATAGGATGCAAACCAGAGGATGTAGATTAAAGGGTTTATAGATATGAGTCTTGAGATGCTTCAGTTAAGATTTCAGAGGTCCACATGAAGATCTGAAGGAGTTGTGGCTGTCGGTGTAGAACCGGTTCCGGCAAGTATTCAGAGGTGACAGAGGATCACAAAAAGGTCCGGTGAGGTCCAGAACTGTATAATCCTAATCTGCGGATTGGAAGGAGTCTTTGAGATGTCCTTGTGATGTGCCATCTCGAGTTGTGTATGATTTGGAGGTCCAGAAGTACCTCTTGCATTATGACAGTGGCGACAGATAGTGTTCTTGAAGTTCCGGATAAGGAGGATAAGAGATTCCAGTAAGGAAAGAAAGTGCGGATGTACCTGGTCATTCAGGCAGGCTTGTGAAGGTTCTTGGATCATGTTGAGGTTGTGTTGTTGGTCCGCATTGATAGTAGAGCCTGGAATTGAAGATATTCTTCCGGATGAAGTTCTTGCTCTGTTTAGCCGACCGGATGAGTTGTTCATCTTGCGAATGTTCTTGTGGTGGCCGACTGGATGTGTTATTCATCTTGCGGATACTCTTATGGTTGTTTGCCGACTTAGATGTTTGTTCCTAAGTCGATGTCTTGTATAAATAATGGTTTGTGAGTTCATTTCGAAGTGTGGATTGTGTGGATGAGTGTGGCATAGCGAAGAGAAGTGCGAAAGGCAGAGCAGAGATTTTTGGGCTTAAATGGAACTGATCCGGACATGGTAGAGATGTCATTCTCCAGTTCAAGATTGTGATTCTTATCACTTTGTAGACAGTGTGTCTCCTTGTAGGTAGTGGGCCTCTTTGTGAGCAGTGTGCTCGGGCAGTGAGCCCTAATTGGCAAGTGCCATTCTTTTTCTTATTCTTCTAACAGAGAATAATCCTTGGGTTAATCACCCCGTGGTTTTTCCCTTAACCAGGTTTTCCACGTCAAAATCTTGGTGTTCAATGTGTTGATGTTTATCTGCTCTTGTGTTAATGTATTATGCTTTCATGGATGATTAATTGATATGCTGTTAACTAACAACGAAGAATCAAGTGTTTGAAAGAACAAGAAGTTTTATACAACTGATTCACCCCCCCTCTCAGTTGTATGCCTTAAATCCAACAATTGGTATCAGAGCCAAGTTCCTCTGAAAGAAGCTTAACCGCTTGAGGAGATCTAGGATGTCGTCATACAAAAAGGATAGTCCGAAGTTCGATGGAACCAATTTTACTCTCTGGAAGGGTCGCATGAAATGTCACCTGGAATGTATGGGAAAAGCATACTTGGCCATGGTTTCAAAACCATATGTACCTCCATAAGGTGGTCCGACAACTCTGAATGAAATCACAGAAGCTGAAAACAATCTGCGGACCAAGGAAGCTCTTCTAAGCGCATTGAATGATTCAGATCTCTCAAATGTTATTGACCTACCAACTGCATATGAGATCCTGACTAAACTGGAACTTCTGTATGAAGGAGATGAGTTTGTCAAAAGTGCAAGGTTGCAAAGTCTAAAAGGGAAATTTGAAAGATTGAAGATGAGAGATGATGAAAACATCACTACCTTTATGCCAAGAGTGAATGAGCTGGTATGTGGAATTAGAAATGCTGGTGGAACTCTAGATGAAAATGAGATTGTCTGCAAAATCCTAAGATCCCTTCCTGCTGCCTACAAAATCAAGGTTGCTGCCATTGATGAATTCAGAGCCCACACAACTGTCACAAGAGAACAACTGGCTGACAAATTAGCTGCATTTGAAATGACCAAGTTTGGAGATGATCCTCCCAAGACTAAATCTGCTTTCAAAGCCAGTACCTATGTGAAAGGCAAACAGAGATTTGATCCGGGAGAAAACTCAAGGAAGATGTCATGGTATGATCAAGCAAGAAGAGACATGGAAGAAGAAGAAGCAGAAACAGCTCAACTTGAAGCCCTCATTGCAAAGAGACTGCTAAGAGGATCCGGTAAGTATGAAGGAAAACTACCCTTTAAGTGTTTCAACTGCAATAAGATTGGTCATTTTGCTTCAAGATGTCCGGAAAGATCTGCAAGGTCTAATACTAACAGACAAAGGTTTCAAAAGAACTGCTATTATGTTCATGAAGAAGATGACAATGAAGGAGTAACAGATGATGAATCCGAACTAGGAAGCAAATCCGGAAATGAATGGGTGTTTATTGCCATCAAGGAAGAAGATTCAATATCCTCTGAATCTGTCAATCACAAGGTTGTGGAAAAAACTTTGGCTGCTCAAGTGGAAGAAAAGGATGATTGGGTTATTGACAGTGGATGTTCTCACCATATGACTGGTGACAAGAATAAGTTCTTGAATTTGGAAAGGTATGAAGGAGGAATGGTAAAGTTTGGTGACAATTCTGCTGATAGAATCAGAGGCAGGGGAACTATTTCCTTTGATGGAAAGAGCAAAACAGGTAATGTACTATATGTTGAAGGATTGAAGCACAATCTTCTTAGTGTTGGTCAGTTAGTAGACAAAGGCTATGATCTTCAGTTTAAGAATGGAAAATACAGAATCTTTACAAGCTCCGGAACTGAAATTGCATCCGGTGCTCAGATAAAAGGTAATATCTTTCATCTGGTTGGTTCAAATAAAAGTTGTTTGTTTGTTCAAATTGATCAGAGTTGGTTATGGCATAGAAGAATGTGTCATGTAAATTTTGATAACATCATCAAGATAAGCAATACTTAGGCTGTAAGAGATCTTCCAAAATTGATGAAACCTACAAATAGTGTGTGCAAAGAATGTCAGTTAGGTAAACAAAGCAGAGTCTCTTTCAAAAGCAAAGATCAGTCTTCTACCGGATTGTTGGAATTAGTACATACTGATCTCTGTGGTCTGACAAGAATCAAGAGTCTGCAAGGTGATAGATATTTCATGTTGTTAATTGATGATCATTCCCGGATGATGTGGGTTACCTTTCTAAAAGAAAAATCAGAAGCATTTGAGAAGTTCAAAATCTTCAAAGCCTTGGTAGAGAATCAAACCGGATTAAAACTAAAGTGTCTAAGGTCTGATAGAGGTGGTGAATTTACATCTGGAGAGTTCATTGACTATTGTGAGAAGCAGGGTATAAGGAGACAATTGTCTGCTCCCAGGACTCCACAGCAGAATGGAGTAGTTGAAAGAAAGAACCGGACCATCCAGGAAGCTGCCAGGACAATGATGTTGGAAGCAAATGTTCCTCAGATGTTCTGGAAAGAAGCTATCAGCACTGCAGTCTACACTCTAAATCGAGTTCAAATTAGAAACAATATCGGTAAGACCCCCTACGAACTTTGGTTTGGCATCACTCCTACTGTGAAATATTTCAGAGTATTTGGTAGCAAGTGTTATATCAAAAGAGATGAAGATCTAGGAAAGTTTGATGCTAGAAGTGATGAAGGAATTTTCTTGGGTTACTCCACTCAAAGCAAAGCATACTGGTGTTACAATAAGAGACTGAGGAAGATGATAGAAAGCACTAATGTGAAAGTTGATGAAGGAATTGAGAAGCCCTCAAGATTTTATGAATTTGATGAAGATGACCAAGACGGTGTTCAGATTCAAGGAACTCAATCCTCTCCGGTAAGACAGAGTCAGCCTGATCCGGTAAATCAGGAAGAAGAGATAGGTTTGAATGAGCCTGATCAAGAAGCAGCAGTGCAGGATACTCCCAAAATTCCTAGGTATGTAACACTAAACCACTCTCAAGATCAGATCATAGGTGACAGAAGCAAAGGTGTGCAAACTAGAAAGAATGTTGCTCAAAATCAGGATGAATGTTGTCTGATTTCAAAGATTAAACCTAAAACAGTAAATGAAGCCTGTAATGATGAAAACTGGACTAAAGCAATGAAAGATGAATTAATTCAAATTGAGAAAAATCATACTTGGGATCTTGTTCCCAGACCTAGAGACAGGAATGTGATTGGAACCAAATGGGTCTTCCGGAACAAACTGAATGAAGCTGGTGAAGTTATCAGAAACAAAGCTAGATTGGTCTGCAAAGGCTACTCTCAAATAGAAGGAATTGATTTTGAAGAGACCTTTGCTCCGGTGGCAAGAATTGAAGCAGTCAGATTATTTCTTGCATTTGCTGCCTTCAAAGACTTCAAGGTATATCAGATGGATGTCAAGTCTGCCTTCCTAAATGGTGATCTGGAAGAAGAAGTTTACATTGAACAACCGGATGGATTTCAATTATCTAACAATAATGATATGGTCTGTAAGTTAAAGAAAGCATTGTATGGATTAAAACAAGCTCCAAGAGCATGGTATGAAAGGTTGGATAAGCATCTTGTGCAGATTGGATTCAGCAAAGGTACTGCTGACAGTAACTTATATTTCAAAATTGATCATGAAAATATTTTGATTGTTGAAGTGTTTGTAGATGATATCATTTTTGGAGGAAGAGATAGTATGTGCAAAACTTTTGCAAATCAGATGAAATGTGAGTTTGAAATGTCTATGCTTGGTGAAATGAATTTCTTCTTAGGTTTGCAAATTACTCAAACAAAGAAAGGAATTTTCATTTCTCAGACCAAATATGTGAAAGAATTGTTAAGGAAATTTGGTATGGAAGATTCAAAACCAATGAACACTCCCATGGCAACCGGATGTAAGTTGAGCAAAGATGATGACTCTCCAAAGGCAGATCAGACAATGTATAGATCAATGATTGGTGGATTGTTGTATCTCACTCAGACCAGACCAGATATAATGCAGGCTGTTGGTCTTGTGGCAAGATTCCAGGCTGATCCTAGAGAATCTCATGTTATGGCAATCAAAATAATTTTTAGGTACTTGAAAGGAACAGTTGAGTATGGTCTATGGTACCCTAGAGATCCGGATTTCTCTCTTCATGCTTACACAGATGCAGATTGGGCAGGAGATGTGGATGACCGGAAGAGCACTAGTGGTGGAGCATTCTTTTTGGGGAAGAGATTGGTTTCTTGGCTAAGCAAGAAACAAGATGCAATATCTCTGTCTACAACTGAAGCAGAATACATTGCAGCAGCAGGTAGTTTTACTCAAATCTTATGGATGAAGCAGATGCTAAGAGACATTAAAGTTGAATATGAGGAGCCTATCACAATTTTCTGTAATAATTCAAGTGCAATTAATATTTCTAAGAATCCAGTATTGCATTCTAAGACTAAACACATATCTATCAAGTTTCACTTTTTGAGAGAAGAAGTGAACAAGGAAGAAGTCAGATTGGAGTATGTTCCCTCAAAGGATCAGATTGCAGATATCTTTACTAAACCTCTTCCCAAGGACTCTTTTGAATATCTCCGGGAGAAGTTAGGGGTCATGGCCCCTCTGGTGATGAACTAGGATGCACTGATGTGCATCAGTCCGGTGGATATCACAGTCATATCTTGTGATCTGGATTGATGATGGGGAGCTGCAACTAAGGGGGAGCAGCTGGTATGATTCTGATGTATTAGAATTGCAAATATGAGCCCTTTGCCATTGATGTCAAAGGGGGAGAGAAGACATGTGAAAAACAAGTGGCTGATGATCAAAGGGGGAGCAGTAAATGAGGAGAAGACATGTTGCTGATAGGGGGAGCTGTGACAGAAAGGAGAAGTTCTTGTCTTAATGGTTTTTCACATCATATGTTGCCATCAATGACAAAGGGGGAGATTGTTGCAAGTATGAGGTAAACCAGTGTTGTCATTGATGTCAACATACTCATATTGCTTTGACAAGAAGGATTCAATGAGCAGTGTGCTGAGGATATTGAGAAAATTAGCCTCAGTCAGGAACAGTAAAGAACAGTGATGAGAAGAAGGCAAATGTACTGTATAGGATACGAACCGGAGGATGCGGATTAAAGAGTTTGTAGATATGAGTCTTGAGATGCTTCAGTTAAGATTTCAGAGGTCCGCATGAAGATCTGAAGGAGTTGTGGCTGTCGGTGTAGAACCGGTTCCGGCAAGTATTCAGAGGTGACAAAGGATCACAAAAAGGTCCAGTGAGGTCCGGAATTGTATAATCCTAATCTGCGGATTGGAAGGAGTCTTTGAGATGTCCTTGTGATGTGCCATCTCGAGTTGTGTATGATTTGGAGGTCCGGAAGTACCTCTTGCATTATGACAGTGGCGACAGACAGTGTTCTTGAAGTTCCAGATAAGGAGGATAAGAGATTCCAGTAAGGAAAGAAAGTGCGGATGTACCTGGTCATTCAGGCAGGCTTGTGAAGGTTCTTGGATCATGTTGAGGTTGTGTTGTTGGTCCGCATTGATAGTAGAGCCCGGAATTGAAGATATTCTTCCGGATGAAGTTCTTGCTCTGTTTAGCTGACCGGATGAGTTGTTCATCCTGCGAATGTTCTTGTGGTGGCCGACCAGATGTGTTATTCATCTTGCGGATACTCTTATGGTTGTTTGCCGACTTAGATGTTTGTTCCTAAGTCGATGTCTTATATAAATAACAGTTTGTGAGTTCATTTCGAAGTGTGGATTGTGTGGATGAGTGTGGCATAGCGAAGAGAAGTGCGAAAGGCAGAGCAGAGATTTTTGGGCTTAAATGGAACTGATCCGGACATGGTAGAGATGTCATTCTCCAGTTCAAGATTGTGATTCTTATCACTTTGTAGACAGTGTGTCTCCTTGTAGGCAGTGGGCCTCTTTGTGAGCAGTGTGCTCAGGCAGTGAGCCCTAATTGGCAAGTGCCATTCTTTTTCTTATTCTTCTAACAGAGAATAATCCTTGGGTTAGTCACCCCGTGGTTTTTCCCTTAACCGGGTTTTCCACGTCAAAATCTTGGTGTTCAATGTGTTGATGTTTATCTGCTCTTGTGTTAATGTATTATGCTTTCATGGATGATTAATTGATATGCTGTTAACTAACAACGAAGAATCAAGTGTTTGAAAGAACAAGAAGTTTTATACAACTGATTCACCCCCCCCTCTCAGTTGTATGCCTTAAATCCAACAGTAAGAAGCAAAGTTACCCAATGATTAAATGATGTAGACACTTACGAGCACATACAAGTTATCACTATAGATGAAAGATAGATGCAACAAAACTAGTAATGAACATAGCGTTAAAAAGGTTTTAAATGCAAAAAATAGTTACAAAATAAACTCGTTGCAAGCTGCCCAGGAAATGGGCGTACATAGCAAGAAATAAACCCAATTACCAATACTCACTCCTATCTCCACTAAAACACTATGAACTGTTGTTAGATTCGGCTGATTGATTTGAAGTTGTTGAACAAAATTACTATTAAACAAAAAAAATCTTAATTTCATTAAGCAAGGAACTACATTGATGGAGAGAGTAAATGACCTCCTTTTATGGAAGATGCTCTTCATCGGTAAAACAGGGTTACAATACTTTATGAGAAGGCCTATTTATTTAGAAAGTTATAATTGATCTTAGATCTTTATTGCAATCCAAAGAACAATAATCACATTGAGTCTCTTCCATGCTAAATTTGCACTTGCAAGATGAGTTTGAAGCAACTTTGCAGCTGCAACTATACTTGTTAATGCCGGAACAACTTCACCATACTTCCTAGTTTCTAATCCACAGTCTGGATTAGCCCACTAGATGTTTATTTTCATCACAGCAAGCATCTGGCAGGATAGACGATTATAATGAGTCAGAAAGTTAAAACTGAAAAGAAGGGTGTCACCCTATTTTTTTTCCTATCATGGTAAGAAAATGCCATACTACCGTGCTGATTCGGTCTACGATCTCTCCTGTATCTTGGATGTGAGATGAGCATATACCATTAACACCAGGACCAATACCAGCTCCATACTTGATCCCCGCATGGAAAACTGATAGCAATTTTTCATCAGAGCAACAATTTTCAATGGTAATGACATCAGCATCCATGTCAATGATGGAATGGATGATGTCATTGAAGTTGGAGTAGTACATGTGGGTGTGGATCTGAAAAATAAAATAACAAATGAGAGAAAAGAGAGTGGAAGATGCAAGACTTTTCGTCAGATAAAACCATAAAAGAGAAATATATCAACTTATAATGTTAACAGGGTAAAAGCACAAACCTATGTCACACTTTTATAAAGGAAACAACCAACATTGATCTAACTTTTTAACTTGAATCACTACAAAGTGACGTATATGTTCTGAATTTTAAAATGAAGTAAACTAATAAAATGTAGATTTTCTAGTGCATTTTATGTTTTTTTTTTTAAATTAAAAATTATTTAAATGTAGTATTTTATAAAATTGACACTATAATTTAGTTGCTGATAAAATGCTAAAAAATAAGGTTGAATGGGATGTCACACTTTATATAATAAATTTCATTTATTTTCCTTCTATATTTTTTTGTATATTCATAGCTCAAAACTTTAGTGCATGGATTATTTTCTTCACCAATTTGATAAATATATATTTTTAAATAAATGTTAGAAGTTGCGTGTAATAAAACACAACTGAGACGTCAACTTTTTTTTTCATTATTTATCCAAAATAAAAAAAAATTATGTCATCTTGACAAGGAAACTCTCCTCTAGTGTATCATATTTTTTTCAAATTTTTTATATAAACTTTACTATTTTCTTTTAAGAAGACAATCGACACCATATTTTGCTGATGACATACTTTTAGTAGAAATAAAAAATAAAATATAAATACTAATTGAAATGTTTAAAAAATTATATTTTTAAAAAGTAGATTGATTGATCTACAAAATGGTATTTTTAGATTATTTTAGAATGATTATTTGCACAAGTAGAAGTTGGTAGAGCATCAAGTTTTTCAAATAATTTCTTTTTTTTTTGGGTAAATGAGCTCTAAAATGATGCTACCTGTGTTTTTAGTGGATAGTTCCAATTGGAAAAGTTGTGGCTAGATCTAATTTAACTAAAATGAATTAAATAGAACATAAATTTCACCAAAATTGACTTTTAGTTGAAAATACTTTAATTAATTTACACTGATAAATTAACCCAAAGTGTGACAGAGCTTTGAATTTTTACCAACACCTTTGTGTGTATTAATTAAGAGTACACCTTAGATATTTAAACAAACCTGAGTAGTATTCTTTACACCACAGTTGGTGATTCAAAAACTGTGAACAACCCATTCAAGGTAGTTAGCATGTTCTGCTTCTCGTAAAGGTAATCCTTCCGTTACAGCTGCCGCATCAATTTGGATCACGTGAAGATGAAATTGGAAGTATTTCAGCAACAAACATAGAACTTGCATGTAAACTTTCTATGTAAATAGTTGCAAAGATGGCAAAAGTGTAATAGCAACTACTAAAGTATACCTGGATACCAGCTACCTCCAAATCTTCAACCTCTTCCTTGATGGCTAACGCAATTTGCATGGAGCTTTCCAATCTATAAGACATGTATAAGAACTCAAATCAACTACCGAGACAAGTTCTACCAATTCAGCATAAAGGAAAGAGAACCAAGAATCATGAGTAGGCAATCAACTCAATGGTATCTAGTAATTATACATAAACAATATATCATCCTTACCTGGGCTGATCATTTCTTACAAAGGACCAGTTCAGAATTGTCACAGGACCGGTAAGCATTCCCTTCATTGGGCGGTCAGTAAGACTTTGGGCATACTTCAACCAAAATACAGTCATCGGCTTTGGGCGGCTGACATCAGCATAGATAATTGGTGGTTTTACACAACGAGAACCATTAGACTGTACCCAACCATTAACTGTAAAAGCAAATCCCTGAAGTTGTTCTCCAAAGTACTCTACCATATCATTTCTCTGTAGAAATTAATTGAATTAGCTTCCATTGTAGCATTCTATAAGTTATCAGTTATGCATTGAATTTCAATTTTTAGTTTTTACCACAATCTTTAGAACACTTACTTTAGGCTCTCCATGGACAAGGACATCAATGTCAAGATCTTCCTGCAGCTTAACCACTTTCGCAATTTCCTGCTGGATTGATTGAATATATTCCGCCTCTGCAATCCTGTTGCAAATTCAGAAACTTGTAATGTCACAGACATGCTTCCTGGCTAAAAAGAGGCTAAACATGGATAAAGCATGCTATACTTCACAAGTACAGGTCTCTTCAAAATGACATACTTGTTTGATTTAAATTCACGGCGAACTCTCCTAAGTTCCACTGTTTGAGGAAAAGACCCAATAGTTGTAATAGGAAGGATTGGCAGGTTCAACTCCTTCTGTTGTTCATCTAAACGAACAGCTACAGGACTAGCACGCCGGTGATCAGAGCCCTCAAGTGCTTTAGTCTGTAATTTCCATCATCCCCAAGGTTCAGAAACTTCACAGAGAATTAGAAATCTGATGGCCTTGAAATTATAAAGATTGTGGATTTTTCAAAAAGCTAATGAATGCTCCAATAGTATACAAATACCAGTGATTGTTCTCTACCATTCATAGACATGCTGCACTATAAAATAGCTAGAGTAAAAAATAAGCAACCAAAGACTGAGGAATATTTACACCCAAAACAGAGGCAACAATAAACTGTAAACAAAGAACCGAACAATTTACAACATACAGCTTTTTGCACTGCTTCATTGTTGACTCTAGGAGATGTCTTCCTTGAAGATATAGCAGCTGCATTAGCAACAAAGTATGCCTGCAGTAAGGGATGATTAAATTCCATTAAACCTAGGATTTCCATTGAGAGGTAAAAGAACCCTTGCTTAAAATGCAATAATTTCAGCCAATGACATTGGTATTTCTATTGTGTGAAACAACCTATCCCCAAGTTTGAAAGCCTAGACTTGACTAAATCCAACCCAAAAACTTCATGGTCCCATATGAAAGGCATCTAATTTGTAGTTTCACCCGATAGTTGTCTTTAGAAAGGCAGAGATTATATGGGGGAAAACTGGGAACATCAGCGGTATCAGCCCATTCGAATATGCTTGGAATTGTCTGCACCACAGATGTGGCACAATTTGACCCAGGATACTTATACAGAGCTCTTCAGAGATACTTTCAACTTTAGTCATTACTAAGGATTACTTTCAACTTTAATCATTACTAAGGATTCAAGTGCTGAATGTGTCGGAGAATCTTTACCTGATTTATTTGGCCAGCCAATGCTTTAGCCAAAGCAAGTACCTCATTTACTTTCTGTGCAGCAAATGCAAACCAGGATTTGATCTCATCATCAAGTTTTGTCTCATTCACTAAATCCACTGCCGTATGAAGAAAAGAGCAGGAAGTAGAGACAATTACTTTGCCTGCAATGCAAGCAGATTTTATATTCTCATTAAGTGCAGCAAAATTAAACATCAAAGCGTCTACCATGAAATTCCTTGTTCCAAGAGCTTTTTGAGCTAATATATATGCACACATACCTTTACCAAGTAGAGTTTCAAGATCCTTCAAAATGGCAGATCCTCCCATCAACAATTCCAGCAAACAGGTATTTGTCACTGGGAAAGCCATGAGCTTTAATAAGGCTGAGTGTTTTTGTTCCACGTACTAGATCCAACCCAAGAGCAGATATAGCTTTTACCTGAGTGATGGTCCTGAGGCAAAAATGTTTCATCACATTAGCAAGTTCTGACTTCTAAAACTTAACCGTCTTTTTTCTTTTATCAACATATCATCTATCTAATTTCAAAGAAACAACTTCGTGTTCAAATTTTCAAAGAGCAGACATGATGCGTGTTGGCTTACTTGTAAGTCTCAACAGGAATATCAGCAAAGTATGTTTCAACGATCAATTTGATTCCATCCAATCCTCCTAAGAAAGAATAAGCTTTATAGAAGGCTTCCAAGTGGTGAGCCTCAAGGTCCATTACAAGTGATGGCTCATCAAACTGCACCCACGTTGCCCCAGCTGCTTTTAACTCACCAAGAACCTCTCTGAAGATGTCACAGTAGATAGTAGAGCATCAATGATCAATAATAAAAGTAACCAATGGAAAAAACATCTATCATTTCTCATAATTATGAAATGCAAGCAGCTGTGGATCATACGGTCTTTCTCATGTCAAACTCACTTGTAGACAGGAAGAATTGCATCAAGAAGAGAGATGAGCTCGAAAGTTTTGGCAACACCCTTTGCAGGCTTGGATAACAGCAAGTATGTCAATGGTCCTACAATGACAGGCACAGTGTCGATACCAATCTGCATTCCAGACAAAGTGCATCAATTACAGATTCTAAAAGCAACCGCCCTATCAAAATCGGCTTACACAACATTCTTCATTGCAGTAGAATTTTAACAGTGTGGTTCCTTCAATTCAAAACTCAACTACTTGTGGTTCCCGTGAGAGAGGGAAGTAAAAGCATCCCACAAACAAGTCTGATTGAGTGTTCAGCATGCTCAAATATCAAATAATAATAATCAAGAAGAATGGAGCTAGTTTTTGCCTCATTTCCAGATCTATATTAGGGGATAAGGGAAGTGATGAACCACTGTACCTAGAAATTAAGCAATGGACAATCACAGTTGGGGAATGAAGGGAGGAGTTTTTTTTATAGAACATGTAGCATCAGCCCCTCTAATGGGCTCGATTTCCCTTAAAGGGAGAGCCCAGGCCTGAGTGTTGAGCTGCAGTTATGGTAATTCATAGAGGAAGATCCACCATGACATATCAAAAGAAGGGTTGTAAGGGCTAGATGAAGGGTCAAGGTCATCACCATGGAAGCAAACAAAAATAAAAACTGTAGTACCGTCTCTTTAGTTTCATAGGTGTGTGCTAGTTACTAACCTCTTTAGCTTCCTTGTATTCATTAACTGCTTTGTGTGAGGAGTACTTGAATTTAATTTCTGGTCCTAGCTCTGGAACTATGTAGTGGCTGAAATGGTCAACATCACATAGTTTCTTAGAATCCCTTGACTCAACAAAATCTCTATAACAGAATTAGGCAAAAACAGGGGAATAATGAGATTAGAGAGGAGGGATTGTGATTGTAGTACTCACTAGTTGGTGTCAAACCACTTGGTCATCTCCATGGCAGGCAATTTGGCATTACCACGGGCCATAGAGAAGTAAGTATCAAATCCAATCTCTCCACCATTCCATCCATATCTAGGAGGAACAGCCCCAAGCATGGCAGTGGTATCAAGCATCTGATCGTAGTAGGAGAAGGTGTTGCTTGGGATATAAGTCACACCAGCATCCCCCATTTGCTTCCATATTGAAGTTCTCAAATCCTTGGCTATCTTCTGCAACTCTGCTTCACTGCTCTTGCCATCCCAGAAGGACTCCAATGCAAACTTCAGCTCCCTCTTGGGACCCATGCGAGGATAACCAACCACATGGGAAGCCATGGATGATGTTTTCTTAAAGAAATTGCTGGGATGTCCTGCAAAAGCGCGATTGCAAATAACAACATGTCAACATCAAGAATTTAATACAAACTAGTCAGCTCAAGTGCTCTATCAAGATTTCATCCATGCAACTGATAACACTAAACACGAAACCAGTAAGCCCACATAGAGTTGTTGCAGACAAAGATTTAAGAAAGTATAAATTATGCTGTGGAAACATCCAACTACAGCGAAATGCAACATACTGACCTGCAAATGTAATGATGGCAGGAGAGTGGGAAGAAAATCCTCTAAACAACCCACTTCAATTGTTATGGACAAAGAAGGTGTATGTTGCCACGGTTATATAGATGGAGGAGGAGAGATTGGCTTGTAAACCCTTGTGAGGTCACCACCCCACTCACATCAGATATTCTTGGCATTAGTTCAAAAAAGTTGGTAGGGTTGATTTTAGACAGGTCCCTCTCAAGCATGTGAGAAGTTCAATTTATCCGATTTCATTAGTTTCACTTTCTTGGTCAGTCATTGAGATTGGATCCAGTCGACAACATCCAAACGATTCAACTATTTCTTAATGGATTGGTGCACCTCAAAATCACCTAAGCGAAGAGATGGGAAAGATGTCACTTATCAACTCAACACAACGCCAAAAAATTTCGTTCTTCGTCTATGCCATTATTAATAAAATATTGGGATGCTTGAAAAGGGGCATGAGTGTCCCATTTTTACCATTATAATAATTTAATTGGAATTTTAATGTGTGGGATTTAAATATTTTTTAATGATAATATATATTTTAATGTTGTAGGGGTAAAATTGTATATGTTTTTATCTCTTTGTTTTATATTTATTTTGGTCTTGTTATAAATATATTGTCGCAATGCTCAATTCATTTTATTATGTGTAATTGACTAATTTCCGCACAAAATGCACTCCCTAACATCCTAACATGGCAATTTCACATGCTACATGTGAACCATCATAAAAGTACACACCATCGTCTTAGTTGGTATTTCCTAGTCATTTGGAAGTCATCGATAAGTCATCCCATTTATGGAGCCAAAAACAAAATTCAAAACACATTCTAAATAGAAGGGAACACATTTCAAACAAAAACAACCCTACTCCATCCTTGCTTCTGCCATTATAGGTTACAAATAGAAACTAAGTGCTCATTGCACAAAAGGATTTACAGTTTGGTATATTTCTTCATCCTCCATATTTACATTGCTTTAATGCATTTTTTTGGCTTTGTGCTCTACATGTTTGTTGGGTTTTTCCAAATTTACAATAACCTTTCAAAATATTGTGGGGTTTTTATATGATAACTTGTCAAATGGCATGCTTGTGGTTACGGAGGAGAGAAGAGGTGGTTGTAGTAGAGGGATGAGGTGATTGCAAAGAAGCTTTTTGTGTGGTTGTTGGTGTTACTAATAACTTTTCTCCAATGGTTCTTTGTCAATGTTTTCTGATATATTTCTTGTATAAGCCCCTTTAAGCTTAAGCAAATTTTGTTATATCTCTATTATTATAATAGTTAGTTCCACTTTAGAGTCATGTAGTCTTACCAGATGCTACACCCTTAATCCTATCATGTGCATAAGGTTATGAGTAGTTAGCTTGTGTCTACCTTAACTCTTAATTAAGTTACATGATCATTATTATAGGCTTATTTAGATAATTAAGTCATCCTATATTTAGATATATAAGTCAACTTGGGTGGTAGCCATGGCATATATATATATATATATGAGCTAGTGGTTATTTTATTATGATCATATTGTGAATTGTGTTCTCATTGGAGATATTTGGAGGTTTGCCCCTTGAAGTGGCTTATTATTATCAAGTATTATGAAGTATTTGTAGCATATTTCCTATTATATTCTTCTCTTGTGCAAGTTGTTACATTACAAGTGGTGTTAGAGCATGATTGTGGCACTTAGAGGCCAAGAATCAAGGCAATTTTTTTCAACTCAAGAGGTCAAATTGTGAAGCACCTATCTCTCTCAATTTGACAATTTTTTTATGATTTTTGGAGGGTTTTTAAGGCCATATTGAAGTTTCTATAGTCTGGATTTGAGGTCATTTGGAGTGGAGTTATTACAAAATTAGAGTTTCCATGAAATTTTCTCCCAAGGCTTCAAATTAATATTTTTTAAAAATTTCTAGAGGGTTGATCAAGGACATATTGAAGCTACTACAATTTAAATTTGGGGAATTTATTGCAAAATTAGGGTTTCCACCAAATTTTCTCCAAATGCTACAAATTAACAAATTTCTTAGAGTTTTTTTTAGAAAAATGAGATAGGCCCTAGTGAGTTATAGTAAAAAATTTAGATTATTTTGATTTATTTTGAGTAAGTTATTGTGAAAACTATTTTGGTGGCATCATGGCAAAGGTTTCAAGAAGAGCCAAAAAGAATACATTCACTGCTGGAAGGACTCCTGGTAAAGATACTATAGTAGTTGAAGAGATGGATAGTATAACCAATAAAGACATGAACAAGATGGAGGAAATCAAGGGAGAAACCAACAAGATAGAGGAAGAAATCTTGTCAAAGATGAAAGATGAGATAGGAGATCTCAAGGAGATGGTTGAACAAATCGTTTCTCAAAAAGTTTATAGAGATTCCCAACATATGGAGCCACACAACAATACTTGGTCCTCACCAAAGAATATGAGTCTCCTAACAGGCATGATGCTTGTGGGTTTGACTTAGATCTAAAGATGGATCATCACCCAAATAATTCAATGGCTAGCACTCATATGGGATCTTGAAACCTATTACCAATGAAGAGTATATAAGGAGGAGGAGGAGAAGGAGTAGAATAAGGAGGAGAAAAAGAAGGAGAAGAAGAAGAAGTAGAAGAGGGAGAATAGGAAAAAGAAGGAGAAGAAGTCAAGCAATAACATCTTTTCATGTATTATCATTACTTGGAGAAATTCAAAAAGGATTGCCTCCTAAAGGAGATCTTGATTAGGCCATTCAATCAATGCTCAGGTACCATCTACCATCCTTCACCTCTTCTTTAAAGGTACACCAAAAGGTTAGAAAAATGAAAGAACACATTCATCACCAGTAAGAGGTACCCTCTAGTCTTAAGAAGAACAAGGCAAAGGTACAAAATATAATGAAGAAGAAAGCCAATCAATGCAAAATTCTAACATAGACAGTGCTACCTAAGCTAGATGCATAGGGAAAACCCACCTTGGAGCCTGAGTTAATTTTCTAGACATGCACGAAGAAGATGACTAGAAAAATTGTTGGGAAATAGGTGTTGTACACCTTGCATAATATTAGATTATTTTATTCATGTAAATAAATATTTATTTGTGGTGCATCTTAATTGATGTGTTTAGCCACATTAGATATTTATTTGCGTGCCACTTGTAAATGTTGTATGTAACATTGGGTTAATTATTTTATGTGTGTGGGACACATAGAGTAATTAATTGTTGGAAAAAAATGTAGTACCAATAATTAAATGGGGGTCAATGGTTTTGTGTATCCATGGTTTTGGAACATGGTTTTACCTAATACCACTTCTTGTATTTGTGTGAGCTTGGTCTATAAAAGCAAGCACATGGTCATTAGTTGTGGGTTGGCTGATTCATCATTGTTGGTGTATGGGAGGTTGTGTGAGAGGTTGTCATTGTATTGAGTTTCTCTTGTGAGTGCATTTTGTGAAGCATGGCATGGGATGTGTGGATTCATGCTTGGACACATGGAGGATGCATTAGAGGAGCTTGATGTTTCAAAGGTATTCATGGAGACTCATGAGAATGTATTGTAATATCTTATTGTTGCATAATACATATGAGTGTGGATGTTTTTAAAGGCTAGGTTTTTCCCTCTTGAGGGTTTTCCCAGGATATATCTTGTGTTTGTCATTTGATCTTTGCATTATGGTTACTTGTATGCATCATTTTCTCCTTATGGGTTATGTGAAATTCCTAACATGTGGTATTAGAGCCATGTTTATGGTTGTAGAAGGTGTGAGCTCCCTGGTTTGTTATAACCCTTGTATGTGTAGATTTGATGCAAAGTGGAGGCCATAGTAATGCATGAAAGGATTTGGGACATTACAAGGTTTTGTGCAGGTTGTGTTACAGATTTGGGGTTTTGGGTATGCAGATTTGATGTGTATTTTGTAGATCTAGGTGTTGAAAATTGGTTGCAAAAAAGAGGGTTTCTTGGATCACTTCATGAGGGTTTTTGAGGAGGGAGTTTTCACAGATGACCTCCTGTGTAAAAACAGACCTCACCGTTTGATTTAGGAGGCTGAACAAGCGAAAAAAAACATATAACTTGCCCTATTTTGGCCATAGGGCCTAGAAGGAGAAAAAACCCCTCTCCCTAGTTTGACAGTCGTATGGCTAGGGACATCTGTAGATTAAAAAAAATAATACCATGCACATGAAAAATTATCTTCCTATAGTTTTTGGTTATACTTTATCTTTTAAAGAACTATAGGATTTTTTTAATTTTTGAAAGATATTGAAAAAAAAAATTGTTTGTGGGGGCTGATACATAGACTGATGTACTCCCCTGCACAAAGGGTACCAGGGGTATGTTGACGTAAGAGCTGCTCAGCCCCGTTGGCCTTCGGCCAGTGCTGGCGGCGTCAGAAGGCCCTAAGGCCCTAGTCTCAACAACTTCGTTCAGGTCGGCATGGCTGGGCCCAATCTCTGGCTGGCCGGTCGACCCCAATCGTCGGTCACCAACGAGTGGGGAAAAATAAAATGGCAGCAAACAGAAAAAAATTTAATTTGGACCTTTAAAATTAAACCTCGTTAAAATTTCCCTCGGGTTAGTGGAGTGTGAATAAATTTTAAAACATTTTCAAATCTGCATAAAACTATATCGTTAAAATTTCTGTGATAGTTTTATGCTCATAACTTTTGCATACAAAATCAGATTTTCAATTTCAGATAGGCGTTGGAGAGCTATTACAGTGTACTATAGATTGGATCATGTAGATTTTAAGTTTGGTGTGCAAAGAGAGATTAGTACTTGTTTGATCACTTGTAGGAGCCTAAGATTCAGGGTGCGATTATGAGAGCATTCAGATGGATTTTTGGGCACAAACTTGTGCGAGTACAAGTTGTTATGAGACCATTAGCATGGTATAGTAGGTTTTCATATTTGGTACTTCTAGATATGGGTTTACATGTATTTTTAGAGTTTGGACTTTGATGGAGATAGGTACACAAGTTGTTTTTTGGTTTGAGGACATGGTTAGTACATGTGTGAAACTAGGAGTCTTGTTTAGTGGGAGTTGAGTACAGGTACAATGATGGTGATTATTATGGTGTAATGGATATGCATGTACATTTTTGCATTGTATGACATGATCATGTATTCAATTGACAAGTATGGGCTATGATGTTTGATTCATGATTACATGTGGTTTTGTAATATACACCCTTGTTATGTATATATTTTGATGCCAAATTTTTGTTTTTCTGGTTGTTCTAGTTTAGGTTTTCATTGAATATATTGCATGTTTGATATTTGCATTGAATACATGAAATAAAGAGCATATAGCATAAACCCAAAAAATCTAAAATAGATATCAACAAACTGATGAAGACCCAGATTATATTATATCAAAATATGAATTACAGTGACATACCTAGATGGAGTTTTACAACTTTGTGCCAATGCTGACAGAGAGCTAGCAACACAATGCATACAATGGAAGTTGTGTCACAAAGGATCTTTGAAGGATGTTTCACAACCCTAGGCGCCAACAATGGATAATAGAGAGTGCCCACTTGATGTTGAACAGCTACCCAAAACTCCACAAATCACCTCCAAGACTTCATACAATGGAAGTTATGTTACAAAGGATCTTTGGAGGATGTTTCACAACCCTAGGCACCAACAATGGATAATAGAGAGTTCCCACTTGATGTTGAACAGCTACCCGAAACTCCACAATCACCTTGCTATTGTACGGCCACTACTGTAGCTGAAAATCAGTCACAACTCACTCCAAACACACCCCTTTATCACTGTTTTGAATCAGTTGTCATTGCAAGAGATAGGTGATCCTATTGGAAGGATAAATGCATAGAAAACTGCCCTCAAAACTCCACATTCACCTCTAAAATCAGTACAGTCCCTTGTTGAAATGTACGACCTATGCAATGGGGTTTATAACAACACTAAACTCTTCACAAAATGCATAAAACTATTCATTATATCTCTGTTCTAAGCTGCACAATTAAACTCTCTCAAGAATGGACAATTTCAACTCAAACCCTCATCAAAATGTATCAAATGAAAGTACAACTGTGAATACTGGATGCATCTGCCAATGTAGTAATTGCTAATGGAGATTTTCATCCCCAGAAGCCAAGAACAACAATCTCTTGCAAAGGTTTTCATCTCAACAAAATAATACCAGACCCGGGAGCCAAGCTCCAAAAACCTTCGAAGGGAAAATCAAGCATATCTCAAATGAGGCACTTTTCCCTCTTTTATCACTCTCCAAGAGGGGTCTTTCACTTTTTGAGGGAAATATTCTTTTAATTTTACTTTTTAATATTTCCCAAGGTGAGAGCTCCATCAAATGACTTAAGTGGCTTTTAAATATTTCATTTTTCATCACTTAACCAAAAAACCCAAAGTCTAATATTAAATAATAATATTAATTTACGGACTTTAAAACAGAGGCCCAAATGAACTCAGAATTCAGTGATCTATAGCTCGTTGGAAAGGTCTCGACGAGACCCTCCATCTTCAACACTGAAAATTCTGATCCGGCACTAGACCTGAACTTACTAAAAATAGTAAGTATGCCACAAGGCACCCAAACTGCCACTAACAACTGCCAACTACCAATTGAGAAGCTAGCAACACCGACACTAGGCTCTCTAAACACCATTATTAGCCTATGAGGAGCCAATGATAGGCTAATCCACCAACTATGATGCTCACTCAAAAAGGGGACATTACCTTTCACCCTCCCTAAAATTGCTTGTCCCTAAGCAATCACCACTGAATAGGAAAACATCACTTCTTCAGAGGTCCAAGGAAAAAATTGTAGGATGACCCACACGTCACCAAATAACTCAAATAGCACCAGCATACACACTACTATGCAAAGATAAACATCATGCCATCTGTCCAACCCCTGTGCACAAGATTTGTGCATCGAAATCAACCCGTGTACCTGTGAATCAATGATGAACCTGTATGCATACCACACAATGTACATGCTATAGAACTCATCAACAAACCCTTAGCAGAATCATGATGCACAAGAAGGATACCAAAGCAAACTGTAGAGGCTCCAATAATATATCCTTGGATCCCAAACCCAGAATGGAAGTCTGCCATGCATAACATCCCCTGACTTCCACAGCACTACTCTGATATCAACTTCACCATGCAGAGAGTGGTGAAGCAACACATTGGAATTCAACTGAACTGTTATGCCAAACCTGTCACCACCTGGATCCCAACACACCAGAACCTCACATCCAATAATCATGAAGGGGTAAGTAAATCTTGAAGTGTCTGAACCACAACATCCCCTATCATCCCTTGCCAAACTCCTATGGATGTGCTGACTATCCAACATAGGTACTGGAAGATATGAAACTGCTCCTCTCAAATTGAGTGAATGATAAAACTCTCCTCCATCACCGCTATAAAAACTAAACAAGCCATTATGCCTACTAACACTGTAACCTCTCTGAAGCCATGTCTTCAATGGAAATTTTAGAGACAAAGAAGTTACAAACTCTGTCAGGTGCATATCACCATGATGGCAATCTGATCTTTGACTCTGCAAATAATCCTCTGAATGTATCTGAGTCAGCCACCTGCAATCCCTAGTGTCATCTTCTGTAGATGGCAACCCTTCATCCCACAAAGGATGGTATAAATCCTAAGCCAATCCACACTTACGCATCATCAAGTCATCTATGTGTGGACTAAAGGAAAAATGATGTGCACTCCTCACTATGCAGTCAAAATAAAAAGCACCTGCCTGTGCCAACGGTTGACCATCATAGTCATGGGGAACACACTCCTCATCACTCGAATCAGATGATGGCTCATGTCTATGATCATGTATGGCTAGTTGGGTAGATAACCTGCAAGTCCTCTCTGCATACCCAATAGCAAAGTCCCGATCTAAAAGCAACTGGAGGTATTCTGATTTAATCCACTCCATGGCATGCTAGATAGTTCACAAATTAGATATAGAAGTGCCCGCTACTACCACAATTTGCCTTTCCTCCAATTGTGCCATCCAAAAGAGATCCTCTACAAACTTGTGGGTACTACCAATACGAGTTAAGGTTTGAACAACCTTATCCTCGGTAACCTTTAGCTGATCTCTCCATCCCTATGGCTCAATAAGCCGTCGATCAAAATCAGCTACATGGGATGTAATCTCTAATTTTCTTCCAGGAGAGGGAAACAAATCATCATGAGAGTCGATCTCCCCACTGAATGATGCTCTGCATATCTCCTGCAAAAATGATGAAGTAGTGTGGTGATCTATCACACAACTTTCTAGAAAATTCACTACTACACCACAAGAGCCATCAATCAACTACTCTGTATCCTCTGAAATGGGACTAGCCTCAGGAACCATTGGTGCAACATAATGTTCCTTGCTACACTCATCCAAAACAATCATCCCATCTGTGTCACCTGCACCAATAAATGAAATGGATGTAACCACATCCTCAACCTACTCACAACCATAATATGTGGATATATGCTCGTTACCCACTGTTGCCATAGAAACTTGAACTATATCTGTAGATGGTGAAGATTGTGCCAAGCTCAACTCCACTGTAAGCTCATCTATTCATAACTTTGACTCTTGAAGGGCTGTTTGAGCATTCTTCAAAGAGTC
The DNA here is from genome assembly GCA_027924645.1 of Cunninghamia lanceolata. Lineage (NCBI taxonomy): Eukaryota > Viridiplantae > Streptophyta > Pinopsida > Cupressales > Cupressaceae > Cunninghamia > Cunninghamia lanceolata. The sequence continues at coordinate 20,483,420 of BSBN01000237.1, read as the reverse complement.
TGTGGTGACCTCAAGCTCATAGGTGAGCTCATCAACCTCCTCTTCTTTTCCCTTTAGAGAATCATAATAGATACCATCAAGCCTAAGAAGATGATCTCTATCTGATAACAACTGTAGGTAATTATTCTTCATTATCCTAACTGCATCTCTAAGTGCCTGAAACTCAACAAGGGAAAGTCCACTATCAAGGTGCTCATACATACCTGGAGTCCAACAACAGTGTGTCACCAATTTCTGAGCAACATCAAAGTGTTCTAAAGTTGAAGCAATCATGCCTTCGTTCACCTTTAATTGCCCTGCCAAATGATTAGACCTTTTTGACAAATTATCTCCACATAAATTTTCTGATGTGTAATCTGCACTATGGTAAGAGGCTGAATCATCATCACTCACTAATTGGTAAGCATCCTTATGTGTGATGTCCACTTCGTACACATCCTCATTAAGTGTACTAATGTCATGAACCTCTATGGATGGCTCAAATGACATGCTAGAGGCTGCTGATTTGTCAATATCAATACACCCTACATCCTCCAAAGTAGATGCATGTTCACCCAAAGAGCTATCTTGGGACCCATCATCAAGTAAATTTTTTGATTTGTTCTTATCTCCCAAGGTCTGATTTACAAAATCAAACTTGTTGTGGCTTGAATCCACAACACCTATTGCATCAATAACACCCAAAACTCGAGTGTCTACATTAGGTGACTCCACACAACCAACATTCTCATGTGTAATGGAGGTAACCTGACACTAATGCAAATAGATCAGACTGCTGTCACATAAATTAGAACTGTTATGGCTTGTAATCTCCTTGCTTTCCTCATGTTTGACACTCATATCTTGTGTGCCAACATTAGAAGTCTCTTCTACAACATTTTCATCATGTGCCATAACATTTAAATCACAACTTCCCTTAAAAGAATGACTGTTGTCATAAAAATTAGATTTGTTATTAGGGTTGATAACAACCTCTTGAGCGCTGAATGTAACTTCATTTGCCAAACCAACATCAATTTGTGAGTCCTTTTTATCCATGCATTGGTGGTTAGGTTCCCACAATTCTTTGCAAGAGAAGCATAGGCCCTGTCTTCTAATTTGGTTCTTTCTCATTATAGGAATCCTTGCAACCCGTAAAACATAAGCAATAGATTCATCTTCTTACTTTCCCACCTTTTCTTCCATGGCCACTTCAGTTTTGTAACCCTCCTTGAATTTTTCATCCTATCTTCCATCATCATTATCCCTGTAGCTATTCCTATCTCCATTGTTCTTGTCTCCATAGTTTCTGTCATTATTGTTGTTATTGTCGATACCAGGATTCCTGAGGGAATAATTGGTCATCATTTGTATCGCTTGATTAGTAATTTGTTGTATCTCTCTCTGTCGCCTATCCCAATTATTCAACATTTTTTCCCATTTCCTGTACCAATTATTCAACATTTCCTGGATACTAGGCTCTTCTCGGTCTTTATCACCCATTTCCTCTACCACTACTATATCTATACCTACCAAGGGATTAGTATGGGGAACCTGTATGTGTACCAAGCTACATGTCTCAGTTCATCATCTGCATGTCTGTGTCTAACTTCACAGGATGGCAAGATCTTCTGCTCTGATACCACTGTAATATACACCCCTGTTGTGTATATATTTTGATGCCAATTTTTTGTTTTTTTGGTTGTTCTAGTTTAGGGTTTCATTGAATATATTGCATGTTTGATATTTGCATTGAATACATGAAATAAAGAGCATATAGCATAAACCTAGAAAATCTAAAATAGATATCAACAAACTGATGAAGACCCAGATTATATTATATCAAAATATGAATTACAGTGACATACCCAGATAGAGTTTTACAACTTCGTGCCAATGCTGATGGAGAGCCGGCAACACAATGCATACAAATCACCTCCAAGACTTCATACAATGAAAGTTATGTCACAAAGGATCTTTGGAGGATGTTTTACAACCCTAGGCGACAACAATAGATAATAGAGAGTTCCCACTTGATGTTGAACAACTACCCAAAACTCCATAATCACCTTGCTATTGTACGGCCACTGTTGTAGCTGAAAATTAGTCACAACTCACTCCAAACACACCCATTTATCACTGTTTTGAATTAGCTATCATTGCAAGACATAGGCAATCCTATTGGAAGGATAAATGCATAGAAAACTAGCCTCAAAACTCCACATTCACTTCTAAAAATAGTACGGTCCCTTGCTAAAATGTATGACCTATGCAATGTAGTTTATAATAGCACTAAAATCTTCACAAAACACATAAAACTATTCATTATATCTCTATTCTAAGTTGCACAATCAAACTCTCTCAAGAATGGACAATTTTAGCTCAAACCCTCATCAGAATGTATCAAATGAAAGCACAACTACGAATATTGGATGCATCCACCAATGTAGTAATTGCTAATGGAGGTTTTCATCCCTAGAAGCCAAGAACAACACTCTCTTGTAGAGGTTTTTGTCTCAGCAAAACAATACCAGACTCGGGAGCCAAGCTCCAAAAACCCTCGAAGGGAAAATCAAGCATATCTCAAATGAGGCACTTTTCCTTCTTTTATAACTCTCCAAGAGGGGTGTTTCACTTTTTAAGAGAAATATTCTTTTAATTTTATTTTTTAATATTTCCCAAGGTGAGCGCTCCATCAAATGACTTAAGTGGCTTTTAAATATTTCATTTTTCATCACTTAACCAAAAAACCCAAAGTCCAATATTAAATAATAATATTAATTTACGGACTTTAAAACGGAGGCCCAAATGAACTCAGAATTCAGTGATCTATAGCTCGTCGGAAAGGTCTCGATGAGACACTCCATCTCCAACACCAAAAATACTGATCCAGCACCAAACCTAAACTTACTAAAAATAGTAAGTACACCACAAGGCACCCAAACTACCAACTGCCAACTACCAACTGAGAAGCTAGCAACACCAACACTGGGCTCTCTAAACACCATTATTAGACTATGAGGACCTGATAATAGGCTAATCCACCAACTCTGATGCTCACCCAAAAAGGGGACATTACAGGTTTCCATGAAATTTGCTCCCAAGGTTGCAAATTAATAGTTTTTTAAATTTCTATAGGGTTGATCAGCGACATATTGAATCTACTACAATCTAGGTTTGAGGAATTTATTGCAAAATTAGGGTTTCTGCCAAATTTTCTCCCAATGCTACAAATTATCAAATTTCTTAGAGATTTTTTTAGAAAAATGAGATCTAGACCCTAGTAAGTTATAGTAAAATTTTTAGATTATTTTGATTGTTTTGAGTAAGTTATTGTGAAAACTATTTTGGTGGCATCATGGCAGAGGCTTCAAGAAGAGATAAAAAGAATACATTCACTCTTCGTAAAGATACTATAGTAGTTGAGGAGATGGATAGTATAACCAATAAAGACATGAACAAGATGGAGGATATCAGGGGAGAAACCAACAAGATAGAGGAAGAAATCTTGTCAAAGATGAAAGATGAGATAGGAGATCTCAAGGTGATAGTTGAACAAATAGTTTCTCGTGAAGTTTATAGAGATTCCCAACATAAGGAGCCACACAAAAATACTTGGTCCTTGCTGAAGAATATGAATCTCCTAAGAGGCATGATGCTTTTGGGTTTGACTTAGTTCTAAAGATGGATTGTCACCTAAATAATTCAATGGCTAGCACTCATATGGGATCTTGAAATCTATTACCAATGAAGAATATGTAAGAAGGAGGAGGAGGGGGAGGAGAAGAAGAAGAAGAAGAAGAAGAAGAAGAGGGAGAATAGGAAAAAGAAGGAGAAGAAGTCAAGCAATAACATCTTTGCATGTATTATCGTTACTTGGAGAATTTCAAAAAGGATTACCTCCTAAAGGAGATCCCAATTAGGCCATTCAATCAATGCTAAGGTACCATCTACCATCCTTCACCTCTTCTTTAAAGGTACACCAAAATGTTAGAAAAATGAAAGAATACATTCATCACCAGTAAGAGGTACCCTCTAGTCTTAAGAAGAAGGAAAAGGCACAAAACATAATGAAGAAGAAAGCTAGTCAATGGAAAATTCTAACATAGATAGTGCTACCTACACTAGATGCAAAGGGAAAACCCACCTTGGAGCCTGAGTTAATTTTATAGACATGTATGAAGAAGTTGATGACTGGGAAAATCACAAAGTACCTCATTAAATATAAGTATTTTCCAGTCAAAGTTACCACATGGGAAGATGAAAATTTTATGTAGAAGCATCCATAATTATTTGCATTGAGGACAATGCTTGTGTGAAGAGGGAGGCATGATATGCCCTTAATCCTATCGTGTGCATAGGGTTATGAGTAGTTGGCTTGTGGCTACCTTGACTCTTAATTAAGTTATATGATCATTATTATAGTCTTATTTAGATAATTAAGTCATCCTAGGTGTTATATTTAGGTATCTAAGTCATCCTAGGTGGCATCCATGGAATAATTAGGTATATATAGGAGATAGTGGTTAGTTTACTATGATCACATTATGTATTGTGTTCTCAATGGAGATATTTGGAGGTTTTCCACCTCGAAGTGGCTTATTATTCTCAAACATTATCAAGAATTTGTAGCATATTTCCTATTATATTCTTCTCTTGTACAAGTTATGTCATTACATTAGAATACTCCAAAATCAATAGATAATGAATAGAATGTGAACCATTCTCAAAGAATCAAACATTTTTGACTAAAATATGGTTGGATTCATAGGCCAACACCTTTAGATTCTAAGATTGCACAAATATTGACAACAAACAAACATATAATCTAAGTCTAAAAGACTCTTCCAACTTCAAACAAAATACACCATCCAAAAGGTTTTCCTCTTACCTGCAATGTGAGTTCAAAGAATGAAAAATCCAACCAAAAATCCAATAGAGTTTGGAATTTATCAAGATCAAAAACAAAACAAAATGAATGTGTATCCTTTTAGAGGAGTGGTCTACCTATGTATACAAAATGAATGTGTATCTTTGTTGTTATAATCGAAATGAAATAACTATGTATGCATACATTTTTGCCCTTGAATAATTACATGGATACCATGGATTGTCTGATAGAATAGGAATACAAATTATAGTCGCCAGGATATCTACATAACATACCTATCAAGTAAATCTAGTAGTTTCCAAGCAAACCTATTAAAATTGTAATAACAATAGGGCTCACTTGTTCACATTTTAGCAATGATTTTACTTCATTTTTTATTTTTTCATTATTTCTAAAGAAGGTGTATTTTTATGCATGGGTATACTTATATATACTTCCTTTGGATCCAACTTATGATGTCTATAAAAGTTACTCCAAAACTTATAATGTATAAAGAAATTTTGATTTTTAAAAAGATTAATATAAGATTTTAGAGGATGATTTTTGTTTAACATAATAAGTCCCAATTTCAATAACATTCATGTATATAATAAATTTAATGCTATCATAACATAATACTCTAATAGGTCTTAGAAAGAAAATTTCTATCAACACCCATTGCAATCCTGTGCAAACCAACATAGCCTTAAATGAGATCAAAGCCATACCTTCCACCTTAATTTTCTAAATAATTTTTTTAGCCTAGGTAAAGTAGTGTCTTCCATAGAACTAGAAATAGATTCATTCATCAATAACTCCTCTTCTAGTTGTAACAAGTATTTTTGCAATCTACAAGATCTCTAGAAATATAAAATAGGAAGTCAACAATCATTGTTGCAAGTATGCTATGACTATTAAACTCACTAATCATGAACATGTCAAAGAAAAATCTTCCAACTTTATATGACTTACCACATAATGTCTATACCCATTAGGGTTTAGTTGAGAACATTGCACACAAAGATTATACATCGAATATAAACATCCAAAAACTAATCAAAGAAGTTGTTATAAAGGTTTAATATTTTTTGGGACCTCTATGCTTTTATGTTTCCTATGTATCATAAAACCATAAAAAATAATATAAAATAATAATATTGAAGTCTACACTAAAAAAGGAATAACTTTGTCTACATGTTTAAGTCTTCACTTCCTCTTCCTCACTTCCTCTTCCTCACATGTAGACTTGTAAAAAACAAAATTGTAAATTGCGAACTATATATTCCATTGATAGTTAATAATAACTCTAATCCCATTCAATTCAAAGCTTTATGCTTATCATCTCTCATTTAGAGCACATGAACTTGCTCACTTAGATTCTATGAGTACATGGTCAAGAAAAATGCGGGTATTTCTAATTAATTACCCTATATGTTTATCTTTTAGTTCTAGTACATTGTAATGCTTTTCATCTATAGGTATGTCATGCATTGGGATTAACTTCCTTGACCTTTGTCTCCATATATTATTTGACTCTATCTTGAGAGCATAATCTTTAATTATTCCAATTTTAGGCTCAGATATTGGTGGTGCACTTCGTGTTCTTATTTCTAATAAGCTCTTGGGTTGGGGTTCAACAATGTGAAATTCCTATGTACAAACAATAGGAGAGTAACCTAGAATATCACAATCAAATTAAAATTAATGGATTGACTATGATTCACACATTAAATAACAAATGTGGAGAAGGTGTGCAAAATAATTGATCTTCTACATCACACTTTGGTGGCCATGGTTTGGCTTTGTGAATGATACTTTGGGTCATCTCTTACATAGAAGTATTACTAAAAGTTGATATTATTTTTAAAATCACACAAACCTTGTTGCAAACCATAGAGTAAAGGAAAAGCTTGGCCTCACTTTACATCTATCCTTTAAATTTGGTGTAAGCAATCCACAAGTTTGGTTTTGAAGTCAAGAACTCGATGTTTGTTTTGATTAAGATAATTTATTTTTGAAGGGACCATAAACTTGGGTTAATTTTGAAAGGACCAAAAGCCTTTACAACAATGAAATTACCACATAATTTCAATGAGCAAAACTCCAACCCAGTTGCAAATGTTAAAACATCAACAACTCTAACCAAAATAATAGACTCAAAGATCTAACAAAAAAACCCAAAAAATAGCCATTAACAAAAGGGGTCCAAGATTTAAAAAAGATATTGCAATAAAATCTAGACAAAATTTAAGAAACTAATGCAAGTCCAACAACACACCAACAATAAGCTACCAATAGAGGGATATTCATGGCGGCTTGAATTCAAAGAGCTCCAATGAGCTTTGAAAACCAACAATAGATCTTTCTTTAGTAACATTGTTGCTAGAATCACTGCTTTTATTTTTACAAGAAGGTAGATAGTTATGGTCCTCATGGAGCAAAGAGTTGGGAATAGAAACCCTCCTTAAAGGAGATGAAATCTCTAGATTTCTTTTCTTTTTGATTGGCATAGCAGAGACAACTTTGTCTTGGGAATTAGAGCACTCTTTGATTTCATCAAGGCATTCCACCACATTTTCCTTCTCAACTAGTAGGTGAGCCTCATTGCTCAAAGTTTAACCCAAAGATTGAATTAGAGAGGAATCATTCCTTCTCCAAATCAAATGCTTCTCCTCTTTCCCAGTCTTGTAGGTAGCAAAAGAGTGACCCGCTCTATGGCACAACTAATAGATGACATATGATTCTTCAAAAGCAATCTGTTGAGTCTAAACCCCAAATTTAGAAGACAACACAATTGAAGATGTAAGAGGTTTGTCCACATCTTCATACACACAAATTTTGGCATATAATAGTCTATATCTAGACTTAGTAAACTTATCCACAACTTCTAGTTGACCAAAAGATCTAGCGATACCATCCAAGACTTTAGTCTCCCAATATTCTAAATGTAAACTTGGGAGCCTAAGCCATACTAGGATCCAAGAAGTGAAATTCAGATTTGGGTTAGAACTTGACTTCCATTTACTAATGGAAAGCCCCAACCTGCCCCAAAATAGTTTGGAGGTAGTCCTCTTGAAGTGAGAAGGAAAATAAAAAAACACCATTTACCATGGCTAAGACTGCAACATGACCTCTCATACTTCATTTTCTCAACACCCATCTGACAATGTCTATGTTTGGTCTAGAGCCAACAAATCTCCCAACTAGAGATTTATCAAGCCTACTAGGTTCTCTATCAACAACAAAATTAGGCACCATAACGTGCCCATATTTTTCCACCACTAATAGTTCCAAAGAGGGAGACACAATAGGGGACTCACCTCTAAGAATGTTGGACAAATAATTTCTACCATCCACACTATAGAAAAGAAGCACACTAATAGTCTCCTCCACAAAAGATGAGGCCCTAATAGCACCAACATAGCTTTCCAAAATAGGGGAAGAAGAGGGATTACCACACTCCATGCAACAAGCAACAAAAGAACCATTCTTTATTGCCTTACACACTCTAGAGGATACCTGAAACATCTTAGCCCTAGAGAAGGAAGGGCAAACACCGATCGTTAGAGAAAGAGAAGGCTTGGTCTCTAAACTAGGAACACGATCAATAGGGGAAGAGGCTTTCATAGAAAGAAGAATGCCCCTTTTTAGGCCCTGACCAAATGAGTCACTACCACCCAACACCATCCCTAGAGAAACTAAAGAAGTGATGCCCTTCCCCTCATCACAAGCCAATGACCAAGTAGACATCAAAAGATGGGCCTCAAAGCACTATTGGGACTCCAACCAGATACCAATTAACTTCTTATCTTCCTCTTCATGCTGTAAATCAATCCATTCATCCTTGAGCCCTCCTTATGCCATAAAATCCTTGTCATCATCATCCTTTCCATTTCTACTGTCTTCTATGCCTTTTGAGCCCTTCCTACACATAGATTGTTCAAAAATTGTTTTCCCGCTCCTATTCCTCATCATGGTTAGATGAACTTGGTGTTTGTTCACCAAAAAGGTTTCTTTACATTTCTTTAGTAGCATTTCTATTTGCTACAATTGTTAATGTTGCACCATAAGTATCCTCAATTATACCAACATTTTGAAGTAGGCCTACATTTCTTAGATGTGCATGATTTTATGAATAATTGAGTAATGACATTGACATCTACACAATAGATCTTTGAAGCAAATTGATTAATATTCTAAGTAGAGAGAAAATTTCAAGTATACTAATATAGATTGTATTGTGTACGAAGTAGCCAATTTCAAGTATAGTAATATAGATTAACATTTGTATCGTGTTCTAAATAACAATACATACATTAACATTATATTGCCTTTGAATTAGGTAAACAAAAAAAATTGGAACACAACAATTTTCTTTCACAATTTAGGATTCCTAGACAAAAACTTGTGTAGGTTTAAAAACGCACTATGTTTTTCAACTTGTATTTATTTTGATAAACACTCAAGTAAACAATATATATTTTTATAATTTAGAAATCCTAAATTTTGAAACACAATAATTTTTTAACCCACTAAATAGGTACAAATTTGAAACACATCAAAAATAGTTTTTTTACAATTTAGAAATCATAAAAAAAGACTTCTATAGGTTGAAAAACACATTGCATTTTCTACCTGCCTTTGTTTGATGAACAATCATCTGAACACAAGAAATTTTGAATCAAGTAAACAATAGAAAAAATTGGAACACAACAAACTATCCTTCTTCACAATTTAGGATTCCTAAACAAAAAATTGTGTAGATTGAAAAACATGGTCTACACAAGTTTTTGATAAGCATTCAAGTAAACAATGTTTATTTTACAATTTAGGAATATCATAAGACTTAGACAAACATTGATGGCTTCTTATAGGTATATCTTTTACTAATACATGCTCGGTATATCCCAAACTTTTTAGTTGACCAATATCATCAGAAATGTTTCCTTCTATCCCATTTCTCCTCGAGTACAACTTTTCTAATTTTAGGAAGCTTTGTTATTGTTGTTAGGATAAACTTGTTTAGGTTGAAAAACATTTTTCCCTCAAATAAATATGGTACTTTTCAAGGTTACCAAAGATAAACAATACCAATCAACTTATATTCTATTTATGATAAACTTATAAGATTATCTAAAATGATACTTGTGTAGGTTGAAAAACATAGTGTGTTTTTTAACTTGCATTTATTTTCATGCAATTTTCTTTGCAACCAATTCATGTGCGTAATTTTTTTTTCATTTTGTGCCTTTTGTTTACTATAAGAAGTTGAATGACTTGAAGATAAATTTCAAACCCACAATTTTTTCTTACAATTGAGATGAGTAATCCACAACAAGGTTTTGGTGATTCTAGAGCATGAAAGAACTTTAATATGGGTTCAACCCCTATAAATATTAAATTTTTGGTAATAGTTAAAGATGATCCATAAAAGAAGAGGTTTCCTCATAGGAGGCATAGAAATGTGACAATACAAAAGAGAAAGAATGTGGAGGTCTTAGCTATCCCATCATCGAATAAAGGAAAGGAAGAAATAATCAAAAGTACTAATACTTTTCTGAAACACAAAGAAAAATCAAAATAACATATGAATGAATAAGTAATTGTCTCACTTGAAGTTCAAATAGAGGAAACATAGTAGAAGAAAATAACTCTATTGATGAGCCATTCATTTAGTATGACTATCCTTCATGGTGGGACAAGAATGGAAGCAATGATAGTAGTTGGGATGATTAGATGGGTCCAAAATCTTGTGATACAATTTCTTACACATTAGGTCATGGTTCCACTAATTGATAGTGTTTATGATAGTGTAGTAATTGAACAAACATCATCCTTTTGTCAATAAATAATATGCTAGTCTATTTTTTATGCTACACACATTGTGAGATGCATCAACACTACTGAATACAATTGAAATTTGGTATTAAGGATGCAACTAGTGGTTTTTGTGGTGTTGAACTGAACATATCATCAATATTTACATTACCTTGATACCTCTATAAAAACTATGTAATGTTGAATGCATGTATGAACAATAATTTCTTGGAATTACTATAGAATCTATAATTGGTTAAATATATGAACAGACTATAAATTCCTATGAAAACTCCATAGGAGCTATAGAATTTTGAATAGTTGTATGGACTAACTAGCATGGGATCTTTAATTGATGTAATTAACTATATTGCTTTTAATTGTATATACTTTAGCTTCGAATGTTATATTTTCTTGTGAGTGCAACAAAGATCCATAGATTGAGGCACAAAAAAGACAATATTGTTAGAGATTCCATAAAGATGGTTGAAACTTTGGATCATACATTTATTATTCCTTGACACTATTTATGGCCACATGTGAGACACATGATAATTTATGGTCATATGAAGATTCTTTCAAATGTTAATTCTTTGTAAATTCAATATTTCCCTATGCATTGAAGTACTTCTAATTATTATTGGTTGCATTCTTTTGAATCTAAAGTGTGATGTTGTTTTTGAATAGGACATACTAGAGGGTACAAGGAGGACCTCATATCAATTCAGGAGTAGAGTGAACATTGAGGCTACAACTTCTTTGGTAAGGAGATGTCAACTTGTAGTTTTTTTTGTTGTAATGTGTTAATGCTAGGGTGATCTCATTGATTGAGTAAAAGGGTGGGTTGTACTTGTGCTCTTTTTTGTACTCTTGTATCATGGATTCAAACAAAATTCCTCTACTCACACCATATAACTATCATGAGTGGAAAAATAAAATGGAGATTCATTTAAAAAGTTTGAAAATTCATAGAGTAACAATGGGTACAAAAATTGAACCAACAACAGCTGCAGAAAATAGAAAGTGGTACAATATATGTGATCAAGCCTATGGAACACTATGCTTGTCTATCTCTCCTGATCTTCTTTTTCGTATTGAATCTTGTAAAACACCTAATGAAGTGTGGGCTACCTTAGAAAATCTCTTTGGTAAGAAAGATACTATAAGAGGTTTCAAATTGGAGAATGAACTAATTGGTTTGAATCCAACCAACTTTGCAAGCATCCAAGACTTCTTCACAAAGCTAAAGTCACTTAGATTGTAGCTTAAACAATGTGGAATTTAGAAAGAGGACACTCAATTGATTCTTTCAATCCTTTCCAAGCTTGGTCCTGACTACTCAGTCTCTGTTTCTACCTTTATGCTACTATGGATGCACTTGGGAAAGCTTTCACAATGCATTCACTTGATGAGTTTGCCACATCACTCACAAGGGAGCAAGATAATTTAATACACATGGGCACATTGAAGTTTCCTAGACCTCAAGCTCTTCTTGCAAATCAAGGTTCAAAGGATCAAAAGGCTTCACCTAGCAAATGCAAGAAACAAAAAAATAAGGATTTCAAGAACAATGAGAAAGCAAAAGAATCAACCAATTCACATAAGTCCTCATCCTCTCAAATAGGAATCATCTAAGAAGGAGAGACCAAAGTGTACATATTGCAAGAAACTAGGACATGATGCACATAAGTGTTATAAGAAGAAAATTGATGAGTTGACTCACATTATTCAAAGACACAATATCAAAATGCCATCATCATCATCTAGTACATCCTCTTGTTTGACACCATCATTATCTACACATACATGGATAGTAGGCATTGCCAATGGGACAAACAAGGGAAAAGGACAAGCACTCTTTGCTTCTACAAGTCTTTAGTCAGAGAGATGGCTTCTTGATTTTGGAGCTTCTCATCATATGACATCTTCACAAGGGATGTTCTCTTCATTTGAGTCATGTACTTTGCCACCTATTTTGATGGGTAACAATACATACATGCATGCAACTAGTAAAGGGACTATTGATATTAGTGAGGGCACTTTCAATAATGTGTTGTGTATACCTTCCTTGTCAACCAATCTCCTTTCCATCTACCAGATTACTCATTGTGGTGTAGGCAAGATAGTTTAGTTCACTCCTGATTCAGTGATCCTAAGAGACTTAGAGAGTATAGATATCATTGTTGTTGGGATGGCTGATTATGTATCTAGCTTGTATACATTCTCCCATTTTGCTTCTTCTGATGATGTAGACCCATTGATTGATATTCACACTCATGCATCAAGTCTGAATTATGTTTTTGAGGAGAAGTTTGGTCACTTGAACATTGGTGTTCTTTCATCTACTTTGGTTCATGAGACTAGTGTTGAGCTTCCATCTCCTCAATCTCCTACTTCTTCAAAGATCGACATCAACATGGTTTCTTCTACTTTAGTTTCAAGTAGGATTATTCAGGTCTTTCAGACACAACTTCATGGGATACTTTCTTGACATGTATATCAGAATTGTTTTGTGAGTCTTATATTGAAGATTTGGAGGACACACTTGAGGGGATATGTCTCCTCTTTGATGACCATTATAACACATCTGTTATCCAATCTACTTCATCTTTGGAGTTTGTTCTTCATGAGTCTACCTAGGATTTTGGATTGGTCACATCTCATCGCATCGTGCCATTCTTTGATTCTGACACGTGGACATTTCAACAGTTTTCTGAGACATCCATCATGAGACTTCTTCCCTCATCTCTCTTATTGGAGATGGGGTTTCTTCTACATAAACCTTTGGATTGGTTTATTCCTAAGGGGAGAAATGTTGTTTGCAAGTACAAGACACTTTCCAGCGTTCTTCTTCAGGCATTCACCATTGGCACATGAGCTACTTCATTGTGGGGGAACTTGCAGTCTCACTCTTTCTCTCCTATGGGAGGGGGTATTTGATTGTACATATGTGATAGAAGTTGTCCTTGGGGGGTCATGTTGAGTCCTCCTACTATCACTTCTTTCAATTTCATTGTTTCATGCATTCTCACTTTTGGAGAGGAGTTTTGTCCCATGAGGTTTTCTCCTTTTCTCCACTTGAGATTTGTTGTACATGGGTACCTAACATGGCCTAGTAGCTGAGACCCATCCATAATTGCATCCTTGCTTTAGTCATCTACTCCCTAAGTTGCACTTAAGGGGAGGTGTTGGTGTGAACATGGCTATTACCTAACCAGTTTACCCTTGTGTGGATAATTCATATTATTTAACTATTTATTAGTTTAATAATATTCACACATCACACATAATTCACAAGTTAAGTTGACTTAGCGAGTCTACTAGATGTTTCTAGTTGTGTCTAGTTGTTGATAGTTGTCATCTTATCCTATAGTTGTCACATGTCATAGGATTAAGACACTTGTCACATGACTACAACATCCTACATTTCATCCTTGTTTTTATAAGCAAGGCATATCGTGTACATTGTAACAATCTTGTATCTTTCTTTTGCATTCATTGATAGAATATCATTATTCTCTCATTTGATCCCTCTTGTGCTTTCATGAAGTCCTAGATCCTGGGTGGCTCCAATCATAGCCAACTCTAACAAAAAAGAGAAAATAGTATAATATGTGTGATGAAACCTATGGGACATTTGTTGGCAACTTGGCAAACATCATAAAGAGAGAGACACTACTAATATGATGAAGAGTGTTTGTGCATGATGTTTGAAGATGTTGTCATTGATGGAAACAAGCAAAGGAACAATATTGGAATAATTTTTTTGGTCCGGAGAAGAAGACTTAGCCATTTTGGCTAAGTGTTGGCAGTATACTGAAGCAACGACAAGGAGACAGTGTTTGAGATGGTATTGGTCTGAAATAGAAAATATCATCATGTGGATCATGCATATTGTTCATAGTTCTCAAATGGTCATTTGTCCAAGAGTTTAGTTCTTGATGAGTACTGGAAGCCTATCTTCAAAAAGTCTAAGTCTAATAGTGTAGAGAACAAAGGAAATCAGAATAGAACACTCAACTAAATTGGTCCGCATTTCTCCACTATTGCATATCTTGTTATGCGGTTTTTAGGTGTTGTAAACACATGTATGAAGTATCTAAATCTAGAGTTTCAAGTTTTGAGTTCCACCAAAAGGATAGTTATGGGTGCCTAAGTATCACTACTTGGTTTGAAAGAACTTGACTGTGACAGAGCATGTGTTCTTATGGTCCGTATTCTACCGCAAAAGAATATTTTTCTTTGTAGTTCTAGAGATATGATCTATGATATGTGGAGAGTCTCTAATATAGATTAATTTGAGCAAGTCTTATGGTCCCAAGTAGAAGATGCAGTCTGACAGTTGAACTGAACCAGTGATAGTCTATGGTTAAGGCTGACATGATAGTATAATGTGTGTGCGGTAAGTTTTTTTGTTTGGAATCTTGTTCTAAGTGATTATATGGACGGAGCCAACATATGTGAACATGATTCAAGTGTTGTTTTGATCTACTGTGTATTTTGGTAAATGATTTTGGCCAACAAGTTATGACTACATGCTACATCTTAGTATGCCGACCTAATGTGTAAATGTCAAATGTTGCAGATATATATATATGTGATCAAATTCGGTGTTTGGTGTGTGTGCTGTGCAAATGGAATTGTGAATTCAATGTGTGAAGAATTATAAAGGACAACAAAAGCAGAAGAAGAGAGATCTTGTTTGATGTAGAAGTAGAATAGTAAAACAGGGTAGTCAAAGATGAAGAGTTTTGAGATAGTATTTCTGAGCTTCATTGGAATTGTAACCATGCATTTCTAGATGCAATCAGAGCAGTTCAATTTGGTAGTGAGCCACCCTATTTCTTTCTTTTTTTCTCTAGGTAGTGAGCCTTCTTGCAGTGAGCACTTCTTTTGGGCAGTGAGCCCTAATGAAGTGAGCCTCTATTGTAATTCGATATTGTTCCTACTTAATATATTGTGAGCTAACACTCATCATGGTTTTTCCTTGTTTTGGGTTTTCCACATAAAAATCTTAGTGTTCATATGTGATGGATTGTGGTTGTTTCTTATATGCTTAATTTTCTTTGTAATTGCATGAGGTAAATGGATTACTAGTTTATTAAGTAAAAAGTTTAATAAAGTACTAATTAATCCCCCCTCTCAGTACTTTGGGTGTTCAAAAATTGGTATCAGAGCTTGGTTCCATAGAAGAAGTCTAAAAATTTGAGGAAGATATTGGAGACTGAACACATGGCAGGTAAAAAACATCCTACTCCTCCTAAAGAAATTGATGCATCTGAAACTAAAGAAGAATGCACACTTGTCAATGAAGAAGAACTCAATCTTGCACTTGCAGATCTTGAAAAGGTTGAAATAGAAAATAGGGATCTGAAAGATAATGTCAAGGAAGCAAATGAGTACACCAAAAAATTAAGGGAGCAAGTTAAGAAGTTTAAAGAAAAATATAATGAGGTTAGTGAATAATTGATATCTGCAAATGACACCTTGAGAAATATGAATTGGAAGTTGTAAAAAGAAAAAAAGTAGAAGAAGACTTAAATCTGTTGGTAAAAAGAAAAACTAAAGACCAAACAAAGCTTGAACAAGAAGTTGTGGATCTGAAAGCTGATCTGAAACATGCATGGACTCAGGAAGAAAAATTTAGAGTGAGTGCTGCCCAACTTGATAGAATACTTGCTAGTCAGAAAAGTCCTAATGATAAAGAAGGCTTGGGATTTGAGAAAGGTGAAAGTTCCAAAACCAGTCAAGAAAAGAATGCTGAGATCAAGAAGGACAAAGGCAAATAGATTTAGAATTAAAGGAATAGACCTAAGAGACCACCAGTCAAGAAACCAAATTCTCAAAGGTACCATTCTTGGTTATTGTAATACATGCAATAAATTTGGTCATAAGGCTACTCAATGTAGGAGCAGTGTGAATCAAAATGTTACATCATTCTCTAGTCAATGTTTCTCTTGCAATAAAGTAGGTCACAAGGCTAATGATTGTAGAATTTAGATAAGGAATGTTTATAACAATAGAAGGAATGCTTAGACCTCTAAAGGTAATAGCTTCATATGCAAGAACTTTGGTCACAAAGCTAGTAAATGCAGAAGTTAGATAAGTAACAACTATAATAATGGAAGGAATGCTCAATCTTTCAATGGGAATTATTTTACATGCAATAGATTTGGGCACAAGGCTAACCAATGCAGATCAAGGATGAATGAAAGGAGCAATAGATAGAGAAATGTTGTATGCTTCAATTGCAACATGCCTGTCCACATATGGCAAGATTCTGCAAGAGCAAAAATATGAAGAAGGCTAATCAGGCAGAAATGGAGAAACTGGTACAAAAGATAGATCTAGCAGAGATCAAGAAGGAGATGAATCAAGTTTGGGTTAAGAAAGAAGTGCAGGAAGTTAGGATGAGTCTACATCAGACTTTGGTGCTGGTACTTCCTTCGGGAAGTAAATTAAGAGCTTTGACTCAGGGGGAGCTTAATGCAAAATCCTACTCCCCCAACCAAAAATGTGGTGTTGATATCCAACACAAAGATATGAGTTATAAGACTGAATGATAGACCTTATGAAGAAGATTCTGATAGAAAAGAATCTAATTTAGTAAATTGTGGAGCAATCTTGATCGTCTGGGGATAACAGTGTAAGGGTTTGACAACTTTTTGAAATAAGCATTTATGACAATTGAATCTTAATGAAATGAGGATATAAGATATTCATTTGAAAGAAAAATCACTTTGCATTCAAATTCACAAGTGACTAAGGTGATCTAAGAAGTGAACTAAAGTGAATCCAAGTGTTCAGCGACTGGTGCAAAGAAATCCTAACCAAAAATAAAAGGTATTTACAACTATCTCTTGTGAAAAATTCTTTGTGTTGAATTTGTAAAGATGTATACTCCTTAAGTAGTTGAGATAATAGAGAGGCCCTGCCCTAAATTCAAAAGGCATCCCTTTAAATCATTAGAGGCTGATCTGAATGGCGCATTTTCTGAGATTCCGCATGGTGTTATGCATACGAAAGATGTTAGGGCATACATACATGCAAACCTAGATGAATATGATCATGGAAAATTAGGGGAAATCTATTTGAAGGAACTAACTAGTGACAAATTTGAACTGAAAGAAGAATATAGTGGCTTGTTTGAGAAGCATCTGGATACTTGGTTGGATTTTCTAGTGGTCCCAAATGATGCTTGGGTTAGATATGTCTTGAGCAATATTCATGATGAATTCTTTTGGTTTGAAGAGAGTTATATGATAACAAAGGATGCCATTAAAGTAGTTACTAGCATGAGTTTCATCGGGAAAGTTTTGGAAATGAAGGCTATGAAGAACAACACAATAATGTAGTTGACAGGTGCAAAATTTGATAAAAGAGCATTAATTGTAAATGATATTGTGGATCCAACTGTGAGATTTGCATCAAAGGTCATCAGTTACAAGATTTATTTCTCCAACATGGAGAACTCTATTTCTGTAACAGACGTATACATAGCATATGATATGGTCAAAAACAACACATACTATGACCTATGTGAATTGCTCTAGCAACAACTTATGGAGAATTTGAAAAAGACAAAAGATTCAAAATATCCCTTCAAGTATGGAACATTGATCATCTGTCTATTCTTCTATTTTCTAAGGGAGTTACCTGGTATGAATAATATTGGTTGGCTTGATCACTCACTGGTAGTAGCACAAATTAGAAATCATGTGCAAAGTTTGGGAAATGTTGACAAACAAAATGCAACCTTATGGGGATATTTCAAAAATTTCCAAAAGAAAATGTAGGCTAGGGCCAGGATCCTTGAAAAGGTAGTAAAGAAGTATGAAAAAGACATTGTATTTATGGTGGAGAAGGATAAATGCTTTATGGAGGCTGTATAACTAAGAACTGTATGGGTCCCAGCCTTGGGATATGAAGTCACAGAGCAAGTTTTGACTGGGTTGGTTGATTTAATGCTAATCAAACCAAAAGACCCTAAGGAAGAAAAGTTTGACAAATTTGAGAAACTATCCCTCAAAGTTCATCTAGAGCAAAGACAACCAGAGACCCAAAGAAAGGTCAAGAAGTATGTAGAGGAATTTACCAAGAGCCATGGGTTCACAGATGAGGAAATAAGAAAAGCAAGAGCAAATGCAGAGGCACTCAAGACTGCAGGTGCTCTGATAAAACAAACATCTAGTACTTCGAAAGGGCAAACTTCAAAGACTCTAGAGAAGAAAGAGGAGAAATCTGAGCAAGAATAGCCTGTATCAAGCTCTAGAAGGAGAACGAGAGCCTTCCACCTCTGTAGAAACTACCTCCAAGAGCTCAAGACTTGAGAAAGAAAAGACAGAAGAGCAAGAGCCAAAGAAGAAGCCAGAAGAAAAGAAGAAAAGAAAGAAACCAAAGGCCACAAAAAGAGTGCATGTGAGCCTTGGTGAAGGAGAAGAAGAAGAGGAAACATAAACAAATGAGGAAGTTAAAACAAAATGGGCAAAAACAGGTGAAGCCACTACTGAGAAGCCCTCCAGAAAAGGTAAGGGTAAAAATAAGAATAAAGAAGAAAAGGCTGAGAACAAAGAAGAAGAAGCAAGTATATCCTTGGAAGCAATGGTCAATGCATTTGCTTAACATGGTACCTTGAAACCTGTTGTTTACATGTATGATGAAAGATCATATGTAGACAAGGTAATCATTGAAACAATAGTTGTAAGTGTAGACACTTAAAATTGTCCATCACCTAGTGAGACACCTTGTAATGTTTTTCCCTAGGTCCTAGTCTTATCCAACTTTATCACCTAATCCAATTAATTAAATAAATCCATTTATTTAATTAATTCCCCCTTGTCACATGTCTCACATAATTCAAATTAAATGTTTGAATTAAATCCCTCACCTCTCACCACATTGCAACACATGTCACATGCTACATCTTCCACTTAATCCTTTCACATGCATAACTAATTTTTAAATAATCTTTTATTTAAATTAGGTCTCATTTATCCTCCATCGCACACTTGTCACATGACTACAATCCCTCTTGGAGTGGGAAAACCCTAATAAACCCTAATCAATCTCAACCGTTCATATCATTCAGAATAACTTTTGATCACATCCATCCATTCAAATCAGTCCTCTTCTATAAATCAAACCCCTCACAAGCCATTTGCAATATCAAGTTTTCATGTAGCCTCATGCTACCAAAATCACTCTAGAATCATCTCTCATCCATCTTCATCCCAATGTTATGCTGCTGAAGTAGTGAGCAATCAACAATCCCCAACAAACAACCCTTCGACATCATGCATTCTCATGCAAGATCGAGAAGAGCCATGGAGATAAGTCAAATCTAGTGTGGATTCAATTTGCATTTTAGTTTTATTGTTTTCATTTTCATACTACTTTGTACTTCATGGTGCTAGTTAGGGTTTGATTCTTATTTTGATTTCTGCCCTAGATTTTGTCCTAATGACAAATGGTGAACCTGACGTGAACATGCAAAAATCTAACATTTTTGGTTGAGTTTTGGTGACTAACTTTTGCAAGAGGCCTCCTAGCTCGAATTTGACCCTGCGATTGAGTCAGGAAGACCCAAAAACCCTAGGAAGCATATAAAATTTGTCATTTTTTGCTCTTAGAAAAATTTTGAAATTTTTTTAGGGCCTATGAATTCGTACAGTATGTATCCGTACCGTACGGACCCACAAACCCTTCTATCAAGTACTGATCTGATCTCATGTTTTATGTTGCAATCTTTGGTCATATCTTAGGTGCAGGCTTCTGTGTGTTTTACATCACAAGTTTCCTCCATTTCGAAACCCTTATACCTCCCTTCACTGTCCTGTCAATATCCATCCGCCCCCTCTAAAAACCCTATCTCCACTGTTGTTGTTGCACCTTTGCTTGACCTTTGCACTTTTCACAAGACTTGTCGCTACCTTAGTTTTTTATCACCTCCCTCCTGCAGACTTGTCGCTACTCAATCTCTGCTCATTCAATCTCGTCGCCACCTTCTTCACATCCCTGTCGCTCATATATCCTCCGTCGATATTGTAAAGTCAAAAAATGTCCCCTTGGGAGCTTTTCCCTCATAAGGTTTAGGTCCTGGGTCTTTTATATGCATTTAGGACATCTTGCATCATATTTTGACATCATAATGAGATGAGCCCTAATTTTTAATGGCAAATGGGACCTAGGGGATCCCTTGAACATAACCCTGCCCAAAATAGGGGGGAGGACTTGGGTGCTCACGCCCTAGTCCTGCCCTATTTTGGGTTAGTCCCAAATTTTGAGTGTCGACTTGTGATCGTTATTTGGGTCCTATGCCGACATGGTAATTTTAAATTATGAAAATCTTGGCGGGAGTGTTTGTAGTTACATATAAAAGCATGTTTAGGCATTCATTTGTAAACTAGATTGTTATTGTGAATTTTATGCATTCTAAGGTGATTCAAGGCTTTCATTGTGTAGCAAGGGCATATTTGTGTTGTCTATGTGTTTGTATTTGTAGATTTAAGCATTCATCTCCTCATGGCATGAAGAGCTTCTTCCTCCCATAAGATCTTCACTTCAAGATGACATCATTTGTGTTTTTGAGCATTTATCATTTAGTTTTTGCCTCTGCCTCACAAGGGCACGCACTCTCTATCTGACAACAGTGTTTAGAAGACTTGAATGTCTCTCCGGAGCTTGACTAAGGCAAGCCTCTAAACACCACAACCCCCTCCCAAAGTTTTCATGATTGCAGGTTATAGGTCGAAGATACAGGAAAAGTGAAGTTGCAGGAGGGTATCTCAGAGTGTTGGATTCGCAGATCAAAGCTGAAATTAGTACCCTAGACTAGGGCACCTGCTCATCATTCCTCGAAGTTCTATGACGGGAAAACCTTTGGTACAACAGAAGCAGGTTGCAGATCTTGTTTGTAGATCCTACTCATTAGTCCCAGACTTTTCCACCTCCAAACTCTGAAAATAGGTGCAAAGTTATTTGTCATTTTACATCTTTCTGTAGCAACATTTTCTGATATTCATCTGTTTGCTGTCGTATTTGTATAATCAGGGTTTTAAGGTATAATTAAGCATAAGAGAAGATAATTGGTAATAAAATTAGAAAAATCCAAGCTTCCCTACATCTCATAGTGATCAAGGGCCTGATAGTGCTTTGCCACTCGCCTAAGGTCCTTGAATGTAATTGGTGAAAGGAGGATACATACACAAAACTATCAAAAACCAACTATCCAAATTCCACCCATTATATTTTGGTGAACCCGTGTTGTTGGACTTGTTTGCACCTTGCTGATTGTTTTACTTCAAATTTGCATTAATTTTATACATTCATATCATCATTCATCTTATTGTATTGGAAAACTTACAAAAAAATTGAAACTTGGAAACATTTGAAAAAAATTGCAAACACTAGTTTGCATGTTGCATTAATTAATTTGAATTTCATTAAATTTCTGATTTTTGCATTAGATCTGAGCTAAATTGTAGAAAATTATAAAAATTCAATATCTTACATTGCATTTTCATCATAAAATTGCTAGGGTTTTGTTGAAAATTGTGAATTTTGCATATAACCCAGTAATTCCAAAATCTAGGGTTTGTAGGTAAAATCTTGTTTCAGATTTTTCTACTAATTTAAGACACTCATTCAAATTTTCATTTGGATCTACTGTTTCATTTTAGTACAAATTTGCATTTAGATTTCAAGAATTTGCATTTTTGCATAGAAAATTTCAACAAAAACTAGCATTTTCATTAATTTTTCACTAGATTTGCACTTGCATTTTGCATCTTAGGACTTGAAAATAATTTTCAGATCTAAGAGCATTTAATTTTCATCATACATCAGTTTGCAAAACATTCATATAGCATTTTACATCAAGATCTCAAACCTAGGGCTTGAAAAACATTTGATTTTCACTACATTTGACCTCATCAACTCTCTAAATTTGCACTGTAGGCATGTTGTAAAGAATATTTTTGCACTAATTGTCTGATATCAGGGGTAGTATCTTCTACACCTCTTAAAATTCTTTACAACACCTTTTTATTGGGCTCTTGTATTGAAAATTTACGAAAAATTACACATTTTTGCTATATTTGCCCTAAGGTTTGACCTAGATTGCACTCTAAGCGTGTTGTGACAAATTTTATTGATTGAGATGACTGATATCATTACTATTATTTTATTCACCTCCTAAAATTCTTTACAACACCCTTTTTGCTAGGTCTTGGAATTGAAAAATCGTGAAAAATTGCCTATTTTTGCTATTTTTTCACTAGGGTTTGATCTTGAGTGGCACTATAAGTATGTTGTGATGGATATTTTGGCATTAGGTGGTTGTTATTACTGATATAAATTTTTTTCCATCA
This sequence comes from Cunninghamia lanceolata, assembly GCA_027924645.1. NCBI lineage: Eukaryota > Viridiplantae > Streptophyta > Pinopsida > Cupressales > Cupressaceae > Cunninghamia > Cunninghamia lanceolata. The sequence continues at coordinate 20,460,386 of BSBN01000237.1, read as the reverse complement.
TAATTTTACTCACAACACCCTTTTTAATGCTCTTTTATATTAAGATTTGTTGAAAAAATTGCATATTTTAGTGTATTTTCACTATATTTTGACTTGTCATCATCTTAGATTTGCATCAAGAGTGTGTTGTGAAGGATCTTATTGCTGTATTGGACTAATATCAGTCATATTATTTTCTTCCCCTGATCAAAATCCTTACAACACCTTTGCTTTCACTTATTTGCATTGAAAAAGTACAAAAAATCAAGCATTCAAGGCTTCTCCTAAGGACTCATCTTTGGAAGATCTATTTGAGTACATTATGAATTATAATAATTTTTGCAAATTCACTGATCAACACCCTCAAGTTTTACATCAAATAGCATACATTTATGGCATTGACATGGGCAAAAGTACCACTTGCGATATCCTTCGAACAATAGCCTATTTTGATCGCTTTCTTGCGACTGTGGATGTTTTTCCTTCAATCAGAGAGAATCTCACTAATTTTATGGCTGAAAATAATCATGGGAAAAGTAGTGATGAGAACATTGTTCCCTCTCTCCCTTTGTTTCATGATGACATAATGTAAATCCTTTCTGAGATCTATGAGAATGATATAGCAATGGGTGATTTATCAAACAAAGAGACTTGTCCCAACATAACCCCGCTTAGCAAGGATATCTTGGCACAAGAAGAAGACATCATTGATACATTTATCCATACTACTCTGCCATCCCTTCCCGCTCTCCCTAATCAGGACAAAGCTTTGGATGATGTAGACTCTCTTTGTGACCATTTGCTTCAATCTAAGGAAATTTTACCACTTGATGTTCAAGAACTTCTCAATTACATGTTAAACAAAGAATGGATCAAGCATCTTTACTTGAACCTTCACATACCTTGGAAAACAATGAAATTTTACATGATATGGAAGAACAAACTATTCCTCAAAATCAAGGTATTCCAACACCCTATATAGGGACTGAAATGGGCACCTATCAGGTTCCTCAACAATCTCATTCAAATGATCCTATAACTGACACAGAAAATGGCAACATCCCCTCTCAACCATCATTAATGGATACCTTTCCTATATGGTTACCCTCACAAACTCATGAACCTATAGAAGAGAGAAGAAGTGATAACGCCTTAACCATTAAGATAAAGATAAAGATCCATGATAACCACTAGCCCAGCGGTCCCTATAGGTAAGTATCCCTAACTCTTTATCTCCCTCATGATGTGCTTCCCCCGTGATGTGTTATGTGTTGTTTAAGCCTCCTGGGATGACCCCTAATTCTCTTGTAAGGTCTGAGATACCAGGAGACCGCCTCTGTTGTGATCTTCTTCTATTTGTATAATCATTCTTCTATATTACCTCTCTCTGATTTCATTGTTGTGTGTTGTGTCTTACAAACATAGCATTGCGGTTGGTGACTTGGGGGCACCCTTGTATGTGACTATCCCTAAGACACTTGTTTCTCCTCTCTTATTTATTGTTTCCCTTCCTCTAGTGTTTCTATCTAGCGGGAGGATGACGAAAAAAACATTTATACTGATGAGGACCTAGCGTCCCTTTAGCGAGAAATAAAAAATTGGACTTAGTTTCTAATATGACGATGGGGTTGTATATCTTATCTGACTTTTGGCTAGTAGAAGCACTCGTGCTCTTTGAGTAGTGATTTTGATGATGTTTTTATCTCATTTACAAATCATAACAATACTGCTGCTTTGTGCACTTTTTCTATCTTGAATCTTGCATGCCTCAGATTTCATATGCATGATTTTGTAGACACTAACATGTTTGTTGCAGGGATGTGTTTGTGGGAACATTTGGTGATCATAAAGTACATGTCACCTCTGAGGGGCATGGGCTTTGCAAAAGTCTGTGTTCCCTTGTGTGTTTTCTTCCTACCTTAACATGCTTGATATCAATACCTAATATCAACCACCTTAAGCTGGGGGCATATATAAGGTAAGCTATCTGTTGTAGATTTTAGCAATGTGCTTGTCCTCAGGTGCAGTTTAAAGACTAGTGGTGATGAGTCCCTCCTACACTCTAAGTTTGTTTGCAATCAATCAATCAATCAATCATCTTAAGCCCTCTACGGAGGCGGGGGTGGTGTATCTCTTGCAGAGATTGCCCATCCTGTCATTTTTAAAAAGTCCTCATCAGGAGGTGAGGAGTGGTTCTGTGACTAACTCAACCCTTAAGTGTGACTTCAACGATTGTTGTGGCGAAGCCCAATTATCGGTGTGTGCCTGTAATGTGCCTGAGATGGTGATGAGCCTAGAAATAGGAACACTCCATTGCATGTCTGTCGTGTTTTCTTCGTGTCTTCAAAGTGTGTGTGTTTGGCGTGCTTGCTTTGTTTGGTGTGTCTGTTGCCCCATATGCAGTCTAAAGACCAACCTGATGAGTGCTTCCTGCATTTTGGGAGGTTTTGCATGTCTTGCATGTGTGTTGCCCCATATATGTAGTTTAAAGACCAGCACAATGAGTGCTTCTTGCATTATGGGAGGTGTGTTTACTTTCCTTGTACTTGCATTTGCATTTCATATATATGAGAAAAAGAAAAGAAAAGAAATCATTCCTATCTTCCATGCATTAACTGTCTTCTATGCATCTGTTGTCTTCTCCATGTTTTGCATGTCTGTCATTGTCTTCAATGTGTCTGGCATGTCTTCTCCTTGCTTGGCATGTTTGCTGTGTTTGTTGACCGTACTTTAATACATGTATTGGCCTTACGTTTATACATACATTAAAGTGGGGGCTAAATGTAACATCAAAAAATGTCCCCTTGGGGGTTTTTCCTCATAAGGTTTAACTCCTAGGTCTTTTATCTACATTTAGGACATCTTACATCATATTTTGACATCATGATGAGATGAGCCCTAAGTTTCATGGAAAATGGGACCTAGGTGGATCCCTTGAACACAACCTTGCCCAAAATAGGGGGGAGGACTTGGGCGCCTGCGCCCTAGTCCTACCCTATTTTGGGTTAGTCCCAAATTTTGAGTGTCGGCTTGTGACCGTTATTTGGGTCCTATGCCGACATAGTAAGTGTAAATTATGAAAATCTTGGCGAGAGTGTTTGTAGTTGCATATAAAAGCATGTTTAGGCATTCATTTGTAAACTAGATTGTTATTGTGAACTTTATGCATTCTAAAGGTGATTCAAGGCTTTCATTGTGTAGCAAGAGCAGATTTGTGTTGTCTATGTGTTTGTATTTGCAGATTTGAGAAATCATCTCCTCATGGCATGAAGATCTTCTTGCTCCCATGAGATCTTCACTACAAGGTGACATCATTTGTGTTTTTGAGCATTTATCATTTGGTTTTTGCCTTTGCCTCACAAGGGCATGCACTCTCTATCTGACAATAGTGTTCAGAAGACTTGAATGTCTCTTCAGGGCTTGACTGAGGCAAGCCTCTAAACACCACAACCCCCTCCCACAGTTTTCATGATTGTAGGTTATAGGTCGAAGATACAGGAAAAGTGAAGTTATAGGAGGGTATCTCAGAGTGTCAGATTCACAGATCAAAGTTGAAATTAGTACCCTGGACTAGGGCACCTGCTCAGTAGTCCTCAAAGTTCCATGACGGGAAAACCTTTGGTACAATAGGAACATGTTGCAGATCTTGTTTGTAGATCCTGACAGAAACCTAGACCTTGGACTTGGGCGCTCGCTCATTAGTCCCCAACTTTTCTACCTTTGAACTCTGAAAATAGGTGCACAGTTATTTGTCATTTTACATCTTTCTATAGCAGCATTTTTTGATATTCATCCGTTTGTTGTCGTATTTGCATAATTAGGGTTTTAAGGTATAATTGAGCATAAGAGAAGATAATTGGTAATCAAATCATAAAAATCTAAGCTTCCCTACATCTCATAGTGATCAAGGGCCTGATAGTGTTTTTCCACTTGCCCAAGGTCCTTGAATGTAATTGGTGAAAGGAGGATACATACACAAAACTATAAAAAACTAACTATCCAAATTCCACCCATTACATATATCCTCAAAACTCTAATAGTCAAATTCCATCTGCCACTCATCCTGGTTCACTGGTCACCTCATGACCCTATTTGAAACTATTCATTTTGGATTTTGTCAACCAAATCTTGGTTGTTGTATGTGGTCACCACTCCTGTACGCGATCGCGGTCTGGAAAACCTCAATCTTACGCGACTTTGATGCTAATTGTGTCGGCTTAAAACCCTAAAGTGATGAGGGTCAAAAGATTTAGCAGTAATGAAAGTTGGCACTTAATCTTAAGTGTGCAGTCACATTAATGACTATGGCATAAATAGGGGGGTTAATAACATTCAAACCCCTTTCTAGTTTTTTTTTTCACTGCCTAGCCCTCAGTCATATGAATGACCGAGGGCCTCGCTAGCTAACTGCTAGGGAAAGCCTTAACTGTTAGCCAAAATTGCCAGAATTAATAGTTACATGTGACCAAAATTCTAGCTAGCTGCTAGAGGTTAGGTTTTTAACTGCCAAGCTTGTGTTGACCTCCTACATGCCCTAGAGGGGCATGTATTTTCTTTTTCTTATATCTGGATCATACGATATCAAAATCGTGCAAACAAGGACTCACCAGAAAACTAACAGGACAAAATTCGTAGTGGAGAAGGTTTTATTAGGTGACTATATTGTTTTCCAGGATTTTTTATCAGTCAAAGTCAAACTTATTTTCAAACTTCAAATGCTCATATCTCTTGCATTTTTATCCAATTTGGACAATTTTTTTTATAAAAGTGCATAGAATTCTATCTAGAATCTGTTCATGCAATTTATTATTCTGTATCTAGTCATTTTCATTAGATATTTATCAGATTCCTTATTTTCACATAGAATTCTTCTTTGCAAGTCTACTTGTTTCTTTTTCTATTTTGTGGCTTGCAGGTGATCACACAGGGCTGGAACAACGTTGGTATTAGCACACACATCAGATTGGAAGCGATAACATTCAGCTGCATTCATTCTAATCTTTCATTTCTCATAATCATTGCTTATCTCACACTTTGATTTGGGCTCATAAAATGAACATTTGTCTTCATCACACATTGAAATTGGGTATAAAATAGACAAGTGTCTTCCTTTCACACATTTTGACTTGGGCATAAAAAGAACTAGTTCTTGAATTTTTTGGTGAATTTGATTGTGATTAGAGGTGTGTATGCTCTTCTCATGAACTTCATGTGACCTTGAGAATCAAAAACACCTCTCATCCATTCATTTTCACAACACACATTTTGATTTTCTTAAGGGCAATTAACAAGTGCGAGTGTGAATCAAGTGCGCATGTGTATGCTCTCTCCTCACACCGCAAGGTGATCTTGGAGATCAAAACACCTCACTTGGTTTGCTTTTGTTTACCCTTTCTAGGAGGCTTGCTTGGAGACACACCACTCCAAGGGATGACCTCAACCAAGGTGTGAATCAAAAGACACCCTCCTTGAGAGTTGAAATCTTGTCACTCTTAGCTAAGCCCTAAAGAACTTTATACCTTTGGGAAGTGAAGGTGAAGAGTGGGTTACCCCTTTCTCACGACTGTGTGGTAGGATTTCATTTTCAAGTCATTTCCCTAGTCAATCTTGTGCAACCTAGTTTAAGACTTAATTGGCCATACCCCACTTGATTAATTCTTGGGCTTGTTGATGTGTCTTCCATGTGTTCTTGTTTAATCATCATCACATTCTTCAATTCCAAATTCAACTTGCTTATGTGTCTTGCATGAGTGATTCATGTTTATACATGTGTGATCATTTGTTTGAATATTGTCATATCAAGCTCTAAACACCAAACACATAAAGACAAGTCATTCTAATCATTCCTTCCAGCACATTCAAATCCAATCACTCTCATCCTAATCACCCTTTTTAGCCACTTCATATCCTAATCATATCTAAGTCATCATAATTCAAACCCTAATCATTCCAAATCACCTTCTTCCTAATCAAACCCTAATCATCCTAATCAATCCAATTCATACAATCGTGTCATTCCTAATCATATCCAAGTCATCCCAATCCAATCCTAATCGTATCCTTGTCATTCTACATTATCCAATCAACATCATTCAAATCATCACACATCATCCAATCAATTCTATTCTAATCATTCATAATCACATTCTAATCATATCTTCATCATTCAACCTTCATCCTGATCATATCCTTGCCATTCTACATTAACTAATCACCATTATCCTAATCATTTTCTTTCTAGTCCAATCAATTTCAATCCTAATCATTCCAATCATATCCTAATCATCCTAGTCATCATCCTAATCAATCCAAGTCATCCAACCTTGTCATTCCACATCATTCCTAATCATTCTATCCAAATCATTATCATAATCATCATTTCACATTAATCTCATCCTAATCATTCCTAAACATAGTCTAATCATATCTTCATCATTCAACTGTCACTCTAATCATCATCCTAATCACATCCTAATAATCTAATCTTATCATCTCAACATCATCATCAACCTAGTGCTAGTCACCACTTGTCAAAATGGTCTTAGTCATAAACAAGTCCAATCATAATCCTAAGCCCAAGATCATAGTTCAAGAGAGCCATACCTCTAGTGCAAACAATGAGACAAATCCAAAGCCCAAAATCGTAGTCCAAGGGGGCTATCCCTCTAATCCAAATCATGAGACACAACCTAAGCCCAAAATCATAATCCAAGAGGGCTACCCTTCTAATTCAAATAGTGAAACGAAACCTAAGCCAAAGATCATACTTCGAGGGGCCCCTCCTACCACTTCCAATGATGACATGAACTATGTTGCATACCTTAAGGAACAAATCAACATGCAAGAACTTAAACACATGTGTGACACCATGCCAACATTTGGGAACAAAGTCCTAGCACTCCAACTCCAAGACCTTCTTCAAACACTCCACCAAGTACCCCAACCCTTCGATCAACAAATCATACAACGACTTCAAGCCCTCTTCCAAAAATTTCAACCAATCTAATCTCCCTAAATACAACACCTCCTAGTTCAAGCCCAACAATTCATGGCCACTTGTCAAATCCAACAAGAACATCATTCTATATCTATTCACTATCAAACAATGCCACCTCAACCTTATATGCCATTCGCCTCCACTTAATACCAATCTAATCCATCCACTTCATATCATGTCAATGCCACATCAACCAATCCATCCACTTCTTCCCATGTCAATGCCACATCAACCTATCAAGTCATTCCATAACAAACACATGTGAACACAAGTCCACCTTTGCAACAAGATCAAATGCCTTTGGGTCCTAAAGCCACCTTTGACAAGGAGAACACCAATCTAGGTCATGCACCCTATAAGTTTATCATACCCCCATCCAATCAAAGACCTACCCTAAAGCCACCATGTCCTAGTCCTAATCCAATGGTCCCTACACTTTCCAACCCATTAACCCCTTCATTGCCCTTACCATCCTCTAATCCACTTGCCAATACATCAAATCCGCATCCTAAGTTCAAACATTACAAAAGTAAACATGTGGAGTTACCCAAATCTACCAACCCAATCAATTCATTCGCTTCTCAATCCAATCAAAATCAAAACCCTAAGCCAACACCTTCCACCCCTACACCTATAAAGGATGTGATCCAAGGGCTACTAGCGAGGAATCAAACATCACCATTTCATCCAACAGATATGCATGAACATACAAAAGAGTCCTCAAACACCATGCCAAGTTCATCATGCACTTCACAACCCCTTGAGCCTATTCAAGAATCTCCCCCCATGAGTCCAAGTCAACCTCTATCATGCCTTCATATTGTTGACCATCAAGAGCCTTCCACTTCCATTCCAAGTCAAGAGGTATGTCAAGAGATTAATCCTAAGCACATAGAAACATCAAGCCCTCATTCTAGTCAAGATCAAATCCCTTCCATGTAGCCTATCCATAACATGTACCTTTTCCATGATCAAGACATTATGCATGATGAAGAACCTATCCATAAGAATCTTGATCCTATTCGTACTCCCTCAACCATTCATGAGAAAGACACCCAAGACCTACATGCTGCATCTAATGCAAGTCTTGTTGACCTACTTGAGAATTCACCCCATTTCATGGCCTTCCTACAAAGTGAAGAAGCTCCACCAATCCATGATCTGACCATTTCCACTTGTCATGATGAGACATGTGCCTCCCAAGAGCACATAAACAAAGAAGATCGAACAAATAACTTGGATCTTAACATGCATAAGGATACTCAAGATCCTAATGATCTTTCTTCATCCACTATCAATCCCATTTCAAATCAACCATCATATCCTATTGGTTTATCCACTTTCATTCATGAGTGTTCTTCCTTAGGAACACATCAACCTTTATCCACTTTCCCTTCTCCATCCAATAATCAACTCTAGTGTCCAAACTACACCAAGTCCCATTGGCCATTGCATGCTCCAAAACATGAATTACCAAGGTAAGGGCCTAGGCCTTCATGAACAAGGTATTTTGGATCCTATCCATGTCAAAGTTCCTCCATTCTCATATGGCCTTGGATACATACCCCAAGGTCAACAATCTAATGATGTTGGTACTCCCTCCATTCCTCCTAAGTCCACCTCTTTCCACCATAAATCCCATCACATTCCCAAAACATATGTTGCCATTCCACCTCCATCATCCTACAAATGTCAAAATCATGTGACCATACACCTTCCACCATCCAATTTGCCTCTACTCCTTCCAACTCCTGATTTCCCTCCATCCACTTTACCTCCATTGCTTCCAACACCTAACATCCCTATCATCCATAAAGCTCCTAATATCCTAATCATGGCCAACAAATGCACACATCATGTAAACATAAAGCTTCCAATCATTCCACCCACCCCATGGGATTCAAAAACAAACATTTCGATGCCTCCTTTTATAAAGCCAAAAATCTTAAGGGTCCTAATCCCTCAAGACGTCAATTCAAAAAGTCAAAGAAAAGTACATCCAAAATGATCTCCAAGCCCATACCTTCACAAGAAAAGTCCAAAAGAAAAATGGTATGGGTCCCTAAACAAAAATCAAGCAAGTCAAATGAGGCATCCACCTCTCAAAAATCCTATTCCATTCAAAAGTCTCAAATTCCTTAATCCCACAAGCAAAGAAAAAATCATAAAAATACAAAGTCCATGTGAGTCCCAAAATGCTTACATCACCCATCTCTTAAGCAGTCATTGCCATTGCTTCCTACACCAACATAAAATCAAAAGATTCCATGTTTATCATGGTGTGTGTAACCGTTGGTCATGATTCCTTTCCACACCTCCATCACCCCATCATTCATCCATTATCCTACATATTTCACCCATCACCTCCCTATGGTCCATGCTTTTGCATAAACATTTCATCCATCTTCCTTGCATAAGTCCAACATAATCCACATCATAATCCACTATCGTTCCCTCCATAATCTGCTATATACCTAATCTCTCTCACTTTCATGCAATCTCCTTACCAACATCTTGGGCATAATGACATTTGACACGGTCCATGCGATGGCATCTTTCTCCAATGGGATTATCACCTTTCATGGCACTAGACATTTGAGTCCCTCCTTTCCATATTCCACCTATTTCCATTCACAAAAGTCAAACAAAGTCAAAAAAGTCAAAAAAAAGAGAAAAAAAAGAAAAAAGCAAAAAAGTAAAGATAAATCCCTTCATCCAACAATGAAAACCACCCTTGGTGGCACCTTGGATAAGTACCATGATGAAAACATGGAAAACATGCATCATGTGTAGGTTGATCTTCTATGTCACTTACACTTGGGGGCACATTGTCTCATCTTTCCATCCATACCATTTCCATACCATACTTATCCATTATACCCATACACATATACTTAGCCTATCAAGTCCATTCATTCTCCCTTCCTCTTTTGATCTTGATAAAGAAATGGGGACAAAATGTTGAAACATGCTTTAGATATCTCTTGGCATACCTTATCCCTTCCAAATGATCCATCCTATCATCATATTTTCATAAGCTTTGTCATGTCAAATCCTAAGCATACCACCAAGAATGGGGCATGTTGTTCCTATGTGACATAGTCCTTAGAGATCACATCCGAGCCCTCTTACACATACATCCATTCCATCCATTATCACCTATCATTTTATCCACCTACCTCCTTATACCTAGACTTGGTTTCCCCTTGTCATTGGTATCTGGCACAAAGGCTACCCAAATTGTCATCCAGTGACATCTCAAAACCTTCTAAAAAACACAAAAAAATAAAACATGTCAAAAATCCAAAAAAAATCAAAACATGTCAAAATCCAAAAAATCACATGTCAAAATCCGAAAAAAATCAAAACATCCCAAAAACACAAAAAAAATCAAAACATGTCAAAATCCAAAAAATTCACATGTCAAAATTCAAAAAAAATCAAAACATGTCAAAATCCAAAAAAAAATCACAATATTCCGCAAAATACAAAAAATCAAATATCAAAAAAAAATCCAAGCAATAAAATCAATCCAAATCACCCAATTCTTCATTCAATCAAATTCAATTTAATCTAATTCAAATCAATCCAACTCTTCATCATATAAATCACTTCATTCCAATTAATTCTTCCATCAATTCTTCAACCATTTCAAATCAATTCATTCAATTCTTCCAAGTCAATTCATCATTCAAATCAAATCAATTCAATCAAGTCATTCTTTCAATCCAATCAAATCACTTCTTCATCATTATCCATTCAATCAATCCAATCCTTCAAATCCAATCATCACATCAATTCAATTCAATCATTTCAATCAGCTCATCCAATCAATTCACTTCTTCCAATCATTCTTCCCATTAAATCAATCAATCCACTCAATCAATTCATCACATCCATCTATTCAATCACTTCAATTCCTCAAATCAATCCAACTCATTAATTCAATCATTCAAAGCAATCACATTCAATCTCAATCATCAACCTAATTCTTCACATCTATTCTTCTAATCATTCAAATCAAATCAAATCACTCAACAAATTAAATATATTCTTCAAATCAATCTAATCATATCATTCCAATCAATAAATCAAATGCAAGTCATATCAATCTATACTAATCAAGTTAATCAATCTTGTCAAATTATCCAATCACATTCAATGATCTTGATCCTAATCTTTTTGTAAACAAAATCAATCATAATCAAATCCTGGTGTTGCTCGCATGACCAACAACACTAGTGTCAATCATATCAAATATCTTAGACAGGATGTTGCATTGCCGAAACCAGACTAGGCGTCTTAGATGACATGTTTCATTTCCTGAAACCAGACACTATCATTATCACCAATCAATCAATCATTGGTTTACAACTTGACAAGGCCAATACCTTATTTGTTTGTGTACTATTTGTGCATGCATGCTTGTTTGTGTGTGTTATCATTTTATTTTGCATTTGTATCAAATCCTAATCCAACCCAGCTAATATTCATATCTTGTATTTAGACAAGGTTGTATTACGCTGGGGCACGAGACACATCGTCACCTTGGTCCTTATACCTTGGTGCATAACGTCTAGTGCTATATCAAACATCATGGTTGCTCACCTTAATTGCAGCATAATGCATCATTCATTTCTTCTATCCATTCACCTATCTTTCTTCCTTGACCAATCACTTATCATTTCGAGAGCCTACCCGTGTTTGTCTTACCCGCCTATCCTCTCAAGGGGGCATCGTCATCCTATTCTTTCATTATCATCCCGTTTCCTTAGTTTCTTTGAAATGATGTTTCTCGACATAGATCTTATCATATCAAACATCATCTCAAAGAGGGGCAAAATGTAGACACTTAAAATTTTCCATCGCCTAGTGAGACACCTTGTAATGTTTTGCCCTAGGTCATAGTCTTATCCAATTTAATCATCTAATCCAATTAATTAAATAAATCCATTTATTTAATTAATTCCCCTTGTCACATGTCTCACATAATTCAAATTAAATATTTGAACTAAATCCCTCACCTCTCACCACATTGCAACACATGTCACATGCTACACCTTCCACTTAATCCCTTCACATGTACAACTAATTTAAATATTATTTTATTCAAATTAGGTCTCATTTATCCTCCATCGTACACTTGTCACATGACTACAATCCCTCTTGGAGTGGGAAAACCCTAATCAACCCTAATTGATATCAACTGTTCATATGATTCAAAATAACTTTCAATCACAACCATCCATTCAAATCAGTCCTCTACTATAAATCAAACTCCTCACAATCCATTTGCAATATCAAGTTTTCATGTAGCCTCATGCTACCAAAATCATTCTAGAATCATCTCTCATCCATCTTCATCCCAATGTTATGCTGCTGAAGTAGTGAGCAATCAACAATCCCGAACAAACAACCCTTCAACATCATGCATTCTCATGCAAGATCGAGAAGAGCCATGTAGATAAGTCAAATCTAGTGAGGATTTGGTTTGCATTTCAATTTTATTGTTTTCATTTTCATACTAGTTTGTACTTCATGGTGCTAGTTAGGGTTTGATTCTTGCTATTTTGATTTCTGCCATAGATTTTGCCCTGACGACAATAAGATATTTAGATATGTTTTGTAAAAAATTTATTGATTGAAGTTATAGATGAGTTACCAGATAGTTTGGTCAGCGTAATGTCAACAAGAAAAGAAGGGGCCATGGCCAAAGATGTTGAAATAAAGGAATATGTCTTATTAAAACTATGCCCAGGCATCACAAAAGAAGAAAAGGCCAAAGTCACTAAGAAGCTAAGTGATGAATTTGGAACCATGAAGAAAGTCAATGCTCTAATGTCTGGTGAAACTGCGAAACTAGTCAAGGAGATAGAGGAGATAACACTAAAGGTGTTACATGAGCTACGAATTTCAACTATTGTTGACACTGATGAAGAGGAACAAAATACTAGTAGTAATAATATAGCTCTGAAGATAAATGTGGAACAAAACATGGAGCAAAGTACATTTAATCCTCCGGTGAGCATAAGAAGTGAAGAAGAAGTGAATATAGAACAAAGTGGAATAGTTCTTCCAGTAAATTCTAAACAAGATAAAGAAATGAAAGAAATTGAAGAAGAGAAGAAGTCTGAAGATGCAAAGATGGCATCTGATGAAGAGGCATTTGAGGAACAAGAAGAGCAGAGAGAAGAGGAAAATGAACAAATGATGGATATTCCTGCTCTGGAGATAGAAAGAAATGAACAAGAACGCAGCCAAGGACTGCCTGCAGAAAGACAAGACGCTGAAGTGTCTCATGGTGAAGAGAAGAGAGACACTGATGACTCCTTAAGGGAGTTCTTGGAGAAGTAGAAATAAGCTCAAATTTTGATTGCTCTTGAGCTTCTTCAAGGGCCTGTTAACCTTGCTTCTATGTCCCCTCTATAGAAGTTAAGACTTGGGACAATTCCCCAAACCAATGCACAAGAGGAAGTATTGAAATCTCATATAGAGGATAACAGTTGTTAGAAGATGCATCAATAATTTTTGAAAAGATAATGCCTAGAATAAGAAGACACATCCTTGGGTCCTGCTACACAAGTAAAGAAGTTAATGGAATCCATCAATATTCATTCTGAGTCTCTTGAAAAAGTTGTTGATAAAAAGGTAAGAGCTGAAATAGACAGTAAGAGATTAGTTGAGCTAAAAGATAAAGCCTCTCAAGATAAAATTTTATTAGATAAAAGTATAGAATATGCACAATTATCCCTTAAAGAAGCTAGTGAACTATATCAATTTTGTCTTACATGGCCGGACAAGACTAAGGAGATAAAAGATAAAATAGATAGATGGGAAGCCCAAATAATGAAGATATCCATAACTTATGACTTGGCAAAAGATACTATTGGCAATCAAAGGGCACAAGTTGAAACCATTCATTCTAATATACATAAATTACAAACCCAGAAGGATATCATAAATCATAGAATGAGTCAGATCTGGGAGATAGAAAGTTTCAAAATTGCATCCCTGACCAAGTTAATAGTAGTGGTAGACAAGACAAGACAAATCACTGAAGTCCCTGATACAGTATAGAAAGCAAAAGACTTGGTGTCCCAGATTAATGGGCACATACTAATTTTGAGTGATGCCAAGACTAGTTGGGATGAAGAAATGGTGCAACTACAAATAATCTATAAAGATATTCTCTTGGAACAACAGTAAGCACTTTTGATTTCACTTGTATATATGCAAAAAAAAATAGTTTTGAAATTTTGGCAACTTGTATATATCTTTGTATCATACACCTTTGCCATTGATGTCAAAGGGGGAGAAGAAATGAAGCATGTGAAAACCATTTGAAAATAATAAAAGAATCATGAAGATAGGGGGAGCAGTGTATAAAGAGAAAGGGGGAGTTGTAACAGTTTTTCACATCAAGTGTTGCCATCAATGCCAAAGGGGGAGATTGTTGGTAACTTGGCAAACATCATAACGAGACAGACACCGCTAACATGATGAAGAGTATTTATGCAATGATGTTTGAAGATGTTTTCATTGATGGTAACAAGCAAAGGAACAAGATTGAAACAGTGTTTTGGTCCAAAGAAGAAGACTTAGCCATTTTGGCTAAGTGTTAGCAGTATACTGAAGCAATGACAAGGAGATAGTGTTTGAGATGCTATTGGTCCGCCATAGAAAATATCATCATGCAGATTAGGCATGTTGTTCATAGTTCTCAAATGATCATTCGTCCAAGAGTTTAGTTCTTGATGAGTACCATAAGCCTATTTTCAAAAAGTCTAAGTCTGACAGTGCAGAGAACAAAGGAAATCAAAATAGAACACTCAACTGAATTGGTCTACATTTCTCTATTGTTTCATATCTTGTTATGTGGTTTTGAGGTGTTGTAAACACATGTATGAAGTATCTAAATCTAGAGTTTCAAGTTATGAGTTCCATTGAAAGGATAGTTATGGGTGCCTAAGTATTGCTACTTGGTCTGAAAGAACTTGACTGTGACAGAGCATGTGTTCTTGGGGTCCGCATTCTACTGCAAAAGAATATTTTGCTTTGTAGTTTTGGAGGTATGATCTATGATATGTGGAGATTCTTTGATATGGATTTGAGAAAGTCTTGTGGTCCGCAGTGGAAGATGCAGTCTGACAGTTGAATTGAACCAGTGATAGTCTATGGTTAAGGCTAACATGATGATAGTATAATGTGTGTGCAGTAAGTTTTGTTGTTTGGAATCTTATTCTAAGTGATTATATGGATGGAGTCGACATATGTGAACATGATTAAGTGTTGTTTTGATCCACTATGTATTTGTGTAAATGATTTTGGCTGACAAGTTATGACTACACACTACATCTTAGTATGCCAACCTAATGTGTAAATGTCAAATGTTGTGGGTATATATGAGATCAAATTCAGTGTTTGGTGTGTGTGTTGTGCAAATGGAATTGTGAATTCAATGTGTGAAGAATTATAAAGGGTGACAAAAATAGAAGAAGAGAGATCTTGTTTGATGTAGAAGTAGAACAGTAAAATAGGGTAGTCAAAGATGAAGAGTTTTGAGACAGTATTTCTAAGCTTCATTGGAACTGTAACCATGCATGTGTAGATGCAATCAGAGCAGTTCATTTTGGAAGTAAGCCACCCTATTTCTTTCTTTCTTTCTCTAGGTAGTGAGCCTTCTTGCAGTGAGCACTTCTTTTGGGAAGTGAGCCCTAAGGTGGTGAGCCTCTATTGTAATTCGGTATTGTTCCTACTTAATATATTGTGAGCTAACACTCACCATGGTTTTTCCCAGTTTTGGGTTTTCCATGTAAAAATATTGGTGTTCATGTGTGATGGATTGTGGTTGTTTCTTCTATGCTTAATTTTCTTTGTAATTACATGTGGTAAATGGATTACTAGTTTATTATGTAAAAAGTTTAATAAAGTACTGATTCACCTCCCCTCTCAGTACTTTGGGTGTTCAACAACATTATGTTTGTTAATTTCTCATTTTCTCCTTTTTTACATTGAGTCTTGCACAACACCAAATGAAATTTGAACTACATTCGAGAGTTTGTTTGATAAGAAGGATATTTTGTGAAGTTTTCAATTGGATAATGAACTTATTAGGTTGAATGCTTCATATTGTTATAGCAACCAATACTTCTTCACTAAGATTAAATCACTTAGACTATAGTTGAAATAGTGTGGTATTGAGAAAGAGCACACCTAGTTGATTTTATCCATCCTCACCAAACATGGTCTTCATTATTCTATTTTTGTTTCTACATTTTATGCTACTAGGGATGCTCTTGGTACTAGATTCCATATGCCTTCACTTAATGATTTTCAACGTCACTCACCAAGGAACAAACAAAGTTAGTACATATGGGTACTGTTGTCCCATTTTGGCTTCTAGCTAAATAGCCTAAGGATTCATGAAATTTCTAAGTGTTTTCCCTTTGAAGTATAAGGAAAAAGCCCCCCAAAATGGCTAAGTCCAAAATCCTAAGTGTTTTCCTTATGTTTTTTACCTTTTTGGTGTTTCAAAGTTCAGGGTTCTCCTCTTCGTCATGCTATTCTTATAGGCTCTAAAATCCACCTTGGTTCCCACATAAATTCACCTAAGTGTTTCAAGCACTAGAGGTCGGGAGTTCTCTCTTCCTCCTTCCTCTATTTTAAAGGTAGAAGACGGAAGGCCCGACAGCTGGGGTCCAAAAGTTCTAAGTGTTGCAAAGCTTAGAGGTTGGGGTTGTAGTCTTTTTCCTTCCATTCGACAAATGGTAGATGAAAGGCCCGGTTGCTAAAGTTTTCCAAACTTCTAAATCTGTCTAAGTTTTTCAAACTTTGGCAAGCAGGGGTTTTCTTCTCCCTCTTTTCTATGGGAAGGCGAAAGGTGGAAGGTCTGAGGCTTGATTCTGTTAGCAAGATACACTGCTAGGCATGTCAAGTGTTTTCATTTATGGCAACTAAATTTATCTTACACATCCGCATTTCATCAGTGGATCATACCGGAAGTCAGATTGTAGATTTGTCTAAGTCTGGATAGATAGGAACAGGGGATATGACAGGGTTCAGCATTTTGGTCTGTATCTCTTCATAGGAAATCATATTGCACTGTGGATCTGAGGGAATGTTAAGGGATGTTAGGGCTACCTAAATCCAAGATTTTAGCCTCCGGTGATGAAGGGAGTGTAAGTTACAAGCATCTAAGTATCAGGTTCTGGTTAAGCAGTCCAATCTAGTGAAGAACGGGTCAACTAGGTGTTTGATCCTTATACGGATGAAGAGAAGTGATTGGTCAACTAATTTATGAGATCTAGTGGTATTGGCTAGCATGTGAGGTGAATTGGATATAGAAGTTTTGGTCTGCATTAGTGTTTGTGCATGGATTCAGCCGGCAGAACAGTGTTCTTGAAATAATTTCCAAGTTTTCCTAAAGCTGACTGTAGTTGGTGAAATTTCATGTAGCGGATATATATGATCAATGGATTTGAGCATTTTTGTGTGTGAAGATGTGAATATGAATGGTGAGGTGTGAAGAAGAGCAGTATCAAGTGTGAAGTAAAGAGATCTAAGCTCCAAATCATGGCAGAGAGAGATGAAGTGTGCAAAGTTAGTATATTGAGCTCAACTGGAACTATAATCTTACATTGTTAGATGCTATTCCTCAGTTCAAACATTCCAATGAACTTTTATAATCAACTTGTAGGTAGTGAGCTCTGGACAGTGTGCCCTAAAGGCATGTGCCTTCCCCATTTGTAATACTTTTAACAGAATATAAATTCTTATGGGTTAACCCCCACCGTGGTTTTTCCCTTAACCGGGTTTCCACGTAAAAAATCTTGGTGTTCATGTGTTGTGATCTTGCTATTTCTCTTCTTGTGTTCATGCTTCTTTCTTTTGGAGGTATGTGATAAATTAATAAAGGAACAAAATAATAAGTTTTTGCAAAACATTGGTTCACCCCCTCTCAGTGTTCATTAATCCCAACAATTGGTATCAGAGTGAGGTTCCTTGGAAGAAGTTTAACAGCTTGAGGAAGATCTAGGAAGGTGTTTCAATGGGTTCATCTAGGTATTCAGATGGCATCAATGAACAACTTCAAGTTGCCTTAGAAGATCTTGATCAGTCCAAAGCAGAAGTCAAAGAACTGAAAGAAAATCTTAAAGACGTTGATGATTTCATTGAGACCTTAAAAGGACAACTAAGCAAATCTAATGAAAAGAGAAGGGAGCTACTTCATCAACTAGCAAATTAGAACAAAGACAATGACATGGATGAGGCCCTAAAGGAGAAGACAAAAGAATGTGAGAAGCTAGCAAAAGAAGTTGTCCTAAAACATGAGATGGAATCTGAGGTGATGAGGCTAACCAAGGAAATTGAAATAAGGAAGAAGACTGAGGAAAAATTGAATCAATCTCTAAAAGAAAAAATAGAAGAGTACTACAGATTGGACATAATAATTGGTCATCTAGAATATGAACTTCAAGAAACTAGGGATAATGAGGAACAACTTGAAAGGAAAATTGTTATTCTCAAGCATGACCTAGAAGTTGCAAATGAATACAAAGAAAAGTTTAAGATAAGCTCAGCTAAACTTGAAGTGCTTCTTGATAGTTAGAAGATGGAAGATGATAAGCATGGTCTGGGATATGAGAAAGGTGAAAGATCTAGATCCGGTCAAAGAAATCCTAAATCAAGGAATCAAAGAAACAGACCTAGAAGACCTCTGGTAAGACAACCTAATGCTCAAAGGTATCCATCTTTCAATGGAAATTGTTTTAATTGCAATAAATTTGGTCATAAAGCTACTCAATACAGAAGTAGAGTGAATCAAAATGGTCCATCCTTCTCCAATCAATGCTTCAATTGTAAAAGGTATGGTCATAGATCCAATGAATGCAAAAGTATGATGATGATGAACTACTCTAACAACAAAAGAAATGTCAATTCTTTCAATGGCTACTATTTTGCATGCAATAGATTTGGACACATGGCTAATCAGTGCAGATCAAGAGGAAATCAAGTAAATGAGCAAAGAAATGTTGTGTGATTTAATTGTAACAGATCCGGTCATGTTGCAAGATTCTGCAGAAGTAGGAATGATGATAGAAAAGGTCCAGTAAACAGAAACCAAAAATTACAGGGACAAGATAAAGGCAAGGGTAAAGTAAATGTGAATGAGATCTAGAATGAAATGAACAAAACATGGGTAAAGAAAGGTGAAGTGAATGATGGTGATGGGTCCGCACCAGAATCTGGTGTTGTTAATTCCTCTGGGAATTGAAACAGGAGCTCTAGCTCAAGGGGAGCTACATTGAAAATCTAATTCCCCCTACCAGTAAGTGGGTGCCTAAATTTGGCACGATGAATGAAGATAAAGAAGACTATTGCATACCTATTGAAGCAATCTCTAGAAGAAAAGAAGCTAAAGCAATTGATTGCAGAGCAAATGAAGATTGACAATATTCAGAAACATAGTAACCAAATGTATTAGGGCAGAGCATTTATTACAATGGTGAATTAGGTTTTGCGGAGCATAAAAGGTCATTCATTCAACATTTGAATCACTTTGCATTTGAAGAAAATAAGAAGAAGAGCGCTTGAGCTGATATTTTAAAGATTCGAAGTGCAACAGGTGAATTCATCAGCTAACCCTAATCCCGTGGAGAAACAAGGTATTTTTCTGCGAAGCTTTGAACTTGTGATCTTTTTGAAATGGCTACACCTCTGGTTGTGAATATCACTAAGCAACCTAGGCCAAAGTTTAAGAAGCATCCACACAAATCAGTAGAGGTCCATTCGTTAGGTGCCTTTTCGAGTGTTCTATATGGTGTGTTGCACGTTGAAGATATTAGAGCTTATATTCATACTAACATAGATGAGTTTGGGGACTCAAAGTTAGTAGATTTATTCAAGAATCATCTATGGGATGAAATTCATGGCCTTAAACCTGAGTATAAGGCACTGCAAGATAAACATTTCATTCAGATT
This sequence comes from Cunninghamia lanceolata, assembly GCA_027924645.1. Taxonomy (NCBI): domain Eukaryota; kingdom Viridiplantae; phylum Streptophyta; class Pinopsida; order Cupressales; family Cupressaceae; genus Cunninghamia; species Cunninghamia lanceolata. The sequence continues at coordinate 20,440,429 of BSBN01000237.1, read as the reverse complement.
ATAGGGTTTCCATCCTTCGATGAAGATGAGTGGGTCCAGTATGTGCTGAGTCGGATGCATGATGAGTTTATGTGGTTAATGAAACCCTTCAAGATCACCAAGGATGCCATCAAGGCCATGATAGGGTTGAACTCATCTGGTGGACTGCCAATGTTGAAGTCAATAAAGAATCAAACTGTAACTAAGGCTACTGGTTCAAGGTTTAACAAAAGGGCAATGATAATAAATGACATCACTGATTCAGATGTCAAATTTGCATCAATGGTGATTGGATACAAGATATATCATTCCAACAGGGAGAATTATGTATTCGGTACAGCTATCTATGCATCTTATGAGATGTTGAGAGAGAATGCTGACTATGACTTGTGTTAGTTGCTGCAGAACCAGCTGATGGAAAACCTAAACAAGATCAAAAAGGACAAGAAGAATACATTCAAGTATGGTAAATTGGTATTATGTTTGTTCTTCTATTTCATGAATGAGTTACCCAGAAAGAAAAGCATGTGTTGGACCAGTGATAAGACTGTTGCCATACAAATAAGAGAGCACTTGAACAAGATTGGTGACTCTAATGCCCAAAGGACTTCTCTTTGGGGATATTTCAAGAATTTTTAGAACATGATGCAATCAAGGGAAAGAATCCCTACATCTGTTGTTGAAAAATACAAGGATATAGTCTTTTTTATGGTGGATACATATCAATGTTTAATTAAAGTAGTTGAACCAAGAACTGTGTGGATCATGCCCATGGGGTATGAAGTTGATGAGCAAGTATTGGATATGTATACTCAACACCTTCTGAGTAAACCAAAGGACACCACAGTTGAAAGATTTGGGACATATAGTGAACTTAGTGTGAAATTGCATGTTGAGCTCTAGAAACCTAAATCTAAGAGAAAGATTCAAAGATAAGTTGAAATGTATGCCGAAAGAATTGGTACAACAAAAGAAGCTATGAGACAAAACAAGGAAAGGATAGAGAAAGTTGAGAAGGAAAAACATGACAAAGAATAGAGAAGTGTTCCGGTGGAATCCACTTCTAAAGCAAGGACTACTAGGAGTTCTAGTTCAACCTCTGGTGTGTCACCTTCTCCTACTGCAGAAAAACCTACCAGTAAGGAGGGAAAAAGGACAAAGGTAAAGGGTAAAAGAACATATGTCAGTTTGGAGAAAGTGGATGAAGAAGAAACTGACTCAGATGATGAGGTTAAGGAGTTGAAGGCCTCAGGCACCAAAGCTGCTAAAGTGTCTAAGGAGAAGCCCTCCGGAAGCAGAAATTCAAGTAAAAGGAATAAGACAGAGGCCTATGTTGAGAAGCCTACTCTTTCTGTGGATGACATCATTAAGTCAGTTACTATAGATGGAAACTTGAAGCCAATGATTGAAACCTATGATCACTACAGTGATGTTGATAAGAGAGTTTTAGAGGAAGCAACAGTTAAATACCTAAATATCTATAGTAAGACTTTATTTGAAATAACTTCTAAAATCTTGGAAAGCCTTGCACAAATTCTAGAAATAAGAAAAGAGAATGCAAAAGATAAAGACTTTGAGCTTCAGGAGCATGTGCTGATAAAATTGTGTCCTCAAATAATTCCAGATCAAAAGAACCTGATATTCAAAGAAGTGAAAGAGGACTTCGGGAGTAAGATCAGAATGAATATGCTCATGCTGGGAGAGATTGATAAGGTAGTTGAAGATACTGATTTTTTTGAATGCATTGAAAAGGCATAATCTTCCCACTGTTGAAGAAGAAACTGATAATGAAATTGATTTCTCCATTCCAAATGTTGAGGAGTTGAAAGAAAGTGAACAACAAGCTTACATCTCTACTCTGAAAGATGTAATGGTAAATAAAGGAGATGAAGAGACGGTGGAGGAAGTTAATTTTGATGGTGCAGAGGACACTCAAATTTCTTTGGACGAATCTGCTGGAGAATATATAGAGATTAATATAGAAGTAGATGCTCCTAGTGAAGATGACTCTATGAAGAATAAGGAGAAAAAAGCAAAAGAGGTAAAGGACAAGAATGAACAAGAAGGAGAAACAACGAAGAATATTAAAGAGTAAAAGCAAGATGACAGTATCGGCAAGGATCTGAAAGATGGAGCTACATTTTTGGCAAGAGACACTGTAGATGCAGTGAAGAAATTACTTGAGAAAGACAAGCTTGAGTTTGATGAACTGGAGCTAATTCAAGGACCTATCAATATTGATACTCTTTCCTCTCTACAAAAGATGAAGTTAGCATCTGTGGGACAAGAAAAAGCAAGAGAGGAGATTCTGAAAACTCATATTGAGGACAGTGAGTTGCTTGGTCTTGCCTCCAGAATTTTGGAAAAGATTATGCCAACCTTTCAAAAGGATTCATCTGACTCCCCCTCTGGTTAGTTGAAGAGTCTAATAAACTCTGTAAGTACTCATTTTGAAACCTTAGAAAAGTCAGTAGAAGTTAAAGTAAAAAATGAATATAATGAGAAGAGATCTGCTGAAATAAGAAAAATAATTAGCTATGATAGATTAATGCTTGATACTAGTGTAAAGAGTATTCAAAATGCTCTCTCTAAAGGTGCAGAGATTTATAAGTTTTGTCTAGATCGGTCTAAAGTTGTTGAAGATATTGAGAAAAAGATTAAGGACTTAGAGTTCAAACTATCTAACATTTCTCAGTCCTATAGTCCTTTAACTGAGTTTGTTGCAATCAAAGAATGCCAAGTAGTGAGTTTGTGGAATGAATTGGATGATTTGGAGAAGGAAAAAGTTAAAGTTTTGGGCAGATTGGATGAGCTTCGGGCACTGATTTCCCCTAAGTTGGAGACTATGTATGATATATTGGCAGAATCCCAAGCTGCTGCTACTAGTGATCCTACTGATCTTCTAAAGGTAGAATCATAGGCATTTTTGTTCAGTGGGCATATATCCATTTTGGGAAGCATAAAGAAGAACTGGGATAATGAATTATCATGGTTGAAAAACATTTTTGGTGATATCTTTTTGCTGATGAACAAGGCTTAAGGACTGTGTGTTCATATGCGAAAGTATATACTTAAAGTTTTGACCTATGTACATAAGATTTTTGCCTGAATTTTGATATGCGGATTCCAGCCTTTTCCATTGATGTCAAAGGGGGAGAGGAAAAGTAGTGAAAAATGAAGAATTAATCTAAGGGGGAGCATTGTAAATCACAAGTGTATATAGTAAGGGGGAGTTATTCTAACACTTAGTCATTTTTCAAACACTTAGTCATTTTTCACTAAGTGTTGCCATCAATGCCAAAGGGGCAGATTGTTGGCAAGAGACACTGTTAAGCATGTTAGGTGTTGTCATTGATGGCAACTAAATCTATCTTACACATCTGCATTTCATCAGTGGATCATATCAGAAGTCAAATTGTAGATTTGTCTAAGTCCGGATAGATAGGAACAGGGGATATGACAGGGTTCAGCATTTTGGTTCACATTTCTCCACAGGAAATCATATTGTGCTATAGATCTGAGGGAATGTAAAGGGATGTCACAGCTATCTAAATCCAAGGTTTCAACCTTCGATGATGAAGGGAGTATAAGTTACAATCATTTGAGTATTGGGTTATGGTTAAGTAGTTCAGTCCGGTGAAGAACAGTTTGACTAGGTGTTTGATCCTTGTGCAGATGAAGAGAAGTGATTGGTCGAGTAATTTATGAGATCTAGTGGTATTGGATGACATGTGAGGTGACTTGGATATAGAATTTTTAGTTTGCATTAGTGTTTGTGCATGGATTTAGCTGATAGAATAGTGTTCTTGAAATAATTTCCAAGTTTTCCTAAGCCCAACTGCAGTTGGTGAAATTTCATGTAGCAGATATATATGATCAATAGATTCGAGCATTTTTGTGTGTGAAGATGTGAATATGAATCATGAGGTGCGAAGAAGAGTAGTATCAAGTATGAAGTAAAGAGATCTAAGCTCTAGATCATGGTAGAGCAGTGAAGCAGGGCAGAGAGAGATGAAGTGTGCAAAGTCAATATATTGAGCTCAACCAGAACTATAATCTTGCATTGTTAGATGCTATTCCTCAGCTCAAACATTCTAGTGAACTTTTATAATTGACTTGTAGGCAGTGACCCTCTTTGAGTAGTGAGCTTTGGGCAGTGTTCCCTGAAGGCAGGTGCCTTCCCCATTTGTAATACTTTTAACAGAGTATAAATTCTTGTGGGTTAACCCCCACCATGGTTTTTCCCTTAACCAGGTTTCCACATAAAAAATACTGGTGTTCATGTGTTGTGATCTTGTTGTTTTTGTTCTTGTGTTCATGCTTCTTTCTTTTGGATGTATGTGATAAATTAATAAAGGAACAAAATAATAAGTTTTTGCAGAACACCGATTCACCCCCCTCTCAGTGTTCCTTAATCCCAACAGATTCCCACTGAACTTCATAGTTCCTTCTAAGTATTGTGGAACTACGGATTGAGTGCTTCTTTTTTTCAAAAGAATGATGCACAATGAAGGCCTGGCCTCCAAAGCCTAATGATTTCCTTTTTTCCTCTTTTGGATTTTGGAGATCGAGGTTTCCTTCTCCACCTTTAGAAGACTCGATCAGAGGAAGCCTGATCAGTCGAGGCCCAACCTGCTTGCCTTCCAAGCTCTTTCTACAGTTTAGGATGTGATGGGACTGCTCAACGACCTTCTTGGCCACCATTAATGCTTCTTTAGAGCCCAATTACTTGTTGAAAATGAATTTCTTTCCCCCCTATGCCACTGTAACTCCTTTGCATTGAATCTCTTGTACCCAAGGCATGGATAGAGCCATGTGGGCATGCTCCAATGACACAGTAATGAATTTACTGTAGCATGGGTGACTAATTTTCTTTGTTGACCACTTTTTCACATGTCCATGGCTGCTATAGTGATTTGTAAAAGCTATATATGCACGTGTTTGAGATGTATTTCTGTTAGCTGTTCTTTTGGGCTATTATATGTGTTGGATAGTTTTTTGTCACAGACCTTGTAATGCATTTACAAGAACCAGTCAGATATGATTCATTGTGTTCAAATTTGAGCCTTTGATTTCTCCAATAGTGGTTCACCTATGAATGTAATTGGTTATTTTGTGTCTACCTCTTCTGTAACAAATTGTGTTTCTTTTGTAATGGCTATTTAGCCTTTAGGATCAATATAATCACTGATATTTTGCCTCTTTATGCTTTTACTCTGTGTTTAATTGAAATCTGTAGCTTATTCTATGAATAAAATGGTCCCTCTTATAGTTAGAGTTTTCTAATTAGAGCCTCTGCTAAAGTTGTAAGTCTGTGTGAGTCCATGTTAATATTTGAGATAATTGTTGTGTTATGTCAAGCCCAACTAACACTCTAAATTTGGTGCATCACCTTTTAATTTTAGTTTCTCCTTCTTCCTCTTTTCCCCTTGTAAGCAGTAGCATTAAATTTAGTTGAATTCTCTAGAACTTAAGTCCATAAAGAGGAACCAACCTTCTCTGGAGGTCTGATCTCATCTGCAAGGTCCCACACCTTGAGATCAGTCCCATTGTGTCATTGGAATGCTTGAATAGGCTTCAAGCAGGGTACAATTCTAGGTGATAATAGTTTCTGGCATGCTCAGTGGGATCCCTTTTCTCTGAGTAAGAGTTGAACTAAGAAAAAATGGTGTTGTTCTTGGTTCATTCGCTATTGTAGAAGCATTCAACAAGCACCTAGTGACTCTACTGGTCTAGTATTCAAACTAGTTCAACATTTCATGCCTGGAGTGCAGACCAGAGCTTCTTCTTCAGGTAATTTCCATTTTGTAGAACCATCTTTTGTTGATTCAAGAAGAAGAAGAAGTTTGTCTAGGTCCCCTGTGAGGGAAAATAGGAGTGTCGTTCCATCTCCTTCAAGAGCCTAGCCTACCCATCCCCCTGTTAGATTTTAGTATTCACTGCATATACCCAAAATTAATTTGAATATCCCCAATATGGCAAGGAACCTTCCTTTTGTTACCTTGAATGGAGGAAGCCCTGTTGACATAACACAATATGATGATATCCCCACCTCTACTCTGAAAGCTATCCCATTTTTTAATGGTGAAAACTCTACGACCCCTGCTGAGCATATCCAAAATATTGCCAGTGTGTGCCTTGTCCATAATGTCACTGCTGATAATGTTGTTGTGAGACTTCTAGCTTCTTCCTTTAAAGGAAAGGCCCTCCAATGGTATAAAGGTTTACCAGCTAACTACATTCACAATTGGGATGACTTAGGAACAAGATTGTGCCAACATTTTGAAGATAAGAGTGACTTCCTGTCTCTGATGGGAAAATTAGCAACAATCAAAAGGGCTCCCCATGAGTTCATGGTGGACTTCAACTATAGGTTTCAAAAAACATGGGACAATATTCCATTATTGGTGAAGCCCTCTCCAAACACTGTTTTCATATATTATTTGAAGTCTTTAAACCCTGACATTTTTGTTATGATCTAATCCATGGGTGGGATAGTGTTACTAGGTGCATATGATATAGAAATAAGGGTAAAAAATTGTGTGATTTAGGCTGGAAAAATTGCCCCAAGACCACCAACACCCTTATTTCCAGAGGCTCCTATCATCCAATATGTTGTGGCTCCGATACCTACAACAGTGAACCCTACTACTCCTCTAATTATGCCTACAATTGAAAGAGAGGATGAGAGAGATGATCTGATTAGAAGATTGAATAATGAATTGGTATTGGCAAGGAGGCCACATGCACAACCTAATAGGTCATACCAGCCATTCAATGTTGAAATGCACTGGACAACTAAGAGGGGGGGTGAATCAGTTGTCCCAAAAACTCAAGCACTTATGCACTTAAACATTAATCACTTGTTTTGCACTTATTATGATTAAACAATGAATGCATTGTTGTAAGTATGGGCCTAACCGGTGTTTCATTGATGTCAACATACTCTTGTTGCATTGATGTCAAGGATTGGATGCGCTGTGTGTTGAGGATATTGATAAAATTAGTCCTCTTAGAAACAGAGAAGAATAGTGAAGACAGTGAAGCTCTATGAAGTGAAGATCCCAGCTAAGATGAAGATAAGAGAATGCACATCAAAGGGTTTGTAGATATGTGTCTAAAGATGATCTAGTCAAGATTTGAGAGGTCTGAATGAAGTTTGGAGAAGTTATCACCATATGAATAAAACTAGTTCTGAGGTGACAGAGTGACACAAATAGGTCCGGTGAGATCTAGAAATGCAATATCTTGTTCTGCGGATTTGGAGGAATGGTTAGGAAGCTAATGTGAATTGACAACTCAATTGGTTCATGGTCTGGAGGTCCACAAGCATTTATTCTAATGTGACAGTGATGACAGACTATGTTCTTGAGGTTCTGGATGAAGATGCGAATGATTTCAGTAAGCAAAAGTGGTGTGGAGGTTCTTGGTGATTCAAGCAAGATTGTGGGGGTCTCTAGATTGTGTCTAGTTCATGTTGGCGGTCTGCATTGAAGATTAAGCTCGTAATTGAAGATTTACTTCTGGGTGATGATGTTCCTCCTAATCATGGCCGACTAGATGTATTACACATCTTGCAGATGATCTTGAAGATGTTCTGTGAAGCTTGGCATGTTCCTCAAAGAAGATTGAAGTCCCAAACATGTGTGGCCGACAGTGTGGTGATTCGCATGAAGTCTTTTGTAATAAGTCAAGTTGTATTCATGTATTTTATTTGTAATAAAATAAAGTATGTATTGTGCTGACTTTGATGATTATCCCAAAGTCGATGTCTTGTATAAATAAGAGTTGTGAAGTCTTTTCAAAGTACCTATGTGGAGATAAGAAAGTGATAGAGAGGAGAAGAGAGAAAAGTAGAGTAGAAGTGTTGAGCTTAAATGGAACTAACTCAAGCATGGTGAAGATGCTAATCTCCAATTCAAGTATGTAATATTTATTATTCTGTAGATAGCGTGTCTCCTGTAGGCAGTGGGCCTCTTGTGAGTAGTGTGCTCGAGAAGTGAGCCCTAATTGGCAAGTGCCATTTTGTTCCTCTTATTCTTTTAACAAAGAATACAATCTTGGGTTAGTCACCCTGTGGTTTTTTCCTTAACTGAGTTTTCCACATTAAAATCTTGGTGTTATATGTGTTAATGTGTTTCTGCTCTTGAATTATTGCATTGTGCTTCCATGATTGAATTATTATTATGCTATTAAAATACAAGAAGGATTTAAGTGTTTAAAGAAAAGAAAGGTTTGAGACAACTGATTCACCCCCCTCCTCTCAGTTGTCTGTCCTAAAACTAACAATTGGTATCAAAGCTAAGTTCCTCGAAAAGCCACATGGAATGTCACTTGCAATGTATGGGAATGCAATATTGGACCATAACTTCAAAGAAGTATGTTCCTCCAAAGAATGGCCCAGAAACTGTAGATGAAATCAGAGATGCTGAAGATAATCTTCAAGCTAAAGAAGCCTTACTAAGTGCCTTATCTAATTCAGAGCTGACAAATGTTATAGATTTAAAAACTGCATATGAGATTTGGGAAAAACTGGAACTTTTGCATGAAGAAGAAAAATATGTTAAATGTGCCAAGCTACAGAGTCTGAAAGGAAAATTCAAAAACCTGAAGATGAATGAAGATGAGAATATTAGTACATTTATGCCAAAAGTAAATGAGCTTGTTTGTGGCATTAGGTGTGCTGGTGAAACCTTGGATGAAGATGAGATTGGTTCCAAAGTTCTCAAATCCCTACCTCTTGCTTACAAACACAAGGTTTCTGCTATTGAAGAATTAAGATCTTTATCAAATATCACAAGAGATCAATTGGTTAGAAAATTAGCTGCATTTGAATTGGTTGAGTTTGGAGATGCACCCCCCAAGACTAAATCTACATTCAAAGCTAGTGCCTCTGTAAAAGGGAAAAAAAGGTACGATTCAGGAGAAAAGTCCTTAAAGAAACTATCATGGTATGAAAAAGCAAGAAAAGATCTGGAAGAAGATGAAGTAGGAGCTGATCAACTTGAAGCCCTTATTGAAAAAAGACTACCAAAGGGATCTGATAAGTATGAAGGGAAATTGCCCTTCAAATGTTTCAACTGCAACAAGATTGGTCATTTTGCCTCAAGGTGTCCGGAAAGATTCTCAAGGACAAATCCAAATAGATCAAGATTCCAAAAGAAATGTTACTATGTTCATGAAGATGATGATGATGAATGAGTAATAGATGATGAATCAAAGATAGGAAACAAATCCAGAAGTGACTGGGTTGCCATCAAGGAAGAAGATCCAATGCCCTCTGAATCTATCAATCATAAAATGGTAGAAAGAGCTCTGGCTGCCCAAGTTGAAGAAAAGGATGATTGGGTCACTGACAGTGGATCCTCCCACCATATGACTGGTGACAAAAATAAGTTCATAGATCTGGAAAGATATGAAGGAGGAGTTGTAAAATTTGGTGATATTTCTGCTGGCAGAATCAGAGGCAAAGGAACTATCTCTTTTGATGGAAAGAACAAAACTAGTGATGTACTATATGTTGAAGGTCTGAAGCATAATCTTCTTAGTGTTGGGTAGTTGGTGGACAAAGGCTATGATCTCTGATTCAATAATGGAAAATGTAAGATCTTTGAAAGTTCTGGAATAGAGATTGCTTCTGGTACTCAAACAAAAGGTAACATCTTCCACTTGGTTGGTACTAGCAAAAGTTATTTATTTGTTCAAATTGGTCAGAGTTGGTTGTGGCATAGGAGAATGTGTCATGTGAATTTTGATAATATCATCAAGATAAGCAAGACTCAGGTTGTAAGAGATCTTCCAAGACTGGTGAAACCTACTAATAGTTTGTGCAAAGAATGTCAGTTGGGTAAGCAGAGCAAAGTCACATTCAAAAGTAAGGAACAATCTTCTACCAGATTGTTGGACTTAGTACATACTGATCTATGTGGACCAGCAAGAATTAGGAGTTTGCAAGGTGATAGATATTTCAAGTTACTAATTGATGATCATTCCTGAATGATGTGGGTGACTTTCTTGAAAGAGAAATCTAAAGCTCTTGAGAAATTCAAAATATTCAAGGCTATGGTAGAAAATGAAACCAGGTTAAACATAAAGTGTCTTAGGTCTGATAGAGGTGGAGAATTCACATCCAGAAAGTTCATAGAGTTATGTAAGAAACATGGGATAAAAAGACAGTTATCTTCTCCAAGGACTCCACAGCAGAATGGAGTAGTGGAGAGAAAGAATCAGACCATCTAGGAAGCATCTAGAACCATGATGATGGAAGCAAATGTTCCTCAGATCTACTGAAGAGAAGATGTAAGCACTGTTGTCTATACTCTTAATAGAGTACAAATCAGAAGCAATCCTGGTAAGACCCCTTAAGAACTCTGGTTTGGCATCACTCCCACTATAAAGTATTTTAGAGTCTTTGGTAGTAAATGTTACATTAAAAGAGATGAAGACCTTGGCAAATTTGATGCTAGAAGTGATGAAGGAATATTCTTGGGTTATTCTACTCAAAGCAAATCATATCGGTGTTATAACAAGAGATTGAGAAATATCATAGAAAGTACAAATGTGAAGGTTGATGAAGGCATTGAAAAACCCTCAAGGTTTTATGACTATGAAGAAGATGATCAGAATGATGTTCTGGTCCAATAAATTCAAGCCCCTTCTAAAATTTAGATCCAGACTGATCCAAAGAATCCTGAAATACAGGAAGAAGAGATAAGTTTGAATGAACCTGTCCAAGGTATAGTAATGCAAGAAATTCCCAAAACTCCTAGGTATGTAAGACTAAATAATTCTGAAGACCGGATCATAGGTGATAAAAGCAAAGGTGTTCAAACAAGAAGAAATATTTCTCAAGACTCAGAAAAGTATTGTCTGATTTCAAAGATTAAACCAAAAACAGTAAGTGAAGCATGCAATGATGAAAACTGGACTAAAGCAATGAAGGAAGAGTTGATGTAGATTGAGAAAAATCACACTTGGGATCTTGTTCCCAGACCTAGAAACAAAAATGTGATTGGGACCAAATGGGTCTTCCGAAATAAACTGAATGAAGATGGTGAGGTAGTCAGAAACAAAGCCAGATTGGTATGTAAGGGTTATTCTCAAGTAGGAGTTGATTTTGAAGAAACTTTTGCTCCTATGGCAAAAATTGAAGTAGTCATATTATTTCTTACTTTTGCTGCCTTCAAGGAATTCAAAGTATCTCAGATGGATGTCAAGTTTACCTTCCTAAATGGTGACTTGGAAGAAGAAGTATACATTGAGAAACCAGATGGATTTTAATTGTCTAATCATGGTGATATGGTCTACAAGTTGAAGAAAGCACTGTATGGACTCAAACAAGCCCCAAGAGCCTGGTATGAAAGACTGGATAAACATCTTTTGAAGATTGGTTTCAACAAAGGTACTACTAACAGTAGCTTGTACTTCAAGATTGATCATGAAAATATTTTGATTGTTGAAGTATTTTTTGATGATATCATTTTTGGAGGAAGAGATAGTATGTGCAAGACTTTTGCAAATCAAATGAAAAGTGAATTTGAGATGTCTATGTTTGGGGAAATGAATTTCTTCTTGGGTCTACAAATCACTCAAACAAAGAAAAGAATCTTCATATCATAGACCAAATATGTGAAAGAATTTTTGAAGAAATTTGAAATGGAAGATTCAAAACTAATGAATACTGCCATGGCAATCGGATGTAAACTAAGCAAAGATGATGAATCCCCCAAGGCTGATTAGAAAAAGTATAGGTCAATGATTAGAGGACTACTGTATCTTACTCAAACTAGACCTGATATTATGAATGTTGTTGGTCTTGCTACCAGATTTCAAGCTGATCACAGAGAATCTCACGTCATGGTAATCAAGAGAATTCTTAGAAATCTAAAGGGAATAGTTGAGTATGGTTTATGATATCCTAGGGATCATGATTTCTCTCTTCATGCATATACAGATGCGGATTGAGCAGGAGATGTGGATGACCAGAAGAGTACTAGTGGTAGTGCATTCTTTTTAGGGAAAAGATTAGATTCTTGGCTAAGCAAGAAACAAGAGGCAATATCTCTATCCACTGCAAAAGAAGAATTTATTACAACAGTAGGTAGTTACACTCAAATATTGTGGATGAAGCAAATGCTAAGAGACATCAGAGTGGAGTATGAGGAACCTATCACAATCTTTTGTGATAACTCAAGTGCAATAAATATATCAAAAAATTTGGTGTTGCATTCAAAGATAAAACATATATCCATCAAGTTTCACTTTTTTAGAGAGCAGGTGAACAAGAATGAAGTTAGATTGGAGTTTGTGCCCTCTAAGGATCATATTGCAGACATCTTTACTAAACCTCTACCTAAGGACTCTTTTGAGTATCTCAAGGAGAAGTTAGGGGTTATTACCCCTTCAATTGTAAATTAAGGTGCACTAATGTGCATCAGTCTGGTGGATCTCACAGTCATATCTTGTGATCCGGATTGATGATAGGAAGTTGCTACTCAGGTGGAGTAGTCTGTATGATTCTGATCGATGCAAATATGTGCCCTTTCCCATTGATACCAAAGGGGGAGAGAAGACATGTGAAAAATAAAAGTGGTTTCTGATCATAGGGGGAGCTATGTCAATTAGTGAGGAGAAGTTCTTGTCTTGATGGTTAAAATAGTTTTTCACATCATATGTTGCCATCAATCACAAAGGGGGAGATTGTTGCAAGTATGGGCCTAACCGGTGTTGTCATTGATGTCAACATACTCCTATTGCATTGATGTGAAGGATTGGATTAGCTGTGTGTTGAGGATATTGAAAAAATTAGTCCTATCAGAAATAGAGAAGAACAGTGAAGATAGTGAAGCTCTATGAAGTGAAGATCCTAGCTAAGACAAAGATCAGAGAATGTACATCAAAGGGTTTGTAGATATGTGTCTAAAGATGATCCAGTCAAGATTTGAGAGGTCCATATGAAGTTTTGGAGAAGTTATCACCATATGAGTAAAACTAGTTCTGAGGTGATAGAGTGACACAAATAGGTCCGGTGAGATCTAGAAATGCAATATCTTGTTCTACGGATTTGGAGGAATGGTTAGGAAGCTAATGTGAATTGACAACTCAATTGGTTCGTGGTCTAAGGTCTGCAAGCATTTATTCTAATGTGACAGTGATGACAGACTGTGTTCTTGAGGTTCCGGATGAAGATGCGAATGATTTCAGTAAGTAGAAGTGGTGTGGAGGTTCTTGGTGATTGAAGCAAGCTTGTGGGGGTCTCTAGATTGTGTCTAGTTTGTGTTGGCGGTCCACATTGAAGATTGAGCTCGTAATTGAAGATTTACTTCTGGGTAATGATGTTCCTCCTAATCATAGCTGACCAGATGTGTTACACATCTTGCGGATGATCTTGAAGATGTTCTGTGAAGCTTGGCATGTTCCTCAAAGAAGACTGAAGTCCCAGACATGTGTGGCCGATAGTGTGGTGATTCGCATGAAGTCTTTTATAATAAGTTAAGTTGTATTTGTGTATTTGCTCTGTAATAAAATAAAGTATGTATTGTACTGACTTTGATGATTATCCCAAAGTTGATGTCTTGTATAAATAAGAGTTGTGAAGTCTTTTTAAAGTACCTGTGTGGAGATGAGAAAGTGATAGAGAGGAGAAGAGTGAAAAGCAAAGCAGAAGTGTTGAGCTTAAATGGAACTGACTCAAGCATGGTGAAGATGCTAATCTCCAATTTAAGTATGTAATATTTATTATTTTGTAGACAGTGTGTCTTCTGTAGGCAGTGGGCCTCTTGTGAGTAGTGTGCTCAGGCAGTGAGCCCTAATTGGCAAGTGCCATTTTGTTCCTCTTATTCTTTTAACAGAGAATACAATCTTAGGTTAGTCACCCCATGGTTTTTCCCTTAACCAGGTTTTCCACATTAAAATCTTGGTGTCATATGTGTTAATGTGTTTTTGCTCTTGAATTATTGCATTGTGCTTCCATGATTGAATTATTAATATGCTGTTGAAATACAAGAAGGATTTAAGTGTTTAAATAAAAGAAAGTTTTGAGACAACTGATTCACCCCCCCTCTCAGTTGTCTGTCCTAAAACTAACATGCATGAAATCAGAAAGTTAAACACAGATGCAACATTAAACAAAAGAGACACCATATGTTTACGTGGAAAACCCCAAGGTGGGGAAAAACTATGGAGAGGATTAGCTCTCAAAATATATTGCAATCTTTGAAAAATGGTGTTCAGGCTTGGTCACTCCACAGGCCAAGAACATACTGGCTTACTGCCATGAAGTACAACTAGGTTTATCAGGCTCACTACCTCAACCCTAAACCTAGAAAGATTACAATAAGGGTTGTTAATCCCTGATGGTTGTTAAACTCTACTGTCAGCTCACTACCAAGCTCACTGCCAAGATCAACATCTTCTTCATGTTTGAGATTAAACATTGAAGTACAATAGTTCCTCTACTCTACTCTGCCTTTCCACCTCTTTCCTTATCTACCTATCTTCACACAAGGACCTCTTTTCCATGACTCAATTATAAGTATTTATACACCTCATCAACCTTGGAATGCTCATCAAGGTTGGCATTACAATTATCAACCATTGGAACAATCTCCAAGGTCAGCATTACAAATATTTACAAATAGGTCTTGACCTAATACAAAAATATGCTAAGGAATTATAGTATAGATGTATGCGGATCACATCACGCCATAGATGGGACTCAAACATGATCTTCCACGCCACAACATGATTCCATAATCTTCAAGGGATCTCTGCAATCACTGGAATTAACAAAGTCGGCTAAGATTGGTTACAGGCTATGTTATCTGGGAATAATCTTCAAACATGATCTCAATTCCTTAATGTAGACCAATGTAAAGGTAGGAACATGATCAGGCGGTATCCACAAGCATGTTGAAATCATCAAGAGAAACCACACAAAATCAAACCATTTTATTCATGAGATTCTTCACATCGTAGCACATGAACTTCACTGTCTTCAACTGTCATAAGAGAAAGATAGCTTGAGGACCACCAAAACATGAACCATTGCAATTGTAGGCATTTATCATCATCCCAAACTTCCCTCTAGAACCATAGAGAAAAACACTTTAATGCAGAGGAATGTAGAGCAAAATAGTTTCTCTCAGGCACCAGTGATTAATCATAAAAAGCAGGGTTTACTCTGGTGAATGTAACTCACTCAAATCTTCATACCGAAGGCTCAAACTCAAGATTTAGCATCTTCAACCATGCTTCTAAATAACTTCCAATCTGCAGACCAAGATCTTTAGTCAACAAGAAATGTGGAGCAATCTTCTGGACTATTCTTCAGTATGCAACTCACTGTCTTCACTGTGATTCGCTATTTACTTTCTGATTCTTTCAAAGAGGCTAATTTTCTCATTTTCCTCAACATATAAGGCTTCTAAAAAAATAACAAAATAGGATACAATTGACACTAATGACAAAAAATATATGTTGACATCAATGACAACACTGATTAGGCACATACTTGCAACAATCTCCCCTTGTCATTGATGGCAACATATGATGTGAAAAACTACAACAACCATCAAGACAATATTCTCCCCCTATCTCTTTACACATCTACACTCTTTCCCTCTAAGTTTTTCACATGATTTCTCTCCCCCTTTGACATGAATGGAAAAGGGCACATACTTGCACTCTTCTGCTCTGATCCAATCTCTCTTCTAAACTTTCTGACTACTCCCCCTGAGAAGTAGCCCTAAAAGCATCAATCCAAATCTGGAAAAGGGATTCTAAGCACCACTAGACTGATGTACTCTTGTGCATCTTAGTTTAGAGCAGGAGGTGTAATAACCCCTAACTTTTCTCTGAGATACTCAAAAGTATCCTTAGGCAGAGGTTTGGTGAAAATGTCTGCAATTTGGTCTTTTATAGATAGATATTCTAACTTGACTTCATTCTCTATCACTTTTTGACTTATAAAGTGATATCTTATGGATATGTTCTATGTCCTTGAATGCATTACTGGATTATTTGATATGTTTATGGTACTTGCATTGTCACAAAAGATTGCAATTAGATCTTCATACATAACTCTGATGTCCTTCAATGTCTACTTCATCCACAACACTTGAGTGTAACTACATGCTGCTACAATATATTCTGCTTCTACAGTGGACAAGGCTATTGAATCTTGTTTCTTACTTATCCAAGATACCAGCCTTTTACCCAAGAAGAATGCAACTCCACTTGTACTTTTTTTGTCATCCACATCTCTGGCCCAATCTGCATCAGTATATGCACTGAGAGTGAAATCATTGTCCTTTAGATACCACAAGCCATAATCCATTGTGCCTTTCAAATATCTAAGAATTCTCTTGACTGCCATCACATGTGACTCCTTAAGCTTTGCTTGAAATCTTCCCACAAGACAAACTACATGCATTATGTTAGGTTTGGTTTGAGTCAGATAAAGTAATCCTCCAATCATAGATTTGTACCTTTTCTGATTTGCCATAGGTGAATCATTATTTTTGCTTAACTTACAATCGGTTATCATGGGAGTATTTACTAGTTTAGGGTCTTCCATCCCAAACTTCTTTAACTCTTTCACATACTTAGACTGAGAAATGAAGATACCTTTATCTGATTGATTTATTTGCAGACCTAAAAAGAAATTCATCTCACCAAACATGGACATTTCAAATTCACTTTGCATTTATCCAACAAAAACTATGCACATACCTTCATTGCCTCCAAAGATAATGTCATCAACAAAGACTAAAACAATTAGGATTTGTTGATTATTGATCTTGAAATAGAGATTGTTGTCGATAGTACCCTTGCTGAATCCTAACTATATTAGATACTCATCCAACCTAGCATACCAGGCCCTGGGGGCTTGTTTTAACCCATACAATGCCTTCTTCAATCTTCATACCACGTCACCTTAATGTGATGATTGGAATCCTTCCGGTTGTTCAATATAGACTTCTTCTTCCAACTCTCTATTCAAGAATGCAGACTTTACATCTATCTGATATACCTTAAAATCTTTGTAGGCTGCAAATGCCAAAAACATTCTTATAGCTTCAATCCTTGCCACTGGTGCAAATGTTTTCTCAAAATCTATTCCTTCAACTTGAGAGTATCCTTTGCACACCAACCTTGCTTTGTTTTTTACTAATTTACCATTCTCATTCATCTTATTTTTGAAAACCCACTTGGTACCAATTACATTTTTATCTACTGGTCTGGGACTAAGATCCCAAGTCTGATTCTTCTCTATCTGTATCAATTCTTCTTTCATAACCTTTACCCAATTCTAATAATTGCAAGCTTCATTCCTAGTGTTAGGTTCAATCTTGGAAATCAAATAGAAATTTACTTGTTCTTCTGTAGCTCTTCTCTGGTCAGGATTCCTTTGCTTTTATCTCCTATGATTTGATCTTTAGAATGATTAAGTTTTACACACCTTGGTGTCTTGGTAGTACTTTTTGGATCTTGTTCCTCTTCATCTGAGCTATCTTCATGCTGTACCACTTCTAAAACATCTAGTTTATCATTATCTGATACTCCATCATTATCAAAATCTTCAACATAATAGCATTTCTTTTGGATCCTAGGTCTGTTCTCATATCTTTTTCTATTTCTTTCAATTCTTTCAGGACATCTAGAAGCAAAGTGGCCTACTTTACCATAGGAAAATCATTTAAAAGGTAATTTACCTTTAAACTTATCAGATCCTCTTTGCAGTCTATCCACAAAGTTGGTTTCAATTTCATAAAACTCATCATCAGATTCTACCTTGTACTTTCCTGATCTGGAGGTTTTCCCAGAAGTACTAGCTTTGAAGGTAGTCTCGACTTTTGGTAGGGCATCACCAAACTCTCTCATCTCAAAGTCAATAAGCTTACCAAGTAAATGGTCTCTTTCAATAGCTTTTACTTGCATAAATTCTTCAATTGCAACTACCTTGTGACTGTAGGACTTTGGTAGTGATCTGAGAATTTTCATCACAACTTCCTTATCACCGAGAGTTCCCCCCATACCTTTTATTCCGGTGACAAGTTCATCAACTCTTTGCATAAAGGTTGTTACGTTTTCATCTTCATTCATCTTCAAACTTTTATATTTCACTTTTATACTTTGTAACTTGGCCTCCTTCACAAAACCATCTCCCTCATATAGATTTTTCAGCTTTTCCCATACCCCATTTGCAGTTTCAAGATCCACAACTTTTTTCAGTACTGAGTCATTCAATGAACTTAACAGAGCATCTTTTGCTTTAACATCCACTTCATATTCTTTGATTTCATCTTCAGTCATCAAACCATTTTTAGGTAAGGTGTATTTTGTTTCTGCAACTTTCCATACTTTGTAACCAAGACAAAGAAGATGACTTTTCATTTGTGCCTTCCAAAGAGCATAATTCATCCCATCAAAATGTGGCACTTCCTTCTTATAAGACATTTTGGATCTTCCTCAAGTTGTTAGACTTTCTTCAAAGGAACCTCGCTCTGATACCAATTGTTGAAATGTGCCAGACAACTGAGGGGGGGTGAATCAGTTGTCCCAAAAACTCAAACACTTCTGCACTTAAACATTAATCACTTGTCAGCACTTATTATGATTAAATAATGAATGCATGAAATCAGAAACTTAAACATAGATGCAACATTAAACACAAGAGACACCAGGTTTTTACATGGAAAACCCCAAGGTGGGGAAAAACCACAGAGAGGATTAGCTCTCAAAATATATTGCAATCTTTGAAAAATGATTTTCAGGCTTGGTCACTCCATGGGCCAAGAACATACTGGCTCACTACCATGAAGTACAACTAGGTTTAATAGGCTCACTGCCTCAACCCTAAACCTAAAAAGATTGCAATAAGGGATGTTAAACCTTGAGGGCTGTTAAACCCTACTAGCAGCTCACTACCAAGATCAACATCTTCTTCATGTCTGAGATTAAACATTGAAGTACAATAGTCCCTCTACTCTGCTCTGCCTTTCCACCTCTTTTCTTATCTGCCCATCTTCATACAAGGACCTCTTTTCCATGACTCAATTACAAGTATTTATACACCTCATCAACCTTGGAATGATCATCAAGGTTGGCATTACAATCATCAACCATTGGAACAATCTCTAAGGTTAGCATTACAAATATTTACAAATAGGTCTTCACCTAATACAAAAATATGCTAAGGAATTGTAGTATAGATGTATGCAGATCATGTCACACCTTAGCTGGAATTCAAACATGATCTTCCATGCCACAACACGCTTCCATAATCTTCAAGGGATCTCCACAATCACTAGAATTAACCAAGTTGGCTAAGACTGGTTACACTCTACGTTATCTAGGAATAATCTTCAAACATGATCTCAATTCCTTAATGTGGACCAATATAAAAGTAGGAACATGATCAGGAGGTATCCACAAGCACGTTGAAATCATCAGGAGAAACCACACAAACTCAAACCACTTTATTCATGAGATTCTTCACACTGGAGCACATGAACTTCACTGCCTTCAACTATCATAAGAGAAAGATAGATTGTGAACCACCAAAACACAAACCATTACAATTGTAGGCACTTATCATCATCCCAGACTTCCCTCTAGAATCACAGAACAAAACACTTTAATGCAGAGGAATACGGAGCAAAATACTTTCTCTCAGGCACCAGTGATTAATCAGAAAAAGCAAGTTTTACTCTGGTGAATGTAACTCACTCTTGAATCTTCATACCAAAGGCTCAAACTCAGGATTTAGCATCTTCAGCCATGCTTCTAAATAACTTCCAATCTGCAGACCAAGATCTTCAATCAACAAGAAATGCAGAGCAGTCTTCTGGATTGTTCTTCAGTATGCAACTCACTGTCTTCACTGTGATTCACTATTTACTTTCTGATTCTTCCGGAGAGGCTAATTTTCTCAATATCCTCAACATATAAGGCTTCTAAAAAAATAACAAAATAGGATATAGTTGACACTAATGACAACAAAGATATGTTATCATCAATGACAACACTGATTAGGCCCATACTTGCAACATTTAATCAAGCTTATCAGCATAGCAGACCGCCATATCAAGGTAATGTATAGAGGTGAAACCAATCTAGTTATATCAGGCCACTAAATGTTGTCCATCCTAATGCTGCAAGCACATCTAGACCTCTGGTGCGCATACAAACCAACATGGCTCAGGAAAGTGATTGGTGCTATCCATGCAATCAACCCCATGATCAAAATTTGTGCCAAAGAAGATAATTTAGTCAAGCTTTGATAGTGCAAAACAAATCAGTCCTCCTAGAACAACAAGATAGTTCCAGCCAAGAGATGGTGGGAGGGAAAAAATAAATACAAAACAATTCTACCTTGATGAATTGGACACTTGATTTCTGTGGTGTTAATCATGGTACAAGTCTAATAGCACACAACACGAGGAAAAAGAAGAGCCACTAAGGATGCATCGGTCCCTATAGTTGGTCAAGCATCTACCTCTCGTGCATTTTCAATGGCTACAAATGAGGGTGCAACAACCAAGACTCCTTCAAAACAAGCAAATCAGGTTGTTGGTAAACAACTCCAGTGCTAGAACAATAGCCCCAGGCTAGTCAAAAGTCAAAGGTTGACAGTGTTATCACAAAGGTACCTCAAAAGATTAGTTAGATCCCTTTTAGTATAGTTTATTAGATGAAAAAGACTAACCTGAGTGTCATTATGTGGAATGCCCTGTTAATCCCAACTCAAAGAGATTTACTTCAAGAATCCCTAACAAGCTTCAGTCAGCCTGCCAAAGAGACAACAAAAGAAAAAGAAGCCACCCTAGCAAACCTATGCCAACCCATAGAGGAGGCAAGCACAAGAAAAATCAATAAGCCCCCTCCCTTCTATGTTTCCCTAATCATTGGTGATAAATTGTTGCATAATTGTATGATAGATTCTAGGGTGGGTACTTCTGTTATGCCCAAAAATATAGTTGATCAATTACACATTAAATATGAGCCTGTAGTAAAGGGTGTACTGTAGTTAGATGGCACTACAGCTAAAACAGTAGGTGTAGTCAAGGATCTAAAGCTCATACTGCATGCATGCCTTGGCTGCTCTATTTTACAAGATATCTCAGTTATTGACCTCCCTGCATACTTTGGCATATGTTTGTCTAGGGATTTCATTGCTAAAATAGGTGGATACCTATCCTCTGATTAGTCCCACATGTTATTTAGAATAAGGTATGACACTAAGGTGACCATTAAGGCTGAGCCTATTTCCAATGATCATGTAGAGCCTTATTCCCCTAACCCTACCAACATGAACTGCACAATCCATGACTTAGAGAAGGATGACAACAACATGCATGAGGCTGCCACACCTATAGAAGAAATTCCAGACATACTACTTGATGAGTGGGCAAACTATTTTCAATTTGATACTCCTAATCATATAGAAGACATAATGTTGGGTACATACTATATCCATGATGAGGATGCATTCATCCCTAATCTTGTGAAGTCAAAAAGAGATTCAAGTGGGATATGGTAGATGTATTTTGATGTTTTCAGAAGCAAAAATGGAGCAGGTGTTGGGGTTGTATTGATTTCACCCCAAAAGGAAAATTATTTCTCTGCTTTTAGATTATAGTTCAGTTGTACCAATAATGTGACTAAGTATGAGGCCTTAATTTAGGGTATGCAACTGGCACAAAAGAGGGGAATAAAAATTTTACAAGTATTTGGTGACAATGAGCTAGTTGTCCACCAAATCAGATCACAAAGTGCTTCAAGGAATGACTTTCTAAAGTCATATATAAACACAAGGTTTGGGATTTGATTGAAGATTTTGATGCCTTCAATATCTAGGTAGTACCCAGACAAAGAAAAAAAGATGCTGACATGTTGGATATAGTTGGTGCCTAGTTTGACATGCCCAAGAATGTCAAACAAAACTTAGATCAACATGTGAAGATTGTTGTGAGGAAAGCTATCCCAAACAATGTTACAAGCTGGCAAGTATTTGAAAATGATCAGCAAATTGTTAATTTCTTGCAAGATGAGGTAGAATTTGCTACTAGTAACCAATCAACATTGCAAGAGTAGTATGGTGACTAGGTGATCCAACTAAAGACCAATGAACTACCTAGGGGATTGGTCACTTTAGAAAACATATTTGGTGTTGATGATCAACCTAAAAGGGAGAAGATGAACAAGATAGTAAAAAAAGAGGACTATGAAGAGGTAGAAATTGCACATAATAGATTTCTAAAACATGGCAAGGTATGTGATCAAGTTGAAAGACAAGGTTTTGTTGAGCTTTGTAATTAGTTTGATGATTTAATTGCTTGGGATTATAGGAACCCAAAATGTTTTGACCCTGGTTTAATCCAACATACCATTGATTTAGACTCCAATGCCAAACCTGCCCGCTAAAAGCAAAGGCCCATCAACCCCAAAATAGAACCATTAATGAGGATAGAACTATCCAAGCTCATAGAAGACAAAGTCATTTATCTAATTAAACATTCCTCTTGGGTGGCTAACCTAGTTCTAGTTAGGAAAAAGAATGGGGAAATCTGACTGTGTGTGGACTTTAGAGATCTAAACAAGGCCTCTCTTAAAGACCACTATCCACTCCCTTCCATGGAATAGATCTTACAAATAGTGGTAGGAGCTAAAAGGTTTTCACTCCTAGATGGTTACTTAGGATACAACTAGATTTTTGTAAAAGAATCAAACCAATATAAGACAAACTTTACCACCAAATGAGGTACCTTGGCTTATCAGAAGATGCCATTTGGGTTGACTAATGCTAGGCAACCTTCCAAAGAGCAATGGATTTGGCCTTCAAAGGTGTAATCAATGATATTATTTTAGTGTATCTCGATGATTTGACTATTTATTCTAAGTGTGCAGCTAACCATTTGGGTCATTTAAGAAAAGTCGTTGAGAGATGCAGGGAATATGTCATATCATTGAATCTAAAAAAGTGTGCGTTTACTATCCCAGAGGGTAAATTGTTGGGTTATGTAGTCTCAAAGGAAGGACTTTCCATCAAACTAGAAAGGACCAGTGCCATTCTGTCTCTTCCCCTTCCTAGTCACAAGAAAGGCCTGCAAAGTTTTCTGGGCAAGATTAAGTTCGTGAGGAGGTTTATACCAAATTTTTCTTCAATAGAAAAACCACTCACCGCCATGCTTAAGAAGAATGCTTCCTTCACATGGTCATAAGAAGGTAAGGACAATTTTGAAGCTATAAAACAAGCCATTGTGCAGGCCCCTACACTGATAAACCCAAACTATGAGAAGGATTTATCCTTTATGCCTTTGGAGGCAAGGAGGGTATATCAACAATCTTGATGCAACAGAATGAAGAGAAGTTGGAAAAACCAATTTCTTTCTTTAGCCAGCCTCTCAAAGAGTATGAGCCGAGGTATGATTTTCTTGAGAAACAAGTGTTTTCTATGGTGAAAATACTAAAAAAATTCTGACACATGCTTTCAAACAACAAGATACAGTTTATGGTGAATCACCCTAGCATAAAAGAGTTTCTTTTGAGCAAAGATGTTAATGAGAAGAGGGTTGGGTGGATCATGAAATTCATGGAGTATGATGTCAATATCAACATCACCAAGCTAGTATGAGGCAAAGGACTGTGCGAGTAGATGGAAACACACATTAGAGCTAGAAATAACACAATGTATTGTAGAGGAAAACTAATGTGTTGTAGACTTGACACAATTCAGAGGTAAACCTATTTGAACAGTCCACTTGACATTATACACCTACAGTAAATTATCAACCAAGGAGCATAAGCTTATGATGGCACTTGCACTATATGTGCCTTTAGGGGCTCATATCCTCCTAAAATATCCTATTCAAACCTACTTAGATTATTCTACTTTGCTGGAATTCAAAGAAATTCAAGAATAATAAAAATAGTTATAGAACCTAGTGGCTATGGGAACCTGCAGCATAAGTTGTAGATAACTGCTAACAACAGAAAGTATAGAGCTAATCCAAAACCATTCAAAATGATAAGAAAGCTAATGCTAACCTCCAGAGGACTAAGATGGATCAATTTTAGATTTGTTCATGAACCACAACTACTGTAATTAACAACAAGAGTATTCTACTTAACTCATAATGCATTTATAAAATAATGGAAAACAACTTTAACAAGAATGCATAAATGAATAAGAAAATAAATGAAGTGAAGATTAGTACCTTGAGTGGCTGACTCAGGGGACTGACTCACTTAGCTAGAAATCAAATCTAACTCAAATACTCACGCATCCACATAACACAGTTCCATTCATTCCATATCACAAAAATATTTCAAACATAATCTTCTTTGCAGATTATATTCATTAATTGCATTTCAACAATTCATGTCTGGAGAAAATAACTAACTATTGTATCTTCTAATATTGAATAAAAGAACTAACAACTGAGTAATTGGGTAACTAGGTAACTAACTTGACTTTGAGCTCATCCCCTAACTTATACAAAATGGGAGATTCTTATTCAACTAACGACTAACTACAATCATTAATCCATTCCTAGATATTAGGATACAAAGTTAAGATTGATTTATTAATTCTAACTTAACAGAGGAAGGAGAATCCCTTTCAAATAAGATTCCTATGCAATGACTCATATGAGAAACACATAAGCTGCATTTAGAATCTTGGAACAAGTCTACTTCTTCTACATTTATTCCTTCCCATAATGATTCACATTCAGCTTCTAGTTGCCTGCACTTTTGGTGGCTTGATTTCAACTTCCTTCAAATCCCCTGTTCTGCGACTTGCTGTAAATTCTCCTCTCCTTGATGCCATGTGCTCTTTGCTGCACAAGGGTTAATCCACAAAAGATATGCACACAAATAACCTTCATAATTAAGCCATAGAATCTCATCTATATTGCATACATACTCATGTTCAAATCATTCAATTAATAAATACCATCACCATATTTCAAATTAACAAAATAGGTTCAAGGTTTTGCAAAATATATAAAAAGACAATATATCATGATGGTAATGTTTGAAAAGTATGTAGAAGATCATGTGCAAAAGGTATGAAAGCATATAAAAACAACACAAAAGAGGCCAATATTTAAACCCATCATTCCCCCAACTATCCTTTTTCTTGTCCTCAAGCAAAACACTTAATTAACCATCTAGGGGAAAATATTGTAATTCAAGGTGATCTACCTAAGGTCCATCACTTCTTTGACCCCCACCCCTTGCTTAATATAGAAAGCATTATAACATGCAAGCCTATCCATCTTAACTGATTCTGCACTCCTACATTCATCATTCTTTTCTCCTGTCTAGTTTGGTACTGGATAGAGGAAAATAGGAGGATGATAAGTAAGTGGCAGCCATCCCACTCCTTATTGTTCTGAAACTTGGATGTACTTGCGCAATCTTTCAAACATATTTATAAAATTATAAAGAGAGTGAGGCTCTTTCCTTTGCAACTCTGGGGTCAGATTATTCCATCTACTTTGTATATACCTTAGGTAGTTTTGAAGGATAGGCACTACCAGCTGATGTATCCTTCTATAATCTCAGAGTCTCAAATCCATGATTATTTTCCCTGGACCCTTGTGAGAGAGGAGTGTCAACCATTGAGTAATGATTACATCAAGATTCAGTGCTTCTTTTCTAATCTACAGTGCCACTATTTTCTCTTGTTCTTCATATTTGTCCATTAATTCACCTCTGAGATGCTCATTCTTGAAATAGGACGACAGTTCTCTAACTTGTACATCCCCAACACAAATTAAGGGGTTCCAGTTTGTATCCTCTTCCATTAGATAGTTGTGAAAATAATACTCACATAGCTGATCTTGCTCCTCCAGGCCGACTTCTTTGAAATAGATGATAAAATTATGCCTTGAGTAGAAAGAAATAGGTTGATCATTAATGAACTTATTGAACTAAAAACGAAGAAATTTTTCTTTTACAAATAATGCATACACCCTAGGTGGAGGTCTACACTCAATGATCTGAATGGCTCTATCTATTAACTCTATCAATTTACCTTCCAACCTTTTCAACTCCAAATTCTTACCTTCCAGTGATGCATTGAGAGTTTGTTTTTCTTCCTCCCAGCTTTCTTTTTCCTATTTGAATTTGTTAGTAAGTTTCATCAATTCAAATCCCAAAGACAAAGTAGTGAGATATGTTGGAGACCTTGCTACATGAGGTTGTGGACTTAGTGCTTTCTCTCTTCAGTTTTTATTTTACTCTCGGCCATCTGTGATAATAGATCCAAGTTGGTTCCATGGCCGTAGGTTTGGATTTTCTCTTCCAATTCCTATATTCTTATCTCCTTCTCTTTGTCCTTTTGGATTTTATCCTCCAATTCCTATATTCTTATCTCCTTCTCTTTGTCCTTTTCCTCATATTGCTTTATTTTCTCTTCCAATTGCTTTATCCTGACAACAGCTTCTTGAGACTCTTTCCTTATATTCCTATCTTCTAACAGTTCTTTTTCCTCTTCAAAATTTAAACCTTCATCATTATCCCTAGTGATATCAAAAATGTCCTTATTAGAGCTACTAGGAACTGACTTCCCCATCTTCTTTGCAATAAAATATCTTTTGAATTAGAGTCAAAAGATGAAGAAACATACCTTCTCCTCTTAGAAGGCATAGTAACATTTTCATGAACACCAGCAGGTACATTCTTAGGGGTGTCCTCTTCTTTGTTTGAGTCTATGTCCAGCAGCGTTGAATCATGGTGCTATTGTCCTTCACCTTTTTCTTCTTGCCTCTATTTCTCAATAATTGTTTCTTCAACACTCTGCCTTTTCAACCTTCCTGAGTGCCTGGGAGTAATAGTTTCCTATTTAACTCACTTTTCTTCTTCTTTTTACTCCTCCTCCTCTTCTTCTCCCCTATATCCTCTTCTTTTACAGTGCTCTTATGTTTCTCAACACCTTTCTTACTCCCCTTTTATTAGAAGATGTTGAAGCATTGTCTCTCATAGCTTTAGGGTTTGTAGAAGATGAGAGTTTCTCTGTTGCCACCAACCCATTTTCTGGAGTATTTTCCTCCTATGGCTCTTCTTGCTCCGGTTCCATCTCAGGTGCAATCCCAGGTTCTGATTCTTGTTGAGGTTCATCCTCTACTTCAGGTACTTCCAACAGTTTTGTGATATCTGTGCAATTTTTAAAGGCATTCCAATCAACCCGTTGATGTTGAATTCTCAAGTTTCTCTTAACCAATAGGGCTATTAAGAAGTGATGGGACAACATAGTGTCCATTTTCTTTCTCTGATATTCGAATGCCATCCTCTTCAACATGTTATAGAGGAAATTGGGAATATTGACTAACTTATAAAGGGGTAAGTGATTTAGCAACTTAAAGTGCATAGTATATAACAAATTGTGTTGACTGTCATAGGTAAAGTATTTAATGATATAAGAAGCACATTTTCCCCAAAAGAATGGAAGGGACAGTCTCTTTGTACCTTGTGATGATGAGTCCAGGTTTTATCCACTCTCAAAGAATTCTTCTCTTGCTGCAGCTGCATCAACACGAGCTGGATATTCAGACCCTATATGTGGCAATCCTGTAACTTGGGCAATGGCCATTTTAGAAGCATCTACTACCAATCCCTTGACTATTGCCTCATCATACTGAAATGTAACTGCAAATTCTTTTGCCATTTCATTATCATATTCTGTGAGCTTCAAGAAGTAATTTAGCCATCCCACTCTAGTGGAAAGTGGTAGAACCATCATATCCTCTAATATTTCCTTGTGTATAGATGGTTCTCGTCTTACAACATCACCTCCCATTGTCTCTGTACCCTACAACCTCAAAAGATTTCAATTTTCTGCTCAACTTCGATTCCACCACCTTCCGAAGAACCTATAATTTGCTGCCTTTTCTTGTGCCTTTTTCTATTCCCCCCAACTGTAACTTTTGGAGCTCTCTTGTATGCAAATTTCTATATCTTAGCTCACTCATAGGGTAATAAGTTCACAATTTGGATGAAACAGGGCAGGTCTACTATCTTTGGAAAAATGACATAGAATTCTATCTGATAACTCTAAAGACAGGTGGAAAAAATAAAAAATTAACTAACCATTATACCCCTCCCCCCAACTAGTCGGTGAAGTGACCTCACTTCACACATGAATTGATAGGGCTGAAAGAGTAATTATGAAATCTAATGGAGATATATATTTTTGCATGCATGAATTAAACGAAGAGTAATAATGAATATAAAATGAAATCAAAGTTAATCATTGAAGGTTACCTTTTGTACATACATCATGGAAGTAAGGAATCAATGCACCTTGGAACTAGAGAACACATGCTTGTATTTTATTTGATGTGAGCAGAATGAAATGTATGAGAGTGAATGGTAAGGCGATAGGTACTTCGGAAGTGATGTGATGTGACAACTTACAATACTTGATCTAATAACTCGTGAGTGTGAGTTGAACATTTTTGACTATGGGCATTTGATTTATTCAAAATAAATGACATATGTGTGGAAGAAATGGAATGCGTGGGAAAATAGTTTACTTTTTGCCGAAGTGTTGAAGTCTTCTATAGATAGGTGTTGCTATGGGTACCTCTAATATAGGTCCCAACTGGGTGTTTACATATTCATTATGTCAGGTCCCGACTGTAACAAGTCTCGACTGAGAGTGAAGAATAGGTCCCTCTAGAGATAACTATTTTCATGATACGTAGTGTGTTGTGTGTGCATGTGATGTGCAAAGCAATAAAAATTAAGTCTCAGTGACAGGGGTTGAGTTGTGCAACTCAACCTCTACATCACTAGACATGATGGGTGGATCACTTTCTATCAGTACATCATTGTGTGTTTTAGAGCCTTCATTAATATCATTGTGAGCACCATACTTGTCTGTTAGAGAGACAATAAAATCGTCTTTTTGAAGCAGTTTCTTATAAAGTTTCAGCCTATGTCCATTTACAAGTAATGAAAATCTGACCTCATCAATGGTTTGTAGTTGGACTGCACCATTAGGGAATACCTATTGAATCTCATATGGTCCCAGCCTTTGAAATTAAAGCTTTCCTTTGAAATCTTTGTATCTGGAATCATAGAGAAGGGCCCAATCACCAACATTGAACTCTTTAGTCTTTATATATTGATCATGACATTTAATTCTTTGCTTTTGAATAACCTCTGTGTGGTGTATGTCTTCTAATCTGATTTCATCAAGAGCATTCAAATGCTGTAACCTTTCCTTTTGAGCCTCTATTAAGTCCATCCCCAATTCCACTTCTATTCTCAGAGTTTTGTATTAAAACTCTATAGGCAATACTGCTATTTTGCCATAAACCAATTCATAAGGAGTGAATCTTGTAGTTGTCTTTCATGTGGTTCTATATGCCCAAACAAATTTTGGTAATCTAGAAACCCAATCTCTTCTATGGAGCTGTACTATTTTTGTCAATATATTCTCAATCTCCTTGTTTGTAACCTTGACTTGACCATTATCCTAAGGATGATATGGGGTAGACTTCTTGTGTCTAATCTGATACTCATCCACCAGTTTGGTGATTAAGTTTGATGTGAATTGTGGTCCTTGATCAGTCACTATCTCCCTAGGTACACCATACCTAGTTAAGATTTCCTCATATAAGAATTTTGCCACATTGCCATCTCTGGCAAACTACAAAGCTTTAACTTCTACCTATTTGGTTAAGTAATCAATGCATACCAGTATATATTACTTGTTATTTGAAGTGGGAGAGATAGATCCAACAAAATCCAATCCCCACTTATCAAAAGGAGCTAATGCTATATGGGGCTACAAAGGCATTTCATCACTTCCTGTAGGTCTCCCCATTCTATGGCACCAATCACAACTTCTAGTGTACTTGATAGAGTCTTTATGTTTTGTTGGCCAGTAATATCCTGTTGTCAAGATCTTGAAGGCTATTCATTTGGTTGCAAATTGTCCACCACAGGGTTCATCATGACATGCCTTCAATATGTCAAACACTTCATCATCCCTGATACATCTTCTCATAATGTTATCCAGGCCAGTGTAGAATAGGAATCCAAATATCTAAGAATAAGGGAAGCATTTGTGAACTATCTTTTCTTCCTTGGAGAAAAGTAATTTGGAATCTACCCTGTCACCAAATAATTAGCTATATCTGCATACCATGGAGTGTGTATGTTCAGAACAAATAGATGCTCATCAAGAAAAGAGTCATCAACCACTCCTTCTACTGATTGTGTAGGCAGTCTTGACAGAAAATCAACAACCACATTAGCCTTTCCTGGTTTTTCAACTATTGTTATGTCAAATTATTGCAATAACAACAACCACCTTACAAATCTTCCACCCACTATTGGCTTATTCATCAAATATCTGCTTGCTGTGTGATCTGTATGTATAAACACTTTATAGCCAATAATGTAGTGTCTAAATTTGTTAATGGCATAAACAACAGCTACCATTTTCTTTTCTGTCACAGTGTAGTTCAACTCAGCTCCCTGTAGGTTTTACCTGATATAGTATATTGCATACTCTTTATTTCCTTCTTGTTGGCCTAAGACTGCTCTAATGGCAAAGTCTGATGCATCAGTGTGGATATGAAAAGACATTGTCCAATTTGGACCTCTTAGAACTAGAGCTTGTGTCAAGGTTACTTTTAGCTTCTCAAATGAATTCTGATAGTTTGGGGTCCATTCAAAGTTAATGTCTTTTGTCAACAGAGTAAAAAGAGGGGCAGCAATTTTGCTAAAATCTTGAATGAACCGCCTATAATAACCTGCATGTCCAAGGAAGCTCTTTACATCCTTCTGTCTCTGTGGAATAGGCAGGGTAGATATGATTTCAATCTTCTTTAGGTCAACTTGTATTCTTGCACTTGAGATAAAATGTCCCAAGACAATGCCCTATGTCATCATCATAAAACATTTTTCATTGCTTAAAGATAGATTGTGCTCTGTGTATCTCTTTAAAACTTTCTCCAAATTGTGTAAGGATTCATCATATGTTTCACCCTATGTGGTGAAGTCATCCATGTAAATTTCCATGCTGTCATGGGCAAAATCAGAGAATTTACTGAGTACTACTCTTTGAAATGTGGCTGGAGCATTACACAGACCAAAAGGCAAGACAAAAAATGCATAGGTCCCCCAAGGGTAGGCAACTGTTGTCTTATCTTGATCCTCAGGTGCAATCTTGATTTGGTTATAGCCACTGAAGGCATCAAGAAATGAGAAATATGTCTTACCTGCCAAAGAGTCAAGAACTTGGTCAGTAAACAACAATGGGAAGTGATCCTTCCTTGTGGTAGCATTTAGTTCCCTGTAGTCAACACAAACTCACCATTTGCCACCTTTCTTGGGAACTATTACCAATGGTGAAACCCATTCACTGTCTAAAATGGGGTATATAAATCCTGCATCCAAAAGCTTTTGAAGTTTAGATTTCACTATCTCTCTTAGAGCAGGGTTCATGCGTCTCTATTACTGCCTTATAGGTTTGTGGCCATCAGTAATGTAAATTTTGTGCATACATAAGGTAGGATCAATGCCTTTCATGTCACTGTAATCCCTTGCAAATGTTGTTGCATGTGCCTGCAACACTGTGTGCAGGTATTGTTTCTGTTCATTAGTCAATGCATTATTAACAGTCAACATATTTCCTGGCTTGATTTCTAATTGTTTAGACATTTATTGTACAGAGGACAAATCAAGGTTAGGCATTATTGGTACGCATTGCTGGGGTAATAAAGTATAAAATATTTGGGATACCTCTTCTGAGGAACCGATGGTTATTATGCTTCTCAAGGGGTCTTGTAAGCAGGATAAACAGTCCTACTACTGCGGGTGCCTCCCATAGTCATTTTGTATAATGTGAGCTATCATCTCATCTTCATCCTGGATATCTAACAAGGGGCCATGTTCAATAGTCATCGAGGTTTGCAGTGAATAACTGTCCTCATCATCCAAGGTAGGCCAGATGGTCTGTTCAAGTTCATAGTATGGTTGGGTTGGTGGATATAAGATCAATTTCTTGGTCACAGTTCCATTAGATATGATCATATTTCCTGACCCGCAACCTATAAATGCATCTATTGTGACAAGCCATGGTCTGCCTAGTATAAGAGGATAACCAACAAGATTGACCTTGGGCTGCTGTACTATAAAATCAATAGGGTATTCCTAGGAATCTAATGCAATTACCAAGTCCTCAATGACTCCTTCAGGCTTAATTGTAGACCTATTGGCTAATTGTAAAACTGTCTAAATAGGCCTAAGGTTGTTTAACTGTAGCATCTACATTGTCTCCTTGGTCATTACATTAATTGCAACACCCAAGTCTATCAAAGTGTTCTGATTAGAGTACCATTGATTTTTATGTCCACTACTGGACTGCTTGGATCTGTATATTTGGGGATAGTTATATTCCCCAACATTATGTCAGAAAGGTTACCCAAAACTTGGACTGTCTTTGGGTCTGTTCTCTTCCTTCCTGGTTTCTTTATGCAGAGATCTCTAATAGTCTTAGTATAGATAGGAACATCTTTGATAGCTTGGATTAAGGGAATCTTTATGCTTATATCTTTTAACTGGCCTAGAAGGGTCATTTCAGCCTGTGCTGGTTGCTTCTAGATAGCCAACGTTTAGGGAAAGGAGGCTTCAGATGTGAAGTGGTCTAAGGGTCCTGATTTGATTCAAGTTCCAAAGGTGGCTTATCTAAGGCTTCCTCTGTGGGTTCTTCATCTTCAAGTTCTATAATTTGGGGAGATAAAGGGCCTGCAAGTTGCTTCCCTGATCTAAGCTCTACCCCATAGGTGGGGTATTGCAGCACCTCATTAGTATAAGCCTGTTGAACAAGCTAGTTGTTAGGGTTAGGTGCAGGTTGAGCAGGGAGTTGGGTAGGCATTATTGCTAGCTGTTGGGACTGAGATGGAAGCATAGGTTGCTGGTAATTTGCATTTTGCTGCCATTGTTGGCCCTTGTTCCATTGGGGCTGCCACTGAGGTTGCTATGTAGGCCACTGGGGTTATAGTTGGAACCTTGGAAACTTTGTTGGGGCCATGGGTTTGGCTGTTGTTGGTTCCAACTGGGTTGTGGAGCAAGCCATTGTGGGTTTTGCCATATATTTTGATTGCTAGGCCATGGTTGAGTATTCCTAGCAGAGAAATTTTGATTTGTAGCAAGAAAGGGTGAATTAAAATTAAGTGGATCAAAGGGCATACCTTGTCTTTGCTACCAAGGTCTTCTTTGGGCTATGTAGAACAGCTACCCATCCTCTCCTTCAAATGGCTGAAATTCTGGCCTTTCAACCTTCTCTTGCTAGATACTGGCCACCCTTTTTCATTTACAATTTGTCTTCCTTTGTCTACAGTTGGGGTAGTACTCAGTAAGCATTGCATCCACCTCTTCTTGTTTCTTCTTGATGTGAAGAGTGTCCAGCTGTGTAGCCATATGGCTGATGATATCCTCCTTCATGTTGGACAACAAGTTACTAATTTCCACTCTTGAAACCCCATTGGATGCTTTGTTTGTGATCGATGTCCTTTCTCTCCTTGGTCATTTGTTGAATAATTTCTACAAATTTTGTAGATTGATTCAAAAGGTAATTGAGAAACATCACCTTGCCCAATGAGATTTAGGGCATCCATGCAATCATCATTAACCCCTCTCAAAAAGACCAGCTTCCGTGATTCTTCAGACAATCTATTTCGGGGGTTCTTCTTCAAGGCAAATTTGAATCTCTCAACATAATCTTCTAGTGGCTCCTCTTTTTGTGACATCCTAAAGATGCCATCTCTCCTCCTATCATGTCCTCTATAGTAATCTTGGTATTTCTCCAAGAATCTCTCCTTCATTGTATCCCAGTCTGGAATGACATTTTTTCCTAGCCCCACAAACCATCTCAAGGCTGCATCCTTGAGAGTGGTAGGAAAGAGTTTAAGCCTGTGAGCATCTGAAGTGTAGTCATAGCTCCTACATAGGTTATCAAACTCAAATAGAAACATATCTGGGTCCTCTATCACTAGGCCATAGAAGACTAGTAATACTGAATGTGGAATGTTCTTTAGCATTGTAGCCCTCTCCTGATTAGTGATAGGAAACTCAAACGTTGCTTGCTCTAGTGGATCCTCCACCGCTGCATCTACCATGGTTCTAAAGGTCCCTTCTGTACTTGTGGAAGAAGCTGATAAAGATGTTGATGAAGATGAAAAAACAAGTCCTAATTCTCCTTTAGCAATTCCTACTATATAGTTGATAAAATCAGTAGTATCTTATCTGTCCTGATAATTTGAAGGGAGGAATCTACCTTGGTTGTCTCTCCGCCTCCGCATATTGTGGATTTGGATTTTGTATATCAACGGTCTTGCACAATGTTAGTACAATTTCTAGTGTTTCTTGAAGAGTGAATCTATCAACCCTAATGCTAGAATGAAAATTTAAGCTATGCAAACATGTAAAATGAGCCTATGAAGGTAGCACCATCCTTGGCAATGGTGCCAAAAATGTAGAGGAAAACTAATGCGTTGTAGACTTGATACAATTCAGGGGTAAACCTATCTGAATAGTCCACTTGACATTATACACCTACATTAAATTATCAACCAAGGAGTGTAAGCTTATGATGGCACTTTTACTATATGTGCCTTTAGGGTCTCATATTCTACTTTGCTGGAATTCACAGAAATACAAGAATAGTAAAAAATAGTTACATAACCTAGTGGCTACGGGTACCTGCAACAGAAGTTGTGGCTAACTGCTAAAAACAAAAAAGTATAGAACAAATCTAAAACCATTCAAAATGATAAGAAAGCTAATGCTAACCTCTGGAGGACTAAGATGGATCAATTATACATTTGTTCATGAACCACAACTACTGTAATTAACAACAAGAATATTCTACGTAACTCACAATGCATTTATAAAATAATGGAAAACAACTTTAATAAGAATGCATAAATGAATAAGAAAATAAATGAAGTGAAGATTAGTACCTTGAGTGGCCAGCTTAGGGGACTAACTCACTTAGCTAGAAATAAAATCTAACTTAGATACTAATGCATCCACATAACACATAGTTCCATTCATTCCCTATCACAAAAATATTTCAAACAAAATCTTCTTTGCAGATTATATTCAATAATTGCATTTCAACAATTCATGTCTGGAGAAAATAACTAACTACTGTATCTTCTAATATTGAATAAAACAACTAACAACTAAGTAACTAGGTAACTAGGTAACTAACTTGAATTCAAGCTCATCCCCTAACTTATACGAAATGGGAGAGTCTTATTCAACTACCAACTAACTACAATCATTAATCCATTCCTAGATATTAGGATACAGAGTTAAGATTGATTAATTAATTCTAACTAAACAAAGGGAGGAGAATCCCTTTCAAATAAGAATTCCTATGCAACGGCTCATATAAGAAACACACAAGCTACATTTAGAATCTTGCAACAAGTCTACTTCTTCTACATTTATTCCTTCCCATAATGATTCACGTTCAGCTTCTAGTTGCCTGCACTTTTGGTGGCTTGATTTCAACTTCCTTCAATTCCCTTGTTCTGCGACTTGCTGCAAATTCTCCTCTCCTTGATTCCACATGCTTGTTGCTACACAGGGGTTAATCCACAAAACTTATGCATGCAAATAACCTTCATAATTAAACCATAGAATCTCATCCATATTGCATACATACTCATGTTCAAATCATTCAATTGATAAATACCATCACCATATTTCAAATTAATAAAATAGGTTCAAGGTTTTGCAAAATATATAAAAAGATAGTATA
The DNA here is from genome assembly GCA_027924645.1 of Cunninghamia lanceolata. NCBI lineage: Eukaryota > Viridiplantae > Streptophyta > Pinopsida > Cupressales > Cupressaceae > Cunninghamia > Cunninghamia lanceolata. The sequence goes on along the minus strand of BSBN01000237.1, from coordinate 20,404,650 downwards.
TCATGATGGTAATGTTTGAAAAGTATCTAGAAGATCATGTGCAAAAGGTTTGAAAGCATATAAAAACAACACAAAAGAGGACAATATTTAAACCCATCGTGTATACCCTTGAACAAGTCCAGCCAACTGATTTTTACGCTCTAAACGACTGGTATCATGACATGGCTACCTTTCTATAGTTAGGTAAGTGCCCAAATGAATTGAATCAAGCCAAAAGGAGGTATTTTAGACTTTAGTCCATCCCCTATGCTATTTTTTATGGTGTCATGTTTAGGAAAGACATCAATGGAGTTCTCCTTAGATGCATTGCACAAAATCAAACCTCAAGGGTGTTAGAAGAGTTCCATAATGGCCCTACTAGTGGCCATTATTCACCAAGAACAATTACTGTCAAAATCATGGGGCTAGTTATTACTGGCTCAATTTGTTTAGGGATACCCATAAATGGGTAAGAAGATGCAAGGAATGTGCATTATTTGGAGGTAAACAAAAGTTGGCCGCTCTTGCCCTGCACCCAATTCAGATTGATCAACCATTTGCCCAATGGGGTTTGGAATTCATTGGAATGATTAATCCACCATCTAGTGCTAGTCATAAGTGGATTTTAATAGCCACTGATTATTTTACAAGGTGGACAGAGGTAGTTGCTTTGAAGGATGTGATAGAGGCCTCCATTCTGGATTTCCTTGAGGGTATAGTTAATAGGTTTGGTGTTCCATTCACCATTATTTCTAACAATGCCAAGGCCTTTGTAGGCACAAAAATCAGTGAATGGGCACTTAAATATGGAATTTACTTGAATACATCTTCCAACTATTATCCTTAAGGGAATGGACTAGCTGAGTCCATAAACAAGAACCCGATCAGGATCATCAAAAGGACAATGTATGACAATAAGTGGACTTGGCATTCCAAGTTGAAGACAACTCTCTAGGCTGATAGAATCACTGGCAAGAGGGCTATTGACAATTCACCTTTCATGCTTGTTTATGGAAGGGAAGAAAAAATTCCATTATTGCTAGAATTGCCTTCCCTTGAGCTTGCTCAACAGTTGGAACTATTGGAAAATTATGCTGTGACTATGAGATTTGCCAAGCTGATGGAACTAGAAGAAAAGAGGGATGCTTCCATGAAGACTCTCGAGGCTCACCAAGATCAGGTCAAGAGAACTTTAGACATAAAATCAACTAGTAGAACATTCAGTGATGAATATTTGGTGTTGAAATGGGATGAAGAAGAAGCTAAGGTTGGGAGGCATTTCAAATTTGATGCCTTATGAGTGGCCCATATATCATCACCAATTGCAAGCAAGCAAATGCCTTCCAAATCTCCAAGCTAACTAGTGAATCACTTCCAATCCCAGTCAATGGGATCCATCTCAAACCTTTCTTTTAGTTTGGTTGTGAGATTTTGTAAATTGGTTAGGTGTGTTTTCCTTTCAATAAGTGTTGTTGCACTCTGCTACATCCTCATTAGGACGATGTTTGCCTTGTTTGTTTTGCTTTGTCTTGTTTTCTGGAGGCTTGTTCAGTTTTGTGTTGGTCTCAGCGAACCCCTATCCTTGTTGCTATGCCTCTTGACACTGTGCCCAATGGATTGATAAGGCCTCTAGATTCCAGTGTTTAGCAAGCAAACACCCCTGCATAGTCGCCAAAATGTTGTCCTATTTTGCCTTCTGGACAAATAGCCCAAGGATCCATAAAATTTCTAAGTTTTTCTCCCTTTGAAGTACAAGGAAAAGACCCCCCAAAATGGATAAGTCCAAAATCCTAAGTGTTTTCCTTGTGTTTTTTGTCTTTTCAGGGTTTCAAAGTTTGAGGTTCTCCAATTCATCATGCAATTCTTATCAGCTCTGAAATCTGCCTTGGTTCCCTTGTAAATTTGCCTAAATGTTTCAGGCACTGGAGGTCAAGAGTTATCTCTTCCTCCTTCCTCTTTTTTAAAGGTAGAAGATGGAAGGCTCGATAGCCAGGGTCTACTGGTTTCAAAAGTTCTAAGTGTTGCAAAGCTTGGAGGTTGGGGTTGTAGTCTTTTTCCTTCCATTCAGTGAATAGTAGATGGAAGGCCTGATCGCCAAAGTCCATTCATGAACTTCAAAATCTATCTAAGTGTTTCAGACTTCAGCAAGTGGGGTTTTTCTTCTCCCTCTTTTTTGTTGGAAGGCAGAAGGAAGAAGGTCTGAGGCCTAATTACTACTAAACTTCATAGTTCCTTCTAAGTGTTGTGAAGCTGGGGATCGAGCACATCTTCTTTTGAAAAGCACAATGCACAGTGAAGGCCCGACCTTTGAAGCTTGACAGTTTCCTTTCTGCCTTTTCAGACTTTGGAGATCAGGGTTTCCTTCTTCACCTTTCAAAGGATCTGTTAGCACTTACCCAGCTACCACTACACCAAAAGCTCAAACTGTTAGTGAATGGCACCCTGGCAATGTTACCCAGAGACCGCGTGGGCTTGGGAAGGGAGGAATTGAGGGTCACACACCTAAGCACCAACAAGCCCCACCAGTCTGTACCTGCCTAGTGATAACCACATGGGCAGGCATGGAATGTTAGGTGCACCTTGTGCGCATGAAGGCATGTGGGCATCGGTGGGAATTGAACTCCTCCCTAGTAGAGTCACCAGCTGTTAGCACTTACTCGGCTACCACTACACCAAAAGCTTGAACTGTTAGTGAATGGCGCCCCTGCAGTGTTACCCAGAGACTGCATGGGCCCAGGAAGGGAGGAATTGAGGGTTGCACACCTAAGCACCAATAGGATCAACTGTAGGAAGACTGATCGAAGGAATCCTGATTAGTCAGGGCCCGACCTATTTTCCTTCCAAGCTCTTTCTACTATTCAAGACATGATGGGACCTGCTCAACGACCTTCTTGGATGCCATAAATGTTTCTTCAAAGCCTGATTACTTGTTTAAAATGAATTTCGTTCCCCCCTATGCTACTATAACTTGTTTGCATTGAATCTATTGTACTCAAGGCATGGGTGGACACTCTCCTTTAGCGGATTTCATAGGCAGAGCCATGTGAGTGCACTCCAAGGACACATGAATGAATTTATTGTAGCATGGGTGATTGATTTTCTTTGTTGACCACTCTTTCTCATGTCCATGGCTACTACAGTGATTTGTAAAATCTATATATGCATGTGTTTGAGATGTATTTTTGTTAGTTATTCTTCTAGGCTATTATACGGGTTGGCTAGTTTGTTGTCATAGAAATTGTAACACATTTACAAGAACTAGTTGGATCTAATTCATTGTGTTCGAAACTAAGCCTTTGATGTCTTTGATAGTGGTTCACCTCTGAATGTAATTGGTTATTTTGTGTCTACCTCTTCTATAACTTATTGTCTTTCTTTTGTAATGGCTACTTAGCCTTCATGATCAATACAATCACCGATATTTTGCCTCTCTTTATGTTTTTACTCTATGTTTACTTGAAATATGTAGCTTATTCTATGGACAAAATGGTCCCTCCTGTAGTTACAATTTTATAATTCGAGCCTCTGCTAAAGATGTAAGTCTGTGTGAGTCCATGTGAGTATTTGAGATCATTGTTGTGTTATGTCAGTCCCATCTAACACTCTAAATCTAGTGCATCACCTTTTAATTTCAGTTTCTCCTTCTTCCCCTTTTCCCTTGGTAATCAGTAGCATTAGATTTAGTTGAATTCTCTAGACCTTAAGTCCAAAAAGAGGAACGAACCTTCTCTGGAGGTCTGATCTCATCTGCAAGGTCCCACACCTTGAGATCAGTCCCATTGTGTCATTAGAATGCTTGAATAGACTCCAAGTAGGGTACAATTCTAGGTGATAATAGGTACTTTGAAGTGTACAAAATCATATTCTCTTTTTAACGTAAAAAATTGCATACCCTTGCAATTTCACATATGTTTAGTAACAATTTTAGCATTTCTCACCTCCTCTCTGCATGATAGACTAGGCTTGTGTGATTTTGGTCTATTTCTTCTTCATTTATCAAAAATTCATTATAATGCTTTAATGTCTACATGGTCCTAAGGTGCCTTGTATGAACAGGAGCTAGTTTTACTTAGACTCGAGTGCTCTGCGTAGATGTTAGTGTACCATGCTAGCGTCCCTCGTCTATTTTATAACATGTATCCATTTCTGGGCATTACAACACGCTTTCAATGATCATGATGATTCTAGTAATGCTCTTGGAAGTCGTAGAATGACTCCTTGCATACATTTTCAAGATTCTTCCCTCTTGGAAGAGTATTAGAAGGATTTTGAATTGATTCAACACATTCATCCACTCTCTCTCTCTCTCAACTTTGAACATTTTGGCTTTGATATTCTCTGCTATTTCCTTGGGTGAACTAGACTTCTACAATAGCTATTGAATATTTTGATATTGTTGACATTGTCAGATTACTTCTTTTGGCTCTAGTGGTATTGTTGTACTTGTTGTGAGGTTCTCTTTTGCTAGGTTTTGAAGCTACACATTATTTTCAAGCTCTTGGGAGCTCACAACCTCCTCTAGTATCTCCAAACTAGTAATATCCTTCCATTGGAGTTGCTCAATACTTGTTTGTTTAAATCTGTTGGCTTTGTATAAGTTATTGTATGGTGTAGACCACCATTTCACTTGCTTTGCTTGGTGTAGACCACAATCTTCTTGTTAGTTGCACAAGATGCACTTTGTAGGTTTCTCTCCCCGTAGACTAGGGAAGAAAATCTTGTTAATCTAGTTGTTTACTTGTTGTTCTTACCTTCCTAGATACACTTAGGATAAGAACACACACATTTTCCTTTAAATTTCTATGCCACATCTTGTATTGGTGCTCGTGAAGGTAGAAATACCAACACTGGGACTTGACTGAGGCAACTCCCCAAGAAGCCCCACCATCTTCCTCTTTTTTGCAATTTCCTTGAAGTGAAGACCATATAGCCACACAAAGATTTTGTATTTACTTTCTTTTTGTGTTTGTCCCTCTTCATTCTCCTTAGTTTATTTGATTTTCTTTTCATTTCTGTTTGATCTGGATATCATTGGGTATAGTGTATGTTGGAATTTGTGTTGTGTAGGTAGTTTGAGGCAGTACAAAGTTACAAATTTTTATTTTTCATACATTTTGGACTCCAGTGCCCAACACAGACTTCCTCACAGTGTACTATCATTAGAGGTTGAGACCTTGTCCTTGCTGTCATAGGTTCCTCTCTCCTCCCTAATTTGATTTCTACAATTATCTATTTCAAATTCTATTTAGAATAGTTGTTTTTTTGCATTTTATTCATTTTCCCTCCATTTTCAATCACCTGTTCAGGTTGTATTGCTTTGGCAGGGACTCATAGTAGTTCTTTAGTAGTCTAGGATAGATTTACTTAACATTCAACACCTCAAATAATAGAACCCAAGTGTAGTCATAGTGGAGAGTTTGTTCAATTGAAGCTAGTAGATTAGAAGTAATTTCCCATGCCACATTTTTGGTGAACCCGACGTGTTCTAAAATATTTTAAAACCTTCATTTCAAAAACAAAAACAACATTCTCTTTTCATCATTTAACATTGTGCATTGTAAGGCCTAAATGTAGCTTATGAGCTTTACAACCCAATCTTCTAAGTCACAGTACGTAGTGCGTAGGAGTGAAAGGAATTTAAGGAAATTGACCTTAATGACATTTTCTTCTAATCCTTCCATGCTTATTTACTCATCTCCTAACTTTACTAATCAATTTTCTGAACAAATTAATGTTTCTCATTTATCCCCATCTTCTTCTTGCTCTATGCTGATGACTTCGTTCCATGATGCGGAGCAAGTTTTTGATCATGAGGCAACACTCAAGTTTGTCCCGCCAGAATGAATTAATGCCTTATCTTGTGAGTTAGGTAATTTTTGCAATTTCTTATCTCATGAGGACATATCTAGATTTGTTGTTCCTTTGGTTGATGCCCTCCATGTCATGTTGAATAATCATCCTTAGGGCATTCACTTTCTTCGGGGCCTCACTCACATTATGCATAGAAAAACCCTAGCATTGGTTAGTTGTATTCCAGGTGCTCAAGACTTCCAATCTCACAACCCTGACAATCAACTCTCCTTGGCTCTACCTACCACAGTCATTCACACTTACACTTTTGTACACATGACCACCAGTTTTGCTAATACTAGTAGTGTTAGATTTGCCTCATTTGTTGGTGGACATAATCCTAGTAATCAATACAGATTCCCTCTACCCTTGAGGCCCTTAAACTTTAGTCTTCCTCTTGGTTTACCTATAATTTCTCAACAGATCCCACAACCTCCTACTTCTGCTTCACTTCCTCTGCTATCACATACAACAAATCCTATAATAAACCAACTACTGCAAAATGTTGGTTCTTTATAGCAACATCTTGCTTCTTTGTCTACTTCATTAGCATAACCCCTTGTGCCTACTTACTGCCAATGCAATCCTCTTTCTCTTGCTATCCTTGCCACACTATTTCCACAGGGATTTGACACCCCTAGATTTGAAAAGCATATAGGAAAGGGTGACCTGAACACTTTATTTTTTCTTTCACTATTCTTTATAGTGACTTCCTATTTTAAGATGCTCTGTTAGCCAAAGTATTTCCCCATTCCCTGAAAGATATAGTATTGTATTGGTTTTTCTCACTTCCTGACCATTCTATTCTATCTTTTGATCAATCAATAAATTAGTTCTTACAACATTTCTAGGCTAACATTGGGCCTTAGGTTACTTTCACATACCTAGTCCACTATAGGTAGGGAAACAATGAAAAAGTAACTAATTTTATTTGTCGGTACCAATCTTTGTTCTCACATATTCCATATGCCTTGTCTAATTTTGATGTGTAATAGGTTTTCATAGGGAACCTACAACCACAGATCTGGGAATAGATTCTATTGATGAATTATTCTTCTTTTACACACATTTGTACAACATTGCGTGACTATCAACAGTCACTAAACCAATTTGAGAGTTCTACCTCATCAACTCCTACTGACCAGTCTAGTGCTTCCACGTCATATAACTATAAGAAAAATAGTTTTTTAAAGAACACTTCATCAACAATAGTTAGCAATCTAGCTGTTGAAGCAATTTCACAAGCTTCTCTAGCCCTATCTGCTCCAAAAATAAATAATAATAGAAAATTCACTCCTTTAAAGGAGTCTCTCTATAGCATCATGATGCAACTCCTGAATAGTGGTTTGGTGTAGCTACCTCCTATTCATCCCCTCAATACCAACAATCCATTGTCGCCTTCCTATGATGCAAAGGCCTTTTGTCAATTCCACCGAGTCTTGGGTCACGATACTGAGCAATGTCTGCATCTCAAGCACACAGTGCAGGGCCTCGTCAACTAGGGTGTTATCTAGGTCTCAAGAGTGAATAAAAAAAGTAATAAGTTAGTTTCTCCTTCTAATCAGCATCTGCAAATCTATATAGATTCGATGCCTTACCACAACTCCAACTTTGTTGACCTTGCTTCTCCCTCTGTGGCGCTAGAGTCAACCCTTGATGTTTCTTCTTCTCACTCTTATTCCGAGATGATAGCTATGGTAGATGTTCATTCTTTCCTTACTCAAAAATATTATGTTCCTGAGCTTCTTATCTTCTTTTCTCCTTCTGAGATTCTACCTAACACATCAGAAGGCCCTCTCTACATTCCTCTGGATATCAATGGGAAACCCATCAAGGGTATCCTCATTGATCCTGTTTGCATGGTCAATGTAGTTATAGAGGAATTATTGTATGTATATAACCTTTATAAAGATGCATATGATTCATCTAACATATTTATAAGGTGCCATGATGGCATGTCTCACGCCACCCTGGGTACGATCACCCTTTTGTGTTAAGGTTGGACCGAAATCCCTCGATGTTCTAATGTCTATCATTCTTGCTTCCAACTATTTTCTTGTAAAGTTGGTCCTACCCTGGCTCACTTCCATGGATGCATCCCTTCAATGATTCATCACTGCCTTAAGTTTCCTCACGATGGTGTAGTGTACATGATCCATCACAACGGATTCATTCCACTCACCATGCGGGACAACTTCTCATTAGACTACTTCTAGTTGATCCCTACTAAGTTACTTCATCCTTGCAATGACTTTCTATTTCTATCTTATCAGAAGTTCAAATCAAGTAAGATCACTTAGTTGTCTGTTCACCTCTTAGTTCCCTCTTCTTTAGCTGCTCCCCTGGTGGTACCTCTATCTTTGGAGGATTCTCTTGTTCCTTCCTCTGCTCCCCTAATAGATAAAGGAAAGTAACCCATACAGAGTGTACCTCCCTATTCCCATGCACCTGGTTTGTACTTTGTAGTGCCTTCTCCCATCTCTTACATGAGAGCTTGGGATAGACCTATGATATGGCTGTGTGCACAGCATTTCCCTGGAGTTCCTCAATCCCCGTTGGCTAGTTTTGTTCCTCCAGCCTCCTCAGTGACACTAGGAAACCCACCTCTGTTGAGTACTCCTCACCCTCCTCCCATGGTGGTTTCCCAACCTTCAATGATTGCTTCTGTTCATCTTGTCCCTTAGGCGAAAAGAGGAAAACAACCCATGTTGTGAACACCTTCCCCTTCCCCTACTCCTATGGTCTCTCCACCTTTAGTGGTTAACTTTATTATTCCATGTATCCCAATGAACATGGATAGTGTGGAGCCCATGATGGAATACCCCCCAACTCTGTTAGCAAAATCTTTCACCCATATGAGCCAAAACCAACTTGTGAGAGATCACAAGTGTCACCATTGTGCTACTGATGTGCAACCTCCTTTTGAGGATCCCTCTCCCTCATAGTAGTCTGTTGATAGCCCTCTTCCTTTGGATCCCCATCTCCCTATTTCCCTTCCATTATCTCTCTCATCTGTGACCCCCACTTTGGTTGTCTATGCTGCTCCTAGCACCACCTCTGCTTTCATTGTGCCTCCCTAGCCTGCGTTGCCTAAACGTAAGCTTGAGTGCTATCCTACACTACTACAACTCCAACCTAAGCACATTATGTAGTTTCCTTCATCGCCTACTCACCCTTCTTTTTTTTTGGAGAATGTTACTCTACCCATATCTCCTAGTGCTCATCCTATAGATGACAACACTTAGGATCCACCTATCATTTGCATTTTAGATAGTGACTCTCCCGATTGCTCCCCTGTGAGAATCATAGCTTTTGTTCCAATCATCCTGGCATTGTCGATGATCTTTTCAAAATCATTGACAATTGTTGAACCTAGTACTTAGGAAGATCCAGCTCCTATTAATCCTATGCACTTGATCCTCCACAATCTCTCCATCTCATTATGAGTATCAAGATTGGGACCAGAATGACCTACTTGAGGATGATCTGTGAGAGCTTTACATATTGTTTATGTGTCTACATGCCTGTTAGTAATGTTTCTCCTGTGATGTGCTTTATGTTTGTTAGTTCTTCCTAGAGGACCCATGATGCCAGACACGTGGATATAGGTGGAACACATATGTTGTGATATTTTAATGTGTTCATACTTCCTTCTCTTTGTTGCCCTTTTGTTTGTTGTTGTGACATTTTGGGGACGATACAAAGCATTGGAAGATTTAGCTTCCTTCCATGTTAACCAAATTTTTTTAAATGTTTCATTTTTATTTTATGTATTTTTCTCTTTGTGACCTTCTTTCTTCATACTTGTAGTTCTATGTGTTTGGGGGATGATGATAATACATAAAATGAGATTCTATTATTAGTACATTTAGATATACATTATGCTGACCCCAAAGCACGTAGATCCCTTAGTGTATTTGGTGTTGTTGCTTGTTTCATGTGGCATGTGTTAGCATTGCTCAATGTCATACCATGCTTACATAATCTCTTTGTGTATCATGCCTACGACATCCTTTCAATTGTCCCTCTTTGGGGGCATCCCTTTTCTTTTACAAGATGCAACTTTGAGAACATATCTATTGATATATGTCTTTTAAAGCTCTCTTCCCAATTTATCCCTTAAAATCAATTGCATACATGTAATTTATGCAATTATTTTAAGGTGGGGGCATATCTCTTCCGTTTTATACCTTTCTACACACACCACTTTGTTGAAATGCTTCCTGAGGCATTGGTTTTTGAAACACTCCCTAAGGCGTTCGCTCCCTGCAACATTTGTAGCTAGTGGTCCCAAGTAGAGGCACTTTCTTTGCTTGTCCATGTTTTCATGTACTTGTTTCATATTCTTTGTGAGTCACCTAACAATGCAACTTGTTAGTCCTAGTGGCCCACAAGAGTTTGTATGGTTCCTATCTCTCATAGTGTGCTATAAATGCCTCTTTGCTGCTTTGTATTCATTTCTTTCTTGTGTGTGTGCGTTTGTTGTAGATAGTAGTAGATTGTGCATTATATCATATGATTTGAAAAATAGTGATATTTGGGCAAATCATATTCAATCTAATCCTTTTAGGATGATTTATATGATTCTGACATTGCCTCTTGTGCGGGTTTATTGTCTGACATTGTGATTTTATAGGTTCTCAGCTACTCAAAGAATCTCTTGCATCCTTTACGACATCCCTATTGGAGGTATAACATGCTATGTTGTTTCCTTTCTACTTTATCTTGCATATGAACGTAGTGTCATACATTTGCTAAAGTGGGGGCTAAATGTAATATAGAAAATTGCATACCCTTGTGATTTCATGCTATGTTTAGTAACCATTTTAGCATTTTGCACCTCCTCTCTACATGATAGGCTAGGTTTGTGTGATTTTGGTCTATTTCTTCTTCTCTTATAAAAAATCCATTTTAATGCTTTAGTGTCTACATGGTCCTAAGGTGCCTTGTCCAACTAGGAGCTAGTTTTACTTGGACTTGAGCACTCTGCATAGACATCGACATGCCACGCTAGTGTCCTACATCTATTTACTGATAGGTATCCATTTCTGAGTGTTACAACACACTTTCAATGATCATGATGATTCTTGGTAACACTCTTGGAAGTCACAAAATGAATTCTTGCATGCATTTTTTAGATTCTTCCCTCTTGGAAGAGTATTGGAAGGATTTTGAATTGATTAAAAACATTCATCTGCACTCTCTCTCTCAACTTTGAACATTTTGGCTTTGATATTCTTTGCTATTTCCTTGCATGAATTGGACTCCTATAATAGCTATTTAAGATTTTGATAGTGTTGACATTGCAAGATTACTTCTTTTGGCTCTTGGGGTTTTGTTGCACTTGTTTTGAGGTTCTCTTTTGCTAGGTTTTGAAGCTTTACATAATTTTCAAGCTCTTGGGAGCTCACAACCTCCCCTTGTATCTCCAAACTGGTAAGACTTGGGAACTTGTCCCTAGACCTACAAACATGAATGTGATTGGAACAAAGTGGGTTTTTCGAAATAAACTTAATGAAGTTGGAGAAGTTGTGAGAAACAAGGCAAGACTTGTGTGTAAGGGCTACTCACAAGTGGAAGGAATTGACTATGAAGTGACCTATGCTCCAGTGGAAAGAATGGAAGCTATCAGATTATTTTTGGCATTTACAACACACAAAAATTTCAAGGTATATCAGATGGATGTGAAATCTTCCTTCCTAAATGGTGAGCTAGAAGAAGTCTACATAGAGCAACCGGATGGGTTCCAGTTATCAGACAAACTAGACATGGTATGCAATTTGAAGAAGGCCTTATGTGGATTGAAGTAAGCTCCTAGAGCTTGGTATGCAAGACTAGATAAGGATCTGTTGCAACAAGGTTTTAGTAAAGGGTCCACAGATAGTAATTTGTGTATCAAGCCAAGCAAAGATCAAATCCTAATTATTGAAGTCTATGTAGATGATATCATATTTGGTGGAAATGAAGAGATGTGCAAGAATTTTGCAAATGAAATGCAAAAGGAATTTGAGATGTTTATCTGTGGTGAGATAAACTTCTTTCTTGGACTACAAATCAATCAAACAGATAAAGGCATTTTCGTTTCTCAATCAAAGCATGTCAGGGAATTGTTGAAGTTTGGAATGGAGGACTCTAAATTGATATGCACTCTTATGGTTACTGATTGTAAACTGAGCAAGAATGATGAATCTCCTAAGGCTAATCAAAGCAATTACAAATCAATGATTGGAGGACTAATTTACCTGATTGTTACCAAACCAGATATCATGCATGTAGTCTGTCTTGTGGCTAGATTTCAATCAGATCCCAGAGAATCACATGTGATGGCAGTGAAAAGGATATTCAGGTATCTGAAGGGCACTCTTGATCATGGCTTATGGTATCCTAAGAACAATTATTTTTCTTTTAGTGCCCATACAGATGCAGATTGGGCTGGATGTGCTGATGACATGAAAAGCACAAGTGGAGGTGCATTCTTCCTTGGAGATAGGGTAGTGTCCTGGCATAGTAAGAAACAAGAATCAGTCTCCTTGTCTACTGCAGAGGTAGAATATATTGTTGCAGTATCATGTTGTACTCAGGTGTTATGGATGAAATAGACCTTGAAGGATATCAAAGTTGAGTATGATGAGCCAATTCCTATTCTTTGTGACAACACAAGTGCCATAAATATTTCAAAAATCTAGTGATGCACTCAAAGAAAAAGCACATTTCAATTAAGTATCACTTTTTGAGAGAGAAAGTTGCAGAGAATGAGGTGAAGCTTGAGTATGTGCCTACAAAAGATCAAGTTGCTGATATATTCACTAAGACTCTTCCAAAAGACACATTTGAGTATCTCTAAGAAAAAATAGGGGTTATTGCCCCTCCTTCCTTGAACTAAATGTATAAGAAGATGCATCAGTCCTATGTGCTTCAAAGTACATTTTTTTCTTTTGGACTGATGTTGGAGGTTACCTCTTAGAGGGAGCAGGTAGTGGTTTGAGATGATTGTTGCATTTTGGGGGAGTAAAAAATGATTTCAAACTGATCATAAAAGTGGTGTGCAAGTATGTGCAGTAGAAGATATGTGATGCCCTTTTCCATTGATGTCAAAGGGGGAGAGAGATCATGTGAAAAACTTAGGGTGAGAAAGAGTTCAGATGCGTAAAAAGAAAGGGGGAGTCTTGATGCAGAATTGTGTCTTGATGGAAGAACATGTCATTTAGTTTTTCACATCATTTGTTTCTGTCAATAACAAAGGGGGGGATTGTTATAAGTATGTGTTAAATGGTGTTGTCATTGATGTTAACATGTTTGTGTTGCCATTGGTGCCAATTGTATCTTTTGATATTGTTGTTTGTTGATTGATTGAGTTGTCATGTTAAGAACATTGTCTGAGTATTTTGCTCCACATTTTCTCTGTATTGAAGACCGAAGTATGAGATGTGGATATGATTTAGAGAAGTTTTTGAAGATACTAAATCTAGAATTTGGTGGTCCAGATCGCTGTGCAGAAAAAGTTCTATTTCACCAGTCTGAAGTCTGTGCGTGGCAATGTTTGCACAGTAACAGGGAGATAGTATTTTGCTCCACATTTCTCAGCAGTTTGGATTTTGGTCTTGTGGTTTTGGACTTAATCTTGTAAGGTCCTTAGCTATCTTTATTCCAAAGGATTTGTTATTTGGTGCTCCAGAAGGCAAGTTACTAATTAGCAAAGTTTGACAGTGTCTATTGTGAAGTAGTCTGTGATGTGTCTTCAAGTGATATTTGTTGTCTTCAAATGAGATATGTTACGGTTGGATTTGTCATCTCCCAAGTGATTCTATGTTGTTCATGAATGTCTCTAGAATGTATTGAAGGCATGTGCTTGATTTGCAGGCTACAATGAAGTTCTTGGAAGCATGTCTCTAAGTGTTCTTGATATGTGCACTAGTTCTAGCCAACCTGGTTTGTCACACTTATTGTGGAGGTGGTTCATGGATTGTAGAAGCATGTCCAAGTGTAGGAAGATGTATTTGGGTCCAAGCCAATCCATGAAGTGTTCCTCTTTCATTCATTTGCTTTGCAAGTTTGTTTAGGTCTAGTCCTAATTTGATTTATGTATGTATGCCAACCTTGGAGATAGTTCCAATGGTTGTAGAATGTAATTCTGACCTTGATGTACATTCCAAGGTTGATGATAGGTATAAATGTATGTAATGATTTTGTGAGTGAGGTGTGATTGTGCGAAGATGTGAAGATAAAGTGTGAGTTGTAAAAGCAGAGCAGAGTAGAGGGTTCAATGGAATTGAACTCATGCATGGTGTAGATGCTACTATATCAGTTCATCCTGGCAGTGAGCCAACCCTCGATAATGAGCCAACCCTCAACAGTGATCCACCCTTAGCAGTGAGCCACCCTTTTGGTAATGAGCCTTTTATTTGGGTAGTGAACCCCTTTGGCAGTGAGCCTCTTTTGATATTTGATATTATTACTACATTATATTGTGAGCTAACACTCACCGTGGTTTTTCCCTTTTTAGGGTTTTCCATGTAAAAATATGGTGTTCATGTGTGTATGGTGTTGATGTGTTTATTTTTTATTATGTTATTCATGTTTAATCTTCATAACAAAATAAGGAGTTAAAGTAAGTGAATGTGAATGTGATTTTGTTTAAAAGAAGTTAAAGTTTTGATACAATTGATTCACCCCCCTCTCAATTGTCTTGTGCCTTTCAACACAATTATGTCTTTTGGTTCTTCTTCTTCTTCTACTACTTCATCATCAAAATAGTCAAGATATACTAAAATAAGCCATGTAGTTATTGCTAATGGGGTTGATAAATACAAAGGCAAGGCATGGATCTAGTAAATGACTTCTTGATTTTGGAGCTTCGCATCATATGGTTTCATCACAATCCATGTTCTCTAGTTTTGATCCTTGTACTATGCCACCTATTTTGATGGGTAATAATACTTCTATGAATGCAATTAGGAAAAAATCTATTGATATTGGTGAGGGTACTTTCAATGACGTATTATATGTGTATTATTTGTCAAACAATCTTCATTCTATTTATCAGATTACCCATAGTGGAGTAGGGAAGACTGTAGAGTTCAAACCTAATTTAGTTATCATCAAAGACTTGGAGAGCACAAATATTATTTATACATGGATGGTTGATCATGCATCTTAGTTATACACCTTTTTAGATTTTTCCCCTAATGATGGTTTGGATCCTTTGGTTGTTGTTCACACTCCTTGTGTGAATCATATTTCTAAGGAGAAGTATGGTCACTTGAACCTTGGTGTTCTCACATCTGGACTAGTTCTTGATACGTGTTGATATTTATTCTCCTCCTCCTCCTACTTCTTTTGATTCCACCGATTCTTTGGTTGAGTAGGATCTTGTTTGTTCTTTTGATTTTTTTGTGTGGATGATTATTTGATAGTATTTTTGAGTTGTTTACTAAGTCTCACATTGCAAATCTTTATGACACTCTTGAGGATTTATAGTTTCTTTTTTGTGATAGTCACAACACACCTATCATCACTTCTTGTATGTTTCTAGATACAGTTCAATATGCACCCTCTCCTAGTTCATCTTCTCTAATTGGGATTTCAATTCTTGTTTTGGAGAGGACATTTTTTTCTAGTATGAGGACACTTGAGTTGTGTTCAAAGATACACATTTGGATTTGGATTCCCTCATCCTCATCTTGGAGTTGGAGTTGCTTCTACATATAACATTGGATTTTTTTCTTTCGAAGGGGAGGAATATTGTTTGTAGGTAGTGGATTCTCTTTAGCCTTCAAGCATTCTTTAGTGGCTCAAGATTCTTTAGTATAGGGGGGATTCTTAATCACTCAATTCCTCTCTTTTAAGAATCTTCTTTGTATTTTCATTATGGTTGTTATTTCTTGGAAGTCATGTTGACTCCATCTTCTTCCATCATTTTTTCATGTTTTGTTGTATGTTTTCTCTCTTTTGGAGAGGAGCCTTTTCTCATAAGGTTTTTCTCCTTTTCTCCATTTATGAGAGATTCATTGTAAATGGGTACCTAACATGGCCTTATAGCCAAGACCCATCCTTTGTATCTTTGCATATTCTCCCTAAGTTGCATTTAGGTGGGGGGTGTTGGTGTAATGATTTAAGTGCACCTTATTAAGTTTACTGAGGTAAATAGGATAAATGTGTACAAGCCATTTGTGGAATGTTTCTTTATCCTTATCCTCATAGAGTTAGAGTCTTGGATAACGAATCCTTATTTTTTAGTTTTATGCCTTATCATCATCTTCATTGGATTTGGAAACTCTAAGGCTATATATATTGTATACATTCTATAATGTAATTTTTTAGCACCATTAATTAATTTGTACATCTATTTTCCTCTAATTCATGCTTGTGTAGCAACTCTCCTTGTAGAATAATTACTACAAGTGATCTTGGCTCATATGAGTCTATTGAGTGACTAACATACTTTATCACACAATATTAAAATGACTCATTTAATAAGGTAATTTACTTGTGCTCCAAAAACTAAAATTTAGTAAAAGGCTAATGTCATAGACAATGATGCTTCTAATTCTAATGTTGAACCACTTATATTACAAGTGACTAAACCTATTATTGTACTTGTGATCTATCCTTATGAGGGTTTTATTTCTTTCATGTCTTCATCTTTCAAGCCCCCTCTCTTCTAAGCAACACTTGGTTCTACAATGCAAAAACCTTTAGTGCTTTGGAAATTATAACTTCAAATATTCATGTAGTAATTCATATTTATAAATGAATGGAAAGAGGACAAAAGGAAACATCAAATAAAAAACTTTCCACCTCATAATCTCAATTTGCCTCCTACATGTGGATTATCTATTAAGGCACACAAAGAGTGCAATATTATCGATGAACTATAAAATACTCAAACCAAGATCAAGATATCTTTATGAGACCTAGTACATATATTAGGGACATGAAGGAGTATCTTGCAAAAATATTTTGAAATTTGCATTATTAAATCACACATTAAACTTACAAAAGTGGCTACAATATTGGATTCCATTCAATGACAATGATGATATGGTTACTTTTGAGTCTAATGAGCTCCCAAATACTAGTATTATTTAAGAGAATTTACCTTTGTAAGTGGTAGTTGTGTATGGTAAGAAAGGAGTAAAACATGCCTTAATTGATAATCAATCTAGCTTAAACATATGTAGTGAGGATTGTTTACAAAAGATTAATGTGGATAAATCAATTTGGAAGTCATGATCAAAGACTTTGATAATGTGGAAAGATAGAGTCTAGGAACCATGCTCTATCATTCAATTTGGTACTATTTACATTAGACACTGTTAGGAACCCATGTTTAACCCTTCTCTTTACTTTGTTACTATATTACTTTTGGTTGCATATGCTTTGTAAGTTGTCCCGTGAGTCTATTGTGTTATCCCACATATAAGTACGTGTTGAGGCCAATGAAGGCATCCACAAATTTATTGTATTGAGCTTGCTCAAAGGAGGTTGTCCTCTCGAAGTGGCCTGCGATCAATAAATTCCTTCTGTGTTTCTACTATTTATATATTTATGTTATTTCATGCATTTCATTATATTGTTGCAGAGGTTCCTCTCATCTGGTATCAGAGCGCTTTCTTGGACTCACTGGGTGGAATTTCTATCAATTTTTTTTTCTGCAGTGGCCTCTAGGTGCTGTGCTTATTGCAGTAGTTCTTTCTTTTTTGCGTCTGTATTGTTCATTTCAATTGCAGGTTTGGATTAGGGAATATCCCTATCTGCTTAACTGTGGGAAGTGCCTGAGCATATAGCCCTAAAACTCATTGTGAGGAGTACCACAGGAACCCTGAAGTAGCTGGCTTATTGAGAGGACCTGCCAGCGAAAAGGGCAACAACCCCTACTTGATTGACTAGTTCCCATCCATGAGGTAAACCAAGAGCTGTAGTTTGTGGCAAAGCGGTTATCAGTTTTATGTGAGCCATGGAGTGAGGGGTACTACCCCAATACGCAAGCTGTTAGATAGCATTGGTGGCCGAGTGACTCCTCTGAACCTTTAGGAAGTCAAACATACTTCACTGCTTTACCTTCGTTTCCTCTCAAAATTCACTAGAACCCTTGAAATTTCATTCTACATATTTCCTTCCTTGAGGACCCTATCTGAAATTCCACTTATCAAAGCTAGAAATCCCACATTTGTCTGTTTTTAGGGTTTTCCATAACTTTGATTCTCACCCAATAGCCTTCAAATTTTACCATAGTGTTCATTTCCTATTTCTGCTCCTTTGTCCCTCTTGGACAAATTTTCCCATCATTTCACCCCGCTTCTGAAATCCACATTTTTTGCTTCCCTTTCCCTTAGAAAGTGTCCAAAACCTAGTCAAACCCCAATTACCCATCAGAGTTTTTCCCAAATCCAAATTTTCCTTTACTAAAAAAGTTTCTATTTTTGTTTTTCTACCCATTCCCCCCAAAAAAAAACTCCTGGTTATGGTTGTCACCCGCACAGGAGCAAAAAACATGGAGGATGAACTTGCAGCCCTCAAGACCAAACTCCAAGATCTAGATGAAAAAATTCTTAGCCTCAATCTTCAGCATTTAGCCATGAACAATAGACGGCAGCCAGTGTCTTCTATAGACACTGGGTTCTCTTCTTCCATCAATTTTCATGGGCTGAAGCGTGATTTGTTGAATTAGGTCTAGACAACTGAGAGGGGGGGTGAATCAGTTGTCACACAATTTAATAATTTCTTACTCTTAATTTGCCTTTACAACTTATAATCAAATCAATGATGTAAACATTTCAGCATTAATCAGTAACACGAGAAAAAACATAAATAATACACTTGACACCAAGATTTTTGAAGTCGAAACTTGGTTAAGGGAAAAACCACGGTGGGGGTTAACCCACAAAGATTATACTTTATTAAAAGTATTACAATGGTGAATGCACATGCATTCGAGCTCACTGCCTATAAGAAAGAAGAGTTACAATAAATTTGAACTGATATTTGGCATCTATCAATGTTGGAGTTCAGTTCTAGTTAAGCATAGAAAATTGACTTGATACACTTCATCCTTACTCTGATCCTCTTACTGCTCTGCTAGCATCTAAACTTTTGATCTCTACTTCTTTTCGCAATTACTCCATAGTCGCAACACACACACACCAAAATCATCTAATTCCATAGGATATACATAGCCACAACATGATCTATAATCATTTTACCAGTCGGCTTCAAGAATAATTAGAATTTTGTCGAGTACTCTGCTCTGTCAGCTAGATCCATACATAATATGAGATTTGGACCAAAACTTGCACTTGTAAATCATCAATCATGTCAGATACCATTACTTATCATCACCAATTGCCCAATAAACAACTTCTATACATCCAAAGTTAAGATCATTCACAAGGTCGGCCTGTTCTTCTTCTGTTTATTCTATCAAACTAAAACCCAATACTCAGAAGCTAATATCTTTTGAGTCCTTCATCTCTGAAGGATAAAAATCTGGATTTAGAGTGTCTTAACAATGCTTACAACTACCTCAGATCCACAGCAAACCATGTCTTTCCACCAGAGAGATCTAGACTAGGATACCGGACCCTGTCACTTGCTCTATTCCTGACTACCTAGACTTAGACAAATTCTGATTCTGACTTCCGGTGTGAACAAATTGTGTTATGCGGATGATTGGGATGATCTTAGTTGCCATCAATGACAACACCTATCATGCCTAGCAGTGTCTCTTGCCAACAATCTCCCCCTTTGGCATTGATGGCAACACTTAATGAAAAATGACTAAGTGTCAAAAGTAGCTCCCCCTTTGCTTGTGCTTCATACTGTTATTCACACTGCCTTTCGGTGCTCCCCCTTAGTTGGATTCCTCATTTTTCACTGATCTTCACTCCCCCTTTGATATCAATGGCAAAGGGTGGGGTTCACAAGCCAAAATTCTCCAAAAATTTGTATATAGGACCGCATATGTACAACTAATCATTAAGTTCTATTCACATGAACTTGAGAATCTCTACAAAACTATTTTTCAATTGCACAAGTTTAGAGGCCCAAATTCCCTTTTATTCCATCCAAAATTGAGATGTGTCCACTTAGCAAAAATGCATATGCTTCTGCCTTTGTTAGATCCAGAGGATTACTTGTCTGAAGTGTAGTCTGAGCTTCTGATAAAGCAATAAACATGGTTTCTAACTTGGGGGCAATCAATTCCCAAAGCTCACACATTCTCTTCATAATGTTACTTTTTTCTTTACCAAGCCTCTTTATCTCATCTGTCAAGCTAATTACTTGACATTCCTTACTTATAGGCGAAACTGTTAGAGGATAAAAAATTTGAGAAATATTTGACAATTTTTGTTCTTGTTCCTTTATCTTCTCAATATCCTCACTAATTTTGGGCCATGATAGACATAATTTGTACATATCTCTTCCATCATTTAGAGCATTCTGAATACTCCTTATGCTAATGTCGAGTATCATCCTATCATTTCCTATTAGATTTTGTACTTCACTAAATTTCTTATCCAAAAACTCTTTCCGGACCTTTGCCTCTGCAGATTTTTCAAAGGATTCAAAATGAGTATTTACAGAACTTACAAGATTTTTTAGATGTCCAAAGGGGGAATCGGATGGACTCTTCTGATAGGAAGCCATTAACTTCTCCAAAATCCTAGTTACAGGCCCCAGTAGCTCATTATCCTCCATGTGGGACTTTAACAACTTTTCTCTAGCCTTTACTTGGGTGAATGATGCTATTTTCATCAATTGAATGGGAGAGAGAGCATCTAGATTGGTTAGACTTTGGAGTAGTTCAGGCTCATCAAGCTCAATCATCTCTTTTTTAAGAAGACTTTTCACTACATCTGCAGTGTCTCTTGCAACATTTTTTGAATCATCCATTTGTTCATCAAATTTCTTAGCATCTATTTTAGGTGCTTTAACATTTGCACCATCTTCTTTTGCTTTGTCTTCTTGGTTTTCTTCCTTCTCTTCCTCTGCTTTATAATTTCTTGTATCACTTGCTGGTAAAATCTTTTCTCTATCTTCACCACTCACTACCTGATCCAGAGGGCTCTGTCTAGTAGCAATATCCTCTTCTTTTCTGGAAAGATTAGGTGGAAGAGTTTCTTCTGCATCAACTATTTTGTCTGTCATTTCTATGTCCTCCTGATTGACTTGTTCCTCTTCCAGAATAGAGGCTTCACCAAACTTAGATTGCTACTTAATGATGTTCTTTTCCTGAACTTCTCCAAATTCAGATTTGATGAATCAAATCCAACATTAGTCTCTTCATAGATTAACTCCAGAGGATCTAAATTAACACCTTGGTCATCAATTCCCTTGTTAATCTCTTCTTCTAGAGCTTCCAATTTCGGAACTAGAGAATTGTCTTCTTCAACTTGTTTCTCTAAAATAATATAATGTTTATCCTTGTCTAGGGCCTTTCTTAAAATTTCCTCTGTTTATTTTGCAATTTCCTCAGTTTTACCAAGCATTAGCTTGTTCATTTAAACCTTGCTTTTGAATTTTTCTTTAACTTCTCTGAGGATTTTATCTATTTCTCTTCTAGTCATTACATGACACAAAGTAGAAAGGACATACTCTCTGAGTTCTAGATCTTTAGCCTTGGCTGCTTCTTTCCTCATTTCAGTACTTTCCTTAAACCTTTAGGAAGTTCTTGTAAAATTGCCAATAGGGCTGTATTGAATTTATTCAAATATATGATAATGGCATCTTCCAAAATTTTCTTATTTGCTTGATCAAAATTATCATATTAAACTCTGATAGGCTTTAAGCTTCCAAGAACAATGATTGTTTTTACAATTTCATCAATAGTCATAGTGACCTTACTAGTTACTTATTTTTTACCTATCTTAATGCTTCCAGAAGGTTGGTCTTCAGAAGTCTTTGAAGTTCTGGCTTTCTTGGATTTTATTTCTTTGACTTCTTCATCTATCTCTATCTCCTCATCATCTTTTGTGCCCACACTCATTCTTATGGCTTTTGTTTTCTTTCTCTTACTTGCTTCACCGGATGGTCTGACTTCTAGTTTTGCAGTTTTAGGAGGAATAGAAGTAGCAGTAGAGCTTATAGTAGTCCTTGAAGTGAAGGATGGTTCCATTGGAGCATCTTCTTGTTTCTTGTCCTATTTTTCTTTTTCAACCTTCTCAATTCTTTCTTTGTTCTGCTTCACTGCTTCCTTGGTTAGGCCAATGCTCTCGGCATACTTTTCAACTTGCCTCTGCACTTTCCTCTTGGTCTCCGGCTGTCTAAGTTCCACATGCAATTTTAAACTCAGTTCCTTGTAAGTTCCAAACCTTTCCATAGAGCTATCTTTAGGTGTGCTCAGAAGATGCTAAGCATACATATCCAAAATTCTTTCATGCACCTCATAACCCATAGGCATTATCCAAACTATCCTTGGTTTAGCTTCCATCAAGTACTGATCTGTGTCAACCATGAAACATATGTCATTTTCATACTTCTCCACAATTGTTTTAGGGATTCTTTGCCTTGCTTGCATTAAACTTTGGAAGTTTTTGAAGTAGCCCCAAATGGCAGTCTTTTGGGCTTGGGAGTCACCAAGACTGAGAAGGCGATCTCTTATTTTCCATGCTACTGGCCTGTCAGTTGTCCAATGCACACCTTAAATTCCAGGTACTTCATTCATAAAATAGAAGAACAAACATATAATCAAGGAACCATATTTGAAGGCATTTTTCCTATATTTCTTTATTTTGCTCAAATTCTCAATCAATTGATTCTGTAGTAGTTCGCAAAGATCATAATCAGCATTCTCCTTTATTATTTGATAGGCTGCATATATTGCAGTTCCAGAGACAAAATTTTCCCTGCTAGAATGGTAAATCTTGTACCCAATCACCATGGAGGCAAATTTAACATTAGGTTCTATGATATCATTGATGGTCATTGCCCTTTTGTCAAACTTGGCACCAGTAGCCTCAGTCACTGTCTGGTTTTTCACGGCTTTCAGCATGGGTAATCCACTGGAGGAATTTAACCCACTTACAGTCTTGATAACATCCTTTGTAATATTAAATGGTTTCAATAGCCACATGAACTCATTATGTATTCGTCTCAAGACATATCAAACCCATTCATTTTCATCAAATATTGGAAACCTAATGACTTGCAAAAAGTGTTTGCTTTCTAAGGCTTTGTATTCCGGTTTCAATTTATGGCTATCATCAGTTAAGTAGTTGTTGAGAAAATCTAAGAGTTTTAGGTTTCCAAATTCATCCATGTTACAGTGGATGTATGCCCTAATATCTTCAACATGTAAAACCCCATATGGAACACCTGAAAAAGCACCTAGCAGTTCAACTTCAATAGATGTGTAAGGATGCTTCTTAAATTTAGGACGGGGCCTTTTAGTGACATCAACAACTAAAGGTGTAGCCATTTGCAAAGATTGAGAATTCAAGAGGTTTCACAGAAAACATAAATACCTTGTTCCATAGATTAGGGTTTTGCTTCAAGATCCTCTTCATGCTTCAATTCTTGAGAATTCTCAGCTTAGAGCGCATTCACTCCTTCACTTCTTGCTTTCTTCTGATGCAAAGTGATCTGTCTGGGGAACGAATGACCCTTTTATGCTCCGTGGTGCTTAATTTGTCTTTGTAGTAAATGCTCTACCCTAATACATCCGGTTACTCTATTTGTTAAACAGTTTCTCATGAATTACTCTGCAATTTGCCATATCCACCTTTTTTCTTCTGGAAATCCTTCCAAATGATCTGAAACAATCCAAGATCACTTTTCTCACTATGCAAGATTCATGCACTTACTTACTGGCTGGGGGATTTTGATTTTATTATAGCTCCCCCTGAGCCAGAGCTCCTAATTTAATTCCCTAAGGAATTATCTGCACTGGATTCTAGTGTGAGTCCATCATTATGGTTCACAATTGCTTTCTTGATCCATGTCTCACTCATTTCATTCTGGATCTCATTCTCTTCAATTTTTATTTTACCTTTGTCTTGTCTCTACTCATCTGGTTTTGTTTTTCCGGACCTCTTCTTTCATTAGTCCTACTTTTGTAGAATCTTGCAAAATGACAAGATTGGTTACAATGGAAGCACACAAAATTTCTTTGCCCATTTGATTGATTTCCTCTTGATCTACACTAATTGGCCATATGTCCAAATCTATTGCATGCAAAGCATTTGCCATTGAAGGAATTCCTATTTCCTCTATTTGATGAGTTATTCATTATCATACTTCTACATTCATTGGATTTATGACCATACCTCTTACAATTGAAGCATTGTCCGAAGAAGGATGGATTATTTTGATTTACTCTACTTCTACATTGAGTGGCTTTATGACCAAATTTATTGCACTTGAAACAATTTCCATTGAAAGATGGATACCTTTGAGCAGAAGGCTATCTTACCAGAGGTCTTCTAGGTCTGTTTCTCCCATTCCTTGGTTGAAAGTTTCTTTGTCCAAATCCAGAGCTTTCACCTTTCTCATATCCAAGACCATGCTTGTCATTAGTCTTTTTCTAACCCTCAAGTATTGCTTCAAGTTTAGCTGAACTTATCTTGAACTTCTCCTTGTATTCATTTGCAACTTCTAGATCATGTCTGAGAATGACAATTTGCCTTTCAAGATCTCTTTCATTGTCTTTGCTTTCTTGTAGATCATACTTTAGATGAGTAGCTATACTGTCCAATCTATAGCATTCATCAGTTCTTTCTTTTAGAGTTTGATTCAAATCTTCTTCAATCTTCTTCCTTTTCTCAATTTCTTTGGTAAACCTCATTGCCCCAGATTCCATATCAACTTTTAGAACAACTTCTTTTGACAGCTTCTCACACTCCTTTGTCTTTTCTTCCAAGGCTTCATTCATGCCATTTTCTTCAGTTAAACTGGATAACTGCAAAAGTAGCTCCTTATTCCTTCCCATAGACTTCTTTAATTTATCTTTTAACATTTCAATGGTATCATCAACATCCTTGTGTTCATCTTTCAGATTAGATATTTCTGCTTTGGACTAATCAAGATCTTTTAGAGCCAGCTGAAGTTGATCTTTGAGTGAACCCATTGAAAACTCCTTCCAAGATCTTTCCTTAAGATGTTAAGCTTCTTTTAAGGAACCTTGCTCTAATACCAACTGTTGAATTAGGCCTGGACAACTGAGAGGGGGGGTGAATCAGTTGTCACATAATTTAATAATTTTTTACTCTTAATCTTCCTTTACAACTTATAATCAAATCAATGATGTAAACATTTCAGCATTAATCAATAACACATGAGCAGAAACATAAATAATACACTTGACACCAAGATTTTTGACATGGAAACCCAGTTAGGGAAAAACCACAGTGGGGGTTAGCCCACAATGATTATACTCTATTAAAAGTATTACAATGGGGAACGCACATGCATTCAGGCTCACTGCCCGGAGCTCACTACTCAAAAGAAGGCTCATTGCCTATAAGAAAGAAGAGTTACAATAAATTTGAATTGATATTTGGCATCTATCAATGCTGGAGTTCAGTTCCAGTTAAGCATAGAAAAGTGACTTGATACACTTCATCCTTACTCTACTCCTCTTACTGCTCTGCTAGCATCTAAACTTTTGATCTCTACTTCTTTTCACAATTACTCCATAGTCGCAACACACACACACCAAAATCATCCAATTCCATCAGATATATATATCCACAACATGATCTATAATCATTTTACCAGTCGGCTTCAAGAACATTTAGAACTTTGTCGAGTACTCTACTCTGTCAGCTAGATCTATACATAATATGAGATGTGGACCAAAAATTGCACTTGTAAATCATCAATCATGTTAGCTACCATTAATTATCATCACCAATTGCCCAATAAACAACTTCTATACATCTAGAATTAAGATCATTCACAAGGTCAGCTTATTCTTCTTCTGTTTGTTCTGTCAAACTGAAACCTGATACTCATAAGCTAATATCTTTTGAGTCCTTCATCTCTGGAGGATGAAACTTTGGATTTAGAGTGTCTTGACAATGCTTACAACTACCTCAAATCTGCAGCAAACCATGCCTTTCCACCAAAGAGATCCGGACCAGGATACTGGACCTTGTCACCTGCTCTGTTCCTGACTACCCGGACTTAGACAAATTCTAATTCTGACTTCCGGTGTGAACAAATTGTGTTATGCGGATGATTGGGATGATCTTAGTTGCCATCAATGATAATACCTATCATGCCTAGCGGTGTCTCTTGCCAACATGATTTTCCTCACTTCAATGGTGATGATCCGACTAGATGGATATACCAGGCAGAACAATATTTCAGTCTGCATAATATTTTTGATGTCAACAAAGTCCCACTTGCATCCTTTCATTTCAAACATGAAGCCCTTCAATGGTTTTGTTGGTACATCAAGGCTCACGAAGAGCCAAAATGGATAGATTTTTGTAAACTCATTTTGCAATGATTTGGCCCTAGTGCTTTTGATGACTTCATAGGAGCACTCACTAAACTTCTCCAAATAGGCACTGTGAGAGAATATCAGACAGAATTTGAAAAATGGCCAATCACATAGAGGGATTGTCTGATGAATTATTTAGGTGTTGTTTTATCAGTGGTTTGAAGGATGTAATCCAATCTGATGTTAAAATGTTCCGTCCCAGCACAATGATGGAAGCCCTAAGGTTGGCTAAGTTGGTGGAGGACAAGATCACAGCTCAATAACTATCCAAATCCAATTTTGTTCCATTCAAAAATATGGTTTCTGAAAGACCTCCAGTCACGCGCCAGCTCCTAGAACAACTCCTATCAAGCATTTGATTGAAGTAGAGATGCGGGCACGTAGAGAAAAATGGCTTTGTTATAATTGTGATGAGAAATTCACTTGGGGACATAGATGTGTTGAGCAAAAGCTCTATCTCTTGGATGTGGATTCTTCACCTACAACTGAAGTTTATGAAGATGCTTAGGATACCGTAGATGATCAGGTCAAAACTCAACAACCGCCTTTGACCCTACTTCTCAGGAAGACCACCCAGAGATCTCTCTCCATGCTTTAGTAGGAGTCACCACCCCACAAACCATGCAGGTCAAGGTTTACTTCAAGAAGCTCCCTCTTACAATACTCGTTGATTCTGGTAGCACTCATAACTTCATTGACCCTCAGATCGCCAAACATGGGAAGTTTTGCAAGTTTGTGGGACGCAACCTGAGGAATTTTAGAAGTTGGCTCTTTGTAAGGTGTTCAATGAATTTGCTTCACAATTTTTAGGAAAAGAGAAGGAAGGAAATTGAAATTGAAACTTATCTAATAGACCAAACACCAAATTAAACTCTCCTATTTGCATATGACTTAATTGCACAAGATTTGCCATCATAAAACAAAGTAAACACAAATGCAATAATGAGAGAAAAAATTGCAGAATCATTAATTTGAAAGAGTTTTCAGGATTTCAAATTACAAACAAAGGCTACATATGTAAAAAATAGGAAAGTGAGATAAATCTAGGGGTGAATTTAAGTGATACACAATCAAACAAAAACATTTCATTCCATTTACAAAAATAAATTAATAAACTAAGTAGAAGGCCAAATGGATAGTCACAAGATTGCTATTCATGAACTTAAATGATTACAAAATATATGCGTGAAAGACTCAATTGTCAAAGTTGCAGAGCTTCACCACTACAAGAATCCTCCCCTTGTTGGAATAAATAATTACAATATATAAAAGAAATGAGGAGAAGATTGGAAAAATAGAAGGAAAAAATAAAAGAGACAAGGTCAAGGTCTTCGTCTCGCGTCTAATTTTATCATTGCATGATAAATACCTCTTCTATTTTTGAGATTTTTGTAATAATGTTTGTTATTTTTCCAAGTGTTTTGAATAGAGGTCATTATTTTTTTTGTAATAGACCTACATTGGTAGTTGTTAATGTTGAGATTTACACCTTAGGTCATTATTTTTTTGTAATGGACCTACATTGGTAGTTGTTAATGTTGAGATTTACACCTTATACTACACCTACATACAAACCCACATCAACATGGGAAGTTTTGTAAGTTTGTGGGATACAACCTGAGGAATTTCAAAAGTTAGCTCTTTGTAAGGTGTTCAATGAATTTGCTTCACACTTTTTAGGAAAAGTGAAGGAAGGAAATTGAAATTGAAACTTATCTAATAGATGAAACACAAATTAAACTCTCCTATTTGCATATGACTTAATTGCACAAGATTTGCCATCATAAAACAAAGTAAACACAAATGCAATAATGAGAGAAAAAAATTGCAGAATCATCAATTTGAAAGAGTTTCCAGGATTTCAAATTATAAACAAAGGCTACATATGTAAAAAATAGGAAAGTGAGATAAATCTATGGGTAAATTTAAATGATGCACAATCAAACAAAAACATTTCATTCCATTTACAAAAATAAATTAATAAACAAAGTAGGAGGCCAAATGCATTGTCACAAGATTATTATTCATGAACTCAAATGATTACAAAATATATGTGTGAAAGACTCAATTGTCAAAGCCACCAGTAAAATAATCATCTCCTTGTTTGAATAAACATTTACAATATACAAAAGAAATGAGGAGAAGATTGGAATAATAGAAGGAAAAAATAAAAGAGACAAGGTCTCGGTCTGATTTATCATTACATGATAAACATCTCTTCTGTTTTGCTTTATTTTTTCTTTTATTTGATATATTCTTCTTTCTATAAATAAAAAGTATTAGGTAGTCCCATATGCTACAAGCCACCTATAAGTTAGGTTGTGAGGCATTGTGGACTATAAAAGGATTCCATTTCCATTTCCATTCCTGTAACTTATCTTTTAATTCTTTAATAGAATTAAAATATTTCAAGATCTTTTTTATTTTAATATTTTATTAAAACTAAACTCTTATGGGCTTACCTTGGTTTACAATACGTTTTATAAACTTAGAACTCATTTTATTGGCCCCACACTACCACATAGGCAATCAACAGACCCATGGTGCACTTCTTAAGGAAAGCTCATAAAAAGCATAAATATGATACACCATAGGCTAATGGTGGATGAGTTGGAGATGAAGTTTATTGCTATGCTTATATTAGGTTGTGATAGTCTCCTATGTTGGTTATGAAAAAGTTGTGTCAGAGTTTTAGATATGTATGCCTTTTATATGTTGTGCACCAATTGGATATGGTTGTGCCTCTTTTTGCTCTTTGCCCAACACCTTTATACAATTTAGAAACTACCTTATGAGCCATGGCATTCTTGGAATAGCTCATTATCTCTTTGAATTGCTCAATGATCTACAACATTGAGCTTTGTATGATGGCATATATGATTTGAAATTTTACACATTATGTGGAAGCTGGAAATTCATTTATAATCTGTGCTAAAATTAATATACAATCTATGCTAAAATTAATATACTTGTGCATAAGTTTGAAGATGCTACAATGAATATTGGAGGGTTACGCACCTCTTTTATAGATGTATAGTGATTTCCACAGGTTGTGTTTGGAACTTTGACCTTTGTGCAATGTTCCAAGTTATCTTTTCAACCACATGAGCTCTTTATAAGCTATTAAAAGATTCTTATTTGAATACATGGAGCTATGATAGTATGGAGCATATAAAGAAAGATCCTAGTGTTTCAAAAAATAAACATGAAGTGTGAAAAATTGCACTATAGCTTTAGGGATTTGCATGGAAGTGTACTTGCACACATTGAAACCTAGATATCGTGCCTTCTATTCTAGTGGGCATCAAAGTCAAGAATACACTGATATAAAGAGCTTTGGACAACAATTTGAACATAAAGCTTAGTATTCCACAAAACAATTAAATTCATCTACATGAACATAACCCTAAATCTGAAAACAAGTGCAACCAAGCACTCATGCTCTGAAACAAACTGATATAAACTACCATGCACAACCATGGAAGACAAAACTAAACCTCTACAACTATTGGTAACATTACAACTACCCAATATTGACAAACACTAGACTTTGCATCAAACACTCTAACAACCATATTGCCATTGTGCTTATAGAAAAAAAACTAAAAACTAATGTTGACAGTGCAACTTATTCCTCAAACACTGAAAAATAAAATATTATATGCAAGCAAAAATCATGGGAATGTGCCTATTCACTGGGATTGCAAAATAGCTTCCTTGCTTAATTATCTCACTCCATGCAATCATCTTTGAAGCTATGATAGACCAAACAAATTACAAAAAGAAAAACAGGAGTAGATACTTCTTTGCCTTATGGTGCTATGGAGCTTGTCTCTTTGATCTATTTTCCCATTTGTTTTGATGTGAGTTCTCTTCTCCATTCGGATGGAGTAGAGAACATGAAATCATGAAAAGGGGCATGCTCTTGTTTGCAATCAAGCATGGGTGATTTAATGAAATTGATCTCATTTACTTCAGGCTTTTCATGATATTGAGGAAATGTCAAAAATTGACTTGACATTGATTGTGCTCCCAATGATGGTTTGGAACCTCTTTGTATGCATGCTCAAAATCCTTTGATCATGATTTTGATATGATGCTTCAGAATCTTTTCCATCAAAATGCACCTCATAAAGCTCACACTTATTAGTGTTCTTTGATTCATCAAATGAAACAAGAGCTGAAACATTATTAAGATTTGTGAACAAGGAGTCCAAATTGAGCCCAAAATCCTCTTCTTCGAAGTTTCCTTTTTTGCATGTAGAAATGCTCTTTCTTATCAAGATGAAAAGATTTCTTTGTCATGCCATTGTTTTCCTCTTCTATAAAATTAGGTAAATCTTCAGAAAGACCAACCTCCTCATGATCTATAAGATCACTAATGATCTCTTGAGATTTTTTCTCTTCAAAATGAGATAATAGAACATCCTCTTGTGCCAAATACACATGATCATTCTCTATTGCAGCTAAGAAATTATCCACATCATCATCATTAATGACCTCATCTACACTTGGTTTCTTCTTCATAAAATATTTCTCTCTATCTTCTTTGTGTGCCTAAAGATCTATGCCATTTAATAGTTGTAATTCCCTCTCATTCTTCTTAAAAAGCCTAAAAAAAGCTCGAAATGAGCTTAAATGCAAGGGATTGATATCATCACTTGATTTGACATTTTTTGCATGCATAGGATGTTCTTTTTTTCTGTACAACTTGTATGAACAACATCAACTTCTTGAGGCACTAATGTTTGACATTTTTATGCTCATCATGGCTGTCCATTATATCCATTTGACAGAAAACTTGCTCTCCAATACTAGATTGCTCAAATTTGGGCTTGGGAAGCATTGGGATTGAAGAGGAAAATGAAATATGGTTGTCAAACATAAGGTTTACATTTTTTGCATGTGATAGGATGGGATTTTAACAAGAGAATACAAGCAAGGTGATTGTTTTGGAATGTGTGAAGACATAAATGCTTGTTCACTTGATCCAATGGGATGGTTTTTCAACTACATAATCTCATGGGAGATATGATCTATCAACAATTTTATTTCATTCATCTCATCACACTTGACCATTTCAATGGGGAGGGCGGGTGGTGAGCTTATAACATGCATTTGACTATTTTGGATAGCTTCAAAAGAAGTACTTTCTAAAGGAAACAAAGGTTGCACAAGCATGGGAGGCAACTTTCCTATAGCTATAAGGTTTTTCTTGACCTTGATAGCTAAATCATATGATTCAAGAAGAGATTGGCCACCTAGAATCTGGATCATGATTGAGTATTTAGAATCAAAAGCTTTTAGAAAATATAGAAATGCAGAACTTGGAGGTGGTCAAACATTAACTAGGAATTTCTTCCAAGCCTTGTCAAACTATGAGATGAAATCATGCTTGCATTCTATATGAGAACTTTTGATTTCCATGAAATACTAAAGAAGAGAACTTGTATCCACATTTTCTCTGAACTAATTGAAAAGATCACCAAGTTTATCCCAACTTGCAATTGAACTAGGCTACAAGCTTCTATACCATTCATGTACTTTGCCTCTAAGAGAGAAAGCAAGTAGCAAAGGAGCCACATTTTGATTAATGATATGATGGGTGCTACACAAATTTGTAACATATTGAATACGATCTAAGGGAGAAATAGATCCATCTCTATAGAAATGAGGCAATGCTTTCAATTTTGCTTCAAGAATCTTACACCCTTGTTGAAGTAGACCACTTGAATACCATACTGGAAATGGAAAAGTTCTTGTCAAAATGTTTAAATGCACATAGATATTAGTAGTCACCATGGTCTACAAAAATAAAGATATGAGATCTTTTGATCAACATAGTCACCAATAAAGTTACTAGATGGAAGATTCATGATCCTACGAGCTAATATTTTTTTGATTTTCCACCAAAATCATAAAATATAGAACAAATATCAAATGAAGCATAGACAAATGCCTCTAGTTCATGTCCTACCAAGCATGCCAAAACTATTGATGTTTAGATTTGCACTTGTATTCTACACCCACATACAAACCCTCATCAACATGAGAAGTTGTACAAATGTGGGATGCGACTTGCAAAACAACCTCGAGGATTTTAGAAGCTGACCCTTCATAAGGTGTTCAATGTATTTGCTTCACACTACTTAGGAAGAGAGAAGGAAATTGAAATTGAAACCTATCTAACATGTGAAATGCCAAATTAAACTCTCCTATATGCATATGACTTAATTGTGTACAAGATTTGCAATCATAAAACAAAGTAAATACAAATGCATTAATGAGAGGCAAAATTTGCATAGTCATTAATTTGCAAGAGGTTTGATGATTTTAAATTACAAATAAAGGCTAAATATGAAAAAATAGGAAAGCAAAATAAATCTATTGATAAATTTAAATGATGCACAATCAAACAAAAATATTTCATTCTATGTACAAAACTAAATTAACAAAGTGAAAGGCCAAATGCACAGTCACAAGATTGTTATTCATGAGCTCAAATGATTACAAAATATATTCCTAAAAGCCCAATTGCCAAAGTGGTAGAGATTCACCTATAAAAGAATTCTTCCCCTTGTTCAAATGAACAATTACAACATATATATATATATATATAAAAGAAATGAGAAGAGAAAAATGGCAAGGGTAAAATTAGAGAGATAGGGCCTCAATCTAAATTTATCATTGCATGATAAACACCTATTTTCCATCACTTCAGTCTTTGCCATTTTTTCACTTTCTTTCTGCTTTTATTGCTTTATTCTTGTTTCCACAAATAAAGCTTTCACTTTATTATTTTTATCCTATAGCGTATCTTTTTAATTCTTTTTTTTTTAATCTTTTTTATTTTAATATTCTATTAAAAACAAACTCTTATGGGCCCACCTTGGTTTCCAACACCCCTCTTTTGCTTCTCTAAATGTTTAATAAATACATTTACAATTATTTAAATAAATTCATTTTTATCCTATGCAAACTGAATTAAAGTTTAATAAACTTAATGTTGGAAAAAAGGAGAGAGAACAAGGTAAAGTTGCAGCTATGTAGCTTTAAAATGTTTTCAAATATGAAATTAATAGCACATGTAAATCTGAAAATTACTTTCAATTTAGATGTTATAGTATTTCTCCAATTTAAACAGTGTAGTAGATGAAAAATAGCTTGCACGAAGAAGACAAGTGTTTACGTGGAGAAACCCCTAAGGGAAAAAACTCCACACCAAAGGCATTTATGTTTGTATTGAATCTCTTGTGAAAGATTACATTCAATATTGAAATCCTTTGATTCCTTGATGCACTTCAAAAGCTTCTTCAATCTTTAAACCTGTAAAAAACTTCAAAAAGCTTCTTGCTTTTTTCTTCTAAGTCAAAAAATCTTCTTGCTTTTTTCTTCTAAGTCTTTTTCACAATTCAACTCTCTGGAAAATGTATGGGGCTCTTAATTAATTCAAAAGCTTCTTTAATTTAAGAGCTTCTTAATTCGAAAGCTTGAAACTCAAATTACAATAAATTGTAATTGATAACATAGAAAGCAATGCTCATGCAAAACCCAAGCGCTCCAAATAGAGAAGACTGAAGTCAAACAAAGTCAAGCCTTCAGTTAACTACCTGTCCTTCATGTGGGCACCCAAGTTTGTCCAAGTTAACTTTTCCAACATCAAACATATTTCCAAATAAAAGTAACAACAAAAAGTCCTTCAATTGGGAGTCCATATTTGCTCAATCACTTTCTGTTAACTGAAGTGGTCAACACACACCAATCTCATGCAAACAACATGCAAGATTGATGTCCCCAAAGTTATTTTAAATTACCTTGTTTTGTACATGCAAGTGACATGCAAACACCAGATTCAACATGCAACTGATACCCATTATTTGAAACACTAAGATGTACCATCCCGCAAGTTTCTAGAGTTGGATTGTTCTGCAAGTAATATCTTAAAACTATCATGTAACTAACATGCAAGCACATGCAACTGATAACCATTACCTGAAACACTATGATGTACCATCTTGCAAGTTTTTGGAGTTGGAGTGTTATGTAAGCAATCTCACAAAATTGACATGCAACAACATGCAAGGTCATACAAGTCCATAGGAGTGACATGCAACAACATGCAAGCACATGCAAGTCCATAGGAGCAACATGCAACAACATGCAAGCACATGAAAGTAATGTGCAACAACATGCAAGTACATGCAAGTAACATGCAACAACATGCAAGTACATGTAAGTGACATGCAAAATTATGCAAGTCCATGCAAACTTTTATGAACTCATGCAAGCAATATTCAATTCATGCATCTCTAGAACACTTTAGTTAACTCCAACATTATATCCATGCAAGGTGTCTCAACATTATCCACTCATGTACATATAAAAGTACAACTCCAAGTCTAAATCCCCATCAAAAGGGGATGCCCAAGTTTAACTCCCACTTACTAGGAGTTATCAAACTCTCAAAATAGACTTAGGAGAAGTCAACAAAGTCTTCATGGCCCCCACTCTAAAAATGGATGCCCAAGTTTGACCTTATCAATTAGAAATTTATTGCAAAAATCAAAGTAATATAATTAATAAATAATTAATCTCTCAAAGTCCTTATATGTTGGGGAACACATTCCAAGAACTTTGGAGACACATGAATTGGTTAGGATTGCAAGTTAATGGCAATTTATCCCAACATTCTCCCACTTGACATTATACATTACAATTACTCTAAATGATATAATCAAACTTTAAATCACAGGGAAAAACATCCCTAGCCATCAATGTACTATTGATTCTTTAACATGCTTTTGTGCTCCAACAAGATACCTACAAAAGAAACCATGATAACCATCATCTCAAATAGGAACTCTACACATCATGTCACCTATTATAAATAAGAAACATGCCAAGGTGAAACATATCAACTATCACTAAAACCTGCACCAATATCAACATGAACACAAACATCAAATCACATGATAACATAAGACTCTTAAGTGTCTGCCACACTCATACCAAATGGAAAAGCAACCACAACAAGTTGCTAGCTCATCCAAAAATATCCATACCTCAAAACCAGGGTAAACAAACCATCATAGGTAGAACTCCATGCCATCAACATACCAACCCAAAACTGCAATCAAGTCCCTGTAAAACAATCCTGCTAATCATCCATCCTCCCATTTCAATACAACATACCAATGTACAAATGACCAAAGACAAGGCCAACAAACAAAATCTGCAATAACACTGAATGGATCTATGGATATTGATAGTCCACATCCAAGTCTCCAATGCAACCAATGGCTAAAGACAACCCACTAAACTAAACAACTCGTAGATCTCAATAGTAAAACATGCAAAATCATCTTCACATCGATAACCTGCAAACTAAGACAACCAAGAAGATGTCGTGACAACAAAGAGCATATATATCTAGGAACTCCCACTACATAGGTAATGTCAAATCTGAAAATAAGATCAAGGCATTAACAAATCCTCTTATATCACTTCTCTTAGAGGATGTGGCTAACTCCTCTACCATATAGTGTCAAAACATGTAATGATATACATAAAACATCTCTCATTACCAATCTCTGAATAACTCTACCAAGTCCTCTTAACCAATGAAGAAAGAGATCAAGGAGTTACCAAATTATTGTTAACAACAACAACACTTGATTCCAATACAAACCTCAACTCCATAAACATGAGAACCTTTAAGAAGAAGACAATATACCAGAAAAGAGAGAAACTGCAAAATCATACCATGTCTTTATACCACACCAACATGTGTCAAACTATGCAAAGTAAGATCTCTTTCAACACTCCCAAACTGAAAAGGTATCAACATCTAACATCCAAATTATGATGAAAACATGGTGGCAATAGATGTTAACCTCTCACTGAAAGTAGATCAAACTAGCTAAACATTCCCACAACAAAGGGAATAAGCCCAAAAACCACAAACCATTTCTGTACCTCTCCAAAACAAATCCTCAGAACTAGTTCCATAGCTCAAGATCAAATAATAATGAAAACAACAGAAATCCATAAACCCATGCATCTATTTCTCAATGATCCATTTTAATACTAGTGTAAAAAGAAAAGACAAGATACATATAAAGAATGCATCTAATAATCAAGTGGGCAACACCTATTAGATCATTTACCTACTGAGTAGACCAAGAGTGGGATACAAGATTGTCCTTGCATATAACACCAAGCAATAAAATCTTATAATAAAGACAACCTTCTCATAAGGTCTATAATGGACTCACATCCATTTCCAAGTGTAGGCTTGTTGGTCCTTTTGTTGACATCTCATAATGAGAAATCTCTCCAACACATATCTCTAAGTTCAAGAGATATCAAGCCTCACCCAAGTCTCTCTAGTATCCATGAGTTTTCAGCAATCAATCCATGCCAACTTCAAATGCAATCTGCACAATCATGAAGCTCCAAGCAAATTATTAATACTTCAAAACCAAACAAAACTAACGAAACCATTGTTAAAATTCTAACTTTAGAATCAGGAATATATCATGACATCATGATCTAACATCTTCTCAAAAGAAGATCATATGCTCCAATGAACGTATTCTGCTCCCAAGAGCACCTGTTGTTGGTAATGAGCCAACATCTCTCGTGGGATTTGTAACATGGCTTAACTACCTCCTGTGGATTCATTAACTCTAGCGGTTGTATCAGGTATTAATAGGTCGACCTTTTGGTGCAATGGTAATCGTGGGCCAAAAATTGGTATTATAGCTAAAGTTTTCGGTTTGAATCTCCCCTGCAAGTGATGCGGGCTCCCGCAAGTGATGTTGGGGGGATTGTTGGCAATGAGCCAGCATCTCTTGCAGGATTCGTGACATGGCTTAACCACCTCCCATGGATTCATTAACTCTGGCAGTTGTATCGGGCATTAATAGGTCAACCTTTTGGTGCAACGACAATCGTGGGACAACACCTGTATCATGCCAAAAACTCTAACTCATGATCAAGAGTGCATCATGACATAATACTATACATCCTCTAAATGAAGGATCATATATCAGAAATTGATAAGTTATAAACTCAACACTTCACCAAAAACTCCAAGAGTCCTCCATGTAAAACCAAGATGTCAACACCTCTTCAAATAACATGAAGATCTAGCATACTTTGTCAATAGGACCAAAAGTGTCAATGAACCCTTACTACAAACCAAATGCATAATCCAAGAGCTTCTTATGACACCAATAACCATTGTAAAAGATCATCCATCTTCTAAAAAGATTATGCATGGCTCACAACACTACAACAATGACAGTTTAGAACCAATATCTTGAAACAAAGAAGATATGATACATTATGAAACTGCAAAAAACTCCCACTAAAAGTGATACCAAGTTATGCATGGTATCATGATCAACATCATTACCAAAACTCCATTGAAAGTGAAAAAAAAGCTTCTCATGCAACATAACTTTACTCTTATAAATTCCAATGAATAACTAAATAAGGTACTCCAAACTACCTTTTTGTCTTCATACTAAAAATACCAATGTAATTAAGGTGACCAAGAAGAGGCCTACCAAATAGAACCCACATACGCTTATTCACAAGATTTGCACACATGCAACATCTCATAGGAGAAAAACATGATCAGTGCTTCAACCTTTAATAGCTGAAAAAATAGATACAACCTCACATCAGTAACATGTAGAACAAATGTAACTAGGTATAACATGTAGACTTCCAAGACTCAAACACCAGAATCAACTCTATATCTAATTTTCCAAATAAATCCACATAGGAGAAACCATAGATCATAAGAACCCAACAAGTAGCTGTGAAAATATGAAATTGTTTCCATCTAGAAAGTGTTTGAACGCAATTTTCCATAGATCTACAAACCACAGATTTTGGTTAACATGTAAAACTTGCAAAACCATATCTATGTAAATCTAAAACCACTTAAACATCCAAATATTCACACCAATGAACATCATCAAATATCTCATATGAAATAATGGAATATCATAGATCTACAAACACACAATCTTTTGAATAGGAAAATTGTGAAAACCTACATATTCAAAATAGAATGAATATGAGACAGGAGAAACCAGGTAGTTCAGGAGTGTCCATATCATAAAAATACCAACTCCACAATCACCATACAACTAGTGATAAATCATCCAATTCTTTCATGTAACCATGGACTGAAACCATGAACCCAACATAAGCACTCTAAATTGTAGTCCAAGAAATGAGTGTTTTTCCATGTGATTAAGGTACCATAAGTAACGATCCAACATAAACACCCTTTTTGATGCAGGAGCATCCTTATTTCTAGAGCAATCTTGCATCAACCAAAAACATTTGCATTTCAATTTGTTTCTTTTCATTTTCCAATTTAGTTCAGGTAGTTCAGTCAGTAGCAATTTCTGTATTTTGGTCCACATTCTACCAAAGTTACATTTCAGATCTTATGGAGTTGGACTTAACATATAGACACCTTCATGTACAACATATCCAAAATTCAAAGCATTTGGATTTGGTACCAGTAAGATATCTCTATTAGAAGATTGACTATTTTCTCAAAACAGAGCATCCTAATAGTCTCAGATAATCAGCTAAAGGAGAAGACCTGCAGAGCATTTCAGAATCTTCAAAGCTTAATGACACATCAGTCAATGTTGTTGGGATTGTGGCTGACCTTCCCCAAGATTCACACATAATTCCATTCATTTACAGAGGAGTTCTATTCATTTAGGCCCGACCTATCTGTGTACACATGTTACAGCTCTTCATTGGAGTCTGTGATCTTCCTTGGCTGACACAGAGGAATCTTTGGTTCTAGAGATGATATACATAGATGAAATAGATCCCTAGGAAAGTAGTGATTGATGATTCTAAGTTCATAGTTTAGATTTTGCGCAAAGGAGCTTCAAAACCATATCTTGTGCATGTTCTGATATTTTGTAATCAGGCCTATGAGCCCTAGTTGTAAGCCCACATGTTACTGGCCAACTTGTATTTGAATTCTATGATATACTGAATGACTAAAACTGTATTTGCTTCATATCCTTGAGTTGTTTCCATTGTGTTTACTCTAGCTGCACAGTCTGGATAGTTCTCTTTGTGGACCCTCCTAACCGTGACTGCACAAAAAGGTATCAGAACAAAAGTTCAAATCTTTGGGAGTGAATTAAGCAAAGTTGGCAAAGGAATTCCATAAGATCTTGTTGTGGATAGATTGTTGAATTTGAGGTAGGTTACTTGTGTCACAACTGATCACCGATTGTGAGGCAGTTGTCACCTTCAAGCCCGATCGCTGAACTTGAGGCAATTTACACTTGATCCTAGGAAGAATGTTGCCGAGGAGAGTCCTTTCTATTGGAACAATGGATAGTAGGATGGATGAGATGATGGAAATGATAAAAATAATGAGAATTTGATTAGATGCGATCGAGGAAGATAGACAAAGAGGATTGACACCGAGACCTAATGTGGAAAGTGATGATGAAGAGGAATTTCAATCTGTTGATCAAATTGGTGAAACCCTAGGAGGTGATGAAGAAGAATCAGATCAAGTCAAGATGTTGCGAGCTATTTCAAAGATTGGAAAGAGACCTAGAGTTGATTTACCTAATTACACTGGCAATTTGAACCCTAAAGAGTTAATTGACTGGATAAATGACATGGAAGAATACTTTGAGTATGAAGAAGTTGAAGATCTAGAGAAGGTGAAATTTGCAAAGATAAAGTTGAAAGGACATGCTGCTATATGGTGGAAAGAAGGGTCATCCCACAATAATGGGTTACACTTTTTGGCCAAACTTGACATTGAAATCAACATTTTGAACTAAATCTTCACTTTCTGACACCTATAGCCACTAAACTGTTAGGAATTTGAAGATGATGTGACTAGTGATTTGTGAGATTTTGTTTGTAGATTCTAAATATATTTTTTAAAAAAAAATTAGAGTTAAATTGTAAAAAAATTTCCATCTCCTTTGATAGCTAGTTTTTAATAGTAAACAACATTTTTTAAAGTGATGTGTATTTTGTAGCACATAACTTTTTTCTACAAAGCATAAAATTCTAATTCTTTAGAATTTAGATTGGTAACATCGATATATAGGGCATGCATTTGGTTTTATAATGTTTTGTTGAATATTTTTTTTTAAGCTTTGAAGTCAAATCAATTATAATTTAGACATAGGCGTATTCTGTAAAACATAACTTTTTCTATATGTATCGAAATTTAATTTTTTTCTTGTTGAAACAAGGACATCAATACTTAGGGCATAGATATTTTTTAGAATTTTTTTTCACTAATTTACTAATTTTCCATGTGTGTAGAACAGAGAACTTGATGTTTGGTGAAAAACCTACATTCACAAGAAATTAAAAAAAAATATATTTAAAATTATACTTTTTGGGAAGCTTATAATAAGGACTACATACTTACAAAACATAAATTTTAAATGAATTCATTTGATCCCCCAAAAGGTAAATCAAAAGTGGTTTTTTATCAACATTTTGATAGGTGTAGAGGAGACTCCATTATAGGTATGGTTTAAAACTAGCGGGGTTCTATCCAAGGGGTTTGAATCTAAGGGTGTTTGATCAAACCCGCTTCAATTAAAATCCTTTAAATAGAACATTTCAAGGCTTAAATCATTATATTTTCTAAAAATATGTGATTTCAACAAAAATCAGGATGTCCCAAAAAGTGTAACCCATTATTGTGGTAGCACCTAGAAGTTCAGTTGGATAGAAACATGAGAGGGAAAGAAAAGATTACAAAGTGGGACATGATGGTGACAAAATAGAAGAATTAGTTTGTACCTATTGACTATGAGTTGGAGCTATTGAAGAAATTGCAAAACTTGAGACAAAAGGAGAAATCTGTGAAGGAGTATACTGAAGAATTCCATAAGATGATCATAAGGATAGGACACAGTAAAGAAAGAAAAGAGAAAGTGGCTAGATACATCAATGGACTAAGATTGAACATTCAAGAAGAATTGAGTTTGGTAAGAATGACAACACTGGAAGAAGCATACCAATTTGCCCTGAAAGTTGAAGAGAAGTTGAATAAGAGACATGATTAGAGACAGAGAGGAAGAGGAGGTAAATTTTAGAGAGGGAGAACATTTTTTGGAGGAGAAAGATCATTTGCGGAGTAGAACAGACAAGAGAACACATTCAAGGAGTACAGAGATAACAATGCATACCAGAGAGATGATAGAAATTTCTACCATAGAGGAAACCCTAGTCCATATCAGAGTGAAGGATATAGAAGAGAAGGAAGAGGACCTGATAGGAGAACATTCAAAGGAACCTATTTCAATTGTGGAGGTGAAGGACATAGAGCATTTGAATGTAATTAGGGGAGTACAAGAAAGAAGATAGAGAACAGTGGAAGAGCAGCCTATGTTGAAGAAGAACCTGTTGGATCACCTAGTTCAGTTGGTAAACCTGAGAAAGGAGAATCACTTGTGATGAGGAGAGCACTATTTCAAGTAGAGTGAAATGAGGAACCACCATAGAGGAAAAGTTTATTCAGAACCAGATGCAAATCATGAGGTAAATGTTGTAAAGTTGTAATTGATAGTGGTAGTTCTGATAACCTAGTTTCAAAGGAGATGGTAACTAAGCTAAAGTTGGAAAGATTGAAACACCCTAAGCCCTATCAGATAGCATGGATTCAGGATGATCATAAGGTACTAGTGAGTGAACAATGTTTGGTGAAATTTCATATTGATCCATATCATGATGAAGTCTTGTGTGATATTATGCCTATTGATGATTGTCATATTTTGTTGGGTAGACCTTGGCAATATGATAGAAAATCTATACATGATGGGAGAAAGAATACATACACTATAACATTAAATGGGAAGAGAATTACCTTGATTCCTTTCGAAGATGACCCTAAGAATGAAGTATGTGGGAATGCTAGAATCTGTTTGGTAGATGGGAGAAAATTTTTGGATGGTTTGAGACATGAGAATTTGTGTTATGCCTTCATTCCTAAGAAGCCTGAAACATTGAAGGAGACTAAAGAATCACAACCTAAGGAGATAACTGAATTGTTGATAGAGTATGAAGACATCATATCAGACAATGTACCTGAAGGATTGCCACTAATCAGGAGTATTAGTCATCACATGGATCTTATACCTGGAGCTAGTTTGCCTAACAAAGTAGCACATAGAATGACACCAATAGAGAATGAAGAATTGAATAGATAGATACAAGAATTGTTGAGAAAAGGTTTGATTAGAGAAAGTTTAAGTCCTTGTGTAGTACCTACAGTGTTAGCACCAAAGAAGGATGGAGAATGGAGAATGTGTATAGACTCTAGATCATAGTTAAGTATAGATTTCCTTTACCTAGGATGGATGATATCATGGATTGTTTGAGTGGAGCAAAATATTTCACAAAGATAGACTTGAAGAGTGGATACCATCATATCAGAATCAGAGAAGGAGATGAATAGAAGACTACTTTTAAGACAAATGAAGGATTGTATGAGTGGTTAGTGATGCCTTTTGGATTGATAAATGTACCAAGTAATTTCATGAGATTGATGAATGAAGTTTTGAAGAAATTCTTGGGTAAGTTTGTTATTGTATATTTGGATGATATTCTGATTTTCAGTAAGACAAAAGAACATTTGCAGCACCTTAGACAAGAATTGAAGAAACTAAAAGAAGAGAAATTGTTGATAAACATCAAGAAGTGTAGTTTCAAGAAGGAAGAATTGGTATACATGGGATTTGTGATTTCTGTGGAAGGATTGAATATGGACCCTGAGAAAGTGAGAGCAATTGTCGAATGGCCTACATCAGAAAGCATTGGAGAAGTCAAATCATTTCATGGATTGGCTTGTTTTTATTGGAAGTTCATTAGAAATTTTAGTTTAGTTTGTAACCCTATGAAAAAGACAATGAGAGGTGACAGAAAAGATTTCAAGTGGACATCAGGAGTAGATGAAAGCTAAGTTGTTGAAGCAGAAGGTGACTGAGCAACCTATTTTGGCATTACCAGATTTCAATAAGGTATTTCAAGTAGATTATGATGCAAGTGGAAATGCAATAAGAGTAGTGTTAAGTCAAGAAGGTAGACCTATAGCATATTTTAGTGAGAAGTTGAATGATGCAAGGATAAGATATTCTATTTATGATCAAGAGTTCTATGCCATAATTCAAGCCTTGAAGAAGCAGAGACATTACTTGTTGCCTAAAGAGTTTGTGTTGTATACAGATCATCAATCTTTGCAATATTTGAACAGTCAAGGTAAGTTAAATCAGAGACATATGAGATGGGTAGAGTTCATGTAGAGTTTTGTGTTGAAGCATAGGAGTGGAAAATAAAAAAAAAGTTGCAGATGCATTGAGTATGAGGAGAAACTTATTGACAGAGATGAGATTTGAAGTGTTGGGATTTGATGAGTTGAAGAACATGTATGAAGAAGATAGTGATTTTGTAGAACCTTGGAAAGCATGTAAGGAACCTATTTTGACATATAGAAGTAAGTGGTTGGATTATTTCATTTAGGAAGATATGTTGTTCAGAGGAAATCAGTTATGCATGCCTAGAAGTTCAATGAGAGATAATTTGATCAAAGAGAAACATAGTGATGGATTGGCAGGACATTTTGGCATTGATAAAACAATGGCTTTGGTAAGTGAAAATTACTTTTGGCCTCAGATACATAAAGATGTTAGGAAATTTCTGCAAAGTTGTAGAGTTTGTCAAGTTGCAAAAGGAAGTAGTCAGAATACTGAATTGTATAAACATTTGACAGTACCGGAGAGACCTTGGAAAGACATAAGTATAGATTTTGTAATGGGATTGCCTAAGACATAGGGAGGACATGATTCAATATTTGTAGTAGTAGACAGATTTTTAAAGATGACACATTTCATACCTTGTAAGAAGACAACTGATGTTGTACATGTAGCTGACCTATTTTTCAAGGAGATTGTGAGATTGCATGGATTACCTAAGACCATAATTTTAGACAGAGATACAAGATTTTTGGGATACTTTTGGAAGACACTTTGGAAGAAGATGAAGATAGATTTGAAATTTATCTTAGCATTTCATCCACAGACCGATGGACAGATAGGGGTAGTGAATAGGAGTTTGGGAAACTTGTTGAGATGTTTGATTGGACAGAAGGGATGAAGTTGGGATTTGATTCTTTTACAAGTAGAATTTGCCTACAATAATTTAGTGAACAAGAGTATCGGAAGAACACCTTTTGAGATTGTTACTAGAGTAAACCCTAGATGAGTAACAGAGTGGAGAGATATCAGTATGGAAGAAAAGAGAAGT
The DNA here is from genome assembly GCA_027924645.1 of Cunninghamia lanceolata. Lineage (NCBI taxonomy): Eukaryota > Viridiplantae > Streptophyta > Pinopsida > Cupressales > Cupressaceae > Cunninghamia > Cunninghamia lanceolata. The sequence continues at coordinate 20,360,039 of BSBN01000237.1, read as the reverse complement.
GTAAAAGTAGAAGAATTTTAAGGACATATGGAGACAGTGCATAATCAGGTAAAGAAGCATTTGAAAGAGATGAACAACAAGTATAAGGAGAAGGCAAATGAGAAGAGGAGACACAATGAATTTGTAGTTAGAGATGAAGTGATGGTGTACTTGAGAAAAGAAAGATTTCCAGTAGGAACATATAACAAGTTGAAGATGAAGAAGTTTGGACCTTGTAAGATACTCAGGAAATTTGATTCAGGAAATGCATATGAAGTGGAATTACCAGAGGCATTGGGCATATCACTATTTTCAACATTACAGACCTTTATCAATATCATGAAGTAGAGTTCAGTGACAGCATGGTAGAAGACTCGAAGAAGCAATTACCACAACAAGTACCAGAGTAGATTGAAGACATTTTGGACAACAGAGTTGGACACAGTACCAAAGAAAGACAATACAAGGAATACCTTGTGAAGTGAAAGGTAGACTAGAAGAAGATTCACCATGGATTTGTCAGGTTGAGGTAGACCGTCTTGGTTTCCCTCTAGTCCCAACAAAGTGAGGGACTCACTTTTTCAATAACCCCAGATGTCTGATGCATGAGCATCCCTAGTTCTAGAGCAATCTTGCATCAACCAAAAACATTTGCATTTCAATTTGTTTCTTTTCATTTTCTAGTTTAGTTCAGGCAATTCAGTCAGTAGTTTATGTATTTTGGTCCACATTCTAGTACAGTTACATTTTAGATCTTGTGGAGCTGGACTTAACATTTAGACACCTTCATGCACAACATACCTAAAATTTAGAGCATTTGGATTTGGTACCCGTAAGGTATCGCTATCAGAAGATTGACTGTTTTCTTAGAACAGAGCATCTTGACAGTCTCAGATAATCAACTAAAGGAGAAGACCTGCAAAGCATTTCACAATCTTTGAAGCTTAATGACACATCAATCAATGTTGTTGGGATTGTGACCGACCTTCCTTGATATCCACACATTATTCCATTCATTTGCAGATGAGTTCTATTCATTTAGGCCCGACCTATTCATGTACACACATTACAACTCTTCATTGGAGTTTCTGATCTTCCTTGGCCGACATGGAGGAACCTTTAGTTCTAGAGATGATATATATTGATGTAATAGATCCCTAGGAATTTAGTGATTGATGATTCTATGTTCATAGTTTAGATTTTGTGCAAAGGAGCTTCAAAGCCCTATCTTGTGCATGTTCTGAAATTCTATAATCAGGCATGTGAGCCCTAATTGTAAGCCCGCATGTTTCTGGGCAACTTGTATTTAAATTCTATGATATACTAAATGACTAAAACTGCATTTGCTTCATATCTTTGAGTTGTTTCTGTTGACTTTTTCCTAGACTGGATGCTTATTCCCAGATTTCCCTACAAAGTAGCCATCAGTGATCAACAGGATCTCTGAGCCAGGGGGTCAACAGTATAGGAGATAGACTCTATATTTTATCTCCTCTTCTTCTTCAGGCTCTGCAAGACCTAGGGGGGTATTCCCTACTCAACATCCATGAGGATATGCATGCAAGGCTGGGATGTTGACAGAAAGCAGATAGTCCTCCTGTAAGTAGACCAAAACTGAAAGATAAGGGCAAAGGGGCTAGCTTTGGGCCTATTTGCAGTTGTAGACAGAGGACTGAGGTTCCTAAAACTAACTCTAATGTCCTAATGTTGGTTTTAGATTTTGGTTTGGAGTTTAAGTGTGGATGCAAAGCTGGATATGGTTATAACACAAAACAAAGCCTGATTGGTGCCTATCCAGGGCCTGGAGTCAATAGACATACACCTGTGAGTGATCAGCATAAACAACTAAAACTGGATTTCAAGGGGATCTATGTGATACCTGCCTTACAGGCATCTCCCAATACAAAGTGTTAGGTTATCTCTACTTATGGTATCCCTACTGCAGTATATCCCTCCCAATGTTCAACCTGAAAACAGTTTAATCTACCCCTTGAATAGAAGTTAAAAGATCAGACATTCAACACAGGAATTCTATGCTCTAGAATCTAAACATTACCAAACATCCAGATTCAGAAGAAGGATACATGCAATACTGGAGACAGAATTAACACAACACATGCCAAACAGCATTTCTCATATAAGTTTAATCATGAAATCAGTGGGTTCATGCCAAAAACAAACAACAAGAGATACATAAACTCACAGGTAAGCTGTACAGAGCAACCAGATCAGCTTGTCATGCATTACAGAGCCAAAATCATCAACTTTCAACAACATCATCAGGATGATGTTAACCAAGATCACCCGATGATAAAAACATCACCCCAGCGAAATATCATGAAGGCAGAAAATATGATGACCTCCACAAGCAGCAGGATAATAACTGGAAATATGATGATGATGAACACGACCCTTAGGAAAAAACAAGTTAGGTCGAGCAATTCAAAGAATAAGCAACATCATCATCATGCTCGCGCAAGGTGATAAATGGAAGATCACCGGAGACTTTGAAACATCACTCTCGCCAGTAGATGCGGGTGCACTGTAGCTCGGCAGCATTATCATGATAAAAACCAAACATCACCTGATGACTGAATATGATGATGACGATGAAAAACCCAGTCGACGAAGAACATGATGATGCAGACCAACGAAGACAAGATGATGATGATGACCTCCTCCTCAGGAAACATGATGCTGCAGTTGAAAAATGCTGAGGAGGTCCAACACTTAGAAAAAATGGGCAAGAAGATAAAGGCTTCAAATGAAGAAACCTCCTGATCATGACAAATCAACCCCTGGTCAAAATGAGTGTCAACAGTGGCTCCGAATGGGGACGTGCAGGTGAAAACCTGCAGCGAGAACCAGATCTCCGGGCAGACCTGACAAAAAGCCAAAAAATGCGAGCTGTACAAGGCATTTACACCACATACATATTTTACAAATGTGCACAGCAACCAGTCATTATGCAAAATAGAACTTAAGGAATTGGCCATGCACAGGCAATTCCAGAATTTCACCATCTAGGGCCTGGAGGAAATAAGAATCCTCCCCATGAGTATTGCAAACCTGATATGGGCCCATCCATAAGGGCTGAAATTTGCCATGTTTACCCTTTTCCTGATCTTTAGCATTCCAAATAAGCACCAGATCATTAACTTGAAACTTCCTTTTTGTAGTTCTCCTGTCAAACTGATATTTCACATCCTGTTGTCTTTTGAGATTGATCTGGTGGGCTCTCCTCCTGTCTTCATCCAATGCAACCAGCTGATTCACCCTTTCTGTCATGGGGTCTAGAAAGGGGCGTTCTTGGAACACCTCTGACCTCATTCTCATACTACCACCCTGTTGCCTCTCATATGCACCTTGGATATCTGCTTCTGCACTTGAAAAATAAGGAGCATGCTGTCCTGATGGCCTAGGGTTATCTTGTACCTCATCACTTTTTCTGGGGGAGCTCTCATGACTAGCTGAGACAATTCCCTTTCTTCTATACATCATCCTTTTTGTTAATGGTAACTCTTCAAATAAAGGAGTTTGTTGGGATCTTCTCCCCTGCATATAAATTTACTTTGACCGGTTGGGAGATTACTTCGGAGTCGCCACCTATTGCTAGGAATTGTTTTCTTCTGAAAACCAGGGTTCTTTCACAAGGTTCCCCAGGGTGTTTTCTTCTGTTGCTGACTCAGATGGGTCACATATAAAGCACTGGAGATGATTAGATAGCACTTTTACTTCTCACTCCCCAGCGGAGTCGCCAATTTCTGTTGACTTTTTCCCAGACTGGATGCTTATTCCCAGATTTCCCTACAAAGTAGCCATCAGTGATCAACAGGATCTCTGAGCCAGGGGGTCAACAGTATAGGAGATAGACTCTATATTTTATCTCCTCTTCTTCTTCAGGCTCTGCAAGACCTAGGGGGGTATTCCCTACTCAACATCCATGAGGATATGCATGCAAGGCTGGGATGTTGACAGAAAGCAGATAGTCCTCCTGTAAGTAGACCAAAACTGAAAGATAAGGGCAAAGGGGCTAGCTTTGGGCCTATTTGCAGTTGTAGACAGAGGACTGAGGTTCCTAAAACTAACTCTAATGTCCTAATGTTGGTTTTAGATTTTGCTTTGGAGTTTAAGTGTGGATGCAAAGCTGGATATGGTTATAACACAAAACAAAGCCTGATTGGTGCCTATCCAGGGCCTGGAGTCAATAGACATACACCTGTGAGTGATCAGCATAAACAACTAAAACTGGATTTCAAGGGGATCTATGTGATACCTGCCTTACAGGCATCTCCCAATACAAAGTGTTAGGTTATCTCTACTTATGGTATCCCTACTGCAGTATATCCCTCCCAATGTTCAACCTGAAAACAGTTTAATCTACCCCTTGAATAGAAGTTAAAAGATCAGACATTCAACACAGGAATTCTATGCTCTAGAATCTAAACATTACCAAACATCCAGATTCAGAAGAAGGATACATGCAATACTGGAGACAGAATTAACACAACACATGCCAAACAGCATTTCTCATATAAGTTTAATCATGAAATCAGTGGGTTCATGCCAAAAACAAACAACAAGAGATACATAAACTCACAGGTAAGCTGTACAGAGCAACCAGATCAGCTTGTCATGCATTACAGAGCCAAAATCATCAACTTTCAACAACATCATCAGGATGATGTTAACCAAGATCACCCGATGATAAAAACATCACCCCAGCGAAATATCATGAAGGCAGAAAATATGATGACCTCCACAAGCAGCAGGATAATAACTGGAAATATGATGATGATGAACACGACCCTTAGGAAAAAACAAGTTAGGTCGAGCAATTCAAAGAATAAGCAACATCATCATCATGCTCGCGCAAGGTGATAAATGGAAGATCACCGGAGACTTTGAAACATCACTCTCGCCAGCAGATGCGGGTGCACTGTAGCTCGGCAGCATTATCATGATAAAAACCAAACATCACCCGATGACTGAATATGATGATGACGATGAAAAACCCAGTCGACGAAGAACATGATGATGCAGACCAACAAAGACAAGATGATGATGATGACCTCCTCCTCAGGAAACATGATGCTGCAGTTGAAAAATGCTGAGGAGGTCCAACACTTAGAAAAAATGGGCAAGAAGATAAAGGCTTCAAATGAAGAAACCTCCTGATCATGACAAATCAACCCCTGGTCAAAATGAGTGTCAACAGTGGCTCCGAATGGGGACGTGCAGGTGAAAACCTGCAGCGAGAACCAGATCTCCGGGCAGACCTGACAAAAAGCCAAAAAACGCGAGCTGTACAAGGCATTTACACCACATACATATTTTACAAATGTGCACAGCAACCAGTCATTATGCAAAATAGAACTTAAGGAATTGGCCATGCACAGGCAATTCCAGAATTTCACCATCTAGGGCCTGGAGGAAATAAGAATCCTCCCCATGAGTATTGCAAACCTGATATGGGCCCATCCATAAGGGCTGAAATTTGCCATGTTTACCCTTTTCCTGATCTTTAGCATTCCAAATAAGCACCAGATCATTAACTTGAAACTTCATTTTTGTAGTTCTCCTGTCAAACTGATATTTCACATCCTGTTGTCTTTTGAGATTGATCTGGTGGGCTCTCCTCCTGTCTTCATCCAATGCAACCAGCTGATTCACCCTTTCTGTCATGGGGTCTAGAAAGGGGCGTTCTTGGAACACCTCTGACCTCATTCTCATACTACCACCCTGTTGCCTCTCATATGCACCTTGGATATCTGCTTCTGCACTTGAAAAATAAGGAGCATGCTGTCCTGATGGCCTAGGGTTATCTTGTACCTCATCACTTTTTCTGGGGGAGCTCTCATGACTAGCTGAGACAATTCCCTTTCTTCTATACATCATCCTTTTTGTTAATGGTAACTCTTCAAATAAAGGAGTTTGTTGGGATCTTCTCCCCTGCATATAAATTTACTTTGACCGGTTGGGAGATTACTTCGGAGTCGCCACCTATTGCTAGGAATTGTTTTCTTCTGAAAACCAGGGTTCTTTCACAAGGTTCCCCAGGGTGTTTTCTTCTGTTGCTGACTCAGATGGGTCACATATATATCACTGGAGATGATTAGATAGCACTTTTACTTCTCACTCCCCAGCGGAGTCGCCAATTTCTGTTGACTTTTTCCCAGACTGGATGCTTATTCCCAGATTTCCCTACAAAGTAGCCATCAGTGATCAACAGGATCTCTGAGCCAGGGGGTCAACAGTATAGGAGATAGACTCTATATTTTATCTCCTCTTCTTCTTCAGGCTCTGCAAGACCTAGGGGGGTATTCCCTACTCAACATCCATGAGGATATGCATGCAAGGCTGGGATGTTGACAGAAAGCAGATAGTCCTCCTGTAAGTAGACCAAAACTGAAAGATAAGGGCAAAGGGGCTAGCTTTGGGCCTATTTGCAGTTGTAGACAGAGGACTGAGGTTCCTAAAACTAACTCTAATGTCCTAATGTTGGTTTTAGATTTTGCTTTGGAGTTTAAGTGTGGATGCAAAGCTGGATATGGTTATAACACAAAACAAAGCCTGATTGGTGCCTATCCAGGGCCTGGAGTCAATAGACATACACCTGTGAGTGATCAGCATAAACAACTAAAACTGGATTTCAAGGGGATCTATGTGATACCTGCCTTACAGGCATCTCCCAATACAAAGTGTTAGGTTATCTCTACTTATGGTATCCCTACTGCAGTATATCCCTCCCAATGTTCAACCTGAAAACAGTTTAATCTACCCCTTGAATAGAAGTTAAAAGATCAGACATTCAACATAGGAATTCTATGCTCTAGAATCTAAACATTACCAAACATCCAGATTCAGAAGAAGGATACATGCAATACTGGAGACAGAATTAACACAACACATGCCAAACAGCATTTCTCATATAAGTTTAATCATGAAATCAGTGGGTTCATGCCAAAAACAAACAACAAGAGATACATAAACTCACAGGTAAGCTGTACAGAGCAACGAGATCAGCTTGTCATGCATTACAGAGCCAAAATCATCAACTTTCAACAACATCATCAGGATGATGTTAACCAAGATCACCCGATGATAAAAACATCACCCCAGCGAAATATCATGAAGGCAGAAAATATGATGACCTCCACAAGCAGCAGGATAATAACTGGAAATATGATGATGATGAACACGACCCTTAGGAAAAAACAAGTTAGGTCGAGCAATTCAAAGAATAAGCAACATCATCATCATGCTCGCGCAAGGTGATAAATGGAAGATCACCGGAGACTTTGAAACATCACCCTCGCCAGCAGATGCGGGTGCACTGTAGCTCGGCAGCATTATCATGATAAAAACCAAACATCACCCGATGACTGAATATGATGATGACGATGAAAAACCCAGTCGACGAAGAACATGATGATGCAGACCAACGAAGACAAGATGATGATGATGACCTCCTCCTCAGGAAACATGATGCTGCAGTTGAAAAATGCTGAGGAGGTCCAACACTTAGAAAAAATGGGCAAGAAGATAAAGGCTTCAAATGAAGAAACCTCCTGATCATGACAAATCAACCCCTGGTCAAAATGAGTGTCAACAGTTTCTATTGTGTTTACTCTAGCTGCACGGTCTGGATAGTTCTCTTTAAGGACCCTCCCAACTGTGACTACACTACTTTCACTACACATGACCACAAGGTAAAGAAATAAAACCACCAAACAAGAGAATATACACATATTGTCAAAATGGAGTTCCAAATCGCTACCACAAGATCAACTCCATAAAGATCCATAACCTCGAGCCTCAAGAGCCCAACAAAGATTCTTTTGACAATATCTATCTGAGAAGTAAATACCATGGCTTCCAAACTCACAGATCTGCAAAACAATTTTAACACATAGAACTTCCCCTATAACCAAAATTCCTTCAATACTTCAGAAAAAAGCATCCCTCTCTCACTACAACCAATGGCTCTGATACCACATGTTGGAAAAAGGGAGAGAGAACAAGATAAAGTTGCAGCTATGTAGCTTTAAAATGTTTTCAAATATGAAATTAATAGCATGTGTAAATTTAAAAATTACTTTCAATTTAGATGTTATAGTATTTCTCCAATTTAAATAGTGTAGTAGAAGAAAAATAGCTTTCAAGAAGAAGACAAGTATTTACGTGGAGAAACCCCTAAGGGAAAAAAACTCCACACAAAAGATGTTTATGCTTGTATTGAATATCTTGTGAGAGATTACATTCAATACTAAAATCCTTTGATTCCTTGATGCACTTCAAAAGCTTCTTCAATCTTCAAACCTGTAAAAAACTTCAAAAGGTTTCTTGCTTTTTTCTTCTAAGTCAAAAAACTTCTTGTTTTTTTCTTCTAAGTCTTTTTCACAATTCAACTCTCTAGAAAGTATATGGGGCTCTTAATTAATTCAAAAGATTCTTTAATTCAAGAGCTTCTTAATTTAAAAGCTTGAAACTCATATTACAATAAATTGTAATTGATAACATAGAAACCAATGCTCATGCAAAAACCAAGCACTCCAAATAGAGAAGACCTAAGTCAAACAAAGTCAAGCCTTCAGTTAACTATCTATCCTTGATGTGGGCACCCAAGTTTGCCCAAGTTAACTTTGTCAACATCAAACATATTTCCAAATAAAAGCAACAACAGAAAGTCCTCCAATTGGGCATCCATATTTGCCCAATCACTTTCTGTTAACTGAAGTGATCAACACACACTAATCTCATGCAAACAACATGAAAGATTGATGTCCCCAAAGTTATTCTAAATTACCTTGTTTTGTACATGCAAGTGACATGCAAACGCCAGATTCAACATGTAATTGATACCCATTATCTGAAACACTAAAAAGTAGCATCTTGCAAATTTCTAGAGTTGGAGTGTTTTGCAAGTAATATCTTGAAATTAACATACAACTGACATGCAAGAAAGTGCAACAACATACAACTGATACCCATTACCTGAAACACTAAGATGTACCATTCTGCAAGAAATCTCACAAAACTAACATGCAACAACATGCAAGGTCATACAAGTCCATAGGAGTGCCATGCAACAACATGCAACTCCATAGGACCAACATGGACCAACATGCAAGTACATGCAAGTAACATGTAACAACATGCAAGTAACATGGAAAAAAATGCAACAACATGCAACAACATGCAAGTGACTTGCAAAAATATGCAAGTCCATGCAAACTTTTCTGAACTCATGCAAGTACTATTCAATTCATGCATCTCTAACACTTTAGTTAACTCCAACATTATATCCATGCAAGGTGTCTCAACATTATCCACTCATGTACATAAAAAAAAGCACAACTCCAAGTCTAAATATAAGTCCCCATCAAAAGGAGATGCCCAAGTTTAACTCCCACTTACTGTTGGTGTGAATAGGGTTATCACCTAACTGGTTTACCCTTGTGTGGATAATTCATCTTATTTAACTATTTACTAGTTAAATAATATTCACACATCACACATAATTCACACATGTTAAGTTGACTTAGTGAGTCTACTAGATGTCTAGTTGTGTCTAGTTGAGTCTAGTTGTGTGTTGAGTTGTTGATAGTTGGAGTGAGTTGTCTTATCCTCCACATGTGCAATTAGTTATCATCCTCTAATTGTCACATGTTGCAGGAATATCTCCACTTTCCACTCCACCTTTCTAGCTCCAACCTTGCCTTCATAAGCAAGGATTTCTTCATGTATTGTAATCCAATGTAATCACTTGTAATCTTGTAATCTTTTGCATTTATTCATAGAATAGCATTATTCTCTCATTTGATCTCTCTTGTCCTTTCATGAAGTCCTAGATCCTGGATGGCTCCAATCATAGCCAACTCTAACATGGTATCAGAGCATATCAATCAACTCTAACATGGTATCAGAGCTCTAGGAAGAATCACTTTGTGTTAGTCATTTTTTGAAAGATCTTGAGTGCAATTCATGGTGGATCTTGATAGTTGAGTATGCTCTTCTCTTGCATCGCATGATGACCTAGAGAATCAGAAAGACTTGATAGAAATACCATTTTTATGAGGGTTTCCCCTTCTTGCCCTTGTATTGCAGGTGCATTTTGGTGTGTCTTGTTGCAAATCAAACTTCACCATTGCGTCTGGAGTAGCTGAAATAGTCAAGATCGACTTTTGTTTCATCCAAATCGAACACTAGAGGCCAAATTTATAGAGTTTTCAATCTAGGGGATGGATACCTGATTCGGGAGGCATCTGTAATTTTGGAGCAGCTTGGGCAAAATCAGGCCCTGCCATCACGCTTAGGATGCTCGAAAACCTATAAATCGACTGTAAAATCATCCAAATCGGACAAAGTTGAACTGAGAGGCAAATTTTTTTTACTCGATTCCACCATACAGAATCGCAGGCAGAATATTCTGAGCATATTCTTCACTGCGCAACAGAATCAAAATCTTAGTGCAGTCTACATCAGTAGAATCAGAATTAGGTGATATCCTCACGGTAATTGTTTTGTAAGCTAGTTTATTTTGTTTTCTGCCAATAAATTTTTTGCAAAAATTTTAAGGTACAGAGTACCCGACAGGCGCAGGGTCTATCGAGCCCCGTATGTAGAGATCAGGGGCGCCTTTAAGGTACGACCCCCCTGCCACCTTCCTCGACTTTGGCATTTAACATTTTTATTGGTAGATTTCATTATTTCACAGTCCTTTCACTGGCAGCAGCATCCAACCTTCCAGCTACAGAGAAACATTCAATCCACAACATTGTTCATCGGCGGCATTTGTTCACTCAACTCTGTGGCTTTGGTGATCTAGACCACATCAAGATCCGGTGGTACAATTAATCTAGCAAAAATCTTAGCCGGTAAAGCATTCACGACAGTCTCAAATCTCAGCAGGTCATAAACATTTCTCAGCAAGCCACTCCCAAAATTCTCGGCAAGGGCTAACATTTCCAGCGGTATTCCTTTTGCAGTCTTCATGCAGGCAGCAGATATTTGAACCTCCATACATATTTACACATCCCTGGGCTAATCTTCATAGCCTGACGGAGTCTTTCAACACAATCAGTAGAATCAAATTTGACAGTCATCATCAAGTATATTCTGGCATTTACACCCTGATATCGGCGGCATCTTCGTACATCAGCGGTTTCTAAATTGTTCGGGTGGTCAATACACAGTCTTCAGCATCATTTTTTTACCAGCTTTTACATTAGTAGGCATTTTAAGCTCCTTCGATGGAAACAAAACCTCAACAGTGTTTGCATATCCAGCAAACTTTCTACAAATCTAGTAGTTTGTACACCGACCAGATCTGTAGTTTGAATCTCCGTTTAAACTGGAGGTGTTTAAAGGTCTTTTGGCGGCTTCGACAATGGTGGAAACTGCCGTGGCTCCACACCATCCGATCTTATCATTCCCAATGGTAAAAGGACTTTCATCAGCCATTTAAACTACAGGAAACAACCAAACAAGATCTCAGGACGATGGTGTCTATAAACAGGATATAAAATCAGTAAAGGCGGTTTGTAATCTCCACATGTTTTAAAATAGTCCTTGACCATGTTAAAAATCACTCAGTAGATATTAACCGCCAGCAGCAGACTCGTTAGTAACAATGGTAATCTCCATAAACTCATCAGTTGCTCAAATCTTTAACTGGTGGGGCTTTAAACCCCTACTGACGGTAATCCTGTCCTTCCTGTCGGTGGTCTCCACAAACCGCTAAGCAATTATCCCACCCACAGTGACAGTTTCTCTGTGCCCTAGAAAATAGCTCGTGCCCTAACCAAAATCAAGGTTGTTTCAGAGAATTTTTTGGCAATTTCTAATTTTTAACCGGTGGTTTTCACCAAAAACAACTGTTTCACTAAGTCAAAGGCGATTTTGAGGTACAATCATGTGGTTTTGTTTCCAGATCAGTGGTTTTATCACCTGAGACTGGTGGTTTTCTACTCCACAGAGGTTTCTCATCATTTTTTTGGCTTTTTTCAGGGGGAGAACCCAAAAGGGAATATTTCAAGAATATTCTACTGACATCAGTGCCAGGGGGCCATTTTTACCCCTCAAAGCCCTAAAAGGGAGCTTTTTTTCTTTTTTGCATAACTTTTGCCCACGAAGGCAAAATTTGGCAAACAAGATATCATTGGAAAGATGACAAAGAGAACTTCAAACTGGTATTAGTATTTTTCTAAAATTTTGCTGCAGCTGACTGATACAATAGTTTGAAGATAAATCTTCATTTTTCACTTTCGAGCTCACAACTTTGTGCCACGATCTTTGATTTTTGTAAATCTTGTGGCATCGGAAAGGTATTTAGGATCTCTTCAAATCCATCCATGCACTTTTCTTTGATTCTAATCCAGGTTCATTTTATTCCATTTGTCAATTTTTTGGCTTTTGTGTGATAACTTGGACATTTTGGCACTTGAGAAAGTGAATCTTGTTTTTGAAGGGATCTGTTTGTTGTGGTAAATCAATGTGAGTGACTGTAATCTCCTTTGATTCTCAATTTTAAGAGATTTTCATGCTTTCCCAATTTTGGTCCCTTGAGGATAATTATAAATCACACTAAGTATAAAGTGCCACAATCATTCTTTTTGGGGGGTGATCTCTTTGATTGAGTAATAGGGGGGTTGTCTTGTGTTCTTTTTTTGTACTCTTGAATCATGGATCAAAACAAATTTCCTCTACTCACACCATATAACTATCATGAGTGGAAAACTAAAATGGAGATTCATTTAAGAAGTTTGAAAATTTATAGAGTAACAATGGGTACAAAAATTGAACCAACAACAGCTGTAGAAAAGAGAAAGTGGTATAATAGATGTGATCAAGCCTATGGAACACTATGCTTGTCTATCTCTCCTGATCTTCTTTTTCATATTGAATCTTGTACTACACCTAATGAAGCATGGACTACCTTAGAGAATCTCTTTGGTAAACAAGATACTATGAGAGGTTTCAAATTGGAGAATGAATTAATTGGTTTGAATCCAACCGATTTTGCAAGCATCCAAGACTTCTTCACAAAGTTAAAATCACTTAGATTGCAGCTCAAACAATGTGGAATTGAGAAAGAAGAAACTCAATTGATTCTTTCAATCCTTGCAAAGCTTGGTCCTGACTATTCAGTTTTTGTTTCTACCTTTTATGCTACTATGGATGCACTTGGGAAAACTTTCACAATGCCTTCACTTGATGAGTTTGCTGCATCACTCACAAGGGAACAAGCTAAGTTAGTACACATGGGCACATTGAAGTCTCCTAGAAATCAAGCACTTCTTGCTAGTCAAGGTACTAAGGATCAAAAGGCTTCAACTAGCAAAGGCAAGAAATAGAAAAATAAGGATCTCAAGAACAATGAGCAAGCAAAAGAGTCAACCAAATCACCTAAGTCCTCATCCTCTCCCAAGGAGGAATCATCTAAGAAGGAGAGACCAAAGTGTACATATTGCAAGAAACTAGGACATGATGAGCATAAGTGTTATGAGAAGAAAAATGATGAGTTGACTCACATTATTCAAAAGCACAATATCAACATGCCATCATCATCACCTAGTACATCCTCTTCTTCGACACCATCATCATCTACATAGGCAGGGACAACAGACATTGCTAATGGGATAAACAAAGGAAAAGGACATGCACTCTTTGCTTCTACAAGTCTTCAATTAGAGAGATGGCTTCTTGATTCTGGAGCTTCTCATCATATGGCATCTTCACAAGGGATTTTCTCTTCATTTGAGTCATGTACTTCACCACCTATTTTGATGGGTAACAACACATACATGCATGCAACTGGTAAAGGGACAATTGATGTTGGTGAGAATACATTCAACAATGTGTTGTGTGTACCTTCCTTGACATCCAATCTCCTTTCCATATACCAGATTACTCATTGTGGTGTAGGCAAGAAAGTTGAGTTCACTCCTAATTCAGTGATCATACAAGACTTGGAGAGCAGATATATCATTACTGTTGGGATGGCTGATCAAGCATCTCGCTTGTATACCTTCTCCCATTTTGTTTCCTTTGATGATGTAGATCCATTGATTGATATTCACACTCATGCATAAGTGTGAATCATGTTTCTAAGGAGAAGTTTGGTCACTTGATCCTTGGCATTCTTTCACCCACTTTGGTTCATGAGACTAGTGCTGAGCTTCCATCACCTCAACCTCTTGCTTCTTCAGAGATTGACATCGACATGGTTTCATCTACTTCAGTTGAGCAGGATCATTCCAGTCTTTTAGACACAACTTTGTGGGATACTTTCTTGGCAGGTATATTAGACTTGTTTTGTGAGTCTCATATTATAGATTTGGAGGACACACTTGAGGGGATATCTCTCCTCTTTTATGGCAATTACAACACAACTGTTATCCCATCTACTTCATCTTTGGAGATTGTGCATCATGAGTCTACCCAGGATTTTGGATTTGTCACACCTCATTGCATAGTGCCATTCTTTGATTTTGACATGTGGACATTTTAGAAATTTGCAGAGGCATCCATCATGATACTTCTTCCCTCATATTTCTCCTTGGTTTCTATGACATCAGCCTTTGGACTTGTTTCTTCCTAAGGGGAGAAATGTTTGCAAGTACAGGACACTTTCCAGTGTTCATCATCAGGCATTCGCCATCAACACAGGAGCTACTTCATTATGGGGGGGACCTATAGTCTCACTCTTTCTCTCCTATGGGGGGGTATTTAATTGTACATATGTGATAGAAGTTGTCCTTGGGGGTCATGTTGAGTCCTACTATCACTTCTTATTTCACTTTCATTATTTTTTACATTCTCACTTTGGAGAGGAGTTTTGTCCCATGTGGTTTTCTCCTTTTCTCCACTTGAGATTTGTTGTACATGGGTACCTAACATGGCCTAGTAGCCGGGACCCATCCATCATTTCATCTTGCTTTAGTCAGCTACTCCCTAAGTTGCACTTAAGGGGGGGTGTTGGTGTGAATAGGGTTATCACCTAACTGGTTTACCCTTGTGTGGATAATTCATCTTATTTAACTATTTACTAGTTAAATAATATTCACACATCATGCATAATTCAAACATGTTAAGTTGACTTAGTGAGTCTACTACATGTCTATTTGTGTCTAGTTGAGTCTAGTTGTGTGTTGAGTTGTTGATAGTTGGAGTGAGTTGTCTTATCCTCCACATGTGCAATTAGTTATCATCCTCTAATTGTCACATGTTGTAGGAATATCTCCACTTTCCACTCCACCTTTCTAGCTTTCACCTTGCCTTCATAATCAAGGTTTTCTTCATGTATTGTAATCTAATGTAATCACTTGTAATCTTGTAATCTTTTGCATTCATTCATAGAATAGCATTATTCTCTCATTTGATCTCTCTTTTTCTTTCATGAAGTCCTAGATCTTGGGTGGCTCCAATCATAGCCAACTCTAACACTTACTAGGAGCTATCACACTCTCAAAATAGACTTAGGAGAAGTCAACAAAGTCTTCATGGCCTCCACTCTAAAAATGGATGCCTAAGTTTGACCTTATCAATTAGGAATTGATTGCAAAAGTCAATATAATTAATAAATAATTAATCTCTCAAAGCTCTTATGTGTTGGGGAACACATTCCAAGAATTTTGTAGACACATGAATTGGTTAGGATTGCAAGTTAATGGCAACTTATCCCAACAATTAAAACTCATTTTTTTGGCCCCACACTACCACATAGGCAATCAATAGATGGTGCACTTCTTAAATGGAAGCTCATAAAAAAAACATCAAGATGATGCACCACAATGGCTAGTGAAGGATGAGCTAGAGATGAAGCTTATTGCTACACTTAAATCTAGTTTTATAGACTCCTATACTAGTTATGAAAGAGTTGCACTAAAGTTTTAGATATGAATGTCTTTTATATGTTGTGTACCAATTGGATATGGATGTGCCTCTTTTTTTATCACTGCCCAATGCCTTTATACAATTTGGAAACTACCTTATGAGTCATGTCATTCTTGGAATAGCTCACTGTTTCTTTGAATTGCTCATTGATCTGCTACATTGAACTTTGTATGATGGTGGCTATGATTTGAAAGTTACACATTATTTAGAAGCTAGAAATTTATTTATAGTCTATGTTGAAATTGATATGCTTGTGTAGAAGTTTAGAAGATGCTATGTTAAATATTGGAGGGTTGTGCACCTCTTTATAAATGTATTATGATTTCCACTAGTTGTGTTTGGTACTTTGGTCTCTACGTAATCTTCCAAGTTATCTTTTCAACCACATGAAATCTTTCTAAACTGTCAATAGATTCTTATTTGAATTTGTGGAGCTACGATAATATGTAGCATATAAAGAAAGGCCCCAATGTTTAAAAAAATAAAAATAAATATGAAGCGTGAAAATTGCACTATAGTAATACTAAGGGATACATACTTACAAAATGGCATTTCCAAATGATTTCATTTGATCCCCCCATAGTTGAATAAAAATTACTTTTTTGTCAATATTTTGATAGGTGTATAGGAGACTATGTTGAGTTTTTTATTTCATTCTACAGGGTTCCATCCAAGGAAATTTGATTGAAGGGGGTTAGATCTAACCCCCTTTAATCAAATCCCCTTAGATGGAACTCCTCTAAGCTTAGATTATTTTTTTTTTCAAAAAATTATGTGATTTTAGGCATAAATCAAGATGTTCCACAAGTGGGAAACACCTATTCTATGATCAACCAACTCCAAATGATCTAGTTACACAAAACCAATTAAGAAAACTGGAGATGAGACCTACAACAAAAGATACTAATTAAATACTGATCCTAAAGATGATTGGGGAATGTTTTCTAGAGTTCACACCATCTTTTAGAGGAATATATAAAATAAATATTAGTGATTTTTACATCTATCTATTATTTATGGACTGACATATATATGTCCAACCATCAAAGACCAAACATTTTTTTCTAATTGATGGTAGAAAAGAAAGATTTTGAAAGGGCCTCCACCCTTTTACAAGATAAATCAATAGAAACAACAAGATAACAACCAAGAAACATCTATACTACAATAAACAAACAACAACAAAAACAAATATTAGAGAGACAACCCCACCAACAAATAGGAAGCTAACAAAAAACTAGCACTAAAAAACTTGATAGCTATGAACAACACGAGATTCCCCCAAAGATTAGAATTCATTAAGTGCTATATCTACTTCCCATTTCTCCTTGAGGAAATCAAGGTGTTTTCCATAAACTTTGCATTCTCCTTCTTTGTAGTATCATTCTCTCTGGCCTTCTAGCTCTTAGTTCTTGAGTTGGGGCCAAAACTTGGTCAGTTCAAGTGGGGTCTATTTTTTTCCTACAATATTTTAATACTCTTGGACCTATTTTGGATAGTGGTTCTACTCAAATCAACCACCCTTCTTAAATTAGCCTTGACTTCCTAAATATCTTTTTTCCAGAATGGAGATCATGTCATCCTACATGGTGATTCCTACTTTTAGATTGTTGTTTTCCTCTAGGACCATCCACTGGTTGAGATTGAAGACCAAGTACGTTACTAATTAGAATGAACAATTGATTAAAGAAGATTATGTATGTGATGGTGGATAAAAGGCTAGTGATTCTCGTGATGATAAGACTTTCCTCTTGTTGGTCTCCTACAATGATTTAACAACTGCAATCTTAAAGTTGTAACTCAGAGATTGGACATCTAACCTGAATAGCTGTCTTAATCACTATGGAGATGCATTTCACTTGTAAACCCAGGGACGTGAACTTGAAATGGGTCAGCATGGTATGTGCACTAAGAACTTCCAAAGTAGCCACATTCATTCTATAGCTAACATGAATAAATAACATGAATACTAAACACCAACCAACAGCTATTCTAAGCTCAAGTACATAACAGAAATAAAAGTCTAGGCAAACAAACAGGAAACTACTCTGTCTGCTTTGGCTACAGGAACAGACACAGAATAGAATTCTAGTGGTTGCAGGAACATTCAATGCCAGATTTAACTAACTGCTTAACAAAAAATACAACTAAACTAGAGGATGGAATGCTCACCAAGTGGGCCCCCTTGGATGAGTATTCCCTAAGACAAATGTAAACTTAGAAATGTGAACTTATAACTTTATTTTATTCATTGGAAAAGATGAGTACAAATGAACATCATCACTGTATTACTGAAAACTGGATAATGCAAATACAATCTCTGATTAATCAACAACTCCTCAGAAGGAGCATCAGAGTCTTATTTATAGAACAAAAACTATAAAACTAACTACCTAGCAAGGTGGTCAACTCCAACAGAATAGGAGAATGCCGCTTTAGGGAAAGCATAGAAAGTGGAAAGGAGGTTACGCATACATGGAATCTGGTCAAGCAAGTTGCTTCAACGCATATCTAGCACAAAAGTAACTCATAAATTTGCTCAACAAGTATTTAAGACTAGTTACAAGGCAGTTGTCTTCCCTCCATTTGACATTTGAACGATCACCATGTTTGACTTTTTATGGCAAGTAACCAACCAGCAGAATCTTCCTTGACTTTTATGGTTGCTGATTATATCTGCATAACAATATTAGTACACACAATAATTGCACATATGTAACTACCTTAGAGTAATATTCATTAACCATATGTAAAATTAACATAGATAGTTCATATAGCATGACTTTGTCATAAAAGATTATAAGAAATAACCTATGCCCAACATCTTATAGTTTTGAGGAAATGATATAAAAAGATCAGGATCAAAGTACCAAAGTCCAAGATAACTACAACAAGTGGATAATAAAGTTTAACAAAATTGACTCATAAACTAGACTCATCACTCTCCCCAACCTAAGACTTTGCTGGTCCTCCAATAGAGGAAGGGTTGTTCTTTTGTTTGGTTAATGCCCCAAAATTAACAACTGTAGGTTGTCCTATATCAGTTTCTCTAGTGCATGAGTTAGGATCCCAATAGAACCCTTGATGCCTATCCAATCTGTTCCATCTCTCCCTCTCTTCAGAAATATCATACTGGTAAAATCTGTAATTTGGCATAGGCCACAACAAGATAGGTGGTTGAAAGATTAAGGGAAGCTAGAATTGCTGCTTTGTCCTCCCAATCTGTATATATCTATCCACTCTTTTACATGATGTAGTATAATTCTACAGAGAGTGAGGCTCTGCTTGTTTTAGCTCATTAGACAAACTATTCCACCTTTGTGTCAAATGTCCCTTCACAGATTCTCCAATAGTGTGTGCAATCTTCTCATATTCTCTATAAGATGCTTCTCTCCCAGGTAGGATTCTATTACCATAGCTTGACCTATAAAGCATTATGTGCCAATCATTGAAAATGTTTCCTAGATTTCTAGATTCAGCTCTAATGGGCAATGGAGTGTTGAATTCTAATTGCTTATAAGCCCTAAACTGCTATCCTCAACTAATCTCATTTTGCATCTAAGACATAAATTCCCTCAATTGAACATCCCCAACATACAACAAGGGGTTCCACTCATGGTCTCGAGACACAACATAATTATGTAAATAGAATTCACACAACAAATTTTTTATTTCAGGAGGAGCAATCCTATAAGCATTAAAAAATTCAAGAGGAGATTCAATGGAAGGGTTCAAACTAGAAACAATCCTTGCTAACTTAAAAGAGAGGTACCTTTCCTTTAAATTTAGAGCATAGACTCTTGGGGGAGTCCTGTATTCTAATACCTGAGGCACCAAAGTTGCCATATTATCCACTCTCTCTTTTAAAGTCACAATTTTTGTATTCTTGTCTTTAATCTCTTCATCCTTCTTTTGAATTTCATCCTTTAATCTACATTTCTCCTTCTTCCATTCTTCTTCTCTCCTCTGCATCTCATTCCAAAAATTCATGGCTACCATATGCATCAAAAAATTAGGAGGTCTATGTATTCCTACCAAAGGTTTTCCTGGCACAGATGGTTGACATTCATATAGCACAAGTTGTAGGTTTTCTGATTGTTTAGCCAATTCTGGCTACAGGGCATCTTTCTACAAGAACTCCTATTTATCTTCAAGTTCCTATCTCTCAATATGTTCAGTAGTGGCAGCAAGGTCTGCCAGAGTCACATTTGCTACTTCCTCAATTATGTCTTTTTCTACAACATTCACATGCCCCATTGGGGCCTTTGTATCCTCAGCTGTTATTTCTTCAACCCTAGGGTTTGACTGTGGAGGTGCACTAGAGGTTAGCTCAGCAGGTCTTGATTTACTAGGACTCTTGTGTTTCTCTTTAGCTGTAGGAAGAACAGTGTCTGCCTTCTGTTTCCTAGAGCATGGTACCTTCCTTCCTACGGTTTGCTTTTTAGTTTTACCCTTCTTTATTTCTACCCTTCTCCTCTGTTCCCTAGTTTGAATTAAATTGCTAAGAGGGATATCATCATCATCAGAATTTGAAGAACTTTCTTTTCCTGCATGTTCTGCTTCAGAAGAACTAATCTCAATAGCTTGTTTTGCTGCAGGAGGGTTTGCACTGGAAGTTGAGATTCCCCAAGTAGCTTCAACAAAACACACTCTTCTCCTAGTTCTACAAGGTTGTGGCACAACCACAGGTCGCAAATGGCTTGGTCTTATTTGATCAATATTCAAAAATTCCTCCCAAGTCATATCAGACACATCATGTAGAGACTTTTCAACTAGCAATTTGATCAAACAATGTTGGAAGATAGAATTAGCCCTACCTTTTTGGGTCTCAGCAGCCATGATTAAGAGAAGGTGGTATAGCACATTTGGCACATTCATTCTTCTCCCATGCCTCATATGATTCAGTAGTTTGAAATGCATAGAGTGAAAATTTGACAGATGACCTTCATAAGTAATGTACTTCACCACATGAACAGCTACCTGTTTCCATGGCTTAGGCAGAGAGATTCTTTTGGTTCCTTGCTTGTCTATAGTAAATGGAGGATCACCAGGTTCTATAAATTTGGCTCTAGCTGACCTGGCATCTCTAGCAACAGGGTAATTCTCGCCACCAATAGGCAAACCTATAACTTCTATAATTCTTTCTTTAGTAGCCAACACATCCAACCCTCTTACCACGGCTTTACCATCAGACAATGTCTGGGCAAATTCTAAAGCAACATTTTCATCAAAACCATTCAGCTTCAAGAAATAGTCTATCCACCCACAATTTCTAAACTCAGCCTGGCTGAGTGCATCCTGCAATAATGCATCATGAACTGTGGGTTCATTCTAAATTAATCCACCTCCCATTGACTTAGCTGCCTGAAAACAACTACACTACAAAGTTTTTTGTTTTTCTATTTTTCTGCAAAAAGTTTGAAAACTATCTTCACCTTCCTACAACCTTGTTAAATTTTCAATAACTCATGTCGTCTGTATTTTCCTCTTTGGCTTTTTTTTTTGGGAACACAAGATTAAGACAAGGGTAGTATAGGTAGTAATGAATAATTGATGAAGGCTATCATCTCACACTTGCAATCCATCACCTCACTCAGAATTCAAATCATTCAATTTTAAACTTTGCTAACATGCTAGCATAAAGCATATGGACTGACACGTGGACATCATATTAACACTCCCTCCCCAACCTAAATTTGAGCATGTGTCCACACATGCGGAATGGTGATGCGTGACAAGACAAGGAAGGGAATAATGACATGCTATGGGAAATATCGATATTAATGTACAATAATTAAATGAATGTACCAAAAGATAATTAAGAGAGAATTATTAAAGTGTGCGTACCTTGATTTGTGGAAGATCGGTTGCAAAAATCATGGAGAAAGTACCGGTTAGTGCTTAAGAATTTATTGAGCAATGAATGAAAGTGGAGTGGAAGAAAGCGAGGTGGGATGAAATGCAATCAATACACGTGATGGAAGAGAGAATAATAGATATGGGTGGGTGGATGGGCGAATGAATGGAGAAGTGGGCTCCCACAAATGTGGAAATCTTTATTATGACAAGCGTCGTACCTTGGTTAGCCAGGAGGGACACTAGGTCCACTACCTTTAGCTGCAGGAAGTTCAGGAGTTGCATGCTAAGTGAATTGTTGCAGGAATTCTTCTTTTGAGGTTGGCTTGTGATATAACCTGAGGCAATGACCATTGACTAACAACTTAAATTTGATAGGGTCAATAGTGGTAAGTTGAACAGCACCATTGGAAAAAACTTTAGCAACCTCATATAGTCCTAGCCACATTGTCTACAGTTTTCCTGCATTATCCTGATACCTTGAGTCATAAAGCAAAGCCCAGTCACCATGCTAGAATTTCTTATCTTTGATGTATTTGTCATGCCACTTTATTCTCTAATTCTGCACCAATTCTGTATGATGTAAAGTTGCTTTCCTCATCTCATCCAAAGCATTGAGTTGCATGATTCTTTCTTTTTGTGCCTTAGAGAGATCCATCCCCAAGTCAAGTGCAGTTCAAAGAGTCTTATGTTCAAATTCAATAGGCATCATGGCTGTTTTACCATACAATAACTCAAAAGGGGTGAAGCTGGTAGTTGTTTTCCAGGTTGTCCTATAGGCCCAAACAACTTCTGGTAGCCTATTTGCCCAATCCTTCCTATGGATAGCCATAGTTTTGGTCAAAATGGCTTCTATTTCTTTGTTAGTCACCTCAACTTGGCCATTAGCCTAAGGGTGATAAGGAGTAGATTTCTTGTGTCTTATGTTGTACTCCTGTACTAGTGTTGCAACTAGGGTTGAGGTGAATTGAGCTCCTTGATTAGTCACTAATTCTCTGGGAACTTCATATCATGTGAAAATTTCCTCATAGAGAAATTCTGCAACCTTACTGTCTCTTGCATGTTTCATGGCCTTAACTTCTACCCATTTAGTTACATAATCAGTGCATACTAAGATATAGGATTTACCATTAGATGGAGGATCAATGGGTCCTACAAAATATAATCCCCACCTATCAAATGGAGTAATCACAAGTTGAGGACAAAAGGGCATCTCATCAGATTTTGTTGGTCATCCCATTCTTTGACAGCTGTCACATTTCTTGGTATATCTTGTTACATCCTTGTGGAGTGTAGGGCAGTAATAACCTGCATTCAAAATCTTCATTGCTACCTGCTTTGCTGCAAAATGTCCTCCACATGGTTCATTGTGACATGCATGCAAAATGTCATATGTGTTATCTACTCTCACACATCTCCTCATGACATTTTCTGGTCCAGTGTAGAACAAGCATCCAGTAATCCATGAAAAAGGAAAAGATTTTTCAATGAGTACCCTTCTCTCCTTAGGAGAGAAGTGAGGAGGGACTCTTCTTGTGACTAGATAATTAGCTATGTCAGCATACCAGGGTGTTTGCACAGTGAGTGAAAACAAATGTTCATTAGGAAAATAGTCATCAATGACTTGGTTATCCTCTGACGTAGTCATTCTTGAAAGAAAGTCTACAACCACATTGGCCCCTTGGTTAGCCAGAAGGAGGGAAACTAGGTCCACTACCTTTGGCTGCAGGAAGTTCAGGAGTGTTACAAGGTGTGGCCCTTGGTCTCCTTGTTCAGCGCTACGTTGCGGTGGTTTGTGACAAGGGCTTAACCACCTCCTATGCTTGTTAAGTCAAATGGTTGTATCAGGCAATAAAAGGTTGATCTTTTGGTGCAACGGCAACTAACAGTTGGTAACAAAGCCAAGGTCATTGGTTTAAACCCCGTGATTGCGCTGGGGGGGATTGTTGCAAGGCATGGCCCTTGGTCTCCTTGTTCAGCGCTATGCTGCGGTGGTTTGTGACAAGGGCTTAACCGCCTCCCGTGCTTGTTAAGTCAAGTGGTTGTATCAGGCATTAAAAGGTTGATCTTTTGGTGCAACGACAACTAACAAGGAGTTGCATGCTAAGTGAATTGTTGTAGGAATTCTTCTTTTGAGGTTGGCTTGTGATATAACCCAAGGCGATGACCATTGACTAACAACTTAAATCTGATAGGGTCAATAGTGGTAAGTTGAACAGCACCATTGGAAAAAACTTCAGCAACCTCATATGGTCCTAGTCACCTTATCTGCAGTTTTCCTGCATTATCCTAATACATTGAGTCATAAAGCAAAGCCCAGTCACCAGGCTGGAATTTCTTATCTTTGATGTATTTATCATGCCACTTTATTCTCTGATTTTGCACCAATTCTATATGATGTAAATTTGCTTTCCTCATCTCATCCAAAGCATTGAGTTGCATGATTCTTTCTTTTTGTGCCTTAGAGAGATCCATCCCCAAGTCAAGTGCAGTTCGAAGAGTCTTATGTTCAAATTCAATAGGAATCATGGCTATTTTACCATACAGTAACCCAAAAGGGGTGAAGCCGGTAGTTGTTTTCCAGGTTGTCCTATAGGCCCAGACAACTTCTGGCAGCCTGTTTGCCCAATCCTTCCTATGGATAGCCACAGTTTTGGTCAAAATGGCTTCTATTTCTTTGTTAGTTACCTCAACTTGGCCATTAGCTTAAGGGTGATAAGAAGTAGATTTCTTGTGCCTTATGTTGTACTCCTGTACTAGTGCTGCAACTAGGGTTGAGGTGAATTGAGCTCCTTGATTAGTCACTAATTCTCTGGGAACTCCATATCATGTGAAAATTTCCTCATAGAGAAATTCTGCAACCTTACTGTCTCTTGCATGTTTCATGGCCTTAACTTCTACCCATTTAGTTACATAATCAGTGCATAATAAGATATAGGATTTACCATTAGATGGAGGATCAATGAGTCCTACAAAATCTAATCCCCACTTATCAAATGGAGTAATCACAAGCTAAGGATAAAGTGACATCTCATCAGATTTTGTTGGTCATCCCATTCTCTGACAGCTGTCACATTTCTTGGTATATCTTGTTGCATCCTTGTGGAGTGTAGGGCAGTAATAACCTGCATTCAAAATCTTCATTGCTACCCGCTTTGCTGCAAAATGTCCTCCACATGGTTCATTGTGACATGCATGCAAAATGTCATATGTTTCATCTTCTCTCACACATCTCCTCATGACATTGTCTAGTCCAATGTAGAACAAACATCCAGTATTCCATGAAAAAGGAAAAGATTTTTCAATGAGTACCCTTCTCTCCTTAGGAGAAAAGTGAGGGACTCTTCCCATGACCAAATAATTGGCTATGTCAGCATACCAGGGTGTTTGCACAGTGAGTGAAAACAAATTTTCATCAGGAAAATAGTCATCAATGACTTGGTTATCCTTTGATGTAGTCATTCTTGAAAGAAAGTCTGCAACCACATTGGCCTTCCCTGGCTTATACATAATAGTGATGTCAAATTCCTACATTAGCAACACCCATCTTGCTAATCAACCTAATATTAGAGGTTTGTTCATAAGATACCTAATGGTTGCATGATATGTGTGGACAAAGATTTGATAGCCTGTTATGAAGTGCCTGAATTTGTTTAGTGCATAGATGACTACTAGCATTTCCTTCTCTGTTACTATATAGTTGAACTCAACACCCTGTAAGTTTTTGTTAACAAAATAAATAGCATGCTCAATGACTCCTTCTTTCTGGCCTAAAACTACTCCTATGGCATAATCTGATGCATCAGTATGAATGTGGAAAGGAAGTTTCCAATTGGGCCCTTTAAGAATAGGAGCATGGGTTAATGCTACCTTCAAATCAGAAAATGCTTTGTTACAGTCTTCATCCCACTTAAATTCATCATCCTTAATGGGGATGCCATTTTGCTGAAATCTTTGATGAAACGTCTATAATACCCTACATGACTCAAGAAGCTTCTAACATCTTTTTGCTTTGTAGGAATGGGTAGATTGATGATGACTTCAATCTTTGCTGGGTCTACCTGGATTCCTTTTGGAGAAATATAGTGGCCAAGTACTACTCCTTCCTGCATCATCATGAAGCACTTTGCACTGTTCTAGGATAGATTGTGGTCTTCACATCTTTCCAACACCTTCCCTAAGTTTGCTAATGCCTCTTCAAAAGGAGCACCATAAGTAGTGAAATCATCCATATAGATTTCCACACAATCATGTGAGATATCTGAAAATATGCTAATGATTGCCCTTTGGAAAGTTGCAGGTGCATTGCATAAGCCAAATGGGAGTACTGAGTAGGCACATCTCCCCCAAGGATAGGTAAATGTTGTTTTCTCTTAATCTTCAGGTGCAATCTGAATCTGATTGTAACCGTTGAATCCATCCAAAAAGGAAAAGTATTGCTTTCTTGCAAGTGAGTCCAATACTTGGTCTATGAAAGGAAGGGGAAAATGATCCTTTTTAGTGGCAGAGTTTAATTCTCTATAACTAATACAGACTCTCCATTTCCCTTCCTTTTGGGCACAAGAACTAGAGGAGGCACCCACTGGCTCTCTGAGATTGGAAAGATAAATCATACATCTAATAGCTTCTACACTTCCTCTTTGACAATTTCTCTTAGTGAAGGGTTGATTCTCCTTTGTGGCAGTCTTACTGGTGTACAATCTTCCTTTATGTAAATCCTATGGGTGCATAATGTAGGATCTAATCCTTTCATGCAATGATAATCCCATGCAAAGGCATTCTTATTTTTCTTTAACAAATTTGTCAAAGACAGTTGTTGTGCTTGAGTCAAGTTACTGTTAATATTGAGATATCTTTCTTCTGAAATTTCCACTTGAGTTGTTAAGTCTACCATAGTTACTTCATTAATTCTTGGTACCTTAATTTCTTATGGAAGCATTGTATGTAACATACCTGATGCTATAGGAATAATTGGAATAAGTATCTTCACTGGATCAGCAAAGTGAGAGGATGATGCTTCCTCTACTTCACAATGATTTTGAATTATGTTAGACAACACCTCCTCCTTTCCTTGAAGCTGCAGGAAAGAACTTCTACCTAACATCATAAGCTGCTCCACATAATTAGCTTCCTCTGCCTCTTCACCAACATGAGGCCAAAAAGGATTATCCATATCATGAGATGGTTGTGCAGGTGGGTAAAGAACAAATGTTTTAGTGCTTCTCCCATTAGACATGGTCATGTCTCCTAACCGACATCCAATATAAGCATCTGTTGTGGCTAACAACGGCCTTCCCAGAATGATGGGGTATCCTCCCAATGTAGCTTTAGGAGAAAGTATCATGAAATCAGCTGGATATTCCCATGAGTCCAGGGATACCACAAGGTCCTTGACTATACCATCAGGTTTAACAATAGAACTATCAACAAGATGTAGGCCAGTAGGAGTAGGTCGTATGGTTGCAACATTCAGTTGCTACAGGATATCCTTTGTCATTACATTTATGGCTGCTCCAAGATCAATCAAAGTATTTCTGATTTAGATCCCATTTATAACAACTCCTAACACAAGACTTCCTGGATCATTATATTTGGGAACAGTCACTTTCCCAAGCATGATGTCAGCCAACTGTCCCACCACATGAACCATAGTGGGGCCTTTCCTTTTTCTGCCTAGCTTCTTAAGGCATGCTTCTTTGATTACTTTGCCATATATAGAAACATCTTTTATGGCTTGAAATAGAGGGATCTTGACACATACATGTTTCAATTGCTCTAGAATGTCAAAGGTGGTTTCCTCTTCTTCTACCTTTTGTTTCACAATTTCTAACCTTTGTGGAAATGGTGGTTCTTAGGCAGTCTGCTTGACTGGCACTGGTTCAGGATTTCCAGGTGCATTTGATTGAATGGCGGTTTTGATAGGTTCCTCTTCTTCCTCAGAAAGCTTAGTAATAATGGGTCTTGAAGGAGCTACCAAGGTAGTTCTTGAACACAGATGGATATCACTTACATTCACATCATATGCAGGGAATTGATTTGGATCAGCAAAATATACTAGCTGTTGTTGTGGTCTATTATTTGGGTTAGGTGAGGGTTGAGCTAGTAACTAAGTAGGTTTAGGTGTATTTAAATTGGAGCTAGCAGGTGGAGGCATTATAGCAGGCTGTTGGGGCTGAGAAGGTGATTGCATGTAATTAGTGGTCTGATTTGGCCATTGTTATCCTCCTCTCCATTGAGATGTTTGCTGCCAATTTCTTGGGTGTGACTACTAATTCTCCTGAGACTGTTGCCACTGAGGTGTAGGGTTTTGGTAATTTTTCCAAGTATTTTGAGGGTTGTTCCAAGGCTGAGGTGGATATCCTCCATAACTAGATGGGAATGGCTATTGCCATTGGTTACCAGATGCATAAGTATTAAAATATGGTCCAGTAAAAGATAATGGATCTGGTGACATACCTTGTCTTGGATCCCATGGCCTCCTTTGTGTAACATAGAAGACTTGATATTCTTCAACATGTATTGGCTTGAACTCAGGTGGAATTTGCTTACTATCAATGTTAGCTACCATCTTCCATCTGCAGTCCCTCTTCTTTTGTCTGCAATGAGGAGAATATTCTGCCAACATTGCCTCGGCCTCTTCATGCTTCTTCTTTTCCTGAAGTGTGTCCAACTGGGTGGCCATACTATTTATAATATCTTGCTTAAAATTAGATAGCAAGTGACTTATCTCCATCCTTGAAACTCCATTGGTAGAGGTTTTGCCCATAAGGGAATGGTAACCTCTTCCTTTCTTCATGGCTGCTCTGGAATAATTCTGACACAACTTCTTAATATCATCCTAAGACACTTGGGTAATATCTCCTCCTCCCATTAAATCTAAGGCATTTGTGCAATGCTCACTTATTCCCCTGAGGAAGAGTAGTTTCTGAGACTCCTCATTGAGTGCATGATGGGGAGACTTTTGTAAACAAAATAGAAACCTTGAGATGTAATCCTCCAAACTTTCATCTTCTTTCTATTGCATTCTGAAAATATCATTTCATATCATATCTCCACTCCTACAATAGTCTTTATACTTATCAAGAAATTTATCTTTCATTCCTTCCCAGGTATTGACAATATCACTACCTAGACTCATAAACCACCTTAATGTAGCCTCTTTCATGGTAGTAGGAAACAGCTTAAGCTTATGAGCATCAGTAGTGTAGTCATAGCTTCTGTAGAGGATATCAAATTTGAACAAGAAGGTATATGGGTCCTCTGTTGCAAGTCCATAGAACTTGGGGAGAGTTGAAGCAGGGATGTTTTTGAGATTATCCACTTCATTTTGATGAGCAATTAGAAATGGAAAGGTTGGTTGATTGGGTACGTTTTGGGCAGCCATAACTGCTTGACCTATTATCAAGGCAAATGGATTTTCAACTAGATTTGGGGTATCTTGTTCTTCAGAGGATGTTTCAAAATTATTCAAATCAAGGAATGCATCAAGAAAAGGATTCACTTCTACTTCTTCTACTGGGTAAGTTGAATCATTAGGAAGGAATCTCCCTAAAGTATCTCTTCTCCTACCTCTATGCATGCAATATACTCAGTATCAACCACTTCTCACAAATAAAATGTTGTGAATGGGTTGTAGATGGGTACTTCCTGACTAAAAACACATTTTAAGGAAAAAACTACAAGGAATAATACTAAAGATGACTCCAAAGATCTTCTTAGTTTGACACCATCCCTAGCAATGGCGCCAAAAATGTTGGTCTCCTATAATGATTTAACAACTGAGCTCTTAAAGCTGTAACTCAGAGATTGGACATCTAACCTGAATAGTTGTCTTAATCACTATGGAGATGCATTTCACTTGTCAACATAGGGATGTGAACTTGAAATGGGTCAGCACGGTATGTGCACTAAGAACTTCCAAAGTAGCCACATTCATTCTATAGCTAAGAAAGACATAATGTTGAAGATAAACTGCTAGGAAAGAAATAACATGAATGTTGAACATCAACCAACAACTATTCTAAGCTCAAGTACATAACAGAAATAAAAGTCTAGGCAAACAAACAGGAAACTACTCTGTCTACTTTAGCTTCAGGAACAGACACAGAATAGAATTTTAGTGGCTGCAAGAACATTCAATGCTAGATTTAAGTAACTACTTAACAAAAAATACAACTAAACTAGAGGATGGAATGCTCACCAAGTGGGGCCCCTTGGATGAGTATTCCCTAAGACAAATGTAAACTCATAAATGCAAACTTATAACTTCATTTTATTCGTTGGAAAAGATGAGTACAAATGAACATCATCACTGTATTACTGAAAACTAGATAATGCAAATACAATCTCTGATTAATCAATAACTCCTCAGAAGGAGCATCAGAGTCTTATTTATAGAAGGACAACTGCAAAACTAACTACCTAGCAAGGTGGTCAACTCCAACATAATAGGAGGACGCCACTTTAGGGAAAGCATAGAAAGTGGAAAGGAGGTTATGCATGCGTGGAATCTAGTCAAGCAAGTTGCTTCAATGCAGATCTAGCACAATAGTAACTCCTAAATTTGCTCAACAAGTATTTAAGACTAGTTACAAGGCGGTTGTCTTCCCTCCATTTGACATTTGAACGATCACCATGTTTGACTTTTTATGGCGAGTAACCAACCAGCATAATCTTCCTTGACTTTTATGGTTGCTGATTATATCTGCATAACAATATTAGTACACACAATAATTGCACATCTGTAACTACCTTAGAGTAACATTCATTAACCATATGTAAAATTATAGATAGTTCATATAGCATGTCTTTGTCATCAAACATTATAAGAAATAACCTATGCCCAACATCTTATAGTTTTGAGGAAATGACATAAAAAGATCAGGATCAAAGTACCAAAGTCCAAGATAACTATAGCTAGTGGATAATAAAGTTTAACAAAATTGAGTCATAAACTAGACTCATCACCTCTCATTTCTATTACTCAACAAAACCTATAGACCTAAATTTCAATTATTACAAATGTATGGATATAAAGGAAAATGCATGCGTCCTCATGAATACACTATTTTAGAACTAATACATGTAAAAAATAATTTATCAACCAAGGTATTAGATATTTACCATGAAAAATCACCATAAAAGGAAAGACCAATTTGTATCTACGGTATCTAAA
Source organism: Cunninghamia lanceolata (assembly GCA_027924645.1). Lineage (NCBI taxonomy): Eukaryota > Viridiplantae > Streptophyta > Pinopsida > Cupressales > Cupressaceae > Cunninghamia > Cunninghamia lanceolata. The sequence continues at coordinate 20,329,129 of BSBN01000237.1, read as the reverse complement.
GAAAAATATTTTCCTATTGCTCTTATCGATTTGGGCTTGGTTGATACGTTTTTAATACAAGCTACTCCTTACATTCCATATTTCATGACATATCAAACACAAAGCATCTTATCCATTATGATGTTTTTATTTATTTATTAATGATTGGGTTCATCCTTATTCCTTAAGAAAGCATTCTTATGCTGGAAAACTTGTTGCTTATCATATTTACAAAGTTCCTTATTTCAAATTGCATTACATGTGTTGTATTGCAATTGATCATGGATTCATTATTAGCATACATAAAATATTACAAAATATAAAATACATAAACACGCAATGTAAAGATATAATTAAAAAATATATGTATATTACATGAAAAATAGGAGTACAATGCCATGTCTAGGGAGAAGGCCTAGAAGAACTCTCTCCTTTCCTATTCTATCCTTAGGGAAAACACAAATCTAAAACTGGAGGATGAACAATTCCTACTACAAGATTCATTATATGCACCTTTCTCCCCCTCTTATCTTCCAACATGATCCCTCAAATAAGATATCTATAATTCATATTATCTAGTTAGTCTCACCATAAAGATATATATGGTACTACTTGATAGTGGAAGCATCTACCTTACACCTTGTAGATCCTTGAGTTATTTTTGCTACTCATCCCACTCTCATTGGAAGTCCTCATTCTCTATGGTTGCTTCCATTTATGAGGCCCATGCCTAAAAGACTGAATCAAAAAGTGGGGAAAATTAATCCACATCATATGCTTATTCAGTCATGTGTGTAGTGACATCTGACACATCTCATATAAGGAAATCTATGGTGTAATATATTAATTCCATCCACTCCACAATGATAATTGAGACAACAAACCACATTCATTAGTTAGCATCATGCACAATACCTTCAAAGAAGACAAAAACTAAACACAAACTAGAAACAATTATATATACCTATATCTACTAGCTTCTAGACATTGATGCAGGGGCATCGTACGTGGAGTACATGCCACCTACTTTCTAGCTGCAATTCCATTTTTAAAAAAAATTACCACCTCACTTTATTGGACTGATTTACCCATCTATTGGTTGCATTTACACCCTACCCAAATAGGTACATAGATTAGATAAATTGAACCTTAACATGTTGTTTTCTGTAGTGGAGTGATTAGTTTAACACTCAAATTAAAGATTTGAGTGGGAGTTTGAAGAGGGAAGCATATTGCTAGTATGTGAGGCATGTAATGCACTTGTTTTGATGCTCATGTGGGAGTTTTGAGTAGGATTTTTGGGAAGTTTCTAGAAGTGTGTGGTAGGAGTAAGAGAATAGAGGAGTATATGAGAAAGATAGAAGAACAATGAGAAAAAAAAAAGAATAAGAGGGAGGAAGGTTGTGATGGAGTAATTTGAGATAGCAAGAATGTGATGTGTGGAGTGAGCATGATGTATGCAGCAATAATTTGAGAGGAAAGTATTGTGGATGAAGTTAGAGGGGACAACAAGTGCATAGAAAGGAGATATAGGAATTTAAAATAGAGGCATCCTTTCCATTTGGAGTTGAATATTAGATCAAAGTTGCAAGATAGGCATGAAGGGCACATGGGTATTAGAGACCCAAAATTTTGGAATGACAAGGAGATTGTATTGAGGAGAATGTGGAGTTTAGTCTACAGGTTGTAGATGAACAACAATAGAGGTGATTTGAGATGGGTCCAAAGATTGAATGAGTACAAGTTGGGAGTATTGACATGTTAGGTAGCTGATGAGGTGTCATTGATAGGTAAAGGAGTAGAGTATCATCTTAGAAGTTTATTTTGTCTTTATATATGTGTGTGTGAGTCTATTTATCAACCTGTAGTGCACCAAAGTTATAAGGTATTTGCAACCGTTATTTTATTGGGTGTGGGTGCAAGAAGTGGTGTTGAGTTGTTGTAGGGCTATCTACAAAAAAGGAGTAGAGTATCTAGAGTATTGATGATTCATAAAAAGAATGCATCTTTCCTTTTAAAAAAGGAAATAGAAAAATTTTACTATAGTCATGTTCATGTGATTAATGTTGATGTGTGCTTGTGAGCATTAGCCCTTTATTTCATGTCATCTTGCTAAACTATCTAATGTTATAAGGCAATTTTGGGTGATATACTGATAAGCATGTGTGAGTTGTATTATGTTTGGGGAGTCATATATGTGTATGTGTGTGTATGTTGTTGATTTCATATGTTGTGGAATTATATTTGTGTACGTTATTTTAACCTACAACCACATGGATTAGTGAGAAAGGTGATTGGAGTGACCTGTAGCAACTAAAAATTGATTACCTATAGAAAAAAAATACATGCAACATCTGTATGTTTGAGAGAAGGCTATTTCCAACAATTAACTGCTTCCAATGATTGTGTATGGTGAGGTTAGCATCATATTGGCATTGTAGGTGTCTTATGGCACCATCAGTATGGTATCAAAGTTGGATACAACTCTAGGAAGAAGTATATTGTTTGTGGTTTGGAGTTGGTTGAAGCCCAATAGGAAAGAGACTGTGTGTGGGTTTGTCCTTGTAGCAAAGAATATTGTAGCTAAAAGAGTTGCAGTAAGGATAGCAAGATGTTTCCAAGAGGAAGATTGGTAGAAACTACAACACCTGTGAGTAGAATGGAAGATGTATTGGAAGTTGTAAGAGGAATGCAAACCAAAGTGGAAGTCCTTGAGGGGAATTAGAGAAGAGATTGAGTTCATGAAAGAGCTGAAAATGATAGTGAAAATAAGGGAAAAGTTGAGATAGTAGCACAAAGAAATGAGAATGTATGTGATGAAATGAATCCAAGAGAAAGGAGACTCCTTGGGGCTATTTCAAACATTGGAAGAGTAGAGATGGAACCGTCATGTTTCTCAGGGAGACTCTAGAACTAAACAGATTAATAGATTGGATAACCAAAATGGAGGAATATTTTGAGTTTGATGATATAGAGGATCCAAGAAGAGTGAAGGTGCAAGCACAAACTTGATTAAAGGGGCATGCTATAATTTGGTTGAAGGAGGTGTAGGCCGAAAGAAGAATAAATAGTAGAGAGAAAATCACCAGGTGGGATTAGATGGTGAACAAGATGAAAGGTAAATTTCTATTGAATGACTATCAACTTGAGTTGTTTAAACAATTACAAAACTTGCGACAAAGGGAGATGAGTGTGAAAAGATACATTAAAAATCTTTATAAAATTTCTATTAGGTCAGGGTATAATGAGTTGGATCATGAGAAAGTAGCTCGATATATTAATGGATTGAGGATGAACATTTGGGATGAATTGAGCATGATAAGGTTGTGGACTATTGAAGAAGCATGTCGGTACGATTTGAAAGCTGAATAAAAACTAGCAAGAAGGTAGAAAGGAACAACAAAAGGTAGAGGTGGATTTAGGAATGGATAGATGCAAAGAAAATACACCCAAGATGAAGGGGATAATACTATACATAGTCAAATAAATCATTATGAGACAAGAGGGTCAGCCTACTCGGTAGAAGATGAAGGTACATTTAGTCAGAAAAGAAATACAAGATTCATGGTCAAATGCTTCAAGTGCAAAGAAGTGGGCAACAAAGCAGCTAAATGTACACAAATACAACAATATAGTAGTAGGAGAAGTGGAGTCCAAAGTCATGTTACTTAGACAAGTGAAATTAGCAATGCTTCACCCAAGTACATGAGAGAACCATAATATGGAGAGGCCCTTATGATGAATAGAACATTACTTAAATCATCAAGAAAGGAGAATGAACCTATGCTATGAAGAAGTCTTTTTAGGACCATATGCAAGGAGAGAAGTAGGTTCTACAAGGTTATATTGATAGTGGAAGCACTAATAATTTAGTTTCTTTTGAGATGGTACAAAAGTTAGGGCTAAGAAGAGTAGCTCACCCTAATCCATAAAAAGTGTCGTGGTTGCAAAAAGGACATAAATTATTGGTGAACCAATAATGTTTAGTGAACTTCTAAATAGGCATTTATGAAGACCAAGTGTGGTGTAATGTAATGCCTATGGACATGTGCCATGTACTCTTAGAAATTCCATGACAATATGATAGAATAGTTGTACATAATGGTAGGGAAAATATTTATAATTTGATAAATAACGAGAGAAAGCATACTCTCACTCCATTGACAACCCAAGAAGGAGAGGTGGGAAATATATTGAGAACATTGTTATTGAGAGTTAAGTAATTTTTTAGAAAGGTTGAACATGAGGTTGCACATGATGCTAATTTGATTCCAAAATAATTGCTAGTAGATGCAACAAAATAGTCTAGATGTAAGGCTGCATGTGGTGTTACAATAATTTTAAGCTACAAGTACCTATGTAACAAAGAGAGATGATAGTACAGATACTTATTCTAACAATGAAGTCTCCACCATATTGTAAGTGAAGGAGGAACGTGAACAAGGTTCTATAGGAGAGATGCTACAAGTAATGATAGCAAATGATAGTAGAGCAATGTTGCAAGATAAGAGGACTAGTGACAACATAGTGGTGCTACAAGTAGGCAGAAAAAGCATGGAGTGAAAATAATCTTTTGGTGTGAATAATTTGTTAAAGGAAGAGAATAAATTAGGAATAAATGGAGTGGAGACAAAAGTTATAAATTTGACAAAGGAAAGCCTACTATTGGAAGAAAAGGATAACGGTGAGAACCATGAAGAAGTAGAAAATGAGGATACACAAATTGGATAGTGGATGCTCAACTTAGAGGACATTAATAGGTAGAATACTATAATAGAAATTGGTAAAGGGGAAGTGGATGTTTTGGTTGTGAAAAATGAATATAAATGTGAAGGGGAACTAATGGAAGGACTGTTATATAACATACTAATTAAGAATGTGGAGGAAGAATGCATGAGTAGTGAAATGTTGAATGAAGTTAAGGAGGAGAAAAATGGGCCCATGGAAATCCAGTGGAAGGTAGAAATTTATGATAACAACACTAAACAATAGCATTAAGAAAATTGTTTGAAGTAGCCAAAAAAAAGAATGAACATAGATCTACCAAGTAGGGAGGCCATTGCAAGGTTGTAGCAAAAGATGAGAATATGGCAGTAAAGGACCCACTTGGCAGCCACAACACCATCATACACTAAGGCAGTAGTGTGTTGTACACGGAGGTGAGGCAAATGGCATTAATCTCTTGAGTGAAGTTAGAGCCATTGGTATAGTTTGTCTAGCCCATACAAGCTACCATGGGGGGCTAATTATATGAGGAAAAGTAAGAGGTTCAAGATGGTGGAGAATAGAAAATATGTTGGATATACGAAAAAGGTTCAATTACATATCAAACAAAAAGATGAAGATAAGTGGCTTGTGTTAAAGGTGTAGAGGTGGAAGAAAGATATGGGAGTTCAGCTACAAGTTTACCTGCAACAACCTACAATGTTGGCAGTGAGTAGTCCTCGAGCTCACATTTTTGTTACCTTGAGAATTTGATGTTATAGGGGCATCATATGTGGAGCACACACCACCTACTTTCTAGCTGCAATTCCATTTTTTTTTTAAATGTCACCTCATTTTATTGGATTGATTTACCCATCTGTTTGTTGCATTTACACCCTACCTAAATAGGTATGTAGGTTAGGTAAATTTAAACTTTATCAGGTTGTTTTCTTTAGTGAATCAATTAATTTGACGCTCACATTAAAAATTTGAGTGGAAGCTTGAATAGGGAAGCATATTGCTAGTAAACAAGGCATTTAATGTGTTAGGTCTCAAAAACGTAGGTCATAAACCCTAAGAGGTTGCCAAGCTCTCTTAACATTTTTGGCTAACTGACATGGGGTAGATATGGCTAAACCCCCTTCATTTTAGGCTTTGCCAAACCTAGGTGGGTATACCTTAATGACTAATGCAGATTTAATGTAACCTTCACGATGGAAAAAAGGTGTGAAGTAGAGAAATGCTCCTAATACTAATATTCTTAGGATTGAAAGTATAATTAAGCTTATGTTTTGTAATGACCAGTGCTTTTATCTATTGGACAAATGGAGTCAAAAGTTAATGGTGTATGGATTCCTATAATTGGTTTAACTCAAATTGTTGGGCACTTATGTAAATCTACACCTTGTGTAGATATGCAAGGATGTTGAGTTGCGAGATTCTTCTTATTAATCCCAATGATATTTTCCTAAATCGATGTGACCACAGGAAAGGATTTTAATTAAAATGGAAAGGAAACCTACCAAGATGACCAGTCTAAAGGATTTTAACCCTAGGTAGAGACCAATAAACATAGGTAGCTTTAACAAGAATTAAATCAACTTTCCACAGAAACTTATTGAATTAATCACATAGAAACACAAATGTGCTCTAACAAATTAAATATACCCTTGATATATTAATTTGAACAAATTTAAGAAATGATTCTGGAGACAATCACACAGCTCATTAACATAAAATTCTACATAGCAATTGAACACCAAAAATATGATCCACCAAATAACTTCCACTCCTTTGCATTAATTTATAAGCTCATAGCACATCCAGATATAGAATGATATAATAGTTCAGGCTTGAATTGCATATAAAAGTCTTAGAATCGATTGACATATTACTTTATTTGATAGTTGATTTCTCTGATTGTTTCTATTTTTTCTTTTTTCGATTTACATCTTCCATATATACTGCATATTTTTAGGGTTGTGTCCATTCGGCATTCTTCTCGGGTTCATCTCTTTGTTTAATTAATTTTCTTTCATAAAATAATTAATTTAATCTTCTCGAGGCATTCCCATAAAGTATTCTTAATACTTTAATCCCTATTCCATTTTTCTTTTCACCTCTATTTGGAGCAAAATAACTATTTGGGTGAAGATTATTACCCCCTCTTTACCTGCTGGGTGAAAATGTTTTGTTGGCCTTTATATGCAAAAATATTTCACTTCTTGAATTATTTCATCTGCTTTGTATTTAAATTTTCATTGATGTTTGATTAAATCTCTCTCACCTTCAGTGAAATCCATTTACCTGAGTCTTTTACCTACACCCACCTCCTGATGTACTCCTTTTATGAAATTTACATTATGTTTCACTATGATCATATTTATTTTAAATTATTATTTTCTCTATGGCAATGTTCATTTCTTTCTCACCAATATTTACTTTTCCCTTGATAGTATTTCAATTGCTATTCTCAGGATTTCGAGGAGACTCATATCTAGTCTTGTCGATACTTAGATTTCGCCAGGAATATTGTAACTCCTTTCGAGATGTCGGAGAGACTGTTATTTCACTTTTTCCAATATTCAATTATCTCTTTGATAAATTCTTCAAACCAGTGATTTATTCTTTTCAGAATATCAGGGAGACTAAATTTTACTCACGCCAATATTATAAGTTCTTTCCGGTATTATTTTATCCCTTGGGTAGTGAAATCCACATTTTTGTTTTAATACAGTCATATTTTTATTTATATTTTAATTCGCACCTTGTTTTCACTTTCAATTCTTTCAATTTGGAGGGATAAAAAATACTTATTCACTTGGATCTTGTGGAATTTTATTTCACCGATATATATTTTTTCAATGAATTTTGCTTTGCAATTTTTATTTAGGCCACTTCAGAATTTTGAAAGGATTAAATGTATGATCTTTCTGAAATCAAAGGTCTCTTTGATATTTCATCACTCGCTTTTTCAGCACGACTGGAAATTACCTCACTTCGACATCCCGAAGTTTCTCAAATATGGTGCAAACCAATAATTTAACCTTTTTGAGGTTTCAGAGAGACTCATATTTGGTCATTCTGATGTAGCATAGTCTCTCCGATATAGGGTTCTAATTTAGGGTTTTTACCTTCATATCTTTTGTATTCCGTTCTTCGTTCTGAAGCTCATGATGCTGGCAGAAGTGGAATCTAGTTTTACACTCGCAATTTTGGCACCTTATGAGATCATAAACAGCTCACGTGTTTTGTTTCAGGATTTCATATTATGTGCATATATTGCAGTTCATGATGTCATATTTCTTTAAGGTAAAATAGTTCCATGTGCCTTGTCTATGTTTCAACATCTAGCACACATGTCTTTTAAAGTAATTCTGGCTATAATATTTGATAAAAACCTTAATTTCCTCAAGCCTTGATTAATGACATGAGAATCTTTATATGCTATTTTTTGTCCCTTATTCAAGCATGTGTTGTTGCACAAATAGCTGACGGGAGAAATGAACATATTAGTAATTGGAGTAGAAAATGGTGGGCTGGATATCCATGCGGTGCCTTATTCAAATGGCCATTTCAACATAGTGTTATGAGATTGAGATGAGTAGTGATAGAATTCAACTTCTCCAAGAATTTGCCCAACAAGCTTGTCAGCATGTGTGAGTGTGGGATCTATTGTCATCCCCACACCACTAAGGCCTCCTAGAATAGCGAACTGCAATTCATTTTGCTCAGCATAAAGTGAAATTATTCTCGAAAAGATAGGTGTACACTTGATATTTCCACTTTCATCTTTGACTCCAATGCCAGGACGAACTTCAAAACACCCCTTAGTATACTTCCACCAGCAACACTACCTTTTATTTCAACAACTTCAGTACCAGGTTTATTCACATCAAGTGATCTAATTACAATCATGTTGGGTGGGGCAACAAAATTTCGCTCTAGAATAGGAATCTTGTTTGTTATGTATTCACATACAACATCGATATTGTACATTAGTTGTGCAGATATTGGTACCACTGGAGCTCCATCAGCAATGTTACCCTAAATAAATCTCTGAATTGCCTCATGCTGGTTGTTGGCTACACTCTCCTGGATTAGGTCAAAATTGTGTGACACAAGTCGGGTCCTTATGTGGGCCTAACCGAAAATGTTTTTCATTTTGAAACAAGTTTTCTATCCCATATTGTCTTGACATTGTTTCAACATGATGCTGAGATGAAAAAATGAAATGGGTAATAGTCAAAATCCATTCTCAGGCATTTCATATTGTGAGCAAAACAAGCCAAGTAGTGTCCAGAATCACCTTGAAAAACTAGTCAAATCATCTCCTAGAGTCGTGAAAATACACAAGTATGTAGATTTTTGACCCAAGAATTCAGTGCAATAGATGGTTTGGCAAGATCTATCCTGAAGTACAAGATATTCACTGTTGAAGTATCCCTTTCAGCCTTTTCTAAAACTACAACTGTGAAAACCTAATTAGGTCTCACCAACTTGCTATTTTGAAAAAATATCAAATTTGATTATGGGAAGCTACAACCTAGGGGATTAGCACATCTCAGTATAATGAGTATGTGTACAATAGGGTTTCTCATCAATCATCTTCCTTCACAAAATATTAGGTGTCAAAGTTGACCTTTCTGAAGCTGTCTCGGAATGAAGTCACAAAACTGTGTAAAACCCATATGGATTTGATTTTGAAAAAATACCTAATGAGGTGCTGGGAACCTAAAAATTGGCATGACAGTAGTTTATCATACTACAAATTAGGAACATCAATCAGTTTGTCATGAACATCATCCAGCTACTAGATATTAGCCTCCAAAGTTGGCCTCCCGGGTAGATTTCACATTGTGCATGTAGTAAACTTTACTACAACCCTTCAACTTTATGCTTCAAAACTTAGTCAAATCTGATCGTAGGAAGCTAAACTCAGGTATGCTCACTCACATATGGTAGATAAACATGTTTGTAAAGTGATTTTGCATGAAGATGAACAGGCTTCGAATTATAATGCTTCAAAGTAGGCCACTTAAGCATATTGTGTAGGTGCATTTCTGAGTGATGCAGTCAGATTGTTCATCATGGGAACCTAAATTTTTTTCAAAAAATGGTAGGAGCTTTTAGGTCCCAACATAATGCACATGTTTTGGTACTCATGAGGGAGTTTTGAGTGGGTTTTTTGGAAGTTTCTAGAAGTGTGTGGCAGGAGTACAAGAATAGAGGAGTATGTGAGAAAGACAAAAGAACAAAGAGAACATAAAAGAGAAGAAGAGGGAGGAGGGCTATGAAGGAGTAATTTGAAATAGCAAGAGTGTGATGTGTGGAGAATGAACACAATGCATGCAACAACAATTTGAGAGGAAAATTTTGAGGATGAAGTTAGAGGGAACAACAAGTGCATAAAAAGAAGACATATGAGGTTGAAAGAGAGGCAACCTTTCCATTTAAAGTTGAAGATTAGATCAAACTTGCAAAATAAGCAAGAAGGGCATGTGGGTATTAGAGATTCAAATTTTGGAATGATAAGGAGACTATATTGAGGAGAATGTGGAGTTTAGTCTACAAGATGCAAATAAACAATAATGGAGGTGTGATTTGAGATGGGTCCAAAGACTGAATGAGTACAAGTTAGGTATATGGACATGCTAGGTAGTCAGTGAGGTGTCATTGATGGGTAAAGGAGTAGACCATAATCTTAGAAGTTTATTGTCTTTATATATGTATGTGAGTGTGTTTATTGACCTGTAGCAATAGGGCAAAGTTTTAAGTTATTTGTAACCATTATTGTATTGGGTGCGAGTGCAAGAAGTGGTGTTGAGCTATTGTAGAGCTATTTGCAACAAAGGAGAAATAGGGTATCTAGTGTATTGATGATTCATAAAAAGAATGTATTTCTATTTTTGAAAAAAGAAATAGAAAATTATAGTTTACTATATCCCTATTCATGTGATTAACATTGATGTGTGCTTGTGGGCATGAGCCCTTTAGTTCATATCATCTCACTAAACTATCTAATGCTACAAGGTTATTTTGAGTGATATATTGATAATCATGTGTGAATTGTATTATTCTTGGGGAGTCATATACATGTATGTGTGTGTATGTTGTTGATTTCATATGTTGTGGAATTATATATGTGTGTGTTATTTTAACTTGCAACAACTAAAAATTAATTGATTATAGCAGATAATTACATGCAACAAGGTCTTAATGTTTGAGAGTAGGCTATTTACAGTAATTAACTGCTTCTAATGACTACGTATGGTGAGATTAGTGTAATCTTGCCACTAAAGGTGGCCTATGGCACCATCAAACATTATCATTGATCTACCTCAAGGAGGATACAATCATGGGTGCTCATATCTCCCATCCCTCTACTCTATCTCCCCCAATGGGGGTATCATCTCTAATACCTCCTATCTTTACTCCTTCTCCACCCATGGAAGTATCCTCTCCCAACACCTCTCCACCATCACCACCTCTATTGTTGGGAATGCCAAGTCCCATTGTTCCCTCCATGTACTCATCAATCCAGTATCATCTCTTGCACACCTCTCAAATACACCATCCTCCTCCTCATCATTTGTGAGGCTTAATATTTCACAATAGGGCATGAGAAGCTCCCATAACCATGAGGTTGATCTCATGTGTTACCACCACAAAAGACATGGGAGGGCTTGCTCTAGTCTACTCCAAACTACCATAACACCTACTCATAGTAAACTCACTTTAGAATTGAGTGATCCCTACCTACATACCAACCAGTGCAACTCATCCACTGTAGCTTCATTCTATGCCCTAGTCACCTTGCTAAAAGTCTATATGGGTGCCATATAATATCCATATCAACTAATCAATTAAAAATCATAACCAATCATCAATTCCCAAGCTTCTCCAGTCTCTAAGTATATGGATATCTATTGTTGTGGACATGGAACATTGTCACCAAACTCTAATGGAATCCCTATTGATCTCACAACAAATATGTGCTCCTAGGACGAGCATTATAGTATTGTACTATTGGCATTTCAATTCGCACCTCTGGAATGCGAGTTGGAAACAAACGACTATGTATAGATATACTGCTCTTCGAATTAGGATGGGAAGCTCCCTCTTTGCCGATGATTGCTTTAAAGATAAATAAACTAAATTGCCTATCTTTTTGATTCTCAGCTGCGAGCACAACATTATAAAACTCTATCACTGCAGTAGAGGTTTTCTCTCTTAACTTATAATTATAGCTAGGCCTAAGCTAAATGACGCTTTTGACAACCCAAGTAAATTCAGAGCTTAGGAATCAAAAGTAAACAGGGAATGATTTGTTAACAAAAAAGCTCAAATAAACTTATTCCAGATTGCACCCGAAGACTCATTGTACTTTTAGGATGTAAAATGAAAGTAAGAATATGTAAGCAACACATATGACAATAAACTAAATGAACATGAGATAGAGAATCAGAGCAATGGAAGGCATGAGATTTCCTTTCTTAATATCAAGAAGCTATTATAACTCCAGGACAACAATATTGCAGTAAAGACAGGCATGCAATATACGATCAAACACTGGATTACAAATGACACAAGGTGAACAAGCACTTGAATAACAATTTGTAGGCAAGAATAGGCTCAACAAATTTTGCTATCACAATTACAGTTACTAAACAATGGGCAGGCTACCCTTATTTATACACAAATCAAAGGAGTAGGAAACCCTAAAATCTCCTTGATCCTCTGGCTAACTAACTTTCCAACTTGCAAGCTTTATTTCTATTCTAGACAAAAGATTCTAACTAAAACCTGCTTTAAAACAATTTGATTTAAAGCAGAGAAAGTTCCAACTATTACAAAGTGATTTTTCTATTTAAAGCATGGATAAGCTTGAATGAAAATAACAACTTTAAATTAGAAAGTATTGAGTTAACTATCACTTTTTGATTTCCATTCTTATCTACATTACTGCTCCATTGGTGACATCACCCACTGATATTTTGGGAAACAATATCCTCCAAAAAGCTAGCAACAACTTTCTTGATACTTTCCAAGATGATATTCTAATTTTTAAAAAGAAAATTTTGAGAGAAAAAGTTGGCACGTGGGTTTTGTAGACAATCTCATTCTGAAGCAACCCAAATCATCAAATTTCAAAAAAGTAGAGGGTTTCCCGAAAAAGCAGCAACAAAGTAGATTTTGGGAAAACTAAAATTTTCTGATCTTCAAGAGGATGTGATTCTAGATGAACCCATTTCGATGAAGATTCAAAAAGCTTTAGCTCTGTTTCTGGAAAATGATGCCCTAGAAAAATGGATCTTGAAAAAGCATGCCTCTATGCTTCCCAATCCTGAAACCATGAAGAACACTGAAAAAGCACTCCATTTGGGTTCTCAAATCTTCATGAGAAGAAAATGATGTTTTTCTTCCTTTGAATGTAACCTGCAAAAATAATGAATAAAGGAGGCCAAAGGTTTGTTTTTTTATAGAACTTAGGACAAAAAGAAACAACTTTCTTTGTGAAAGCACAAATCTTGAAGCTTATCTGCGAATATAGTAACATTTTGAGCAAAAATCCAAGTTGATATGCTCGCATATGATGAATTCCTATTTTATAGTTGCCTAAGGCTCACATGTGAGGATGATGAAAAAGTTGCTTCTTTGATGATGTCATCAAACACGTGAAGTTGCATAAGTGTTAGCTAATGTTTCTTCATTTTGAAACTTTTTGCACTTGTTCTGACTCTGGTGTGGCCTACCTCTAGCTTTCAACAAGATGACAAACTGTCACCGTTGCCTGAAAAAGTTGACTGATCGTGGCATTTTGAAATTTTATCAATTCTAATTTGATCCCTAGCCTTGAACTAATGATCTAATGACGTTTGACTATAATTTTGATTTCTAGAAACCATCACCGAATGAAGATCAGGAAACGATTGAAGGAGGCATTGTCAGGACAAGAAATTTTCTAACACTAGAAAACACAGGCTCCCCAACTAGACAAGGGCGCCTAAGAACTCATGCCTTAGCTAATTTTATGATATTTTCAATTTTGCTCAATTTTCATTTTTCGTGCGCATTCTGGTGACTGTGGGCCCCTATTTGGATGTTGAATCTCACTTGTCAGAGCAAAACTGAGGCTGATGGTCAGGTAATCAGGCAAGCATGACTAAAACTGAATTGATTGTCCCTTCTACTTGCCTCAGAAATTGGATCAGACTAATATTCTATGAATCTGACTAGGATGATGGAGGAAGATTTGAAATTTTATGGAAAATATGAAAAATAAACTAACTCTGCTAATGATGGGGGCCCTTGGCCTCTAGGGGTGCCTAGGAAACTGTGCCTTAGTTTATTTTTGATGATTTTCAACTTTTTCTTCGTTTCTTTGTTTTGTGTGCTTGAGGTCCTGTTTGATCTTCGTTTCTGGTCGTCTGGCTGACTACTGATGCTGAAAGAAGGGTGGACTGGATAGCCTAAGCATATCTGAGATAAATCCCTAGCTTTTATGGACCTTTTGATTGAATATGAATGATCTTTAACCCACCTGGAAGCGGGCTGACGAGGCTTTTTAATGTTTTTTGAAAAACGCAAAAAAATTCTATCTCTGGAAAGGCTGGGCGCTTCTAGCCTCTAGGGGCACCTGGGAAACTCAGTGTTAGCCAAATTTTGGCTTCTTTCAACCCTTTTTTGTTTTCTAGATTCATCATGCTTCATTTTCCATTCTTCATCGGTCATTGATCGCACAACAGTTCTTCATCCTTTGAATAGCATTGAAATCTTGAATCTGACCCCAAGCATATGAACTTCTTCCATTAATGGCCTCGGAGTTCATGCTTTGCCTTCTAAAAAAGTAGAATTGACCCAATAGAGAAAACTGGACCTTTTGCAGATTCCATCTGGACCACCTTGATCATGAAGCAATATCAAACAATCAGAACCAAGCAGGACTCTTGAATCAGAAATTCTATTTTTAGAAAAAATTTCTAGCATCCGTATCTCAATAAACCTAGAAACCTAAAATTGGAGTCTATTTTTAGAAATTTTGACCTTTTGACTTTTTTTATGACAAATTTTCCAAACTCTCACAAAATACCTTAATGAAGCAAAATAAAATTTGATTTTGCACAATAGTTGGCTCTGTCTGGGGACCATGTTGGATACTTATAGCATAGGAGAACCAAGAATCTCTGGACTTTCTAGCTTAGACCAGTGTCTTATCAATTGGGCAATAGACTCGAGACATTTTACTAATCACCTAGAATAAGACTTTTTCCCTAAAATTACCTAAGAGTTGGAACTTCCTAAAAAAAAACCTACAATGCTCCTAAAACACCAAACATAACATTTAATCAAAAAGATTAAGAAGACACAACATAAACACAAGACACACACACACTCTTTTTTTGAGTGAGGACAAGAAGAACAAAAACTGTTACACAAAACCATCAAATGGTTCAGAAAAATAAGAACCATTTTGATGCAAGAGCATCCTTGGTTCAAGAGCAATCTTGCATCAACCAGAAACATTTGCATTTTGGTTTGTTTGTAGTTCAGTTTGTTTCTTTTCATTTTCCAGTTCAGTTCAAGCAGTTCAGTCAGTAGCGGATTCTATATTTTGGTCTGCATTCTACCACAGTTGCATTTCAACTCCTACGGAGATGGACTTAGCATCTTGATTCATTCATCTTATTATATCAAGAATTTAGAGCATTTGGATCAGTTACCAGAAAGTTATCGCTATCAGAAGATAAACTATTTTATCATAACGGAGCATCCTAACAATCTCTGATAATCAGCTAAAGGAGAAGACTTGCAGAGCATTCCTCAACTTATCAAGCCTAACGACACATCATTCAATGATCTTTGGTTCGTGGCCAACTATCCCTGTGATCCACACAGCATTCCATTCATTTACGAAGGTGTTCTATGCATTTAGGTCTGACCTATCCGTGTACACACATTACAACTCTTCATTGGAGTTTGTGATCTTCCTTGGCTGACGCGGAGGAATCTTTTGTACTGGAGATGATATATATTGATGTAATAGATCCTTAGAAAAGTAGTTCATGATATTAGTGATAGTTGATAGTTTAGATTTTGTGCAAGGGAACTTCAAATCTATATCTTGCACATATTCTGATATTCTAAAATCAAGCCTTGAGCCCTAATTGTAAGCCCACATGTGGCCGGCCGATCTGTATTTGAATTCTATGATATACCGAATGACTGAACCTACATTTGTTTCAAATCTTTGAGTTGTTTCCATTGTGTTTACTCTTGCTACATGGTCTGGACAGTTCATTCTGTGAACCCTCCTACCGTGACTGCACCAAGTGGTATCAGAGCGAAAAGTTTGAATCTTTGGGAGTGAATTGAGTGAAGTTGGCAAAGGAATTCTGTAAGATCTTGGTGTGGACAGATTGTCAAATTGAGGCAGGTTACTTGTGTCACAACCAATTGCTGGTTGTGAGGAAGTTGTCACCTTATATCCTAATCATCAAACTTGAGGCATTTTACACTTGATCCTAGGAAGAATGCCGCCGAGGAGAGTTGTTGCTATTGGAACAATGGCTGGTAGAATGCATGAGATGATGGAAATGATGAAAATAATGTAAATTTGATTGGATGTTGTTGAAGAAGATAGGCGAAGAGGATTGACACTGAGACCTAATGTTGAAAGCGACGATGAAGAAGAATTTCAATTTGTTGAACAAATTGGTGAAACCCTAGGAGGTGATGAAGAATAAGAATCAGATCAAGTAAAGATGTTGCGAGCTATTTCAAAGATTGGAAAGAGACCTAGAGTTGATGTACCAAATTACACTGGTAATTTGAACCCTAAAGAATTGATTGACTGGATAAATGACATGGAAGAATACTTTGAGTATGAAGAAGTTGAAGAACTGGAGAAGGTGAAATTTGTAAAGACAAAGTTGAAAGGACATGCTGCTATATGGTGGAAAGAAGTTCAATTGGATAGAAATAGAAGAGGAAAAGAAAAGATTACAAAATGGGATAGGATGGTGACAAAATTGAAGAATTGGTTTATATCTGCTCACTATTAGCTGGAACTGTTAAAGAGATTGTAGAACCTAAGACAAAAGGAGAAATATGTGAAGGAGTATACTAAAGAATTTCATAAGATGATTATAAGGACAGGACATAGTGAAGCAAGGAGAAAGTGGCTAGATACATCAATGGACTAAGGTTGAACATTCAAGAAGAACTAAGTCTGGTGAGGATGACATCTCTGGAAGAAGCATATTAGTTTGCCTTGAAAGTTGAAGAGAAGTTGAACAAGAGGCATGATCAAAAACAGAGAGGTAGAGGAGGTAAATTTTAGAGAGGTAGAACATTTTCCAGAGGTGAGAGATCATTTACGGAGTAGAACAAGTTTGATAACACATTCAAGAAAGAGGACAGAGATAATAATGCATACCAGAGCAATGACAGAAATTTTCATCATAGAGGTAATTATAATTCATACCAGAATGAAGGATATAGAAGAGAAGGAAGAGGACTTGATAAGAGAACATTTAGAGGCACTTGTTTCAAGTGTGGAGGTGAAGGACATAGAGCATTTGAATGTAATCAAGGGAGTACAAGCAAGAGAACGGAGAGTAGTGGAAGAGCTGCCTATGTTGAAGAAGAACTTGTTGGATCACCTAGTTCAGTTGGTAAACTAGAGAAAGGAGAATCACTTGTGATGAGGAGAGTACCATTTCAAGCAGAGACAACTGAAGAACCACCGCAGAGGAAAAGTTTGTTTAGAACCAGATGCAAATCAGGAGGTAAATGTTGTAAAGTTGTTATATTGATAGTGGTACTTCTAATAACCTAGTTTCAGAGGAGATGGTGACTAAGCTAAAGTTGGAAAGATTGAAACACCCTAAGCCCTATCAGATAGCATGGATTCAAGATGATCATAAGGTACTGGTGAGTGAATAATGTTTGGTGAAATTTTATATTGGATCTTATCATGATGAAGTCTTGTGTGATATTATGCCTATGGATGTATGTCATATTTTGTTGGGTAGACCTTGACAGTATGATAGAAAAGCTATACATGATAGGAGAAAGAATACATACACTATAACATCGAATGGGAAGAGAATTACCTTGATCCCTTTGGAGGATGATCCTAGGAGTGAAGTATGTGGGAATGGTAGAATCGGTTTGCTAGATGGAAGAAAATTTCTGGATGGTTTGAGACATGAGAATATGTGTTATGCTTTGATCCCTAAGAAGCCTGAAGCATTGAAAGAGACTAAAGAATCACAATCGGAGGAGATAACAGATTTGCTGACATAGTATGAAGACATCATATCAGACAATGTACCTGAAGGATTGCCACCAATTAGGAGTATTAGTCATCACATGGATCTTATATCGGGAGCTAGTTTGCCTAATAAAACAGCACATAGAATGACACCGATAGAGAATGAAGAACTGAATAGACAAATACAAGAAT
This sequence comes from Cunninghamia lanceolata, assembly GCA_027924645.1. Lineage (NCBI taxonomy): Eukaryota > Viridiplantae > Streptophyta > Pinopsida > Cupressales > Cupressaceae > Cunninghamia > Cunninghamia lanceolata. Next base: position 20,310,975 of record BSBN01000237.1, on the reverse strand, counting down.
TGTTGACGAAAGGTTTGATCAGAGAAAGTTTGAGTCCTTGTGCAGTACCTGCAGTGTTAGCACCTAAGAAAGATGGAGAATGGAGAATGTGTACTGACTCTAGAGCAATAAACAAGATCACAGTTAAGTACAGATTTCCTTTACTTAGGATGGATGATATCATGGATTGTTTGAGTGGAGCAAGATATTTCACAAATATAGATTTGAAGAGTGGATACCATTAGATTAGAATTAGAGAAGGAGATGAATGGAAGACTGCTTTTAAGACAAATGAAGGATTGTATGAGAGGTTAGTGATGCCTTTTGGATTGACAAATGCACTGAGTACTTTCATGAGATTAATGAATGAAGTTCTGAAGAAATTCTTGGGTAAGTTTGTTATTGTATACTTGGATGATATTCTAATTTTTAGTAAGTCAAAAGAGGAACATTTGTGGCATATTAGACAAGTTTTGCAGAGGTTGCGAGAAAAGAAATTGTTGATAAACATCAAGAAGTGTAGTTTCATGAAGGAATAATTGATATATTTGGGATTTGTGATTTCTGTAGAAGGATTGAAGATGGACCCTGAGAAAGTAAGAGCGGTTGTTGAATGGCCTACACTAGAGAGCATTGGAGAAGTGAGATCATTTCATGGATTGGCTAGTTTCTACTAGAAATTCATTAGAAATTTTAGTTTAGTTTGTAACCCCAAGACAGAGACAATGAGAGGTGACAGAAAAGACTTTAAATGGACATCAGGAGCAAATAAAAGTTTTGAATTATTGAAGTAGAAAGTGAATGAGCAACATGTTTTAGCATTACCAGATTTGAATAAGGCATTTCAAGTAGATTGTGATGCAAGTGGAAATGCAATAGGAGCAGTGTTAAGTCAAGAAGGTAGACCTGTAGCATATTTCAGTGAGAAGTTGAATGATGCAAGGAGAAGATATTCAGTTTATGAGCAGGAGTTCTATGCCATAATTCAAACCTTGAAGAAGTGGAGACATTACTTGTTGCCTAAGGAATTTGTGTTGTATACATATCATTAAGCTTTGCAATATTTGAATAGTTAAGGTAAGTTGAATCAGAGACATATGAGATGGGTAGAGTTCATGTAGAGTTATACATTTGTGTTGAAGCATAGGAGTGAAAAATCAAACAAAGTTGCAGATGCACTGAGTAGGAGAAGGAACTTGTTGATAGAGATGAGAGTTGAAGTGGTAGGATTTGATGAATTGAAGAACATGTATGAGGAAGATCTTGATTTTGTAGAACCTTGGAAAGCATGTAAGGAACCTATTGTGATAGATAGGAGTAAGTGGTTGGACTATTTCATTCAGGAAGATATGTTTGTGAGGCCTACCCTTTTCATCTCCGTTCATTGACTATTTACTTTACTGTTGTTGATACATTTTGACTTGTGGGACTGTTGATCCCGAATTCCCGAACTATTAGACTTTATGATGTTAAAGGAAAACTAATTGGGTGATGTTAGATAGATGCTTTATATTATGGGAAAACTAATTGGGTGATGTTAGATAGATGTTGGTTTAGATAATGATGTTAAAGGAAAACTAATTGGGTGATGTTAGATAGAAATTGGTTTTGAGATTCAATCTTGGGAATGGATGTTTGAAATGCAGAAATTAGAACCTAATTGTAATGTGACTTTTCTTATGCTTATGTGAACTTGTGATATTTTATGCGAGTGTATGTTTTAATTTGCTTCGGCTATTATATGTATATGTGGAATTAATTTTGCAATTGAGTGCGCAGGTATTTCTAACCAGCCACAACTACTGGAGATCATCCCACACTTGATGTTATAATCCCTTGTGAAGCCGATCTAGTTCCATGAGGAACCAAGATCAACTCTGTGTATGATGAAATGTTGTAATGTTAATTTGCATGTAGTTAATTGGGTTAAGTCTACCCTCTTTTAATTTGAATTATAATTTGTGTTGTAAGAATTTTGTCTTTGAATTACATTTTTAAATTTTAAATTTTTGGAGACCCTTTTCATGTGTTTTAACTTGACCCTGGGTTATACCCCATGGGTCTAGGGTCCATTTTGACTTGGGTAACCCTTGGTAAACCTCCATATGGTCACCTTAACTTCACACTGAAGTTAAGTGATGAAATTGGAGGCATGGGAGGGAGAGGATGAGTGGTACCAACACTCAACCCCATCCCTTCTCACTTCCCAAGGTTGGAGATGACTCCAAGACCCACCAATTGTGGAGGACTTGACTCCAAGTCTCCCTCACAACTAGTGAGAGTACCCTTGGAGTTGTGTGGTCCCTCTTAAGAGGGAAGGAGGGGGACACATCTGTCACCCTTTCCCTCTTTCACTCCTCCTTTCTCTCCCACATGTTGGAGAGAGGACAAGTGGTAAGGGGTGAGGGAGACTTGCAGATGGGTGAGTGACATGTGTCAACACCCATCCCTTGGGACATACTTGTAGTGGGGAGGAAGAGTGAGGATGTGACAAGTGTCACCTCCTCATTCCTCTAAGCTCATGGGTTGAGCTTATTTTAATCTCACTTGGGAGAAGGTGAGAGGTTGTTGAATTTTTGGGAATTTTAATTGTTTGAATTTGAATTTGGGAGAAAGGATAGAGGGAGTTTGGTGGCTTATGTTGGAGGAGATTTTGGAGAAGCTCTACATTAACTTCTTCCATAATATGGCTTTTTAAAGGTTGGTTTTCAAGGCTAAGGCCTTCCTTTTGTATTGTAGTTTACTTGCATGATGCATATGTGTGTGGTTTATTCTTGAGTTATATTTTGTTATTGTGGGGAAATTTTGTAGGGTGTTGTTGTTGCAAGGTGTGACTCTTGGTCTCCTTGTTCAGCGTTGTGCTATGGTGGTTTGCGACAAGGGCTTAACCGCTACTCGTGCTTGTTAAGTCAAGTGGTTGTATCAAGCATTAATAAGTCGATCTTTTGGTGCAATGCAGCTAACAATTGGTATCAGAGCCGAGGTCACGAGTTCAAATGCCACACTTGCGCTAGGGGGGATTGTTGCAAGGTGTGACCCTTGGTCTTCTTGTTCAGCATTGCGTTGCGGTGGTTTGCGACAAGGGCTTAACCGCCTCTCATGCTTGTTAAGTCAAGTGGTTGTATCGGGCATTAATAGGTCGATCTTTTGGTGCAACGGCAGCTAACAGTTGTAAGAGCCTCTCCCACTTGGGAGAGAATGCTCAACAAGTGTGGGGTAGGGGAGGAGTGATCCTCCTCGGGGTCATTACCTTGTTTTGGGGTGTTGTAAGCCTTGAGGGAAATTTTATGTGATTTTGAGCAATTTGATACATGGCTTGAGAGCCAAAATATGGAAACTTGTGAAAATTTTGTCAAATGTGTTGGCTTGAGGCCATAAGAGAAAGTGTGTTAGGATATTTTGTAGGAGTGGCACTCTTGAGTTGAGTGTGTGCACTCCCCTACCCCTTTGAACTCACCTTGGTTGAGTTCGTGTGTTGTGATTATCTATGGGTGTAATATTGTGTTTTGGGATGTTTGTGTGCCTTGTTGTGAAGTGGAATGAGACCCTAGGTGTGTGGATGACCTCCCTAGCTTGGGGGTGACCCTCTTGTGGGTCTATGATAGGGAGGAGAGCAAGATGTGTGGTTTTCTATCCCCTTTGTGTGATATGCAGGTTCATTGGAGCTTAGTGTGAAGTTAAAGAAACTCCTTGTTCTTGGAGAAATATTTTATTTTCCTTTACCCTTAAGCTCTTGAGAAGAGCTTGGCCTATTTAGATGTTTCATCTTGGTTGTAGTCCAAGAGGAGAACATTGTTCTCTCTCTCTCTCATGTTGTAAAAACTTATATTTTTCATAGTAGTTTGTAAGCTATTTACTTGTTATAGAGAGTAAAAAAAATTGTTGTTTTGATTCCTATCCTTCAAAAAGTTGAATGAAGAAAATTTTATATAAAAGATAATTCATTTGTGTGTAAGTTTTAAGCAATTGTCAATTAGTAAGTGTTGGTTTTTATTTTGTGATAAATGTGAAAATTGCATATTGTAATTGTGACAAAAGAGAAAATTAGTTGTTGTTATAGATTTGATAGATATCTAAATTGTTTGCATTGTTCCTTCCTTTTAAAAAAAAATTGTGATTTTTAATATAGCAATGAGTATATTTTGTTGGAAAAATATGGATTCTTGCTTATTGAAAATTTGATTAAAGAAAAAAAATATATATTTACATATCTTACAAATTCGTTTAAAACAGAAAACCTATGAGTGCTTAGAAAGAAAATTATAGTTGAAAATATATTTAATTTATATATACTTGAGCAATTCAGATGGATGTAATTTGTTTATATATTTTTTTTAAAAAGAATAAAGTGGATTTGTAAATTGTCAAAGAAAATTTAAACTACATTTATATAAATATATATATATATATACATATTAATATTTTAATTTAAAATAAACTGAGATTTCTGTGTAATAGAACTGTTGTTGTGTGTATATATATATATATTAAATAAATTTCATTTATGAATACGGTTTGTTGTGTAAAAAAAATACAGAGGAGCGACTGTAATTATATTAGGTCACAGTTTTGTTTTTGTAAATAAAAAAAAATATACAAAATTTGGTGGGGGGTTCGAACCCCCCACCGTCGCCATTGTAAAGGGTGTGGGGAGGGGGCGAAGCCCCCACCCACACCCCACTAAGTGGGATGTGGGTGGGGGCTCCACCCCCTCCCCACACCCCCCAGCCACCATAGCCTCCATGAAACCCCCCGCGCCAACCCTCTCCGCAGACACGTTGCCGCTTGGCTTCCCTCTCTGTGGACCTCTCTCCACTCCGCGGCCATTCCAACTCCGCCCCTCTCTGCCAACCCTCCACTCCTAGCACCACCACTCCCTTCAACCTGTGGACCTCCACTTCTCTGCGGCCACCGCCTCCTCTTAGGTCCGCCGTCGGCCACCACTCTGTGGTCTCCTCAATGCATCGCCACCATATCCTCACAAACCTGCCAATAACCACTCAAAGCAAAAAAAAAAAAAGAGATTAGGGTTCCTCCAATAGAAGCCAACAAAAAGATTTAGGGCTTCAACTTTTTTTTAAAATGACATAAAAAAATATATATATGCATATGGTTTGAGAAGATCTAGTTTTATAAACCTAATATACTTTTATATTAAACAAAACAAACAAAAAGAGAATGTGTTTAGGGTTTAACAATTTCACAAATGAAATACAAAGAAAAAGAAAAGAAATATATACATATATTTTATTAAAAGAAAGCCTAGTGTTATAAATACAATAAGCATGTGTGTGTGTGTGTGTGTGTGTGTGTGTGTGTGTGTGTGTGTGTGTATTTATATTTTCATAATTATTTGAAGCCATCATATGCATTTCATATGTGGCCATTTAAACTCATCCTGCACAACGAGAAAATGACAAATTGAGAAAATGAGAAAATGAGAAAAAAGAGAGAAAAAGAGAAAGAAAGATAAAAGTGAAAACAAAGAGGAGAAAATTAGAAAATAGGGTTTTCACTCTTAAAAAAAATAATATTTTATTGTTAGAAGAATTTAGGGCTAAAAGAATTAATCAAAATTTAATGTTCTTTTTAATTATTTGAGCAAAGTTAATTACGGAAGTTAAGTAGACGTTGTTTGAAACCCGAATGGAAACTGAATTAATCAAAATTTAATATTATTTTTAATCATTGAGAAAAGTTAATTATGGAAGTTAAGTAGACATTGTTTGAAACCCAAATGGAAACCTAGTAAACTTCATCAAACAAAGTTAGTAAATCCTAATTCCGAGATCTGATCTACCAAGAAATTAGGAATAACGTAAATAATGCAGAGATAACTTTGATTGATAGAAAACGCGAAGGAGAACAAATTAATATTAAATTACAGAAAACGTGAAGGAGAACAGATGATTGGACTTTGTTGAAAAATGTTTAAAATTTAGAAAACGTGAAGGAGAACAAATTAATATTAAATTTTAAAAAACGAGAAGGAGAACAAATGTTTAGACTTTGTTGAAAAATGTTTTAAATTTAGAAAACGTGAAGGAGAACAAATTAATATTAAATTTCAGAAAACGTGAAGGAGAGCAAATGATCGGACTTTGTTGAAAAATATTCAATTAACTTAATCAACTGTATTACCAATGCAACTAGTGTGATGTAAGAAATTTATTAACCCAAATCAGGAAACCTCTTGATCAAATTTAGTGTTAGTACAATAAACCCTACTCACGCCCGTGAGTTTCCTAAAATTTAGGGTTAGTTAGGTTAGAAAGTTTAACCCTATTAGCGACGTTAACCGCGTCACGATGACCCACTTGATGGCCTTCTTGTGATTGGTATGTGCATGTGTACGTATTACCCCTCTTTCAACTGTATTGTTTGCGCCTTAAGCGTACGCCACCAAGCACGCTTACACATGCGAGGGGGTTTCTAAGGAAGCGTAGAAATTCTTTTGATATTTCGTGTCATGACCACATGACAAATGTGGACATGACACGTGTGATGCATGTCATGACCACATGGGAAATGTGGGCATGACAATGTTGTTCAGAGGAAATCAGTTATGCATACCTAGAAGTTCAATGAGAGATAATTTAATCAAGGAGAAACATAGTGGTGGATTGGCAAGACATTTTGGCATTGATAAGACAATAGCATTGATGAGTGAAAATTACTTTTGGTCTCAGATACATAAGGATGTTAGGAAATTTGTACAGAGTTGTAGAGTTTGTCAAGTTGCAAAAGGGAGTAGTCAGAATACTAAATTGTATAAACCTTTGACAGTACCGGAGAGACCTTGGGAAGACATAGGCATGGATTTTGTGATGGGATTGCCTAAGACACAGAGAGGACATGATTCAATATTTGTAGTCATAGACATATTTTCAAAGATGGCACATTTCATGCCTTGTAAGAAGACAACTGATGTTGTGCATGTAGCAGACCTATTTTTTAAGGAGATTGTGAGATTGCATGGATTACCTAAGAGCATAATTTCAGACAGAGATGCTAGATTTCTTGGATATTTTTGGAAGACACTTTGGAAGAAGATGAAGATAGATTTGAAGTTCAGTTTAGCATTTCATCCACAGACTGATGGATGGACAGAGGTAGTGAATAGGAGTTTGGGAAACTTGTTGAGATGTTTGGTTGGAGAAAAGGTAGGAAGTTGGGATTTGATTCTTTCACAAGCAGAGTTTGCATACAATAATTTAGTAAATGGGAGTACTGGAAGAACACCTTTTGAGATTGTTACCGGAGTGAACCCTAGAGGAGTTACAGAATTGAGATATATCAGTGTAGAAGAAAAGAGAAGTGCAGAAGCAAAAGAATTTGCAAGACAAGTGGAGACAATGTATAATCAGGTGAAGAAGCATTTGGAGGATATGAATAGCAAATATAAGGAGCAAGTAGATGAGAAAAGAAGACATAAGGAATTTGCAGTCAGAGATGAAGTGATGGTGTACTTGAGAAAAGAAAGATTTCCAGTTGGAGCATATAACAAGTTGAAGATGAAGAAGTTTGAACCTTGTAGGATACTCAAAAAATTTGATTCTGGAAATACATATGAAGTGGAGTTACCAGAGACATTGGGCATATCACCTATTTTCAATATTGCAGACCTATATCAGTATCATGAAGCAGAGTTCAGTGACATCATGGCAGAGGACTTGAAGAAGTAGTTACCATAACAAGCACTGAAGAAGATTGAAGACATTTTGGATAGTAGAGTTAGACGCAGCACCAGAGGAAGACAATACAAAGAATATCTTGTGGAATGGAAAGGCAGACCAGAAGAAGATTTGTTGTGTGGTTACACAACACGCCCCATTTTGACTTGGCAAAACAGGGACCCAACTTTTGTTTTGGCTTGTGTTGTCTGTTTCTGGCGGTTTGGTAAAAATAAGTCAGGTGCATCATCATCATGAAGGTCAGGATGAGGTGGGTCATCATCATGAGGTTAGTTTGTCAAAGTTCATATTTTGTTTCTATAACTTCATGGTTAGAAAGAGCTTGAAATTCCATGCAGGTTTGCCTTTTGCATCACTTGAAAATTCATCCATATGAGGGAGTTGTGAGTAGTCAAAGTTTTGGTCAAACCTGATAATTGCTATATGAACATCATCATCATGATATTTGGAAAGCCCCCCGATAATATCCTGAGGTCGAAACATCCGGACGTCAAGTTTAAGTCGTAGTAGATTCTTTCCCGTCGGGCGGTCTTTTGTATCGCCAAAGGTCATCATCATGATCTTACTCTATCACCCGGTGAATATCATGCAGTCCCGAAGCATCTGGACGTCAATCTTAAGTGCTAGTGTGTTTTACCCGTCGAGTAACCTTAGAAACATTGCGAGCATCATCATGATATTCCATCATCACCCGATATTATAATATCATGCTGATATTATAATATCACCTTACTTAGAGAAATCTGCCATCTGCATAATTTGCGCGCGCACGACAGTCTTGGTGATCAACATCATCATGATATTTCGAGACCCGACATTTCCTAATATCCTCCTGACCTCCTTTTGCGTGATCATGATGATCACCTTATCTTTCGAGGCGGAGGGTGATTTTCATTTCTTAAGTCATGTTGAACAAGATCATCATGATCCTGTTAGTCTTTCCCGACAGTTCGTAGTATCATCCTGCCGACAAGTATAACATTTTGCAAATATGATGATGACGATGACGTCATCATCACCTTCTCCTTCGGCAGGATATTTTCCAAGGCGTGATCCATTTCGCCAATATGATGATGACGATGACGTCATCTTCGAAGATTAACACAAGCCCCAGATATCCTGATGACGTTATCAGGACTTTCGACAGGATCATATTTTTGATCACCCAGTGCGTATATGATGATGATGATGTTCATCATCCTGATCTTTCGAGCGGATTGCCTTGGCCGAAAAAAGGGTCATACTGCTTTCATGACCTGATCATCTTCCTTAGAGGGAACCCGATATTCCATTTACCTCCTGATCTTAACGAAACATGACGATGACGTCATCCCTTTGCATTTTAACCAAGCCTGATGATGACGATGACGTCATCATGATTTTCCTCAGCGGCAGGATCATTTTCCAAGTCCTCCTGTTTGTCTTCATCATGATGATGATGACGTTGTCTTTCTTTCCCAGTATGCAGAAGTGAACATCCTGATGTGCTTTTCATCAGAGCATTAGGAAAGGAGGATCATCATATTTCAAATATCCTGCGGACAGACAGAAGGCATATTGTTGGTCATCATCATGATTTTTTGGCGTCGGTATAACTGTTGCCGTCGGCCTAAAGTAAAATTGTCACCCTGATCATATGTAGTCACGCCGATGCAAATATGATGATGATGCAAAGCCGGATTCTAAGGATGGTTGAAAGGCGATTATTTCTTTGTATAATCTGAGATCATCATCATCATATTTCGAACCCGATATACAATAAAATGGGCAAAAACATGAAGCGATGGAAATTTGAAAGCCCGACTACCTGATTTTGGTCAACGAGGGTTGACCTGGTTGTTTTCATGCTGTTTATGCATTTAGTGCATATTTTCACAGGTAAGACCTGTTTGCCTGTAGCTGCACATTGGGAGGTATGTTTAATAAAACGTTTTACTTCCTGCTGTTTATCCACATGATGATGATGAACTTAATGTTTGTTTGTTTATTTGCAGGAAATCGTCATGATGCTGCTGAAGCTGAACGTTGAAATCATGATGATGCTGCTGAGGCTGAGCATTACAAAGTTGCGCATGGAGGCAACATGAGCCAGAAATGAGGAGGATATTGTCAAATATGCTGTTCGCCAGCTGGAGACCGAATCAAGTTGAAGATGCTGGAATATTCTGTGCCAGCTGTACATTTGCTAACTGGCAAAGCATGTGCTTTTCATCTGGACCGTTGTTTGTTGTGAGAGGATCCTGATCCTTGGATCATTGTAACCATTTTCTGGCAGTTGTTCTATATAAGAGCCAGAGCTTGTCATTTTAAAGAGGGAGGAATACATTAGAATACACAGACGCATCTGGCGCAAAGAGTCAATTACTGTAGAATAAGTTAGGAGATCGGATTACTGAGACTAATGAGGATAGAATTGTTGAAATATCAAGGTTCTTTCTTCAGATCACTGTAAATGTACCTGTTCTTGAGCATACTGAATGAATATGAAGTTCCAGATTACATCCTGATTGTAAATTTTACGTAATCTTTCTGTTGATTTCTGGATATGTACTGGTGAATGCTGTGTTCAACTGGAAGCGCTTTCATTTCATTACATGTTGTTGTCAACTGTTCCTTTGAAGATTTGCACTAGATCATGCGGATTTGTGGAATGTCCTGGTGAAGTATGATTTCTAGTTTTCCTTCTTTTCATTGCAAGTATGGGAGCTTGTATGTGGATCAGTGATCTAAGTCCAGTAATTTTAGGAATCTCACTCTCTAACCCTTTTCCTTTTTTCAATTTCATTAATTCATCACCATAACTGCAAATCATGATAAATAACAAGCAAAAACAGTGAAATATGCTGAAATCCCGTAGGTAACTGAAGATCCTTAGCATATTTGGTTAAATGCATGTAGTATTGAAAATATCATGCAAAGAATCATAAATAATGATAGAAATCATGCAAATATCGGCCTGTATGCACATTATTTGACTAAATTTATAGTGCAGAAGTAGAATCGTTGGAGACTTGCAGAGCGAACATCCAGAGCAGGATATTTGAAGATGATGATGATGAACAGTGCAGAAACACGTAAGGCCCCTGAATGGAAAACAGCAACACACATCAACCACTGAGTAACGTCAGTAGATTAAGACCTAATCAACGGAGACTTGGGATCATGAATTCTTTGAATTCATCGTATCTTTCAAGATGAGTAAAGGTTGTTGTGTAACTTTTATTCTATGTTTGTTAATGACTAACATCATGACCAACAAGATTCATCTTGGATTTCTCAGGTAGAGGTGGACCGTCTTGGTTTCCCTCTAGCCCCAACAAAGTGAGGGACTCACTTTTTTCAATAACCCCGGATGTCTAATGTAGGAGCATCCCTGGTTCAAGAGCAATCTTGCATCAACCAAAAACATTTGCATTTTAGTTTATTTCTTTTCATTTTCCAGCTCAGTTCAAGCAGTTCAGTCAGTAGCAGTTTTTGTATTTTGGTCCGCATTCTACCGTAGTTGCATTTTAGATCCTGCGGAGCTAGACTTAGCATCTTGATTCATTCATCTACATTATATCAAGAATTCAGAGCATTTAGATCAGTTACCGGAAAGTTATCACTATCATAAGATTGACTGTTTTCTCAAAACAGGGCATCCTGACAATCTCTGATAATCAGCTAAAGGAGAAGACTTGCAGAGCATTCCTTGACTTGTGAAGCCTATTGACACATCATTCAATGATCTTTGGTTCGTGGCCGACCTTTCATGTGATCCATATAGAATTCCATTCATTTGCGAAGGTGTTCTATGCATTTAGGTCTGACCTATCTGTGTACACACGTTACAGCTCTTCATTGGAGTTTGTGATCTTCCTTGGCTGATGTGAAGGAATCTTTTGTACCGAAGATGATATATATTGATGTAATAGATACTTAGGAAAGTAGTTCATGATAATAGTGATAGTTGATAGTTTAGATTTTGTCCAAGGGAACTTCAAATCTATATCTTGCGCATATTCTGATATTCTGAAATTAGGCCTTGAGCCCTAATTGTAAGCCCGCATGTGGCTGGCCGATCTATATTTGAATTCTATGATATACTGTATGACTGAACCTGCATTTGTTTCATATCTTTGAGTTATTTCTGTTGTGTTTATTCTTGCTACACAGTTTGGACAGTTCATTCTGTGAACCCTCCTACCGTGACTGCACCACATTTCTCCTGAGCTGTGAAATTTGTCTTGGAAACACATAGTCTTTCTTCCTCTGCAACACCTTCTTAAAGAGCCACGAGAAGTTCATGATGAATTGATTGATATACATTAGCTCTGGTTGATCATCTTCCTCCATAGAAAAAAGCCTCTACAACAGGTGAAGGTACAAAACCTCTTTTTGAAGATATGGAGCAAGGTCTTGTGGCCAAAGTATGCTTGTGGGTATGGTAACTACCACATATAGAACTTGACGTTCTTCATCCATGTCTTCAACATACACAACCTTGAACTCAGTCAATGTATCATCATCTAAAAAAGGTCGAAGCTACTCATATAGAATCTCCATTACTAGTGTTGACACCTTCAATTTTTTGCAAATTTGAAGTGTCTATACTATTTCTAGGTGTCGACAAAGGCTAGGTTGGTGTGCTACTCAATCTACCCTGGAGGCCACCTTCGTTGATTAAAAATTTTCAACTTAGGGGTCATATTGCAAATCCGGTTGGTGGAATATTTTTGGCACATATGGTAACATGCCTACTCAGTTTCATGCTTCCAGGATGAAGTTTGATGGGGTATATATTGCTTTTCTAACTGTAACCGAGCTAAAATTGGCATTCTGTAAAGTTGCAAATCTCATAAATTTGAGAGCAACCCATTTCTCGGTTTGGTCTCAAACCTCTCCAATTCCAATTTCATCAAAATAGAGGACCATATGATGCATTATTTTAATGCATCTTAGTTGCGGCAAAGGCATCTGGTCGGCCAGTTTACAAAGGAGGTCCCTGAATTTGGTTGGCGATGTAGATTATGAGGAAATGGGTTTGTTTGAAATAATTAATGATACCCCTATGCAAATTTTTGTGATCATTGGATGCCCAGTTTGCCCGCAGTGAAAAAACGTCAATTGCCCAGTAGGAGGAATTAAAATTTGCCTAAGTCTAAGGTTTAAAATGCAAATATTAAAATGAAATATTAAAAGACATTTTAATAAAGTCTGAATGAAAGTGATTTTAGGGCAAATATTATCAAAAAGGTTTATTAAACTTTGGATAAATTTTATGAAAGAAAAAGAAAGGCACAATGGTGCATTTCACACCATCGTGGCCCTCTCTGTTGTGCATATAGGGACCCCTGCGATGGCGTGAAATGCCCATCGCAGGGTATTTTCAGCCCCTCATTCTCATCTGCAGGTAAATATGATGCATCTCCTTCAGTGCTATAGCATTTTCAATGGGTTTTCATTAGCGTCAGACGGATTTTGTTGCAGATTTAAAAGCTATTCACTTTTTTGCTTTCAAACCAGTTTTTTAGGGCATTTTTTAGCCAAAAAATGTTGTTTTATGCTTCAAATTCATCCTATGATCATTCCTATGGAATTGGCAGAAGTTTTAGGATCATTTGCATTGATTTTTGGCTGCCAACAAGATGAAAAACACCCCTCCTCTGCCAAAAATGACCCAAAAAAATTGATTGGGCAAGAAATTGAAATTGGATGTTGGAAGGGAGGTCTCAGAGTTCATTTTGCACTAGTCCAGAGGAATGAGTAGTCTTCAACTGCCGTGCAAATTTGGGAATAGGTGAAAAATGTAAAAATTAAAAGGGGGGAAATTAAAATATGTTTTATTTATTACCAATTCTTCTCCTCTTTTAATGTAAAATATTAATATTTCCCAATGTAGTTTTGGAGGTAAAATGTAAGGAAATATCTCACCTACCTCCATATGGTAGTAAATTTTAGGGCAACATGTTCTGAGCCTATAAATGAACTGCTAGACTTTCATTTTGGGTTGTTAAATGATTGAAGTTTTCTCTGAGGAGTAAATACAAAGCCAATTTCTGCTCGGTTGCTCTATCTATGGTGCTATAAATTTTTGCTTAATGTGTTGTATATATTTGTTCATGGGTTTGTATCAGATTCAGGTTGAATATAAATGAAAAATGCTCATTGCATGTGTTCTATTAACTGTCTCCATAGTTGTATGCATTCTTCTTTTGAATCAAATAACTAAGGGTTATCTGAGATTCTAGAATATAGGTTCACTATATTGCATACTTAATCTTCTACTTCTGTTCAGGAATAGATTAAATGTTTAGGATTAAGTATGGGGGAGAATACATTGCAATAGGGATGTCTATAAGTAGAGTTAATAGAATACTCTGTTTTGGGTGGTGTTTGTAAGATAGATGCCAAAGAAACCACCTGAGCTTTGTGTGTTAAGTAAGCTCATGATAAATCATCTTCATATTTTTAAGTTTGGCTCCATGCCCTGTGATAGGCACTGGTCCTAAGTTTGTGCCTACTTTACGAATTAGACCTTCATCTGACAACCAAATACATAAAAACAAAAAAACAACAAATCTTTCATGTTTTAGGAGTATGGTTTTAGTTGCATGTTTTCTAAGCTGGACCAGTGGGATAGTCCAAGAATATTGCCAGTCTAGGGTTTATCTTACAAATCTTGGTCCACACATGAGAGCATTATGCCTGAGTTAGTCAAGGATAAATCTTTTGTTGTGAATGAGGGATACCCCCTAGGTGCGGCAGAACCTAAAATATAGGGGAGACAAGTGCAAACAATCTCCCGTCTTTGTTGGTCAAGTCCTACAGTAAACCTGATCATAAGAATTAGCAAACCTTTAGAGTTTACTGTCTATTGATTTGGCAACCAACAACTGGTTCTTGGCTTACTGGATCCACAACTGTTATCATCAATTTATCTAGTGATTCAAGTACTTTTTCATCATTCTCATCGGTCATGTCTTCATCCATCCAATCCTTAGAATCTAAATGTGATAAATCATCAAGATCTGAATCTTCGAGCTCCTGATCATCATTAAAGTACACTTGATGGATAACATCTTCACCTAGTAGTTCACTTTGCCATCCATTATTTTGAGTCTCATCAACCTCCATAGAGCAATCTTCTTCAATAAACGTATCCTTGAGATCATGAATGCGGATATCTGGTAGCATCTCATTTTAAGTAACCATGTACCTTTCTTCTTCTGATAGGCAAGCAAGATCAAAGACAGATTATTCTAAGCTTTGTGTTTCTTCTTCATCTTCTTGATTGATTTGACATATGGCATATCTCACCACACACTTGTCAAGGATTTCTAATTTTTCCATATGATTCTCTTCAGTGACCAAGATTGAATATTCCATGAGCATTTCTTCTCCACAAGCCTCTTCATATGTTGCATTTTGTGTTGACTTTATCATATCTATGATGTCTTTTTCTTGCACAGGTTCATGGATAACCTCTGAAAGTTTATTATCATCTTCTTCAGTGGTGTGTATGAAAACTTCTTGAGACAAAGATGAAGACGCGATAAACTGCAAAAGAAAATTTATAGTATCCTCTACTGAAGAATCACTCTCCAAGTGATGTAGAAAATTGTCGAGATCCAATTATGAATCTTCCATATGATCTTCGATTTTGAGAAATTCCTCCAATGATGAATCATCTTCAAAATGAAGAAGATATTGTTCTGCTCCAATTGCAATGCTTCTTTGGTCTCTTCTCCTTTGAATGTATCTGGCACAGGTTCTTCAAACCAACCTTCAAAAGATGAGAAGAACAAATTAGATTCACCATTGCTCTCTGTAGCATATTTGATCTCTTCCTCATAATTTTTCTCTTCAGAATATTGTTGCACTTCTTCTTCCTTAGAGAAAGTATGCAAGTTGTGCATTTCTTCAAGTTCTTCCATCAACGATCCTTCTTCATAATTCAAGAAATTATGCAAATTTTCAGCTTCTGATGAACATTCATGTTCCATATGCAAACACATGATGTCACTTGAAACAGAGTTAGGAAAATGATCCCTTATAATATTTGATTTACATTGGTAAAATCCCTTCATAGAGCCGCCATCGGTTTCATCAAAGAGATGTTTAGGATTATTTGAAAATCCTTGATTTTCATTTGATGCTTTTAATATTTGCATGAATCTTCTCATCTCTGAGCAACTTTCTCCATCATGTCTATTTGTTGCATGGAATAAGCAATAGATTTGTATCCTAGAAGACACATCTACTACTTGACGCACATGTGAAGCAAGTTGATCACTGACATAATTAATGAAAGAATCATGTATATTTGAAAGAGATGAAACTTGCCAAAGTGGTACAACATTCAAGGGCACCAATGGCTTGATTGAATCTCTTTGTATCTTTCTCAAGGTGATCATGTGATCCTCTAATTCAACAACATACTCCTAGGCTTCTTGGAGTTCTGTAGTGTGTCTTTGCTTGAGATAGAAAGAAACTTCTGAAGATTGTGCATTGGTGAAGCAACTTAGCAAAATTTATGATGAAGGCTTCAAGGTGTTTGCAACTTTTCCAACCAGATGGTTGAATTTGGCCACAAATTCTCGCATCGGCTCACTTCTGTCTTTGTTGATGTTTGAGAGTTGTGCAAACAAGACATGACTATTTTCTGCAAGCTTGAAATGGGCGAGAAATTTCTCCCTCATCAACTCCCAACTTGTGATAGAATTGGCAACGAGGTGATTAAACCATTTAGTTGCTGAGCTTTGCAATGATTCTACAAACAAACGTACTGCAAAATCTTCATGTGCAACACCAAGAATTCCACAGGTGGTGGTGAAGGAAGAAATGTGCTCATCAAGATGTTGCTTGCCATCACCATGAAACTTCAAAAAACCTTTTCTTGATCCTTCAGGAAGCTCATGATTTTTTGCTAGTGCCAAAGGTCCAATATTGTTACTCCAAGGTAATGGGGAGTGGACACCTCTGATTCTAATTATTGTGAGCATTATTATTAGCATCACCCATTGCTCTAGGGTGGATTAAGGGTTCCTCTTACTTAACTTGAGGTACTTCCTTCTTGACTTCAGGAACTTGTTAGACTCCAAGACCTGTGTTGGATGCTTCTCCAACTTTTGTAGGATTAAGATCTTGGAAGAATAGATCTGTAGTACATCTTTCCCCCTTCTTGTATAAACCATGTAAGCCAGGATTATCTATTCCCATGCTGGAGATGGTAATAATGGCCTTCCAGATGCAAGATTTGTTTTACATTCTTCTTTGTCAAGAATAGTGGCCGTGTTTCTTCACTAAGCAAGACTTTCCTTTTGCGCAAATATGAAACTCCTCAGGCTACTAATGATATTTGTTATCTCTCCTTCCACACGTACAAGATTTAGTTGAATGGTGTAAGTTTTGGTTGTTGAACAAGAGCAGTAGGACGCCATGTGGTCATTCTCGTGACATAAGCTTAAGCTTGCTTGAAGTTTTATGCCTCGTGCCCCACAGTGGGCGCCAGAAAACTGTTGGTGTTTCAATTCACACTTCTAGAATGTGAGTTGGAAACAGACAGCTATGCACAGATAAACTACTCTTCGAATTAGGAGGGGAAGCTCCCTCTTTGCTGATGATTGCTTTAAAGATAAATAAACTAAATTGCCTATCTTTTTGATACTCAGTTGTGAGCACAAGGTTATAAAACTCTATCACTGCAGCAGAGGTTTTTTCTCTTAACTTCTAACTATAGCTGGGCCTAAACTAAATGATGCTTTTGACAACCTAAGTAAATTCAGAGCTTCGGAATCAAAAGTAAATAGGAAATGATTTGTTAACACAAAATCTCAAATAAACTTACTCCAGATTGCACCTGAAGACTCATTGTACTTTTAGGATGTAAAATGAAAGTAAGAATATGCAAGCAACATATATGATGATAAACTAAATGAACATGAGATAGATAATCAGAGCAATGGAAGGTGTGAGATTTCCTTTCTTAATATCAAGAAGTTGTTATAACTCCAGGATAACAATATTGCAGCAAAGACAGGCATGCAATATGTGATCAAACACTGGATTACAAATGACACAAGGTGAACAAGCACTTGAATAACAATTTGTAGGAAAGAATAGGCTCAACAAATTTTGCTATCACAATTATAGTTACTAAACAATGGGCAAGGCTACCCTTATTTATACACAAATCAAATGAATAGGGAACCCTAAAATCTCCTTGATCCTTTGGCTAACTAACTTGCCAACTTGCAAGCTTTATTTCTATTCTAGAAAAAAGATTCTAACTAACACCTGTTTTAAAATAATTTGATT
This sequence comes from Cunninghamia lanceolata, assembly GCA_027924645.1. Taxonomy (NCBI): domain Eukaryota; kingdom Viridiplantae; phylum Streptophyta; class Pinopsida; order Cupressales; family Cupressaceae; genus Cunninghamia; species Cunninghamia lanceolata. The sequence continues at coordinate 20,293,003 of BSBN01000237.1, read as the reverse complement.
TAAAGTAGAGAAAGCTCCAACTGTTACAAAGTGATTTTTCTATTTAAATGATGGATAAGCTTGAATGAAAAAGACAACTTTAAATTAGAAAAGTACTGAGTTAACTGTCACTTTTTGAGTTCCATCCTTATCTACATTACTGCTCCATTGGTGACATCACCCACTGATATTTTGGGAAACAATATCCTCTAAAAAGCTAGTAACTGCTTTCTTGATACTTTCCAAGATGATATTTCGATTTTTAAAAAGAAGATTTTGAGAGAAAAAGTTGACATGTGGGTTTTGTAGACAATTTCATTCTGAAGTAACCCAGATCGTCAGATTTCAAAAAAGCAGAGGGTTTCTCGAAAAAGTGGCAAAAAAGTAGATTTTGGGAAAACTAAAACCTTCCAATCTTCAAGAGGACGTGATTCGAGATGAACCCATTTCGATGAAAATTCAAAAGGCTCTAACTATGTTTCTGGAAAATGATGCCCAAGAAAAATGTATCTTGAAAAAGCGTGCCTTTGTGCTTCCCAATCCCGAAACCATGAAGAACACTGAAAAAGCACTCCATTTGGGTTCTCAAATCTTCATGAGAAGAAAACAATGTTTTTCTTCCTTTGAATGCAACCTGCAAAAAGAATGAACAAAGGAGGCCAAAGGTTTGTTTTTTTATAGAACTTAGGACAAAAAGAAACAACTTTCTTTGTGAAAGTACAAATCTTGAAGCTTATCCGCGAAGATAGTAACCTTTTGAGAAAAAATTCAAGTTGATATGCTCGTATAGGATGAATTCCTATTTTACAGTTGCCTAAGGCTCATGTGTGAGGATGATCAAAAAGCTACTTCTTTGATGATGTCATCAAACACGCAAAGTTGCATAAGTGTTAGCCAATTTTTCTTCGTTAAACTTTTTGCACTCATTTTGACTCCAGCATGGCCTGCCTCTGAATTTCAACAAGATGACAAACTATCACCATTGACTGAAAAAGATAACTTATCATGGCATTTTGAAATTTTATCAATTCTGATTTGATCCCCAGCCTCAAACTAATGATCTGACGACATTTGACTGCAATTTTGATTTCTAGAAACCATCATCAGACGAAGATTAGGAAATGGCTGAAGGAGGCATTGTTAGGACAAGAAATTTTCTAACATTGGAAAACACAGGTACCCTGACTGGATAGGGGTGCCTAAGAACTCATGCCTTAGCCAATTTTTTGAGATTTTCAATTTTGCTCACTTTTCATTTTTTGTACGCATTTTGGTGACTGTGGGCCCCTATTTGGATGTTGAATTTCGCTTGCCAGAGAAAAACTAAGACTAATGGTCAGGCAATCAGGTGAGCGTGCCTAAAAGTGAATTGATTGTACCTTATGCCTGCCTTGGAAACTGGATCAGACTAATTTTCTATGAATCTAACTAGGCTGATGGAGGAAGATTTGTAATTTTCTAGAAAATATGAAAAATAAACTAACTTTGGTAATGCTAGGCGCCCTTGGCCTCCAGGCGTACCTGAAAAACTGTGCCTTAGTTTATTTTTGATGATTTTCAACTTTTTCTTCGTTTCTTTGTTTTGCGTGTCACAAGTCCCATTTGATCTTCCTTTCTAGCTGTTCGACTAACTACTGATGCTAAAAGAAGGGTGGGCTGGATAGCCTGAGCATATCTAAGATAAATTCCCAACTTTTATGGACCTTTTGACTAAATATGGTTGATCTTTAACCCACCTAGAAGCTGGCTAACGAGACTTTTTAAGATTTTCTAAAAAATGCAAAAAAAATCTATCTCTAGAAAGGCTGGGTGCTTCTAGCCTCTAAGGGTGCCTGGGAAACTCAGTGTTAGCCAAATTTTGGCTTCTTTCAACCCTTTTTTTGTTTTCCAGATTTGTCATGCTTCGTTTTCTATTCTTCATCAGTCATTGATCGTTTAACAGTTCTTCATCCTCTGAATAGTACTGAAATCTTGAATCTGACCGCTGGCAAATGAACTTCTTCCATTAATGACCTCAGAGTTTGTGATTTGCCTTCTGAAAAAGTAGAATTGACTTAGTAGAGAAAACTTGACCTTTTGCAAATTTCATCTGGACCACCTTAATTCAAGCAAAAAAAAATGATTTGGCACATGTACCCCATCATGCTCTTGCCTTGTTCCCATACAAAATTGTACATATCATGATAAAAATGGGCAAGTATACATCAACTTGCAAGATGTCTCTCAATGACACTCCTACTCCTCCATCATGTCTTAGCCTACCCACATAATACTCAAATGCCTCAACATCTTTTGCCACTATCATATACCTATCATATGTGAGTTTTTAACCATGTACTAATAATCAAGGAATTTGGCTAAACATCCTCTAAAATAATGGTCACCTCCCTAGCTTGGAGATGAAATGTGCATGTATTAGAGTTTGTGAAAGTCTAGTAATGTGTCACCCCTTTATAATGGTAATGGGCAACAATGTTCTAGTGTTTTTACTTGAAGCATATGAAACTTTTATATATGTTTAAAGTTTGAAATGGTGTTAACTAATAAAATATAGAATTTTCAATGCAATTTATGTTCGTAGTTTTTTAAATTTAAAAGTTATTTGGGTATTATTTTTTCATAAAATTGACATTAGTATTTAGTTGCTAAAAAAGTTTTAAAATTGAATGGGAGATGGGACATCATAGTTTTTATAGCAGATTTCAATTTACTTTTGTTTTTTCCCCCCTATATCGTGTTAACTTCAAATTTCAATGCATGCATAAAAATTATGACAATTATGATAAATAATTTGTTTTTAATAATTATTTAAAGTTAGGTGTGTTGAAAACAAAACACTTTACTTAGACATCATATTTTTTTGATGACTATTTATCTAAAATAAATAAAAAATATATAAGCATGAAAATAATTCTCTCATCTAGTGCTCTGTATATTTTTCATATTTTTAAAATAAATTTTAATATATATTTTTTAATTTATGACCTACCTGTAGCGAAAGTAAAAAATAAAATATAAAAATTAATTAAAATATTGAAAAATTATAATTTCAAAAACTACACTTTTAGATCTATAAAAGATTATGTTTGGATTTTTCAAAAAATGTTATTGACATTAGTAGAAGTGGTAGGGACATTAAATTTTTCAAAATCTTAAAAAGTTTGTAATTTAGCACCTAAAGTGATCCCATTTATGCTTCCAATGGGCACTTTCAACTAGAAGAGTTTTGGCTAGAATGAATCTAGCTAGAACATGTTTTTGGCTAAAAAATACTTTTCAATTAGAAATGCTTAAAGTTGTGTGTGTTGGAACTATGCCCTAGAAGGTGACACAACCTTGGACTTTCACCTGTACATCTCTCCACCATGGTAATAAGCATATCTCCATAATATAACATTGATGATAAATCCACATGTACCTCAACCCAATGCCATAGAATATGGCATGCTCCTCATATGTTCCCAAATCAATTGTCTGAAGTGTTTACATCATTAAATTCTATAATTATTCTCTAATCTCTATTATGCTTTGCACATAACAAATAATTCTACAAGAAAGACCAAACAATTAGTCAATGTAATAAGTGTAAATGAATAAGTGGGTGATAGGGTTGGGGGCTCTCCACATTAGGAGATGTGGAGAGCTGAGCTGATTGGGCTACCTGATGGGAAGATTTTGCACTCAAAACATCATTACAAGATAGCCCAAATGGATTAACATCGATGATCATATCATCTTGGTTAATGATGACACTTATAAGGACCAAAGGTAAGATTGTATCTGTATCTCCCGGGACGAGGTGATAAGATAGGAAGGATGGCTCACACGAGGGCATTTATGAAAAGGAATGAATTTGCTCTTCACCTATTTTGTAATCACGATCTTGCAAAGCTTCTTCATAGGCTGAGACCCCCAGGATACACCAATCTAAGTTAAATGCATAGTTTTAGGACAATAAGGCACGAGTTGTCTTAAGTTAGAATCTAGAGCCTTCCTTCCCAATTAATATCAAATCTAGACTAGCAGTGCCAAAAGGAATTATAAATTTCCCCTCTTCGATTAAAACAGCAGCATGGAGAGAAAACTGAGATTGGTCTTTCATCTTTCGACAGAGCATTTGGAGTGCAAGTTGTTGGTGTGTGGAGGCATGGACACTCCACTATGCTTGACTAGCTCAGTCAGGTAGATGGCCTTTTTGGGGGAAGTAATTGACCATCACCTCATAAGGGTTTTGCTCCAGAATTATGTGTTCATGATAGGCGCCACTAAATTGATCTTGGGTAGGGCTTTCATTGAAAATAGGGAGAGATACAAGGTCGAGTCAGACATTGCTTCGAGGTTTGTGGCTTCCTTGCTTGACTTGAATGCAGACAAGGTAGAAATCAACATCATAACCCGCAGGTTGTTCAAGAACCATCTGCTTGAAGGTCTAGAGGAAGTATTGGCAAAGGCGATCTATGGAGCAGGGCTGCCTAGGCCAAGGGACTTAGGGAAAGTCAACATGGTTGAAGGTGTTATCAAATACTTCCCTTTCCTTTTGGATTTGAAGGGAGCGGATATCATTGAGCATAGAGGGAGAGCCATGAAGGGTTTGGTTTTTTTGAAGAAAATATTGCAGATAGAAACCACAGAAGGATTTACCTGGGTTGCGGAGTTCAGAGATTACCTATTCAAGCAAGGAGAAATATGAAGGTTTTCTAAATTTTTGTTATGTTTATCTTGTTAGTTTTAAAAATGTAATACTCACTTAGAAGCATAGGAGACAATAGTCTCATAATATTACTCATATCTGTTAGCCAGACCTGTGAGGCATTTTGAAGGCATCCAGACTCTACGTGGTCATTTTGACTAGAAAATAGCATACGGTGAAGGAATAGACTCAGTAATATGGACTTTGTCAGGGTGACAAAGCTAAGCTGTAAATTTCCAATATTATAATATAATCTCTCTCTTATGCATAAAAAAAAAAGTGTAAATGAATAAAATGTTTTGAAAATAGATAAGATAATAAATGATATTTAGTTAAAAAATTGTGATGATGTTGGATGTTGATTTGTATATAATGTAGAGATATTAGTAAAGTTCAAATAAATGCTTTGGATTTTTTTGGATCACTTTTACAATTATAGATTTAATTATGCAACTGTGGATCTAATCTAATAGATGCTTGTAGATTCAATCTTTTTTTGATATATATACCCTGGTTAGGGACCAGGGACCCATCAAAAATAGGGCCATGCTCACCAATTTTTAACTTTAGTCCATAACCAAAGAGATACATAATAGCATATCTAAGTTCATTTATAACAGTCAAAGGAGAGGGGCAAATTACCACGGCCCACACTCTGAACCAGACATAAACATAAATAGAAGACAAAAAGACAAAACATCACCATGGCCTCCTACAACTAGACTACTTATCTTTATCTCCTTCCAGCTCGACAATGCCTTCTTCATCGCATGCACAGGTGTAAAGCGGCCTAGCTCGCACAGGAACAGGAACCTCCAATTTATTTGCCACCCCTTTGACTATCCTTCTCGTGTCCAGGACATTCTGCAGAATGTCATGCAAATGCCCCACGATTGATTCATGGTTCTCATCCCCCTGTTTGGAAGACTCCACCAAATCCTAATGTGTTAAAACTGACAATGTTGCAACTGATAGCATGGTTGCCCCCGTTATAGACTGGGCGCTCCAAAAACATTCCAATGTCATCTGGAAGTTCTTGGGTCCAGTAGTAAGTATGCCATGGCTTCCCTAACATTAACCCCTTCCTGGCCATCCACTTCTTTCACAACCTTAAGCAATCTAAATAGCCACTCATGCAGAATAGGATTTCTAATCTCCTCAATATTCTTCACAAAACCCTCCATGGCAACCTCTGCAAGAATTTTCTACATCCTTTTCCATGGAGTATACTTCCTCTTCATGCGGCCTCCAACATACTTATTCAGACCAATGCGGGGGATTTTCTTGTGAGGAGGAGTAGCATGCCGCTTCCCCTTACCCCTAGAACCTGATCCTTCAGCCTCGCCACCATCCATCTCTGCCTTACAGACACTCAACCAAAAACCAAAAAGGAAATGTGAAATTTGGAGGAGATCACAGATCCAAAAAGGCATATTGCCTTCTGAAACACGCCATCTCAAGTAGTGATGGAGGGCTACCAACTTTCCTCTCACACATGCCGAAGCCTGCCCGCCACCTTTTATAATTATGACTGCTTAATGATCTGTCCCATTATCTGGAGGCTTGTAGATTCAATCTAGATGCTAACTTTTAGATAGTTAATTTTATCTTGCCTTGATGTTCTTAGTTTTGTTCATTTACACATGGCTAAGATAATTACTCTATTTGTGTCAAACCATGTAAAAATATCAATTCAATGGCTAAATACAAAGATTCAAGACAACAATCTAAAACATGCAAGATGCTCTAGACGCTTGTGCAATGTGGATTTCATGATAAATACTCTTGATAATGTCTATAAATAGTAATCATAGCTCTAGAATACAAGAGGCCTAAGTGATATCAAATACATCTACAATGTGTAATAACCACCCTTGGTTACTACTATTTTTAAAATTATTTTCATTACATTTTAACACAATCTTAATTAACCGGGCAACTTATTGAATTGACCACTTTAAATTGTGACATAGAGTATTTCTAACTTAATAATTTATTCTAGTTTAGATGGGCTAGCTTTGCAACTTTACCAAACATGGAAATGACAGTGGTTATATGTCACAAACTCACATTCTTGCACTAAATAGGGTAAGCTCTTTATATTAGGACATATCCCTAGACCTAGATGTACTCCTTAGGGGTTCATTTGAAATGGTTGTATCTATGTATTCCTTTTTAAGAGTTAGAGGCCTCATAGTTCATACATCAATAATATAAAGACTTCATCCTCGCATCTAGGACGAGATCTAATGCAGGGACATCACATACATTTTTATAAGTTTCACTATTTTTCTTGAATATTTCATTTTTTGACAGGATGTGGCGTAACCAAGTTCCTGTTGCCTTAGCGACAGGAAGTATATTGATCGAAAAAAAAAAGTTATCTTCAACATAGGCCAATTGTGGACAGTATGGAAATGAATTAGTTGGCATTCAGGTGAGTACGAAGATGAAAGAGAAGACATGGTGGAAATTATAAAATACATTGGTAATGAAGGGAAGCCGAATGGTCAAAGCCAATGAAGTGGCCAAGGAAAAGAAAGATAATTGGCAAAAGAGGAGAGGCCAGAGGAATACATAGGGCAGTTGTAAGGATTAACCAGTGAAGGATATTCTCAATGTTTGGAAGAGATGGAGTATGCAAACAGATAGGTGGAAGATGAAAAGACAACAGTTGTTACATGCCAGAGTAGAAAGGCTGATGGTTACTGAAGCAAGAAGGGCCAAATGGGAATAAGACAAGCAGAATCAGTAGAAGGTAGAAGGTCTGAATTGATTTGTTTGTAGGAGGTTGGTGGTTGTGATAAGAAAGGAGAGGTAGCCATTAAAAAGGCAAAAGATGATCAAACCGAAGGAGAGACCAAACAGATATAGAACACTCTAGAAGGAGATCATGCAAAAAAAGAGAGAAGGCCATATAAAACGAGGAGGTCAAAAATTAGGAAGGGCGGCCGATTTGAAGAAAAATAAGGCCAAAGAATAGAGGGCCTGTTAGAATGAGAAAAGTAGGGTGAGAGGCCGAATAAGGAAGGCTGCGGATGTTGATTAAGGCCGACGGTTGCAGACAGAGAGTAAGAGAATAGGAGAAGACCGAATAACAGAGAGAGAGACTAAGGGAAAAAAAGAAAAATGGGTAGAGCATATGGAGACAGATGATAAATTGAGTACGAGTAAGGAAACAAAGGCTTAAGCCTTGGAGAATAAAGGTCATCCATGTAACCAGTGATATAAAAGAAATAAAATTAATGTGTCATTTATGTATCATCTCTTGTTAATTTGTTTTGTTGTTTCTTGAATCATTATTGTTGTGCTGATTGCTTTATAGTTACTGTCACTTTTAAGGCAAGTTCTATGTCGATTACAGATTCCTGGTATTCCTGTCACTAATAAATTGTATTAAACTTAAGTTCCTGTCGCATACTTGAGTTAAGCATGAACTATTTTTAATGTCTGTTAAGTATAACCCTTTTATTCCTTGCATGGAACCTGTACCTGTCATGATAGAAATGTTGATAACTAAGAGGGGGAGTGAATTAGTTATCCTAATTATTTCTGTTTTCTGAACTTTATTGACAATCAATGTAACATTAATTCAAACAAGCAAACATAACCATGAAATGGAAATACACATGACACAATATTTTTGTTGTGGAAACCCTGTTAAGGGAGAAAACCACGGGGTGATTAACCCAAGATTGTATTCTCTGTTAGAAGAATAGAAAAATAAAATGGCACTTGCCAATTAGGGCTCACTGCCCGAGCACACTGCTCACAAGAGGCACACTGCCTACAAGAGACTCACTATCTACAAAAAGAGTGTTATACAATACTTGAACTGATTTGGGAGCATCTACATATGCTAGAGTTCAATTTCGGTTAGGCTCAGTACACTGATCTGCAGCACTTCATCTTTCCTCTTCTTTAAGCTGCTTTCTTTCACATACCGGACCTTCCTTATTGCTTCTACTCTACTTTTCTGCTTTTATTTGCACATCACTAACAAGAACAACACTTCTCAAAACTAAATCCATCTTGTATATATATCCGCACAAGTGATTTCATCACCTTTCTAGTCGGCACCCAGAATAGTCAATCTTTTCACAAACTCTGATCTGTCGGCTGAATCCTTGCACATCAAGTAATGCGGATCAAGCATATACTTGTAGAAGTCATCAATCATGTCGGCCAAACATAACTTATGCCTTAAGAACCTTTTCCATCATCAGTAACACATCCGGAATAATGTCTGATGTTCTTCCAGTCAGTTCTTCCTCTATTCATATTGTCACTCAGGAACCCGGTACTCAAGTATTCATATCTTTTTCCTCATCTATCACCGGAGGCTAAATCCTTGGAATCTATCACTCAAGGTAGTCCTCTTAACTTCCCCAAATCCACACTTCACCAAGATACTTCCTCTGAGAGATCCGGACTTGTCTGTCGGACCTTGCCACATGCTCTGTTCTTATTTACCGGATCACCACATTCTTCACTCTGACTTCCGATAGAGACACACCATGTCCTGCGGATGTGTGGGATGAACTTTGTTGCCATCAATGACAACAATCATGAATCCATATAGTTTCTCTTGCCAACAATATCCCCCTTTGGCATTGATGGCAACACTTAGTGAAAAATGACTAAGTGTTTACACTATGCTCCCCCTTGGCTAATGCTTTGTTTTTATATACATTTTCTGGAGCTCCCCCTTAGATGGATTCCTCATTTTTCACTGCTCCTCACTCCCCCTTTGACATCAATGGCAAAGGGTAGGGTCCGCATACCAAATTTTTTAAAATTTAACCATACTTAGCTGCATATTACATACTCACATAAACTAAAGAATGTCTGCAAAAGATGTCTTCAATTGGACGAGTTCTGCAGCCCAACTTTGCTTCATTCTATCCAAAATTGAGATGTGACCACTCAACAGGAATGCAAAAGCTTCTGCCCTCTTAAGATCTGTCGGATCACTGGTTTGGGCGGTAGTCTAAGCATCACTTATGGCCTCATGCATGGCTTCTAACTTAGGGATAATACTCCTTCTAAGTTCACTCATCTGGCTAATTATGTTCTTCCTTTCCTTCTCAAAATTCTTTATTGCATTTGTGATTGCAATAGTCTGACACTCTTGATTTGCTATGGATGAAGAGAGAGGATCAAAACTTTGAGACAAACTTAGTAGTTTATCCTCTTGCTCTTTTATTTTCTTCTCAATCTCTACTGTTGCTTTGGACCAGGAAATACAAAATTTGTATACTTCACCGCCATCTTTAAGAGCATTTTCTAAGCTCTTTATCCCAATATTCATATTTCTCCTATCATTAATGATCAACTCTTGTACTTCAAAGAATCTCTTATCCAAAAACTCCCTCCGAACCTTTTCTTCAGCTGACTTCTCTAGAGAATCAAAATGTGTATTAACACTGCTGACTAGATTTTTGAGATTACTGGAAGAGGAGGCTGTGGGATCCTTCTGAAAAGATGGCATGATCTTTTCCAAAACTCCAGATGCTACTTCTATAAGCTCATAGTCTTCCATGTGAGATTTCAGTAGCTTCTCTTTGGCCTTCGCATTTGTAAATGAAGCTATCTTCATTGTTTGCACCGGAGATAGAGAGTCAAAGTCCAAAGGCCCTTTTAATAGATCCGGTTCATCAATCTCCATAGATGCTTTTGTCAAAAAGTCCTTTACTAATTCTGCAGTGTCCCTTGCCGGAGACAGATTTTTCTTTTCTTCTGCAGTCACTGAACTGTCTTTTGGAGCTTTCTCTCCTTCCACAACCTTTGCACTGATATCTTCTTTTCCCTTCACCTCTTCTTCTTTCTCCTTTACTCTTTCTTCACCTTTGGATCCGGAGTCAACAGGGGAAACTGGAGGAGAGATGTTAGTCTATTCCAGAGCAGAGGATTCCAAGTCCTTAGCTATTTCTGCACCAGTATCCATAACTTCTTCTGTTATTTTCTCAGAGAGCTCTTCTGCAATATTTGTGACCGAGGGGTCAGCACACAAGTCCTTTATGATAGGAAGATTGAATCGTTTAAAGGCTTTTCAGAGAATCTCTTCTGTGTCCTTGGCTACCTTGTTGGTCTCACCAAGCATAAGTTGATTCATCATTGCTTTGCTCCTGAACTCATCCTTGCAATCCTTGAATACCATATTCATTGTCTTGGGATCGATTGAAGGATATAGCTGAATAGCTATCTGTTCCCGGATCTCAAGGTCTTTTTCCATGGCATTGGTCTTTCTCATTTCTAACTCCTTTTCTAGGCTCTTAGGAATAAGAGATATAATTTCAATGAAGGCCTTATTGTATATGTTCAGATACTTGACTATAGCTTCCTGTAGGATCTTTTGGTTAGCTTCATTATAATCATCATAGAATTCGGCCATTGGTTTAAGGTTTCCATCCACAGTGACTGATTTGATTACACTTTCTAAAGACAGGGTGGGCTTTTCAACAAATTCCTCTGCCATTTCTTCCTTGTCTTCACCTATGGAAGGTTTACCGGATCCTTTCTTCTTCTACTTCTTTATTTCCTTTATCACCTCATCTGATTCAGTTTCCTCTTCATCTCTTTGACTTGCATAAGCCCTTGTGGCTTTTGTCTTTGATCTTTTCTCTCCTTTGCCGGATGCCTGGACTTCCAGTTTTGAGCTTTTAGCAGGGACAGGTGCTGATCTCTTTGAAGATCTGGTCTGGGTGGAAGTTTCTACCGGAGCACTTTCCTCACTTTTCTTTTCTACCTCTTTCTTCTCTTCCTCAGCCTTTTGCCTCTTTTCCCTGTTGGCATCAAGTGCCTCCTTTGAGATGCCAAGGCCTTTGGCAACATTTTCTACTTCTTTTCTCACCTTCCTCTTGATCTCTGGTTCTCTGAGTTCCACATGAATCTTTACACTCAGCTCCTCAAAGGTTCCAAACCTTTCTACATTTGGATCCTTTGGCTGACTTAGCATGTGTTGAACATGCAACTCCACAATTTGTTCATCAACTTCATACCCCATGGGCATGATCCATACAGTTCTTGGTTCTACTGCCTCCATTAGGCACTGATTAGTCTCTACCATAAAACAAACTGTGTCTTTGTATTTCTCAACAAGAGACTGGGGAATACTTTCTCTTGCTTGCATCATGTTTTGAAAGTTCTTGAAGTATCCCCACAGAGCTATATTTTGTGCTTTGTTATCACCAAGTCCATGCAAATAATCTCTGATTTGGATAGCTACTGGCCTATCATTCTCCCACACCCAGCCACTAGATCCAGGAAGCTCATTCATAAAGTAAAAAAATAAGCACAATATTAATCCACCATACTTGAATGAATTCTTTTTATCTTTCTTTATTTTCTGCAGATTCTCTAAGAGTTGGTTCAAGAGAAGCTGACAAAGATCATAGTCTACACCCTTTCTTAGCATTTCATAAGTGGTGTAGATGGTAGTTCCAGGTACAGAATTTTCCCTGCTAGAATGATAGATTTTATAACCAATGATCATGGAGGCAAACTTGACATCCGGATCAGAGATGTCATCTATTGTCATTGCTCTTTTGTCAAACTTGGATCTGGTAGCCTCACTCACAGTTTGATTCTTCGCATATTTAAGAACAGGAATCCCACTGGATGAGTGTAATCCGGTAACTGCCCTAATGGCATCTTTTGTGATTTTGAATGGTCCATTTAACCACATGAAGTTATCATGTATTCTGCTCAAAATGTACCTGACCCATTCATCCTCAGTAAAACAAGGGAAATGTATGTATTGTGCAAAGTGCTTATTCCGGAGGCCCTTGTATTGGGGTTTGAGCTCAAATGAATCATCTAATAGCTATTTGTGATAGATATATCTTAGTTTGAATTCCCCAAACTCTTCAATATTCACATGTATGTAAACCCTAATGTCTTCTGTATGCAATACGCCATGTGAAACACTGGAAAATGCTCCTAGGGGATCTACCTCCAAGGATTTGTATGGATGTTTCTTAAATGTGGGACGAGGTCTATCAAAAATCTTTACTATATTCGGAGTATCAATCCTTCAAAAGATTTGCAGTGAGATATTAAAAAATGAAAAATACCTTTTGCACCTTTCAATTTCATGGAGATGGCCGAATTGATTTCTGGATGAATTGACTTCTACAAACAATCTTCGATGAACTTGAGGAATTTTGTTGCAGAGCTCCACTTTTTGTTTCTTCTTGAATGCAGAATGAATAAGTGATTAATGAGAAAACACTTATATTGCTCTGCGAACCCTAATGTCAGGTTGTAATAAATGCTCGACCTAAATTATTCCGGTTTGCCTTATTCGGATGACTTGAAGAACCGGATCAATCCTGATCTTTAAACATCTTGCAGATCTTCCAAATCTTAACCACAATTTGTTTGGATGCTTCCCTTATGAATCCTTCAATCCACAGCTCTTCTTGTGCTAGTTTTAGCACCAATTGACTGGCTGGGGCAACAAGGTTTTCTTTGTGTCTCCCCCTAAGCCAGAGCTCACTTTTTAATTTCTAGAAGGAATATCAGCACCAGAGTCTGGTGCAGATCCAACCTCTACATTCTCTGTACTTTTCTTTACCCAAATCTTGTTCATCTCACTTTTAACTTCATTCGCATTCACTTTTTGTTTCCCCTTATCTTGATTCTGATTATGATATACTGGACCTCTTTTGTCCTGATTCTTGCTTCTATAGAATTTTGCAATATGACCAGTTCTATTGCAGATTTGGCAAACAACATTTCTTTGCATATTTGATTGATAGCCTCTAGATCTGCATTGATTAGCCATATGACCTATTCTATTGCATGCAAAGCATCTACCATTGAATGATTTGTTCATTTGCATATTTCTGCATTCATGAGATTTGTGACGACACCTTTTGTAGTTAAAACACTGTCCGGAGAAGGATGAATTAGTCTAATTCATTCTCTTTCTACACTAATTGGCTTTGTGACCAAAGTGATTGCAGCTGTGGCAGTATCCATTGAAGGATGGATATCTTTGAGCATTGGGTTGTCTTACCAGAGATCTTTTAGGCCTGTTCCTTAGATTTTCTGATCCAAAATTCTTCTGACCGGATCCGGAGCTTTCTCCTCTCTCATATCCCAAACCACACTTGTCATCTACCCTATTTTGACTTCCAAGATGAACTTCAAGTTGAGCAGAACTTATCTTGAATTTCTCTTTATATTCATTTGCTATTTGAAGATCCCTTTTGAGAGAGACAATTTGATCCTTAAGTTTTTCTTCATTTTCTTTAGCATCTTCAAGATCAGATTCAAGATGTCTGATAATTCTATCCATCTGGTGGCAATCTTCTGATTTCTCTTTGAGAGATTGTCTTAGATTGTCTTCAGTTTTTCTTTTCTCTTCAACTTCTTGGGTAAACTTCATAATTCTTGATTCCATTTCATGTCTTACCATAATGATTTCTGTTGATAACTTTTCACATAACTTGGTTTTCTCATTCAGCTCTTCATTTGCATCATTTGCTTCACCTTGTCTTTCCAATTGCTGAAGCAGCTCCTTTCTCTTTTTCATAGAGAGACTTAATTTGTCTTTTAGTTCTCTCATAAAATCATCAGCCTGTTTGAGTCTTTCCTTTAATTCATTGACTTCAAAGTTTGACTGCTCAAGATCTTCAAGGGCAGTCTTGAGTTGCTCCTTTAAACCATATGCATCCATTTGAATTCCCAGATCTTCCTCAAGCTGTTAGACTCTGTTAGGAGGAACTTGGCTCTGATACCAATTGTTGATAGCTGAGAGGGGGGGTGAATCAGTTATCCTAATTATTTCTGCTTTCTAAACTTTATTGACAATCAATGTAACATTAATTCAAACAAGAAAACATAACCATGAAATGGAAATGCACATGACACAATATTTTTGACATGGAAACCCTGTTAAGGGAGAAAACCATGGGGTGATTAACTCAAGATTGTATTCTCTGTTAGAAGAATAGAAAAACAAAATGGCACTTGCCAATTAGGGCTCACTACCTGAGCACACTGCTCATAAGAGGCACACTACCTACAAGAGACTCACTGTCTACAAAAAGAGTGTTATACAATACTTGAACTGATTTGGGAGCATCTACATATGCTGGAGTTCAGTTCCGGTTAGGCTCAGTACATTGATCTGCTACACTTCATCTTTCCTCTTCTTTAAGCTGCTTTCTTTCACATACCGGACCTTCCTTACTACTTTTGCTCTACTTTTCTGCTTTTATTCGCGCATCACTAACAAGAACAACACTTCTCAAAACTAAATCCATCTTGTATATATATCTGCACAAGTGATTTCATCACCTTTCTAGTCAACACCCGGAATAGTCAATCTTTTCACAAACTCTGATCTGTCGGCTGAATCCTTGCACATCAAGTAATGCAAATCAAGCATATACTTGTAGAAGTCATCTATCATGTCGGCCAAACATAACTTATGCCTTAAGAACCTTTTCCATCATCAGTAACACATCTGGAATAATGTCTGATGTTCTTCCAGTCAGTTCTTCCTCTGTTCATACTGTCACTCAGGAACCTGGTACTCAAGTATTCATATCTTTTTCCTCATCTATCACCAGAGGCTAAATCCTTGGAATCTATCACTCAAGGTAGTCCTCTTGACTTCCCCAAATCTGCACTTTACCAAGATACTTCCTCTAAGAGATCTAGACATGTCTGTCAGACCTTGCCACATGCTCTGTTCTTGTTTACCGGATCACCACATTCTTCACTCTGACTTCCGGTAGAGACACACCATGTCCTGCGGATGTGTGGAATGAACTTTGTTGCCATCAATGACAACAATCGTGAATCCATATAGTGTCTCTTGCCAACAAGAAAGTCTATAGAAAAATGTTTGAGGTTGTGACCAGGTAATCAGTTGATAGAGTGCGAAGGGAAGCTGAGCATGTTGTTGGAAAACGTGTTATCAGATTGGTATCAGAGCAAGGTTGGTTCTGAGTGTTGAGTAGATCGCCGAAGTGAGGCAACTTAGCCAGGACCTACGATAGCAAAGAAAGGAAAAAGGTGAGGTGTCTAGAAGGTAGAAGAGAAAGAAAACATAAAGAAGCAAAATGCAGATTTTGAAAGAGAGTTGGCAGCATTGAAAAGAGACTTAAAAGAATACATGATTGCAAGGTAGAAATGGCTTGAAGAAAGTAGCCAAGAATATTTTTGGGTATGGCCAATGACAAAAAAAGTGAAGTGGCCTATAAGGGAGCTTGTTGAGAAAAGGAAAAGGCAGAATGTAGAAGCCTTAAGAGGAAAAGATAAGAGTATGAGAGGATCCCCAAAAGTTTGGGACAGCAGAGAGTTACCTATTGAGCAATATGGACCAGAAGAGGTCGAAGAAGTTCTCATTGTAGAGGACTTGAAGGAAAGGAGAAAATAGAAAGTGCAGGAAAAAGCACTTAAAGAAAGATGTAACGAAGAGAGGAGAGTGTCCTTGAAGAAGACACTTATAGAGACATTGTGTTCTCTGGTTTTATTGTCTAATGTGGTCTTTAAGTATGTGTTTGCAGGTATGAAGAATGTGTTGAGGAAGGTCGAGGAAGGGACCTTGAAGATATCAAGTGATGGGTCAAGAATAGTAACTAAAAAAAGAGTTGAAGATGAGGGAAGGTTGATTGCAGCAGCATGTCAAAAAGAGTTTGCAACAGTGGCACATAGCAAAGTACCTGAGAATGATGAGGAGTTTTATGATGAAGATTTCTAGTATGAGGATGAAGAGGTGAAGGTAGCCCCAACATTCTATGATGCCTTGGAAGAAGTTGCAGATGTAGTACAAGATGCTCAGGTAGAGGAAGAGATGGAAGTCAAAGAAGCTAATGAAGGGAACAATATGGGCCAACAAGTTATTGCACATAAGAATGGAGGTAAAAATGTTGTTTTTGATTTTGTCTATAGAAATGAGAATATGAATGAGCAAGTTTGTCTAGATAAAAAGAACTTGGCAGATCATGGATACATAGTTCCATATAGGAAAAAGAAATGAGATGTTGAGGAGCAGTAGTTGAAATATAGAGAGGATGTTGCTTTTGATTATGTTTATATTAACCAACAGCTGCAAAGAATGAAAGGTGTGCAGATGCATAGGTGGAAACCAAATGTGAGGATGAATTGGCCAGCAAAGAGGCCTAGGGAAGATGATTTGAGGTTGAAAGAAAAGCAAGAAAAGAGAAGTATAAGTGCAGCAAAGAAAAGAGAGCAACCCAAAGTTGTGGCAAACAAAGTATGGAAAGAAAAAAATGTGGTAGCAGAAAAGGCAAGTAGTGCTACAATAAATGATGCTGAGATAAACAAAAGAGTGGAAGTTGAAAAAGAGGATGTTGGTAAAAAGCATGCGAAGGAACCTGATGTGAAGAATATTGTGGCACTAGATTTGCAAAAGTTAGATAAACAAGTTGCGGTAAGTACTGATTCTTTTAAAACTTTGGATGATTTTGTTGAAGGAAAAGATAAGAAAAAGTGTAAAGGTGAACAATTTGATTTTTATGATGAGACTGATGAGGCTTTGAATGAAATTTATGAATGTGAGATGGAAATGTGGAAGATTGTGGATGAGAAAGAGATGAGGAGAAATAAATATCAGAAGAAGCAAGAAGGTAAGTAAAAGCATCTTGAAAAGTATAGAAAAGAGAAAAAGTTGGTTGGAAGAGTTGAACATGAAAATAGGACAGCAGTGGCATATATGGTAAAACATGAAAGTGTAGACTTGGATATGGGAGTAGCAATGAATGATGAAGATGATGAAGCAATAGGATTTGAAGGAGTAGCAATGGACAATGCTAAAGAAGATTTGTGGAAACAATTGGCAGCCATTGAGCAAGAGTGGAATGAGAAGGTGGAGGGTTTGAGAATGTGTGGGACAACCAAGAACACCCTAGGGAGGTTGAAGACAATGATACAAAAGTTGTTGCAGTCATGGCAAATTATGAAATGAATGTAATGAGTTAGAAAATAGAAAAGGAAGCTGAAAATGATTTGCTGTTGTAGCAGATGGCCATATAGGAAAAGGTAAATTTGTTAACATTTTATGAAGCAATTGTTTTGAATGTAGTTGTTATATTGTATGATGGGAAATTTGGGCAAGATTATGGAGTGATACATAGAGTGTTATGATGCGGAAATGATACAAGCAAAGTATGAGATAGTAAGTTCATATTTGTATAAGGATATGTGTGATGTTGCTATTGTAGAAAGGGTGGAAGAGATTGAAGACATGGAAAATTTTAATTTACAGATAGTCATTTGTTTTGATGATGGTGATGAAGTGGGTAAAGTTACAAACATAGAAAACTTTTCATTTGTTTATGATGTGTTGTGTGCGGGTGAAAAGAGAATCAGAGATTGGAGGTGGATAGTAATGGATGAAGGACTTGTGAGGGTAGCACATTGTGTTGCACAACAAGGTTGGAAGGATGTGACATATGGGTCAGAGAGATTGTGGAAGAAACGGAAGAAAGATTAGACAAGTTGCAAAAGAACCACATGTGCTGGAGCACATGATTTTTGTCCCCTGGGGAGTATGATGCAAGGGCATCACATACATTTTTATAAGTTTCACTATTTTTCTTAAATATTTCAGTTTTTGACAGGATGTGGCGTAACCAAGTTCCTATAGCCTTAGTGACATAAAGTATATTGATAAAAAAAAAGTTATCTTTAGCATAGGCCAATTGTGGACAGTTGTGAGTGGAGCGGTTAGGGTCATCAGTTATGGAAATGAATTAGTTGGAATTCAAGTGAGTGCGAAGATGAAAGAGAAGACAGGGTGGAAATTATAAAATACATTGGTAATGAAGGGAAGTTGAATGGTCGAAGCCAATGAAGTGGTTGAGGAAAAGAAAGATAATCGGCAAGAGAGGAGAGGCCAGAGGAATATGTAGGGCACTTGTAAGGATTAACTGGTGAAGGATATTCTCAACATTTGGAAGAGATGGAGCATTTGAATGGATAGGTGGAAGATGAAAAGACAACAACTGTTACATGCCAGAATAGAAAGGTCGACGGTTACTGAAGCAAGAAGGGCCAAATGGGAATAAGACAAGGAGAATCGATACAAGGTAGAAGGTCTTAATTGATTTGTTTGTAGGAGGTTGGTAGTTACGACAAGAAAGGAGAGGCAACCATTAAAAAGGCAAAAGATGATCAGACAAAAGGAGAGGCCAAACAGATATAGAAGACTCTAGAAGGAGGCCATGAAGAAAAAAAGAGAAGGCCGTATACAACAAGGAGGAGGTTGAAAATCGGGAAGGGAGGCCGATTTGAAGAAAAATAAGGCCAAAGAATAGAGGGCCTGTTAGAATGAGAAAAGTAGGGTGAGAGGCCGAATAAGGAAGGTTGCGGATGTTGAATAAGGTTGACGGTTGTAGACAGAGAGTAAGAGAATAGAAGAAGACCGAATAACAGAGAGAGAGACTAAGGGAAAAAAAGAAAAATGGGCAGAGCATATAGAGACAGATGAGAAACTGAGTACAAGTAAGGAAACAAAGGCTTAAGCCTTTGAGAATAGAGGTCATCCATGTAACCAGTGATATAGAAGAAATACAATTAATGTGTCATTTATGTATCATCTCTTGTTGATCTGTTTTACTGTTTCTTGAATCATTATTGTTGTGTTGATTGCTTTATAGTTACTGTCACTTTTAAGGCAAGTTCTATGTCGATTGCATATTCTTGGCATTCCTATCACTAATAAATTGTATTAAACTTAAGTTCCTGTTGCATTAAGCATGAACTGTTTTTAATGTTTGTTAAGTATAACCCTTTTATTCCTTGCATGGAACCTATCCCTGTCGTGATAGAAAGTCTATAGAAAAATGTTTGAGGTTGTGACTAGGTAATCAGTTGAGAGTGTGAAGGGAAGCTGAGCATGTTGTTAGAAAATGTGCTATCAAGATCTTTGACCTCTCTATTAGATCATAACCATTAATTAAATTGATACTTACAATTCCATACATCTATAATAGTATGAAAAATAAGTGTATTTGTAATGTCCCCTTCTAACAAGCCAAAATTTTCGCAACCTTGCAAACAATTTCAACTTGTAAAAGTGCACATTAGTATTCAATTCCCTTTAATTCTTGACCATAACCATATGTAACTACTTCAACTAATCATAATTATATGCATTTCTTCTTTTTACAAGTCCATTTTCCATATTTCATGATCTACCTTGGGAGAGATAATCTTAGGCCTATTGTTAATCAAACCTTCCACCCTATGAGAGAAGATTTGTTAGGAGGCAGTGTCATACCAACTATCATGGATCCCATTTCTTTCTTTCCTTTGACTCTTGAGTCATAGGCCCATCATTATTCCTTCGATTCTTAAATCAAAGGCCGATCATCATTCCTTCGATTCTTAAATCAAAGGCTCATCTTTATTCCTTCGATTCTTAAATCAAAGGCCCATCATTATTCCTTCAATTCTTAAATCAAAGGCCCATTATTATTTTCTCCTTTGACTCGGAGGTGATAACTCACCATCTCAAGTCAAAGGCCTATTCATTTGTCTTAGAGGGTGATTTCTCACCACCTCGATCCATACCCACTATTTGGTCCATTGCCATCCTAACTATCAATCTCACTTCCATAGTGTTGGGTAGATTAACAATGAGGCCACTTTCTCATCCCTAGGATTTCATGACCATGCCCATAACCATCTATAGAGACCCATTCCATTATCCTATCCATAATGTATAAATAATTATCAAGTTTTATGCCATAGTTTTATTTGCTTTACTATATCTTGCATATTTTAACATAGGATCTTTTAATCATCATGATTTTATATATTTCAAACATAATGCAAGTATTTGAGATATATGATATTCAATTCCTTACTTATTCTATATCAATTATTAAACATGTATTCTCACATTCATTTAATCTATTTACTTACCATATAATTTATAACTTCTTTATATGACGATTTCTTACTATTTCATCTTATTCTAGGATGAGATTTCTATGCATTGATTATATCCTCTATATATGATCATCATTTAGCCAAATCACTTATGTTGATTCTATATGCAATACTAATGATTTAATTGTTCAATTTTGGGAATAGAGATCGCATACGTCTATTGGATTGTTATGAATTTCTGAGTTTATTTTCTGTATACCAATACTCCTGATCTTATTTCCTTTAGTGATGCTTTTATGATTCCAGTTCTTCTTTGGATCGCTGACTTCTTAACTGCTCATCTTCCTCCAATATTCAATGATATTATAATCATCTTCACAAATCTCCCTTCTTTCTCCTATTCCAAACCTGATTATTCTTTTCATATATATTCCTTTAGATTTCTTTATACTCAGTCCATTCTATTCCTTTCTTGCTTTCTTTTATTGAGTATGATATTTATTCTTCTTCCACACACGTTCCCTCTCCCTCCTCACAATAATCTAATACTATACCTTAAAACCCCTATGAGGAGAGGCATCTATTGGAAGAGAGATAACCTTTCCAGAAGGGACATATTTTTTGTTAGCAATGTCAATTGTTATCTTAAACTAGCCAAAATCTGATCGCTGCTGCTACCCTATATGAATCGATACCTCTCTTAAGTTATTCCCTGTGCCTCCATAGTCAACGATCTCCCCCTATTGTGAGTTTCGCTGCCCCTTTTTAATATCCTTCGTGCCTTCTATTCTATGAGTTGTGACCTCTTGTTACATCGTGGCTTTTGGTAATTATTACTCTTATTTTGGTGCTGCTTATATAGTCGGTCAGGCAGTCTTTGTTTTCCCCATAATATACTGGTCACTTTAGTTAATTAATTTATAATATCTGATGCATAATATTTGATTATAATATTTAAATTTATAACATTTATAATATTTAATTTATGATAATCCATAATATTTATAATATAATATTTATAATATAAAAAAATATATTTGATTTATATAATATTTAAATACATTTGATTTGTAATATTAAATCAAATATATTCTATTTATTATGTAAACATATTTAAATATATTCAAATCTCATGTTATAATAATAGATTCATAATCGATTCAATTATAGGGGCATGACAGTATTCCATATATATATATATATATATATATATATATATATATATATATATTAGTACGATGTCAACAACAAAGTATAAACACAAAACCACATAGCGTCCAACTCATACATACATCACATGTACACATAATGACCAACTTAGGTATACATAACATAAACATAGTCATCAACTCATACATACATCATATGTACATATAGTGATCAACTCCTAGTCACATCACATGCACACATGGTGATCAACTCTTACATACATCACATATACATGTAGTGATTACTCACACATATGTCATATATACACATAGTGACTAACATATACACATAATAATTAGCTCATACATATATCACATGTGCATAGTCATAAAATATTGCATACATCACATATACACACGGTAATCAACTCCTACACACATCACATATGCACATAGTGATAAAAGCTTACATACATCACATACACACATGTGATTAGATGGCAAAAAGAAAGTGGATGTGACCTTACTACATGTGTTTTCTCATTTACTTGGATCACTAACACATAAGCCCTTATAATAAGGTGATAATAAGGAAAAGGAAAATGAGTGCATCCCATACTACACCATGAGTCCATCTGTATCTTGTTTCATACCTAGCTATGATGATTAGACAAGCATCCCATACTACTAGCTATAATCATCAACAAGGGCATAAGTGTAAAAACGCACAACACATGTAGCTATTAATAAGATTTTCATAGCTTGCTAAATTTCTTTGAGTTGATGGATCTTGGCATCCATCACCTACATGTTATTGGCAAAAGTCAGTTCAACTAGGTATTGGGTGCCTCTTAGCACCTATTACCTACATGCTATTGATGAAATCCATCTAGGTCCTATCATATCATGAGTAGCTCTTGACATCCATCACCTATGTGCTATTAGTCAAAGATGGATAAACCCTAGGATATGGAGATTGTTCCTTGCATTTGTCACTTGCATGCTATTGGTGACAACTGACTAGACCCTACTTTTAGCAAACTTGGTTCTGACATGTGGAGTCACCTTATAGCTAGGTAAACATAATTAGGATGTCCTAAGGGTTTACACACCTTAGACTAGTGGCTCATGTTACAATACCACATAGAGTGATCCATTAATCTATACACACGATCCTATCAATTTTGGGGGTCAAATTACCAACACATAAATAACACATTAAACCAACACGAGTTAGCTTGCAACTGATCACACATACATAAAATAGGTACAAACTTATATAGTAAATAATCTCAATGATCATTCACCTCATTCATTGGTTCACAATTCCACAAGAAAAGTAACTCATATATCATTGCACACATCATACAGATTATCCATTAACATGACCTTTTATGTTAACATCCCAATATAACAACCATTCATATTTTACATGGGGAAGACTAAAATTCCCAACCTAACAAGGTTGAACAAGGAGAGAACTAGTCATACCCCTTTCATTCTTTTTAAATAAGTAGGAAACCATAGAAATTTACATGTGCAAATCCAAAATTTATACCCAATTATTCATAAACCAATAATAACCCTTCTTGGTCATATGAAAATGCCATATTATAATATATAGGCTAATGATGCAAATAAATGCTACATATGCCAACTTTACTTCATCTAGTTACAAATAATATAATGAGACCAATGAGACAAAGGTGCAACATAAAGTCAAGCATAAGAATAACTCTAGACCTTGAATCTGTTTCTTACACATTCCCTTACAAACTTGGGTCACAATGGCATCCTTCATCCAACGACTACTTGTATACCTACTTCCAAAAAAGGTCAAAGTCACATGTAGTTCTCCCAATCACACAATAACATTTGCAATATGATCATAGGGCAATATTAGTCCATTCAAGTCTCATGGTTCCAAAACCCATCATAGATTTAATTGTTAAGGATAAGAGCTAAAATCTCAAATTTATGGTTTTGGTAGGTCTCATCGCTTCCATAATCTAAACAACCAAATTTCCGTCTTCAAACAATATCAAAATTATGTACAATCCATAGTGCCATGAAGCTTCACATTAAAGATGAACTTATATTCTACTATTTAAAACCTATTGTATACGCCTAAAAATGACACGATTCGGTCTAGATAAATATTCTTAATATTTATTCCCTTCTAATTCCTCTATCAATAAATAAATAAATTTATTTATTTATTTGATTCATATTCTTCCAACAATTAAATAAAACCCTTTATTTAATTAAATTCTTCCAAACAATTAAATAATTCTTAATTATTTAATTATATCAAATCATTCTTCCAAATTTGAATAAATCAAATCAAAATTATTTAAATCCTCTCAATCTCCAAGAATAAAATATAATCAAATATTTTATTTATTCTTCCAAATCATACACAAACAATTAAATAAATTTATTTATTTAATTAGCTTTCTTATCTTCTAAATTAAATAATTCCAATTATTTAATTATTTCTTCCAATAATATCTTCTCTAAATTTAAATAAATCTATTATTTATTTAAGTTGTCTATTTCTTCTAAATTGAGTTATCTCTAAATATAATTCAATCTTCTTACACATGCAATTAAATATTCCTAATATTTAATAAAGCAAAATATCTTTTTATTCTCATGCAAATCCCTTCTTCTTGTTTTAAATCACTTAACTGATTATTATATTCTTTTAATTGCTTTAACTCATTCTTCTATTCTTAGCAAATCCTCTCATGCAAAAGAAAGCAAGACACATGTCTTCTTCTTATTCGTTGCACGTTCCTCAACTGTTCTCAACCGTTGATCTTCTCATTCTCTCTATACCGTTGATCTCTTCTTTCTCAAGTCTATAAATTCAACCTTATTCTTCAATTTCATTCATCCAAGCTTTAAGTATTGTTACTTTGCAGGAATTACAGCGCGCCTTTGGCACCAATTCCTTCATTGCTTGTGATCACGCTTTTTGTTACTATGCTCTACGCACTACAACCCTCGTTGTGAAGCTCCTCTTCATTGCGACATTACCACAGCCATTCATAATCGACATTCTTGACAAAGAAAAGAAGTGCACTCTCTGAGGACCCTATTTCATACACGCAAGGATGATTTTTTGATAGGCAATCAATGGAAGTTTCGATCTAAGGAGGTTTGCTTTGTTATTTGATTCATTGTTATTTGGATTTCCTTAGTTCACTATTCTATTGAGTTTTGGGTATTTGATATTGTTTATCATTATATATTCATTGTTGATCCAACTTACCCCTAACACCTACAGTTAATCAAAACCTAGGAATAGTTGTCATGCTAAAACATATGGAGAAACAAAAGACCTATTCTCTACCATAATCCATGATTTCCTATTATAGATGAATAAGGTCATACAATGAAAGCATATATCATTTCCAAGATTAAGGAATTCATAGAATGACTCTTTCCAAATGCATTAATATTAGTTAAACATAAAATAGGTGTCAGGTACATCCTACTCCCATGAATTAACCCCTTAAGAGTAGGAAAATACAATCCAAGTCATAACACAACTTTCTCAAATTTAATTTTTTTCTTTAAAGGTTTCAACCTTCTACTAGGAAGGTTAACATGGTATACCAACAAGTACAATTAACTATCTATCCAATTAACATATATTGTAATAGAGCAATGATGTTTCAATATCAAAAGAAGTGATTATACAACATATCGCTACAGTGTCACTTTACAATGTTCAACATAGATCGCTGACCTATTTACTTGGCAATGGCTTAAAACAATCAAACCACAATAGACACTTCCCTTTAAATCTTAGTAAAAATTGATTTTTAATAGAATCATCATCCAAATAACAATAACAATATAGTCAAATATAAATTGTTTTCATTTTCAAATTGACGACTTGTCAACTAATAAGTTGACAATACCACCACAGTTCCTAACATCCTATTGCATGTTTCATAAATGCTAATGCTAAATTAGTTCGTAGATATACTCATATTCACTTCTAACAAGGATTACCAATTGTTACCATTTATCCCAAAATCTTATATATCATTAGCACACATTATTCCTTCTTAGTTTTTTTTTTTTTTTAAGACTTGTCAAAATTAGGTTTAACCAAAAGTACATACATTTATTTCTAGATTTACTAATAAGATTTTGACTAAAAATAAATGTTTGTATTAGATTTTATTTCCATATCCGCAAAAATGGGATTTTGACCATAAAGAGAGATGTTTATTTCAATTTTTTTTTTCATTCTTATTCTTACCCAAAACCATTTCAAAATATGTAAAAAAAAAGAATTTATAACCCTTTTGAAAATAATGATCTCCTAAAGTTAAAGGGTTGAAATGGGAGCTCTTGAGAACTTGCAATCAAGCCCAAATTTGTAGCCCAACATCCTAGCTCCATGACGCCACAGGTCTTAGAAATGAAGGTGAACAAATATAGAATGGAAATATGATTACAACTATAACTATTAATCTAGTGCAAAACCAAAATGGAGATAGTATGAAATCAACACAAAGAAATAATGAAACAAAAGATCAAACACATAACATAGTGTTTACATAGAGAAACTATTTCAGGAAAAAACTCCACACAAGAAGAGATGCACTAGTTTGTATTAACTTCAAATAGAGCTTACAATACAACACTATCAATCTCCTCTCCAGTCTTCAATCCAACATCACCTGTAATACTCTTTCATAGCTGTAATATAATGCCCTCATTAAAAAGAGTGTTGCCTTCTAGGGAAAAAAACCCTAACATAACCTCTACTATTAGATTTATGACCTAATGATGAACGATCTAGATTTACAATGGTAATTTATATATAAAATGTGGCTTCCAGGGGTGTTGCCCCTAGACCCCCACTGGGGCATGCGGCCCCTAGACCCCCACTGGGGCATGCGGCCCCCAGACCTCCCGTCAGGGGGATGGTCCCCCTGGACCCTACAAGGGGCACCCCCTGCATGCCTCAGATAACCTACATCCATCAGGTAGTAGGATCAAACATGCGGCTGAAACAAGATCGCTACTTGGTGAATACTTCATCCCTTATGAATGATTTACAAATAATATTAGGAGTAATTAATTACATAGGATTTACAAGGTTGATGACACCTTAATCCTAACAACAAGTTCCCTAAACACTATCCATGAACTACGTAAGACTTTCACCATGCCAAATCACCTAAACTTTGTGTTCACTAGTCATGTAGGCTTAACGGTGTGGACATTTGAGTTTGTTACTAGTAGAGCTATAATACAAATTTCAACAAGAGAACCACCTGAGCTTATAGTCATCATCATATTATTAATAGCTCATCTTATAATCACCTATTCATTAATAATTGTATTTTTTTATTAATTATAAATAATGAGATCACATAGAGATTATATTCAGTCTTATGTCCAAGTGAAATTTCTTAGAGAAATGAAATATATGTTTTAAGTTTATATTAATACTATTCTTTTTATTGAAGCAATGCAAAAATTAAAATAAAAAGTAGTCCAGAAATGAGGGATTGCACAAGGAAGGAGCTGAAAAAACTCTACAAGACAAATACATAGGAATAATCTTAAAAAACAAAGCTAAATACATGATCCAATGCACAGTAGAAGCAAGCAAGGAAATATGTTTGCCTTGTATTAATGTTTGCAGCACCTCACATATGAAAATATGTGGGCAAGGAAATATGCAAAGTTTGGGCAAAATAATATGCATCACCTAGCCAAACATTATCTCCCAAAATTATCCTTACCTATGTAAACCAATTTTTTGCTCCCCTCTTTCAACGAAGTCCTAACAACACTTGCCCACAAATGTTGTTTTCTTGTTTCATATATCATCTCCTAATAGATACATTAAATTTCACTTATGTATATAAATTTCTATATTTATTATATTGCTCACACTATCATTGTCTCGTATACCCTTTTAACTTACCTAATTTATGTGTAGTATTTAATATTACTACAATTATTATGTTCTAATTTTTGTTGTGCTCATTTTCTACACATTCATGTATTTCATATCACATTTATTTTGGAATTGCAATTAAGGCCTACTTACAATAGGGACGTGACAAAAATGAACTAGGATGACCCCTTTAAATACACCACCAAGAGTCACAAACAAAACATTCCATGCCTTGAGTTAACACACAACACTCATAAGGATAAGTCAAGTTGGCCCCAAACTAGAATTAGAATTTTAAAAACAAACGAGTATGCGAATGCAAAAGCAATCAAGATCACTTTTACAATTGTAGATCTAGGAAAAAGATAAAACTAAGGATCAAGATTTATCCGTAAGAAAGAGTGTAGATAAGAACAAATAGGTCTTACTATATGCTTACTATTACATAAAAGTCACTCAAATTGAAATAGACCCAAAAGTGTTTATATATAATTTTCGCTATTACAATATTTAAACACACATGCTCAATAACCATTCCACCAAACCTAACATACCATAATTTTAATAAAATAACACCTTTAGCTTTTAACATTGTCCTATTGTTACACAAACTAGACCACCATAAATTAAACATCCCAAATTCTCTGCAATTGGAAGAGGATCTTATTGCTCTGACCCACCTTAACTATTGAGAGGGAGTGATAGCGAAAGGTCAGCAGCGGGCTGGTGCAGTCAACGAGAGAAACAAGTATTATATTCACACGAAGTCTCGTAGAAATGCCAAACCTAAACTAACTTTCCAAATAATTTAAAATTTTCATTTCAAAATCTTGTAAGTTGTTGGATTGGATGTATGGACGGCCTGGATGCGCGGGTGTTAGTGGCATGGCGAGTATGGGTATAATTGTTAGAGCTGTAAGCAACCAGTATACCGACCACCTTTCCCCATACTAGTCATCTTGCTTACCTACTCCTTCCCACTAAGTATATAAGGGTACCCACTTACCTGTAACTTGTCTAAAACATTTGAAGTGGCTACCATTTCATTTGAGGTCAGTATGTTCTACTTCACCCCACTTTGATGCTTCACAATGGTTCATGTATTCTAGAGGTTTATCTGCATCAATTACAGGTGGACTAGTTGATTTTGTGTTAACTGTTATCAGTTACATGCATTAGATTTTGAAAGAGCCTATGAGCTGACTGGTCTGTGTTGAATTGTTAATGTTTTTGTTTGCAATCATGTTTTTCTTATCATTCACATATATAATACAGGTTGAGCACTGAGCAGTAGTCCTAGACAATTTAATTTGGAAAACATCATCCATGGCTTCCCATGTGGTTGGTTATCCTCGCATGGGTCCCAAGAGGGAGCTGAAATTTGCATTGGAGTCCTTCTGGGATGGCAAGAGCAGTGAAGCAGAGTTGCAAAAGGTGGCCAAGGATTTGAGAATTTCAATGTGGAAGCAGATGAGTGATGCTGGTGTGACTTATATCCCAAGCAACACCTTCTCCTACTATGATCAGGTGCTTGACACCACTGCAATGCTTGGGGCGGTTCCTTCCAGGTATGGGTGGAATGGTGGAGAGATTGGATTTGACACCTACTTCTCTATGGCCCGTGGTAATGCCAAGCTGCCTGCCATGGAGATGACCAAGTGGTTTGACACCAACTAGTAAGCACTTATTATTCCCCTGTTTTTGCTTAATTTTGTTATAGAGATTTTGTTGATTCCAGAGATTCTAAGGATGTTGGTCATTTCAGCCACTACATTGTTCCAGAGCTGGGACCAGAAACTAAATTCAAGTACTCCTCACATAAAGTGGTTGATGAGTACAAGGAAGCTAAACAGGTAACTAGCACACATCCACAGACCCATATAAACTAAATAGATGGTACTATAATTTCTTTTAGCTTACATGGTGGTGGACTTCATATAGCCTTGCAACCCTTCTTTTGATATGTGTCCTGGTGGGCTCTGGGCTCTCCCTTTCGGGGAAATTAAGCCCATTGGAGGGGCTGATGGTAATGTTTAATAAGAACTTTCCTCCCCTATACCTTGCTGTGATTGTCTATTGCTTATTTTTTAGGTACTGTGGTTCATTACTTCCTGTCCCCTGGTTGTAGATCTGGAAATGAGGCAGAGACTAGATCCATTCTTCATTAATCTATATCTTTTTTAGTTTTGAAATTCAGCATGTTGAACGCTCCATCAAGCTTACTTGTGAAATGCTTTTAATTTCCTCTCATGGGAACCACAAATAGTTGGGTTTTGAATTGAAGAGACCACATTGTTAGCATTCTACTGCAATGAAGAATGTTAAATGTGAGCCCATTTTGATATGTTGGTTGATTTTAGAATCTGTGATTGATGTACAATGTTTGTTATGTAGATTGGTATCGAGACTGTGCCTGTCATTGTAGGACCACTGACATACTTGCTGTTATCCAAACCTGCAAAGGGTGTTCCTAAAACCTTTGAGCTCATGTCTCTGCTAGATGCAATTCTTCCAGTCTACAAGTGAGTTTCGCATTAGAGAGTAATCCACAACTGCTTGCATTTCATAATTGTGAGAAATGATAGTTTCTTTATCCTGTGGTTACTTTTATTACTGGTCATTAATGCTCTGCTTTATGCTGTGATTACTTCAGAGAAGTTCTTGGTGAGTTAAAGGCAGCTGGGGCAACCTGGGTGCAGTTCGACGAGCCCTCACTTGTAATGGACCTTGAAGCTCACCACTTAGAGGCCTTCTATAAGGCTTATTCATTCTTAGGAGGACTAGATGGAATCAAATTGATTGTTGAGACATACTTTGCTGATATTCCAGTTGAGACTTACAAGTAAGTTAGCATGCTTTGTAATCTGCTCCTCTCTATATGTCAAATTTATTTTATATAAAAATATATTTGACAATGGAGTCCCCTTGAAAATGTCCTAGATGATATGTGCATAGAAGAATCAGATGGGTAAGGTTTGGAGGTCTGAAGTTGCTAATGAGATGAAAGACTTTTTCCCACAGGATCATTACTAAATCAAAAGCCATATCTGCTATTGGGTTGGATCTAGTACGTGGAACAAAAACACTCAACCACGTCAAAACTCATGGCTTTCCTAGTGATAAATATCTGTTTGCTGGAATTGTTGATGGGAGGAATATCTGGGCAACAGACTTGGCAGCAGCCTCTGCCATTTTGAAGGATCTGGAAACTGCAATTGGTAAAGGTACACATGCACATTGGAGTTGTTGGATCAAGGAATTTACATAGTATATGATTTGATTTTAAATCTTGAAACTGCAATTGGTAAAGGTACATGTGCATATTATTTTAGCTTGAAGAGTTGTTGGATCAAGGAATTTACAAAGTATATGATTTGATTTAAAATCTTGCTTCACTTAATAAGACTATAAAATTTGCTTACATTGCAGGCAAAGTTGTTGTTTCTACTTCCTGCTCTCTTCTTCACACGGCAGTGGATTTAGTAAACGAGACAAAACTTGATGATGAGATCAAATCCTGGCTTGCATTTGCTGCACAGAAAGTAGTTGAGGCAGTTGCTTTAGCTAAAGCATTGGATGGCCAAACATATCAGGTAAAGATTCTTCCAACTCTTTTTACTTTGACTTTTACTGATTGTTGAAGTTGAATCTTGAAAGTACTTATGAAGAGGTATGAGAACCTAGGGGAAAATTTGACCTACATCCTCAGTGGCAGTGCAGAATTACTCCAAATATGTTGGAATGGATCAGGATTTTGCACCATGGATGGGGTGCAATTTTTCCCTAGATAGTCTTTGCCATTTCTGCAGATAACTCTTTGTAGAAAATATAAATTAGAATTCATTTTCCACAGAACATAAAAAATTTTGGTTGGATTTGACAGGAGTCCAGGTCTTTAAAACTAAGGATTGGTTTTTTCACATGATTAAAATCTCAAGGCCAGTGGCAGGAATTTTATTTTTCAATTTGACCAAGTTTTGTTGGCATCTCAATTGAAAACTTAGGTCTAATAAATTCAACCATTCTATACTGCAGGCATACTTTGCTGCTAATGCAGCTGCTATTTCTTCAAGGAAGATTTCTGCAAGGGTGAACAATGAGGCAGTGCAAAAATCTGTAGGTTATCAATTGATCTTTTGTTTGCTTATGTTTTATTCGTTCGACTTATGTTTTATTCGTTCGACTTTTGCAGTTCAAAATGTTCCTCTGTATCTGACTGCTTATATTTGTGATCAAGCTATTTTTATAGTAAAACATGTCTGCAAATGGTCAAGTAAATATTTGTCATATGCATTCTATCAGGGTATATACTAGCTTTTAAGAAAATAAAGAATCTGCACAATGTCATGAGCAACAAATCACTATCTATTAGTTATGTGTCTGAATTTTGCGGATGAATGAAATAACAGGCTGAAGCTCTCAAGCGCTCTGATCACCGTCGTGCAACTCCTGTAGTAGTGCGTTTAGATGAACAACAAAAGAAGTTGAACCTACCAGTTCTTCCAACTACAACTATTGGCTCTTTTCCTCAAACAGTGGAACTTCGGCGAGTTCGCCGTGAATATAAATCAAAAAAGTATGTTGTTCTGGATGCAATAGTATTTGTGAATTTTACCAGGCTTAAATATGCTTAAAATGTTTCTGGATGTAACCGTGTCAAGATTTTTAGAATCTACATTTTTCGAATCACACGCAGTGATCCATCATCAAGTTTTTCCTCTTCCTAATGATGGATGGCAGAGTGTGATCCGAAGTTTTGATTTAAAAATCTTGACACAGTTACATCCAGAAACATTTTAAGCATTACTATGGACTGTGGAAATATCATGGCTGTTACAGGCTTAAATATTTTTTTTCCCATTCCTGTTCAGAAAGCATGTCTGTGATAACATCATAATACACATTTCTGACATTTCAACAGGATTGAAGCGCTAGAATATATTCAATCAATCCAGCAGGAGATTGCGAAAGTGGTTAAGATGCAGGAAGATCTTGACATCGATGTTCTTGTTCATGGTGAACCCGAGGTAGGTGTTCTGTGCATATAGTTGAAATCAATGCATAACTTGTAGTATCTGCCAATGGAAGCTAATTTGATTCATTTCTGCAGAGAAACGATATGGTAGAGTATTTTGGAGAACAGCTTCAGGCATTTGCATTTACAGTTAATGGTTGGGTACAGTCTTATGGTTCTCGGTGTGTGAAGCCACCAATTATCTATGGTGATGTCAGCCGCCCAAAGCCAATGACTGTGTTTTGGTCGAAGTATGCCCAAAGTCTTACCGCCCGCCCCATGAAGGGAATGTTTACTGGCCCTGTTACAATTCTGAACTGGTCCTTTGTAAGAAATGATCAGCCCAGGTAAGGATGGTATATTGCTGATGCATATTTGCTAAATACTTTTAATTTAATCATCTGATATGATTCTTGATACTTTTTCTTTTTTGACAAATCCTTAGAGCCTGATTTCACTAGTTGCTCTTATTAATGTGTCTTGTAGGTCGGAAACCTGCATGCAGATCGCTTTAGCCATCAAGAAAGAGGTTGAAGATTTGGAGAGAGCTGGGATTCAGGTATACCTTTGCACTAGCTCTATGTAAAATCTTGCCAACTTGTCTATTGTTTGAATTGCAACTTTATGAGCAAGTCCTTTGATATTTGATGCTGACATACCATAATTCTGAGTCCAGGTAATCCAAATTGATGAGGCAGCTCTAAGGGAAGGATTACCTTTACGAAAAGCAGAACAGGCTCACTACCTTGAATGGGCTGTTCATGGCTTCCGAATCACCAACAGTGGTATAAAGGATACTACCCAGGTTTGTTTGAACTTCGAAGATGTACTCTTTAATCTCTATCTGTTGCATGAATATGTTAAAAGATGACCTATATCTGCTTTATGCTTTTAAGTTTGTAACTGTTCCCATCTCTTACTATTCCCATTTTGTTAGCCCTAAATTCTAATGTGGTATTTTATTTTTCAGATCCACACTCACATGTGCTACTCAAACTTTAATGACATCATCCATTCCATCATTGATATGGATGCTGATGTCATTACTATTGAGAATTCCCGTTCTGATGAGAAATTACTATCAGTTTTCCGTGAGGGTGTGAAATATGGGGCTGGGATTGGACCTGGTGTCTATGATATACACTCTCCTCGCATCCCAGATACAGAAGAGATTGCAGACCGTGTTCGCAAGGTAGAATGGCATGGTCTTTTTACAATGCTACTAATTAAAAATATTGAAAATCTCCTTGTATTCACTTTTGGTTTACAACTCACCTTAATTGTCTGTTTTGCCAGATGCTTGCTGTGCTGGAAACAAACATCCTCTGGGTCAATCCAGACTGTGGTCTGAAAACCAGGAAGTATGGTCAAATTGTTCCGGCTTTAACCAATATGGTTGCAGCTGCAAAGTTGCTGCGATCTGAACTAGCCAGTGCAAAGTGAGAATGGAAGACATTAAAACATGAATATTTTTATTTTGAATGCAATGAAGAATCGGGAGCAAGTTTTAGCTTTCAAATAAAGGGAATTTCTTATCAAGTATTGTAATCTTATTTTTCGATTTGGGCAAATTTGTTTCTAATGAAAATAGCTTTCACAGAGCTGTCAATTATAAACTGGTCCTCTAATTGCTTCCTTAAAAGGTTATTTACAAGCTAATGAGGCTTGATGCATACGGAAAAAGGTTTTCTAAAAAAATAGATATCTGCACTGTGTAATCTAATTTGATTTTGAGAGATCTTTTTGAATCAAGAGACGAGCACCTCTTCCCAGCTGAAGATAAATATTCCATTATATTCCTCAGTGGGCTAAATGAACCTTCTAACCGGTGATTGAGGGGCTTGATAAAATGGGTTTACATCAAACATACGAATATGCACTAACTAGTTCTCTTCAAGCCTTGCTCTCACTTGCATATTTATCTTGGTGCCATCGCTTAGCATCATTGCAGCATTATGACATAAACACGTTTTATTTTTATTTTTTTTATCAAATACTGTCTTTATGAAACATGGCATGTGGACTAGAGCTATTCATAACCATTTACCCACCTAGTTATTCATTTGTCGTTGTCATCCATCCACCTATGCTAACTTCCACTTCAACTTTTTTAAAAATACTGTCTTTAGAAAATTGGAATGTGGATTACTCATAACTATTTAGCCACCTAGTTATTGAAAGGAAGATGATAGCAGAAACACTTTCTACACTAATCAATGAGGAGAGACATGCATGCAAGATCTAACAATTTTAGAAATGAAAAATACACATGCAAAAACATTCACCAGAATCCGGTTACAATTCATCACCAAGCTCAAGCTTTCATAGGAGAAAAACAACATACATTTCCAAACTATGCACCAATATATATAGGCAAGACCCAAAACTAGAAACCACCAATGGTTTCTAAAACCATGAGAAAAAAACATGGCCTAAAAGCCGCACCCAAATCTCTATGCAAATGGCAATGCCCAAATCAAAGAGTTAAATTAGAAACTTCCTCTCTCAACTAAAGCAAAATTAAAATCTTCTTTCAACTAGTGCACTCCACTTGTGATCTTGTATGCCTTTTTGGTAATAGGCACATGCAAAGTTGTAAACTAAGGATCTTCCTTGATCTTCTCCAAGTCCACACTTTACTCCCCCTTTTCGTACTCTTTCTAATCAGGTAACTCTCACACTTTATAAGTTATCATAGTTGAATTTAATGATAACTAAGTAACTACAAATTGACAAATTACAAACTATAAGTGACAACTAATGCCACTCCAAGTGGAACCACCCAAAATATGGGAGTGAATAATAAATAAATACAATTAATTAATTAAATATAAATATTAGAAATGGAAAGTCGAGACCATCTTCCTTTCTATACATGTCAATGTGCCCATGCCCTGTATCAAAGGTGAGATTTTTCTTAAAGTATGCTATCTTCATGAAAGATTTGCTTGCTATTAAAATTTATCGTTCTGGACTTACCTTGAAACGTATGATGTTCCTTCAGATCGAAGGTGTAAAATATGACACCTAAACTGTGAAATGTTTTATCTTCTGTGAGATTTTCCATTAGAAGATCTTCATTTTCATTTGAGCATACTCTTCAGTGAGATCTGCTATTGTAAGTTTTCAATCTTCTATGAGATTTTCTGTTGTTAGGATCTCACCTTCTTCTAGGTCCACTAATTTCCTCTAGATAAACTACTAGGTCCACTAATTTCCTCTAGATAAACTAGAGAACTAATTGTGAGGTTTGTTAGGTAACTTCATTTGTCTCCAAAAACATCATCCCAATTTTTATTATTCTTAATCTTGGTATGAACTTTTGGTCTTGCCAAGTATTTCTAGTTCTCCAAGGTCATCCACCCATATCGTTGCTTCATGATTCATTTAAACCACTTTTCTGCTTTCTTTTTCTTATCACTTCTGTCTTTATGTAGAATTCCCCTGTATGTGGGAGCAAACCCTTATTACTTTCAACTTTATGGATTGCCCTTAGTGATTTTTGTTTTCCTAATTCCCCTGTATTTGGTATCCAACTCTTATTACTTTCATTGTTAGCTTTCTGCTACACTGTATGTATTGTTCTTTGCCATCTTTATTTTCTTAAAATTCTTTATTGTTTGTTGTTTGTTCTTTCTGTTTACAGCTAACTAACTTTCAATTTTACATGCTAGCTTTGATTTTGGTTTCAAATATCAATTTCCTTCACTTTTCATAATTTCTGACCAGTCTCTAAGAATTCACTTTATTCCAAAAATTGGTATGAAATAAACCTCTGATTTTAGACCATATAATTTCATTAGCTATTTACGATGTGGTTAAGACTGTTTGCTTTCTGGTACTACTTTGACACGGAAACAGGGAATCAATTTCGTTTCATCACCTACCTTCCCACTGCCAACTTCACCCAGAGGGATCAATCCTTGGTAGACTTTTTGTATGTAAAGTGTTCTCGCCAAATAGACTCCATCCCTGTGAGCAAGATAGAGCTTGAAAATCCATTAATGGTTGGCAAGAAAATCAGCACTACAGAAAATTGTTGTTCGGATTAAAAAAATTTCATCATCTTCCTAACCAACTCCGCTGTGGATGAAACCCAGAATCTTCGGTTTCGTAGGTTGGCGCCTTATCCATTGGGCCACGGAGTCTTGAATGACGCCAGTACTTGTTATTATAATTAACAGGATAGTTTACAACAATGTTATGTTATGTTGCATCTTTATCGTATCACAATCATCCATGCTTCCGATGCTAAATAATAAGTTAATTTCGATTGCTTGGAAGGTGTGGGCATGGCTACAAATAAGGTTTCTTCGGTGTAGGAGACTAAGAGTGTATGTTCAGTACTTTTTCACTTTGTTTTTATTTATGTGTTTATTCACTATAAATATGATTTTAATTAATTTTGATTTTTTATATGTGAGAAATATTATTTTATTTATGTTTACACATATGTTATATTTAAATTTGTGTTTTTCTATATAAAATGCATGTATTTTTTCAACTGTGTTTCATGTGTATTAGTGAAATTAGCTTTAAGCATGCTTATTTAAGCATATTATTAAAAATAGAAAGAATTAATCATTATTTCTAGCATTTATATACACCTTTCTTTTTTGAAACCACCTAAGACATTTTTCATAGATTTTGCACACACATCCATCTCCATTATTGTACTTTCATGCACCAATATCATAGGGTCACACACTATAACTCTTTCAATACTTTAAGTTGAAACATGTTTCTTAGGGGCTTGACCAAGGCAAGCTTGTAAATGTGTCATAAACACTCATTTTCTTATACTTTTCAAACTTGGCAAGTATTGTAGTAGGTGGTACAGGGTCTAATACCTACAATTTTTTATATTAGCAAATACAAAGGACATTTTTGCACCTAAAAGATAATGTTGCACCCAAAAAGATAATTTCACATCATACCAGACATTTATGTGCCTTTGGGGCATTTATGTGATTTTGCAAACACTACCACAAATTTTAGAATGTTTTTTATCGTGGCCTTTTCTAAACCTAATTTTAGTCATGTAAAATATTCTCCCGATGTCTTTTCATCCTTCTACCACTACTACAACTTTTGAAACCAAATAAGCTTACTCTAACCTTCTCTTTTTTCTATTTCTAGTTCTTTTTCAACCTTAACTATGCATTATTTTTACTTAATTAAATTTGAAAAGTAATTCATTGCTTTAATTTTAGTCAAAATCAAATTATTAAGCAAACAAATTTGACTCTAGTAATTAAAAGGAACATCTCTAGTTTAGGGCGTTAATTATTTTTATTTACATTTTGATGTTTCTTACACAAATAAAAACCTTTTTTGTAACCTTCTTAAACAAAGAGGTAGCCTTTGGTCAATCTATTACCCTTTCACATTTTCCTTTCTATCTTTCCCCAAAATCTTCAACCATTGATGCGTTCTTCTCCTTTCTCAACACCCTCTCTACATTGTGATGCAAGAGCATCCAAGGTGTAAGAGTGATCATGTATCAAGCAATTTTTTCTTTCATGTTTGTTTTGTTTTATAGGTTTCCTAATAATGTTCCAGTTGTCATACTCTTAACAAAAATGATTATTTGTATTGTAGAATCATATTTTGTTATAATAGTCATTCTATCATAACATAAGAGCTCCAAACATAAGATTTTATTATGTAACACTAAAATTAATTCTAGAGCTTCTAATTCATATCATAATTCATAATGATTTGATTCTACACTAACGTTATTTGATTTCTCAAAACTAGTCATTGCTCAACAATGTGACATCAAATTTCTTATCAAAAAAGATATAGTTGGACTGTGTGACATAAAGCTCCGGAACAAGATTTGAACACATATCTAAGCTTATTGGTCCTAGGGAGATTTGTGATTATAACCACATTGAGTTTCATTGCACATATCTCATTGCATACCACATTCATCCCAAGCATGCCTTTCTACACATTTCAATTGCATATAGCATTGTACCACCTTGCTAGTTGACACACTTCATCCTAATTACTTGCACTCATTATATAAACATCATGCATCATCATTGGAAGACAAACGATAATAAAGAATTAGATTTGGAGGTCACAATTCAAGTGTAGGCTCATAGAGTTTAGTAGCTAAACAGGAGCATTGTCTCACATATCAATTTAGAAGGTTATAGTTTACACATTGATTTTGGCTATGTTTCATTGAAGGCTATGGCCTCATGTTGTGAGTTCTTAAGCCAAGTTTTTGAATGTAATTTGATTGTGAATCAATATCACTATTTTTTTGCTTATTTACTCTTTAATTGATTTCTGATGTGAATGCTTGTGTATTTGGTTGCATGTTTGGATAATCTTTAATTTGACCCTCTAGTATTGATTGCATCAAATGGTATTAGAGCATGTTTTTTGTTGGGAAATTAGGTGTTTCAACCTTCCAAATTTCTCGTTACTATTTTATCATTTAATATTTTCCCACAGTTAGTTACATATTATTAATTTAATTTATTTAGCTTTAACATAAATTGGGGCATTGGAATTTGATGCGGCAATGATGCCAAGTGTCAGTGTCGTGCAATAGTGGAATATTAATATTTTATTTTGACATTATCTTTAGCAAACGAGTTATGACAAATTCTATGATGCATAAGAGCCAAGAATGGAGGGAGTTACTTTAGAATCAATGACCAATAAGATGTGTAAGAGAATCTATAAGAGCCTAATTTTAGATTTGAATCTTAACCAACTTGGGCATCCATATTGGGTAGATGTAATTAATGATTTATGACAGTTGTAAGAGTGTAAGAGAATAAGCTATTTTTAGCTGCACATGGTTTTATAAAACCACAATAGTTTGTAGGTTGCCAGAGGTCTATAAATTGAAGGCTTAAGGAGTCATATATATTATGAGATTTTGTAGGTACATAGGTCTGTCAAAATTTTGCCAGAATTACTCTGTATTTAAATGTTAGTGTATTACTCCTGTAAAGACTTGCATTGCAAGTGTATTGTAATCCTTTGTTGATTTGATAGTACATTGTGTACGCTTTGGAGTGTCGGGTTTTTCTCTCGAAAGGGTTTTGCTCACATAAAATCATTATGTTATGGTTTATTGTCTATTGTTGATTTCTATTTGTTTCTATATTTTCTTTAATAAGTTTAGATATGATTTGAAGTTATTTGCATAACACTCTCATAGATCAGCATAGGAAGTTGTTTCCGCACACCTTGCTTCCTTACATCTTTGAATTGTGAGAGAAGACATTAGTTGATGAGAGATATTTTCTAATATTGTATATTAGACCTAGAAGGTATTAAAGATAGTTCTACTTGTAAACATATCACTGAATTTGAGATATTTTGCAAAATAAGATTATATATAGATCACCAATTTTGAGGTAATTTGCAAGGGAGTTTGTAATAAAATAGTTAAACTTCAGGTAGTTTGCATGAGATCCAAAAGTCAACATGCCTCCATGAAGAGTAAGTAGAGGCCAAGGTGTTGCCGACATTAATGGGAGGATGAAATAAATGTTTGAGATGATGAGGAATGTACAGATCCATCCAATTAGATTTTGTTGAAAAAGATAGAAGAAGAGGCCATAACCCTAGATATGATAAAAGTGATAATAAATAAATTAAGAGGATGGTGCTAGAGAATGCATCAATTGTTGAACAAGTTGTGGATAACAAGAAGAAGAAGATACAAATCAAGTAAAGAAGTTGAAAGTTATTTCTAAAATTGGTAAGAGACTTGGAATTGATATTGTTAGTTGTTTTGATAGTTTGAATCCAGAGGAATTGATTGATTGGATAAATTATTTGGAAGAATATTTAGAGTACAAGGAAATTGTAGATCTTGAGAGGGTTAGATTTATTAATATTAAATTGAAAGGACATGCTATGATATGGTAGAAAGAAGTATGATTGGAAATGAACATGAGAGCTTAAGAAATAATATGGAGATGGGATATGATGATTTCAAAGTTGATAAGGGTAAGTGCAAAAAGATGGGGGGCCAAAAAGTGGCCAAATTGTTTTCAAAAAAAAAATAATGCAAAACACGCTTGCGTTATAACACGAGCGCGTTATGACCTGTTATAAATAAAAAAACCCATTTCATTTCTTTTTTCTCCACTATTCTCGTAGTCTGCAAACCCTAGGAAGCGCGCTCGCGTTTTGGATTCCTCAATTCAACACAAAAATCTTAT
Source organism: Cunninghamia lanceolata (assembly GCA_027924645.1). Taxonomy (NCBI): domain Eukaryota; kingdom Viridiplantae; phylum Streptophyta; class Pinopsida; order Cupressales; family Cupressaceae; genus Cunninghamia; species Cunninghamia lanceolata. The sequence goes on along the minus strand of BSBN01000237.1, from coordinate 20,252,160 downwards.
CAATTCGTCGCCAAAATGCTGCCACGACGTCGAGCACACCAAAGGAGTGAGTTTATTTATCTTTTTGTTTGAGTTTGCTTCTAAATAGGTAGGTTTGAGTTGTTTTTTGATGTATATTTAATTAATTGTCAGGAAATGTTAATGCACCTCCTCCTCCTCCTCCTCTTCAAAATCCACAAAATCCTGTAGAACAACAACCTCCTCCATCAATTCCTCGACATGCCCCTGGAATGGGGCAAATTGAAAACAACAAAAAAGAAATTGAAGATATAATTGCAAGATTGAAAGATCCTTCCACTTCAACCTTGCATAGGTCCACGCTTGCTGAATCTCTTGAATCTATGTTATCAAATGTAGATTCAATTAGCAAGCAAATAACTAGTTGGACGGATAAGAGGAGAGAGTTTAGAGATTATTATGTAGACAAGCTGTCATACCAAGATGTGAAAAAATTACAAATCACAAAATTAGACTTGTGTTCAATTTTCACAAACCCACAAACAAATCAACCTCCACCCATTACATGCAAGAGGTTCCTTATCCATTGGTACACCAACCAAGCAATAAGGGACAATTTTGGGCAGAGGTGGTGGATGGTTTTTGACCATCCTCTATACAATAATAATGAGGTCCCGCAATACTTTTTGAGGAAACTCTACTACGAGTTTGTCCTCAATAAAGTGCCAAACTATTTTGATATGCGGGACTTCTAGGGTAGAGGTGGGGGGTCAGCACAAGATAGACCAGGGGCACGTGTTGACCCACAACGGGTAGTGAGACGAGTAATCAACAGACCAGCCTAGGAGCATGTTTCTATCCCTTCCATTGTGAAGGAGAGTGTTGAGGTCGATATACTTCAGTCCATTAGTACCTTGACCTAGAGCATCATAGAGCATGCCAGTCCTGCAGTACAGAGTGGGTTAGGAGATAGTGAGAGGAGTAGGGTCCCACCCCATGCTTTTCAAGCTTGCGGGTCAGCCTGTGGTTATGACCCCATGGATAGTTAGGACGCAGGTGCATAGGCTACATCTGCAGCTGAGTAGATGGTGATGACAGATACCCTCCTGAGTGAGACTTTCGGCCTTGATACTCAGGTAAATATTAGCAAGTTTATTGAATTTAATTTATTAAATTTTATTTTTGAAATGCAAGATTAACTAATTTAAATTGATGATTTTAATGAAATTTCAGGGTCATAGCGTTGATGTAGTTTTCAGTGGTTCTCCACCTGCATTTTACACTAGATCATCTACTGTCAGGGTATGTAACTAGTAAACAATTATAAATATTACATGTGAATAGCATCGTTATATGAATGGTATTCTAATATCTGATTTTGGATGCTGAATAGGTTAATATTGTAGATTTCACGGCAACACCTGCCAGCGGTGGTGGACTTCAAAGCTTTACGGAGGTAATAAAATAAATAGTTTAATAAATGAATTATACTTACTGGATTTTTGTATGTGACTTGTGTGCTTTATTGTGTGTACTTCCATGTTTAGATGAACATGTGTGTATGTTAGGAGCCATGATTTGCATCACTATTATAGTTTTTGTAATTGAATAATGTGTTTTATTTCTAGATGATGCAGGCTGCGGAGACACCTCCCTAGTTCATAGGGCAATGGAGCATGGTGTGGCCTCTGCGATTCATAGCTCCATAGCATTGACAGGGGTATGAGGTAGATTAGTAAATTTTAATTTACATTCATTGTTATAGTTGTCTATTTTTGAAAAATCAAAAGATTATTGATTTGAAGTTTAATTTCTATCTAGATGGTTTCTATAGGACATGACATCACCAGGGCCTATTCCTGCTACTGAGGCAAGTGAGGAGACAGGTTATATGGTAGCGGTAAGTGATTATTTTGTTAAATGTTTCATTTTTTATAACATGTAATTTCTATATATTAATGTCTATACTTTTTATTGTAACAGCTAAAGATGCAGGAAGAACTAAATAGGAGGAGTAGCCCTCGCGTTCGTAGTAGACCACGCACATGCGCGTCTCCATCCCCTAGAAGATCAAAGGCTGCCCATGATCTATTCTCTTCACCAGCCAGAGGGGAATGACTTTTTATTGTGTTCCTTTGTTGTATGCCTATATGGCATTTGTGGACATATATTTTGTATTGTATATAGTTGACATTGTATCCCTATATGGCATTCTTGTAAGCCTATATGGCTATTTTGTATATATGTTATACTTATATCGACAGATATTAATGTATGCCTATATGGATATTTGGTTAATACAAATCTTTTTTATTGATGGCGTCCATACTTGCATTATAAATCCACTTTTGAATGGATATTTGTAGATGGCTACTTCAAATATTTAAAGTCCAATTGTATTACATAAGATGTTTGTTGATCCAATAAGCTAGCTATTGTTATTCAAGTATCACCTAAACCTCATTTTAGAACTAAAAGATAAAAGTTGTATTTAAAAAAAAATGAATCATCATGTTGAACAAAAAATATTAATATTCTTTATGAGTAGCATAAAATGTCAACTATATGCAATACAAAAAAATGAATCATCATGTTATTCTTTATGTTTGAGATCCTGAAAATGACTAAGTCTGGTAGCCTGATATCCTGAAACACTAGGATGAATATCCAAGTCATTAGGATGATTGTGCCTTGAGAAAAAGTCATTAAGATGAGTGCCTAAAGGAGACTTTCTTAAACATTCAGACATTGAGCAACAAGCATGAAGGGTTAAGGTGCAATTTACAACTCATAAAGCCTCAAAAGGGCGCCCAACTTGGAGAGAGCATTCATTTAATATAAGGCACCCATTGACACCTGTTCCACCATAAAAGTGCGCCTAAGGTGGAAGGAGAACAAGCCTCTAGTAAGTGAAGCACACCTATTGTCTAAACCACTTCATTATGGTGCCCTAGCATGAGGAGGAGTATATAAGTCAATAGGAAATGACACCTAGAATGCAAATGAAGGACTAAGTGGCATTTTCAATAAGCATCAATTAACCTTGAACTTTCAATAAATACATCAAATTGAGCCCCATAAGCCTAGGTGCCCTTTGCCTTCAAAAGAACCTTGTATTGGCGCCTTGGAGGAAATCAACTTACAATGACAAGTCTTGGAGGTTTCTCATTTTGGATGATGTCTTTTGAGATTAACTACAATTATTGAAAGTTAAGATGAGTGGAAAGAACCTATCTTGGACCTTAGGCACCCTTCATGTGATTTCCCACCATCATGAGCACCTAGATCTAAGAAGGAGTGAATGAAGGATCTTAACATCAAGAAGCATGTTATCAATCAACTTGGAGAAGTCTTTGACAATAATTATGATGAATTGAGTACATGGAAGTAAAGGAAGTACATATCACCTCCAAAGTGTGACTAATGATCAATAAGAAATTCTTCCAAAGCAAAGGCGTTCATTATGAATTTTCATACTAGTTTTGGCACCTTGAAGTCTAAGTGCATGAAAATCATGAGGATGAGCGCTTAGGGATGAGATAGTCTTCATAAGAGTTTAAATAAGAACATCATCAAAATGCGCCTTGGTAGAGAGACTTGAGACCATCATCAAATAAGCCAAAATATCTATCTCCAATCTAGGCACAAATTCTAGCTCCTCCCAACTCAAATGAGCACCCAAGTTGAAGTCAACTTTCATTTATACAACCCTTAGATTGTGCCTTGATTGAGGAAGGGATTTGAACCTCAAAATTTAATCATCTCAAGACAAAAGCTTCCTTAGACACTTGGCATTTGATTGAAATCATTGAGAATTAGAAAGAACCACCTAAGGATGTAAGGCACACTTTTCACCCATACAAGCCTAAAATTGTGCCTAAGGGAAATAACTTGATTTCATATCAATAGGTGAGTGCCTTGAGAGAAAGGATCACTCTAGGTCATTTTCAATTGTTGAAAGCACAAAAATGATAAAGATAAAGGCAATTGAGTTAGGCGTACTTTAGCCTCTGAGGATACCTCAATGAGCGCCTTGGGTGAAATTGCATGAGATGACCTTTTAGAGTGAGCGCTTGAAAGATAGAATTCATTCTAAGACATGTCTCATCATTTAGAATTGCAAAATTACAAGTATAAAGACATTTAAATCTAGGTGCACTCTCCATCAGTACAAACCCATTTTGGAACCTAAGGGAGAAATTGCATTAAAAGACACCTTTTGAATGAATCTCTTAAGGGAGATTGACCTCTTTAAGCCATTACAATTGTTTGAAATCATTTAAAGTGATAAATATGGACCAACTTGTGTTAGGCGCCCTTTGCTCTTCTTCTTACCTATATATGCGCCTAGATTTGTAGTAAGATTATTCCATGTTTAAAGAGGATTCCTTTGTGTTATAAAATATTTATCATGAGGATTGATGTGTTTCTTGGTTTGTATTGTAGGAAGATTGCAGCAAAAGGTAGGAGCAAGAGCTTGGAGTCATCTAGAGTCATCATGTAGCTGCTCCAAAGGAGCCTTTCACATTCATTCATGCCAGAGAGTTAAGATGGAAGTAATCACTACCAAGGAAACAATACTTCAAGAGGTAGCTGCTCCAAGAGGTCACAACAAGATATATTTCAAGTCTTCTTCATCAACAACATCACTAGTTGCATCATGTTCGAAGACTTCCATCTATCACTTCAAGTCCCTCTGATACATTCAAGCCTCCTTGAGAAGTCATCTACTTCACATATAAGGGAAAGTGTTATCATCAATATCTACACTTCAAAGGACCTTTCAAGTTGGAACACTTCTTCATTGAACATTCGAAGACATCCATCCAAGCTTCAAGTTCTTTCACAATCTTCAAGTGTAGGAGAAATTGCATCTAGTGAACTCATTAATTGGCGCCTAGGAGGAAAAGACCTTAAACTTACATTATTGAGTCAGCACTTTAGAAATTTAGCCATTCCTAGTCAATTGGAGTCATAAAATATCAAATACAAAGTCAAATTGGACTTAGGCACCCCTTCATGTAATTTCCCACCATCATGAGCGCCTAGATCTAGGAAGATCATCCAATTGCGCCTAGGAATAAGATACAAGTCCAAGACCTCAAATTTGAGCGCCCAGAAGTGTGATGGATTGAAGAAGCTACATTGGTGCCTAAGGGTAAGTTGTATCTAATGACATCACCTAATTGAGCACCTAGGAGGTATAAAGCTTAACATTGACATGAAGACAAGTGCTTAGTAAAGGAGAGTTTCTCAAACATTTAAACATGTGAATGATGTCATAGAAATGCACTAAGTCATCTAGGCACCATTTTCCCCTTGTGTACCCTTACATTTGCGCCTAACAAGAAGTTGCTTCAGTTCATTGGAGTGTTTGAGTATTGAGGATTTCTTAGCAATGCTTTGCAACTTTACATTGCCTCCTTCTGACGATTTTTGGGGCAGCAGAAAACCTTTCTCCACGAGCAAACACCTTAGAGATATAAAAAATTGAGAGAGGTTATTATAGAGGCAATCTACGTGATCACGTTGCCTTAGATGGAATGTTTCTAAGTGACACAGTTTTTGAGTAACATCTCGTCAAAGATTGTTGCCTTTTTGCACTTTGGACTCTTCAGGGATATCATCGGTACAATGTAGCTCGAACTGTTTCGACATGTTTGGGTGAAAAATAGGACCATGCCTAGCATAAATGTACCCATCTGGATGCGTTGGAATAGTCAATTTGGTCGCATTAGGAGCAGGATGAAAGTTACACCCCTTTGCAACTTTACACTGCCTCATGACGATTTTTGGGGCAACAGAAAACCTTTCACCACGGGCAAACATCTCAGAGATATAAAAAATTGAGAGAGGTTATTGTAGAGACACTCTACGTGATCGCGTTGGCTTAGACAAAATGTTTCTAAGTGACACAGTTTTTGAGTAACATCTCGTCAAAGATTGCTGCCTTTTTGCACTTTGGACTCTTCAGGGATATCGTCGGTACAATGTAGCTCAGACTGTTTCAACATGTTTGGGTGAAAAAAAGGACCATACCTAGCATAAATGTACCCATCCGGATGCGTTGGAATAGTCAGTTTGGTCGCATCAAGAGCAGGACAAAAGTTACACCCCTTTGCAACTTTACACTACCTCCTTCTGATGATTTTTGGGACAGCAGAAAACCTTTCACCATGGGCAAACATATCAGAGATATAAAAAACTGAGAGAGGTTATTATAGAGGCACTCTACATGATCGCATTGCCTTAGACGAAATGTTTCTAAGTGACACAGTTTTCAAGTAACATATCGTCAAAGATTGCTGCCTTTTTGCACTTTGGACTCTTCAGGAATATCATCGGTACAATGTAGCTCGGACTGTTTCGACATGTTTGGGTAAAAATAGGACCATACCTAGTGTAAATGTACCCATCTAGATGTGTTGGAATAGTTAGTTTGGTCGCATCAAGAGCAGGACGAAAGTTACATCCCTTTGCAACTTTACACTGCCTCCTTCTGACGATTTTTGGGGCAGCAGAAAACCTTTCACCATAGGAAAATGCCTTAGAGATATAAAAAACTGAGAGAGGTTATTGTAGAGGCATTCTACATGATCACGTTGTATTAGACGGAATGTTTCTAAATGACACAGTTTTCGAGTAACATCTCGTCAAAGATTACTGCCTTTTTGCACTTTGGACTCTTCAGGGATATCGTCGGTACAATGTAGCTCAGACTGTTTTGACATGTTTGGGTGAAAAAAAAGACCATGCTTAGTATAAATGTACCCATTCAGATGTGTTGGAATAATCAATTTGGTCGCATCAAGAGCAAGATGAAAGTTACACCCCTTTGCAACTTTACACTGCCTCCTTCTGACAATTTTTGGGGCAGCAGAAAACCTTTCACCACGGGCAAATGCCTCAGAGATATAAAAAATTGAGAGAGGTTATTGTAGAGGCACTCTACTTGATCACATTGCCTTAGATGAAATGTTTCTAAGTGACACATTTTTTGAGTAACATTTCGTCAAAGATTGCTATCTTTTTGCACTTTGGACTCTTCAGGGATATCGTCGATACAATGTAGCTCAGACTGTTTCGACATGTTTGGGTGAAAAATAGAACAATGCCTAGCCTAAACGTACCCATCTGGACACGTTGGAACTATCAGTTTGGTCACATCAGGAGTAGGACACCAAAAATACATAACATGATGATGTAAAAATGTGTATATGTGTAAAAATGCAGCAGGAAATTAAAAAAAGATAAACCTTACAAATTAATGTGCATACTTACAACTCAATGTAACATGACTTTACAAAATCAATGTGAATACTTACAAATTAATCCAATGAACCATTTGGGTCTGCTCTACTCTTTATTGTGTCAAGTATTGCTTCATGGTCAGACACACACACCTTCCACAAGATTTTGTTCAAAGGTCTACCCCGATACTTTATCAAATGAACATTGGATGCCACGACAAGGTTCAAGTAATGAAGAATCTTCCGATGCGTGTCAAAGTCCTGAAACAACCAAACATTAACACTCTTATGTGGGTACTTTCTAAGCCATGTTCCAGTAATAACCATTGAGCCTGTAGGATATTCGATGTTTTCTCCATCTGTAATAGGGGCCTCCAATTTCTTTTTGGCCTCAACACAATGACATAAGTAATAATATGTTCCCTCTTCATTATCTTCATTTGCAATAACTACATTTACATGCCCTACATTGATATGTGTAGCAAATTAGATGAAATTAGTCAATATTACAAAAAAACTACAAAGTAAGATGACATTACCTGGTTGAACTAGATAAAATTAGATGCATATACGTGCCCTATATTACCTGGTTGAACTAAATTTGATATGTGGTCAAAGTCAACTAATGATTCCATCTATGTTAGTTCCAGTGCCGTCAAGGGTTGATACGTGTCAAGTGGGCTAAGATAACTTAACTACCATTAGTCAACCCACTCCTTTGACTCACACTCATCCTAGACTTGAATTGTATAGGAAGAACAAAAGCATGACATCTTTTGCGTATAGATACTCCATGAACCTGCAATTGAGCTTCTGAAAGAGTGCATCTCATTTGATCCTGTCAATGTACAACAGTCCTCATATGGTGCAATGTTAGTATCATCTATCAACCAAAAAAATCTACAAACTGAAGACTTACCTTCATTACCTAGACCCATGGAAGCATTACACCACTCGACAATCGATTTTGCATCTGTCAACTTTGCATTGTCTTTATACTTTAACTCTTCTCGTGCTATGGCTCTTTTGATACATGCTCCTGCACCATCATGCTCCCCCTTTCCATGCCCGGCCTCACAAAAGTTCCACATATGTTGACTACCTATAAAATTATGCCTCCTACTCAGCCAATAGAAATTCTGCGAGTTCTTGAATTGTGACACACAATTATCCGACCATATGATATGCTGATTAAACGATATGCCCCTTCTAGCCAAATCATTGTAGAACACCTGAAAGCAACCTTGCACAAACTCCGTAGAATGTGTGTGATCATTACTAATATAGAAATTATACTCCCTTATGATCTTTCTATCATCCTCTGTACTATCATTCGCATGAATGAATGCGGTGTGCACAAATATAGAAACCTGTGTGGAGTTGTAATATTGTGATTGCACCTCACGCTGTAGTTCTCTGCAAAGTCGATGACTGAAACAATGCTACCAACTGAAAATGTGTCCTTGCATAACTTGAATTGCAAGTCCAACCATCGAGCTCTATGGGCATGTCTTGCATACTCATACACTATGCTGTCACAAAATATAGGCATAAACTGATACACTGGAATCTTTTCAATAACCAATTCACACCTCTTTGCTTCTTTACCATCTTTTTTATTGTATGCCATTGTTTTATACTTGCCAAACTCTACTAGTTCGTTTCCAACTTCATGTGTTCTTTCCATATGTTCACATATTGGCAAATGTTGCAAGCCACCGCAACGATGACATGTGCCAGCTAAGCATAATTTCTTGTAGAATATTTGACCTTCCTCTCTTTCACATAAAATTCTTGATATGAAGTCTCTTAAAGATGTTGGTGGGGCACATATGGCACAACCCTGCAAAACATTGTTAGTATGCATATCTAAACATATAGACCTATAAGCATCAAAATGGTTAGAAAATTCAATATGTAATCTACAACAACAAGTAGTGCGTGTGTGATTTATCTTGACATAGAAAGGTTTTAGCATTTCAAAATATCTTTGACAAATTTTAATTTGAGGATACTTCTCTAGAAATTTACCATAAAACTGTGTTTGAGTCTCATCCAAAAAATGCTTTGGATGTGGCTCACAGTTTTGACTATCAATTCTCCTTCTTACCACATCCCTTTGATTCAGAGATACCCTTGTGTAATTCTTCCAAAAGTCTTCAATTAGTGATCTCAATGCTTCAACAATTGGTTTATCTTTTCGTGGTAGTCTCCCTGAGAACGCCCATAATGCATTGGCATTAGTGTCCTTAATTCTTTGGCGTCTTCCAATGGATCTTGATAAAGTTTTCCTATTAATTCTCAATTCTTGACTCGTCTTTATAATGAGACGAGCTTTCCTCGTTTGACTACTTACTATAGTCAATGTAATCACACACCGTGTTGCATTACTATTTTTTATGCGTGAGGTGTTACCCACACTCTCATACACACTCATTAGATTCTTGACAATAGATTTTTCACTTGAAGCCTCTGATGTTCTCAACCCAAGAATCTTCATGATGGACCTATACTTTATACTTTGCATCATTTCAATGAACAGTTGACATCTTGCAGTCTCATTTAACTTTTCAAAGAACAATCTCCAAATCTTATGAGCATATCTTCTACAAGTGGATTTTGGAATCTTACCTTCCATTGGCTGCAAAATATTCTCATCAATTTCAATCAAATACTTTGGCTTTCTATGCAAAATTCTAGGTGGTGTTAAGTTAGGTAAATTCATCTCAACATTAGGAATTTCATCAATATTTAAATGAGATGGGCTAGATGGCATACCTTCAATCGAAGATGGAATAGATGACATACCTTGAGGTTGAGGTGGGAACGATGGCGTACCTCCTTCATCACATGTGAGTGATGATGTACTCTCAACTTGAGATGTGGTAGATGGTGTCCCTACATGTTGACTTGCGGTAGAGGACGTGTCTCCAACTATGGTATTCAAATCTCTCGTAGCACAAAGTTTTTGCATTCCTTCTCTTTGTGCCACCAATACCATATCTCTTTGTGATGGTTGTGGTTCCTCTTCAATTAGTATGTCTTCATTTATCGTGTCCAATTTTCTCTTCTCACGAAGTTCCCTCATAGCCACTGCTTTCTTTGCATTCTTAGCTTCTATCTCTTCCTATGTTGGTTTAATTCTTGATCGTTTCCTCAGCATGACGGAGAATTTGTCTGTAGCATGATAAAGAGACCAATATTACTTCCTAAGAAATGAATACAAGATAATAGTGGGATTGTATTTTTATTATGTTGTAAGGATTTATTCTTGTATAGTTTGACATCATGGTATGTTAAGGTCTGTTTATTACACATAATTATTAAAGAACCCAAGTGTAGAAAATATACATGGCATCATGTGAGATTGTAGGCTGCTTTCTTGATTGGGAATGTGTCTATTTTAAACATGTATGATAAAGCATGATAAAGTAATTCAATCCGAATTAAGGAAAATGTAAAGAACATGCATGTAAAGACTTGACATACCTAAAAAATGAAGATTCGAATGGAGAGAGTAGCCAATTATGTAGTATTTTTTCTTCTTGCATCAAACTCCTCAACAATTTGAGTTTTTCACCAGTTGCTTCCTTTTCAATCTTAATTTAAATAACACTCAAATATAATTACTAACAACAATACTATTAACCAATCTATAATGTTAAATTCCTAAAATTGAATCACAATTAACATTGCAACACTACAAAAAATGAAACTTGAATAGATATATATCAAACTTGGTGTGAAAACTATGTTATTTCCTCCTTCTCAAGTTGGCAAAGCAGAAAAGGTGGTGGAAAGATCATACAAAGGTGGTACAATGTGTCAAATGTGCATGTGAACTTCCCAACAGCATGAAAGCACTTCTTTTTGTCAGAGCATGCACAGAATCAGTATGAAAATAGAGCATGTGGGCCTAGATCACGGGGGTCAACACTTTTTACCATTTCTATAGTAGGACAAAATGCGAGCGTGTTATAACGCGCTCGCATTTTATCCTGCTATAGATTGATCACATCCTGTGCATTATCTTCCTTAACACAAGCAGGGATGACCACATCCTGTGCTTCATCAACTGACACTTCCAAGCCTTACAATTCCTCTTAAATATGAGAGGATCCATGACTGGAAGAGCTAAGCCACTTGGTCCCACCTTACTGAAGGATGACATTTTGGGAGAATTAGGAGATTTTCCTTTGGAGATCATATAATCTTTAAATGCTTTCCATCTTGGTAGGTCCTCTACATCAAAGAAAAACCACTGATGGTGTCTAAGAAATAAGAAATTCTTCATCTCTTTGGTGATCCATTTCTCTTTCCAAACCTTCCCCTTCAGACTTGAATGACCACAAGGTTTTTGAGGGAGAACTTTTCCTGTTTCCTGCAAGAGCTTGCCAGATGCTCCACCATATGATAGGCATAACAATGAAGGGGCAAGCCCTCATAATCAAGTTCTTGATAGAAAATGCCCATTGAGGAAGAAAGACAGATCTTCTTTGGAAGCAGAAGCTCTAATTTGTGACAAATCCTTATCCAAGCATAAATAGTAGGGGTTCTGTCAAGCGATTGCCAATCCACTTCCACAAAGTCTCCTGAAGACTTCCTAATTGATTCCAAAACATCCACACCCCAAAACTAGAGAGGCAATCAATATAATCAAACCCATAAATTTGCATTTGATGACAAAAACTCTCTTCAGGCTAGATTAAGAGTCCAACATTTTAGCTCAAGTCTAAACCCATCAACATCTAAATAACCTGAATACAAAATCTTTGTTTGCCTATCTTTAGAACTCAACCCTCAACGTCAAACCCTAATCCCTCAACCCTTAACTCTGATCCCTCAACCCTATCCCTAAACCCTAAAGCCTCAACCCTCAACCCTCAACGTCAAATCCTAATCCCTCGAGCCTTCACTCTAATCCCTCAACCCTAAACCCTATCCCTAAACCCTCAACACTATACCTTAAACCCTAATCCCTCAACCCCCAACCCTAAACCTTATCCCTAAACCCTAATCTCTCAACCCTCAACCCTAATCTGTCATCCCTCAACTCTAATCACTCATCCCTAAACCCTAAATACTATCCCTATTCCTAAACCCTCAACAGACTCGATACTATACCTTAAACCCTAATCCCTTATCCCTAAACCCTCCAACCCTATCCCTAATTCTTATACCCTCCACACTCTACTTTAACCCTAATCCCTCAACCCTCAACCCTATCCCTAAACCCTTGACCCTCGAACCTCAAACCTCAACCCTCAACATCAAACCCTAATCCCTCAACCCTTAACTATGATCCCTCGACCCTCAACCCTATCCCTAAACCCTAAACCCTAAAGCCTCAACCCTCAACCCTCAACATCAAATACTAATCCCTCGACCCTTCACTCTAATCCATCAACCCTAAACCCTATCCCTAAACCCTTAACACTATACCTTAAACCCTAATCCCTCAACCCTCAACCCTAATCCATCATCCCTCAACTCTAATCCCTCATCCCTAAACCCTAAATTCTATCCTTATTCCTAAACCCTCAACAGATTCGATACTATACCTTAAACCCTAATCCCTTATCCCTAAACCCTCCAACCCTATCCCCAATCCTTATACCCTCCACACTCTACTTTAACCCTAATCCATCAACACTCAACCCTATCCCTAAATCCTTGACTCTCGAACCTCAACCCTCAACCCTCAACGTCAAACCCTAATCCCAAAACCCTTAACTATGATCCCTTGACCCTCAACCCTATCCCTAAACCCTAAACCCTAAAGCCTCAACCCTCAACCCTCAACGTCAAATCCTAATCCCTCGACCCTTCACTCTAATCTCTCAACCCTAAACCCTATCCATAAACCCTCAACACTATACCTTAAACCCTAATCCCTAATCCCTCAACCCTAAACCTTATCCCTACACCCTAATCCCTCAACCCTCAACCCTAATCCGTCATCCCTCAACTCTAATCCCTCATCCCTAAACCCTCAACACTATACCTTAAACCCTAATCGCTCAACCCTCAACCCTAAACCTTATCCCTAAACCCTAATCCTTCAACCCTTAACCCTAATATGTCATCCCTTAACTCTAAGCCCTCATCCCTAAACCCTAAATGCTATCCCTATTTCTAAACCCTCAACAGACTAGATACTATACCTTAAACCCTAATCCCTTATCCCTAAACCCTCCAACCCTATCCCTAATCCTTATACCCTCCACACTCTACTTTAACCCTAATCCCTCAACCCTCAACCCTATCCCTAAAACCTTGACCCTCAAACCTCAACCCTCAACCCTCAACGTCAAACCCTAATCCCTCAACCCTCAACCCTATCCATAAACCCTAAACCCTAAAGCCTCAACCCTCAACAATCAACGTCAAATCCTAATCCCTCAACCCTTCACTCTAATCCCTCAACCCTAAACCCTATCCATAAACCCTCAACACTATACCATAAACCCTAATCCCTTAACCCTCAACCCTAAACCTTATCCCTAAACCCTAATCCCTCAACCCTCAACCCTAAACCTTATCCCTAAACCCTAATCCCTCAATCCTCAACCCTAATCTGTCATCCCTCAACTCTAATCCCTCATCCCTAAACCCTCAACACTATACCTTAAACCCTAAGCTCTCAACCCTCAACCCTAAACCTTATCCCTAAACCCTAATCCCTCAACCCTCAACCCTAATCCGTCATCCCTCAACTCTAATCCCTCATCCCTAAACCCTAAATGCTATCCCTATTCCTAAACCCTCAACAAACTTGATACTATACCTTAAACCCTAATCCCTTATCCCTAAACCCTCCAACCCTATCCCTAATCCTTATACCCTCCACACTCTACTTTAACCCTAATCCCTCGACCCTCGAATCTCAACCCTCAACCCTCAACGTCAAACCCTAATCCCTCAACCCTTAACTATGATCCCTCGACCCTCAACCCTATCCCTAAACCCTCAACGTCAAATCCTAATCCCTCGACCCTTCACTCTAATCCCTCAACCCTAAACCCTATCCATAAACCCTCAACACTATACTTTAAATCCTAATCCCTCAAGCCTCAACCCTAAACCTTATCCATAAACCCTAATCCCTCAACCCTCAACCCTAATCCATCATCCCTCAACTCTAATTCCTCATCCCTAAACCCTAAATGCTATCCCTATTCCTAAACCCTCAACAGACTCGATACTATACCTTAAACCCTAATCCTTTATCCCTAAACCCTCCAACCCTATCCCTAATCCTTATACCCTCCACACTCTACTTTAACCCTAATCCCTCGAGCCTCAACCCTATCCCTAAACCCTTGACCCTCGAACCTCAACATGAAACCCTAATCCCTCAACCCTTAACTATGATCCCTCGACCCTCAACCCTATCCCTAAACCCTAAACCCTAAAGCCTCAACCCTCAACGTCAAATCCTAATCCCTCAACCCTTCACTCTAATCCCTCAACCCTAAACCCTATCCCTAAACCCTCAACACTATACCTTAAACCCTAATCCCTCAACCCTCAACCCTAATTTGTCATCCCTCAACTCTAATCCCTCATCCCTAAACCCTAAACGCTATCCCTATTCCTAGACCCTTAACGGGATCGATACTATACCTTAAACCCTAATCCCTTATCCCTAAACCCTCCAACCCTATCCCTAATCCTTATACCCTCGACACTCTACTTTAACCCTAATCCCTTGACCCTCAACCCTATCCTGAAACCCTTAACCCTTGAACCTTAATGTACTCAACCCTCAATGTCAAACCCTAATCCCTCAACCCTTAACTCTGATCCCTCAACCCTTAACCCTTAAAACTTGAACCCTAAAACCTATCCCTACACGCTCGACACTCGACACTATATCTTAAACCCTAATCCGTTAACCCTCATCCCAAAAGCCTCAACCCTAAATCCTTAAACCTTCAACCCTAAACCCTATCCCTAATCCCTCTACCCTCGACACTCTTATTTAACCCTAATCCCTTGACCATTAACCCTATCCCTCAACCTCAACCCTCAACCCTCAACCCTCAACCCTCAACTCTCAACATTAAACCCTAATTCATCAACCCTAAACCCTAATCCCTGAAACCTAAACCCTATCCCTAAACCATCAACCCTCAACACTATACTTTAAACCCTAACCCCTATCCCTCAACCCTTAACCCTTAAAACTTAAACTCTATCCCTACACCCTCAACACTTGACACTATATCTTAAGCCTTAAACCCTCATCCCTAAAGCCTCAACCCTCAATCCTTAAACCTTCAACTCTAAACCCTATCCCTAATCCCTCTACCCTTAACACTCTAACCCTAACCTCGATATTAAACGCTAATCCGTTAACCCTAAACCCTAATCCATCAACCCTAAACCATATCCCTAAACCCTCAACCCTCAACACTATACCTTAAACCCTAATCCATCAACCCTAATACCTAATCCCTCAACCCTCAACCCTAAACACTATCAATAAACCCTCAACCCTTGACACTATACCTTAAACCCTAATCCCTCAACCCTCAACCCTAATCCCTCATCCCTAAACCCTAAATGCTATCCCTTTTCCTAAACCCTCAACCCTTGACACTATACCTTAAACCCTAATCCCTTATCCCTAAACCCTAAACCCTATCCCTCAACCCTTAACCCTTAAAAATTAAACCCTAAAACCTATCCATAAACCCTTGATGCTCAACACTATATTTTAAACCCCAATCCCTTAACCCTCAGCCCTAAAGGCTC
Organism: Cunninghamia lanceolata; assembly: GCA_027924645.1. NCBI lineage: Eukaryota > Viridiplantae > Streptophyta > Pinopsida > Cupressales > Cupressaceae > Cunninghamia > Cunninghamia lanceolata. Next base: position 20,236,192 of record BSBN01000237.1, on the reverse strand, counting down.
AACCCTCAATCATTAAACCTTCAACCCTAAACCCTATCCCTAATCCCTCTACTCTCAACACTCTACTTTAACCCTAATCCCTTGATCGTCAACCCTATCCCTCAACCCTCAACCCTCAACCCTCAACCCTCAACCCTCAACTCTCAACATTAAACCCTAATCCATCAACCTTAAACCCTAATCCGTCAACCCTAAACCCTAATACCTCAACCCTAAACCCTAAACCCTCAACACTATACCTTAAATCATAATCCCTCAACCCTAAACCCTAATCCCTCAACCCTAAACCCTAAACCCAACAAAACTGCTTTGCCTTATGTTAGGTTGTTAAACCCATCATTTTTGACACTCTTCTCTTAAAGATATTTGAGTTGCAAGAATATGTCAAAAAAATGGCTATGAACTTTTTTAATGTTAGTAATATTATATTGCATGTTTTTCTAGCCCATGTGGGGTTCATTATGCCAATAGGTGTACACACTATGAGAAAAGCTTTGCGTATGGTACATCCACAGTGAGTAATTAACGGTTGAAATCAAAAGGATGATCATTATGAGAAAAGATTTGCATTGGGGTACATCTATGTTTCTTGTTGTCCACCCTGCACTTAGGGGAGGTATATTGTTATGAAACAGGCAAATAATCTCCCATTGTTTACTGGCTCTATCCACAAGAGCTACTAAACTATACCTTAAACCCTAATCCCTCAACCCTAAACTTTCAACTGTAAACCCTATCCCTAATCCCTCTACCCTCAACACTCTACCTTAACCCTAATCCCTCGACCCTTAACCCTAAATGCTATCCCTAAAGCCTCAACCCTAAACCCTAATCCCTTAAGGTCCTAAACTCTAATCCCTTATCCCTAAACTCTAAATCCTATCCCTAAATGCTCAAGCCTCAACCTTAAACCTTAATCACTCAATCCTTATCCACCCCTCTCCTCCCCTATCTGGCTCACTCCCATCTCTACCCTCCTCTGCCCTTGACACTATACATACATACATACATATAGGCATACATAGATACATAGATACATAGATACATACATATAGGCATACATAGATACATACATACGTATAGGCATACATACATACATACATATAGGCATACATACATACATACATGATTAATAGCCTTGAACATAAAAAAATTTAAGGGGAACATAACACGAGCGCGTTATAATGCGCTCGCGTTATTTCAAACATGACAAACAACACAAACTTTTGCGGTAAAGGAAAAATGCAAAGCAAAACATAACGCGAGTGCGTTATAACGCGCTCGTGTTATGTTTTTCTTTGGGAATCCCAAGCCTTGGCTTTGGATTTCCAACCCAAAGGCTTGGAGTGCCTTTTGAACAAACACAGACATGTTTTTCCATATTCTTCAAAATTTCACATAATTTCGTTCGTGCTAACCCTCAGATTTGCACATGTTTCAAGGTCGAACAAGTCAAACACCTGGGTAATGTTAGGCTTTCTCTTAGTTATTTGACGATGTGATTTTTTTCACATTTTAACAATGTTCAGCCTTTCATCTTTAATTTCATTTGTTTGTGTGTCTATTTTTGGGCAAAAACCACTGTTTGGCCTTTTTTTATTGTAAATTAACTATTCATTCAAATTTCAAAAAAATTACATATTTAGAAACTAAACTCCATTCTACAAATATTAAAAAAAGAAAAAAATGATTTTCAATTAGTTTTCAAAATTTATAGGGGTAGTATGGCCAAAATTATGTTTTTTAGGATGTGTCCACTTTGAAAATTAGTAAAAAATCAAATATTCATCAAAAAATTATCAGAAAAATCGGGCATAAACTACATGCTATTAGCTAATTTCTCACTGAAGCGATTTTAAAAATACCCAAAAAAAGTTGACCTTTTCAGGGAGACACAAAACATGCTATGTTATGTTTTTTTGACAGAAACAACACCAATTTCTGTGGCTCCCTCTTTTGAACCCCTTAATCTATGCCATTTTTTTTAAAAAAATAGTAGTTTAGATAGTAGACTTGGAGCACTACGAACATTGTTTTGGTTGTATCTCCAAATTTGGAGTGTAACTATGCTCAATTTCTCATCCAAGGCCAGTATTTCCTAATTTCAAAAAAAAATTGGCCACTTAAGACCCCTTTTTGGCCCCCCATCTTATTGCACTTACCCATAAATAAGTTTCTACATGTTGATTGTTAGTTATAATTATTGAGAAGATTATAAAATTTTAGATAAAACGATAAGAATGTGAAGAACTTTACTAAGGAATTTTATAGAATGGTAATTATAGTTGGACATAGTAAAGTAGATCAAGAAAAGGTGGCAAGTTACATTAATAGCTTGAGAGAAACTATCTAGAAAGAATTGAGCATGGTAAGGTTGCACACAATTGATGAAGCATATCAATTTGTATTAAAGACAAAAGAAAAATTAAATTAAAGATCTAAGAGAAGACAAAATAGACAAAGAGGAAGAGGAGGAAGATTTTAGAGAGGAAGATATTAAGAACATGGTAGAAGACCTTATTATGAAGTTATTGAAGCAAGAGGGAGCAATAGTTCATTTTGTAATGAAAGAACATATGGATATTGGAGAGGTAGAGGAGGATATGACCGAGGCAATAGATGATCATTTAGAGGATCTTGTTTTAGATGTGAAGTAGAAGGACATAGCATTTGGATGTTCCTAAATTTAAGGAAGCAATAACAAGAGACTCGAAGGAAGTGCAACAGTTTCCTATGCTAATGAAAAATCAAGTGGATTAAAAATCCTAATAAATGAACCATAATGAGGTGATTCATTGATCATGAAAAGGATTTTGTTGAAACTTGGTGGTACAAATAGAGAAGAACCAGTGTAATGGAGAAGTCTATTCAAAACTATATGAAAGACTAAAGGTAAGTGTTGTAAATTTATCATATGTAGTGGAAGTAAAAATAATCTAGTGTCAATTGAAATTGTTGATAAGTTAAAATTGAAGAGGTTAAAAAATTTGAATTCATATAGAAATTTATGGTTGTAGAAGGAGCATGAAATGTTGGTAAGTGAAAAATATTTGGTTAAGTTTAAGATAAGAACATATCATGATGAAGTATTATCTGATGTTATGCTAATGGATCATGTATGTTGTTTATTGTTGGGAAGACCATGGTAGTATGATAGGAAAGCTATACATGATGGTATGGAAAATACTTACACTATGATGTTGAATGGTAAGAAACATACCTTGACTCAAAGTCACTCTTTTCTAGTGACACTAACATGACCTTCAAGTTGCAGGTCAAAATACTAGGTCCAAATCCTAGGTTCGAGTCCCCAAGCCTTTTTTCTGACCCGAAACCCATAGCAAAACTGGGCCAAAAATTCAAATTTTAAGAAATGGGAGAAATGGGATCCCATTTGAGAAACGGGATCTCGTTTCTAAATGAGATCCCGTTTAGTATTTTTTTAATATTTTAACCCTTTATGAAACTTGATCCCACTTTTGGCTCGGGGTCCTGAAGCGAAACGAGATCTCGTTTCATTTTTCCCAATTTCACGTTTTTGGCCAAGTCCAAAACTTCCACGAGAAGTGGACTCATCTTTTTGCTTTTACCCATTTCAAGGGGATAGGGAAGAAAATATGTAGTAATACTATAATTTGTTTGGTAGATGGAAAAATTTATTAGATGGCCTAAAGCATGAAAAGTTATGTTTTGCATTAATTCCTAGAATATGCAATGGTATAGAGTAAGAAAAGAAGCCATAAATGAAAAATTTAAAGTTGCTAATATAGTGCAATGATATAATTTTAGACAACGTACCAAATGGATTACCACTAGTAAGAAGTATCAATCATTATATGGATTTGATTCCATGAGCAAGTTTACCAAAGAAAGCTACACATAGAATGATGCCAACAAAAAATGAAGGGTTGAACAAATAAGTACAAGAGTTGTTGAAGAAGTGTTTGATTAGAGAAAGTTTAAGTTCATGTGTGTACCTATAGTATTAGCACCAAATAAAGGAGGTGGATAGAAGATGTGTACATATTTAAGAGCAATAAATAAGATCACAATTAATTATAGATTCCCATTGCCAAGAATGGATGATTTGATGACTGTTTGAGTAGCACAAAGTATTTTACTAAGAGAGATTTGAAGAGTGGTTTTTACTTGATCAAAATTAGAGAAAGAGATGAATAGAAAACTACATTTAAGATCAATGAAGAATTGCATGAATAGTTGGTCATGTCTTTTGAGTTGACTAACACACCAAGCACAATTTTAAGGTTAATGAATAGGGTACTGAAGTCTTATTTGAGTAATTTTGTGATTGTTTACTTGGATGACATTTTGATTTTAGTAAAACTAAGGACTATCTAGAAAACATCAAATTAGTGTTGTAGAGATTGAGAGAGAGAAAGTTGTTGATCAATGTCTAGAAGTGTAGTTTCATGAAGACATAATTAGTATATTGAGATTTGTAATCTTAGAAGATGGTTTAAAGATGGATTTAGAGAACATGAAAGAAATTGATGAATGGACTACACTAGTGAATGGTGTAGAAGTAAGAAGTTTTCATGGATTGACTCATTTTTACATAAAGTTCTTTAATAATTTTAGTGGTATTTGTGCATCAATAATAGAGACTATGAGAGGAGATAAGAAATAATTTAAGTGGACATTAGGACCAAAAAAGTTTTAAATTATTTAAGAATGTTACAAAACAACCAATGTTAGCATTACTAAACTTTAATAAGGTATTTCAACTTGATTGTGATCCAAGTGGAAGTACAATTAGAGAAATACTAAGTCAAGAAGGTAGATTAATGGTCTATTTAGTGAAAAGTTAAATGATGCAAGGAGGAGATACTCACTATATGATCATGAACTTTATGCCATAATTCAAGCATTGAAGAAGTGGAAACATTACTTGTTACCAAAGGAATTTGTGTTGTATACAAATCATCAAGCATTGCAATATTCAAACAACTAATAAAAGTTTAACTAGAGATGTGCAAGATGGGTTGAGTTTGTGCAAATTTATTCTTTTGTATTGAAGCATAGGGGTGGAAAAATTAAATAGAGTTGTAGATGCATTGAGGAAAAGACAAATTTTGCTAATTGAGATGAGAGTTGATGTAGTTGGATTTAAGGAGCTAAAGGATTTGTATGAAGTTGATGTTGATTTTACAAAAGCATGGAAAACATGCAAGGAACATGTAATTACGGACAAAACCAAGTGGCTTGATTATTTGATTTAGAATGACATGTTCAAAGGTAGTCAATTATGTATTTCTAGAAGCTCAATGAGGGAGAATCTGATAAAAGTGTAGACACCTAAAATTGACCACACCTCTAATGTCACTTTCAACACCTTTTCGACATTGTCCTAATACCATCCTAAACACATTTACGCTAGCACTATATTTATTTTATTAATTTGGATTATCCTTTAACATTCCCCATTTCATCAAATTAAATAAATAAATCATATTTATTTAATTAATCTAATTTTCCCACATTACTCTCCATTAATTAATTAAATAATTTTATTATTTGATTAATTAATCTAAAAATATTAAATCCTAAATTAATCCCCCATTTATCATAATTAATCTTATCTTTATCCATTATCCACAAATAAATAAATTAAAAACCTAAAAAATTCACATGACTAGTTAAGAGTTATCTAGATTCACTGAACCTAGACACTCCCACAAAAGTCAATCTAACTTTACATCTACATCATCCATTCCATACTACATATTTAAATCTTATCCATTCACATAAGGATAAGCCTTAGAAGCTTCCATCCTTGCCCTAATTCCTCTTGTTCAATCCTATCCATCGATTCATCTTTAATCTCAATAATCTAGTCTTATAGAATGCCCCTAGAAACTTCTAATCTTGCCCTAACTTATCTCACTCAATCTTATCCATCCATTTATCTTTAATCTCAACTATCCATCCTTATTGAATGACCTAGAAGCTTCTAACCTTGCCCTAATCTTGTTGAACACCCAGAATACTGAGAGGAGGGGTGAATTAGTATTCTCTTAAACCATACACTCATTAAATCATTAATCCATTTGCCCATCCAACAACATTAAAGCAAATTAAACATAGCATGAACAACCACAAAACATGAATACCAAGATTTTTACGTGGAAAACCCTAAAAAGGGAAAAACCACGGTGAGTGTTAGATCACAATATATTATGTAGTAACAATACTAAATTACAAAAGAGGCTTATTGCCCAAAATGACTCATTGTCCAAAATGCTCACTGCAAAAAGGTTCACTGCCAAGGGGTGGCTCATTGCCAAAAGAAAGAAGATAGAAGGGTGGATCAATACCAAAATGAATTGCTAGAAGTGCATCTACAAATGCATGATTAAAGTTTCAATGATGCTCAGAAAACTATCTCAAAACTCTTCATCTTGACTGCTCTACTACACTACTATATTCTTACATGAGATCAAGATCTCTCTTCTCCTGCTCTTGTTGCCTTCACAAAATCACAATCTTTCGTATGTCATACACACACCTTCATATTCACACATTCGCTCATTGAAACATCAAATTGAATCTCATATATATATCCGCAACACTTAGAATCTTCACATTACGTCAGCCTACTTAGATGAAGCGTATAATTAATAAACTTGTAGCTTGTCGACCAAATCCGCTCACCAAAATACATAGACGACCCAAATAACATTTGAAACACCTTCTCATATGTCAGCTCCAACTATAGAACCACTTAGCATAAAGTTATAATAAAAAGAACTTATCACACATAAATCAGACTATCATGTTGGCCTCAAACACAAACTGTTACTGACTCAGTCTAACTGTCAGATCACAACTTTCACTGCAGACCACAACACTTGTTCAAAATCATATCAAAGACTCCTTAGACATCATAGATCATACCTCCAAAACTGTTGAGTACTTGTGACTCAGATTACAGGCATCAGCAAGAGCTGCTCTGTGTCTCAACAATCTCTTGTTCTTGGTCGATTGCCCTTTGTTATTGGCCTGACAGGGTCTATCAGCGTAACTTGCTTGTGTTCCAATGATGAGTTTGTTTCACCGATCGGTGGAATTGTAACCATCAGTGAAGTGTTGTGTAGTCTCTGCAATAGTTGGCATCTCTCTGATGGAAAGATGTGGACCAACATACATGTAAGCAGTGTATCAATGAGACTTGTCTTATCGCTGTGGATTGGAATGTTTTCTCTGATGTGTTGTGTTATTCTGATGAAGGCCTAGCATTGGTATGACTATAACTATCGGCATGGTCTAGGGTTTCTTCTCTGAGGTGCATTGCTCATGTCGACGAAGGATGAAGGCTTGGGTATCGATGGGACAAGGAACCATCGGTGTTGATGGTGGACTAGTCTCCGATGAGCTTGGTCTGTCCGATGGTGTATGGCATCGATAGGAGGAACATTGTCGGTGAAGAAGGAAGAAGTCATGTCGAAGGTTTTGGTCAGTCAGATGAAGACGTTAGCCAAGGTCTTCCTGATGTTCAGTGAACAATAGACTGATTGGTCTTGTCGACAAAAGTGCTGACAATTATCATACATGTGATCGGGTATATGAACAGCGGCAGTCGACTGGTGCATGTGGGAATAATGAGTTCTAATGAATACGAGCAGTTAGAAATGACTGTTTTGATGGTTGAATTGAATGGATGAAGTTGTAACGGTCTGAGAAATGAACCGAATGCTTTCTTCTGTAATGTAATATGAAAAATGCATTGTAATAGAGGAGAGGTGAGAGCGAGAACTGAGTTCGGGTGTAGGGTGATGTCCTATATTGTGTTCTATCTATGGCATGATAACAGTATGAAGGACTAACCTGAGTGCTGGAGAACTTTGTACAGGGTTATGCTATCAGGTATTCTCCAGATGGAACAAGATGTTAATCTCCATGAAAGGCTTAGTGCCTGAATTGTATTGTAACTGTATTTTTTGTTGCTGAATAATACAATGGCGATCTGGGCTTTTTGAGTGGGGTTTTTTACCCGTAAGGGTTTTCCCCATGTAAATGTGTGTCTTTTGTTCTGTCTTTCATGTTTAATATTTCTGCTGTTGAAATTAGATCTTGTTTCTTGTATTTCCTCTAAGGGTTAATGGTGGAAATGAACTATGTCTGATTCAGCTTAGTGGCATAGTTGTGTGTGTTTTTGAGGCAATTGAAAAGAATTTATCAAAGACACCATTGTTCTTAGAAATACATTCTAAGATGCTCTCATTTCCTTACAAGTGGTATCAGAGCCTTCTTTTGGAATCTACTTTGTTGCTCACATATGTACATTTGTGTGTTGCATGTGTTTGCATGTAAGAGTTCCTGGTGTTTAAGGTCTGGGTATTCCTTCTGTGATGATTTCTTAGTGTGACAGGCTTGAGGAAATCTGAAGGAATTGCCTGATGTTTGATCCTTGCTTTGAGTGAAGTCTAGTAGTTGATCTTGTTTTCATGTTTCAGCAGTGCTTAAAGGATGGTGAAGATGAAGAGACTGAAGCTGGTCATGATGTGGCCTGAGGCTCTTAGTTGACAGTGTATAATCCTATTGCATGTGGTGGATTATGCTTTGTGGTTGTGTTACTGCAATAACTTTCATATTGGGTGTCTGTGTGAGAGACTTCCTTGTGATATGAAGAAGTTTGTGTTGCTGCTCAGCCATGGAGGTGTGTAGTTATGCTGGATATTTGTTCCCAATATTGGAAAGCATTGTTTCTATTGCCCCAGTTGCATAAAGGCTATGGAGTTGATCATTGGAAGATCTGGGAGCTTCTGTAATAGCCTGATTCTCTCGGATGCATGTGCATGTTGGTGGTTGAGGAATTGGTCTACAAGTGGGCCTAAAGTTCTTGAACTGCTATTTCCTTAAATGGATATTTTGTACTTGCATGACTTAGATTCATGTTTATTAGATTTGAGGGGTTTTATAGTTTTTCCTTAAAATCTATGGTTATGCATATTCATGATGATCCATTATTTTGGTTTAACTATTATGGAGTTTATGTTGTAGACTTTTGAGTCATCCAGATGTGAAGTGGATATGGATGTGCATGGGTGTTTTTCAGACACAGTGGTTTTGCAGGTTTTACACAGTCAAGAGAAAAACTTGTGGTTTTCTGAAGCTGCAGTTAAGCTATTTTCTAGACCCTATTTTTGGGGTGTTGCTGGATGTGATAGTTGCAGTCTTGTGGGAATGTTGGTATGTGATAAGTCACTCAGCATTTATGTGGTGATGCTGGATTCCTTGACTATGGTGCTCAGGTTGTGGACTTGTTTGGCAAATTGGATTGTAAGTAATCTGGTGTTTTTTTGTCATGTTGTCTACATGGTTATTTACCTCTTGAGATCTCAGTTTTGCAGTTTTCAGTGCGATAGTGAGTTTGTGTGGTGCATTGATTGGATCTACAAGTTATGTAGTTTTGTGGGCTGGCCACCTATTAAGCTACAATGAGATGACTCGGACGTGGACTGTCTATATTCACAAGATTGTTCAGTGTTTATGTAGACTTGTTAGCTGGCTTTGTTTGTGGTCACTTGTGCATTGGTGTGATTGCATTGGGATAAAAGGGTGGATAGTGTAAAGTATCTGAGTAGTCAGTAATTTGTAGCATGTGTATCATGATATCATGTAGCTTGGATACACAGTTTAATGTAAGCTTTTGATAGTGATGTTGTATTTTCTTGGTTTGGAGATCTTGGTGCCATTTGTTTTTTATTGATGTGTTAATATGTGGACCTGGAAGATTTTCAGATGAGAAGATGTTTGGTCATGTTTATTGGAAAGCTCGGTTGCCACAGTTTAGTGGGAGCTTTAGCAATGACTGTAGTTTCATCACTTAGTGGTGAATGATCTTCTTTAGTGTTGTAGATGTTACTAAGAGGAGCTCTTTGATCCTGTTGCTGCAGAAGGGTTCTTTCGCATTTGCAAGGGCACTATTTGAGGATGTGTAACATCTTGGAGTCATATAGGATTCTTGAAATCCTTGGCTGAGGTGTTGGTGGTGCTTAACATGTGATGTTGGTTTAGAGTTTGTTTGGTTCATGTCATGATATACTCTTGATTTCTTCATTTGAATTTTGGCATGATACGTTGCTCTTGAGACCATGGTTATGTTCACATGGAGCATGGAATCTCCTAAGGGAGATGGTAAGATCATGATGTCATGATAAGTTCCTAATTTAGATGATTGGAGCTTTGACAGTGGTCTGGTGATTCTCTGTGTGTTGGGTGCATTGATCTTTTGCTTGATTACTTCATGTTGGTGCAATGATGCATTTGGAGTTTAGCATGATATGATTATTTACAGATGCCCATGGGTACATGGAGAATAAGGTGAGGAGAATAAGACGAGGCTGTAATTCTCTTAAAATAAGAGAAGTGTTGTTGATGGTTACTCTTGATGAAGATTTCAGCAGAAAGTCTGAGAAGCCTACACCTTGGTTGGATGTGAGTTCAACATAGACCTATGAGGAGATTGCTCTTGGATGAGTCATGATGGCTTGTATATCTTGGAGGAACATTCTTATCCTCGTTCATGGTCTACTTGGCAGTTTATTACTTGAGAGGTATTGCCCATTGTTTCTCTTAGGTGTTTTATGCTTTCTTTCATAGACATGGATCTTGAACTGCTCATAGATGGTTCTGGAGGATTCATTGTGAGAGATGTATAGCATGTTTAATCTCCTTGTGCATTTGAGTTTAAGATATCGTTCATTGATGAGGATTGTTAGGAGATGGTTTATGGGCTGATTTCCTGAAATGGGAAATGGATTAGTTTGATCTTCTTTGGTTTGAGAGGCTTACATCCATGTTAGTTGCATGATTACATATGTTGAATTTGATCTCTTGAGATTGAATGTTTGTTTGGGTGTTGTTATGCTGTTCTCTTTGGGGTGTTTTGAAGGAGATCATACTTGACATAGTTGGCATTCAGAGATGTATGTAGAAGGATTGTCTATAGGTATATGATGTGCAGTGTTTCTCTTGGTCTCAATTATTTTTCTGATGGTGTGTTTCACATTACTTTGGTTTGAGTTTTGTTCAAAGCTATTGTGATCACTAGTTTGTGATCATGTGCTTTCACTTATGTTCTTGGGTGATAGCATGAAGGTTCTATTATCTCTTTCATTGTTGGGTGTGAAGAGCTTGAGAGATTTCTGGACTGGTGGTGAGATGTATAGGTTATTGATTTACAGATTTTGCATATCATGGTGGATGTTTCCTTAGTACTACATGATGTTTACACTTTCTATGTGATACCATTAGTGGACTTTGTTTTCCATGATCTTTTTTCAGATCTGCATTACCCATGCAGTGGGAGTTCTTGGATGTGTTTGGTCTTCTTCGACTGGTTGACACATGGAGCTTGTATTTGCAGTTGATGGTGTATATGTTGGAGGCATGAGTCTACTAAAATGAATACCTTCAAGGTATGAATGATTGGATGGATTAGCACTTGCTGTGTGTGCTATTTTTAGTCACGTGTGTTTTGTTCAGTTGGATGGGTGCAGTCAATTTTCTGATTGTTGTTCTAGCTAATGTTCTATCTTGTTTCTGGAAGATGACTTCATGGTTGTGTTTAGAATGAAGCTTTGAAGTTGATAATATTGAAGCTTCTATGTAGCTTGTGAGCACAGTGGAGTAGAGGCAGTTTTAACTTTGGTTCTGAGTATTGATGGTTTCCTATAATTCCTTTGTCAAGTGGGAGAATGTTGAGTATTTGTGACTCAGATTACAGGCATCAGCAAGAGCTGCTCTGTGTCTCAGCGATCTCTTATTCTTGGTCGATTGCCCTTTGTTATCAGCCTAACAGGCTCTATTGGCGTAACTTGCTTGTGTTCTAGCGATGAGTTTGTTTCACTGATCGGTGTAACTGTAACCATCGGTGAAGTGTTGTGTAGTGTCTGCGATAGTTGGTGTCTCTCTGATGGAAAGATGTGGACCGACATACATGTAAGCAGTGTATCAGTGAAACTTGTCTTATCACTGTGGATTGGAATGTTTTCTTTGATGTGCTATGTTACTCTGATGAAGGCCTGGCATCGGTATGACTATAACTATTGGCATGGTCTAGGGTTTCTTCTCTGAGGTGTATTGCTCATGCCGATGAAGGATGAAGGCTTGGGTATCGGTGGGACAAGGAACCATCGGTGTGGATGGTGGACTGGTCTCCGATGAGCTTGGTCTTTCTGATGGTGTATGGCATCGGTAGGAGGAACATTGTCGACGAAGAAGGAAGAAGTCACGTCGAAGGTTTTGGTCACTTCGATGAAGGCATCGGCCAAGGTCTTCCTGATGTTTGATGAATGGTAGACTGATTAGTCTTGTCAGCAAAAGTGCCAATGGTTATCATACATGTGATCAGGTATATGAACTGGTATAGCAGCAGTTGACTGGTGCATGTGGGACTAATGAGTTCTCATGAATACGAATAGTTAGAAACAACTATTTTGATGGTTGAACTGAATGGATGAAGTTGTAACGGTCTGAGAAATGAACAGAATGCTTTCTTCTGTAATGTGATATGAAAAACACATTGTAATAGAGGAGAGGTGAGAGTGAGAACTGAGTTCGGGTGTAGGGTGATGTCCTGTACTGTGTGCTATCTGTGGCATGATAACAGTATGAAGGACTAACCCGAGTGCTAGAGAATGTTGTGCAGGGTTATGCTGTCAGTTATTCTCTAGATGGAACAGGATGTTAATCTCCATGAAAGGCTTAGTGCTTGAATTGTATTGTAACTGTATTTTTTGTTGCTGAATAATACAATGGCGATCTGGGCTTTTGGAGTGGGGTTTTTTACCCGTAAGGGTTTTCCCCATGTAAATTTGTGTCTTTTGTTCTATCTTTCATGTTTAATATTTCTATTTTTGAAATTAGATCTTGTTGCTTGTATTTCCTCTAAGGGTTAATGGTGGAAATGAACTATGTCTGATTCCGCTTAGTGGCATAGTTGTGTGTGTTTTTGAGGCAATTGAAAATAATTTATCAAAGACACCACTGTTCTTAGAAATACATTCTGAGATGCTCTAATTTCCTTACAAAAAACACAAAACATAATATCAACATGCAGAAAAATGTGGACTGCTGAAACACAGACTTTGTCATAGCCAGTCACTGTCAAACCATGTAGCGATACTCAGTGGTTTATAACTATCTTTCTGGTAGACCTCAGACTCTATAACTCTGGATTTAGATACTTCATAGAAGTGTTTACAACACCTCAAAATTGCATAGCTAAATATCTAATACCGGAGGAATGCGGACCAAAACAAATGTATGTTTTTCTTTAATTAGCACTGTATTATGTTTTGCCAGACTTAGGCCATTTGAAGATATACTTTCAGAAGTGATCAAAAGCTAAAACCTTGGATATAAGATCATGTGAGAATTAGGAACATCATACCAGAACCACAGTACCTGGTCTTCAACTATGGACCAAAGCCAATCCAAACACTATCTCTCTATTGTTGTCTCTATACACTGCCAACACAACCAAAATCTCTATTCCAACCTTGTTCCTTTTCTTGTTGCCATCAATGACAACACCATAAAATATTAAGCTTAGCCAAATTACCAACAATCTCACCCTTTGGCATTGATGGCAACACTATCTCTCTGTTGTTGTCTCTATACACTGCCAACACAGCCAAAATGATCACCGGACCAAAATCTCTATTCCAACCTTGTTCCTTTTCTTGTTGCCATCAATGACAACACCATCAAATATTAAGCTTAGCCAAATTGCCAACAATCTCACCCTTTGGCATTAATGGCAACACTTGATGTGAAAAACTATTATATTGCTCCCCCTTACTCTTTTCACACTGCTCCCCCTAACTTCATGCTTCTCTTTTTATTTTTTAGTTATTTTCTTTTTGTGTTTTTCACATGATCCATTCTCCCCCTTTGACATCAATGGCAAAGGTGTATGATACAGAAATATGTACAAGTGACCAAAACTTCAAAATTGTTTGTATTATCTGCATATATACAGATGAAATCAAATTGCTTACTATTTTTTCAGGGAGAATATCTTTGTAGATCTTCTTCAGTTGCACCACATCTTCATCCCAACTGAACTTAGCATCGCTCAAAACTAATATATGCCCATTAACCTGGGAGACCAATTCTTCTACCTTCTTCATGGTAGCAGGGGCCTCAATGATTTTCTTTGTCTTATCTGTTGATGCTACTAGCCTGGTCATGGATGCAACCTTGAAGCTTGCTATCTCCCGGAGCTATCTCATTCTATGTTTGATGACCTCCTTCTAGGTCTGCAGCTTACTTATGTTAGAATGGATGGTTTCAATTGTAGCCCTTTGATTCCCAATTGCATATTTCATCAGATCATAACTTTTGGAGATCTTCATTATTTGAGTTTCCCATCCATCTATTTTCTCTTTTATGTCCTCAGTCTTCTCAGGCAATGTAAGAGAAAATTGATATAGTTCACTAGCTTCTTTAATGACCATCTATGCATACTCTATGCTCTTATATAACAAAATTTTATCTTGAGTAAATTTGTCAGTAAGCTCAACTAATCTCTTGCTATCAATATCTACCCTTACCTTCTTTTTTGCAGCTTGTTCAAGGGACTCAAAATGAGAGTTGATCAATTTAATGAGTTTCTTCAACTGTCCAGTTGGAGTTAATGATGTATCTCTCTTTAATCTGGGCATGATATTTTCACAAATTGCTGATGCATCTCTAATCATCTCACTGTCCTCCATATGGGATTTCAAAATCTCTTCTTGTGTAGTAGTTTAAAAAATTGTCCCTAGCCTCAGTTTTTGTAATGGGGACATTGTGGCAAGGTTAATTGATCCTTTCAATAGCTCAGGTGAAGTCAAAATCTAAGCTTCCTTTTGCTTCTCCATAAAATCTCTTAAGGAGTCAACTGACTCATTCTCAACAGTGTCTCTTTTGTCTTCTTCATGAGACTCCTTAGCATCATGCCTTTCTGGAGGGTCTTCTTGAATAAGCTCTTACTCATTTCCTTGTATTTCTAGAGCAAGATTATCAGTCATCTGTTCATCAACTTGTTCTCTTTGTTTACCTTGATCCTTAGGGACATTTTCTTCTGGTACCACTTTTTCTTTTTTAGAGTTCTTTTTCTCTGCATACTCTTTCATCTCTTCATTTTGCCCAGAGTTTACTGGAGGAGGTGTTCCACCTTGATCCATACTCTGTTCTATATTCACTTCCTCTTCATTCCCTATGCTCACTAGAGGAGTAACTGTACTTTGTTCCATGTTTTGTTCCACATTTATCTCCAAAACTGTATTATCAGCACCAACATCTGTTCCTCTTCATTAGTGTCAGTAATAGTTGGGATTTATAGCTCATGTAACACATTTAGTGTTATCTCCTCAGTCTCCTTGACTAGATTTTTAGTTTGACCAGACATTAAAGTGTTGACCTTTCTCTTTGTTCTAAACTTTTCACTATCTTAGTGACTTTGACCTTTTCTTCATTGGTGATTGTTGACCTATTTTTTCCTTTGTCCAGAGTTAAAAGGTTCACCTTGTATATTCCTTGAATATCCTTTAGAAAGTGACCCTACAAAGTCTTAAATCCTTCCATTACCCATGCTCTGCCTTGCAAAATATCCCAAAATCTCACCTGAAGAATCCTTGCAGAAAACCTAGAAAAACCTAGAAATCTTTTGTCTTCAAGTGCTTTCTATCGTAGATATTTCTCAGTTTTATACTTAGCCATTTTCATGTATATGATGATGATGTCATCCTTGTTTTGGGGTTTTATATCTTTTGGTCGATTTGCATCTCAGATACATTTTTCCTTGTATCTTGGTCATGCACAATGTTATTGTACATTAGGTCCTTTGTATATATTTGTTGTATGTATTTTGTATATTCAAAGGCCATATGAATCGGCGTGACATGTGCATCGACGACTCAACTCATAGTCTCTCTGATGGCCGATGCGAATATACAAGGTGAAAAGGGGTAGACATACAAAAGATTTTCGGCAGGACTTTGCATATCGATAACTCAGCTAAAAGTCTCCCCAACAACCGATGCATTTGAACATACAAAGGGGGAGATACAAAAGGTGGGGTCCGCTTTTGTGCAAAGGCGATTGTATCTCATATACAAGTCGCATTGTATATGCGATATACAAGGCAATGATACAAAGGAAAGATGCAAAGGGGATATACAAGGAAGAGATACAAAGCCTAGGGTCCACCAATTGCATGTATATGTGATTGTATCTTTGCACATACAATCGCATTGTACATTGGCATATGCAATCCTGAGATGCAAAGCTCGGACCTGAAAAAATATGCATTTTGGTTTATAAAGGCATAAATGATTGTATGCATTCTTTGTATGAATGTTCTCATTTGTATGTTTGCACATACAAAGGTCATATACAATGCAATATACAAAGGTCAGATGCATTGTTTGTAGGCACAATTGCGATTGTATGTAGTTTTTCTTGTATATTCGCATTGTATATGCGATATACAAAGGCAATATACAAAGGGAAACATACAATCTGGACCCGACTGGGGAATCAAATGTAATGGATAATCATTTTGGGGTCCGCATTGTATATTTGCATATACAAGATCAAAATGTGCATTCATACAACAAAGTAAGATACAAAGGCCAGACCTGTTTCTAAAGTTTCATTCCGATTGATAATCTCTTTGAGTTTCTGCATTGTTTGTACATGCAATTGTATCTCATATACAATTGTGATGTACAAAGTCACATACAAGGGGATTTCAGTGAGACTTAGAGCATCAATGGCTTAGTCTGTGGTCTTTTCGACAGCCGATAAGGAGGATGCAAATGTTTAGCGAGGGGTCTCAGGTATAGCTCAGCAACTAATGGAGTGTTGACACGTGGCAAGTGCATACATACAAAGGCAATTCAAAGACTGATTAAAATGCCAAAGCAAAAGGCACATACAATGGACATTTCGGCGAGACTTTACGCATCGGCAGAGGGATGAAAGACTCAGTCGATAGAAGTCTCACTGATGGTAAGGAGTTGAATGACTCAGTGTGAGTTTCGTGGTATCTCACTGAAGAGAAATTGTAGACACCCAAAAATGACCAAGTCATCACACCACTTGCATTTCATCAAATCTGTCGAATCACCTACATGTCAACATTAATTGAATAATCTAATTATTTAATTAATTTCATTAAATTCTTCCAAACCTTCTAAAAATTAACATTAATTGAATAAATTCTATTTATTTAATTAATTAAGTTAAATTCCTCTATATTCTTCCAAAATTAAATAATTTTAATTATTTAATTAAATCATTATCCCCTTTCAAATTTTAAGTCTCCATTAATTAAATAAATCTAATTATTTAATTAATTCATCAAATTCCCTCTTATCTACAATTAAATAATTCTACATTATTTAATTAAATCACTTGTTTCTCTAAATTTAAATAAATCATGCAAATTTATTTAAATTATCTTAATCCCCTAAAAATAAATAAAATCAAATATTTTATTTATAATCTTTTGTTCCTCAATCATGCACAAACAATTAAATAAATTTATTTATTTAATTTCAAATATCTTTCAATTCCTCTTAAAATATCTTGTTAACTCATGTGCACAATCACTCTTATTTTTAGAACTCTAAAAAAGGAAAAATCATAGGTGGAATTATCTATTCAATCAATCTTGTTTTCATCATATTTTTACTAAGAATATCCTTATGGATTGACACATGTTGTGTGCACATTCATCATGGTTACTTAATTTATCTCCTCCCTTGATTCTTCTGAATTATCTAGACCATTGATCGATCATGTTTGAAACCTATATATACCCCCCTCATATCCTTCACAAACCCTCTTCGATCACTTATTCTCAGGCATCCTTTAACAACGCTTTGAGCGTACATTGCATCGATTGAGCAACTTCACGATCTATTAACATTGATCTTTGAGCACTTTGAGCACTTTACTTGCTTGTTGCAAACATGGTTTCGCAGCACTATTGAGCAATCCACATTCATCCAAAGGGAACAATACAAATCTCGGTAAAAGCTTTCATATTTCATTGATTTATTAGTAATGGCTTTTATTTAGATCGATTCTCTTTATGTTATGGGCTTTTGATTTAATTTGTTTTGATTTAGTCAATTTTCCTCATACACATTCTGGCACGCCCGGTGGGACCCATTGGTCCTGATCTAATATAAAATTTGTGGAATTTTTAGTTTGATTTCACAGGTTTTTAACACTTTTTTTAGGAGAGATCCGAAAAAGAATTTTTAAAGGAAGCTTGCTGGGCAAAAACGGAGGTCACAGTTGCGTCCAGAAAGGTCGAGAGGTGAAGTAAAACATATAATTTGGCTTATTTTGGTGAAGGTAAAAATTTAGTAATTTTTTTTTCTCGGGCACACAACCCGAGGCAGTACAATCATTACGCAGGTACAAAGGTCAAAAAAATAAAAAATAAAAAATAAAAAATAAAAAATAAAAAATAAATTAAAAAAAAAATTTGCAAAAAGTTTTTTTTGGTTTTCAAAAAAAAAAAAAGAAGACAAAAATAAAAAAGCAACTCATAAATTTAAAAAAACAAAATCCAAAAAAAAAAGCAACAAAAAAAAGTCAAAAGAAAAAAAAAAGCAACAAAAGGTACGACTACCCTGCGCAGCAGGGTACGTACCTGCCAGCAAAAAAAGGTACATAACTTTCTTTTCCATGAGGTTTTCCTTTTTTTAAAGAGAATTTTTTTTTTTAAAAAATGTTTCTTTTAAATGAAAAGTTTTTAAAGAACATTTCATCTCTTCTAAAAGGAAGGGCAAAATTTTATTTTATTTA
Source organism: Cunninghamia lanceolata (assembly GCA_027924645.1). Classification (NCBI taxonomy): domain Eukaryota; kingdom Viridiplantae; phylum Streptophyta; class Pinopsida; order Cupressales; family Cupressaceae; genus Cunninghamia; species Cunninghamia lanceolata. Next base: position 20,217,355 of record BSBN01000237.1, on the reverse strand, counting down.
ATTTCTTTTTAAAATAAAAGTTTCTTTTTAGCCCTCAGTAGCAAGTCACATCAGTGACCAGGAGCCAGTCATAGGGGGCTAAGACAGACCCCTCTTCATTGAGCATTTTGATCCAATAGGCGATTTTCAAACCTCATTATCTTGGTCATATGGACACGTATTTTAGTCCTTTGTTTTTTGAAATAGGCTAGAATTTCGTGATTTACATCATGGTGAAATTGGTTTTTTCTCAAAATTCTCTATTTTTTCAAAAAAATCATTTTCTCACTGCTGTTTCTATCTCGTCACAGTTTTTAGACCTTCCAAGCTTCATAACTTTCACAAATGAACTCAGATTCAAGTGATTTTTTTTTTGAAAGTTGATATTTTTCTGTTCTCTACGCAGTGGTAATATTATTTCAAGGATTTTTTGAGTTTTATATTTTAAGTCCACTCATTGGCCCATTTTCAAACTATGACTTCAAACACTTGCTAACTTTTGAGTTTGTGTGGAACTAATCAAACTTTTTGCAGTGTCTTATCACTCAAACAGAGCAAATTGGTTTCTCTAACATGTGCATGCAGGATGAACTTTGAAGAAATTAACAAATCTATCGCATTAAGTCTTAGAAACATATTGCTTTCTTAAGGGACAATTGAACAATCATCTTTGCAAACTAAGTCTAAGAAACATATTGCCTTCTTAAGGGACAATTGAACAAATCACTTTTGGCAATCTAAGTCTTAGGAACATATTTCTTTGCTTAAGGGACAATGGACATGTATGTGAAAACACCTCAATTTTCTAAGGGACAATGGACATGAATGCTAAACACTTCAATTTCATAAGGGACAATTGACAACTACAAACATGTGTGTGTCTAATTTAGTTGCACCTTATTTTTCTTATAACGGGACAATTGAACCTTTGTTTGACGTGCTTGCTCTTACATTTCAGTACTTCCTTTAGAAGGGCTTACTTTTGGATTGCGCTTCATCCAAAAGGGACGACCCTAAGCGGAGTTTTCCTTTGAACCGCTATATAAGAGGGATAAGGCGAAAGCCAAGTCCTAACCGACGTCAGCCTTACCTTGTGGTGCCAAACTGAAAAGAGGTGTACTAGCTCTTTGTGGAAACGATTTTCACATCGAGTGAAGTGTTTAATACTCTTAGTAGGATTGGTTAAAGCTTTTAGTAGCTTGTCACATTGCTCGTAAGGCGTTGGTCCCTTAAAGTTATTAAGAACCATTCTAGATAGAGACTACCCAATCCACCTCTGAACATTGCGGTAATTATCAGTGCAAGGGGAATTGATTTAAGCCCTTAAGATACTCACCATTGGCTCCCTTGAGAAGAGATAGTATTCCCTTGGCCATAAAGCTCTTGTGACCTACTTGAGCTTTCCCTACCTATCGTCTCTCGCAAAGATACAAAATATCTGACACCTTTATGGAATGATATTTTTATTGACGGAGTATTAAGCTGTGAGCTGATCTACTGCAATGAAACCTTGTCTCTAGGGATAAAAAGTGCTTGTTATTGATTGCAATTGTCTTATACCTGTGGAAACATTGGGCTTTTTTGTGAGCCTCGAACATACACTATCTGTTGTGTCAGTCCCTTTTTTACCATTTTGTTTGATGTGTTTTCTCTTGCCAAAACAAATCCAATCAGAAACAGAACCAAATCTATCAAAAGTTTGCCTTTTGGAAGCATCAGACACTACTTCAGTGCCTCTGGTATTACAACAACTTGCCTTTGGTAGTACAGTTGATCGCCTTTGGTATAGTAGTACCTCACCTCTGGCAACCCTACTTCAGCGCCCTTGGTATAACAGTAGCTCACTTTTGGTCACCGTAGCTCGCCTTTGGCATAGCAGTACCTTGTCTTTGGTAGCTCAGTCCATTGCCTTTGGTATTACAGTAGCACACTTTTGGTCACACAGTCCTGTGCCTCTGGTCAAACAATATAGTGCCTTTGGTCCAGTGAATTGTGCATCAGAGTTTGTCTTTTCTCAAACCACAAGCAGAATCTCAGCATTATTGTTTGTCCTAGTATATTCTGTGATAGGTGAAAGTCAGGTGTGGAAGATCAGACATAGTCATGAAACCCTAACCCTACCATCATCAAGGAATCTAACCTAAATGAAATCAAAAGAACAAATGCAATTCAAGCATAACATCACCTAGACCGTGCGATTCCTTGTTTGAGAGGGAGATGTGGACTGCTTCTTCAACAATGAACAATTACAAAGCTGAAAGCTGCCATTAATGGATGATAAAAGCTCAAATGCTCGAATGCTCAAGATGATAATGGAGTTGCTATATGATTGCTGGATTGCTAGATACTATATGATTTCTGGATACTCATATGGAGTGAGAGGCTGTTTATATAGGACTCAACCAAGATCAATCAACGGTGGAGATTCAGAGGCTATGTGAATGGCTAAGATTGAAAGTTACTAAATTTAGGTCCAATTAGTTGTGCATGTGAAGGATTTTAAATGAAAGTTGTCTTACAACACATGATGAATGGAAAATGGACAAGTGTTGAAATGTGATAAATGATAAAGGCTTAATTCAAATAAAGTATTTGAATTAGTTGGGATATGAGTTGGAAATTAATTAAATAAATAAAATTTATTTAATTAATATGATAAATGCATAAAATGAGATAAGATATGATGTGGAATTAATTAAATAAATACAATTTATTTAATTAATTGGCTAAGTGAATGAGAATGGGATTTTAATTAAATAAATAAAATTTATTTAATTAATTAGCTAATGGATTAGTGATTTAACAAGGTGTCGCTAGACATGGACAAATTTGGGTGTCTACATTTTGCCCCTCTTTGATACAATGTTCGATAGAACGTTGTGTCAAAGAAGATGTGAGATACGTTCGATAAACAAGTTATGCCCCAGTGTAACTGGCAGGTGATGCCCCCTCGAGAGGTAAGCCAGGCAAACCAGGAAGGGCTGGGTTGGCTCTCGATAGAAAAAAAAAGCGGAAAAGAGGGCAGACGCGAAGGAAAGGGAGGTTGCATGGCGGAAAATAGGCTGTGGCATAGAAGAATTAGGGTTTGGAGAAGGGCTATAAGTAGGGGCTGCAAGGGCAAATAGGCTCATTTGTGCTCATTTGTGCTTAGAAACTTAGAGAAATCTAGAGCTCCTGAGAGTGAGAGTGGCAGAGCTATCAGGATGGTGATTCCACGCAGAGATCATCGTGCGGAGTGGGTGAGGACACATGGACGACCAGAGGGAGCAGGCGCACCGGTATGTTTCAAAACTTTTCCCAAAAGCGTGCATTTAATAGCCTAGAAGCGTAATTAATTCACACACGTCACCAAAAGCGACTAGTTTAGGACATGGCACATATAGGTCGCTTAGAGAAGTTCAGGTCGCTTATAGGCGCGGGTAGGCCGCTTAGGAAAAAAGTGGTCGCATCCTGTCGGCGGGAAAAACGCAGTCGAAATGCGCGTATGGAGGGAAACTAGTCGCTTATGAGCAAATAGTAGTCGCATAGGGTAGTGTAGCTCGCATAGGGCTAGAAATAGCTCGCATATGGTAGATAGCGCGTGTATAGGGCTAAAATAAGCGCATATAGTGATTGGGCTCGCTTATAGGGATAATAGAGGCGCATGTAGTAAAAGAGCTCGCGTTTGGTCAAAACAGGAGTGCGAATGGTAAAGTGGGTTGCTAGTGAGCAGGAAAAGAGCGCATGTGGTAAAGTGAACCGCATATGGTATGTGTAGGATAAAATAGCAGATAGATAGGCAGATTTTGATATGAATGATTAACGGGATGGACTGACAAGAGTAAATGGATGATGCAGGATGTACTACCACCATTGCTATCACGGGAGCCTCATCCGAGAGATTTGCGACTAGTGAGACGGTTGGATGCAGAGGAGCTGCTAGTGTTAGAGATCCTGGGCCTAGAGCATGTGTCACGATTAGAGCCAGTTCAGGCACATCGAGGGCTGATGACTGCGATGGTGGAGCGATGGATGAGCGAGCACAGTTCATTCTTGTTACCGACAGGAGAGGCGACCATCACCTTAGAGGATGTGTTCCAGATTTTGAGGATTCCGATAGATGGGGATCGTGTAGATTATGATCCAGAGATGGGCCCAGCGGCATTCAGGAGATTGTTTGGGACACCAGACATCGGAGCAGAGGGTTCAGAGATACCGATGGGGAGGATGGAGGAGCTCTGCGACAGATTGCAGCGAGTGGTAGTGGCTATCATTAGATGGCTAGTGGGTGATAGAAGAGCGAGAGGTTTTCCTGTAGGATGGGGGACAGTGATGGAGGGCATGTTCTCCTATGGCACGAGATATGCATGGGCAGAGTGCGTGTTGGGGCAGCTCTATCATTACCTACATGATTGCGCATATATGTTTGGAGCCAGTATGTCAGCAGGAGTGACAGTTTTGCACGTATGGGCTTATGAGCACATTCCGGTGACGAGACCGAGGGATGGGTTGCTAGAGCAGCAGGAGAGCCATTTGCACGGATGTATAGAGGAGCCTTGACGTATCGACAGCGCCGAGGGGTGGTATACTAGCGGCGGAGGTTGGATGAGATAGACAGGTTTGTATGGAGGCCATGGCTAGGATGTGAGCAGTGGGAGTAGGAGGATGCCGAGCTTGCTTATGCTAGACAGGTGAGGTACATTTTTGGACGTGGTGTGTACATTATAGAGCGCTATTTGCCAGAGAGAGCCCTGAGACAGTTCGGAGAGGCACAGGCAGTACCTGTAGGTGATGCCGTTTTTGGGAGGACGAGGCAGGAGGTGTTCGATTGGGGTCCAGAGGTTGTGGTGGACACAGCCTTGGCAGAGCGAGATGGATTGCAGCCAGTAGCATGGCAGTGGAGACAGGGTCCTGCAGATCCAGGTACATTACCAGAGTATGATGTACACTGGGCGACAGCTAGGCCGACTCGGTTGACACGAGATGGAGAGATTGGGGAGATTGGGATGGAGAGGCCAGTTCGGAGGCGACGACGACGGGCTCCACCAGCACAGGCAGTAGTGCCAGCTGCACCAGGGATACAGATGCCAGGGCAGGTGCCAGGTCAGCCTGCTATATTAGCACAGCCACAGGCACCGATCGGAGCAGGAGATGATGTGGGTATTCAGCAGCTGCGGAGACGGATCAGAGAGGAGAGGAGATGGAGGCAGCGGGCACAGATGAGGTTGAGGAGAGTGGAGATGGATAGGCATCAGGCCGTGATTAGTCTGAGGCATGCTAGAGCACAGGCACAGACTTATCAGGCTCAGCTATAGTTGGGAGCTCAGAGAGGAGATGGACAGGATGATGGTGCACTCACGAGAGTGACAGGAGAGAGGGATACAGCTAGGCAGCATGAGCAGATGATGAGGCTTGAGCGAGATACTGCAGTACAGCAGGAGCAGGCTATGAGAGCAGAGAGAGATGGTCTGCGAGCTGAGAGAGATAGTCTGCGAGCTGAGAGAGATAGGGCAGTACAGCAGCTGCAGGTTATGACTAGTGAGCGGGATAGAGCAGTGACTGCCTTGGGGACTGATGGAGCTACCATGTACTTAGCCACATAGTTGACAGCGGTACAGGCTGAGCTTCGGAGAGTGCAGGGTGAGGCTGAGTATTATAGAGGCTTATATTATGGAGCGGTGCCGGCAGAGCAGAGACAGCCTAGCTTTAGGAGTAGGTTAGGGGCTTCGAGCTCACGGAGGTCAGGTGGATCTCGATCAGTAGCTTCAGTGATGGGGCCACCGAGAGATGGAGGACCAGGTACAGGACCTGTTGGTGGTGGTGGTCAGGGTGAGGGAGCTGGCAGTAGTCGCTAGGGCATACCTTGTTGACATTGTATCATGATGAGGCCTAGAGCCATTGTTGTATATTCATTCTTTTCAGGGCTCAGCTTGTATTGTAGACACTTGTATTTTGACACACATGTATATATATATGGCAGTTTTGGCGATCTATATGATGTTATAATGGTTGTGATGTTGATATTATGATGGCTATGCATGTTATGTGTATGGATTATATATGGATTATGGATGGATGTTTATGCAAATGGTAATTGATAGAAAATGTTTGAATATGTAGAAGGTAATGATATGAATAGATGTATGCATATAGGTAGATGGTAATGAAAGATATATATATAATGGACTTATGTATGGCTAACACTTGTTTTGCAGGAGCGGGAAATGGAGAAAGGATGATAGAGATGATCGATCTTGGCTGAGGATGACGGAACGAATGGATAGATAGAATGGATAAGATAGGATGATGATGGGCAGCTTTCAAGTAATTGCTCAAAATGAAAAGAAATGCAGTCCTTATGTTTGATATAGCATATGGATGTTATGCACCATGGTATAAGAGACCAAGGTGTCGAGGTATCCAATGCGTAACTAGCGTGTTACAATCTTGTCTGAAAGCATGTGGTCAAGATGTTGAGCCAACATGCACAAGATATGAATAACAGCTAGTGTTGGACTTTGACGCTACAAACAATGGTTTGAGCTTATCTCCACTACACATAATGATAGCTTGCTGGTTATATGTATGGAGTTAGTCTTAACATAGAATAGTCTCTAATGCATAAGAGACTGTTTAGCTTCTCAGATGCGAGAGATATTGATATGTAAGATGCTAATCCCAACACGTACAAGATACCAAGACGCATAGGAAGAGAATAAGATCATCCCGCAAACACGGCATACAAAAGCTATATGACCATGCCCCAGTCCTTACTTCATCGCAACATACCAAGATATAAAGAGATCATGGCAGTCTTGACTAGGTATAGAAAAGGGACAAAAGATAAATCAAAAGATAAAACAAAAGATACTGTCGTCACGTTCTCTTGCTAATTTTGGGTGCTCTTCGATAGATTAAGCTGGTGCCTTGTTAAGAGGAAAGCTACATCCTGTTGAAGGCTAAAGTTGTTGATGAATGGCTATAGCAAATGTTGGCTCAAGGCGTGCGGACAAATAGCTTCTGGCTTACCTGTGATTGGTTAAAGTGCTGGAGCTTGCAATAGACACGTGGATTGCTTCCTGTTTGAGCTGATCAAAGAGAAGAAGATGGATGATGAATAAAGATGAAGAAGATGGGGGGATCATTGGTGCTTGAGTACTGGAAACTTCCTTCGTATTCCAGACTGCCTACATACCCTATATCCACGGGATCAAAGCACATTTACGATGAAGATGAGACATGATGAATATGTAGTTCTGGGTTTTATTGATGATGTAAGTGATGAAAGATAGAAGAATGTGAGCTGAAAGATTGAAGGATGTTTAGAAGAAAAGATGACAGATGACTGATGAATGGGCTATCGTCTTAGCCTGAATCAGAGTGCTTCCTTCGCATCTCAGATTGCCTACATACCCTGTATCCACGGGATCAAGGCGTCAACGATAGAGCTAGATGTAGTTCTTATTGATGTGGCTAATCGATTGGATGTTTGATCAAAAGATGTTTGTTGCGATTGTTGGATGAATGTGGATGGATTGCGAAGGTATGAAATCCTGGTTGCAAGTCGTTAGGTCGTATTTGTCGGTGGACATGTGCCATGGTTGAAGTTGATAAGGTGTGCTGTGTTGTAAGCTGAGTTTTTGACGTGTTATGAGCTAGAGATAACAGGATCCACTTCCAAATAAGACTCAACAAATGCCCCCAGTGCGAGATGAGGTTTATTATGCAGAAGCGACAATGCAGAAAAGATGTGGCCAAGATGCTAAGGTGCCAAAAGATATAGATATCACGACAATGTCTCAAGTATGATAGCTAGCATTGGCAAAGGATGAAGCGGAAAGGCTATGTGTGAGATTGCGATAGGGCTTATGAGCATGGCTGATACAAGATGCAGTGGGGAAAATGATCAAACGAATCAAACAAATGAGGGAAGCTGGTCACTACACATAGCGTCTGTTTGCTAGGTTTTCACTATGGTACTCATCCAAGGCGCCTGTTTACTAGGTTTTCACCAGAGGATGGATTATTTATTGGATGTTTTTTTTTTTTGACATATTTTGATTTTTTTGTGTTTTTTAGAATATTTTTTTTTTTTGTGTTTTTTTTTTTTTTTTTTGTGGAATAGCTGAGATTCATGGGTAAAACTTCTTGAGATGAACGCTGTTGACGGGTTCATCCAAGGGAATGCCTTCAGGTGTTGACAAAGTGTATGCACCAGATCCATAGACTGCTGTGATAATGAAAGGACCAAGCCAATTTGGTTCAAACTTGCCCTGTTTCTCTCGATGCTGTTGATTCCTTTGGTTTTCTTTAAGGACAAGGTCGCCAACCTGAAATCTGCGTTCTCTGATCTTCTTGTTGTAGCTGCGGCGTAGCCGGTTTTGATAGACTTGAAGATGGTTCAATGCTGTAAGGCGGCGTTCATCTAAGAGCTCAAGATCATGGAGTCAGGAGACTCGATATTCTTCATCTGAGATAGTATATTGCAAAGATATGCGCAAAGAGGGGATCTCAACCTCGATAGGCAAAATAGCTTCAGTGCCATAGACTAGAGCATAGGGTGTGGCACCAGTAGGAGTTCTGACACTTGTTCTATAGGCCCATAAAGCAGGATGCAGTTGTAGATGCCAATCTCGACCAGTTTCATTAACAGTCTTTTTAAGGATCTTGATGATTGTCTTATTAGAGGCTTCAGCTTGACCGTTGCTCTGAGGATAATAAGGCGTAGAGAACCTATGTTGAATATGGAACTTATTGCAAAGATCTCTAACCTCTTGGTTCTTGAAAGGCCGGCCATTATCTGTGACAATAGCTTGAGGAACTCCATAACGGCAGATGATGTAATGTAGGATGAATTTAGCTATTTGTTTACCTGTGATGTAGGTCATTGGTATGGCTTCTACCCACTTTGTAAAATACTCAGTGGCAGTGATAATAAACTTATGACCATTTGATGAAGTAGGATGGATTTTACCCACAAGATCAAGTCCCCATTGCGAAAAAGGCCATGGAGTGACAATAGGCTGAAGCTCATGTGTTGGTGCATGTATTAGATCTCCATGTTTCTAACATTGTAGACATCGCTTTGCAAATTGTTGGGCATCTTTTTCCATAGTTGGCCAATAGTATCCTGCTCGCAGAAGTTTCTTAACAAGGCCAGGGCTAGCGGAATGCGAACCGCAGACACCTTCATGTACTTCACGTAAGGCCGTTTTTGCTTCCTCGGAATCAAGACATCTAAGAAGGATACCATCAAGACTCCGGCGATAAAGGGTGTCTCCTAAGATAGTATAACGAGAGGCTCGACGGATAAAAGTTTTACGCTGGGTGTTGGATAGTTGAAGAGGCAAGGTGTGATTACGGAGATACTCATATATATCTTTGTACCACAACGAGTTGGGACCAACAATCTCACATATGAGCTCAGACTGTGGAACTTCAAATGCTGGGATCAAAAGCTGTTCGACCAAGAATTCACATTTATGGGTGTTAGATGGCATGTCTAAAAGAGATCCAATCATAGCCATGGCATCGGCTGCTCTGTTTTGTAGTCTTGGAATTTGCTCAAAGGTAATGTCCTCAAAATATTGCTTGAAATCGTCCACCATTAGCTTGTATGGAAGAAGCTTCTCATCTTTTGTTTGATATTCATCTAAGACCTGTTTGATAACCAGCTGAGAATCGCCAAAGACTCGTAACTATTTGATAGCCCATTGTACTGCCATGCGCAAACCTGTGATTAAAGCTTCATACTCTGCTATGTTGTTGGTACATGGGAATGCTATTCTGTATGATTTAGGTATGCAGTCGCCTTGGGGAGTGACAAACAAGATACCTGCTCCAGATCCGTGTTGAGTGTATGATCCATCAAAGTATAGCTGCCATCGTGCTGGAGAGCTTAAATTAAACAATCCTTCATCAGGGAATTCGGGATATATTGGCTGAATGTCTGTGATAGGTGCTGCAGCTAATTGATCAGCAATGACTTGTCCTTTGATAGCTTTATGGTTCACATATTGTATGTCAAATTCACTCAAGATCATAACCCATTTTGCTAATCTCCCTGTGAGAAGTGCTTTTGAAAGGAGATACTTGAGGGGATCCACATTAGAGATGAGCTTTGTTGTTTGGTTCAGCATATAGTGTCGCAACTTTTGGGAAGCAAACACTAATGCTAAACAAGATTTTTCCATGAACGAGTAATTGAGTTCATATCCCACAAGAGTTCTGCTAATGTAGTAGATGGCTTGTTCTTTTCCTGAATCATCATGTTGAGCTAGAAGTGCACCCAATGCTGCGGTTGTTGATGATATATAAAGCAGTAATGGACGATCAAGTACAGGAGGTATTAACACAGGAGGTGTTGCCAAGTATTCCTTTATCTTATCAAAAGCCTGTTGACACTTTTCATCCCACTTAAAAGGTTCACCCTTACGAAGAAGATGCTGAAAAGGATGACATTTATCTGCGAGTTGTGAGATAAATCTACGGATAGATTGTAGCCTACCCTGTAAACTACGGAGCTGTTTGAGATTCGTTGGTGGAGGCATTTCTATGATAGCTTTTACCTTAGCTGGGTCCACTTCTATTCCTCGTCGAGACACAATATATCCCAATAGTTTTCCTGATGTTACACCAAATACACACTTCTTTGGGTTTAGTCTAACTTGATATTTTTCTAATCGATCAAAAATTTGTGCCAATACTTGTAGATGTCCTTCCCTTGTCTTAGATTTTCCCAGGATGTCATCAACATAGTCTTCCATGATAGTATGAAAAAGGTCATGAAAAATAACTGTCATGGCTCGTTGATATGTAGCTCCAGCGTTTTTGAGACCAAAAGGCATTACAACCCAGCAATATGTGCCCCATGGACAAATAAAAGACGTTTTATCTTGGTCTTCCTCTGCTATTCTGATTTGATTATAACCAGAAAATCCATCCATCAAAGATAGCATTTCATGTCCTGCTGTAAGATCAACAATGTTGTCTATGCTTGGTAATGGAAAATCGTCTTTAGGACATGCTTTGTTAAGATCTCTAAAGTCTGTGCAGCAGCGAACTCGTCCATCTGGTTTTGCTACAGGTACTAAGTTTGAAACCCATTCTAGATAATCAATAAGCTTTATGAACTTTGCTTCTAACAGTTTCTGAATTTCTGCTTTGACCAATAAGGCAACTTGTGGATGCATTTTGCGCAATTTCTGTTTGACAGGCTTTGCATCAGGGAATACTGCTAAATGATGTACCACAAGTGAAGGATCTAGTCCAGGCATGTCTGCATAAGTCCATGCAAAATTTATAGCTCGTCTCAGAAAAAATGCTGTGAAGTTCTTTCGTTCTTGCTCTGATAGTGATGCTGCCAAAAAAGTGATCTTCAGATTTTGTTCTGTTCCCAAGTTCATGTCTTGTGATTTTTCAACTAGCACAGTTGATTTCTCATGGTAATCAGCGGCGACAGGAAGATCAAATCCCTCATCCTCAGGCACCTCAGAGAGGTTTTCACCTTCGGATACGTCCTTTATTTTTACTTTTTCACAGTCAAGAGGCGCCTTGCGGTTTTCACCTAGTGACCTATTTTGTTGAATTTTGTTTATTTCACTTTTGCGACTGAAGGATTTGATACTTCCGCCAAAATATGCTAGTTTAGGTAATTCCATCATGAAACCTGCTTTGTGATCACCCAATGGGATACCTTGTCTCAAACCCATGAATTCTGCAATGGCTTCGTCATTTTCAAATGTATCTAATATCGGTGCCCCCTGGTGGTCCCAATCGATGAGGTCAGGATATACGAGTGAGAGGCTAATGGAGGGATTGTGATGGCTAGAAGAGGTTGCGGAAAACATGAAGATGGAATGTTCTTGAAAGAGGTCGGTGATATGAAGGGAGGAGTCATCGATGGTATCCGAGTTAGAAGTCTCTCCTACTGAAGAAGGTCCAACGTCAATATCGGAAATACACTTAATGTCTTTGGGTCGCGGTACCTCCGGTTGGTAACCAAGGCCTTGCTTATTAAACTTCTTAGACACAAGAAGGGGCTCAAGAGGTCCTTGTTCCTGTGATCCCAAGCCGCCATGTCCTTTATAGCCCATGTTCTTTATGATACGAAACCCGTTGTTGTATCGCTCTACTTCAAGTTGGACTTGGTCATTTTCATCAAAGAATATCCAAGAGTCGATGTCCTCAATGTCTTCGTCATCCAAGAAACCACCTTTAATGAATACGGTAGGGGGAGCTTTGATAACAGTGGAGGATGAAGTGGGCTTAGATGTAGAGGGCTTACCATGGGATTTAGGAGATAATGGAAGGGTACCAATGCAACAGGATTCCTGCAATTTGTATTCACTAGGTCCATGTTCGGTATATTTGATATGGAGGTTGGAAGCGGCTTTGCTAGATGAAGGTTTGAGCAGATCGGATGGGTCTACATAGGAGGATGACGGATATGCCTCAGTGTTGAGAGGGATACGGTTTGGACTCTGATATTTAGCTTGAAAGGCACGGCAAAACTCAAATGGATTGGGATCAGCTTGAATGGTAACTTCAACACCCTTATGTGGAAATTTAAGGCATTGGTGATATGTAGATGGAACTGCTTTAAGGTTATGGATCCAAGGGCGCCCAAGGATGATGTTGTAAGGTAGATCAATATCAAGGACTTGACAGCGAGTTTCTGTAATGACCGGTCCAACTTGAAGAGGCAATAAGATGATCCCTTCAGTATCTCTTTCAGCGTCATCATATGCTCTGATGGTAATAACCTTGGAGGTGTCTACATTTTTCTCAGAATATCCCAATTGTTTGATAAGTTTCAAAGAACATATATTTAGACCAGCTCCCCCATCTATCAAGACTCGTTTGATACGGCGTTGATTAACAAATACTTCAATATGGAGGGCCTCATTGTGTGACGGATGAATGGAGGGTTGAAGATCTTTGTCGGAAAAGGTTAAATGACAAGGGGCTGCAATGCTAGCGACCATGGATTGAAATTGTGTGATATTAATATTATTAGGCACCGAAGACTCTTGTAAGGCCTTATCAAGGATGGCTTTATGTGCGGGGGATATGCGGAGCAGCTCAAGGATAGATATGTGTGCGGGTGTTTTACCAAGGTGATCCAAGAGGTTATAATCAGAGAGAGGTCGAGGAGGATGAGGAGGTGCTCCTTGAATGGTAACTCGACCTCTTCGCGTGGTTACGGCACAATCAGGTGCTCCTTGGACGGTAATGGTAGAAATGCGAGCATGGTCAATGCGGCCAATGGTAGATGATGCATAATTATAGGGAACAGCATTTCCAGCTTGAAGGTTATTTGTTTGATCATGAGATGGAAGTGGATTCTTGAAAGTCTCTAGATCATAGTTTGATGTGGATTGTTGAGCAGGTTGAGCTGTTGAAGGTGTGACGTTGATTAGACCTTGATCAATGCAGTCTTGGATAACATGTTTTAAGCGCATACAACCATTTGTTTTGTGTCCTTTAACTCGATGGTAATCACAATACTCATTCTCTTTGTACCAAGGAGCTCGAAAGAGTGGTTCGCCATTTGGTGGTGCATCGGGTAAAATAACATCTCCGGCTTGAAGTAGCTTTCGAAGAATAACTTCCATGGGTTCCACTAATGGTGTAAATTGTCGGCGTGGATTAGAAGTTTGGCGTTGGTTTCTTCGTTGTGGAAAAGACTGTCTTGGTGGAGAGGCTGCTTGAATTTTGATGGGAGCTCTCATAGTTTGGATATTCTTTGTATCAACAATACCGTCATTGACAACATTCTTGTTCTTGTTCCAAAAGCGAGACTTATCATTGGAATTTTGGGGAGAATCTTTGTTATCACGAAAGATCTTGATAGTTCCTTTGGCAATTAAGGCTCGTTCAATAATAACTCCTTTGGAAACTAGTTCGTCAAAGGTGCTAGCACTTTGCAATTGTAGTTGGAATGACAGTTCAGGATGAAGATTTTGAACAAAGATGTCAAGCTGTTGTTTCTCAGGGATTTCCCATGACAATTTGCTAGCCATATTACGCCATCGTTGGGTAAATGAGGAAAAGGTTTCACCATTGCGTTGTTTGTTGTTGACAAGGTCATTCATGTTTACCTCATGTTCAATGTTGAAGGCAAAATGTGATCGAAACTTGTTTGCCAATTCTGAAAAAGTCTTAATTCCTGGAGGTAAATGGGAAAACCATTCGAGAGCTTGTCCTGCTAAGCTTCGAGGAAATAGTCTCAAAAGATATGTATCATCATAGGCAACATCGAGACATGCCACGAAAAAGGCTCGAAGATGGTCGTCTGGATTTCCTTTCCCTTTGTACTTATCAAATTGTGGGATTTCAAAGTGTGGTGGAAAAGGTATCATATTAAGAGACTTGTCAAATGGATAGGCGCATATGTTTTCGAGAGAGAAAGGTTTCTTGCCTTGTCCTACCCTTTCATCGATCATCTGTTGAATATCGGCTGAGGATAACTGCTGTTGTTGCGAAGGGGGTGGAGTGTGATATGAGACATATTGTGGTTGCGGTTGTGGTATATGTGGAGTTGTGACTGTTTGTTGTGGTTGTGGGATGTACGAAGCTGTGACTGTTTGTTGAGGTTGTGTGCCCACAATGTATGTTAAAGGAGTGGTATGTGACATGTATGTGTTAGAGGATTGCTGTCCTTGAGACACAAGTGGCAAGTGGGTGTGCATTACATGAGAAGTGGATGTTGGATTGATAGTAACAGATGGTTGGGAAGTTGGGATTGAATTCATGACATGGTAAGTGACGGAGGGATTGGTAGATACAACAGAAGGGTGAACACTTGGATTTGTATTTTGGACAATATGAGGATTGGTATATGTCATGTGTTGGGTGATATTAGAGAAGCCTTGGGTAGCATAAGATGGATTGATGGTGTGTGAAGGATTGGAAGAAGAGGACAGCATGGATGTAAGTTGATCAACATAAGCGATCTTATTGTTTGGATTGGCTTGAGAAATGAGGGAATCACTCATGTCAATGAGACTAACGTTGGGATTATAGGATAACATGGAGGAATTAGCAGTTGGTGTATGAGATGTGGTAGATTGTAATGGTTGTGAAGCATGGACAACATGTGTTGTTGGAATGGTTTGAGAGGTATGCACACCATAAGATATGGGAGTGGCTTGTTATGCTCGAAGTGTTTGGGCTTGTGTTGCATGGACAGCTTGAGTTACTTGAGGCATGGAAACAGTCATGGTAGAAGGAGAGATATGTTGAGGGACATGAAAAGGTGGGATGTTGAGATTTTGTGACATGAGAGGAAGCACATTGGTGGGCACTATCAATGGTTCTAAAGTATGCTCTGATCGTGGTAACTCAAATGAAGCAACAATAGGCAATGAGGATGGTGTTTGCGAGGTAGTAGAAGATGATGTGACTATAGTAGATGGTCTATTCGCAACAACAGCAGTAGTGTTGGGATCGTGCTCTCTAATAGTGGATATATCAAAGTCTTTAGGTAATTTAGCACCCATGCGAGCAAGTTGGAGAAAACAGCGATCAGGCTCAGATATCATGAGTTTCTCAACTTGGTCCTATAGATAGGTATCTTGGAATTCTGATGAGTCGTCTTGAGATTGTTCTTCGAAAGTTTCCAAGGATGGTGGAGGGTGCATTTGTTGTGAAGATGATTCGCCCCTAGTGTACCCTTGAGGTATAAACATATGAGAAGGCATACCAGTTGTGAATTGAGTTGCGTCCTTAAGAGGTGTTGTGAATTGTTTCATCTCAGCTTGCAATTTGGCATCCATTTCAGCTTTCAATTTGGCTTCTATTTCAGCTCGATATTGACTCCTAGTTTGAGGCATGATGTTGATGATGAAGTTAAGCTTGTCAAAGTTTTGAGACCCAAAAGATGATAATTGGCTAGTTGGTTGATTGTTTTGGTTTGCTGGTTTGGCTAAGTTGCTGAGTTGTTGTTGGTTGTCCCTAGAGGTAGCTTAATCACTCAAGGGAAAGATTGTTCGCTGTTGATGTTTGTTGGAGCTAAAGCTAAAAGAGATTGTTTGCTAAAGCTAAAGCTGAAGGATGTTTGTTGGCTAAAGCTAAAACTGAAGATTGTTTGTTGATTGAAATGATTGGATTGATGTCTGATTTGCTGGTTGGGGTCTCAAAAAGATGGAAAAGCTCATGAGTTGTGATTGATTGATAAGCTCAAAATAGGAGACAAAGTCCAGGTATTTGCTGTTGATCAAAGAGAAGTATGAAAGCTGATGTTTGAGGTTCAAGCAAGCTGGTCCTGAGGCTAATTCAGCTGATGCACTGAGATTTGCAGGGATTTTAGCTACAGGCGACTGATGATAGCTCAAAGGCGACTCAGAGGATGCTAAAGGCGATTAATGATAGCTCAGGTGCGACTTGGTTTAGTTTCGACAGAAAAATGACAGTGCTAACCATAAGCGAATGCTATGCCAGAGGTGATGACTGTTGGTTCAAAGGCGATTTTCTGTTGATCAGAGGTGACTCAGATATCCCTAAAGGCGACAGTCTGTTGTTCAGAGGCGAGCTTGTTCAGGAATCAGATGACTAACTGCGGCTTAAAGGCGATCTAGTTCAGACAATATGCGACTGTTCATGACTCATATGCGACTTGGTTCAGACAGTAGGCGATCAGCTGTGGTTCAAAAGCGATTCTGTTCAAGCAAAAGGTGATCAACTGTGGTTTAAAAGCGACTCTGTTTAAGCAATATGCGGGCAGTTGTTGCTTAAAAGCGATGCAGTTCAGGCAGTATGCAAATCACTACAGTTCAGAAGCGATGTCGATGGTCTGTGCGAGCAGTTTAGGTTCAAAAGTGACTGTGTTTGTGTAACAGTGGTCTGATTTTGTAGTTTTTCCAGCAAGAAAACAATGATAACAGTCACTCACACTCACAACAAGCACAAACTGATACAACCTAGGCTAGGATAGGACAGTATCTGTTGAATCCCCTAGCTGCGCCTATTCAAAGCGGGTAGCTCCAGGATCTTGGTAGCACCGGCTCCTCCTTACATTTGCACACACTTCTCACACATACCAAGATCCAGGATTCTTATAAGGCTTGACCCTCTCCAAACCTTTAGATTGTCCCTGCTACCTCGACTAAGAACCACATGAATCGGGGCCGCTTCAAGGGTTTTGCCCTCTGCATCAACAGATAGAAGGTTTTTGGCTACTACACAAAGTTGCTAATAAGGGCATCCGTTCGGGTGGCTATACATGCGGCAGCGCTACTCTCCGTTATGGAGTCTCCCAGCCTCCAAGGGTTGCGCCTTGGAGGGTTTTGGGGGAGGTTGGCTGTCGGTATAACACAACTGCACCCGTTGTTTGTGGCTTTCGACACAAACACTTTTCTTATATAGCGGTTCGGAAGGACTTGGCTTTAGCCCGTTACCGCTTGGGTCGTATCCCTTCTCACACCGGGAAGGCAGGCCCTCTAAAGATAATGACAAGTTCTCATACACCCAAGATCCATTTGATAGGCAAGGGGAGAGGATACTTTTGTCATTAAATTTGGGTTACAATCAGGCACATGCAAGCAATCAAAAAAGATAAATCAAGCACGGAGCAAACAGTAGTTCATTTTAAGCACCAAGCCCAAATATGCCTAATTTAGTGAAAAAAACCACAAATCTTGGACCGATCGAACCTGCAACAAATATGTCAGTAGTTTGATAACCTCCTTTCTTGGACAGATCGATAAGATGCTGCGCAAATACCCAGTTAATAGCCAAAAATCAAACTGGAACTGAAACAGACTTGAAAACAACAGAACTTTACCAGATGCGATTCACTGTTGATCAAAAGCGACCTCTATTTTAACAGAGGCGAAAGACTGCGGATCATATGCGACGCGTAAAAACACAGGATGCGATGCCTGTTAGCTCATAAGCAATGCAGATTTTCCATAAGCGATCGGTTGAGGGCTGGATGCGACCTGTTTCTGCAAGAACACAGCCGATAAACAAAAACCCTAGCCTAACAGGCGAACAATATCAGTCCATAAGCGATACAAATGAATGCAAAAGTAGCGTTTGTCGTGTCATATGCGATCCCGATATACCAGAAGCGACCTGTTGTAAGCCGAAAGCGACCTGTCTCTGCAAAACAAAAAACTAAACCCTAACCTGCACAGGCGAAAATTATTAGCTCAGAAGCGTCTTAGATCAGTATAAAAGCGCGCACTGTTAGATCAAAAGCGATGCAGAATTGTGCAAAGGCGGCCCCTGTTAGGTTAAAAGCGATCTGATTATGCGCAAAAGCGGCGGCTGTTAGGTCAAAAGCGGCGAATACATTGAACACAGTCCCATACATTACAGGCGATCATTTTAATGATAAAAGCGATTCGTTTTACCTGAAGCGTCGACTGTTCGGTCGAAGGCGATCCAGAGAGGAATATGCGGCCTGTTCCAGCTCAAAAGCGACGCAGAAATCTCGAAGCGGCAGATTTTTGTTCAAAAGTGACTGGAATTTTCTGCGAGCACCTGCAAAATCTGATCTTCAAAGAAACAACTCCAAAAAATGAAGTTAATCAGGGACGTGAGTCCCACCGGGCGTGCCAAAATGTGATAGGTGAAAGTCAGGTGTGGAAGATCAGACATAGTCATGAAACCCTAACCCTACCATCATCAAGGAATCTAACCTAAATGAAATCAAAAGAACAAATGCAATTCAAGCATAACATCACCTAGACCGTGCGATTCCTTGTTTGAGAGGGAGATGTGGACTGCTTCTTCAACAATGAACAATTACAAAGCTGAAAGCTGCCATTAATGGATGATAAAAGCTCAAATGCTCGAATGCTCAAGATGATAATGGAGTTGCTATATGATTGCTGGATTGCTAGATACTATATGATTTCTGGATACTCATATGGAGTGAGAGGCTGTTTATATAGGACTCAACCAAGATCAATCAACGGTGGAGATTCAGAGGCTATGTGAATGGCTAAGATTGAAAGTTACTAAATTTAGGTCCAATTAGTTGTGCATGTGAAGGATTTTAAATGAAAGTTGTCTTACAACACATGATGAATGGGAAATGGACAAGTGTTGAAATGTGATAAATGATAAAGGCTTAATTCAAATAAAGTATTTGAATTAGTTGGGATATGAGTTGGAAATTAATTAAATAAATAAAATTTATTTAATTAATATGATAAATGCATAAAATGAGATAAGATATGATGTGGAATTAATTAAATAAATACAATTTATTTAATTAATTGGCTAAGTGAATGAGAATGGGATTTTAATTAAATAAATAAAATTTATTTAATTAATTAGCTAATGGATTAGTGATTTAACAAGGTGTCGCTAGACATGGACAAATTTGGGTGTCTACATATTCCATGGTAACCACTAGGCTCCAGCAAACTATGAAGTCCAAGCAAGTTGTCTAAGAAGCGTAAATCGCCTCCTCACACACTGCAATCAATTCGACTCAACATTACTCCCAAAGTTACTCCTAGAACACCCGCAGAAATATCTACCAACCCTCCCAACATATCGCAGTTGGACCACCCTAGCACTCCTCAAGAAGGTAGGGTCCCTTTGGAAAACACACC
The DNA here is from genome assembly GCA_027924645.1 of Cunninghamia lanceolata. NCBI lineage: Eukaryota > Viridiplantae > Streptophyta > Pinopsida > Cupressales > Cupressaceae > Cunninghamia > Cunninghamia lanceolata. The sequence goes on along the minus strand of BSBN01000237.1, from coordinate 20,197,826 downwards.
TCACTATACCACCGGCATGCCTCCAGATTTTGTTCCACAAGGTTATATCGCAGATCAACCCCCATCTCAAGAAGAGCGACACTTTGAAATAGGTCAATCCTCTCAAGAAGATGGGCAAGATCTTGATGAATTCATACAAGATCCTAGATCCATAGCCGCCTTTGACAAAATCCTTAGCGAGAACCAAGATCATTTCTTTTGATTGCTAGCAGAGCAAGGAGGCAAATTACCCAAAGGTTTTGATTTATCCATGCTTAGTGAGCCCAACAACACCCAAGACACCATAACGGCAGTCCAAACCATGTCAACAGTGACCACGCATTTACCTGAACAAAGCTTACAAGGGAGAACGATTGAGAATCCCCTTTATCAAAACCCAACGGGAAAGAGGGCCATATCACCGCTTCTGACTCCTATGGAGATCTACAAAAATCAACAAGAACTCTCCAACATCAAGCGGAGCTAGCTAAGAAAGCCACCTTACCTCAATCAAATATACAACAAACTCCTAAAATGTCCACACCAATCTCAAGTGGAATCTTGGTTACCCCTTCACGAATAGGTTTCCCACCAAATTACAATCCGGGGAACAACTATGTAGCCATGCAACAAGGGTCTCAACAAATATCACCTCCTATATCATCAAACCTTCCTGTCTCTCAACCAAATAGAGTCATGCAATCCCAACCACAACATTCTTCCACGCTCATCATCAATCAACCTCAACCATCTCAAATCACATCTACCTATGTCCCTCCTCCACTACGATCATCAGTGCTAAACTTCTTCAACACCTTGCCTATCCACCCTCAACATTCCCAACATCAAGGGTCCCAAAGCTATGTTCCGCAATCGTAATCTAATCCAACGAACTTTAGCTTTCCACCCCCACATTCTTTTCTCCAACCATCCCAAAACCAACATTCTTACCTAGCATTGCCTCCACCTCTTCCAAATCAAAACATCTAATTCCAACCCAATCTCAATCCAACGTACAATGCGTATGACCCCAACCAATTCTACGACCCTTATAACACCAATACGCATGGCTTACACTACAATCTGCTGCATGGGCAACAACAACCACTTCTAGGACAATAGGAGATGTTTCCAACCCCTCCCACAACGATGGAGCTAAAAATCACGGAAGTTCAACAACAACTGTCTGATCTTACGTTTGGCCACACCAAGAAGACCTTCTTGTTAGAAGAAGTGTGTCCTTATCCTTTTGATCGGTCATTACCCATGATCTCTTTTCCTCAAAATTTCACTATTCCTAAGTTATATAAATACAAAGGAAAAGGTGACCCAAAAGACCATATTAGGGAATTCTATCTTGCTTGCTTCGAGGTCTCACATAACGACACATATCTTATGCGTCTCTTTCCTCGCAATCTTGGAGGTCAAGCTATAAAATGGTTCTCACACTCACCCACGGGGTATCAAATCTTTTAACGAGCTAGCAGAGAAATTTGCCACCCATTTCTCCTACAATGCAGAGAATGAGATCTCCATGATTGATCTATGCAACAACAAACAGAAAAATAGAGAAACTTTCATTTCTTTTCTTCAACGATGGAGAAAAATGGCTAGCAAATTCTCTTTCAAGATTCCCGAGAAGCAGCTTGTTAGCATATTCATGCAGAACCTCAACCAAGAGTTAGGTTTCCACTTGCAAATTCTTAGTGCTACAACCTTCGACGAAATCACATACAAGGGAATCAACATTGAAAAGGCCCTCATTGCTAAGGGTGTGGTCAAAATCTTCAAAGAATTGAAAGACAATGCTCCTCATCAACAGACAAACGATAAACCCAAGTTTTGGAACAAAAACAAAAATATGGTCAATGATGGGGTGGTCGACTCTAAACATGTACAAACCTTGCAAACACCACTGTAGCTTTCCAAACCAAGTCAACCTCAACAACAGCAACAACAAAGGCAACCCTATCAAAACCAACAACAACGACAACAAGAACGGCCTCAACACGATTACCCTCCGCGGCGTCAATTCACTCCCTTGGGAGAGCCCATAGAGTCGGTCCTACAACAGATTTTACACAAAGGGCTCATCACCTTATCGGATGCCCCCCCATATGGTGAACCTATTTACAAAACTGCGTGGTATAGAGAAAATGAATACTGTGAATTCCATAGGAGCAAAGGGCATAGAACCGCATCATGCATGAAACTCAAGCACCTAATCCAAAATCTCATTGAAGGCAATCAAATATCTCTACAAGAAGATCCACCAGCTCAACACACGAACAAAGACCTCAACTTGTACAAGGAACCATTCCCTCACCATGGTCCACCTCCTCCTCAGGATAAAGGTAAAGGTGTCAACCGTGCTTCCACTTCTTTTGACTCCATTTTGGGTCATTTTGAAGAGAGTCGAGTATCTACCCTCACCATCAAAGGCAAAACTACGGATTGCACTGTTACAACTTGTCATGGTCGTATCACTATTCGTGGTCCTCCACCCAGTCTTTCAGCTCAATCTGATTATAATCTTGTCAAACATCTAGGGAAAATACCAGCACAGATCTCTATCTTGGACCTTCTATGGTCATCACTTGCACATAGAGTAGTGCTAGAAAAAGCCCTCCAAGAGTCTTCAGTTCCTAACAACATAGCGGTCGTGGATTTTTGAGCTATAGTAGGCAGTATTGCTTCACCCTACAATGTGGTCTTCTTTGAAAAGGACCTCCCATCCCATGATCCATGTCACAATGATACCCTTCATATTGAGGTTCTCATCCATAAGTGCAAAATCAAACACATACTCATAGATGGTGGTGCTGGTCTCAACATCTGTTCTTTAAAGTTACTTAAGCAATTGGGATACTCTGAGGATCATGTCAACATTGATCAAAGTATTACAATCAAGGGATATGATGATGCTAAACGCCATTCAGAAGGTATTATTCATTTTCCTATACAACTGGGCCCTGTCATGCTTGAAACCAGGTGTCAAGTCCTTGATATTGAGCTGCCTTACAATATTATCCTAGGCTGCCCATGGATCCATGTAATGAAAGCTGTTCCCTCCACGTACCATCAGTCTCTAAAGTTCCCATACAATGGTACGAAGATAACTATCCCAGGAGACCCCAATCCTTTTGAATTTTTCCGTGTCTTGCAAGGCAGTTATAAGAATTGCAACCAAGTGCCTCAAAATGACAAATCCATTGAATCCCCACAATATGTCGATCCAGAAAATATGACACAAGCCTCTACAAGTGAACCTAATCCTCTTCCTGAAATCAAAGCTCACATCCGTGATATAGGCTTTGGAACCTATGATATCTCAAAATCTTGTTGTGTAGGGTGGATGCCTTTATCCCCTAAATCATACGGCCAACCACCCATTGCCAAAGTAACTAAAAAAGTAGCTATTCCTCCCCCAGCATTCCTAACCCAATTCCAACAGGGAAAATCATTGGAAGAGGAAACTATTGAGGACATCTCTTCATGGCTCTATAAGGAGAAAGAACCAGTCACCATACCAGTCAAACAATATGGCAATGGCTTAAGGATAGTCAAAAACATGGGCTATAAAGGCAAAGGTGGCCTTGGGAAATAGAATCAAGGCACAATGGAACCCATTATTGTGATGAAGAAATTAGACAAGAAGGGTTTAGGATTTGGTAAGAAGGTACCACGCGCCTTGGACATCGAGTATATCCTTGATGAGGTGGCTGAAACTTTTCCCGCTGATTCGACATCTATTGAAGATATCATCGATGACTCTTCCCTCCATATGACCAACCTATTTGCAGAATCCTCCATCTTTATGCTATCACCCGTATCCTTAACCTCCACCACAAACACCCAGAATGTAACGCTTGTCTACCCTGAACTTATCGATTGGGACCAACAAGGGTCCCTCGTTATAGATGTATTTCAGAATGATGAAGCTATAGCTAAGTTCATGGGACTTCGGGAAGGTATCCCTCTTGGTGATCATAAAGCAAGTTTTGTAATGGAACTAGAGACAACAACTTATTTTGGTGAGAATGCCAAATCCTCCAGTCGCAAAAGTAAAAAAAAAGAAAGATCTCTAGGTGAAAACCACACTGTGGCACCTCCTGATCACAAAATAGTAAAAACAAAGGACGTATCCAAAGGTGAAAACCCAACTGTGGCATCTGAGGATGGAGGATTTGACCTTCCCCTACCATCTAAGTATCAAGAGAAGTCAGCTCTCCTAGTGGAAGATTCTACAGAGATAAACCTTGGCACAGAGCAAAATCCAAAGACCACATTCCTAGTAGCATCATTATCTGAAATAGAGCACAAGAATCTTAACAATTTCTTCTTGTAGAGAACCATCAACTTTGCATGGACCTATGCTGATATGCCAGGGCTAGACCCTAAGCTAGTAGTTCATTATCTTACAGTTGATCCCAAAGTGAAACCAGTCAAGCAAAAGCTGAGAAAGATGCACCCACAGATAGCTCTCTTGGTAAAGGTGGAAATACAGAAGTTGTTAGATGCAAAGTTCATACGACCCATTGATTATTTAGATTGGGTATCAAACATTGTACCTGTGTCTAAACCCAATGGGTGCATCTGCATGTGCAATGATTTTTGAGATCTTAATAAAGCATGTCCCAAAGATGACTTTCCATTACCAAACATTGATATTATAGTAGACTTGACAGCAGGTCATGAAATGCTTTCCCTCATGGATGGATTCTCAAGCTATAATCAGATAAGGATAGTAGAGGAAGATCAACATAAAATAACTTTTACTTATTCGTGGGGCAATTATTGTTTGTGTGTCATGTCGTTTGGTCTAAAGAATGTAGGAGCAACCTATCAGAGAGCAATGACAGTGATATTCCATGATCTCTTTCATCATATCATGGAGGACTATGTGGATGACATACTAGCTAAATCTTCTAGGACAAACCACATACAGGTTCTAGGACAGATCTTTGACAGGCTCGAGAAATCTCAAGTAAGACTCAATCCAAAGAAGTGTGTCTTCGGTGTAACATCAAGAAAGCTGTTGGGATACATTATATCTCGCAGGGGTATTGAAGTAGACCCTGCAAAAGTAAAGGCTATAGTGGAGATGCCTCCACCAAAGAACCTCAAAGCATTAAGGAGCCTTTAGGGAAGGTTGCAATCCATTAGGCGTTTCATCTCACAGCTAGCAGATAAATGTCAACCATTTCAACACTTGCTCTGAAAAGATGTCTCATTTCGATGGGACGATAAGTGTCAAGCATCATTTGATCAACTTAAAGAGTATCTAGCTACACCTCCTGTATTGGTTCCACCAGTTGCTGATAAACCTTTGATATTATACATCTCAACTACAACTTCGGCCCTCGGGGCTCTTCTGGCACAAAATGATGAGTCAGGAAAAGAGCATGCAATTTATTATATTAGTCAAACCTTGGTGGGATATGAACTCAATTATTCATCGATGGAAAGGGCTTGTTTAGCAGTAGTGTTCGCTTCCCAAAAGTTGTGGCATTACATGTTGAATCAACACACAAATCTTGTAGCCAAAATCGATCCCTTGAAGTATCTACTAGCAAAAGTAGCTCTTACAGGCAGACTAGCTAAATGGGTCATGATCCTTAGTGAGTTCGACATTGAGTATGTGGATCGCAAAGCAATCAAGGGGCAAGCCCTAGCAGATCAACTCATAGAAGCACCCATGATAGATACACACCCTATGGTAGCAGACTTTCCAGATGAGAATCTATTCACTCTTACCAACTCAATAATGTGGAAGTTGTACTTTGACGGTTCCTACACATAGCATGGATCAGGAGCCGGCATCTTATTTATCACACCTCAAAATGACTATATTCCAAAATCATATCGGCTTGCATTCCCTTGCACCAACAACATTGCCGAGTATGAAGCACTCTTCATAGGTCTCAATACAATAGTTCAATGGGACATCACAGAATTACAGGTATATGGAGACTCACAATTAGTCATTCGCCAAGTCACAGATGAGTACCAAACAAAAGATGAAAAGTTGGTCCCCTACAAGCAACTAGTGGATGCCTACAAACCACACTTTTCTAGCATCACATTTGAGCAAATTCCAAGAGGGCATAACAAGGCTATAGATTCTATGGCTTCTGTAGGGTCACTTATCGACATGCCTGCAAATACACTGAAATATTAATTCTTGATCGAGCAGTTGTTGATACCAGCCATCAATGTTCCAGTTACTGAAATCATCTGCAAACTTGTTGGTCCCAATTCCCCATGGTATGAAGATATCTATGAATACCTTAAAAACAATACCTTTCCCTCTAAACTATCATCCACCCAACGCAAAACCTTTATCCGTCGATCCTCCTGTTACACCATTCTGGGTGATACACTATATCGCCGGAGTCTCAATGGTATCCTCTTATGATGTCTTAATGTGGAAGAAGCCAAAGCTACCTTACGAGACATACACGAAGGTGTCTGTGGCGCACATTCTACCAGTCCTAATCTCACTAAGAAGATACTCAGAATAGGTTACTACTGGCCTACAATAGAGCATGATACTTTACAGTCACTAAGAAGTGTCTACAATGCCAGCAGCATGGAGATTTGATTCACGCACCAGCTGATGCACTACAACCTGTGACAACTCCATGGCCTTTTTCTCAATGGGGTCTCGACCTCATAGGACAAATCCACCCATCCTCATCCAATGGCCATAAGTTCATCATTACTGCCACTGAGTATTTCACGAAGTGGGTTGAAGCCATTCCCATGACCTATATCACCGGTAAGCAAATAGCCAAGTTTATCCTTAACTACCTCATTTGCCAATATGGTATCCCCCAAGCCATTGTCACTGATAATGGGAGACCATTCAAGAACCAAGATGTCCGTGCCTTATGCACCCAATACAATATCTAACATCGCTTTTCAACTCCCTACTATCCACAGAGTAATGGGTAAGCTAAGGCTTCCAATAAAACCTTTCTCAAGATCCTCAAGAAAACAGTTAATGAAGCTGGCCGTGATTGGCACCTGCAACTCAATCCTGCCCTATGGGCCTACCACACTAGTATCAGAACACCAACTGGTGCCACACCTTATGCCTTGGTCTATGGCTCTAAATCCATCCTACCTATAGAGTTCGAGATCCCATCCCTCAGAGTATCTATGCAGGACTTGGTCGGCGAAGAAGAATATTGCACTTCTAGATTAGCTGAGCTAGAACTACTAGATGAAAGGCGCCTTGCTATGCTTAATCATCTCCATGTCTATCAAAATCACCTCTGGCGTAATTACAACAAAAAGATCAAAGAAAGACGGCTTCAAGTTGGTGATCTTGTACTCAAAGAGAATCAGAGAAATCAAGCAGATTGAGAAAAGAAGGGCAAGTTTGAGCCTAACTGGTTAGGTCCCTTTATTGTCACAACAACATATAGATTATGAGCTTATACTTTAGCTACACCTGATGGCATTCCTCTAGATGAGCCACTTAACAGTGTCCATCTCAAGAAGTTCTATCCCTGATCCTCAGAGTATCCAAAAAAAAATGAAAAACACAAAAAAAATCCGTCCTCTAGTGAAAACCTGGCAAACGGGCGCCTTGGATAAGTACCATAGTGAAAACCTGGCAAACAGGCGCTATGTGTAGAGTCAGCATCCATCATCTAATGAGTCCTGTTCATTCCATGTCCATTTCACAACAAGCTTCATCCATCCATCCATAATAAAACCATTGACCTTGTTTGCTTTTCCATCTCCCTATCTAGTGTAGCTTCAAAATTTGTCAGTGTCCATCGTCGTCATCCCATGTCTTGATTTGTGTCAGCAGTTTTCACTGTCTTGCCCTAGGTCAAAGCTTTCTGTGTCTTCTTCATCAGTCACCCATGCAAATTCCTCTACCAGAATGGGGGCAACTCTTTCCTTAACCTAGGTCTAGGAGAGGTTCCTTGTTCGTGATTCGCAAACTCTTCAATCTTTCCCCCTTTCCATGGATAGCACCCTTTAACAGATGCATCGCTCCTATGATAAGGCTGTTATCTTTTTCAACACTTTTCCCACATCATCACACCACCAGAACTACATATTATCTCATCTCAATCTTAAGGTACCTTGATCCCATGGATATGGGTATGTAGGCAGTCTGGAATATGAAGGAAGTTTCCAGTACTCAGGTACATAAGATCTCCCCCTTTCACCTTGACCCACTTATCACTCTATCAAGAACTACATATTATCATTTTTCATCTTTCCTCATAATGTGCCTTGATCCCGTGGATACAGGGTATGTAAGCAGTCTGGAATATGAAGGATGTATCCAGTACTCAGGCACATATGATTCATCATTCTCCACCCGTTTCAATCCATTAACACTGTCGCCTTTCTGGTCTTCCATTTGTCAAAATCCATTCATCTCAACTTGACTAACTCAAGCAGCAAGCTAGTGCATCCTGTCAAAGCAAAAGTTCTTAACAAACCTGAAGCAAAGCAGCTTACTTCTAGAGTCATCTACTGTTCTGACTGTTCTAATTGCCAACATCAGCTAAATCCAGCTTAACCAAAGCACCAAATCAACAAACTTGTCTTCTGCTAAGTGTTCCATTGTTGAGACCAACACAAGTGTCTCCTGTAACATGTGGCATTTCTTGCAGCAAGACATTGTCTTTTTAGGTAGATAGCCCCCTTTAATGGACACACCGCTCCTACAATAAGGCTGTTATCTTTCCTATCCAATCTATCCTGAGCAACCTCTTTGGCAAGAGAATATGTTGGCTGTATGTTTACTTTGTAAGTCAGTCACTTTGCTTTTTGGTTTATCTTTTGTTCCTTTTCCATTACCTATTCAAGGCTACCTTGATTTATCTATAATCTTGGTATGTTGCGATGCAGTACAGATTAGGGGCATAGTCATTGCTTTTGTGTGCCGTGTTTGAGGAATGATCTTTAGTATCTTTCTTAGCAGCATATTTATCTTGTGTGTGTTATGACCTAGCATCTTAGATATTAATATTCTTCTTGTATTTACATGTATTGAAGTTTATTTTATGTTCAAAGACTATAGCTCATTCACATGTACCAACAAGGTTATATTATGTCTAGGGGATCTAAGTTCAAACTGCTTGCTTGCAGAGTCAACGTCCACGCACTCGGATATTACAACACCTTTGTCTTTTATACCTTGGTGGTGAACTATCCATGTGCTCTATCAAAAATAAGGATTGCTCTTTATAAACATTTGTGAAACCAATGCAACAAGCTCATCATTTACCCGTCCATTTACCCATGGCCTTATATCGTTTTCAAAGCAAAGATCGATCAACCATCTTTCTCATGTTCTCTCCTATCTCCTTTCTTCTATCTATCATCAACCCAACCTCGTCTGTCTCCAACAAAATCTTCTAGTCAAGCGTCAACACAGTTCTTCTGTCACTTCCCTATCTTTCCTCTCGAGGGGGCACCCTACGCCAGCTACCCTCAGGCAACTAGCTACACTGGGGCATCAAAAATTGTATCATGTCTTCAACAATCATTTTCTTTGACGCAACGCTGTAAACTACATTACATCAAAGAGGGGCAAAATGTAGACACCCAAAAATGACCAAGTCATCACACCACTTGCATTTCATCAAATCTGTCGAATCACCTACATGTCAACATTAATTGAATAATCTAATTATTTAATTAATTTCATTAAATTCTTCCAAACCTTCTAAAACTTAACATTAATTGAATAAATTCTATTTATTTAATTAATTAAGTTAAATTCCTCTATATTCTTCCAAAATTAAATAATTTTAATTATTTAATTAAATCATTATCCTTTTTCAAATTTCAATTCTCCATTAATTAAATAAATCCAATTATTTAATTAATTCATCAAATTCCCTCTTATCTCCAATTAAATACTTCTACTTTATTTAATTAAATCACTTGTTTATCTAAATTTAAATAAATCATGTAAATTTATTTAAATTATCTCAATCCCCTAAAAATAAATAAAATCAAATATTTTATTTATAATCTTTTGTTCCTCAATCATGCACAAACAATTAAATAAATTTATTTATTTAATTTCAAATATCTTCCAATTCCTTTTAAAATATCTTGTTAACTCATGTGCACAATCAGTCTTATTTTTAGAACTCTAAAAAAGGAAAAATCACAGGTGGAGTTATCTATTCAATCAATCTTGTTTTCATCATATTTTTACTAAGAATATCCTTATGGATTGACACATGTTGTGTGCACATTCATCATGGTTATTTGATTTATCTCCTCCGTTGATTCTTCTGAATTATCTAGACCGTTGATCGATCATGTTTGAAACCTATATAAACCCCCCTCATCTCATTCACAAACCTTCTTCGATCACTTATTCTCAGGCATCCTTTAACATCGCTTTGAGCATACATCGCATCGATTGAGCAACTTCACGATCTCTTAACATTGATCTTTGAGCACTTTGAGCACTTTACTTGCTTGTTGCAAACATGGTTTCGCAGCACTATTGAGAAATCCACATTCATCCAAAGGGAACAATACAAATCTCGGTAAAAGCTTTCATATTTCATTGATTTATTAGTAATGGCTTTTATTTAGATCGGTTCTCTTTATGTTATGGGTTTTTGATTTAATTTGTTTTGATTTAGTCAATTTTCCTCATACATAGAAAGTAAAGATAGTTATCGGTGTAAGTTTGATCAATGATAAGACTTAGTAAAGCCTGCCCGACGACAGTTGTCTGGCCAATCGAATGTATCGGGAGCTTGTTTGTTAGTCTTACTGACGGTGGGTAAATTAGAGCCCGTTCTTGCATAAAGTGAACCCAGCAGTGTAAAATGCATATTCAAGTGTAGATGCAAAGAGATTTATAGATACAATGTGTAGTTGACTACAACTTTGACCGCCCATATCTCCCTCATCCTGGCAAATTTCAACATGCTTCAAAAGGAAAAAATGCTTATTTTTGTCCCCTCTTTCATCTGGCGAGCTTTAAGGAGGATTTTCTCATTTTCAAGATTTGATGCACATCTACAGGCTCGATCGTCTGGACGTTTCAATGACTATTTTGACATATGCAGATGTAGATATTTGTTGCATTTATGAGTGCAGGTCGATGATTCAGCAACTCACATTGAAGATTTAAAATATCTTCCATCTGCCCCTGTTCCAGATATTTTTATGCCATGAATTCTTGCAGGTGGACGTCCCTTTTGGCGCAGATATTTCTGACGGGCCTATGTGACAACAATTTCTAGCATTCATTGTAATCAACTTAGGTCAAACATGCAAATGCTATATATGCATTGGCATGAGATGTAAAAAGGGTTGAAAATTTTTAGTATTTAGTCTTTCTATTTCCAAACAGAGATTTCTTCTACTATAACTATGCCTTCTTATTGAATATATGCAAATTATTTTACCTCTTTTACTAATTTTTTAGTTTAGTGTGAATCTGCATATGATTATTTGTGAATGTTATTGTTCCTCTCAACCATTTGGTTTCTCACCTCTGCTAGAATCATCTGAACCTATGTATATCTACTTGCTGTATCTGGTTATGTTATGCATTTTCTCAATTCTGTGAAGATTCTTTTATTCAACTTGGTGAATCACCCCTTTACTTTCAAGTTTTTCTGTTTTATCTTTCACTTTTAAATGCATTCCTTCTCCCTTTTCCTCTACAAATTCAGTAGATTTTAGGTGATAACCAGTTAAGGAAGTTAGCCTTCTCCAGAGGTCTGATCTTAGTTCGCAAGGTCCCACACTTCGAGATCATTCCCATGTTTCTCAAGATTGCTAAAGTTTTACATCTGCAGCAAGGGTACAAATATGCAAGACAACAGTGATATTTGGGTACAATTTTATTAGAACATATTCCTTTAACTCAACATCTTTGGCCATAGCTACTTCTTTTCTTGCCGTCATGATACTAGCTAAACCGTCTGGTAAATCATCTATAACTTCAATCAATGCTTTACTAAACATAACTAAAAATCTTACAACTGTTGTTTTAAGTATCACCTTGTCTGCATCTGAACTGTCATCATATATACTAGCAATAGGCTTCAAATTCCCACGCTGAGCTATTGCATTAACTGTGCCTTCCAAGGATATTGTTGCTTCATCTTCTCTAATCTCAGTCTTCTCTCCTTTCTTCATCTTCTTGTCCTTAACCTTTTCTGAGGGCTTCTCATTTTTTCCAGAGGTGGCTTCATTTGTTTTCACCCTTTTTGCTTTGATTTCCTCATCTGTTTCCATTTCTTCTTCTTCTTCCTCTCCTTCACCAAGGCTCACATACACCCTTTTTGTAGCCTTTGACTTCTTTCTCTTCTTTTTCTTAATGGGCTTATTTTCACACACTTCTTTCTCAATATCTATAGCAGAGGAGGAGGCTCTTATTCTTCTTTTAGTGCCAGAGGTGGACTTTTCTTGCTTAGTTTACACTTTATTCTTTTCTGGAGCTTTTTCTTGTTCAATTTTCTCTTCCAGAGCCTTTGATGTTTTCCCTTCCAGAGCATTTGATGTCTTAGCTGCTTGTGCTCTTGCTTCATTTATTTGTTCCTTTGTGTACCCTTGGCTCATTGCATAATCAGCTACCCATTTCCTTACATTTCTTTTGATTTTAGATTGTTTTTGTTCCATATATACTTTGAGAGATTTTTCTTCAAAAGTCCCAAATCTTTCCTCCTTAGTATCTTTTGGTTTGCTCAACATCAAATCTACCAATCCAATCAAGACATCCTTTGTGACTTCATAACCCATGGCTGGGACCCATACAGTTCTTGGTTCCACTGCCTCCATGATGCATTTATCTTTGTCTACCATAAATACAATCTCCTTTTCATATTTCTTTACAAACTTTTCAAGGATCCTAGCCCTAGCCTGCATTTTCTTTTGGAAAATTTTAAAGTAGTCCCATAATGTTGCATTTTATTTATCAACATCTCCTAAACTTTGTAGATGATTTCTAATTTGGACTGCTACAGGAGAGTGATCAAGCCAGATAATATTGTCCATACCTAGTAACTCCTCCAGGAAATAGAAGAGCAAACAAATGATGTTGGAAAACGGGAGAGAGAACAAGGTAATGTTGTAACTATGTAGCTTTAAAATGTTTTCAAATCTAAAATTAATAGCATGTGTAAATCTAAAAATTACTTTCAATTTAGATGTTATAGTATTTCTCCAATTTAATCGATGTAGTAGAAGAAAATAGCTGCAAGAAGAAGACAAGTATTTACATGGAGAAACCCCTAAGGGAAAAAACTCCACACCAAAGGTGTTTATGCTTGTATTAAATTTCTTGTGAAAGATTACATTCAATACTGAAATCCTTTGATTCCTTGAAGCACTTTAAAAGCTTCTTCAATCTTCAAACCTATAAAAAACTTCAAAAGCTTCTTCAATAAAAAAAACTTCTTGCTTTTTTCTTCTTCTAAGTTAAAAAAACTTTTTGCTTTTTTCTTCTAAGTCTTTTACAAAAAACTTCTCTAGAAAATGTATGGGGCTCTTAATTAATTAATTAATTGAAGCTTCATAATTCAAGAGCTTCTTAATTCAAAATCTTGAAACTCAAATTACAATAAACTGTAATTAATAACATAGCTTCCAATGCTCATGTAAAAACCAAGCACTCTAAATTGAGAAGACTGAACTCAAACAATGTCCAAGCTTTGAGTTAACTACCTCTTCATGATGTGGGCTCACAATTATGCTAAAATTAGTTTTGCCAACATCAAACATATTTCCAAATAAAAGCAACAATAGAAAGTCTTCCAAATGGGTGTCCATATTTGCCCAATTACTTTCTGTTGACTAAAGTGATCAATACACATCAATTTCATGCAAACAACATGCAAGATTGATGTCCCCAAGGTTACTCTGAATTACTTTGTTCTGTACATGCAAGTGACATGCAAACACCGGATCTAACATGCAACTGATACCCATTTCCTGAAACACAGAGAAGTACCATCCTGCAACTTTCTGGAGTTGGAGTGTTCTACAAGTAATATCTTAAAACTGACATGCAACTGATACCCATTACCTGAAACACTGAGATGTACCATCTTGCAAGTTTCTGGAGTTGGAGTGTTCTGTAAGCAATCTCACAAAATTGACATGCAACAACATGCAATGTCATATAACTGACATGCAACAATATGCAAGGTCATACAAGTCTATAGGAGTGACATGCAACAACATGCAAGTGACATGTAACAACATGCAAGGTCATACAAATCCATAGGAGTGACATGCAACAACATGCAAGTACATGCAAGCAACATGCAACAACATGCAAGTACATGCAAGCAACATGCAACAACATGCAAGTACATGCAGTAACACGCAACAACATGCGACAATATGCAAGTACATGCAAATGACATGCAAAAATATGCAAGTCCATGCAAGCTTTTATGAACTCATGCAAGCAATATCTAATTCATGTATCTGTAACACTTTAGTTAACTCCAACATTATATCCATGCAAGGTGTCTCAACATTATCCAATAATGTACATAAAAAAGCACAACTCTAAGTCTAAATATAAGTCCTCATCAAAAGGGGACACCTAAGTTTAACTCGCACTCACTAGGAGTTATCAAACTCTCAAAATAGACTTAGGAGAAGTCAACAAAGTCTTCATGGCCCCCATTCTAAAAATGGATGCCCAAGTTTGAACTTATCAATTATGAATTGATTGCAAAAGTCAAAGTGATATAATTAATAAATAATTAATCTCTCAAAGTCTTTATGTGTTGGGGAACACATTCCAAGAACTTTGGAGACACATGAATTGGTTAGGATTGCAAGTTAATGGTAACTTATCCCAACAAATGATTAGAGTTCCATACTTGAAGGGGTACTTTGTGTCCTTTGTTCTTTTCAATTTCTCCATCAGTTATTGCCAGAGCAGCTCACACATGTCATAATCTACATTCTTCTTTACCATCTCAAATGCTGTGTATATGGTGTTGCAAATATGTGCCTAAGTGGGTTGTCATTGATGTCAACATATCCTTGTTGCCATTGGTGTCAACTGTATCATGTTTTGCTGTCTGCATAGAAGACTGGACTGTTGAGGATATTGAGAAAATTAATGATAATCAATGCATGCAGATCATGTGGCTATGTAGAGGATTGTCAAAGATTGCTCCAGTTAAGATTTAAGAAGTCCGCATGAGATTTGAAGGAGTTATGGCCATCTGAGTAGAACCGGTTCCTGTAATACTCAGGAAAGATAGAGTGATAGGAAAGAGGTCCAGATTGTTCTAGTAATATAAAATTATGATCTGTGGATCTGAAGGCATGTTTGGGAAGTCAATGTGTATCATCAACACCAGTGGTTCGTGGTTTGGAGGTCCACAAGCTATCCTTCTAGTTTGACAGTCATGACAGAGAGTGTTCTTGAGGTTCTTGAGGAAGATTAAATTGCTTCTGATAATTTGGTTTAGAATAGATGTTATTGGTGAATTCAATGTGCTTGTGGAGGTCTTTAGATCGTATGGCTACTATGTTACAGGTCTGCATTGAGGTTTGATCTTGTTGATTGAAGATTTCTTCTTGAGGTTGATGTTCTTCCCAGTCTTGGCCAATCGGATGTTCCTAGCCTATTGCAGATGCTTTAAAAACATTTTTATGAAGTGTGGAGTGGTTGTAGAAGCAGATTCAAGTCTCAGTTGTGTTTTTCTGATAGTGTGATGATCCATGTCAAGTTTAGCTGACCTTGTTGATCATTCCAAGGTTGATGAAGTATATAAATACTTGTTGAAGAGGTATTGAAATTATCCTTGTGCAAAACAGATAAAATTCAAAGAAAGGATCAGGAGTAGAGCAGAGAAGAAAATGAGCGAGAGCAGTGTAGAATGTGAAGAAGAGTTTGAGGCAAAGCAAAAGTTCTTGAGCATTCATTGAAACTAAATTAGGCATGAAGTATATGCTATTTCTTAGTTAATTCTTTCTAAATAAATTTTGTAGGCAGTGAGCCTCTCTTTTGAGCAGTGAGCTTTGGGCAGTGCACCCGAAGGCATGTGCCTTCTATTTTACTAAGTACTTTTAACAAGGTACGTATTTTGTGGGTTAACCCCCACCGCGGTTTTTCCCTTAACTAGGTTTCTATGTCAAAATCTTGGTGTCAAGTGTGTTGATTATATTTCTACTCTTATGTTGTTGATTAATGCTTTAATGTTTACATCACTAATTTGATAGTAAGATAATAAAGAAGGTTAAAGGCAGAAATTTTTTTTGGGACAACTGATATACCCCCCCTCTCAGTTGTCTAGTTCCAAAAATTGGGATTAGAGCCAGATCCTCTCATAAAAGCCTAACCACTTGAGGAGATCTAGGATGTCGGACTACAAGAAGGATAGTCCAAGATTTGATGGAACAAATTATTTTGTTTGGAAAAATCACATGGAGTGCCATTTGCAATGCATGGGCGATGCCTATTGGGCAATAACAAGTGTTGAGTATAAACCTCCAGAGAAAGGTCCTTCAACTCTTGATCAAGTCAAAGATGCTGAAAAGAATCTTCGAGCTAAAGAAGCCTTGTTGAGTTCCCTGACTGATTTAGAAATGACAAATGTCTTTGGTCTAAAAACCGCTTATGAAATTTGGAAAAAGTTGGAGTATCTGTATGAAGGTGATAAATATGTCAAATGTGCAAAGCTGCAAAGTCTGAGAGGAAAATTTGAAACTATGAGGATGAGCGAAGATGAAAACATCACAATCTACATTCAAAAGATAAATGAACTTGTGTGTCGCATTAGGTGTGTTGGTGGAACTTTGGAAGAATCAAAAATTGTGTCAAAAGTACTCAGATCTTTACTAGATTCATACAAACATAAGGTTGCAGCTATAGAAGAGATCAAGACAGTCTCAGAGGTTACAAGAGATCATCTAGTTGGCAAAATTTTAGCTTTCGAATTAAGTTTGGTGATTCTCTTGCCAAGGCTGAATTTGCATTCAAAGCCAATGTGTATGGAAAACAAAGATGTGATCCAGGTGAAAGCTCTTTTACAAGATCAAATAGATTTGTTAAGACAAGAAAGTATCTTGAAGATGTTGAAATTGAAACAGTAGATCTTGAAGCTCTTATTGCCAGAAGAATGCCAAGAGGATCTGGTAAGTAAAAGCATGGTCAGCATGATCTTATCATGATCAGCATGACCTTATTACATGCATTTGGTCTTATCAGACCTTCTTGAAAACATAAACAAGACTCAAACTAACTAACTGCCTCATGAAGGCCAGCTGTCAGGTAGGTGCTCCTGCACCATACTCCCCAACAGAAAAGAACTCATGTCCCATGAGTTTAGTATGTGGAAGTCCTCCACCTTTACACTTTGCCTTTGCAATATGCTGATCTGTTCCAGCTTTGTCTACTGCTGTCTCTTGGCTGCTCCAAGACTTCTGAACTGTAACTTGCTGTCTGGCAAGTAAATCTTCATGCCTGTCAATGTAGGCCCTTCTCTCACATACCCTGTGTTTGTCAGGTTGTCTAACCAGAACCTCTGTCTGAACTGCCTCTTGAACTTCTGCAATGGTCAACTCTGTCTTTATTTCAACTCTTATAGGACAAACAATAGTCCCAACTATGACAACATCCTTGTCATTCCTCTCAACTGGTTGCTGTTTGCAAACCTGTTTCTGAACCTGCTGCTGACCTCTGTTAGTCACAACTGAAACTTTCTTCAACCTGTTGTCCTTAACAACTCCTTTCCCTGTAGTGTTCTCAACTACCTTTATGCCTGCTCCTCTAGGCATCTGCACAAATTCCTTCTTTCCCATTAAAATGACTTTGGCTGCCTTCTGTGCTGCAGCTGCTTCCTGTAATGGCATCAACTTAACAGTCTTCCCATCTTTCTTGATGGTGTAGGTATTAGCATACCCATCATACAGTACCCTCCTATCAAATTGCCATGGTCTACCCAACAGTAGGTGACAACATTCCATGGGCAAAATGTCACACAAAACTCTATCCTGATATGCTCCAATCTGAAAATCAACATATGCCTGTTCATAGACAAAAAGTGATTGACTATCACTCACCCAAGATACCTTGTAAGGGTGTTGGTGTGGAATCCTTTCCAAATGCAGTTTATCCACCATTTCCTAAGATACCATGTTGTCTGTTGAACCAGTATCAATGACAACCTTACATACTTTACCTTTGCTCTTGCATGTTGTCTTGAAAAGAGCTCTTCTTTGTGGGGATTCTTTGTCAGGTACCTTCATGGTAGTCACTGTTCTTCTCATCAGTAGAGATTCTCCACTTTCTGGGTATCCATAATTATCAGGCTCCTTATCCTTTTGATAAGTGTTTGAACTCTGCACACTTTGCTCTACTGTCTCTTCTTGCACAAGTTGTACTCTCTTGTCATTAGTTCTATCATTTCTGGACAATGAACCTTTGTTTTCTGGACACTTGAAAGATGGATGACCAAACTCACCACAGGTGTAACATTTCCCTGAAAATGTAGTAGAACCTCTACCACTTCCAAATCTGCCTTTATTACCTTTCCATCCACCTCTGAAATCAGACTGTCCCTGTCCTTTACCAGTGTCTTCTTGACCCTCATTGGTTTGCCTTGTTGTATGGGCTGATCCTCTTCCCCTCATATTGTGTTGTCCTTGTTTTCTCTTTAACTTCTCTTCCACTTTCAATGCCAACTGGAAGCATTTCTAAACTGTATCTGGATTATGCAGACTTAAATCATCCTGAATGTTGAACCTCAATCCATTAAGGTATCTGGCTACCTTCTCTTCTTCACTTTCCTTTACCTTTGTCTTCATACAGAGTTTCATGAATTCTTCTGTATATGAGCTGACATCTAGCTCCTTCTGCTTCAGGTTTTGCTTCCTCTTATGTAATTGGATACTGTAATCCAATGGGATATAAGCTTCTTTTACTAATGCCATCATCTTCTTCCATGTGGCAACTCTACGTTTTCCTTCCTGTACTCTATCATCTTGGACAAAATTCCACCATGTCAAGGCAGCTTCTTTCATCTTTGACTGTGCTATCTTCACTCTCTGTTGTTCTGGTATCTCCTCTGTTACAAAGAAATTGTTCAAGGAGTCTATCCACTCCATCACTGAATTAGGATCCATCTTTCCTGTAAACACTGGCAAATCCAGTTTCACATCCATGGTTCTCCTCTCCATGGCCTTGAGGGCGTTCAACAGTGGTCTCTGGTCTGCAGGAACGACCTCCTCGCTCCAATTAGGGATCTCTTCTTCTTCCCTATCTTCTTCTCTACCAGAACCTACTCTGCTCCTCAACTTTGCTAACTCATCTTTCAACTCCTGATTCTGAGCCTTCACGGCCTTGCTTTCTGCAATCTGTTTCTTCACCAGAACTGCCAACTCAGCATTGGTCATCCTTGCCGAAACCTCCGATGTTCCTTCTTCGTCTGACATCCTGCTTATCTTTTCCAGAAGATCCTAACGTTTGCTCTGATACCACTATGATGCAGAGGTAAACGCAACGGGAGCTTACTAACAGGAAGGAGGAGCCAATAATACAAACAGCATGATAAAAATCCCTATCGGCTCAGCATCATCATCATATTTCCTACAAACACCAATAGCATCATCATATTTCGGACGAGCAGAATTATCCTCCTGCCGACTACTGTTCACCTCCTCCGCCTGTCGCTTATCATCATCATCATGATACTCAACGAGCGCAAACATCCTCCTGTTGTACTGTTCATCGGGCGCCAAACTCTATCGGCATCATCATGATATGCAACATCACCTTCGTCAGCAGGATATCAAATATCCAGTTGCTCCAAATATCCTGATGACGACAACTTCAACACCTTCCCTTCGATGCCCCGATAGCCGACGATACAAGCAACAGCATCATGATATGATTTATCCGGTTCTCTCGAAACCTCCTGATGATGTTAACACAACTTTTTGCCGAGGACTTACGCCGATACCTAAGCACTTAGCGATAGTAGGATAAACTTGCATAGAGAGATATCTCAATATCCTGATGACGATGACGTCATATCCTGATGACGATGACGTCATATCCTGATGACGATGACGTCACACAATATCCTGATGACCTCTTCAACACTTAGTCAAAAAAAACTGAACTCACTCTCGCATCTGCTAGCGATATGCGGATGATGGGCATACCCGAGAGATGATCCTGACGACGATATATACACTGAGTATATATCTAACTTACAACATCCTGATGCACTTGAAATATGCAAACTTCAACAGTTTCATGACCCGATCTTCTACCTTATGCCGATGCACTCCTCTTCGGCAACTCTTGATGATGATCACCCCGACGCACATTCACTTTATGCACTTAACTGCATCATGCTCATCTTCACTTATCCGGATGACGTTACCCGAAGCGACTGCAGGATATTTGCAGAGATATCCTGATGATGCCGTTTTAACGAACTTCCAACCTTAGCAAAATTTAACTTCGCCGATCCTCCAGGGATGACCCGATCCACTTCCAGGGTGATCTTCCAAACTCTATCAGCTCGACCTAGCACATACCCATGCTAGGGTCTTCAACATCTCTTGACCGCGATCCTGCACACCTGCATGCAAACAGAAAACAAACTACCTCCTAATCTACTGTACACAACCATTCCACCGATTCGACGAATCAACCGGTGGAATGGATCAGCATATCCATGAAACCACCAGATCAGCAAATCGATTAAACAATGGAATCCAACCAGAGAAAGAACACAAACAGGATCTCTTTATTGATTTCAAAGATGCAATTACAATGATCAGTCTCTCTCTCTGTCTCACTCTGTGCAACCTAGCTCGATCGATGATATACAGTCAACCGATCCTCATGCTTAAATAGATTTTCCCATGAGTACTACTGACCCGACTCCAAGCGGCTGGGAAATCTCTCCAGGCGGCTGGGAGATCCAACCGAACATACATCATGACAACTGTCCTAACAAACTATCTAAAAATAGCAAAGCCTGGTCAACATGACCTTATTACATGCATTGGTCTTATCTGACCTTCTTGAAAACATTAACAAGACTCAAACTAACTAACTGCCTCATGGAGGCCAGCTGTCAGGTAGGTGCTCCTGCACCATTAGGACTCCTCAGCAAAATGGAGTTGTGGAAAGAAAGAGCTGGACTATTCAAGAAGTTGCCAGAACCATGATGATAGAAACAAATGTTCCTCAAGTTTATTGGAGAGAAGCCGTGAGTACTGTTGTCTACACTCTTAACCAAGTGTAGATCAAAGGAAATTCTGGTAAGACTCCTTATGAGCTTTGGTTTGGTCATCCTCTTACTGTGAGATACTTCAGAGTCTTTGGTAGTAAATGTTATATCAAAAGAGATGATGACTTAGGTATGTTTGAGGCAAGAAGTGATGAAGGAATATTTTTGGGATGCTCAACTCAAAGTAAGGCCTACTAGTGCTTTAATAAAAGATTGAAGAAAATTGTTGAAAGTGCAAATGTTAAAGTTGATGAAAGAAAGGACATTCCAGGTACTCCGGATATGATTTAGATGATCAATATGAAAGTCAAAATCAAGGAAGGCAAGTTGAATTTTAGACCCAGATTCAATTTGAATTGGTGACTCTAGAGGTTAACACAGATGATGAGGAACAAGTTCAAGAAACAAAAGCTCAAACAATCTTCAAAACTCCCAGGTATGTAAGATTAAATCATCCTGAAGATCAAATCATAGGAGATAAGAGTAAAGGTGTTCGAACTAGGAGAAAAATGTTTGAAGATCAAGAAGGGATTTGTTTGATTTCAAGGATTGAACCTAAATCAGTAAGTGAAGCTTGCAATGATGAAAACTGGGTCAAAGCAATGGAAGAGGAATTGATGCAAATTGAAAAGAATCACACATGGGATCTAGTTCCTAGACCTGAGGACAAAGATATGATTGGAACCAAATGGGTCTTCCAAAATAAACTGAATGAAGATGGTGAGGTGGTAAGGAATAAGGAAAGGTTGGTATGTAAAGGCTACTCTCAAGTAAAAGGAATTGATTTTGAAGAAATGTTTGCTTCGGTGGCAAGGATAGAGGCAGTTAGATTATTTCTTACATTTGTTTCTTTCAAAGATTTTAAAGTATATCAAATAGATATAAAATTAGCATTTCTGAATGGAGACTTGGAGGAAGAAGTCTACATTGAACAACCAAAAAGATTTCAGTTGTCTGATCAGGGATATATGGTTTGTAGATTGAGAAAAGCCTTGTATGGAATCAACCAAGCTCTAAGAGCCTGGTATGCCAGATTGGATAAACATTTGCTTAAGCTAGGATTTAGAAAAGGTACTGCTGATAGTAATCTCTACTTTAAAATTGATCATGAGGACATTCTAATTGTTGAAGTTTTTGTTGATGATATCATTTTTGGTGGAAATGAATGCATGTGTAAAGCATTTATTGATCAGATGAAAAGTGAGTTTGAGATGTCAATGTTTGGTGAGATGAATTTCTTCCTAGGTCTGCAAATTGTTCAATCAAATAAAGGTATCTTCATTTCTCAGTCCAAGTATGTAAAAGAATTGCTAAAGAAATTTGGAAGGGAAGACTCAAAGCTAGTAGGTACACCTATGGTAAGTAGATGAAAGATAAGCAAAGAAAATGACTCTCCCAAGGCAAATCAGAAAAGATATAGATCAATGATTGGAGGATTGTTTTATTTAACCCAGACTAGACTTGACATCATGAATGCAATTGTACTTGTTGCCAGATTTCAAGTTGATCCAAAAGAATCCCATGTTATGGAAGTCAAAAAGAATTTTTAGATATCTCAAGGGGACAATTGATTATGGATTGTGGTATCCAAAGGACAATAACTTCACTCTTCATGCATATATAGATGCTAATTGGGAAAGAGATGTGGATGACATAAAAAGTACTAGTGGTGGTGCATTCTTCTTGGGGAGAAGATTGGTCTCTTGGATAAGAAAAAAATAAGAGGCAATATATTTGTCTACTGTAGAAGCAAAGTACATAGCAGCAACAAATAATTGCACTCAGGTTTTGTGGATAAAACAAACGTTGAAGGACATCAGAATTGTGTTTGAGGATGCAGTCACAATTTTCTGTGATAATTCTAGTGCAATAAGCATCTCAAAGAATCCAGTATTGCATTCAAAGACAAAGCATATATCTATCAAGTTTCATTTCTTGAGAGAGAAAGTAAATGAGAATGAAGTCAAGTTGGAGTTTGTGCCTTCCAAAGATCATATTGTAGACATCTTCACTAAGCCTCTTCCCAAGGATACTTTTGAGTATCTCAGAGAGAAGTTAGGGATTATTACCCCTCCTGAGAAGAACTAAGATGCACTAAGGTGCATCAGTCTATGGAATTCACATTCATATCTTGTGATCTAGATTGATGTTAAGGAGGTACTACTCAAAGGGGGAGTAGTCAATATGCAAATTTTGGGATCAATTTGAAGTAAAAAGGGAGAAAAGATAGCAAATATGTGCCCTTTGCCATTGATGTCAAAGGGGGAGAGAAGTCATGTGAAAAACTAGTTGCTGATGTAAGGGGGAGCAATAAAGAAAGTAGTTGCAAAAGCAAGAAGAGAAAGGGGGATAAGTTCTTGTCTGGATGGTTAGATTCAATTTTCACATCATATGTTACCATCAATGACAAAGGGGGAAATCGTTACAAATATGTGCCTAAGTGGGTTGTCATTGATGTCAACATATCCTTGTTGCCATTGGTGTCAACTGTATCTTGTTTTGTTGTCTACATAAAAGAACGAACTATTGAGGATATTGAGAAAATTAATGATAATCAATGCATGTGGATCATGTGGCTATGTAGAGGATTGTTAGAGATTGCTCCAGTTAAGATTTGAGAAGTCCGCATGAAGATTTGAAGGAGTTATGGCCATCTGAGTAGAACCGGTTCCTGTAATACTCAGGAAAGACAGAGTATCAGGAAAGAGGTCCGGATTGCTCTGATAATATAAAATTGTGATCTGCAGATCTGAAGGCATGTTTGGGAAGTCAATGTGTATCATCAACACCAGTGGTTTGTGGTTTGGAGGTACGCAAGATATCCTTCTAGTTTGACATTCATGGCAGAGAGTGTTCTTGAGGTTCCGGAGGAAGATTCAATTGCTTCTAATAATTTGGTTTAGAAAAGATGTTATTGGTGAATTCAATGTGCCTGTGGAGGTCTCTGGATCATATGGCTACTATATTAGAGGTCCACATTGAGGTTTGAGCTTGTTGATTGAAGATTTCTTCTTGAGGTTGATGTTCTTCCTAGCCTTGGCCGACTGGATGTTCCTAGCCTGTTGTGAATTCCTTAAAAACATTTTTATGAATCGTGGAGTGGTTGTAGAAGAAAATTCAAGTCTTAGTTGTGTTTGGATGACAGTGTGATGATCTGCATCAAGTTTAGCTGACCTTGTTGATCATTCCAAGGTTAATGAAGTATATAAATACTTGTTGAGGAGGTATTGAAATTATCCTTGTGCAAAATAGATAGAATATGAAGAAAAGATTAGGAGAAGAGTAGAGAAGAAAAGGAGCGAGAGTAGTGTAGAATGTGAAGAATAGTTTGAGGCAAAGCAAAAGTTCTTGAGCATTCATTGAAACTGAATCAGGCACAAAGTAGATGCTATTTATTAGTTAATTCTTTCTAAATAAATTATGTAGGCAGTGAGCCTCTCTTTTGAGTAGTGAGCTCTGGGCAGTGCGCTCGAAGGCACGTGCCTTCTATTTTACTAAGTACTTTTAACAGGGTACACATTTTGTGTGTTAACTCCCACCGTGGTTTTTTCCTTAACCAGGTTTCCACATCAAAATCTTGGTGTCAAGTGTGTTGATTATGTTTCTACGCTTATGCTATTGATTAATGCTTTAATGTTTACATCACTATTTTGATAGTAAGATAATAAAGAAGGTTAAAGGTAGAAAAGTTTTTTTGGGACAATTGATTCACCCCCCCTCTCAGTTGTCTAGTTTCAACATATGACTGTTGCAGAGACTAAATTCTCCCTGTTTGAGAAGTAGACTTTGTATCCTATCACCATTGATGCAAATCTTACCACTGGATCCTCAATGTCATTTATAGTTAGTGCCCTTTTGTCAAATTTGGCACACGTTAACCCCATCACTATGTTATTCTTTATAGCCTTCAAAGCCAGAATTGTTCTGGTGGAACACATACTAGGCACTGCCTCAATGGCATCCTTAGTAATCATATGTGTCATGTCTAGCCACATGAATTCATTGTGGATTCTGCTTAGGGCATACCGAACCCAAGCATCTTCAAAGGAGGTGGGAAAATCAGTCCATGTATCCAATTTCTTCTTATGTAGAGCACTAAATTCTTCCTTCAATTCAAATTTATCTCCGGTTACCTCATTCCAGTAAATTTGCCCTAATTTTAAATGATCATATTCTTCTAGATTTGCATGAATATATGCCCTAACATTTTTAGTATGCATGACGTCAAATGGGACTTCAAAGAACGCACCATCCGAATCAGTTTCTAATGATTTGAATGGGTGCTTCTTAAACTTAGTGGGAAGCCTCTCAGTGATCTAAATAACTTGTGGGATTGACATCTTTTACAACTTAACACAGATTTTACAAGAATGAGAACTATTTTTTCGGTTAGGGTTTCTTCGCACCAAACACTTGAATTTGCTTTGGTTTCATTGATTAGATCTCCTTGGTTTCTTAGGTGTTCGAATGTAATGTGTGTAGACACCTAAAATTGAATTGCTCCATAAGATAATTTATCGTATCTCTACACTACTAATTATCCCTCCTATTAATTTAACAAATCCAATTTATTTAATTAATTTATCCCTAATCATCTACCCTTAGCCATTTATCCATCCTTTGTGATTAATTAATTCATTTAATTTATCACTATACCTTATAACTATATCCTCATTGATTAGATAAATATTCTCAATATTTATTTAGTTAATTTCTTTATCTCCTAATCCTGATTAATTAGATAAATCATACTTATTTGATTAATCTACCTTACTAATCAACCTAAACCTATCCTAGTTGAATAAATAACAATTATTTAAATAGCTACCCTAACCTACATGATCCCTGGACCTAAATTAATTAATTAAATCATTATTTAATTAATTTTAGTCCTTCATTAGCCCACTAACTAATTTACTACAACCATATTAATTAAGTTAAGCCCTTAATTAATATGGTCAAACCTTGCTTAACCCACCCCCCCACACACTTTGAGTAAAAATCAATTTTTTATTCAAAAGGTCATATGACCCTTCCAACTCACCTTTCTATTTTTATGTTAAAGCATTCTCCATGAAATTAGGTTACAACCCAAAAATGTGTATGTGTCACATGTCCTCACACTCCTCAATAAAACATAATTTTTTATTCAAACACTCCCCCACAAAAATGAATTTTTAATTCATTGACAAGTCCACATCATCCTCGAACATTCTCCCATGGAAATGAATTTTTAATTCATTCCTCATCCTTCCCAGTGTGAATTAAAAATTCAAATTCAATCTCATTCATTCAATTTTTTTGATGAGATCTCCACCCTTGATCTCATCCTCCCATTTCAACCATTGATCTCTACTTTGAATCCTAGCCATTGGATTCAAATCTCTCAAAAATTGCCTATAAATACAAGGCCAACCCAAGCCATTTTCATCACTTTTTCATCATATCAAAACCATGCCAAAATTCCTCTAAAATCTCCTCATCCTAACATAATAATGCCAAAATACATCTAGCCTTTCATCTCTCATCCTCATCTCTACCAAATCCTTTATCAAATCCATCACTATCCTCATCATATTGTGTTGAAAGAATAGGAGCAATCCACATTTCATTACATTCAACATTGGGTAAAGCAAGGAGACTTTGGATGCATCTCCTCAACCTTATCAAGGAGTGAGGGAGATTTGAAGATCATTGAAAGGTATAAATCTACTTGTTTTAGTTTCTTTCTTGTTTATTTTCTTTCAAAACTCCTTCATCTTAATTTGGCATGCCCGGTGGGATCCCATGGTCCCAATCTAATCATTTGTTTGAGTTTTCTTGAAAGGAGCCAAACAAGAAGAAGTTTTAGCACCAAAATCTCTTAGTTTGGTGCCATTTGTTTGTAGAATAGTGCCATTTGTCTATGTTTTGGCACCATCTACCTTTGTTTTGGCGCCATCTACCTCTGTTTTGGTGCCATAATCTCACGACTTCTTCCAACATTTTAGGCTTAGCAAAAAAAAATTTAAGGTGTTTTTAGAAGTTTTGGCACTTTCTAACATTTAGAACTCTCTATTTTTATCAAAAACACACATATATAGGGGGTCCTAATGCTAAAATTTGGCTAGGAATACTTGAAATGGTTTTTTACCTAACCCTAAGTTATTTCACTTTACACCAACTGTTCCTTTTGCTCTAATCTGATTCTTGGTGTTTGTGGACAGGGTAGGAGGCCTTCTAACCCCTTTTGACATGTTTATTTCAAGCTAACATCCTTTTTTGAGTAGGTTTTAGGGAGGTTCTGTGTTTTGGCACCATATTCACATAGAATAGCACCATTGAACTAAGAGACAAAAGGCAAGACAGGTAAAGCCGTAGTTTAGCGCCATCCATCCATACTTTGGTGCCATCTTCTGCTTTGGCACCATATTCTGTTTTGGTGCAATCTTCTATTTTGGCACCATATTCTATTTTGGCGCCATATTCTTCTTTAGCACCATTTTCAGATTTTTTTCACACCATCTTCTATTTTAGCACCATCTTTTGATTTTTTAGCACCATCTTCTAATTTTTTAGCACTATTTTCTGACAGTATTTTTCAAAGTCTGTGTGGGAATCTAACTAATCTTTGCAGTTATCCAAAGGTTTGTCAAAGAATCATTTATCAAACTACTGACATCTTGTATACAGATTCACAGTTAAAGCATCTTTGTTTATCACTAATTTCTTAGGCACATTAAGGTTAAAGTAGAGGAATTAACCTTGTTTTCTTTGCTTATTGTTCGCTTGTAGACATATGCTCTCCTCTCACACCTTAGGGTGGTCTTGGGGATCAAAATTCTACTTGTGAACTTTTTATCACTTTTAAGTGTTATTCTGAAGGGGTCACCTTTTGTGTATGCTCTCCCCTTGCACTTCACACGATCTTGGGTGATCAAAAGCAAGGGTGGTTTCTTCTTAGGAGGCCTGCTTGGGGATTTCTTCCCCCCAAGGGGTGACCTCAACCATGTGTACCAACAGGGTATATCAAAGGGGGGAGAGTGAAAGTTGTACCTCAATCTAGTTGCATTGTCATTGGGACAGCCTTGGGGCCCTGGGTCATTCTGGACACAAAGTGAAGTGGTTCTTGCTTAACTGCTTGGTGCCACATCTCTTTAATGGACTAGTGTTCATGGTTTGTACCTCATGTACGCTTGGGTATATAGAGGACTCCCTAAAATCTCATTCAATCCTAGCTTAAGACCTCTTGGCCATATGAGATTGTGATGCACCAAATACCTATAGAGACTGGGAAGTTACTCATTGCACAAGCCACATTGAATCTATCACCAAGTGCAAATGCCCTCTAGAAACAAACATGCATGCCATGTATGCTCTCCCCTCATGACATAAGAGTGATCTTGGGTGATAAAAAATGGTTAGCTCCTCCTCATGGGACTTGTATGTCATGCCTACATAAAGGCAGCGAGATGAGCTCATAATCTTGTATACACCCACTTGTATAAATCTAGGAATGTTCATGTGAATGGTGTGTCTTCTATGTGAGAACTCATGAAATCAAAAATCAATTTTATGCATTGAAGTCAGCCATTGTGTCTTCTTGTTTTCATTATATCTTGCCAAGGATCTTTGAGCCAAGAAAAATCAAATTCATCCATCAATCCAACAATTTTCAAAACTTCACAGTCTTTCAGTGCCTTCAGTCCTCTATTTAGTGCCATTTGGTCATCTTTCAATGCCATTTTGCTCTGTTTTAGTGCCTATTTCCTCATGTCCAAAAATCAAATTTTCCCATAAAAAACATCAATTTTATAAGGCCCCCTGCACCCCTCCAACATTGGGCCGGGCTTTCCTCCCAAAACCACTAAACCACCTCCTCCATTTATCAAATCCCATCATTTGAGCTTAATTAATCCCCATATTTGAGCTTTATCCCATATTATCCTCCTAATCACCCATCCCATCATACCTCTTTCATCTCAACCATCCCAATCATCCTTAATCCAATTCATTATCATCATCTAATCCCATTGCTTCATCCATTTGATAAATTTCATCCAAATCAAATAAAAAATCCAATCAACGTCATCCAACTAGAAATAACATTATCCAAATCCTCATCCAAAATCAACCCCCAATCAAAATCATAACATCAATCCAAATCCAAAATCAAATCCAACATCAATCATCCCTCATCCATTATCCACTCCAATCAAACATCCCAATCCCTAATTCTTAACCAACAAATCATCCTTTTAAAAATCAAACCTTGGTTAACTACTTAGTCTCCTTCATTCTCCATCAATCCTCTCATCCAAAAGCTCAACCACAACTATCCACATCATTATCAAAATCCCCCAACATCATTATCAAACTCCAAATCTAAATCAATCCAATAAAAAATCAAGACCTTAGTTCAATCATTTTCAACCTTTATCCAAACTTTCTTGAGATCATTAGTCTATCTTAAGTAAGTTATCCAATCAACAATCAAACCAATCAACCCTCTTGCTTGAGATCATTAGTCTATCTTAAGTATAGAGAATCATCCATCCTTTGAAGAAAAATAAATCAACCTAAGGTCTTGAAATTTGACCACCAATCTATATCACAACCATCCATTATCCTCCATCATCTCATATCCCTTCAACAACATGGATCCTTATGTAGCAATGCAACAATTACAAAGAATTAGAAAAATCTATGAGAACATGGATCCTAATGCTAAGGAAAAATGAAAAAATGACATTAAAGATATCCCCTTAGTACACCTCATCATTGGAGAATCCCAAGCCCCTACCCCACTTCATTGTATCAACCTTCATCATACCAACCTTAATCCTATATATCCACCCCATCAACCTTATATCAACCTTCAACATCTTACATATCACCCAAATCAACCTCATATCAACCTTCATCATATCAACCTTCGACCTTATATCAATCTCCATCCCCTTATACATCCATGCCATCATATCTACCCAACCAATCAATACCTCTAACTTATCCATCCCCCAACCTTTGTCATGCTAACTTTGATCAAGGGAACACCAATCTAGTACACTTCATGTCCGAAATTCAAAGCTTACATCAACAACAATTTCCCCATGCAAATCCCCATCCTCCAATCCCTCCATCACAATATCCCTCCAATCCTATCAACCTTAATCCATCACCCTATCTACCTTACAATCCATCAATCTCAATCCCCACACCACAATATCCATCTCACCTTATCAACCTTAATCCATCATCCTATGTACCTCCCAATCCATCAATCCTTCTCACCCATCCACCATCTAATTTACCATTTAATCCACCAACAAACCCTCCAAATTCTAAGACAACATCCAATGAATCCTTGAGGGATTTTCTCCAAAGAAAAAGCAAAGCTATGGAATCCCCTAAATCCCCCACCTCTCCAACACCACTACCTAATCCAACGCCTATATTTGAACCCATCCAAGAACCACCACTATCTAATCCCATTATCCCTTCACCCAATCCTAATCCTAATCCCACACCATCCACCCTTACTATCCACCCATTATATTGTTCTTCAACCCATACACTAATGAAGGCTATCATCCATTGGCTATTAGCAAGGAATCAAAAACCCTCATGCAATCCAACATCTATCACACCCATCCAAGAACCTATCACATCCATCCAAATAATTTCCACCTCCACACAAACACATGAGCTATACCTAGAATCAAACCCAAATCATGTTGAAGTATCAATCTCCTATCCTAATCAAGATCTAAGCATCCCATCTAATCCCATCCCTGATCCCCTCCCATCTAGTGATCAACTTAGTGATCCCACACCATCTTCTATCACCCCTTTGTCTACCAATCCCATTCCAAATCCATCCCCTTGTCCACTTGGTAAAAGCACCTTCATCTGCAGTGTCTCTCTCATAGGAAATGAACAACTTCCTTCCACCACCTATCCTCTTCCAATAAATAATGGACTCACATATTGTTTCCAAAGCACTAAACATCCCATTGCATGTCCCATGCTCCAACATATGAACTATCAAGGAAAAGGCTTAGGCTTTCATGAACAACGCATCTTGGAGCCCATCCACACCACATTCCATCCATCCTCACATGGCCTTGGCTATACATCCCAAGGAAAACAATCTAAACATGTTGGTAACATCCACACATCATCCAAAATCCATTCATCCAATTCCAAACCCAATGCATCTCATCGCACCTCCAAATCATATGTCACCATCCCCCCTCCATCGTCATATAATTTGCAAAAGCATGTGACCAAACACATCCCTCCATCAACTTTACCTCCACTTCTACCAACTCCTAACATCCCCATCCTCAAATCCCTTTATCCTCCAATCCTTCCAACTCCTAACATTAAATTCCCTTATCCTCCCATCCTCCCAACTCCTAATATCCCCATCCTCAAATCCCCTCATCCATTCAACCATAAATCCACTTTTAACCCCTCTACCCATAAATCCCCTAAAATCCCAAATCAAGACCAAAAAAAGAACACATCATCCAAACTAGAAGCTACCAACACACCCATGGGATTCAAAAATAAAAATTTGGATGCCTCTCTACATAAAACAAAAAATCCACAAAAGCCTAAAGATGCTATCTCTCCCAAGCAAAATCAAAAATCCAAAAGGCTACCAAAGCCCACACCATCAAAAGAAAAAGAAAAAATAAAAATGGTATGCGTCCTTAAGCACAAATCAAACAATCCAAATGAGGCATCCATCTCTAACTCTCAAAGATCCCAAAAATCTGACTCCCCATCTAAAAATCTTATAAATCCTAAGTCTAGTTGGGTCCCTAAAACCCCAAATTGACCATCCAAAAATCCCCTATCCCGATCCCCATTACTACCCACCCCCCATCCAAAATATAAGCTTCAAAATCCAAAATGGTGTGTGCAACCATTGGTGTTGGTTCCCCTCCACCACATGGAATTCCCACATACCCCCATATCTCCATCTTTCATCTACTATCCTACATATCTTCCCCATAACATCCCTATGGTCCATGTTTTTGCATAAACCTTACATAATCCACTATCCACCATCCATTCCATCTTCTCCTATCTACCAAAATCCATCCATCATCCTCCAACTATCCAACATGGGACCATATTCCACTTGCTATGGAAACAAACACTAGAGTCCCCCTTCCATCAAAAAAGAAAAAAAAATCAAAAAAATCAAGAAAAAAGTAAAGAGATAAAAAATCTGTCTAATGGTGAAAACCACTCCTTGTGGCACCTTGGGTAAGTACCATGATAAAAACCCCTTGTGGGCATCATCTGTAATCCCTTTCCCATCTATTTGTAGCCTACACTTGGAGGCAAAATCATACCTTTCATCCACATCCATAATATCCTTTGCATATCCTATCCATCATCTATCCTTATCCTATCATATTCCTATCCACCATCCTCCTATTTATCCTATCATTTCCCATCCATCCTATCTACCATATCTTCCTCCTGTCATATCCCTCCTTAGATCTTGATAAAGACAAGGGGCAAAAGATCAAAAACATGCTTTGGACACCTCTTGGCATACGTCCCTTTCCAAGCATATCCTCCATCCATCCATATACTACAAAGTCTATTCATCCAAACATAAACCCATCATGCAAATGGGGCATATGATTCCTTGCAACATAGCCTTTGGAAATCATCCTATACACTTCCATCCATCTATCATGTACCCCACATCTTATCCCTTACCTCTATTTTCCATCCATCTATCAAAAATCTCCTATCCATCATTTTTCATCGCCAATCCCCCTATCCAACCCCATCACCTTCACCTCTAGAATTGGTGTTCCCTTTTCATTGGTATAAAAAACAAAGGCTATCCAAATGCAATACAATGCAACCATCCCATAATAAAATCATTCCCTATCCAAAATCACAAAAATCCAAAAAAATTAGAAAATCTAGAAAATCCAAAAAAATCTAAATATCCACAAAATCCTAAAAATATCCATCCGAAAATCAACATTGTTCCATCAACATCTCATCACCAATCTAAACATCTTATCACCAATCAATCATCCCACATCATCATCATGAATTAGAACTACATATCATCACCACCCGCATCTTAATGTGCCTTGATCTCATGGATACATGGTATGTAGGCAGTCTAGAATACGAAGGAAGTTTCCAGTACTCAGGTACATAAGATGCACCCATCCAACCTATTTGGATGGTCCCTATTCCCTGAGCTTACACTAGATCCAAATGAAATATCCAAAGCATTGCATCACCTATCAAAGCATCATCCCTTAACAAAAATCATCAACTATCAAATCATAATCAACCACAACTTGTAACCATCATATCTTATGCCAATTTTACATCAACTATCAAAACTATGCCCTAGGATATATCATTCCTACAATGGGCATGATCCAATCATCCATCGATTCCTACCTTAATGGATATATCATTTCTACAATAGGCAGAATTCATCCTATCATCATCCATCTTGGCAAGACATACAATGGCAATTTGTTGGGTTAGTTGGTCTTTTGGTTATTGATTTTTATCTTTTGTCCTATTCAAAGATCAGATCAAAACTACCTTGATCTCACTATATCATGGTATGTGGTGAAAACATATAGAATGGGTCATAGTCTTGCTTTTGTATGCTGTGCTAGTGGGTTGGTCTCATACTCCAAGCTAGTATTCATATCTTGTGAATCGTAGGGACAGTTCTAGCATATTGATCTTCTTTTGCATCTAAGGTTCTTCATACCTTTTGTGTATTAAAGACTTATGCTACGAGTCCCCTTCCCTCATCTAGACAAGGTTGTACTATCTTGGGCATACATGGGATCACCCTCTTGTTTAGGTGTCTAGTCCATGCAAATTTTGGATAAACATCATCACCCTGGTCTTCTATACCTTGGTGAAAATATCCACTTTGCGATAACAAAACTAGGATTGCTCTAAATCATTTTCAACACAATAATAATCCATCAACCAATCTACCCAAATCATCAATCTTTCATCTCACCCCTTATCATCCAACCACTTCAATCAATCTGTTTCATCCATTTCCAGAGCACACCCGCATTCTTGCAACCTGCCTATCGTCTCGAGGGGGCATCACCTTTACCAATCATCCCTAAACCTAATCATATTCTTCTATACCAAAATATTTTTCTATCCAATCCAACTATATATTTTAAACTTCTTTGAAATAATGCTACTTAGCCGCAACACCATTTCAAAGAGGGGCAAAATGTAGACACCTAAAATTGACTTGCTCTAGAAGACAATTTCCCATATCTCCACACTACTAATTATCCCTCCTATTAGTTAAATAAATCCAATTTATTTAATTAATTTATCCCTAATCATCTACCCTTAGCCATTTATCCATCCCTTGTGATCAATTATTTCATTTAATTTATCACTATACCTTGTAACTATATCCTCATTGATTAAATAAATATTCTCAATATTTATTTAGTTAATTTCTTTATCTCCTAATCTTGATTAATTAGATAAATCATACTTATTTGATTAATCTACCCTACTAATCAACCTAAACCTAGCCTAGTTGATTAAATAGCAATTATTTAATTAGCTACCTAGCCTACATGGCCCCTAGACCTAAATTAATTAAATAAATCATTATTTAATTAATTTTAATCCTTCATTAGTCCACTAACTAATTTACTACTGTATACACCTAAAAATGGCTCGAGTCAAATTAAATAAATATTTTAATATTTATTTTATTCCTATTCCTCTATCAATTAAATAAATATCCTAATTTATTTAAATAGTTCACATTTCTCTTATGCCTCTAATAATTAAATAAAATTAATTTATTTAATTAAAATATCCTAATTCCTCTAATGTCTCATCTAATTAAATAATCCTAAATTATTTAATTAATGCTAATTTCCTCTATCCCAAAGTCCTAATTTCATAATTCCACATCATCACATCCATGTCATTCTTCCACCTCACCATGTTGCACACATAATTAAATATTTTAATATTTAATTAGCTAATTATCCTCACCCACATGTGTCCTATTATTTTTCAATCACCTTTATGCTCAAAGACACTTGTCTTTCTAATTCTAGTTCATCTCTCACATTCCAACAGATCAAGAGTCCTTCCACAATCTCCTCAAAGACTTCCACCTTTAACTCACAGGTCATTTGTGAGCACAATGACATGTGGCTCATGGATCCACTTATTCCTCTACCTTGTAAATATAGTAGGAACATTTTCCATGATTATCTCCCTCAACTCCATCTCAACCGTACACATCACAAATAATTCCTCCAATCGTGGATCTATTGACACTTGGACTTGGCCTCTCTTAAGCCTATAAAAGTAAGGTCCTCACACCCATTTTGCATCCACTCAAGCTTTAGCAATCTTACTCTGCAGAAATACCATCATAGTTCCCAAGCATGCCTTTGGCTCCATTACATTTGCATTACAAACCCATTATCATCATCATCTCATTATCATCCACCATGGATACATATCATTATCTCCATCCTTCATTTTAGTTATTGCATTGTAGTCTCATTGCATAATCCTCCACATAGCCGTTCAATCTTTGTCATCTTAACAACAAGGAAGTACAACTTCTGAGAGCTCCAAATTATACAAGATCAAATAAAGATAAGCAACAATGGAAGTTACGAGGTGAATAGGTCTACGAAGGTAATATCTTTGTTTATTGTATTCGCATCAATTTTATTGAGTTATTGGATAATAAGTAGTTTAATTACTGTTGTTCATATTTTTCTCTAACAACTACAACCATATTAATTAAGTTAAGTAATTAATTAATATGGTCAAACCTTGCTTAACCCATCCTCCACACACTTTGAATAAAAAATATTTTTTATTCAAAAGGTCACATGAACCTTCCAACTCACCTTTCTATTTTCACGTTAAAACATTCTCCATGAAATTATCTTACAAATGTAAGGCCCCAAAAAT
Organism: Cunninghamia lanceolata; assembly: GCA_027924645.1. Lineage (NCBI taxonomy): Eukaryota > Viridiplantae > Streptophyta > Pinopsida > Cupressales > Cupressaceae > Cunninghamia > Cunninghamia lanceolata. The sequence continues at coordinate 20,161,626 of BSBN01000237.1, read as the reverse complement.
GTGCATGTGTCACATGTCCTCACACTCCTCAATAAAACATAATTTTTTATTCAAACAGCCCCCCACAAAAATGAAATTTTAATTCATTGACAAGTCCACATCATTCTCACACTCTCCCATGTAAATGAATTTTTAATTCATTCCTCATCCTTCCCAATGTGAATTAAAAATTCACATTTAATCTCATCCATTCAAATTTTTTGATGAGATTTCCACCCTTGATCTCATACTCCCACCTTAACCATTGATCTCTACTTTGAATCCTAGCCATTGGATTCAAATCTCTCCAAAATTGCCTATAAATACAAGGCCAACCCAAGCCATTTTCATCACTTCTTCATTGAGAGGAACCTCCTACAACAATATAATGAAAAATGCATGAAATAATAGAAATAGCAGAAACACAGAAGGAATTTATTGATCGCAGGCCACTTCAAGGGGGCAACCTCCTTTGAGCAAACTCAATACAATAAATTCGTGGATGCCTTCATTGGCCTCAACACGTACTTATATACTAAGTCTAATCTAAACAACTATTACTCCCCATGAATGTAGGATAATACAATATACTCACGAGACGACTTATAAAGCATATGCGTCCAATAGCAATATACTAACAAAATAAAGAGAAGGGCTAAACACGGGCTCCTAACATCCCATCCCTCTTAGAAAAGCTTTGTCCTCAAAGCTTAAGATGTGGAAATTGTTACTGAATCTGAAGGAGTGGTTCCCATGTAGCATCCTCTAGTTGCATTCTGTGCCACTGAATTAATACCTCTATGATGGCTCGAGAGCAAAGCTGACGAGTGTGCCTGTCGAGGATTGCTTCCAACTCCAAAATGATGGATCTTTCATTATCAAGTTCTGGTAAAATAGTTTGTGCTTTGATGTTGGTGCCAAGAAATTTCTTTAGACAAGAGACATGAAATATTGGATGAACGTGGGAAGAAGGAGGAAGCTCCAATTTATAAGAAACTGACCCAATCTTCTGAAGAACCTTATATGGCCCATAGAACTTTGGAGCCAGCTAATGACGCCCTTTGAGTTTCAGGGAGGATTTCTTGTATGGCTGTTAATGAAGAAAAACCATATCACCTACTTGAAAAGTACGCTTAGAACGATGCTGGTCGGCTTGTTTCATTCAATTTCTTTCCATGTGAACATTGTCCTGCAAAATGTGAAGAATTTGATCTCAGGTTCAAAGAACTGTGTCAACTGCCTAAACTGGTGAACTGCTGGGGGTGTATGGAAGGAGCACTGGTGGTGCCTGACCATGGACTGCTTCATATGGAGTCATTTTAGATGCAGTGTGGTAGGAGGTATTGTACCACCATTCAGCAAGAGGTAGCCACTTTGCCCACTGATGCTGTTGTTCTGAGGTGAAACAACGAAGATAAGTTTCCAAACATTTGTTGATAAATTCAGTCTGACCATTTGTTTGTGGGTGATACCCTGAACTCATCTTCAGTTTGGTGCCAGTGTGAAGAAATAGTTTTTTCCAAAAATGACTGTTAAAAGTTGCATCACGATATGAGACAATGGAAGAAGGGATTCCATGAAGACAGAAGATCTAGTCCATGAAAATCTGTGCGACTGAGGAGGCAGTATAGGGATGACTGAGGGCACAAAAATGACTATATTTGGAGAGGCGATCAACCACAACCAAGATCACCATCTTCCCTCTAGATTTAGGGAGCCCCTCAATGAAATCCATAGAAATATCTATCCAAATCCATGTAGGGATGGGCAAAGGTTCAAGCAATCTAGGAAGGAGCATCGTTTCACCCTTGTTGCACTGGCAAGTATCACATTTAGCCACCATCTGTTGAATTGCCCTTTTCATTCCCTTCCAAAAGAAGTTACGTCATGCATGCTCATAAGTTTTGAGGAACCTAGAGTGCCCTGCCGATGGAGAAGCATGCAGTTCATAGAAGATAGTCTGTTGAAGATCTATGCTCTGGGGAAGCACCTGACAACCCTTGTATCTCAGAGAAGCACCATCCCAAGAGTAATGCGGTACAACAAAAGGGTTATTAGCCAACTATTGGATGATTTGAGATAATGAAGAGTCATTGACATAGCCCTGCTGGACAGATTCCAACCAATTTGGAACAGGCATAGAAATAGCTAAAAGAGAAGCTTGGTCATCAAATGTGTGAGAAAGAGCATCCACCACAATATTGTCCTTACCCTTCTTGTAAGTGATCTCATAGTCATAACCCATGAGTTTGCTAACCCATTTATGTTGTGCTGGGGAGGAGACCCGTTGTTCTAGGAAATATTTTAGACTCTGGTGATTAGTCTTGATGCAGAAATGATTCCCTAATAGGTTTGGCTGCTACTTCTGTACTGCATGCAAAATAGCCATCATTTCCTTCTCATATGTAGAGAGTACTAAATTCTTACCTGAAAGGGCTTTGCTAGTGAATGCAATGGGATGTTCATCTTGAAGGAGAACAACACCAAGTCCATTGCCACAAGCATCACTCTCAATAGTGAAGGTCTTAGAAAAATCTAGCATAGCTAGAATAGGTGTAGTACACATAGCTTGTTTCAATTTTTCAAATGCACACTCAGCAACATGTGTCCATGTAAAAGCATCCTTTTTCAACAAAGATATTAATGGAGAGGAAATCTTTCTGTAATCCTTGACAAACTTGCAGTAGTAGCCAGTCAGTCTCAAAAAACCATGGAGGCTCTTGAGTGTCTAAGAATGCGGCCAATTTTTCATGGCATCTATTTTGGCAGGATCCACTTAAACCCCTTGGGCTGAAACAATATGCCCGAGATACTCCACTTCCTCCTGCCCAAAAACACATTTAGACTTTTTTGCACAGAGATGATGAGCAGAGAGAAGTTGTAGTACAAGATCTAGATGCTAGAGATGCTCAGCCCATGTTTTACTATAGATGAGGATATCCTCAAAGAAGACTAGAATGAATTTCCGCAAGTAGGGCCGGAATATTTTATTCATCAATGCTTGGAATGTGGAAGGAACATTAGTGAGGCCAAAGGGCATGACCAAAAACTCATAGTGGCCATCATGTGTGCGGAAAGCCATTTTAGGGATATCATCCTCATGAACCTGAATTTGGTGATACCTAGAGCGAAGATCCAACTTGGAGAAAAAATGAGCGCCATGAAGCTCATCAACAATAGGAATCAGAAACTTATCCTTGATTGTGATGTGATTAAGTGCTTGGAAGTCAATACAGAGGCGCCATGGCCCATCTTTTTTTTGGACAAGAAGAACTGGTGAAGAAAAGGAACTGGTACTAGGGCGAATAATACCTTGCTTCAGTAAGTCCCAAACGAGCATCTCAATCTCTATCTTTTGGTGAAATGGGTAGCGATAGGGCCTGATGTTGGGAGGAACACTTCCAGTAAGGAGCTGAATATGATGGTCCTCTGGTCATGAAGGTGGTAATCCCACTAGTTCAGCAAAGACACATGCATATCTATCCAAAATTCATTGTAGATCTGAAGGAGTAGTGGAAACTGCGGATGGTTGCATCTGAATGGAATGGAGTTGAGTGATGACTCCATGTGAATTCTTCTTAAGGAGCTTTTCCATGTGATGTGAACTGATGATGCTAAGAGACCCTGGTTGTAGGCGCTTCAATGTGTGTTTTTGCCCATTGTCTGAAAACTGCATCCAAAGTTTAGCAAAATCCCATAAGATGGGTCCAAAAGTGTGTAACCTTTGAGCACCCATAACCACATCACATCCACCTAAGGGCAAGGCAAACATGTCAGAGCATAGGTTATAATCTCTAATAGAGATACACAAATTGCAACACTTCCCTTTGCAAGGTAATGTGCCCCCATTGGCAATCATGAATTCAAAGCTGGAGCAAGGATGGACAAAACAATCGGCATGTTTGGCGATCCAAGGGTCAATGAAGTTATGAGTTCTTCCAGAATCAATGAGTATTGTAAGAGGGAGATTCTTGAAGTAAGCCTTGACCTGCATGGTTTGTGGGGTGGTGACTCCTGCTAAAGGATGGAGAGAGATCTCTAGGTGGTCTTCCTAAGGAGGGTCAATAGGCAGCTGCTGAATGTCGACCTAATCATCTGCTATATCCTAAGCATCTTCATAAACTTCAGTTGTAGGCAGAGAATCCACATCTGAGAGATAGATCTTTTACTCAACACATCTATGTCCCCGAGTGAATTTCTCATCACAATTATAACAAAGCCCTTTTTCTCTACGTGCCCTCATCTCTGCTTCAGACAAATGCTTGATAGGAGTTGTTCTAGAAGCTGGCATGATTGGAGGTCTTTGGGAAACCATATTTCTGAATGGAACAAAAGTGGATTTAGAGCGTTGTTGAGCTATGATCTTGTCCTTTGCCAACTTAGCCAACCCTAGGGCTTCCATCATTGTGTTGGGACAGAACATTTTAACCTCAAATCAGATTACATCCTTCAAACCACTAACAAAACAACTCCTGAAGAATTCATTAGACAATCCATCTGTGTGATTGGCTAGTTTCTCAAATTCTGTCTGATATTCTCTCATAGTGCTAGTTTGGTGAAGTTTAGTGAGTGCTCCTGTGAAGTCATCAAAAGTACTAGGGCCAAATCGTTGCAAATGAGTTTGTAAAAATCTATCTATTTTAGCTCTTCATGAGCCTTGATGTACCAACAGAACTATTGAAGGGATTCATGTTCCAAATGAAAGGATGCTAGTGGGACTTTGTTGACATCAAAAGTATTATGCAGACTAAAATATTGTTCTACCTGGTATATCCATCCAGTCGGATCATCACCATTGAAGCGAGGAAAATCAAGCTTCGGCCCACGAAAATTGCTGGAAGAAGAGAACCCAGTATCTGTAGAAGACTCTGGCTGCCGTCTATTGTTCATGGCTGAATGCTGAAGATTGAGGCTGAGAATTTTTTCATCCAGATCTTTGAGTTTGGTCTTGAGGGCTGCAAGTTCATCCTCCATGTTTTTTGCTCCTGCACGGGTGACAACCATAACCAAGAGTTTTTTTTTGGAATAGGTAGGAAAACAAAAACAAAAACTTTTTTAGTAAAGGAAAATTTGGATTTGGGAAAAACTCTGATGGGTAATTGAGGTTTGACTAGGTTTTGGACACTTCTGAGAGACAGGGAAGCAGGAAATGGGGATTTCAGAAGTGGGGTGAAAGAATGGGAAAATTTGTCCAAGAGGGACAAAGGAGCAGAAATAGGAAATGAACACTGTGGCAAAATTTGAAGGCGATTGGGTGCGAATTGAAGAAGTTATGGCAAACCCTAAAAATAGACATGTGGGATTTTTGGATTCGATAAGTGGAATTTGGGATAGGGTCCTCAAGGAAGGAAATATGGAGAATGGAATTTCAGGGGTTTCAGTGAATTTTCAAAGGAAATGGGGCTAAAGAAAGGAAGATATGGCTTGGAAATGATCTGCAATGACTCTGGACAGATGCAATCTATGATTTATCAGCTGGCAATAGATATGGACCCCAGGTATGTTCAGCTTCCTAAAGGTTCAGGGGATTCAATCGGCTACCAATGCTATCTAACAGCTTGCGTATTGGGGCAGTACCCCTCCCTCCATAGCTTAGGTAAAACTGATAACTGCTTTGCCACAAATGATAGCTCTTGGTTTACCTCATGAATGGGAACTAGTCAATCAGGTAGGGGTCATTACCCTTTTCACTAGTAGGTCCTCTCAATGGGCCAGCTACTTCGTTGTTCCTATGGTACTCCTCACAATGAGTTTTAGGGCTATGCCTAGGCACTTTCCATAGTTAAGCGGATAGGGATTATTCCCTGATCCGAACCTACAATTGAAATGAACAATATAGATGCAAAGAAAAAATAACTACTGCAATAATCACAATGCCTAGAGGCCACTGTAAAATTTTTTTTGGAAAAAATTCCACCTAGCGAGCCCAAAAAAGCGCTCTGATACCAGATGAGAGGAACCTCCTGCAACAATATAATGAAAAATGTACAAAATAATAGAAATAGCAAAAACACAGAAGGAATTTATTGATTGTAGGCCACTTCGAGGGGGTAACCTCCTTTGAGCAAGCTCAATACAATAAATTCGTGGATGCCTTCATTGGCCTCAACACGTACTTATATACTAAGTCTAATCTAAACAACTATTACTCCCCATGAATGTGGGATAGTACAATATACTCATGGGATGATTACAAAGCATATGTGTCCAACAACAATATACTAACAAAGTAAAGAGAAGGGCTAAACATGGGTTCCTAACGTTCATCATATCAAAACCATGCCAAATTTCTCTAAAATCTCCTCATCCTAACATCATAATGCCAAAATCCATCTAGCCTTTCATCTCTCATCCTCATCTCTACCAAATCCTTTATCAAATCCATCACTATCGTCATCATACTGTGTTGAAATATTAGGAGCAATCCACATTTCATTACATTCAACAATGGCTAAAGCAAGGAGACTTTGGGTGCATCTCCTCAACCTTATCAAGGAGTGAGGGAGATTTGAAGTAAATCTACTTATTTTAGTTTCTTTTCTTATTTATTTTCTTTCAAAACTTCTTCATCTTCAATGTGATTTCCTTTCAAATGAATATCCTTTTAAGCTCTTTTCATTAAAACCTAATCACCATAAATATTGGTTTTAAAAAGTTGTCAGACACTTTCTCTGTCATTCATAGTAGATCTAAATTGCTCTGCAATCCACTGCATTAGGTTCTTTTCTGCCGGAATCTTTTTCAAAAGATATGTTATCTTGTTTCCTAGCTTATACCTTCATGTTGACTGTCAGCACCACTTTTCTAGCTGGAGGAACCAGATTTTTCATTTAAGCTCCCCCTGAGCCAGAGCTCCCAATTTACTTCCCAGAGGAAATATTTGCACCAGAGTCTAGTGCACACTCATTCTTGACTTCATGTACTTCCTTCTTAACCCAAATCTTGTTCATCTCCCTCTTGATCTCTGCCAGATCTACCTTTTTTACCAGTTTCTTCATCTCTACCTGTTGTCCCCTTTTTCTTCAAAAAATGTGTTCATGTCTATTCTTTGTTTTCCCTTCTATTTTATGTCCATCATTCCCTTAGTTCGTTCTTCAAGCCAAATTTTACTTAGTTATTTTTGAGTTGTCAGTGATCCTTCACATCTTTGAACTAAAGTCGGTAGGTTCACAAGTTCTTGAACCGCCTGACTTACTGACTTGGCTTAAGGTCCCGTGCTTTGAGTCTTTCCCTTGTGTCTTGATGAGGAAGTTTTCCTTTGTCGTCAGGAGGTTAGGAGTTCCTTGAAATTCTAAAATTCTAACTCCTAGTTCAAAAGTTGAACTTCTACCTGACTTGCTAACTTTGAACAACATTCTCTTCCAGGTGGCATTTTTGTTGTGCTAGCGTATAGTACGAAGGAATGACACTTGTCAGTTTACATTTAATTAGAAGCGTGAGGATACAGTGGCATAATTTTCAGAGGGAAACTTGAGGCATGAATTTATGAGTTATAAAGATAAACCACCAACATTTAATATTTTTCCTAAGCAAATTTATGAGAAATAACTTTGATAAGTTCTTAAGCTCACCTAAGGTGATACTATTTTACAAGGGAATGCATTGCAGACAGTTAAATGGCTAGTTTTCTACGTGCGAGATATCAATATAGCTCCACTCTCATAGGTCAACATAACTAGCAACTCTCTCTCTTTCTTGTTATAAAGGTATACCATCCTCTATGATGAGTTAGAAATTTTCATTCCCATGTATCTGTGCAAGGAGATTCCTGTTAGTGTCTTGTATCATCATGTGTTATCTGCATATATTTTCGAGTCTCTGGTGTTTTGGTTCCCTAAGTATATGAAGATGAACTTCAAATTCCAAGGGACTCCCATGGCGTCGATAGTAGAGAATGGTCTGTTTCAGGTAAGAGATACTAATTTAGGCCACGTTGATTTGGATGACTTCTGGAGGAGAATGCAGTCTGAAGATCAAACTCCCTTGGCGGAGAAAATTACCAGTAGTGGTTTAGATAAAGCTAGTGGCTTTCCACTCATTGTGCATTGTCTCGAGATGATGGTTGTGTACACCAATGGGTATTTTCCACAGTCCCAGAAGATAAGGACCTCTAGTGGTGTTGTTGTGGCAAAAATTGACTCTAAATCTATTACTTTGGCCCTGAATTTAGAAGAATATGAAGACAATGCTAATGTTTCTGTGTCTCCATCCTGGAACTATTACAATGAGAGAAAAGATTGGTGTCGTACCTATGTCGCCAAGAAGTGGTTAGAGATTGAGAAAACTGGTAAATCTCAGCTTCCTACCAATTTGAAAGGGAACCATTTCAAGGAAGAGATTTCAAATATGATAACTTTGTTGAATAGAGTAGTTGGGAGCCCCGAGTCGGATGCTTTTGAATTTTGGATGTGTAGATTTATTCTATTGATCTATGGAGACTATTGCATGGACTAGCCGAAGATTATCAGTAATTGCTTGCATGAACAACTAGTGAATTTTGCAAGAAATGTGAGCTTCCACATGTGTTCCTAGCTAGTGTATATATTGGCTTGAAGAGAGGTTGCTTGGCCTAGTTTGAGGATTCAAGGGAGTCCTACAACAAGTATTCCTGTGTATCATGTTTTCCCCCAATTATAGAAAAATGAAGGTATGAAAGACTTTAGGCATGTTAATGATGCTTTTTCTATGATGTTAGTTAAAAAAATTGATGGCTTAATAGAGAAAAGGTTTTTAGTTGAGGCATCTACCCTGGTTATGAAATTTCAAAGTTTTTATATACAATTTGACCACTTCTCCTATTTGAGAATCAGGGGTTTTGAAAATGCCCCATTAAAATTGCTGCGGTACCCATTTGATTATTTGGTGTTGCTGGAATTATGCTGTCAAATGGCAGTTGTGAATGTTAAATACCATGCTATGAAAAAGAAAGGGTACTCTTTCCTCATGTCTTTGTCTTTTTATTCTTATAATTGTAATGATAGGGCCCATAATATTGACAAGTTATTGTCTGAATTTAGTCTCCATAGCTTGTTCCCTCGTGTGTCCTTTGATAGTAAGAATTTTATAAAGGAAAATATGCATGGGGGTGGTTCTTAGGAGGATTGTGTTGATGAGAGGGAAGTTCAGAGAAGAAAGTGGATGAGACTAACTGTAGATCAAGTTCGTACCTTCAAACTGAACATCCAAGTCCCTGATATGACTGATGATTTTTCAGATATGTTAGATGAAGGTTATGATGTAGTATCAAGAGAACCCATGCCTCCTGTAGGATGGTTTGAAAAAGAAGTCATTGATATTATGTTTCTTTCTTTGCATGTGTTGAGGAGAACAAAAAAGTGGTTGAAAGGAAAGGTCAAGGAGTGTGCTGGCTCCACGACACCAAGGGATTCAACCTCTCAAAATCAAACTAGATCTTAGACTGCCCATTCATATAGAAAATCATCAAGTTTGGACCTGACTCTCTAGAGAGTCAGCTCACAGTCGAATGGTGATGATGAAAGACCACCTGAAGAAATTGGGAGGATGAAAACCACTTGTGAACAAGATGTCCAAATAGTGAAAAGAAATACCAGATTGGTTGCTTCGTCATCTAAAGCAGATCATGTGCTCCCACCTAATAATTATGTAATCGATTCTGATTCTTTTATTTTCTCTCAAATTGGAGAAGATAATTTGTTTTACTCTTTACTTAGTCTGCCGAGCTCCCCACAACAAAGAGAATTGCCGAAACAAAATTCCCACCATGTGCCTATAGTTGCTACTTCCAATGCTACCAATGTATCAAGCCCATCTCCAAATTGGTTGAAAAAGGTAGTTAAGAAGAAGAAGAGATACACTCTTCCTGCTGATGAGGGTATCGATACTATGGCCAATTTGTTGCAAATGGTTCCCAAATCCAAGCATGCAAAAAGAATGTCAAGAATAGTGATTGATGCCACCTTAGGAAACTAGTTTCTAGAGATTAAAGACCCACTGGTAGATGAGAATGAAGATGAAGTGACAGAAGCTAACTTTAGAGTAAGTCGAGTGGATCTGGGACCGTCAACTACTGAAGGAGATTTGTATCATGTCCAATATTCAGTTGATAATATATCTAAAAAGGTAAAGGGATTGCAAAAAGAAAATTCAAAACTATTGGCACATGTAAGTTCCTTGTTCTCTTTTGTTGATTCAATTGCTAGAATAATAACGCCCTTAGTTGAGGCCTCCTCAGATGTCAACCTCCATACCCTTGATTCAAATTTGCTTCAGCAAGTCAAAACTTCTCTATCTCTAAGAAAAGCTATGGATCAATGGGTTGAAAAGATTGTTTTTGATGGTCTCATTTTTATTGAGGAGGCAGTGAAATTGTTTGATTCTATATATGTGAAGAGGGAGGTTTTGATAGTAGAATTTGAGAAAGCCAAAAGTGATCACCACAGTCTAAACATAGCCTCTAAGGAAATAAATGAGATAGCCAACATGGATCCTAGTATCTTAATGGTTGAAGAAGTTATATCTAATCCTGGAGAGCTAGATACCGTTGTGAGGGCTAATGCAGTAGAATGGAAACTCTGTATCATAACTGTAGCAGAAGAGGAGATGGGGAAAGCCATTGTAGTCTATTACAAGGAGATGATGAGGATCAAAAAGGACTTCACTGCTCTGGGGGTAGAAGCTAATGGATCCGACAATGAGAAACTCTTGGATGTCAAGGTAATTAAATAAAATTTCAAGAGGGTGGGGATGGAGGAAATAGTGAATTATGATACAATCACAGGGGCTTCATTGGGTAAGCTCTTGAAATTGGTGGCCTATATTAATGGTTACAGAAGTGGCTTTGATGAAATGCATCATAATGTGACAAACTCAGATAGGGCAGTCATGAAGAAGAAGCGTCGCATTAGTATGACATGATCTCCACCGGGCATGTCATTAACACCTTTCATCAACAAGTATAGAGTGTATAAAGCTAGGTTACAAATACATGTACCTCAAGTAGCACAAAGTGTCACTGGAGAAGGTGAGCAGTCGAAGGAAGATGAAGAGATGGATGAGGTGGACAATGGCAATGGGGATTTACAAATCCTCAATTGATTTCATGTTTTTAGTTATTTCACATTTTCTCTAAAACTAATGGCTCTGGAGGGCCCCTTTATTATAATTATGGTTTAAACACCTTTCAATTAGTTATTTCAAGAAGCCGTTATGATTTTAAAGACAATTATGATTTGGCTTAGCTATAAATTCTGGATAACTAGTCAAATTCTAGATTTTTGGACAAACTTTGTTTTGCAAGAGTGATAGTTAATTTTGTCTTCAGCTACTTTGATATATGAAATGCAAGTTAATACAGTGGAAATTTGGGTGATCATGGGCTTTGTGTTGTGATTATTTGAATTCATATTCTACTTAAGTTGAATGTGTTTCTGCTGATGTTAGTGATACTCAGGTGTCTTGGTAGTTGGATATTTATAAATCTTGCTCACTGCTGAGAATAGTTTATATGTTGATATATCATTTGAGGTGGCGGATATTTATATATGTATATGTAAGTGGTCTGTTGTCATTTCAATGTTATTTGGCTGGAAGTCTTTGAACTCCTAGTAATTGTATTGTAAATTTGCCTTTACTACTTTCTGGTTAAAAGCAATCTTGAGTCTTTCTTATTCATTAGAATATCTGTCAAAGGTAGGTGCGCCTTGTTAAATAAGCAGAGAGCTTGTGTAGAATACCAATATATTAGGCTCAACTATTGATTACTTTTGTCACTTGTTTGAGCATGAATATATAGAGTTATGTGACAAATCTGTTAACCAACACTGCCTGATTATCCTTCTTCATATTCTTGCTTCTAAAAAATCTTGCAATATGTCCAGGCCTATTGCAATTGAAGCATACACCATTTCTTTGACCATTGTTCCTTCCATTCATCCTTGATTTGCATTGGTTAGCCTTGTGTCCAAATCTATTGCATGCAAAGCAAAATCCCATTGAAAGATTGAGCATTCCTTCCATTATTATAGTTGTTCCTTATCTGACTTTTGCATTCACTAGCTCTAGGAGCAAGTCTCTTGCATATAAAGTAGTGACCTTTAAAAGTTTGAGCATTCCTTCCATTGTTATTGTTACCAATTTGTTTGTATAGTGTCAAATAGGTAATGTTAGGGTCTCTCTTCATTAATTTTTTTGTCTTTCACTCAATAAAAGTCTTGATGGGTCACTCCTTTTGCAAAGGCCAAATGCCATAGTTTGGATTTTAAGTGTTATGAGTTTTATGATATTTTTTTAAAAGTTGGCAAGGTCCATGTCGTTTGAAATGTTGCTCTATTTTTGTCAAGGGGTTCTTAGGAAACTTTAGTTTTGTTCTTAAATCCAAAACTTGTTAGAAGGACATTCACCCTCACCCAAGAAAGAGTTTTCCACATTGCAAGAAGGCTTTCAATGAGTCAAAATCAAAATCAAAGCTTATTTTATGAAAAAGACCAATCTACCACGTACCTATTTTAGAAGTCAAAGAGGTTAAAAGGGGGCATTAAAAGTTATTTTAAAACCTTAGAGTCTTAAAAAACCACCTTATTCTCTCCAAAATCCACGTACACATCATGGAGGGAAGACTTTTTCAAAAGAAAAACAAATCTGAGTCATGATTTTGAGGGTTAGTTTAGTTCAAGTTAGGGTTTTTTCTCCTTGAGTTAATTTAGGTTTCTTGGAGTAACATGTTGCATGCTTTCATCTCTGTGAAACAAGAGCATCAAATGATCTTGAAGGTAGTTGAAGACTTCATGAAAGAACAGTTAAAGATAATGCAAGTAGTTTGAAGATGCTAGATAAGAGATGCAAAGAGACTTTCAAGAAGGCACAACAGATAATGATGTTGCCATTGGAATAGGATAGAGTTTTGAAGACACTGAGTATAGATGAAGATAGTGTGGATGAGGTGTGTGGTATGCATTTCAAGCCTGCATAGGTGTCATAGTAGGAACAAATAGAAAAGTTGTGGAAGCAGGATCATGGAGGATAGGTTTATCATAGGATAGATGGATGAAAATTGTTAGAATCTGAAAAGACTAATAACCCAAAAAACTAGTGCAAAAGAATAGATATCTAAACTATGAATGCAAATGATACAAAATCAAAATAGCAACATAGAGTTAGTCTCCAAGAGAGTAATGCAAATGTTAGAAGAAAAATAGCATTAAGAGGATGCAAAAGCAAAAGATACAAAATATAAGCCAGCTAGCTTGTTTATATAGATCGGGGAGAGGGAGGAGGTGGCAACACTGACCAATTAGGAGCAACCATCTATCAGACTAAAGATAGAAAAGTATCTTCCCAATATAGCTAATGGATGCTCACATGTAGGAAGGTGACACCTCACAACCACTCACCTAATAAGACATGCTTTATTAACCTAAGTGAGATTAATAGAAGTGTAGGAAAAACCTAGGAATATAGGGAAAAAAATAAATAACCCACTAGGAAATAAAAACCTTCACTAACACCCCCCCATAAGCAAAGCTTAGGTGGATGTAGAAATGGGTCCTGACAAATCAAGCCTGATGAGGTACCCATGTACATAAAATTCCCCCCCAAAGAGAGAGAAAAGCCCCTCCAAAATAGAGAGAGAAGAGACCCCCAAAATAGAGAGAGAAGAGACCTCCCCAAAGTAGAGAGAGTTAGGACTCTGAGTGAGAGGAAGAAGCCCACCAAAAGATGAAGCATCCCGCACCCCTAGCAAAGCTCACAAATGAAGGAACTTACTCTCAGTGAAGGGTTTGGTGAAGATATCAACAACCTTCTAGGAATTCAGACAGTAGCGAAGGTTGATGACGTGGCCATGGATGAGCTCCTAGATGTAGTGCATGTGGACCTCTATGTGTTTGGTCTACTAATGATGGACCGGATTCCATGAGATTTGAATGGCAATTTGGTTGTCACAAAATATGACTGATGGCCGTCTGACCTGGATACCAAACTCAGTGAGAAGATTTTGAAGCCAAATGGCCTCAGTGGCGGCATTCACAGCCCCCTGATACTCAGCCTTAGTAGAAGATAGAGCAATAGAAGACTGCTTCTTGCTCGACCAACAAACAAGAGTTGAACCAAGTAAGAAGCTATAACCTGAAGTAGACTTGCAATCCTGAGAATCACCTGCCCAATCTGAATCTGTGTATCCCACCAAGTCAAGCTCAATTACCATTGCATAGTGAATCCCAAAACTATGAGTACCCTGAATGTAGTGAAGTATCCACTTGGCTGCTTTCTAGTGCAGCTCATGAGGCTCCTGCATGAATTGAGAGACCATGCCTATAGCATATGAAATGTTAGGTCTTGTATGAGTCAGATAAATGAGACTCCCAACAAGCCGTCGGTACCAAGTGCCATTAATAAGTGGAGAAGAACATTGAGCCTCGACTTTGACTCTAGAAAGAAAGGGAATTAGAGCAGGCTTGTAGTCAGCCATATGAAATCTCAAGAGCAAATCTAGAGCATACTTGGACTAGTTGATGGTGATCCCAGAAGTAGATTGGTAGATCTTAGTCCCAAGAAATTAATGCAACAAGCCCAAGTTAGTCATCAAAAACCTATCATGAAGGGCAGTTTTGACAGCCTCAATGGTGGATGAAGAACTCCCTGTGATCAACAAGTCATCAACATATAGAACCAGAAATAGGAGTGAATCATCCTACTATAGAATGTAGACATTGGGATCAGAATGGCACTGAGTGATCCCAACTAATAGAAGGAAGGAGTCCATCTTGGCATACCAGGCCTGAGGAGCCTGTTTGAGGCCATAGAGAGACTTCTGAAGATGACACACAAGTGAAGAATCCTGAATGAACCCCTGTGGCTGGTGACTCTTCACATCCATTTGGTGTACTTCCCAATGATTGACTGCAACAATGGAAAGAACAAGTCAGATGGAATTTATTCAGGCAACTGGCACAAAAGTCTCAGAGTAGTCAATCCCAAGAACTTGGGAGAATCCTTTGGTGACCATGCGAGCCTTATGCTTGTCAACTGACCCATCTGCTACAAATTGTGTTCGATAGATCCACTTACATCGAACAAGTTTTCTTCCCTTAGGAAGAGGGACAAGATCCCAAGTGTTGTTCCTCATCAAGGATCTATACTCCTCCTGCATCGTTGTATCCCACTCAGGAATACCAGAAGCCTCATGAAAAGATTATGGATCTGAGGTAGTAGCAATGAAGACATGTGGAGCATCCTAGAACTGTGAACGAGTCTGCCTGGTGTCTGATGGATCCCCAACTTAATCACCTGCAGACTGCAAGGTCTTTCTAGCCCAAACTAGACTGGAAGATGAAGAATCTAGAGAAGAATCATCAAGGAAGGAGGTGAGTCCTTTGAATTGCTCTCTGCATCAGAAGTGGAGGTAGAAGACTACTCAGGTGAATTTGACTCATCAGAAGATCTATCATGTATCCCAAGTGACTCCAATGTCAAGGTAGAAGGAGTTGGAGAAGTGATAGAAAGTGAGCTCGAAGAGCCCTCCTTAAACTGAACACTCCTCTCAATGAACAACTCATGTATAGTAGGGTGGAGCAACTGATAACTCTTCACACCATCAGGATAACCTACAAATATGCAAGGCCTGCTCTATGGATCCAAGGCCTTGCATTTCTCTGCAGGAATGTGGGCCATGTAGGAGAACAAAAAATTTGAAAGTGATTAACTAATGGTTTTCGACTGCTCCTAGCTTCAAAAGGAGTGATTCCCTTCAAGGCTCGGTGAGGAACACGGTTCTGGATGTAACAAGCACAGTTAATGGCCTCTGCCCAATATTGTGGTGCAAGAGATTTGGAGTGAATCATGCAGTTCGCCATTTCCTTCAAGGACCTATTCTTCCATTTTACAACACCGTTCGGCTAAGGATTGTATGGACTGAATGCTACAAATCAATCCCCTTTGAAGTGTAAAACCTCTCAAACCGATGGTTGACATACTCACCACCATTGTCAGTGCGCAAAAAATTGATGGCTTTCCTAGATTGCTTCTCTACAAAAGTTTTGAAGTCCTGAAAATGAACAAATACCTCTAACTTATGTTTGAGAAAGTACACCCAACTATATCAAGAAAAGTCATCAATGAATGTGAGGACATATCTAGCCCTGCTGAAAGAAGGATGTTGAAATGGACTAGACAAATCACTATGAACTAACTCTAGTATCTATGATGCTCTCCATGCCTTACCTTTGTCAAACTTTTCCTTAGGGTGCTTACCTGGAATGCAACCTTGGCAAACACCACCTAAAAACTGAACTAAAGGCAACCCTGTGACCATGCTTTGCTGGTTGAGCTACTGCAAGTAGCAAAAGTTAAGATGGCCAAACCGCTCATGCCATAATCTACTCACATCATCAGAATGAGTGAGCAAAATAGTCAAAGGAGGATCAGGAACAAAGTGAGAAAACATATAGAGCCATGACTGATGATCTTCTCTCCCAACAGCAACTATAGAACCACTGTGCAACTCACGAATCTCCACTGAATTAGGAACTCAACCCACTTCCCTGAACCTGTGTGAGTGATCTGGTATACCGATAGGAGATTAGTTGATAATGAGGGCACACAAAGAACATCATGGAATGTGCCATCCCCCACATCAACAGACCCTCTCCCACACACCTCAACAGGAGTGTCATCACCCATCAAAATAGAAGGCATAGTACATGGCTCCAAAGATGCAAGTTCTTCCTTAGATGAAGCCATGTGGTGTGAAGCACTCGAATCAAGAACCCAAGTGGATGGTGAAGAAGTAACTGCAACAAGGGCCTTGCCCTTTCCTTTCCCCTTGCTATTTTCTTTTGCCTTGTTAGACCCCTCATTAGAACTCTGTTTGATAGACTTAGGAACACTGATATTATTCATCTCAAGAAAGTGTGTCAAGTGATCAATTTGTTTCTTCAGATATTTATGTTCATCATGACCAAGTCTTTTACAATAGGCACATTGGACCCTCTCTTTCTTAGGCTTGTCACCCTTGGAAGATTGGGTCTCATTAGTTGCTTTTGAAGTAACCAGTATCTGATCCTTCTTCTCCTTGCTATTCTTCTATTTCTTATCCTTACTATTGTTGTTACTACTTTGTCCTTTCTGTTCTTTTGTGCCTTGGTTGGTAGCCAAGGCATGTTACTTAGAGGACTTAAGAGTGCCCATCTGGATTAGCTTGTCCTATTCTCGAGTGAGATTGACAGCAAAATCATCTTAAGATGGCATGGTGAATTAAGTACCAAGTGCACCCTTAGTAGCATAGAAGGTAGAAACAAACACAGAATATTCTAAACTTAGCTTAGAGAGAATACTAAGAATTAGTTGTTCATCTTTCTTTTCAATTCCACATTGTTTTAACTATAGCCTTAGTGATTTCAATTTAGTGAAGAAATCCTAGATTGTGTTGAAATTGCCTGGACTTAAACTAATTAGTTCATTTTCCAACATATGACCCCTCATTGAATCTTGTGTGCCAAATAGTGTTTCTAGATTTGTCCAAATTTCATTTGGTTGATTCAAAGACTCAATGTGAAAGAGCAAATCAGGAGAAACAAACAAACACAATGTTCCATATACCTCATCACATTTGTTAAACCACTTAGGCTTATCTTCATCTTTAGCAGGTTTAGTTTCAAGTCCCATAGTTATCCTATGTAATCCAACTTTCCTTAAGTGAATTGTCATGCATGATTTCCACTCAAAGTAGTTGTATGGAGTTAGGATGGGCACATTTGTTTGATCCATAATGAAGAAATGCAGAGAAGAAATGTCAAAAAGAAGAGAACACAACTAAGACAACCCCCCCTTTTCACTCAATCAAAGAACCCCCCTCCCCCCCAAGAAAATATGATTTGGTACTTTATATTAGTGCATTTACAACTGCCACTAGCAAGAAATACTAAGTGGTCTTGATTTCAATGCATTACAAAACCCTCAAGAAGAGCATATCCTGAAAATATAACTTTGGCACAATACCCAAAGAAATAAATAGCACCATTGCAATCTACTCAAAAAATCATGCACTTTTAAAAAATGAATCTCCTCGATATGAGGTCGTATGTGAAAGTTATGATCCTCTGAAGTTGCCAAAATGAGAACTGTGCAGTGTCATAACTGAGAATCTACAATTTTTAAAAAATATCTACATAAAAATCAAAAAATGTCTACACTAGTGCATAGAGCACAAAAAAATAGCCAAAATAAAAAAAAATCATGGGAAACGAAGTCCGTATGAGCAAGAACAGAGCATTTCAAAACTGCAACTGCCAATAGAGAGGGGTACTACTGTAGGTTTCTAAGTGCGTTTTTGTAAAATATATGTGCTTCATGCAAAAACTAAAACATACCCAGATGGTTTTTCGATGCTGCGAACAAAACCTAGAAGGTGTTTTTCTTGCTGATGTACAGAAGATGTTGATCCAATGTAAATAGAATGCCTTTAGCAACAAAAAATGACCCCAACAACCAAAAAATAGCATGCAAAGGCTGAATTAGCTACCTAAGAAAAGAAAGGACATGCTAGAACCTACAATATTGATTGAAAACACCACATATACAATTTGGTTGTCAGATTTGAGCTTGAAACCCTGGTTCTGCAACTATGTATGACGATCTCTGATTTTGGTGAAATGAAAGCCAAATCTAACTTTCACAAGCCTCATGGACACGTTGGAATAGCCAAAAATACTTCCAGTATAACCAAAAATACTACAATCACCCAGATTTCATAAAACACATGTGCAAACCCTAGAGATTCAAATGTTTCTGTCAAACTTTTCTAATTCTCCAAATCATCTGAAGATGCAAGAAAAGAGCATACTGGGTTTTTTGAAAAACTACAATAAGATTTATTAGTCCCCCTAAATCTCTCAAATAAGGAAACTAAAATCTACTCTTGCACATAGCAAGGCTCTGATACCATGTTAGAATTTGAAAAGATTCATAACCCAGAAAACTAGTGCAAAGGAATAGACATCTAAACTATGAATGCAAATGATACAAAATCAAAATAGCAACATAGAGTTAGTCTCCAATAGAGTAATGCAAATGCTAGAAGCAAAATAGCATTAAGAGGATGCAAAAGCAAAAGATACAAAATACAAGCCAGGTAGCATGCTTATATAGACTAGGGAGAGGGAGGAGGTGGCAACACCAACCAATCAGGAGCAACCATCTATCAGACTAAAGATAGGAAAGTATCTTCCCAAGATAGCTAATGGATGCTCACATGTAGGAAGGTGACACCTCACAACCACTCACCTAATAAGACATGCTTTATTAACCTAAGCGAGATTAATAGAAGTGTAGGAAAAACCTAGGAATATAGAGAAACAAATAAATAACCCACTAGGAAATAAAAACCTACAATAACAAAAATATCATCAAGCATGGTATGGGCAGTGAGACTATGTCAATGAGTGGAGTTCATGTAGCTCTAAGAGGCATGAGAATGTTTCAAAAGACCTGCACAGAGGAGAAAAGCAGTCATGTAGAGGTGACTGTCACCAGTCTATAGAGGATAATAAAAGACACTATAGGAGTAGTCCATCAATAAAACAATAGTCATGTCTGCCAAGGAACAACAGTACTAAGACAATCAAGAGAAATAAAGAGCAGAAATAGTCTATGTAAAGTTTGAAGGAGTAAGATATAGTGAGACTGTCAAAGAAGATAATGAATAGAGTTAAGGGATCTTACAACACCTGGAGAAGATTGTCAAAGTCATTCAAGGACAGCCAAAATGTAGATAAAGATAGTCCCTAATGGACCATGGAAGGAGTAGTTCACAGTAGATGAGGATAGTGTTTTAGGTACCAACAGTCATGCATAAATAATAAAAGGGATAGTCATAATTTGCAAGTAGAATCTACTCATGTGTTGTAGTAATGACAATGGTACTGAAGATTTAAAACCTAACATCATCATAGCCAAGAAGCTCCATCAAAGTTATTGGCCAGTTGCTTGATTTTGTTCAACTAGACCTTTCTCTAGAGTTAGTGGTGTCTTACTTGCAATGTAGGAAAGGCTTGTTTGAGTTTAAACTTGATGAAACTTCAAGTAAAATTATGTTTTCAGTCAAACTCTAGAAAGATCTATGGTCATCAATATATACAGAAAGAAGAGAAGAATTCAAGGAAAATGTGAAAGATTTTTAGAGCACAATGACCATTGAAATCAAAAAAGGTCACCAAAAGGAAAAGGAGTAGTCATTAGTTGATTGAGAACATTACACAATAATAGATAGAGGAGCAATCACCTAAATGATTCATTAAGACAACATATCAGTCATATGATAGTCAAGGGAATGACTGTACTAATAGCCCACGAGTTAAAAAGAACAATCCTTAAACTATCATGGAGATACCTCTGTCAAGGTAGCAATGATTAACATTATGGAATGGTCATGTCTTACAAAGATACATGTGGAACAATGGTCTAATGGAGATATTGTACAAGGGTCATCATCAAGTTATAGTTATGATCCATGAGACAAAGACAATAAGAGTTTGAAGTTTGTGGAGATCCAAGGAGATCTAATGAAACATGAAATAGGGGTGCGCATTCTTCCTTGAGATCATGACTGTTGAAGAACACCAATGCAAGGAAAAGACATCAATATCCCTATCAAAAGGTAGTCATCTCTATCAATGGACAACCATCTCCAGTTGACAATCACAAACCATCATCATTTCCAAGAACAAGGTGAATAGTCTTGTATCCCTTCAAGATTTTGAAAATAAGGCAATGTCATATGAGTTTTCTAGGAGCTAAGGTAGTTTGTCAGTTATGGCTTTCACCAAAGGTCTACCATGTTCATAAAGATTCAAGCAAGGAATGATGACCATCATGCAAGGGACAGTCTTATGACTATTAATAGTCATCAGTACACAGTGATAGATAATGTCAAAAGAGACAGTAGAAGCTTGCAGAGGACTGTTGAAAGATAAAATAGTGATATAATACAAAAATAGTTAGCATGTCAAAATAAAGGACAAACAAGTCACAAAAAGTTGTTGGTAGTAGTGCAATGATGAGAGTTTGTGACAGAATCTTGAAATCTTCTACAAAGATTGAGGATAGTGAAGACCAAGTTGGTATGAAGAGTTAAGGGAGAGAAGAAGCACATTGAGGTCAAACAGAGTAGTGTAGATGTTAGCATTTCTATCAACAAAGGCTCATTCCAGGTTTTGATTATTTGAAGATGGTTTATTGAAGATTTTTAAGACTATTCACAGTCATTGTTGAAGCTTTCAAAGCATGACTTCTTTATAAAGTATCAAAAGAGACACAAAAAGAATATATAATGACTGCAAAGGTTCGTCACAGTCTTTTTGATGTATGTGGGTTTTATTGAGGATTCAATAAACAATAGAATCCGTGACACACAAATAAAGAGTTGTATAAAAGAGATCAAGGATCTTTGATGAAGGTACATTATTGAAGGGGACTATCATCAATTTAAGAAGTTTTGCAAGCTTCAAGTTTGGATTAAAGGTATAAGGAAGAGATCTTTGAGCTATCACCAAGAGGAATTCACAGTTAAAGAGGTCTCATGAAAATCCTATCATGACAGTGACAGAAACTGAAACGGTCAACAAGAAGTTGATGCCCTGCTATTCTTTTATCAATTTCTCATGGATATCAAGTGATAAAAGCCATTCACAATGAACACAAAGGTCTGAGTGGTTGGTATCTTGTTACCTTATGCAAGGCATATTGACAAAGTTTTCCTAGATTGCCACTTCAAGGATGTATGAGAACCTATAGGACAATCCATAGGCATGGAAAGCCACTAAAAAAGCATGACAACAGTCTATGAGTAGAGATGTGTGAGAGATAGTTCACAAAGTAGTGAAGAAGAATATGCAAGCAAAGTGATAAAGAATCACTTGACAAGACAAAGAAGGACTAAGTCCTTTTCCAATGCTTTGTAAGAGACCTAATTTGTTTAAGACTTCCAAGAAATACATGCCCTATACCTTTGCAAGTTGCAGTTTGAGGAAGTAATGATTAGTTGGAGTCATTATGGTAGCATTATGAGTAGTTGGAGCATCATGCAAGCATATAGGAGCAGCTGGAGCACAATCCAAGAAGGAAGAAGTCAAGCACCCCTTTTTTGAAGACCAAATCAAACTAGGACTCTTCTTGGGCATCCAAAGTAAGTTATCTATTTTTAAGGCTTTGTAACTTGGTCAAAATCAGTCCCTATATGCTCTCCTATGTCTGGGATGACATATAGGACCCTTAGGCAACATTTTTAGGCAGTTCTTTCTAGTTTTCCAGCTCTAAAAGGCTGAATATTGTAACTCAAATCAACTCTTTTTCCAGCTCTACAAGGGCAGAAACTTGTATTGTAACTCATATTCAAGGTAACATGAAGTATATTGTAGTCTATTATTGTATTGAAAAAACACCTTCTTGATCAATAAAACCTAGTTTTGATCTTCTACTCCTCTAATTTATTGTGTACAAATTGAATGATTGATGAATGTTCTTGTGAAATCATTTGAATCCTAGAATGTATGTCTCATTCCAATACCTTTATGCAGATGATAACATGTTTTGGGTAGGTTGTGAATTGTGTTATCACATGGAAGCATTCTTGTTTGTGAAAACATTGTATGTTCCTTCCAATATTGCAAAATATAGGACCTTTTTATGAAATATTGATACTCAAACATAGAAGAAAGTTGAGTTGTGTCTATAATAGGCTGAGTTGTGAGAAATATAGTGTGTCTAAACAAGCGATATAGGTTCCCAAAATAGTCTACTCCATGAGTCCATGCAACTATCTAGAGGCATAGTCCTGCACAAGCACAACAACATCACAAGATGAGAGATGAGCATGATCATCAAAGCGATCCATGAGTTACATCAAGACAAGAAGAAGAAAATATTCTAAGTAAAGTGAACATGAGGTGAACCAGACTAGTTCGTTTGAAGATGCTGAGGTGGCACGTACACATCATCAAGCCAATTGCATTATGCCATGTCATTCATTCAAGAGGGCCCACTATAAAGATGCTCCAAAGATGCTTATCACATTGGGAAACGTGCCTTCATTGCCTCTTTCATGTTCTAAAAATGGCAAATTTTGTAACAAACCACCTTGTTGTCTGAATCTCAGTCATTGATTGCTAAATCAATCTTGGCCCTTCATGTAATTCTTGAGCTCTATATAAAGCTCACTTCTCTCATTTGTAAAGGGACATTATTAGAATTAGAAGAAGATCATTAGATGGACATTAGAGGAGGATGATTAGAAGTAGAGATCAAGTAGGAGTAGAGTAGAGAGGGAACTTTTTGAAGTCATGAAGAGAGACATGAGATTGTTGTAATAACACATTTCAAAAGTAATACAAGCTCATTGTTGTTGTTTTGCATGGTGATCTTGTGGCCTTGAAATGTTAGCATGGTTTCAAGTTCTTGAATATGACGGAGATGTGTTTCCAAGAAGCTTAAATAGTAGGGTAGATAAAGTTCATTGATGTGATGTATATGCTAAAGATATTTGATGAACTCCTCCTTGGTTCATACTTTTGATGGTTTGTCGCTGGTAAGTCATCATGCAAAGTTAGCCTGAACTACATTTGCTTAAGTTCAATTGTGAATGTTCGTTCAAACTGCACTAGTTGTGGGTGTTTGGATGGAGGTTTATAGTATGAAGATCATTGAGTTACCTTTGAAGATTGCACCTACTTCGTGTAATTGTTGGTTCTCATGGTGAAGCGGAGTAAGGTTACACGAGGAATTTGTCTATCGTAGCATGTGCATTATATTATTATTCTTAGACTAGAATCCTCTCAACCCTTTCTCTTTTTCCTTTTTCTTATAATCAATTTAAGAAGTTCCATTTCATAAAGAGGAAGTAACTTGTTTGAATGGAGTGAGGTGACAATTCTATGTAAGTCCCTTTGTGACATAGCAAATCACATCACACCACCAAGGCTATCCGTTGCAAATCCATACAAGGATCCTTGGAGAATTCTTGTTTGATCACGTAGTTTAGCATTCGAGACGCTTTGTTCAAGAGAGGATAGAGCACTTGATGTTTTATTCTAATGTTGTTGTTGTCAAGAAAACATCATCAACACATAGTAATGCTTAAAATGTTTCTGGATGTAACTGTGTCAAGATTTTTAAATCAACACTTTGGATCACACTCTGCCATCCATCATTAGGAAGAGGAAAAACTTGATGATGGATCACTGCGTGTGATTCGAAAAATGTTGATTCTAAAAATCTTGACACGGTTACATCCAGAAACATTTTAAGCATATTTAAGCCTGGTAAAATTCACAAATACTATTGCATCCAGAACAACATACTTTTTTTATTTATATTCACGGCAAACTCGCCGAAGTTCCACTATTTGAGGAAAAGAGCCAATAGTTGTAGTTGGAAGAACTAGTAGGTTCAACTTCTTTTGTTGTTCATCTAAACGCACTACTACTGGAGTTGCACGCCGGTGATCAGATCCCTTGAGAGATTTAGTCTGTTATTTCATTCATCCGCAAAATTTAGACACATAACTAATAGATAGTGATTTGTTGCTCATGACATTGTGTAGATTCTTTATTTTCTTAAAAGCTAGTATATACCCTGATAGAATGCATATGACAAATATTTACTTGACCATTTACAGACATGTTTTACTATAAAAATAGCTTGATCACAAATATAAGCAGTCAGATACAAAGGAACATTTTGAACTGAAAAAGCCGAACAAATAAAACATAAGAAAACAAAAGATCAATTGATAACCTATAGATTTTTGCACTACCTCATCCCTTGTAGACATCTTCCTTGAAGAAATAGCAGCTGCATTAGCAGCAAAGTATGCCTGCAGTATAGAATGGTTGAATAAATTCACTGTAGAGTAATATGGTGTGGCATTTTTAATTTAATGCCAAAAGATTGTAAGTCCGATTGGTGGGTGAAATAGAAACGGGAATAAATGTTTTCCTTCTATATTGTAGCTGGAGAGCATTTGAAACAGGACTAAATGTTCTCCATCTAGATTGTAGTTGCCGGAGAGGGAGAGTGTGATGCAGCGAGTATGATTACCACACTTGTGGTTTACTGTATAAATCATAAAACATTCATAATCAAAAAAACTTTCATAATCATATGATGTGTCTATGTATGGATGTTGATTATCTACTATAAAAGCTAGGCTAACCTAGGAATTTCATTTTTTCCATCATGGTCTATTACTTGGAAAAGAACCTGATATGCCTTTGAAAATATGGCCTAGACTCATCCATATCTAGTGGCTCATTTTCATTATTTGAGATCTTTGGCAAGGGTGCTCCTACTTCCTTTATTTTATTATAAGGTAATTTCACTCTCCTCTAATAATGCCTGTCTCTTTCATATTATGTTTATACTTTCTTTATTTACAATTTTTCTTTAGCATCAAAGCATCTATGAAAACCACACTTTTATCACCTGTCAAAACCACTTTAACATTCTCGTCATAACATCTACAAGTCCACTCTACTACTTCTAGAGAAGAAAAATACTTTGGCACAACCAACTTGGATAAGCCCAGGTACCATACATTACAAATGGGGTGCCATGCATATTTCCTTTTATACATCCTTTTAAAAATCTCATTTCCATTAACTTATGTCCTAGGATCCTTGATTTTTGCTCACTCATCTTTGAAAAATTCTACAACATCTTCACCTTTATTGCTAGAAATTTTATATTTTTAATGGCCTAGGGAAACAACCTTGGTAGTATCTTGGATTGGAGAGTTAACTTTCTTGATTGATCAGTTAGACTTAATTGATTTTCGTGTGAACTCAATGTTGGACATATTGTCATTGATGTTAAGAAGGTAGTCATGATTGTTAATGAATAGACGAGAGTATAGGAAATAGTTGTCATTGATGTCAACATAACAATATGATTTGCATGACAATATCATTGAAAGAGATTGATGGAATATAGTGTCATTGATGTCAAGGCAAAGAAGAATGGCCCATTATACATCTCTGTTGGAGAACAAAATATGACACACTAAGTGCAACGATCAGTTTTATATATGGTATGACTTCCTTGTGATAGAACAACAATCAAGAGTTTATATGATGCAATTTGAATGGATTTTATGAAGGCGACGAGAAGAAGATGAATGGTTTAGGATGATATTATGAAAGAAGACAAATATCGGTGACTCCATAAAGGATTATTAGTTAAAGGTAACAATTACTTTTGAGAAAGTACAAAGATTTTTATTAGTAAAGGAGTACGATTTTCCAAGGTGGCCGACTTCCCTTGATTAAGTAAAATTTAAATTAAAGATTTAAATTTGTAAGTGGTTGACCTCTCTATAATAGAGCATCCATTTTCACATAAGACAAAGACTCATATTTAAGACAAAGTTTTGATCATTAAATAGATTGAAGTGGTGAAAAGAAACTATCAACAAAAAAGGACAAAAGTTTGTTAAGAGGTATGATTTATTGTTAAGGGCAACAATTAGTCTTTATGAGGTATGATATCATGTGGTGTGTCATTCATGAATCAAAAGATGTGTCTCTTGTTTTATCACCTCACTTGGAGAGGTATAAGAAGTGATAAAAAGTGAGAATCAAATTTGGGTGGAGTGTAGAGAGTGTGAAATAATAGATATATTCCTTAGACACACTCAGATCTGCATATGAAGGTTTAGGAGGTAGAAATACTGAAGAAGGTTATGCAAATATAAAAGAACTAAAGGCAAAAATACAGAAGAAGGCTATGCAAATATAAAAAATGATAGAGTCAGAAATATAGAAGATCTATGCAGAGATGGAAGTAGAAATATAGGAGACTATGCAGAGATAGAGAATGAGTTTGGGTAGATCTCAAGGCAAAGATTTATGAGAATATAGCGCTATAATTGTGACCAGATTTGAGAACAGAATTTGTGCATCTTTTGGATTAGATTTGAAAAGAAGAGCATTGTGTGATTTGGATCAGATTTGTGAAGAAAGGATATTGTGTGAGTTGTGATTAGATTTGTAGAAGATAGTGATTCAGATCCATAGAAGGTTGGTGCCTTAACAAGAGATTGGTGTCTCTTACTGGGTTAGTGTTCAGTTGTGGATTAGTGCTCACAAAATCTACAAGTGGGGATTGGTGCCTCCAGTGGGTTGGTGCTCACTAATTGTATAAGTGGGGATTGGTGTCTCCTATAGGTTGGAGCCTACAAATGTTGTAAAAGAGATTGTTGCAAGTATGTGCTAATAAGTGTTGTCATTGATGTCAACATGTTTGTGTTGTCATTAGTGTCAACTGTGCTCTTGTTTTGTTACTTGATTGTGATGAGTTAGTTGCTTTGTATTGTGTTGTACAAGTGTTGAAGATGATAAGAATATGTTCCTGATATTGAGCTTTCAAGTGCTTTTGATAAAATTTGGTTTATAATGAAGATAGAGTTGTGAAGATGTATTCTGGCTTACAGGATATTGTATGCTCAAAATCATGACCTTAGTTGCCTGGGGCTGTCAGGTCAGACTTTGGCATGCACACCAACCCTTCCCTCCTTGCCACAAGGCAAACTGCCACATCACTCTTGCTCCCGTGGAAGTAGCCAATTGAGAGGCAGCAAGACACAACAGTGGTCCATCTCGCTAGAGAGCTAGACTTCGTGGAGAGGGGTCGACACGTCATGGGGCCTTTGTTGTTGTGTGCTAATGTGTATGTTTCGTTCAATGAGTGTTGTCATAGAGATAACCCTATGACCTGAAGGGTCACTAGTTACTCTTCATCTGTTAGGGTTTCTTTTGTTCCACCTCTATGTGGGTAAGCTATTACTTTCGTTGATGGCTTCTTTTCTTTCAATTCGTTGGATGACTGCACATTGTATTTAAAGTTGTCTAAATGCTTCTAGTTGTTGTAAGACAAAGTGGATCTTGTTGAGGTCTTGGATGAACTTCCTCAATCTCGCCAAGGACTGCCCTCACCCACTCACCTCTTAATCCTGGGCACATTCGTGAGCCAAGACAAGGGATAAGTGTATGTCAGCTAACCTTGACTAGACTTTGGTTTGGCTTAAATTGAGTTGACCTAAGGTTTAGTTGCGCGTTGACTTTTGTTGACCTTGTGATAGTATCAAGGGTTTGACCAAATAGTTGACTTTTGTTGACCTTGTGATGGTATCAAGGATTTGCAATGTATCTAAATGCCTAATGTTTTTGTTCTTTTCTATATTTTTATGAATGAAACTATATGACATGCAAAACTTGTTTTTGTGCTTTTTTGTAAATAAAGATGCTTTTAATCTAGGAAAGGAAATATGAATGCAACTAGAATGAATTTTACCTAATGCAATTATTCTATGTTTTTCGGGTTTTCAAATGTTTTGAAATGATTTAATCTAGAAAATGAAATTGCAAGTAATTGAATTAAACTATGAATGCAAACTACTTCTAAAATGCTAGATCTGACTATTCTATCAAGGAAAAAGCAATAAATTACTAATCCCAAGAGTAATTTCAATTTTCTAATTACTACCAATTGATAAAAAGCATAGAGAAATTTGAAATAAAGAAGACTTGTGAGCCTCCACTACCCTCAGAGATCCTTGATGGTAACCTCATATCCTCTTGAAGCAACGGGAAGACCTCTTGGTTACAAGACAACACAAAGAAGCAAAACAAGCTTTAGAAGCTTTGTAAAATGAGCTCAATGAGAGCTGTTGATGAGCACGATGGCTTGACTGAAGTAGCATAACGATGCTTAAAGAGCTTTATGTGAAAGATTTGATGAGCAATAAATAAATAAAAGGCACCTTCATCCTGTGTGAGCATGAGAATGCTAATTGGAGAGGAAAAACTTAGCAAGAGTTGTATGCATAATGAATTTGCCTCCCTTTGTGCTTGTGGGAGGGGGGTATTTATAGTTTGGAAGAAGGGGATTGATTGAGAAGTTAACAAGGATTGATTAGGGAGTGAACTAGATTGATTACCCAGTAAACTCAATTAATTTGGGAGTGATAAAGAAATAATAAATTATCACTAGAGAAGAAATGGAGTTAGAAGAATGCATGGAAGAGAATGAGTTGTTAATTTTAGATCAAATGGAGTTAATTATGCATGTGTGGGTGCATGCATGAAATAGTCAACTCCATATTAGGCATAAAAAATCATTGGAACTAGAATAAAAATGGGCGAAAATGAAGCTATTTCAAGTTAGAACCTCAAGTTTTCCCATGGCTGGAAATGCGACAGGGTCATCCATGGGTCACCCCTTTCACCAGAGGGTCACCCATGGGTCACCAAGGGGGAGATCCTGCATTTTGAGGGTTGCCCAACAGGAGATCCAGAAAGAAAGGGGTCTAGGAGAAAATGCATGATGGGAGATGGTAGAGGAGATGAAAAGGAGGGGATCTGCCTCCGAAAATAGGTCAATCATGTGCAAGAATCCAAGTCTCTACTTGTGAAGTAGGATCTCTCGATGGGAGATCTAGAAATAATAGGGGAAGATTTGGATTGGTTGAGTGAAACTAAAAACTGAAAGTGGGAGATGGGTCCAGGGGACCTCTAGAAGGCTTCTAGGGGTGGAGAAGATGAAAACCATAGGGGAAAGGTGAAAACTCACCTACAAGATGCATACAAGGCTTAGGAACAAGGTCAAAAGCTTAGAAAATGCAAATAGACAAGTGTCACAAAAGCGTCGAAAAGTGTCGATGACAAAGAGAGGGAAAATGACAAAGAGGAAACAACACAAGATGAAAGAAATGACATGTCACCAAGAGTTTTGCTTCTTAGAGGACATTATTTCATGCTTACATGTACATGACAAGGATCATATATCATCATAGGGGTTCTCGTGGAGGCTATGCGTGATTTTTGTTCTTACATATTTGTCCCCTTAGGAACGGTAGTCTACATGAAAGGTAGGTACCGTTCCTGAACTAGGCCTTACCTGTTGTTGATTTTCTTGCAATTGTACCTGCAATAACTAGTATTAGCTCGACATCTAAATATATCAAAACCAATAATGAAAATTGAAATGACAAGCTTACCATAGATTGTGAGAGTTTGACTAGTTGTTTGCCTTTGTCGGTGAGACCTGTAGGAATGAATGCATGTAAAATAACGTATGTAAGATGCATAAAGAAAAAAACTAATCTAAGAAAGCATAAAAGAAACTAAGCTAAGGGCAAGCAAAGTAAGCAAATTATTGAGATCAAAGTGAATTAGTGACAGAATCAATTGTGTGAATAGTCATTGGGTAGATATCGTCAAGGAGATCGTGAAGATGGTTGCCTCTTCTTCAGTTGCTAAGAATCAGGTACACAAACAATGAAAAACCCTCCTCTAAACCCTAGGTTGAATTTTATTAAAAAATTACTTGAAATTGTCTATTTTTGGTGATTCTTCTTGTTGCATTGTCTTTGTTTCACCATTTAGAGTAGGTTTGGTTTTTCGTTTACTGAAATTGGCTAAAAAATGGGGATTTTAGAGCATTTTCTGTTTGAGGGACCTCCACATAGGGTCGTCCCTTTTGTCAGGCAAGTCGCCTGGGGGGAGATCTGTCTAACAATAGTGTCACCTAGGGGGAGATCCTACAGACAACAGGGTCGCCCAGGGAAAGATCCTGTTGACATCTGGGCAACCCTGTTGGGTAAATTGTTTTCTATAATTTGATGTTTTCTATCATTCATTTCACTCTATTTCAATCTAATTTGACTACTATATCTTCTTATTTATTGCAATTTTTGATGGTTTATACACTTTTTTTTGTGAGATTTTCTGCAAGTTTTACGACTTTTAGGATTTTTGCGAGTTGATGAGATCTAATCTAAAGTTCTTTTCTAATTTGTAGGACATGTGCATTCGATGGAATGCTTGTAGAGAGTAGTTGTGGCTCTCAAAGATGTTTTCTTCTCTGAGTGACAATGATCGTGCTATTCTGTAGAGAGTAGGCCTAGCTAGATTCTTCCATGTGCCAGTTATTCATCATGTGGCACTCATTTGCTATGATACCTTGACATACTGGGATATGGATAGGAACACCTTCAAGTTCCCACATGTTTTAAGAGAGTGGACTATCACTCTGTTTGATGTTTACCATATACTTGGAGTTCTTGTGAGAGGACATCCTCTCGTCCTACCTACTAGCGAGTCCTTTGAGGACAAGACGTCTTAGGCATAGTTTATGGGGGTTAGTCATCCTGAGGATCAGATAGGGGTTTGGCTTACTTCTATGCCACAACTTTGCATTCCTCACTTGATGAAATTCCTGATCGGTTTGACTGCATTGAGGTTGTTTGAAGATAAGGTTTCAGCTCTCTTGAGATGGTGCTGGGCAACAATTATACATGGTCTTGAGTAGGGCAGAGTACACTTAGGGGCTAGACATTTTGGCCATGGTCTATAGAGATTTCTACCATATTGCACAATGAGAGGCTCTTGCTTTTAGCCACTCCTCTTTGGTTATGACTTGGATCTTTGAGCACATTAGGCCTATCAAAAGCTAGTTCCAATTCCTGATAGACAGTTACTGAGAGCAGCTAGATGGGTTTAGGTGGGTCACTTTCATGCTTCTCTATGGGCTATAGCTACTCTCACAGATAAAGATATGATTTTTGATCCTTACGTGGATTTGGAGGGATCATTATCACATGATGGTGAGATCAGAGAGTACTATCACAGGGTAATAGAGTCTTTATACTATAATGGTGTAGTCGAGGCTTATTGTGTTGAGTGTGTCTCACAGCAATTTGGTGAGGGTTTTCCTGAGGAGTTGTCCCCAGTGCCTACCTACTACAAATCTATCCAAGAGATGGGCGAGGTTAGCCAGAGGATAGTTACTTGGACTCCTTTGACTCCCAAAGTCTTCATTACTAGAGTTCCTAGATCTTCACGAGGAGGACAGAGGGGAGGGAGAGGGACTCCTTGAGCACCCATTGTGGTTAAGGGTTCAAATTCTAGTGATGAGGACTATGTTCCGACAAGGGACCACCAGAGGATGCACAAGATGATGATTCTGATAATGATAATGATGTGGATGATGTTCATGACGTTCTAGAGGGTCCACCTGTGGTTCCTAGACCTCACTCTGACGAGGTGATATAGTAACTTGACCTTGACTAGTAGCCTGGTGACCCACATGAGTCTGTGTTTGCTTTACTTGTTTTCACACTTTTGTCCTTTCTCTTTTCTTTCTTTTCATGGGGAACTAACAAACTTATCACTTTTTGGTTTGCTTTGCAGGTAATGTCAATGAGTGGAGGGATTTCATTCACGAGGTCAATGTTAGCTTGGTTGTCCCCTTCACTAGGATGACTCAAGAGAGTCTCTTAACTCATCCTAGTGTGTCCCCTACTATTGGGTGACACACTAACATTTTTGCTCCTACCTGTCACGGATGTTAGGCGAGTGTGAATTTGAAGACCGAGAATCTCATCCTTAAGGGTGAGAATTAGGTGCTTCATGAGATGGCTCATCTTAGATTTGGACGATGAGATGCTAGTACAACGGGGCCTTCACAATCACATGCTCATAGTAGGATGCCTCGCTCCCATAGATCTCATGGAGCGACTAGAGGTAGACATAGGCAAAGGAGAAAGAGTCTTGAGGGTTCTATTGGAGGGAACCATCCTTGATCTTACTTTGCTTTCCTTTTGAGACCATGCCCCCTTTAATGGGGAGCCTTTACTTCTCTTGAGAGCATTTTTCCTTCAGCACTTTGGTACTCTCATAGATGTAAACTTCATATACATCAATGAAAGTTTATCTTTTTATGGTTCTATCTATCGAATGGGTACTCATCTCTTGTGCATTATGAAAGTTTTAGAACTTTTTTATTATTTTTTTGACCTTTAACTCTAACCATGCAAGTATGATGACAATGGCATGTTTTTGTAGTTTTGTGGGATATATATGAGATGCAGTTTACAGCATGAAGATGCAAGAACATAAGAAATGCTAAAATATAACATTTACTTCTATTGAATGTCACGAGTTATGACATTGAATTTATTGCTTTGAGACTCTTTTTCTAATTTTGGTATGATTGCAATGCAGAACAAACAATATGACTGCTCTTTAATACGATTTTCAATCCAAGGGATTGCAAGTTGTCATGATATAAGGCACCTATTCAAGGCTGTGACATAGGATTTAAAAACTCAAGTGGGGAGTAGGAATGAAATGGAGTGCCTCTAAATTTAGGCTTTGCTAAAGGCTAAACACTGATCCTTATCTAGATAAGACAATCTGACAAGATTTCAACTTAGACAAGCAACAAATTTTGTTGATGTTTGCTAGACTTAGATCGTAGATGGCAAGCAAGATAGACCCGGGGTAAAGGATAAATGGGAAAGAAAAAGGGTCCCTAGATAGAAAATGATCCTAGAGATTACTAGACTCTCAACTTTGCTCAACTAGTGCATGTGTGTGCTTTGTACCTTTCTTTTTTTATTTCCTCTGTTAGAATGTCACCCTTGAGGCTTGGAGCTTAGACTGATCTCCACCCAAGAGTATGAATATTCAGCAATCTTCTCTCTTTCACTCTTTTTTTTGTATCTGTCTTTTTTTTATTTTTCTCTTTTTTGTATTTCCTCACTTGATTTTCTCATTTTTTTTGGATTTTTAACTTTTTATGAAAATGAATGCTTTTTGGAACTTTTTTTTTTGATATGCAAGCTTGATCTCTCAATTCTCACTTTTCTTGATCACTCTTATTTTGATCACTCATTTTTTTATTCACTCAGATTTTAGATTACTTCCTTTAGAGTTTTGATCCTCTTGACATTTTTGTCCAGGAAAGATAAAGGGCTAAGTGCCACCTAAAGTGTTTATAATCTATCTAGACTTCTCTTCTACTAGGGAAGAATTGGGAAGGTCTACATGCAAGCTTCCTTTAAACATTGTATGTTTGAATATTGACTTTGTTTAGACCTAACATCTTGGCTCATTAAGACTGGGATCAGTGTAAATCTAAGATCTAGGCTTTGATTAGAATCACTGGGAATGAAGGGGGATAATGACGATTGTGAAAATAGGGAATCTCTAGGTCTTGAAAGGACCACATATACCTAGGCAACCTTAGACTCCTTACTGAAATGAAAATAATATAAGAGTGAGTCATTCACTATAATGTAAGATGAACAGAATGATACTGAAATGCAAGAAACAAATTCTTTTTCACATTTTTTATTTTTATAATTTTTTTGTATTTTTATGTTTTATGATTTTTTTGGTTTTTAGACATAGTATTTCTTGAGGTGAAAGGCATTGATTGTTTTGCCAAATTCCTCTCCCTCCATTGTGCAAAAGAGATAGGCACCATTCCTGACATCTTCTTTAACCATGTAAGGTCCTTTTTAGTCTTCTGAAAAAGCTCTTTTTCATCTTCTTTTCTTATTCTTCATGCTACCTCTTCTTAGAATAAGTTCTCCTATTCTGTAGGGTTTATAATTTGATTATATTGATTCCAACTCAGTGGTTTCCCTTGGCAGCATGAGACGAAGTAAATCTCAAAAGGCTTGTTGATGGGAAGGGGTCCAATACAAGGCTCCATTGAATCTTAATAACTCTCCTAATAGGTCAAACTACTCTTGCATATAGATTTTCACATCTTGTCTGTCTTGGATATTTTGTAAGAATTGAAACAATTCAAGAGGAGTTTGAGGCTCCCTTTGCTCATTAGGAGGGAGAAAGCTTATACTTGTCCTCCCATTTGGTTCTGGTATTAAATCCATGGAATACCTAATGTGACTTCCTGGTAACTCAAAAATGACAGGATCATCAGTGCCAACTGACACTCTCATTTTCCACTCCTTGTGATATGTTCCCTCACTTTCTTCATCTTCATTAGGGAGTCTTTCAACCATTTCAATTTGTACTAAATATGCTTCCCACTCACCCAATTCAATTGATTGAACCAAGGTAGAGGTGGTTGGCTTCTCTTGTGGTTGAGACACCATGAACATCCTAGGCAACATTCCTACTGCGTTGGTTGACTCATTGTCAATAGAATGCACTTCCTCCATGGGTGTCAATGGTCGATATGAATCCTCTATTAGTGTGAGAGGCTCATAAGATTCTATCTCTTCTAGTGTGTCTAGGACATGCAATTCACTTAAAGGTGAAAAGGAGTATAACATTCTATTATGTCTTCCTCGGGATCTCAGAAAGCGTGTGGGGCTGCATTCCTTAAGTCCAACGTAGTGGTTTCGAACACTGGTCCTTCAGTTCTATGAGGTTTCTCCCATATGCAAGGGAAGATCTTGTAGGCAGGTTGAAAATTGATCATGAGTACTTCTAGAGGGAATTAGAGAGGTCCATCCTACTCTATCTATTCCATGATCTTAATTATCTTTTCCTTAGGAACAATTTCTTTCTGTTTTGATGGTACCTCATCCTCTAGAGTTTTCATCTCCCTGGTTTTTATGGTTTTCTCTGGAGTTTCTATTTGCTAAATGCATATTGATTGTAGTGTAGGACTAGGGATAGTCAATTTGTTGATGGGAAGTTCATAATCTATGGAGATGCCTATATGCTTGTTCGATGTTTTTGACTTCAACATGTTGAAAGGTTCTGGATCTCCTTTTATAATGTATAACTTTCCTAGATGTAGGAATCAAGCTTCTTGAAATAATGTTGATGGTATGGCTTTCATCCTATGGATCCAAGGCCTGCTAAGGAGTAAATTGTATCCAATGTCCTTTTCAATGACGTAAAATGTTGTTGGGATTGTCTTGGGCCCTAGAGTCATGGGAAGTGTGATTTTCCCTATCGTAGTGGCCTTTAGATTGTCATACCCACTCAGGCTGTCTTGTGAAGTAGTGATATTTGTGTGCCCATAACTCATTCTCTCTAGAAGGGAGAATGGAACTATGTTCACTGCAGCTCCATCATCAATTAAGTTTTGTTTGATGCAAGTGTCATAGATCCAAACTTGTAATTACAATGCACGGTCTCCTTTCTTGGTTAGCTCAGCCTTAGAAGGCATTTGCTTTAAGTCAAAAAAGAACCCTAGATCTTTGAGTTCTAAGTTTGGTGGGATGATGTCATAGTCCACATGATTGATCTTCTCTCTAGGTGGTGGTGTAATTTGGTCAAGATATTTCAACCCTATTGCTTTTAGTAGCACTGAGTGATGTGAAGGGGAATTTCTAAGTAAGTCGATGAATGAAATGTGAGCATATGTCTTCTTTAGGTCTTTGATAAGTTCATAAGGTCTAATCTGAGTTGGTATTGGTTCCACTACCAAAGTGACACCCTCATATACTTCTATTTGTTCATTTTCGTTATCATGATCTTCCTCTTCTTCTTCATTGTGTAGAATCTTGACTAATCCCAACATCCTAGCTTCACCTTTTTGCCCTAGTTGTGGTGGGATGCCAGTGTTGCTACCTTCAGCTACTTCATTTTGGTTTGATATTTTTGCATCCTTATGCACAGAAAATGGGTCCTGACAGATTCTCATGTTGGCATTTTGTGAGGCTATTGGGGCTTGGGTTTGTCTTGTGCCCTTGTTATTAGATGTGACTTCCTGCGGTTTCAAGAACATTTCTATGAACAACCATTGTTGGTCTTTTCGCAACCTCGCTATAAATCTGTTATATTCCCTACATGATTCTATGTTATGTCCCCTTGTTCTATGAAAAGAATAGAATTGGTTGTACTCATATGGGGGTCTCTCGTACTTTCCATCATTTCCATTTTTGTTGCGGTTCCAACTTTGGTAATTGTCCCTAGGGTAGTATCCATTCTTCCTAGGTCGGTCAATTGCATTGACATTAGGTGGATAATAGTCTCTCCCATTGTAATCATCCTTTAATTTTTTGATTGGGAATTGATATTTTATCTCATATGTGGTTGCGTTTCTGTTGTTCTTAAGAATTTTGATGACAGGATAATTGTCCTATGTGTCTTCCCTCATTAACTTTCTATTTGACTCGTAGACCTTTATACCACTATCAATGGTGGCTTGATCTATCCTTAAAGCACTTTCCAATGCTTCTTCATAGGATTTGTATGGTAATTTTTGAGCGTCTTCTCTCATGTCCTTGTTCAAGGAGTGTAAGAAAAGATTGCATAGTTCATGATGGTCCATATTCGGGGCATTGGTTGAGGAATAGAGGACTTGCCTCCATCTAGTCACAAAATGGGCTACAGATTCATTTACTTCTTTCTTCATGGTTAGAAATTCTCTGATCCATGTTTTGACGAGTTTGTCCATATCAAATGCCATGACAAACTCTCTGATTAGTTGTCTGAACAAGTGAATTGAAGCCTTTGGCAAATGATAGTACTAATCTAGGGCTATTCCTTCGAGAGTTTACAAAAAGATCTTGGCAACAAACGCATACCAAGGAAGGAGTTCTCTTATCGTAGTGGTATAATCTTTAATATGAGAGTTTGGATCTCCTTCTCCTTTGAATTTTGGGAGATCAAGCAATGGTCGAGGTAACTACACGTTCCTTATGTTTTGATCAAGAGGTTCTTTAAAATACTTTAGATATGTTTTGAGAAAGATGCTTTGAGATTGAGGGGTTGATAGCAATAACCATGTAGGTGGGTTTTGATAATCCCTTGTCTGATTTATCGAATTGTTCTAAATAGGAGGGTTCCCATTCATACGCATGTTGTTACTGGTGTTTCATGAATAGTAGTTGAGATAGGGGGTTTTGAGATGCCCCCTGGTCCTATTCAACTTAAACGTCATCATGAGACTTTTGTCTTCTTTTAGGAGTAGCTTGTTTTACTTACAAGATTCTAATCCTTTGCACTAGAGTTGCAATTAAGTTTGCACGAGTGGCAACTTTAGGTGTTTCCTTGTTTCTAGGTTTTTCTTTCTAAGTATTGTCATGATGGTATGCTTCTTCTCGTGTAGTATTTTCTCTTTTTTCTTCTCGTAAGGCAACCCTTAATACCTCTTGAGCATCTTTCACTTCTTGAGGTGTCTTTCTAATCATTTCACTTCCTCATTGAGATGAGTACTTGATGTGGTTGTGGAGGGTTGAGTAGGTCAATGTATTTCTGACCTTACCCTCCTCCCCTTATGTGCCACATTGGTATGGACGGATTGTTTTCCCAAGCTAGGTTGTTGAAAGATAGAGAATGGGCCTAGATTCTCTTTGATCTTGTTCGTACTTTGAATCTTCATAGTCGTAGCAGTTGGTGATTAGTGTGTCCAGATGTGGCAACACATACCTATCGAAGGAAGGAGTTTTTGGTTCTCTTGAGGGAATATTCCCTTGGTTTAGATTGGGTTCCATCATATTCAGGGGTGCCTTAGACACCACAGAATAAATGGAATGGAAGATGGTGAAGGTGTCAGAAACTCAAGTGGTGGAAGCGGCTATCAAGAATAAGGTGAAAATGTTTTGACAATTTTTGTTTTGAAGTGTTGAATATTTTTGAGATCCAAATAATGGGAATGCAAACTAGAAAACGAAAAGATATTGTAATTCACGTGAGGTTCACCAAAATATATACGCTCAAAATCATGACCTCGGTTGCCTGGGGTTGTCAGGTTTGATTGTCACATGCACACGGACCCTTCCCTCCTTACCACGGGGTGAACCACCACGTCACTCTTGCTCCTGTGGAAGTAGCCAATTGAGAGGAGGCAAGAAACAACAGTGGTCCAGCTTGGTAGAGAGCTGGACTTCTCAGAGAGGGGTCGACACGTCCTGGGGCCCTTGTTGTTGTGCTAATGTGTATGTTTCGTTCAATGAGTGTTGTCATAGAGATAACCCTATGACCTGAAGGATCACTAGTTACTCTTCATCTATTAGGGTTTCTACTGTTCCACCTCTATGTGGGTAAGATGTTACTTTTGTTGATGGCTTCTTGTCTTTCAATTCATTGGATGATTGCACATTGTATTTGAAGTTGTCTAAATGCTTCTAGTTGTTGTAAGACAAGCGGCTCTTGTTGAGGTCTCAGATGAACTTCCTTAATCTCACCAAGGACTGCCCTCACCCACTCGCCTCTTAATCCTGGGCACATTTGTGATCCAAGACAAGGGATAAGCGTATGTTGGCTAACCTTAATGAGACTTTGGTTTGGCTTAGGGTTTTGAGTTGACCTAAGGTTTAGTTGTATGTTGACTTTTGTTGACCTTGTGATGGTATCAAGGGTTTGCAATGTATCTAAATGCCTAATGTTTTTGTTCTTTTCTATATTTTTATGAATGCAACTATATGACATGCAAAACTTGTTTTTTGTGCTCTTTTGGAAATAAAGATGCTCTTTAATCTAGGAAAGGAAATATGAAAGCAACTAGAATGAATTTTACCTAATGCAATTATTCTATGTTTTTGGGGTTTTCAAATGTTTTGAAATGATTTAATCTAGAAAATGAAATTGCAAGTAATTGAATTAAACTACGAGAGCAAACTACTTCTAAAATGCTAGATCTAACTATTCTATCGAGGAAAAAGAAATAAATTACTAATCCGAAGAGCAATTTCAATTTTCTAATTACTAGCAGTTGACAAAAAGCATAGAGGTACCTGAAATAAAGAAGACTTTTGAGCCTCCACTACCCTCAAATATCCTTGATGGTAACCTCATATCCTCTTGAAGCAACAGGAAGGCCTCTTGGTGACAAGACAACACAAATAAGCAAAAGAAACTTTAGAAACTTTGTAAAATGAGCTCAATGAGAGCTATTTATGAGAATGATGGCTTGATTGAAGTAGCGTAATGATGCTTGAAGATCTTTATGTTATATCTTTGATGAACAATGAATAAATAAAAGGCACCTTCGTCCTATGTGAGCATGAGAATACTATTTGGAGAGCAAAAACTTAGCAAGAGCTATGTGTACAATGAATTTGCCTCCCTTTGTACTTGAGGAAGGGGGGTATTTATAGGTTGGAAGAAGGGGATTGATTGAGAAGTTAACTCAATTGATTGAAGAGTTAACAACGATTGATTAGGGAGTGAACTAGATTGATTACCCAGTAAACTTAGTTAATTTGGGAGTCATAAAGTAATAATAGCTTATCACTAGAGAAGAAATGAAGTTAGAAGAATGCATGGAAGAGAATGAGTTGTTAATTTTAGATCAAATGGAGTTAATTATGCATGTGTGGGTGCATGAAATAGTCAACTCCATATTAAGCATAAAAAATCATGCGAACTAGAAGAAAAATAGGCAAAAATGGAGCTATTTCAAGTTAGAAAATTGAGTTTTTCTATGGATAGTAATGCGACAGGGTCATCCATGGGTCGTCCCTTTCACCAGTAGGGTCTCCCATGGGTCACCCTAGGGTGACCCTGCATTTTGAGGGTCGCCCAGCGGGAGATCCAGAAAGAAAGGGGTCTGGGAGAAAATGCATGATGAGAGAATGTAGAGGAGATGAAAAGGAGGGGATCTACCTTCAGAAATAGGTCAATCATGTGCAAGAATCCAAATATCCACTTGCAAAGTAGGATCTCCCAGCAGGAGATATGGAAATAATACGGGGAGATTTGGATTGGTTAAGTGAAACTGAAAATTAAAAGTAGGAGATGGGTCTGAGGGACCTCTAGAAGGCTTCTAGGGGGTGGAGAAGATGAAAAACATAGGGGAAAGGTGAAAAATCACATACAAGATGCATACAAGGCTTAGGAACAAGGTCAAAAGCTAAGAAAACACAAATCGACAAGTGCCACAAAAGTGTTGAAAAGTGTTGACGACAAAGAGAGAGGGAAAATGACAAAGAGGAATCAACACAAGATGAAAGAAATGGCATGTCACCAAGAGTTTTGTTGCTTAGAGGACATTATTTCACACTTACATTTACGTGACAAGGATCATATATCATCATAGGGGTCCTCGTGGAGGCTGTGTTTGATTTTTGTGCTTACAGATATTGTTTGAGTTTTTGCTCCACATTTCCTTTGTGTTGAAGACTAGAGTGTGAGATTTGGATATGTTTTAGAGAAGTTTTTGAAGATGATAAATCTAGAATTTGGTGGTCTGGCTCACTATGCAATAGAAATTCTATTCACTAGTTTGAAGACTGTGCCTGGCAACATTTGTAGTGTGACAGGGAGAAAGTATTTTGCCCCACATTTCTCCGTAGTTTGGTTTTTGGTCTTGTGGTTTTGGACATAGGTTTATAAGGTCCTTAGCTATATTCATTCCAAACTATTTATGATTTGGTGCTCTAGAAAGCAAGTTATTGATTAGCAAAGTTTGACAGTGTTTGTTGTGAGCAATTTGTGATCTGTCTTCAAGTGAGACCTGTTGTGCCTAGATTTGTCAAATCCTAGGTGATTTTATGTTGTTCATGGATGTATCCAAACTATGTTGAAGGCATGTGGTTGATCTGCAAGCTATGATCAAGCTCTTGAAAGCGTGTGTCTGATTATTCTTGGTGTTTACACAAGTTTGGCTGACTTGGGTGCTAACACTCTTTGTGGATGTGTTTTGTGGATTGTAGAAGCATGTTGAAGCATGTGAAGATGTATATGGGTCTGATCTAAGCCATGAAGTGTTCTTATTTCATTCATTTGCTCCTCAATTTGTTTTAGGACCAAACCTAATTTGAATTATGTATGTTTGTCGACCTTGGAGATTGTTCCAAAGGTTGTAGATTGTATTGCCGACCTTGATGTATTTTCAAGGTTGATGATTGGTATATAATAGATGTAATGAATTCATGTGTAGCATGCGGATGCAAAAATTCAAAGATGAGAGTGTTTGTGTTGTAAGAGAAGTGAAGGTGATATGTATTGTGCTTCAATGGAACTTAACTCAGGCATGTTGTAGATGCTATTATATCAGTTCATGGTAGTGAGCCACCCCTTAGCAGTGAGACACCCCTCGACAGTGAGCCACCCCTATTGGTAGTGAGCCCTATTGGTAGTGAGCCCTATTAGAAGTGAGCCCTATTTACAGTGAGCATTTTATTGGACAGTGAGTCCTTGGGTAGTGAGCCCTTTAGCACTGACCCTCTTTTGTTATTCAGTATTGTTACTACAATATTGTGAGCTAACAGTCACTGTGGGATGACCCCTACCCTTTTCCTCTAAGAATTGTAGTAGGTAGTCTAGTTTAGGTGATGAAATCAAGAGAACCAACCCTTCATTTGGAGGTTTAGCTTCAAGTTTT
Organism: Cunninghamia lanceolata; assembly: GCA_027924645.1. NCBI lineage: Eukaryota > Viridiplantae > Streptophyta > Pinopsida > Cupressales > Cupressaceae > Cunninghamia > Cunninghamia lanceolata. Next base: position 20,119,584 of record BSBN01000237.1, on the reverse strand, counting down.
GCAAGGTCCCACACCTAGAAGCTATTCCCATTATATCACGAGGTCTTGTTGAATCACATTCAACAAGAGGGTGCAATCTCATTGATAATAGTTATAACCATTCCTTATCTGACTTCTACATTCATTAGCTTTATGACCTACTTTATTGCAAGTGAAGCACTGACTAGAAAATGATGGAACATTTTGATTCATTCTACTCCTACATTAAGTAGCCTTATGATGAAGGGGGTAAATCACAAAACACACAACAACAGAAATTGAACACAGAAAATAGAACTTTCTTTTATTGATATGGGCAACTCATTACATTACAGAAGCTCAATTACAACCAGAGGATGAATCCTCTACTAGCTGCAACACATTATAGCTTTTCCCCACCTCAAGACTCTAGAATCTTCAGCCTTCTGTAACCCCAAATCAGCTAGGGTTTCTATTTTCCCCCTATTCTTGACTCCACACTTGCCCCCTTAACTCTACTACTGCCCAGGATTCCCAAAATAGTCATAAATAATACTTTTTGGTAGCCTCCAACTAAATTTAGAAATTTGCAACTCCCTCGAAAAGTAGGTCAACTTCCGGGAAACATAACTTTTGATACAGGTGTCAGATTGATGAACCATTTTAAGTGTCAGAAAGATCGCGATGTAAACTATCATGCCAAAAATCCATAAATGGATTTCCATCAACTTTTCAGGACGTTATGGGATGTTTTAGTGCCTCATATCTCATTCTAAAAATTTTCAGGGGCTTTTCGGAAAACAAAAACTTTAATATCTTTCAGCTCACAAATGATCTTTGCCTGATTCCTTGGCCAAAGGTCTTATATTTCCATTATGTAACTTTATGTAAGTTTTCGCTTCAATCTGTGCCCAAATGCAAACTTTCCTAAAATGATAGGTACACTTTCTAAAATAGGCAGGCTGCTATTTTTAGCAGTTTTGGAAAAACTGAAAGTCCTACATCATTATTCTAGATATTATGGAACCAAAAACACTAATTATGGAAAGAAATGAAAACAACTACAATGATTTTGAACTAACTTCTTTTTGGGTGATGCAAGATTGGCCTTACACCACTGTATGCTCTTGCATCAGACACCCAGGGTAATTTGAGAAGTGACCCTGTCACATCTCAGATATTTGTGTGAGTAAAACCCAAACAGTCAACCTCTGCCTTAGACAACCAAGAAGAATCTTCAACAGGCTTTCCTTTCCATTTTACCAGATATTCTTCATATTGCCTGTTTCGAGTACTTCTTCCCACACGACTATCCAAGATCTCTTCTATCTCCTCCATTGAAGTAGATGCCAAAATACTGCACTACGCTTCTGTTGGTCCATCCTCTATTCCACCTTCATGATATTCTGATAAATCAACCATGTTAAAAATAGGGGAAATATTAATCCCACTCGGCAGCTCTACCTCATATGCATTTCCTGGATCATGTTTCTTCAAAATTCTGCATGGTCCAAATTTCTTCATTTTTAGCTTATTGTATGTTCCAATTGGGAACCTTTCTTTTCTCAAGTGAACCATGACTTCATCTCCTACCTAGAATTCCTTATATCCCCTCTTTTGATCTACCTTAGCATTGTACTGAATATTCATCTTATTAATGTGCTTTTTCACCTCTTCATGCAAATTCTTCATGTGTTCTGCAAAGTCTTCAGCCTCGGCACTTGTCTTTTCCCCTTTGTCTAGATTTCTTAACTCTGAAGCATTTCTTGGACTATTCCCATATACAATCTGGAATGGTTATTTACCAGTACTCCTATTGATAGAATTGTTGTAGGAAAATTCTACCTGTGGTAAAATCAAATCCCATCCCTTGGGCTTATCTTCTACTAAGCATCGTAGCAAGTTACCCAAACTCCTATTCACCACTTCGGTCTATCCATCAGTCTGTGGATGGTGTGTAGAACTGAACTTCAAATCTGTCTTCAACTTCTTCCACAATGTCCTCTAGAAATAACCAACAAACTTGGTATCTCGATCTAAAATATGCTCTTTGGTAGACCGTGTAATCTCACCACCTCCCTAAAAAATAATTCAGCAATATGAATAGCATCATTAGTCTTCTTACAAGGAATGAAATGTGCCATCTTTGAGAATCTATCCACCACCACAAAAATGGAATCATGTCCCCTCTTGTCCTTGGTAAACCAAGAACAAAATCGATACTAATATCATCCCATGGCTTCTCTGGTACAGGTAGTGCTGATATAGACCTGTATTCTGACTTGCTCCTTTCACCATCTGACATACTCTGCATAAATTTCCTCACATCCTGCTGCAACTATGGCCAATAATAATTTTCACCAATAATAGCAATGGTCTTTTCTCAACCAAAGTGTCCAGCCAATCCTCCACTATGCTTCTCCTTTATCAAATTCTCTCTCATGGAACTTCTCAGAATGCACAACTGGCTTCCTCTAAACAACATGCCATCTTGGATTATGAAATCCAACCATTTTGTCCTATCTAATGTAACAGGTTCCAAACAAGCTTTCCAGGCCTCTGCAAAATCTGGATCCTCAGGATACAAAATTTTAAGCTCATCGAACCCAACAACCTCTATCTTCATTTCTATCAACAAATTTTGCCTTCTACTCAAGGCATCTGCAACTCTGTTGGACTTCCCACTCCTGTGCTTCAAAACAAAAGTATAGCTCTGCAAAAACTCAACCCATTTTAAGTGCTTTTGATTCAACTTTCCTTGACTATTAAGATATTGCAAAGCCTGATGATCAGTATATAAAACAAACTCCTTTGGCAACAAATAATGTCTCCATTTCTTCAAAGCCTAAACTATTGCATAAAACTCCTGATCATAAACAGAATATTTTTTCTTGGCATCATTAATCTTCTCACTAAAATAGGTAATGGGCTTACCTTCTTGACTCAAAACAGCTCCTATACCACTACCACTAGCATCACAATCTACCTGAAATACCTTATTGAAATTTGGAAGTGCCAAAACAGGTTGTTCTACGACTTTCTACTTCAGTGTATCAAAGCTCTTGTCTGCTCCTTTAGTCCATCTAAACTCTTTTCTATCCCCTCTCATTATCTCGGTTAGGGGTGCACAAATGCTACTGAAATTCCTAATAAACTTTCTGTAAAAACTTGCCAAACCATGAAAAGAACTTACCTCCATTGCACTCCTTGGCATAGGCCATTCAATGATAGCCCTTACTTTTTTTGGGTCCATCTTAAGACCTTCCTCTGAGACAACAAATCCTAGGTATACCAACTCCTTCTTTGCAAAACTACATTTCTTCAGATTAATCAACAACTTCTCCTCCCTCAGCTTCTTTAAAACTCTTCTAATATGCATCAAATGCTCATCCCGAGTCTTATTGAAAATCAAAATATCATCGAAATAAACAATAGAAAAAACTTCCCAAAATTTTTTTCAGTACCTCGTTCATGAGCCACATGAATGTGCTTGGTGCATTGGTTAGCCCAAATGGCATGACTAACCACTCATACAAACCTTCTTTGGTTTTGAAGATTATCTTCCACTCGTCTCCTTCTTTGATACGGATCTGGTGATACCCACTCTTCAGGTCAATCTTCATGAAGTACTTGGCTCCATTCAAACAGTCCATTATGTCATCCATTCTGGGTAATGGAAATCTGTACTTGATCGTGATCTTATTGATGGCTCAAGAGTCTGCACACATTCTCCACTCTCCATCTTTCTTTGGTGCTAGTACTATAGGTACCGCACATGGACTTAGGCTTTCTCTTATCAATCCCTTCCTTAACAACTCCTGAACTTGTCTGTTCAATTCTTCACTCTCGACTAGAGTCATTCTATGGGCTGCCTTGTTTGGCAAACTAGCTCTTGGTATCAAATCCATTTGATGACTTATCTTCCTTACTGGTGGTAAACCTTATGGTACATTATCAGAGATAATGTCCTAAAATTCTTCCAACATATCTGAGACTTCTGCTAGTACATCTTCACATTTCTCTTGACTAATCTTAGGAATCAATGCAAAGCAATGATGTTCATGCTTCATACCCACCAAAAATTTCCTACCATCTACCAAGCAAATTTTGGCAGTATTGCATACCTTTTCTTCCACTTCCTTCAAGGGCTTCAACTTATGGTGAACTCCATCCTTTGTTAGGGAATGTGTGTTTGCACGACCATCATGGACAGTGCTCCTATCATACTGCCACGGCCTCCCCAACAACATATGACATGCATCCATCGGTATGATATCACACAACACCTCATCATGGTAGTCTCCAATCTTGAACTTCACTTAACACTGCTCATTGACCAAAGCTCTGTGGTCCTTCTGCAACCATGGAATCTGATATGGATGTGGATGCTTCCTTCTTGTCAACTTTAACTTGTCAACCATCTCCTCTGAAGCAAGATTGTCAGTGCTTCCACTATCAATAATAATATCACAACATTTACCTTCACATTTGCACCTTGTGCAGAATAAACTCTTCCTCTAATTTGGTTCTTTCTCCTCATTTAGCAAGGTTCTTCTGACAACTAGGGTTTCTCCCCTTTCAGCATCTTTAGAATGCTTAGAATATGCATCTTCATCTACATGTGCAACTCGTACATTACCTTTAGGTCTTCTATTTGTCCTTCCTTGATGTTGCGAACACTCATATGCTTGATGCCCTTCTTCTCCACATTGGAAACAGGTTCCTCTAAAACCTCCTCTTCTGGGTCCTTGCCCAGGTCGGCCTCTTCCTCTTTCTCTTTGCTCACCATTGTGCTGGTCACGAGGATGGTAGGTGTTATCCCCTCTTTGATTTCAACTGGTGCCTGCTTCTTCACTTTTCTTTTGATCTTCATTACGGCCTCCATAGGGTCTTCCACCAGTCCTTCTGCCTTGACCTCTTCCCCTTTGCTTGCTATCAAATGTTTTATTCAGCTTCTCTTCCACCTTCAGGGAAAACTGGTATGCATCTTCTATGGTGGTCATTCTGACCAGGCTCAGCTCCTCTTGAATACTTGGCCTCAATCCATTAATGTAACGGGCTACCTTCTCCTTGTTGGGCTCTGCATGGCCTATCCTAATAGTAATTTTATAAAACTTTTATGTATACTCCTTAACAGACTTGTTACCTTGCTTCAGTCCTTGCAGCTTCTTCAGCAACTCCATCTCATAGTCCACAGGAATGAATTGCTTCTTCAATTTCTCCACCATCTAATCCCATCTGGTGATCTTTCCTTTTCCTCTTATGTTCCTCTCTAATTGGACCTCCTTCCACCAAATATTGGCATGGCCCTTCAACTTTGTTTTTGCAAACCTAACCCAATCTGGGTCCTCCACATCTTCATACTCGAAATACTCCTCCATGTCATTGATCCAATCAATAAGTTGTTCTAGATTCAAATCTCTAGAATATGTAGAAACTTCGATCCTGGGCCTCTTTCTAATCTTCGAAAGAGCACTACAATGAAAAGTACAATTATATCTCTTGGCTAAGAAAGACATAAAATTATTTTATACAATGATACATCAATATCTGAGTTACAGTTACACAAATATCCATATTCAGCTACCATAACCTACTGGTCTTCCGCAAGCTGAAGGTCAAGAGCATGGTTAAGGTGTTTTTTTCACCCAACCATGAACCATTAAACTTCCTTGGAATTCTTCCTATCTCGAAGAATACCCGACCCTTCACGAGATGCCTAGCAACTTAGAACAAATGGGCAGGAGGGAAACACTCGATGCATGCCTAATGCCTATATGCATTCTAATCTAGAATGATCATATTTCTTGCAAACAAGATGTCACAGAGAACAATATTAATCACTAGGCATTAAAAATCCATCTATTTCAATGGTACAACATAGTTTTGGCCAAAGCATAAAATACAATTGGTAAATCTTGAAAAAGAAGACTACCTTCTCTGTTAGCCCATATTTGACATCCTATCCCAGAAGGTAAGCTCAGTATACATTTAACAAAACAACTAATTCTATTAATGCATAATAGCACATGCATTCTACAAGTTACTTTCTTTACAAAGGATAGTGTGAATCTGCTTTATCTTCACAAGAATGAAAATTATGATGATGTCAGCATACTATATAACAAGAATTCCACTCTTTTTATAATCAACTATTGCCAAAATTGATCATGAAAATCTTTTTATAATTATATAAATATAAATATATATATGTCATTGTATTGTAGTTAAAATTATAAGAGAAATAATTAGATCTATGCATTTATATCAGCAAACAAGATTGGTTTATAGTGTGATAATGATTAAATTTATGACTAAGAAGAATTAGGAAAATGCTTTTTTAATAAATTTCAGGTTCATACTTTTCAATAGTCACAAGTGAATAAGTCTTTTATATCCAATTTATGGAGATTAAATAGTTATTATGGCAGCCCAACTATGTTTCTATAGGAGATACAATAAACTACAGGAAGAACAATTAACTTGCGAGAGGAACACAAAATGCTACAAAAAATAGAAATAGAAAGAAAGATCATGGCTATAGGAATACAGAAAGCTGCGACAGGAAAAATAGTCTGCTGCGACCAAAATTGGTCTACGGTGATAGGAATACAATCTAAAGAAAATAGAAAAATAGGGAAATGTACAGGAGGTAAAAGCTACAACTAGTTTTGAAACTAAGTATAAATTTCTGACAAAATATAACACAACTGCTGTAATTTTTCTTAAGATCCTTCAAAACTTAGAATATGGCGATTGAAAAATAAAGATCACTATCTTGTTTTATAACCAGTGTTAACCTCGATATAGAGAACGCTGAAGTATTAATTCAAAGGATGATATATCAAAAAATAAAGGTTGGTCAACTCGAAAGAGACCATTAAACAGTTAATAAGGTAAATATTCATTTTAAAAGTCATTTCCTATTGTAAAAAGACCAAATAAGATATAGGAAGGCCACTTAAATCATCAAAGAAAAACTTATAGGCAAGACAACATAGGTGTTAAGAATTTTAATGGCCACTGAAAGGCCGATTGGGAGGCAAGAAAAGAGCATTGAAAGTTTAAGATAAAATTAATTTGAGTATAGCCTTAGAAAAGGCCTAGCCAATAAGAAGAGTAGGCCGAGGAATATGAAAAAGGTGAAAAGCTTTGAAGAAAAGCATTCAAAATTATGCTCCAAATCAATCAAACAAATAGGGCCGGTTGGACATAAGAGAGGGTTGATAATATCTATCTGCAGGCCGCTATTATGGGGAGGGTCAAGCATAAGCAAAAGAGAATCGATTCATGGTGAAGTTCAGACCGATCAACAACATTCAAAAGCTGAAGCTTTTACAGAGTCGCTCCTGTCGTGTACTATGGTTAAATAGATGAATTTTTACTATATTGCAAACATCCACTGTTACATAATAAGGCCGCTACAAAAAAGACGTATATAGTTAAGATGAAATAGAAGAAAATAGAAGAACACATATGTGTTGAAGCCAACCAATGAGGGTTGATGCCATGTTCTATAGTAGGCCATTCATAGAGTGGTCAATTACTTGGAAAAGAGGTTCAATACCATTGGAATACATACACAAAAGATTGCATATGTAAGAAAATACACAGATCTTGAATGAGACAAGATTAGGGAAAGGTTAGAAGCTTCTAGGTCATTCTATAAGGATGGATGGTTGAGATTAAAGATAAATGGATGGATAGGATTGAGTGAGAAAATACGGAAAGATTAGAAACTTCTAGGGCATTTTATAAGGATGGATTGTTGAGATTAAAGATAAATGGATTGATAGGATTGAATGAGAGGAATTAGGGTAAGGATGTCCAAGCTTCTAGGTCTTATCCTTATGTGAATGGCTAAGATTAAAATATCTAGTATGGAATGAATGATGGAGATGTAAAGTTAGATTGAATTTTGTGGGAGTGTCTAGGTTCAGTGAATCTAGATAACTCTTAGCTAGTCTAAAACTTTACAAATAAATTTATTTTTTCCTAATGTAGATAAAACAATCCACATAGAGAACTAAGAATATCATTAGTTGATCTCTTGATATAAAGATTGTGGTTTGATTGACTTGTTAAAAACCCTTATGTTATAGGTATGTCGTTGATGCTTTCTTAAGACCATACATGATTTTCTTCAATCTATAAATGGGTACATGCAAAACAATGAGGGACTAAAAATTTGCCACATGACTTTTTGGTCCCATACAAGTCATAATGTGAGCATTTTGCAAAAGCAAAAATCTCTCTCTCTCTCTCTCTCTCTCTCTCTCTCTCTCTCTCTCTCTCTCTCTCTCTCTCTCTCTCACCTCTCTACCTCCCTCTCCCTCCCCTCTTTACCTACTACCCCCTCTCTCTCTCTCACCTATCTACCTCCTGGTTTTCCTTTTCCTTACCAATTTCCATTTAGATCCCACCAATTTTTCCCTATTTTACTATTTTCCACCTCTTCTTTCATCATTCTTCCCATCCAATTAAATTTCATTTTATCTTGTTTCCATTTCATCCTCCCAATTTATATCCTTATCCCTCTTTGCATGTCCTAGTTTTCTTGTTTCCATTTTCCTTGTTGATAAGGGAGAGGGAGAGGGAGGAAGAGGGATAGAGGGGGAGATAGAGGGGAGAGAGAGGGAAAAGATAGGGAGATAGGGAGGGAGAGAGGGAGTCCTAGTTTTATTATTTCTATTTCCTTCATCAATAAGGGAGAGGGAGAGATAGTGGGAAAACATAGGGAGATAGCGGAATGATAGGGGAGAGAGATCTAGGCTAGAGATATAGAGATATGGAGAGATAAATAGGTAGAGAGAGAGGAGACAGATTGGGAGAGATAGAGGAGACATAGGGGAGAGATAGGGAGATATAGAGTGAACGAGATGTCTAGAGAGATAGGGAGAGAGATTGAGAGGTAGAGGGACAATAGAGATAGGGAAATAAGGGAGATAGAGGTTTAGGGTTGCTCAGGTTTAGGGGCATTATTTATGGTTTAGGGGTTTAGAGAGAGAGACTACTTTTGACATGCAACCATAAATCTTAAACTAGAGAAACCCTAAATAATGCCCCTAAACCCTAAACCCAAGCAACCCTAAACCTCTAAACCCTAAATAATACCACTAAACCCTACACCTAAGCAATCCTATACCTCTATCCCTTTATCTCTATCATCCCTCTACCTCTCAATCTCTCTCCCTATGTCTTTGGTCATGTCCCTCACTCTCTATCTCCCTATCTCTCCCCTTGGTCTCCTCTATATCTCCCTATCAGTCTTCTATCTCTAAACCCTAAACCCTATGCCTCTAAACCTTAACCCCTAAACCATAAAACCTAAACCCTAAATAATGCCCCTAAACCTTAACCCCTAACCCCTAAACCCTAAACTTGAGAAACCCTAAACCCCTAAACCCTAAACCTCTATCTCCCTATCTCTCCCCTATCTCCCTATCTCTATCATCCCTCTACCTCTCAATCTCTCTCCCTATGTCTCCTCTATATCTCCATATCAGTCCCCTCTCTCTAAAGCCTAAAGCCTAAACCTCTAAACCTTAACCCCTAACCCCTAAACCATAAACCCTAAACCCTAAATAATGCTACTAAATCCTAACCCCTAACATGTAAACCCTAAACTTGAGCAACCCTAAACCCTAAACCCAAACAACCTTAAACCTCTATCCCCCTATCTATCCCCTATCTCCCTATGTCTTTGGACATGTCCCTCACTCTTCATCTCCCTATCTCTCCCCTCAGTCTCCTCTATATCTCCCTATTGGTCCTCTCTCGCTCTAAACCCTAAACCCTAAACCCTAAACCTATAAACCTTAAACCCTAACCTCTAAACCATAAACCCTAAACCCTAAACAATGCCCCTAACTCCTAAACCCTAAACCCTAAACCCAAGCAACCATAAACCTCTATCTCCCTATCTCTCCCCTATCTCCCTATCCCTATCATCCCTCTAGCTCTCAATCTCTCTCCCTATGTCTCTTAGACATGTTCCGCACTCTCTATCTCCTATCTCTCCCCTTTGTCTCCTCTATCTCTCCCAATCTATATTAGTCCCCTACCTCTATCTCTCTCTAAACCTTAAACCCTAAACCCCTAACCACTAACTCCTAAACCCTAAACCCCTAACCCCTAACCCCTAACCCCTAAACCCTAAACCCTAAACCTGAGAAACCCTAAACACCTAAACCCTAAAAAATTCCCCTAAACCCTAAACTTGAGAAATCTTAAACTCATAAACCCTAAATAATGCCCCTAAAACCTAAACTTGAGCAACCCTAGAAGAGAGAGAGGAGAGGGAAAGAGAGATAGAGATACTACTTTAACATGCAACCCTAAACCTGAGAAATCCTAAACCCTTAAACCCTAAACCTAAGAAAACCTAAAACTCTAAACCCTAAATAATACCCCTGAATCCATAACCCCTAAACCCAAGAAACCCTAAACCTCTATCTCTCTATCTCTATCATCCCTCTAACTCTCAATCTCTCTCCCTATGTCTCTGGCCATGTCCCTCACTCTCTATCTCCCTATCTCTCCCCTTGGTCTCCTCTATATCTCCCTATCAGTCCTCTCTCTCTAAACCCTAAACCCTATGCCTCTAAACCTTAACCCCTAAACCATAAACCCTAATCCCTAAATGGTGCCCCTAAACATTAACCCCTAAACCCTAAACCCAAGCAACCCTAAGCCCCAAACCCAAGCAACCCTAAATGTCTATCTCCCTAGATCTCTCCCCTATCTCCCTATCTCTATCATCCCTCTACCTCTCAATCTCTCTCCCTATGTCTTTGGCGATGTCCCTCACCCTCTATCTCCCTATCTCTCCCCTCGATATCCTCTATATCTCCATATCAATCCTCTCTCTCCCTCTCTACACCCTAAACCCTAAACCTCTAAACCTTAACTCCTAACCCCTAAACCATAAACCCTAAATAATGCCCCTAAACCCTAACCCCTAACCCCTAAACCCTAAAAACTAAACTTGAGCAACTCTAAACCCCTAAACCCTAAACCCCAAACACCTAAACCGTAAACCTCTATCTCCCTATCTCTCCCCTATCTTCCTATCTCTATCATCCCTCTACCTCTCAATCTTTTTCCCTATGTCTCTGAACATGTCCCTAACTCTCTATCTCCCTATCTCTCCCCTCTGTCTCCTCTATCTCTCCCAATATCTATTGGTCCCCTCTCTCTATCTCTCTCTAAACCCTAAACCCTAAACCCCTAAACCCTAACCCCTAACCCCTAAACCCTAAACACAAGCAACCCTAAAACCCTAAATCCTAAGCCTGAGCAACCCTAAAACCCTAAACCCTAAACTTGAGCAACCCCCTAAACCCTAAACCTCTCTCTCTCCAAACCTCTAAACCCTAAATAATACCCCTAACTCCTAAACCCCAAACCCAAGGAACACTAAACCTCTATCTCTTATCTCTCCCTTTTCTCCCTATCTGTATTGTCCCTCTACCTCTCAGTCTCTCTCCCTATCTCTCTGGACATATCTCTCACTCTCTATCTCCCTATCTCTCCCCTCTATCTCCTCTATCTCTCCCTATCTGTCTCCTCTCTCTACCTGTCTATCTCTCCCTATCTATTGCCTTTCTCTCCCCTATCATTCCTCTATCTCCCTTTCTCTCCCCTCTATCTCTCCCTCTCCCTATCAATGAAGGAAATAGAAACAAGAAAACTAGGAATCTCTCTCTCTCTCTATCTCTCCCCTCCATCTCCACCCTCTCTCCCTCTTCCTCCATCTCCCTATCCCTTATCAACAAAGCAAATGGAAACAAGAAGACTAGGACATGCAAAGAAGAATGAGGATATAAATTGGGAGGATGAAATGGAAACAAGATATAATGAAAGTTCATTGGATGGGAAGAATGATGAGAAGAGAGGTGAAAAATAGTAAAATAGAGAAAAATAGGTGGGATCTAAAGGGAAATTGGAAAGGAAAAGGAAAACTAGGAAAGATAGGAAAAGGAAAACTAGGAGGTAGATACGTGAGAGAGAGAGAGAGAGAGATGATTTTATTTCACCATAACACGAGCACATTATTATGTGCTCACATTATGCTTTACATTTGGTAATTTCTAAGCCTTTGGCTTGGATTTTCCTTGGGCTTCCAACCCAAAGGCCTGGACTGTGTTTTCAACATCCAAAGACATGTTTTTCCATATTGTAAAAAAAATTACATAATCTGGAGCGTTCTCTCCATCAGGTTTGCACATATTTCAATGACAAGTTGAAAAAATACCACCATAATCTTAAGCTCTCTTAACTTTCTAACCATATAATTTGTTCACATTTTGAGTATGTTAAGGATTTCATCTTTAATTTCTTTTGTTAGTGTATCTATTTTTTTGTCAAAAACGAGTGTGGTATTTTTGATTTTTTTTATTTGTTCATCGAAATCTCAAATAAATTACATTTTTAGAAACTAGAATCCATTCTACACGTATTCAAAAACAAATTTGGCTTTTCAATTAGTTTTCAAAAATTTTAGGGGGGAGCACACTCAATTTTGTGTTTTTCAGGATGTGTCCACTTTAAAAATTAGTAAAAAATCAATTATTCATTAAAAAATTATCAGAAAAATCAGGGATAAACTACATGGTGTTAGCTAATTTCTCACCAAAATGATTTTTGAAATACTAAAAAAAAGTTAATATTTTAGTGGGAGCCCACTAGACGCCATGTTATGTTTTTTTGAAAAAAATAGGACCAATTTGTGTGCTCCCCCTTTTTGAACCCCTTAATATCAATCTTTTTTGAAAAATTGGTAGTTTAGAAACAAGATTTGGAGCACTATGACTTGTTTTTATTGTATCTTCAAATTTTGAGTGTAACTATCTTCAATTTCTCATCCAACATCAGTCTTTCCTTATTTCAGAAAAAAAAAAGTGGTATCTTAAGACCCCCTTTTGGTCCCCCATATTTGTGCACTTACCCATTTACATAGTGTTCTTTAGAAGGTATTTCAAAACCTCTAGGTTGTGACACATATAACTCCTCATCAATACATCCATAGAAAAAAGAACTCTTTACATCCATTTGATAAATTGACCAACTCTACTAAGTTGCCAAAGCCAAAACTAGTCTGGTAGTATCCATCCATGCTATAGATGCAAATGTTTCAATGTAATCAATAACTTCCTATTGAGTGTACTTTTTTCTACCAATCTAGCCTTATATTTTTTAATTCTTCCATCAAATTTTTACTTTGTTTGTATACCTACCTTGTACCAACAACTTCCTTACCAGGAGGTAACTGAGCCAAAACCCATGTTGCATTATTGTCAATAGTTTCTCTCACTATACATTGCTTCAACCCACTCTTCTTTATACTAAGCTTGTTCAAAGGTTTGTGGCTCATTATCCATGATTTGATTCATAAATGCATAGTTCCAATTTGCTTGTGACCATTTTGTCATTTTTGGCAAAAATGAGTTTGGCATAAGAGTTGACTTATGATTCTTTTATGTCTTCCTTTGATATTTTTGATACTTTTTTGATGTACTTACCAAAATCATGCATAGCCTCCATGAGGACCCCTATGATGAGTCATAATCCTTGTCATGTACATGTAAGCATGAAATAACATCCTCTAAGCAACAATCTCTTGCTAATGTGTCTTGTCGGTTTGTGTTTCATGTGCTTGCAATCCTATTCCTAAGCCTTGTATGCATCTTGTAGGTGAGTTTTCACCTTTCCCTAGTGTTTTTCATCCATTCCACCCCCTAGAGGCCTTCTAGGTTTCCTCCCTAGCTATCTCCCACTTTTATTTTTTAGTTTCACTCAAGCAATCCAAATCTCCCCCTATTATTTCCATAACTCCCACAGGAGATCCTACTTTACAAGTGGAGATTTGGATTTTCACACATGACTGACTTATTTTCGGAGGCAAATCCCCTCCTTTTCACCTCCTATTCCATCTCCCATAATGCACTTAAACCTAGGTGTCCTCCTCTGAGAGTTGCCTATGGGTCATCCCAGGTGACCCTAACTAGTGAAAGAGGCGACCCATGGGCAACCCTATCATGTTCTTAGAGGAAAAACTTGAGTTTCTAACTCAAAAAAGCTCTGTTTTTGCTTATTTTTCCTGTTTGCATGGATTTTCATGACAAATATAGAGTTAACTATTTCATGTACCTACACATGCATAATTATCTCTATTGCATCTTTAATTAACAACTCATGCATTCTCATGCATTCCCATGCACTCCTTCTTCACTTCTTCTTGAGTGATAAGCTTTTACTAAGTAGATCACTCCAATTTTAGCCCAGATCACTCTTATATCTTCAAAGTTAACTCTTTCAATTAAATTGAGGTAAATTTTCTTCTTCTTGACCTCTCATCCCTTCTTCCAACCTATAAATACCCCCTCCCTCAAGCACAAAGAGAGGCAATTTCATTTGTGCACACAACTCTTGCAGATTATTTCTCTCCAAATCAAGCATTCTCATGCTCATATAGGACAAAGCAGCCTTTTGCTTTCATTTGTTATCTCACTTAGCTTTTCTTAAAGCTCTTTTGCATCCATACGTTTCTCATATCAAGCCACGATACTCATCAAATCTCTCATTGAGCTCTCTTTGTAAAGCTTCAAAGCTTCTTTTGCTTCCATTTTCGTCTTGTCGCTAAGAAAACCACCCCGCTCCTACAAGAGGATTCGAGGTTGCCATTACAAGGATTTCTAAGGGTAGTGGGGGCTCATGCATCTCTAGGTTGCTTTATGCTTTCTTTTCATTTCATAGTAATTAGATAATCAAAATTTTGCTCTTGGAATAGTAAAATACATGTTTACTTTTTCCTTGATAGTCTAAGTAGATTTGCATTGTTAAATTAGTTTCCCTTTCCAAAGTTCATAGATTAAAATTAATTTCATTTTCTTAGATTAATTGATCCATCTATTCAGAAAACAAACAAAAACATAGGTTACATTGCATTAGATAACTTCATCATAGCTTGCATACATTTTCTAATTCCTAGATTAAGAAAAATCACTTTTGTTTCCAAAAACATAAAAAAGCACAAAAATAAGTTTTACATTCATAAAATCCAAAAAAGAACAAAAACATTAGCAACATAGAGATTTTGCAAACCCTTGGTCTCAACACAAAGTCAACCACAATCAAACATTGGTCAAAACCCTTGATTTGATCACAAGGTCAAACAAAGTCAACACAAAGAAAAACCTTAGATCACAAAAACCCTTAGTCAAGTCCCTTAGCTTTTCTAAAAGCTCTTTTGCATCTAAGCATTTCTCATATCAAGCCACAATGCTCATCAAATCTCTCATTGAGCTCTCTTTGTAAAGCTTTAAAGCTTCTTTTGCTTCCATTTTTGTCTTGTTGCCAAGAGAACCACCCCACTCCTACAAGAGGATTCGAGGTTGCCATTACAAGGATTTCTAAGGGTAGTGGAGGCTCACACATCTCTAGGTTGCTTTATGCTTTCTTTTCATTTCATAATAATTAGATAATCAAAACTTTGCTCTTGGAATAGTAAAATACATGTTTGGTTTTTCCTTGATAGGCTAAGTAGATTTGCATTGTTAAATTAGTTTCCCTTTCCAAAGTTCATAGATTAAAAGTAATTTCCTTTTCTTAGATTAATTGATCCATCTATTCAGAAAACAAACAAAAACATAGGTTACATTGCATTAGATAACTTCATCATAGCTTGCATACATTTTCTAATTCCTGGATTAAGAAAAAGCACTTTTGTTTCCAAAAACATAAAAAAGCACAAAAATAAGTTTTGCATTCATAAAATCCAAAAAAGAACAAAAACATTAGCAACATAGAGATTTTGTAAACCCTTGGTCTCAACACAAAGTCAACCACAATCAAACATTGGTCAAAAGCCTTGATTTGATCACAAGGTCAAACAAAGTCAACACAAAGTCAAACCTTAGGTCACACAAACCCTAAGTCAAGTCCCTAGGTCAAGTCAAGGTTAACTCAAACAACCTATCTCTTGTCTCAGTTCACGAATGTCCCCTAGATTGAGAGGTGAGTGGGTGAGGGAAATCCTCGACGAGATAGAGGAGATCCACTCAAGACCGCAACAAGACCCACTAGTCATTCAACAACAAGAAGTGTGTAGACAACTCTTAGTACAACAAGAAGTCATACAATAGTTTGAAAGACAACACCAACTTGAACAAAGTAACAATGAGAACAACCACCTACCCACACAATGGTGGAATATTAGAAACCCTAACAGGAGAACAATGACTAGTGACCCTTCAGGTCATATAGTTTTCTTTACAACCATAGTCACAAAACATCGTATCCGCACAAGAAAACAACAACACAGGCCCCAAGACGTGCTGACCACTCTCTGTGAAGTCTAGCTCTCCAATGAGCCAGACCACCCCCATGTCTTGCCTCCTCTCAATTGCCTACTTCCACGAGAGTGAGAGTGACATGGTGGTTCACCCTGTGGCAAGGAGGGAAGGGTCCGTGTGTGCGCCAATACCGACGCAACAACCCCAGGTCACTAAAGTCATGATTTTGAGCGTACATATTTTGGTGAACCCAATGTGAAGAGAAAAAACTTTTGTTTATGCTTTTTGCATTCCAAAAGCGTAGATCCCATCAAAAACTTAAACATTTGGCATTTCAAAACAAAAACCTTTAAATATTTTTACTTTATTATTCATAGCCACTTCCATCGCTTTTTCTTTTGTTGCTTTTGTCATCATCTATTCCATCTATTCTGTGGCATCTATGGCATCCCCAAATATAATGGAACTAGATTTAAACTTAGGGAATGTTCCCTCTAGAGAATAGGAAACTTCTTTCAACAGGTATGTGCCACCTTACTTAGATGCATCAATCACGAATCTCTACAATTATGAAGACTCTGATTATGAACAAGACCAAAGAGAACCCAGGAGTTCTTTGTCTTTTAACAATCCTGCTTGGGAATATAACCCCGCCATACCAAATGCACCTCACAAAGCTAGGAGAATTCAACTAAGATCAGAATCCATCAGTTGGATCAACCATCCACAAGTACCTTGAGTACTCATCTTGATGAGGAAGTAGAAATACATTTGCAAGAGGCAAGAGATGCTCAAGAAGCATTAAAAGTTGCCTTGTGAGAAGAACAAAGCGAAAATTTTGTGCGAGAAGAAGCACAGAACCATGACAACACTCGAAGGGAAAGCCCTAGAAATGAAGAAGTGCCTAGAGGTCCCATTCCTGTAGACCTAATCACAACTCTAGTGTAAAGAATTAGAACCCTAGAGGTAGAACAACCTACTCCAGAAAGAAGACAGAAGTCCTATGACAATATTAGAATTGAACAAGACCAGGGGACATCTCAGAATCTGTGAGGCCGATTATTTTACCTCCCATATTTTGATCATTTTTCTATTCAGTAGATGACACTATCAGACCTTAGTGACTATGTTTCTTTATGCAGACTTGATGTTTTATCTCACTGATTTGATATATGTGATTTGATTTGGTCATATTGGATGATATGTTGTGGTTCGACGTATGGGATATATATATTAGATGTTGTTTTGTTATGAGTTTCTAATTATTTATGTGATGTGAACTATTTGACATCTGATGGAAAATGAAGTCTAATTTGGAGTTATGTATTGATGTTTATTTCGATTGCGTGAAGTTAATTTTAGTTGCTTCGGCTATGACTTTTCATGACAGGACTGACACTTGATCGAGGTTTGTAGGTTTTACGTTCCCTAGCCACGGGAAATCAGAGGTAGGATTCACACCATGTTATTCCCTATTAAGCCGATCCGTTCCCAAGAGGGATAAGGATCACGTGTGTAATTGAATGATGATTTATTGTGCTTGGTTTAATTTTAATTACTTGTAGCCTTAGTACCCTTTCTTTTTCTTATTTTTGATTAATATTAAGTGTTGTAAAATTTTATTTGATTTATGCCACTTGGTATTTTTATTATTTTTTTTGGGCCATTTAAATGTGGATTTTTAACCCTTTTCATGAACCCTAGGGTCCCAAAAGTTACCCTAGGTGGTCAACCATGAGTCTAGGGTCAACTTGGACTACCTAACCCTAGTTTTGACTCACCTTAGGTCACCCTAAACCATGGTTGAGTAAAAGTGACGAATTTGGAAAGAGGGAAGATGGGGGATGGGCCTTGCCTTGGGAAGAACTCATCTCCCATCCCTAAGTTTTGGGAATCATTCCCAAGGAAGACTTGGGAAGTCTCCAAGAGTCCTCCCAAACTCCCAAGTGAGTGGGAGCACCACTCAAGACTCTTGTCTTCTTGAGGTGTGAGTGGGGATCCAACTCACCATTTGTCCCCCTCCCACTTGTGTGGAAGCACAAGTGGATGAGGTGGAGATGGAGGTGGAGTGAGAGGAGTACATTTGTCATCCTCTTACCATTTCACTCTTACAAGTGGATTTGGAGGAGGGAAGAGATGGTGACAAATGTCACCTTCTCATTCTCTTAAGGCCAAGTTGAAGGCCTACAATTTTCCTTGCAATTGGGAGTTCTTGCAAATTATTTTAGTTTTCCTTTCTAGATTGGAGGAGTGAGGGAAGGTTGGAGAAATTCTAAAAGTTGGAAGGCTTGGGAAGGCTTGGAGCTCTTCATCAATTTCTACTTCCATTGTCAAGGCCTTGAAGGTAGGCCTCTTAACTTGCTTCTTGCTTTGCTTATATGATGTTCCATGTTTGGATTTTGGTTGTAAGTTTGTTTGCATTGTGATGTTTTGCATTTAATGTTGGGATGGGTGTAAAGGTGAGAGCACCTCCAATGGAGGTAATGCTCAACTTGTATGGGTAGGGGAAAGGAACCTCCTTGAGGTCTCTCCCACGGTTGGTGTTTATGCCTTGAGGGCTTATTATTGTTGGAGGGGGAGATATCTAAATGGCAAGAGTGCCATGTAATTTGTTGTGATTCTGGTGCTTTGTGGTGTTTTGGGGATTTTGGCTTGAGGCCATGTGAAGAGTTTTATTTTCTTTACTATCATTTGGGGAGCCCCTTGAAGTTGAGGGGTCCATTCCCTACCCTCACCAAACTCATTTACATGAGTTAAGTATTGTGTTAATCCTATGGGGTGTTTGTGTTTAGTGTTTGATTTTGTTGTGGAATGGAACCCTGTGTGAATTCCCTACCTCCCTAGCTTGGGGGTGACCCACTTGCGGGTCTACGGTAGGGAGGAGAGGTTTTCCTTTTATAGTGGCTAGTTTGTTGTCTTGTTGTTGCAAGTTGATAAGTGGAGAGATGGAGTGTATGGAGCCCTGTTTGGTGTGGTCATTTGTAATATTTTAGTGGCTGATTTAGCCATGTCCTTAGTGGCCTTGTTGCTTGATAAATTCTTGTAATTGTTGCTATGTTATTTGCCATATAGTTGGCTGTAAATGATTATCCATTGCAACTTTATGTTATTGAGGTTAAAATGGTGCAATACCTTTATTAAGAGGTTAGTATTGTGTTGAAGAGGCATGTGAATACAAATGATTTTCTGTCTTTGTCCTCTCAAGAAGGAAATATGCATGAGTTAAAATGATGTTGTTAGAACTTGTTGTAGGTGAAGGAAAGAAATGCATTCACCAGTTTGTATCATGTTTGTTTTTTTAAAAGAAATAAGATAATGCATAAGTTGCAGTTTATGTCTTATTGCATTCAAGAAAGAAAGGCTGTGAATTTTAGTTTTCCTTAGTTTATTACTTGAAAGTGTGACCTTAGAAGTAGCTATTAAGAGGAAAGAACTCTAAATAAAAAATTTTTAAAAAATTACAAGAATAGTTGTTTTCTGTTTTACTCGATCAACATAATATTATAACACATTTTGTTCATATATATCTATGTAAGAGAGATGGAGAAAGAAAGTGACTACTAGTTTACTTTTGTCATAATACACAACTTTGTATTTTGTTTTAAATCAATATTGAAAAATTTAGTGTAATGAGCTTTTAACAAAAAAGAAGGGCAAATGCTGATGTCACATCATTTCTAGGATTAGTTTGCTGATCTTTCTCTAAAAACTTTACTGTATGAATGCTGTATACTGAAAGAATAGATACAGGAACCTCTATTTTGTTGATCAGATTTTAGTATATAAATACATTTATTTATTTATAAACTGTACATAAATCTATATGCTTGTAAATGCAAATTTTTTTTATATAAAGGAAAGAAATTTGATATATTCATCTGAACAAGAAAAATATATATTTAATACTGTGTATTTGCTGGTTAAGAAATTGTGTATATATATATATGTTATGCATCAAAAAAAATAGCATAACGTATATTATTTGCTAAGTAGGAATTTAGGGTTTCAATTTATATATATCTTTAAAAAAACAAAAACAAAAAAAAAACGAAAAAAAAAATTACAAGGGACGGACTGTGGGCAGTGCTGCCCACAGTCCAACGTTTTTACAGACAAAGGGGTGTGGGGGAGGCAAAGCCTCCACCCACACCCCCCCAAACCCCACTACCATTACCCCACAGCCGCGCACAGTGCCTCCACTCCCGCTGTGATCCACCCTACCACCGCTGACACCGTTCCCTGTGCGTCCCTCAGCACCCGCCGAAAACCCCAAGCCACCACTGGTCGTTCCACCTCCACCGCAGACCACGCCCTCCACCCCTTACTCAACTCCTCTGCCACTTCCACCACGACCCCATTTGCCAATACCTCCGCCCTCCGCCTATCTCAGTAGCCCCATCACCACTGCGGCCTCTTCTCTCTCTGTCGCCACCACTGCGTGCCTCCTTGCCTCTACCCTGCACCAAAACAAAATGGGAATGTGTTAGGGTTCTGATCTATGAGTTTAAGGAAATGCATTTTGACCTAAAAATAAAAGAGCCTTAAGGGTAGACCTAATTATTAGTAACTCTAAAATATATATATATATATATATATATATATATATATATATATATATATATATATATATATATATATATATTGGTATGAACTTTATAAAGGAGGACATTATTATTTTAGTATATAAAAAAAAGTTGATAATAATAATAAGGGTATTATATGTAGAATTTAAATCAGGGAATTGTAGAATAATAATAAATCATATTTATATATGTAAATAAATGTATATATATACTCATTTTTAAAATAAAAAGAACAATTATATGTATATACTTAGATAAATATTATTTATACATATATATGTCTTATCTAAAAGAGATTGGATTTCGGAGATTAACGAATTTCCCAAATGAAAAATAAAATAAAATAAAATAAAAGAAATTAATAAAATTATAAATATTGATAAATTAGGAGATAATGGTAGATTGAGCAAAACCTAGTGAACGTCATTTTAGCAAGGATAGTAATCCTGCGTAATTGACCTGGTATACCAGGTGATTAGAGAGATCAACCCAATCAGGTATACTACGTAACCAAGTAAGGCGATATTTAAATTATGTGATAATTATTTATCCTTGATACTTTTTGATCCACCCATCCACTTCTATTGCGCACCATCAGGCCATCGTAATTATCACCTTCCGACTTGAGTTTAATTAAGGTTCGATGTTGAATTCATCTTCACCTAGGTAACTTAGGATTCAGATTTAACCAGTCTAACCCTAGACGCGACACACCACATGTCACAAAAAAAACCCCTAGACGGCCTACGCCAACACGGTTACGTAGACATGTCTACACCGTTTCGTATAGCCACCGAGCACGCAGACACATGCGAGGGGGTTCCTAGGGATAGTCAGAAAAAATTTTCACAGTTCGTGTCATGACCACATGGTAGATGTGGTCATGACATGGGCATTTTACGCGTCGCATCCGCGCGGGAGATGCGAGCATTACAGAATCCCCCTATCTCAACTATTATTCAAGAAATGAAAGTAACGATATGTGTCTGAATGGGAACCCTCTTGTTCAGAACAATCAAGCAATGCTAGGAAACCAAGCAAATTAGACAATGGGTTACCAAAACCCCCTTATAGGATTGATGCTATCAACTCCTCAATTGCAATGTGCCTTTCTAGGGACGTACCTAGAGTACTTGACAGAACCACTTGACCTAAACATAAGAAATGTTTAGTTACCTCGACCATTACCTGATCTCCCAAAGTTCAAAGGAGAGGGTGATCCAAATTCGCATATCAAAGCTTATATCACTGCGATAAGATAACTCCTCCCTTGGGATGGAGTTGTCTCTAAGATCTTCCCAAAGACCCTAGAAGGAATATCTTTGGATTAGTACTATCATCTACCAGAAGCTTCAATACACTCATTCAGACAGTTATTTGGGGAGTTTGTCATGGCTTTTGACATGAATAAACTTGTGAAAATAGGAATCGAGGAGTTGTTAGCCATGAAACAAGAACCTAATGAATTAGTATCCCATTTTGTTACCTGATGGAGACAAGTGCTCTATTCTTCAACTAGTGCTCCGAACATAGACCATCATGAGTTATGTGACCTTTTCTTGCATGCCTTAAAGACATTCAGAAGTTATCCTACAAATCCTATGAAGAGGCCTTGGAAAGTGCTTTAAGGATCAATCAAGCAGACATTGATAGTGGCCGAAGAATCTATGACACTAATGGAAGGATTAAAGTCTAGAAAGGGGATGAAAAGAGCACCTCAAGTGTCTCCCAGGACAAAGAGATTAATGTTGTGAAGAGTACTCTCAATAATGATAAGTGGTGGCAAAAAGGAAACCAAGGACCAAGTCATTACTCCTACGATCCTAATACATATTGTTGGTTCTATGGAACAAAAGGTCATGAAATGAAAACTTGCTAAGGGTACAATAAAGCTATCTCAAAACTTACCCTAGAACAACAAAAAACAATTTCTCATACAATCCCAAAGAAAGGAGAAAGAACCTCAGGATAAGAAAGGAAATGTTCATCAAAGAAACTCCAATCATGTGGAACTAAACCAAGAAGCATTTGTGATCTAAGAGGAAGAACAAACATACTAAAAAAAAATGTTTGCTCACAAGTGATAAATTTATTAAGAGCCACCCCTTCACACCAGAAATTGTTTTTGGAAGTATAAGAGGTGGGATGCTCAACACAAGATGAATCATCTCCTCTCATGTTTGATATTTTAAAGCTCCCTGAGGATGAAGGAAATAAGAAAAGGGATTCACCATTATACATACAAGTTCAAGTTGAAGAGGTCATCATAAAAAGGGTGGTAGTAGATGAAGGATCAACAGTTAACCTCTTACCCATTTCCTTTCTGTGAAGGATGGGATACAACAAAACAAACATAAAACAACAAGCTGCCACTCTAAGAATATGTGACAATCATGGCATTCAAACAGTTGGGAAGATCAATTTACTGCTCACTCTAATGACTAAAATAGTTCCTAGGGACTTCTATGTCATCAACAAGGAAACCAATTACAACATGATTCTTGGAAGACCTTGGATTCATACTATGAAGGTTCTACCCTCTACATTATTTCAAGAAATTCATTTCCATCAATCAGGAAAAATCCACGTCGTCAAAGCAAATCCTGATCCTTATAGTGTTTACAGGAAGGAATAGGAAGAAAAGGATAAGAAGTTAAAAACATAGGAGAAAATGAATGAAGAAACTTGGGATCTTTAACCAAACACAAGTACTCACAACATATCCTATCAACACATGGACAACCTCAAGGAGTTCCCCTTTAAACCCCTCACCACCAAGTCTCATGCCTTGTTTGCCTTAGAAGCCATCCCTTGTTTGGATGAATGTGACATCAAGAATCTCTCAATTGGAATAAAAGAAATTGTTGAAGGGGAAGAAAAAGAGGAAAAGTGAAAATCAACTTACAAGTTCAGAGAAACATCTCGATCACAAAGCAATCAAGACCTATGGACTTTACATTTTAAAGGAGCCAATTATAAAATAGGGGTAGGAACGAGAATAATCCTTATCTCCCTAGAAGGAAAAGTCCTCCCTTTCGCATTTAGGTTGGATTTCTTTTGTATGAATAACATTGTTGAGTACGAAGCATTATCACTAGGAGTCATGTTAGCCATGAGAATGGGAATCAAGAGGATCTCCACCTTTGGAGACTCCTAGCTGGTGATCAACCAGGTTGATGGGAATTATGAAAGAAAATCAAAATGATTACGACCATACAAAGAAACTATTAGAAAACTGGTTCAATTCTTTGACTTCTTTTCCATAAGAGCCATACCTAGAGAAGAGAACCAAGTAGTGGATTCGATGGCCACATCAGCTTCCCTATTTTCACTACATGCTCAACTCCAGAATTCTTAATTCATTGTGTTAGTTCATGGAGAGCCATTATTAGAAAGTGAAGAGTTGCCAAGCATTTTAAACTACACTGCAAATCAAATGGAGAAACCAACTCAAGACTATGCTGAGAATGATGAAGTTATCTTAGAGCATCTACATGCTTATGACAGCCTCCCAAGAGTATATCACAAGCAAGGATACATGCTCCTTCCTCATCCAGAAGACTATTTTGGAAGTGAAAAAGAAACCCTCCAGATGAAAGCAAATTCAAATTTACCACCTGGACCTCTAAAAATTCAAAGAGGGACATCCATCACTAAATGGAGATACCATTGATATCAATGTAGGAACTCTTGAGAAACCACAAAAGTTAAAATTGGGAGGAGACTTAAATGATGAGGAATTGGAGGAGTACACAGAGTTCCTTATTGAATATTATGATGTCTTTTCTTGGGCATATTCAGACATGTCAGGGTTAGACCCAAAATCATGGTACACAACCTAGTGATAAAACCTGATGCAAAACCCATAAAGCAAAAATTAAGACCCATAAAGCCGCAAGTAGCCAAAACAGTAAAAGAAGAATTAAAGAAAATGTTGAATGTTGGATTTATTAAACTGGTCGACTATTCAAGTTGGGTGTCAAACATCATCCTAGTTTAAAGAAGAATGAATAAATTCAGATATGGCTCAACTTTAGGGATATCAATCAAGATTGTCCAAAAGATGACTTTCCCTTACCATCCATAGATCAAATTATCGATTCAACTATAGGATATGAAGTACTCTCTCTTATGGATGGGTTCTCGAGATACAATCAGATCAGAATCTTAGAAGTAGATAAAAAAAAATGACATTCACCACCCCTTGGGGAACATTTTGTCACGTAGTCATGTTGTTTGGGTTGAAAAACGTAGGGGCTACCTATCAAAGGGCAATGACACACATCTTCCGCGACTACCTTCATAAGATAGTGGAAACAAATGTTGATGATCTTTTGGCTAAATCAGAGAAAAGGTCAACACATGTGGAGGATCTACGCAAAATCTTCAATCAGATTCAAGAATATAAAGTAAGACTAAATCCTAAGAAGTGTGTTTTCAGAGTCACAACAGGCAAATTTTTGGGTTTTATCATTTCACAAAGAGGAATTGGCGTTGATCCAACAAAAGTTAAAGTAGTCTTAAATGCAACCCCACAAACAAGTGAGATGGTGGTAAGGACTTTCTTGGGACAACTAGGCACAATCAGGCATTTCATACTGGACATGACTTTAAAAATTCACCTGATCAATCAGTTGTTGAAGAAGCAAGTTGGCATAACTTGGACAGTGGATTGTCAAAACACATTTAAGCAAGTGAAGAAATTCTTGTTATCTCCACCCATGCTAATGCCACCAAAACATGATAAACCTTTCATCTTATATTTTAGAGCAATTGATATCTCCATAGCATGCATGTTGGCTCAGGAAGATGAAGGTGGAAGGGAAAGGCCCATATATTTCATAAGTCAAACCTTGCTAGAATATGAGAAGAACTACACTCAAGCCGAAAAGAAGTGTTTAGCTATAGTCTTCACAACTTGGAGATTGTGACATTACATGTTGAGCTAGGAAACTAGAGTTATGATACGATCTAAACAATTGAGAACATTCTTCAACCAACCAATGTTGTCAAGAAGGGTTGGCTGATTTGTAACATTGCTAGGTGAGTTTGAATTAACTTACATCAATCAAAAGTCAGTCAAAGGACAAGTGATAGAAGATTGGCTAGAAGACAATCTAGTTCCTTAAGAGGAGCTCATAACAAAGACTTCCCTAATGAAGACATTTACGCAGTCGATCTTGAGAAATACACCGCTTCATATTGGTATAGAGATACTGTAAACTATCTTGCAAATAGAGCTTACCCAGAGAACATGACTCCCTTAGGGAAGAGACACTTGCAGGTCCTCTCATCGAGATACATCTTGATCGATGATGTGGTGTATCAAAGAGCCTTGGCTGGGATGTTGCTTCAATGTGTCGATAAAGAAGAGACACATAAAATTTTCATCAGTAGTGACTTAGCTCAGTTTATGTCCTTGAATAAATGTGTGAAAGGAGGGTTTGATTGAATCTACAATTAACTACATTTTCATCCAACCCAATTTTCATACATTACATGACCATACTTCATTTTCATCATCAGATACTTGATCTTCTTTCGTCATAGGTTCTTTACTCACTGATTTAGATTCTAGTGTAACAACTTTAAAATTATCACAGTCTACAACAAGGAAACATACCTGTTATGCAGGTTCTACATCTTTAACCAAAGAAAGAGATCTCTTTTCTCTATCAAATCTAACATTCTTACCATTTATGGGAATCATAGCATAAGACAAGTATAACAAATTCCATATTTGGGTGGAATATCAACCACAAGAATATTCCTACTATACTTCTTTTCCAGAAAAGTAGCAAGTTAGAATCCTACATATTTCATGATCCTAATCATAGGTACTTGTCTGGAGTCCATAGAAAATAATCTCCCATATGCCTTTCTTACTTACATTCCCAACATTTTGATGATTGCTAAATGCATAACATTTGTAGAAGCTCTAGATTCATCATGCAATTCCTGATAAACTTATATTTATGAGCAAAGTAACATAAAAATGTTATACCTGAGCAGGACATTTGGTCAAAGTTGTTCCCAAGTAAACTTTTGGAATCTCATCATTTAATTCCTCCTCAACCTCATTCACTTTCTCTTTCTCCTTTTTAGTCTAATCACTAGTCTTCTTTCCTACAATTGACTGACTTGTAGTGTTTCTTTATCAAGGTCAGTGTCATATCCTTATGTTCCTCTATTCTTAACATCTCCAATAATGGCAATAAAAATTTTATCTGAGACAAAACCTATGTCATATCAAAAGGAACATAATATTTCATAGGAGCAAGAGGTTGAACTACACTTGAAGACACATTTATACCCTTTTATTGAGTATGTGTTGCCTTAGCATTGGCCGTATTTGTGGGAATGTTAGTATTAGCCTGAGAACTCTTCACTATTTTCTTATCACTATCTATTTTTAATTTTCTATTCTTATAATTCTTACCTCTTTCCTCTGTATCCTTAGTAGCGCTTTGAATTTTAACAGGATTTTGGGTTTGTTTCATAAATAAGCTACCTAACTTTCCTTGATCATCACTTTGAGATTTTCTCCTTAGATTATAATTTATTTTAACTTATGCAATTGCAATTATTGTTAGTGCTTTAATCTCCTCATTTGAAGGCCTTCTTAATCTTGTATCAAAATTGTAAGACTCAAAAGCATACACACTAAAACCATTTTTCTCATCATCAGAGAAAAATTACTGAAAATGACTTTCCTTCTTATGTCCTCTGTCATCTACACTTAAACTGGTGGACAACATGTTTATCTGATCATCCTCATTGTAATGGGAATAATTGCATTCATCACAAGGATTAACATAATCTTAAAAAGACAGAGCTACCATACATTGTATTTGTGAATTTGGCATTTGACAAACAACACACCAAGGAGTTGCATCAACCATATTAACTTTACCTTTCCTAAGAGGATTTGGAGTTTCACTATTTGATGGGCCTCTCTAATTGTTATACACTATTTTACCATTGTGCCATGTGGTATTATAAGGTTGATATAACAACTTAGGCATCCTTCCTTCTTGGGATAATTTTGTCTGTCATAAGGTAAACCTTTTTTAGTTCTTTTCATTATGTAACTCAAATCCTTCAGTGCACTCATTACTTTATTCAACTTGTCCTTAGATGAAGGTGCTTTAGCTTGTTTTCCCTTGGGATTAGGATTCAACAATATCTTAACATCGTCCCTTTTAATTAATTTTCCTGATGCTTTTCTATTATTTTCGATATGTGTTTCTATTTTAAAAGATTCTCTCAAAGATTGAGGGTTCTTATCTCTCAATTCATAACCCATATTAGCATCATATGCATTACAATATAAAACTTAGCACATTGATTCATTTGTCCTTATGTATGGTGGGATCTTGTTAAAAACCCTAGTAAACCTAGCATTAAAATTTGTGATAGGTTCATTATAGCCCTTGGTAATGCTAGTAAACTCATTAATATCAAATCTTGGATCAGTCTTATCACAATAATGTTCTTTGAAAACTCTTTTAAATTCATCCCAATAATTAATACTTGCATCAGGCAAACTCCTATACCAATCCCTAGCTTCATTAGTTAATGATTGCATAAACAATTTCATTATTATATCTTCATTTTCTACTTCAAAATCATCCATGAGATTTGAAAATTCTTTCAAATGATCCTCACCAGATAAGGCATTATTTTCAAAAACAATTTACTAAATCTTTTCTTATATCATTTGGAATTGGACTTGGGTAGCTAGGGATACCTTTGAAATCAAGCTACCCATACCTTTCAAGCTACAAGGGTCTTCTAACCTACACATTTGCTACTAGAACATTATCTTGCATATTGGGATTTCTTTGTGCATTTTGTCATCCATGAATATTCTATTGTAGATTTCTTAAGGATTTTGTTGACCAGGAAGATTTGGACCTCCTTGCATGTTATGCATATTACCACCCCCATATCCTACATGAGGATAATGCATGTAATTTTGACCCACCCATCCCCTATTAGCATTCTAAGGTTGGAGCATTTGTTTGTGTTTGTGGATTTGGCACAAGATGTTGTTGGGCATGCATAGGAACAAACATAGCAACTATAGAAGTTGGAACAATCCTCTGATATGGTGTAGAAGTATTTATGTTTATTAATGGTGCACTTTGAATGAACTAGGAACAAACAAACCTTGTGAAACATTACTAGCATTAGAAGCTTGAGGGAAAAATAGAAATAGGAGCTCCATAACCATAAGAAACCTTCATTGTATCAATTCTCTTTTTCATATCATCCCTAATTCTCATAGCTTCTAATAAATCTAACTCAATTTTTAAATCATTCACTTCCTTTAATAACTCTTCCTCAATTTGCACTCTTGTCCCAAATATTGAGGCTTCAGGGTAAACATGGATATTTTGTGTACTAGCCATTGTAGTTGCATTAACAAAATCTGTATACAAAGGGTTGGAAAATAGTTGAGACTGGGGTACTACTTGGGCATTATCCTGTTGGGAGAAATCATGTTCACTATCTTTCCATGTTGTTTCCCTATCAATTTCCTCCATGATGGCATGATACTTAGGACCCTTCCAAAGTTCCTCATTCCTGATATTCTCAACAGTAAATTATGGAACTCTAGGGGTAACATATCTGACACGGGGTACATCCCTAGTAGGGCTTTCATCACTACTTGAAAATATTTCATGTGGAAAGGGATCATACGGAGAAACATGTGACTTACCAGTACCCTTTATTTTCCACTCTTATCTTGTGTTTGATTGATCTCCAATCATCAACCTCTTTTTAGGATTAGTCTTTTACAAGGATCTTCTTCCAACCATTTTTTAAGAAAATGCAATTACTATCCTTCTTTAACCTATTTGGAGATATCAGAGTCACCACCCAAAACTTTGGGAATAAAAAATGTCAAAAAGGTAGTCAAGTGATCATATCTAGGTTCTTAATAATAAATCAATCCTTAATCCCCAGTGAAGTCACCAATCTGTTGGTGTTTCCAACTGATTGCTTGATTATCTCTATGAAGTATCCAACTTTAATACTCAAGACTCTCAAATCAGTGGCCAACGAAAAGGAGACAATAACCTTGTTCTCCTTTGCACTTTAGGCTCTACTAGACCTAGGGGTATTCCCTTACAACAATATCAACTAATTTAACTCTAATCACAATAGGATATTATAAAAGCATAAATGTTCTCATAAATATGAACTAAGGATGTAAAATAAACTCAAAAATGACTAATTTCTTTGAGACTAACTCATTGGTGGCTTTGAGAACATATATCAAAATAAATAAAACAACATACATAACAAAATAAAACAAAATGATTCAAATGATTTATCTTTTAAGGTTGTAGTTCTGGATATTGAACAAGATGAACTTCTGACCGGTGCCTATCTAGGATACAACGTCAAGTTTTTCTTTGCAAGTGCCTCTTTCTAACATCCAAACTTCCAACTCAGAGGATAGACTATATCATTGGCTTACAATAACACATCCAATACATAACTCTCCATATCTCATTCAAAGCATTTTAATACATTACTTGAATAGAAGCAACAAACAAGATACACAATGGAACAAATATGCACAAAAAAACTCAGAAACCCTTAATCCCTTTATTTATAAGAGTGATGAATACATTCAAAGAGACAATGGTAAAAAACACACGGTGTAAGTATTTTTCATAGAACTCGACTTGAATTGAAAATATGTCATACAAAGATTTTTCACTTACATGTATAATTATATCTGTAACTCAAGATATTCTTTTTTCAACAAAAACATCTACCCAAAAATTAGAGTTCTAGAATCCCTTACAACAATACCACAAGTTCCTTATAAAGAAGAACAAGAACATGTCAGCCTAGGACCTAGTTACAACTTTCAGTTATTTCTGACAAATTATTTAATATTTGTGGCACAGGGATTTGTACCTATTACAATTTATGATAGTTACTAAAATAAGTTCATCATGCTACTTGTAACTATTGAAGAAGGTCAATCTTGATGTTGATGCCGCCTCTTGAAACCACAGCTGCCAAAATTAGATCACCTACTGACCTAGATTCCAATTGAGTTTTGCTCGCAAACCTTAATTTTCACCAAAACATAGTGAAGAGCTTGAATTTCTTGAAAAATCTTCATGTAGAAAAAATTAATCATTGCAACAACCCAAACACACTATTTATTCACTTCAAATAACCTAGAATCAGATTGTTAACAATCAATTCCACCATTATTGATTGCGTGCTCGAACAAGGTGTTTGCAATGAACCAATTCAAAGTTTGAATGCACACTGTTGATTTTGGGCTCATTGTGGCAAGATTGATGGTTTTAAATGTCTTGAGAGGATTTAAAAAATCCACACTATGCATTGAAAAGTCTCAACCTTGAATCATCTTATGCCACGAGAGAAAAATCCATCTACTTCATCATACAGACCGCATACATCATCTTTGGTTTTTAACACTTGTCATTATATCAGGTGCTTGTACTCCTTGCTGGGCCACTTACTTTTGACACTGAGAGCTTGTGTGTGCTCACCAAATAGATTGCACTTCCTCATGCTTCTATGAATATCGATGGGTTCAAGACACATGGAGTCAAACCACAACAACACAATGCCTACTAGGATTTGACAACCTATCCTCCATGATAGTGTGTGACCAATCAGGAGCTGCTTGACTGGATGCCCTTTAGCTTGACTTTGATGAAGACTCAAGCCTGCTAGATAGGTGGCAGCATAGCACGACATCACAACTTTGATAGAGTAGAGATCTCTAGAGCCCACAGGCACACTTTAAGCCACCAAGCATCATCATCACATAGCACCACTCATAACTTTAGATTTAGGCATTAATTTATTCAAATATGTCATGGAGATTTCATCTGATACCTATACAAAAGGGACCAATAATAACAATGAATTAAAGGGCTCAATTTATAACTTGACTGACTGGCAATCAAGACTAAGGAGTCAATGACAAAACATAAAATAAAGTGACCAGGCAATCAAAGGTATTAGGGTTATAACTATAGTGCATGAAACAAGGTTGAAAGACAACAAATCCTAGCAAATTTTGAAGACAACAAGGAAATTTGACAAAACCCTAAAAATTTTGCAAAGGCTACCACCACTTTGGCGATAAAGTGGGACACACTATTGTGGGATCACCCCTTAGAATAAATGGGAGGGGATCATTTTTCTTCCAATTTCATCATAATGTCAAAAGGTTTAAAATATAACAAATAATTTTATTTGGTCAATAAGGCATTCTTAATATGAATACATCTTGTAATTGCCAAAAATTTGGTAGTCCTTCATGTTAAGAAATTAGTTTTTTAAATTTTTTCATCTACATTTTTTTTTCTAAATTTAATACATATCTACTAGCTAAGTGCACCAAATCAAGGGACAAAAAAGTGGGAAAATAATCAATTTTGAATTAAACATGTTCATGTTATGTAAAAGTTCGCATAACATACATGCATTATATGGAGTTTTAAGAAAAAAGGATAGTCATGTTTGGCAATCCTATGGAAGGAACTATAAATGGGAGATTGCAACACTATCTACCAAAAGAGAAGGATTTTGTATCGTAAGTGTGACGATCACTAAGGAGAAGTCAAAGTGCTTCGATCACTAATCCATTAAGTTGGAAAGTCAATTCATTAAGATTGCAAGTCCTACACTAAGTCTAGTAGACGGACTTTGGATGATGGGGAAGTTGCAGCCCAGGCACATGCTTGACTGTTTTACAAAAAATGAAAATCCTTGTAGGTTAACAATGAGAGAAATATATATTTTATAGGTTAATAGTGAGTGAGAAATATATATTTTATAGGTTAACAATGGGTGTTATCTATATATTTTCTTATTATTTAGTAGATGCATAACTCAAGCTTATGACCTAAGAAAAAAAGATTGCTCAAGGAGAGAGAATGACGTAAAAGAAAAAAAATATATAATTAGACTAAGACGACATAAATAATCATGAAAGTGTAAACATGCTAGAAAGAAGTAAGAAAGAATGGATCTTCATCTTGGGATAAGTATATAAGTGAAGTGAAATTTGTCTAAAATCCTAGTCCAAATGTATGGCAGAGAGGAGGGGGAGAGAGAGATAGAGAGATGGAGAAATAGAGATAGATACAGAGAGTGAGAGATAAATAGATAAATAGAGACAGGGAGAGAACGAGAGGGAGAGATAGAGATAGAGAGG
This sequence comes from Cunninghamia lanceolata, assembly GCA_027924645.1. NCBI lineage: Eukaryota > Viridiplantae > Streptophyta > Pinopsida > Cupressales > Cupressaceae > Cunninghamia > Cunninghamia lanceolata. Next base: position 20,086,519 of record BSBN01000237.1, on the reverse strand, counting down.
GAGGAAGAGAGAGGGAGAGATAGAGAGATAGTTATAGAGACAGAGGGAAAGATATAGTGAGATGGAGAGGGGGAGAGAGATAGAGATAGAGAGGAAGGGATACAGAGATCATAGAGAGGGAGAGAAGGAGAGGGAGAGAGATAGAGATGGAGAAATATAGATGAAGTGAGGATAGAGCTCTAGAAAATGGGAGAGATGTGAAGATAAAAAAATGGATCAAAGGTAATAAGAAGATAAATGACAACAACGCATTACCTTCACCTTCAAACCAAGTCCTCCACACTTGATAGAATGCAGTAGATGCACCCAAATATACTAGCTAAATTCTCTATGATAGATAGGATGAGATGTTGATTGCTCAAATCTGCAACATAACACTAGTATGAAGATGATGGACAAGAGGATCTAGAGTGATATAGACAACATGATGTTATATGAAGATGTGATCGTCTCAAATGGCTTGGGTGAGGATTGATTTATAGGAGATGAGGGATAGAAATGGATGGCTAGGATTAAGTGAGATAAGGAGTTGTAGTCATGTGATAAGAGTCACATGAGGGTTAAATGATAGGAACAGAGTCAAATGGCTTCCATGTAATAAGAATTTCTAGAAGCTTCTAGTCATGTGAAGATAGAGACAAATATGAACTTAATTAAATAAATCTTTAATTTATTTAATTAATTTGGATTCTAGAGAAAAAGTGGGAATTAATTAAATAAAAATAATCTATTTAATTAATTGGCTAGTGGGATTAAAATAGGATTGAAATGGGATTAATTGAGATTTACTTAAATAATTATGATTTATTTAACTAATTAGGTGATGCAAGGGGTTATGAGGGTCTTGGGACAAAATGTCTCATAAGGTGCCCCATAAGGTGTTTACAAGGTGATATCATAAGATATGTGTCAATTTTAGGTGTCTACAAGATGGATACAATTATAGAAAGGTAGAGAGATAGAGGGAGAGATAGAAAGAGATAGAGAGAAGATTAGAGAGAGATAGACAGATAGAGACAAAAATAGATAGAGAGATAGAGTTAGAGAGAGGGAGAGAAAGATGGAGAGATAGAGAGGGGGAGAGATATAGAGGGAGAGACAGATACAGAGATAGAGTTAGAGAGAGAGAGATATAAAATAGAGAAGAAGATAGAGATAGAGTGATAGTGAGAGATAAATATACAGAGATAAGGAGAGATAAAGAGAGGGAGATAGAGAGAGAAACTATAAATAAATAAATAGATAGATGGAGAGATAGATATATTCAAAGGGAGAGAGATAGAGATAGAGAGATAGGGAGAGAGTAAAAGAGAGAGGGATAGAGAGATAGAGAGATAGAGAGAGGGTAAACCCGCAATACTGTGTTCCAAACTTGGGACATCAAATATTTTAGCATGGATGGAAGAAAACTTTTTAAGATATATTTGTTCAAAGATATTTCTTTGAACGAATGTACCTTTGTTTGAATATTTCACAGAAATCACCTTTGAACAAAGGTTTACCTTCGTTCAAGGATAATATTTTATTGATTAGAAATCAATAAAATATCACCTTTGAGTAGGTAATATTTTATTTTTATTTTTTAGTAGAGTTTATAAGGTGAAAAAAGACATTTTCGTTGTCATTTCTCTCGACAGTCTAAATTTACAACAATGCTCTAAAGGCATTTTTAATAGTGCTCCGAACCTACATTTTTTAACCATTTGGTTGGATGTTGAGGATGAATTTGAGGATGGGTTGCCACATGGCCTTGTATAAAGGCATCCAACATACTGTCAAGGTCAATAGGGTCACGGGTTTCTAGTTTTTACCATGTATTTTTCCATAACCCATTATGAAAATTACATTTTTTGCATTGATTTACATTGTAGAAAAATTACAATTTGGTTTCAATTTTTTACCCAAAATTTATTAAATTTGAAAACATAAAATGTCAAATTCAAACCATAAAACATCAAATCTAAATAACCCTAAAATATCAAATTGAAACCCTAAAACATCAATGATAGAATGGTTGCCAGATGCCTAACTTACCACCACGCAAGAATTCTGTCCATGACTTCCAAGATCGATGGAAGGATTCAAATCACAAAACACACCCATCAATTTCACAATAAATTCCAATTTAGAAATGATGATAGGAGCTCAAGAGTTCTTCTTACAATCTTAACATACAATACCAAAAATGACAGAAGTATAAATATGTAGATTTTTATTAACTATGAAATCACAAAAGATAATGTCTTGAATCAAATTCTTCTTTGTTCTATTCTACTGTCAAAACATGACATTACATATCTTATGGGCTTGCAGCCTCACTCTCTACTTGTCCTTTTCAGTTCTACCATTGTCAGTCATTCTCTCCTCTTGAAACAAAACTATTTTCCCTATCTTTCTGTCTTCTGCCCGACTCTCCTTATTTTTTTCTACATTCGACCTTCTTCTTCTTTATACGACCTATGTTATTCTAACAACCCTCTGCATTTGGCCTTTCTTCTTTATTGTGTTTGGCCTCCTTGATCTGCAACATTCTGGCCTACTTTTAATCAGCCTTCTCTCTTGTTTTTGGCCTCTTCCAGACTGGCCTTAGTTCAAAGCAGCCATCCTCTTCTCATTTTTGTAGTCATCGGCCTTCAGTCCTCTTTTCCCCCCTCTCTTCTTCTTATCAAGGAATAGTTGTTTTCTTTTTATCTTCCAACTTGACCATTCATATTCTCAGTCTCTTTCCAAGATATGATGAACTCCTTCATCAGTTAACTGCAACGAACATATCTCTAATCCTTTCAACTACCCTATGCATTCCATCTGGCAAGTGTATAGAATAACTGATGATGGTTTAAATCCCTTTTTGGATTTAGTTTATGTCATTATGGTGATAGGAGATTCCTTGCTGCTGGTGATAGGACTCTTTTACTATCTTAGGTTACTGGCGATAGGAAGCAACACCAACAAACACACAAACCACCAAAACACTACAGAAATCCCAAAACTGAAATGAAATTCAAACCAAATTTGGAAAGAGAGTGATGCCCCTGCATCAGACTCCCCAGGGGACAAAAAGAATGTGCTCCTACACATGAAGCAATACTCAGCACTTACTCTCTATTTATTTTCTTTCTCTTTTTCTAACAATGCTTAGGTACATTCATCAAGCTCTTTTGACAGTCCTACTCCAATCTCATTGTTCCAGTCCTATCATATCTATGGTTGCACTATAATCTTCTCACCCACATATCCTTGTACCAACCAGTATAAATCATTAAAGAAAAATGCAGGTTTTCCCTATCCTCAAACTCATACCCTTTATTGATTTGTCTATCAAATTCATCTAATTCAGCTTTCTCTAATGGCTCAATTTGTGTCTTCCCATACTAATCATAATTCTCCATATCCTCAAAAAAATAAATCTCATCATTCATCCTTCCTAACTTCCCACTATTCAACCTACCAACAGAATGTAAAACCATATCTCCACAATAATATAAAAAATTTACCCTTCTCTATAGCTCTGCTATAACTTTATTATCACAGGCTGCCACTGTTGTTTTTGTATTCTCAGCTCCTCCATTTGGCTTCACATTTTCCTTATTATTATGCTCCATTATCTTGATTGCATTCTCACAAAAATCCACCCTAGCTGCACAAAAAGAATTTGAAAAGAAAAATATAACCTCATTATCTACTGCCCCTTTGTATAAGACAATGCCTTCGCTTCCATTATCTTTAATCCCCTTTTCATTTGTTGGATCTTCATAAATTCTTCCACCTTCAATCTTTATTGCTACAACTTCTACAACTGTTGTAAACTCATTTGTGCCTTCTTCATTTTCTACTACTTTTTCTTCATTCTCCATGCCTCCATTAACCCAAGCTTCTGTTGTCCATTCTTTCTTTCCATTATTCCTATTTAATTCATTCTTTGCATACATTCCACACTCATCTTTATTTATTCTATGTCTTCCAACCTACCTCTTTTTTCTTTCACTTCTCTTCTTATATCTTGCCCTTCTTATGGCCTTTTCATCCACAAGTCTCTGCAACTCCAGTTCATAGTCTAAGATCTTCTTGTCACTATTTCATTCCCCATTCTTATCATTTTCTACTTCAACAATATCATTCCAATATTCAAAAGTAGAATCAACATGTTTGCCTTTTCATTATATCTATTCTCTTCTAACTTTTTCCAATTTGTTGCCTCTTCCTTAAAATCTACATTTTTACTTTGCTCTTCTTTTCTAGACCCCTTGTCAATCACAAGATTTCCACCTTTCCAAGTACTTCCATTCCTCACTTCCTTAACCTTTTTCATGGCTGCAATCTCATAATTTACCTCTTCACGGTTCCCATTCTTCTGTGCTTCTGTTGTTACCTTGTTTTTCTTTGCATAACTCTTCACCCACTTGAGCTTTTCCATTTTCTTTTGTTTATTTCCTTGTTTCTTACTATATTTTCTTCTCCTTATGTCCTTCTCATCTACAAGATTCCACAACTCCATGCCATCTTTACTATTCATTTCTACACTCTTATCTTCAACCACTTTATCTATACATGTAAAATCTTCATTATTTAATTTAACTAAAACAATTTGATTACCTTTTCCCTGACATGTGCCCTCCTCAAGATTCTTCCAAACTACACTTGTAACCATTTCAGCCTCATTCTTTCCTCTTGCTTCCACTTCTCCAAGTATGTCCTTGTTAGGGTTAGCCGGCAGAAGATATCAATTAAATGCAAATAAAGATTAAATAGAGAAATGGAAATACATAGAAATAATAACAACGAGAGACAAGTTTTAACGTGGTTCACCCAAACTCAGGCTACATCTGCCGAACAGAGAGTCCAATATTATTATCCAGTAAATCAAACTGATTACAATCAACAATCCCTACAACTCAATATTGCTGCAAAATGCTACAATACAATATCAAAACCCTAACCCTTAGCTGCCTTTTTATCAAGCTTTTTGTCGGTTACAAAATAGGGTTTTCTTATGTCAGTCAATGAAAAAATTAACTCCCGGTGCATTATGAAATAATAAAAAACCATGTGAGGTTTCGGGGGCATTGCCCTTGAGCCCCCACGGGGGTGCTACCCCTTGACCCCGTCTTGGGGGCACTGCCCCCAAACCCCTGCAAGGGGTGCTGCCCCTTGACCCCGTACAAATTTGGGGGGAAACCACGCCGATAAAAGTGGGGTAAATATAACCTCCGAGTCTGATTAGGCTCCATATAACAACAATCTCCCACTTGGAGACTAATCAGACTCCACACCATATCATCTCCCACTTGGAGACTGATCATAACACCACTGACCCTGTAGCTCCCACTGGAAATAGGCACCCTGGACTCTGTTGTTCTACCTTTGGTTGTGTTCAGTCTAGAAGACCAACCGAAGCTGAAGAGGAGCTCAGCTTCTCCCTTGTTACTGCCTTTGTAAACATATCTGGTGGATTGTCATATATATGTATCTTTGCCAGCTGTAACTGGCCATCATCCAACACTGACCGAATGAAGTGATACCTCAACTGTATGTGTTTGGTCTTTGAATGCAAGGCAGAATTCTTTGCAAGATGTATGGCACTCTAGCTGTCCATAAACAAATAACTGTTAACCTGTTGTGTGCCCAATTCATTCATGAAATATTGCAGCCATATCATCCCCTTGCTTGCCTCTGTTGCAGCTACATATTCTACCTCTATGGTGGATAAAGCAACCACCTTTTGTAACCTGGAAATCCAACTCACTGCTGTTCCACCTATAGTAAAGACATAACCTGTAGTATTCTGCCTGGTATCAATATCCCCTACCAAATCTGAGTCTACATAACCTGCTAAATCAGTATTAGAGCCCCCAAAACATAACTGTTTATTAGATGTACCTCTCAAATATCTGAAAATCCATTTTACCGCATTCCAATGCTCTAATCCGGGATGACTCATATACCTGCTAACGACTCCTACGGCATGTGCAATATCTGGTCTCGTGCATACCATGGCATACATTAAACTTCCTACAATTGAAGCATAGGGTACCTTGGACATTTTCTCTTCCTCCTCTTGTGTCTTAGGACACATCGCCTTGGTCAATTTCAAATGACTAGGCAAAGGTGTGTTGACAGCTTTGGCATTCGCCATGTGGAATCTCTGCAACACCTTTTCAACATAAGTAGCCTGAGATAGAGTCAATTTTCTGTTCTTCCTATCTCTACAAATTTTCATACCAAGGATTTGTTTTGCTGCCCCCAAATCTTTCATAGCAAATGACTGTGCTAACTGCTGTTTTAACTCTCTTATGTGATCCATGTTAGACCCAGCTACAAGCATGTCATCAACATATAAACATAAAATAATGTAGTTGTCATTATCCAACCTCTTAAAATAAATACAATGGTTAGAATTACACCTGTTGTAGCCTTGCTCAGCCATAAAACTGTCAAATTTTAAATACCATTGCCGAGGTGCTTGTTTCAGGCCATACAAACTCTTCTTCAATCTGCACACTAGTTTCTCCTTACCTTTGACCTCAAATCCTTGGGGCTGTTCCATATATATCTCCTCCTCCAAATCACCATGGAGAAAGGCAGTTTTAACATCTAGCTGTTCCAAATGTAAATCTTCAGCAGCCACAATACTTAAAATAGTACAAATAGAAGTCATCTTGACAACCGAAGAAAATATCTCATCAAAATCAATGCCCTTTTTCTGTGCAAATCCTTTTACAACTAACCTGGCCTTAAATCTTTTCTTACCTCCATCTTCCTCTTTTAGCCGGTAAACCCATTTATTTGGTAAAGTTTTTTTACCTGCAGGTAACTTACATAATTCCCAAGTCTGATTTTTCAGCAAGGAGTCCATTTCTTCTTACATTGCAAGCTCCCACTGAACCTGTGTATCCACCTGCATAGCTTCATCATACCCTTCTGGTTCACCAGCATCTGTTAACAAAATAGAATACAAAGAGGGAGAAAACCTTTCAGGAGGTCTATTGATCCTTGTTGACCGTCTAACATTCACTGGAGTTTGTGGTATTTCTGGTTGCTATTGCAGAGCATGAGGAACCACTGGAACATCACTATTTGGAGTATCGTCCAGCACCACATAATCCTTTTCTTTCTTCTCATGCTGCTACAACTAATCTTTGTACAACACCTTCTCATTGAATATAACATCCCTGCTTCTCACAATTTTTTGATTTTCAAAATCCCAAAGCCTATAACCAAATTCATCAATGCCATATCCAACAAAGGTACACTTTTTTGATTTTGCATCCAGCTTGGTTCTATTTTCAGAATCTATATGTGCAAATGCTTCACAGCGGAAGGTTTTCAGAAAAGAATAACTCACCTTCTTGCCTATCCATGCTTCCTCTGGAATACCACAGCCCAAAGGAACTAAAGGACCTCTATTAATTAAATATATAGCAGTGTTGACAGCCTCTGCCCACATGTTTAAAGGCAGCCCAGCATGCAATCTCATGGTCCTTGCACGCTCCAATATTGTCCTATTCATGCATTCAGCCACTCCATTTTCCTGTGGAGTCCTTGGAACCATTTTCTGCCTATGAATTCCATTAAAGGAACAATAATCCTCAAATTCTTTGCTGCAATACTCACCGCCATTATCAGATCTGAGACATTTTAATCTTTTTCCTGTCTCATTCTCAACCAAGCTTCTCCATTTCTTAAATGTTTCAAATACATCAGATTTCTGTCTAAGGAAATAAATCCAGACCTTCCTAGTTGCATCATCTATGAATGTAACATAATACTGAGAGCCACCGAAAGAAGATACCTGAGCTGGTCCCCATACATCTGTATGCACAAGCTCTAATTTTTTATTTTTCTTTTGCTTCCCATCCTTGAGAAAACTGACTCTCTTTTGTTTTCCATACACACAACTTTCACAGAAATCCATATTAATACATTTCAGACCTGTTAAAACTTTCTTAGAATGAAGTACCTTCATACCTTTTTCACTCATATGCCCAAGTCTGTTATGCCACAGTGTTGTCTCAGAACCTGCAGCAACTTTTCCAGTCTCTTCCTGCAAACCTGTAGCAACTGTTCCTGAACCTGTTTATTTTTTCTCTGCAACAGCTAAAGTAGAAGGAATAGTATGACCTGTACAAAGATATAAGGTGCCTACTTTCATACCTTTTGCTACTACTAAGGCACCTTTTGAAACCTTCCAGTTTTTATTAGTAAATGTAACAGTGCAACCTTGTTCAGTTAGCTGCCCTGCTGAAATTAAATTCCTACTGAGCCTTGGAACATGCCTTACCTCTTGTAGTAGCCAATGATTCCCATTTTGCAACTTAATCTTGATTCTTCCCTTTCCAACAATCTTACAGGGTTCGTTATCTCCCAAATAAACCAGCCCAAAATCCCCTTGGACATAATCAAGAAAATAACTTCTATGGGGCATAGCATGAAATGAGGCCCCCGAATCTAAAACCCATGAATCATCAGCATTATCTAGGGAAAGAATCAAAGCGTCATCTTCAGATTTATTACTTACCACATTTGCTTCCTTATTGCCTTCTTGTTTGTCTCCTTTATTTTTTTGAGACCAGCAATCTTTCTTCAGATGACCTGGTTTCCCACAGTACCAGCAATCCTTCTGTCCTCTGGATTGGGATCTCGTATCCTTTAATTTTCCTCGTGACTTCTCATGACCTCCAGAACCTTTTCCTCTCTCCTTTGATCTGTCCCTGCTTTCTGCATTCAAAACACTGCCTGATTTGGATCCACCTGAGCTTTTCTTACGAATTTCTTCACTCAGAATAACACCAACAACATCATCAAATTTTAGGGTATTTGAACTAGAAACAGAGTTACTAACCACCATTACCAAACTATCCCAGCTTTCAGGCAATGAACATAATATCAAGAGAGCTCTAACTTCTTCATCAAATTTTACATTTACAGAAGTTAATTGACTGACAATCGTATTAAATTCATTTAAATGACCTATCACAGATCCACCTTCAACCATTTTCAAATTAAACAACTGCTTCATGAGAAATACCTTATTTGAGGCTAAGAGTTTTTCATACAATTTAGCCAAAGCTTTCATCAGACCATCTGTTGTCTTCGCTTCCGTTATATTGAATGCCACTGACGGTGCCAGGCACAACCAAATGGTTCCCAGTGCCTTTCTGTCAAGAAGATTCCAATCCTCATCAGACATTGTTGCCGGTTTCTTGGCTACTCCTTCCAACGGCCTCCATAAATCCTTTTGCTAGAGGTAATCCTCCATCTGCATCTTCCATAACTGATAGTTCTGCCCATTGAATTTATCAACCTTCATTTTACCCTCGTCCGCCATTGCTCCCACTCAACCATGAGACTTTCCTGCAGACGATAATCGAACACAACCCACTCTGATACCACTTGTTAGGGTTAGCCGGCAGAAGATATCAATTAAATGCAAATAAAGATTAAATAGAGAAATGGAAATACACAGAAATAATAACAACGAGCGACAAGTTTTAACGTGGTTCACCCAAACTCAGGCTACATCTGCCAAATAGAGAGTCCAATATTATTATCTAGTAAATCAAACCGATTACAATCAACAATCCCTGCAACTCAATACCGCTGCAAAATGCTACAATACAATATCAAAACCCTAACCCTTAGCCGCCTTTTTATCAAGTTTTTTGTCGGTTACAAAATAGGGTTTTCTTATGTCGATCAATGAAAAAATTAACTCCCGGTGCATTATGAAATAATAAAAAATCGTGTGAGGTTTTGGGGGCGTTACCCCTGGACCCCACAAGGGGCGCTTCCCCTTGACCCCGTCTTGGGGGCACTGCCCCCAAACCCCCGCAAGGGGCGCTGCCCCTTGACCCCGTACAAATTTGGGGGGAAACCGCGCAGATAAAAATGGGGTAAATATAACCTCTGAGTTTGATTATGCTCCATATAACAACAGTCCTTTTCATGGAGTGCCTTCCCTTCTTCCCATTTCTTGAACTCTGCTTCATCATATTTTACAACTTCAGTTTTCTTTCCTGCTATACTAATTCTATTTGTTGTGTTCTAGCTTTCACCATCCATACTTTATTTCATGTAGCTCTAGGCTGCTATCTTTTCATGGCTGCACCTAATACCTCTTCTTTGTGCTTCCCTTCTAGCCAACTTGTTCTGTCTTCTTGTATCCTCTTGTTTTCATTCATGCCCTTCATGCTTGGCATTTGTTTTCTTCTACAAACCATATCATAACCATCTTCTAATTTACACTTTTCATGCTTCCCCTTAAGCCAACGCGATACTATATAACCAAGTTCTTCCTTCTTTTCTCTATCCTTTTGCATAACCACACTCTTAATTTCACTTTTATGATGAAAATCAGCATTTGTACTCACATGTACCTCTTCTTTGCCCTGTTGTCCAGATTTGCTATCATCCTTGTCTTCATTGTTTGATAACTCGTCTTCCTTATAGGCTTCCTCCCTTTCATCTACAACATCTTCTAGGGCATCTTGAAATTCATAATCATCCTCAACGTCTACATTATCATTTGAAATCAATATCATACTATCCTCTTCTGAACATTTAAGTTCTTTGTATTGTACCTCCTCGTGTTGTCCTACTGCAATTCATTCATGCATACTAGCTGTTGCAATTTGGTTTCCTCTTCTCCCATCTTCATCTCATTCTATGGGGGCTTTCTTAGACCCTTCTATTATCCATTTCAAGGTCCCATTCTGGACCTCCCTTGTCAAGCTCTTCAGACCTACACACACATCTGTAAACATAATATTAGCAAACAAAATAAGAGACCACAATGTCTCCATTAGTGTCTTCTTCATGGACACTCTCCAATCTTCATTACTCTCCTCCTCAAGTGCTACTTGTTCTACTTCTTCTTTCCTCCTTTCCTTTAAGTCCTCCACTATGAGAACTTATTTGGCCTCTTCTAATCCATGTTGCTCAATAGGCAACTCTCTGCTATCCCAAACTCTCTGGAATCCGCTCATACTCCTTCCTCTTTTCAAGGCATTCACCTTTTTCCTTTTCCTTTTCTCCATGATCATCTTCATAGGCCACTTTACTTTATTTTCTGTTGGCCATACCCTAAAATACTCCTGGCTTTCTTCATCCAACCTTTGTTGCCTTGCAATCAGGTATTGTGCCAAATCTTTTCTCAATTCTTCCAGCTCTCTTTTAAAATATGTATCGTGCTTCTGCATCTTTCTTTCTTCCTTCATCTTCTGGACACCTCTCCTAGGGATTCTTTCTTTCTCACTTTGCCTAGTCTTTCAGTACCTCAACTTACATATCTGTCCAAGCATTTCTGAGTATGCTCACTGCCAAGATCTTTTAGAATTCAGGGTCTACATGCCTATCAATCTGCAACACACTTACCAAACATTTATGAATACCCAAACATCAATGCCCCTCAAATTTAAGAATACACTTAGTGTCCTCTGTTTAGATCTTTCAGGGCTCTGATACAAATTTGATAGAATGGTTTCCAGATGCCTAACTTACCATCACACAAGAATTCCGTCCATGACTTCCAAGACTGATGGAAGGATTCAAATCACAAAACACACCCATCAATGTCACAATAAATTCCAATTCAGAAACAATGACAGGAGCTCAAGAATTCTTCTTACAATCTTAACATACAATACCAAGAATGACAGAAGTATAAATATGTAGATTTTTATTAACTATGAAATCATAAAAGATAATGTCTTGAATCAGATTCTTCTTTGTTCTATTCTACTATCAAAACATGACATTACATATCTTATGGGTTTGTGGCCTCACTCTCTACTCGTCCTCCTTTTTGGTTCTACCATTGTCTATCTTTCTCTCCTCTCAAAACAAAACTATTCTCCCTATCTTTCTATCTTCTGCCTGACTCTCCTTATCTTTTTCTACATTCAACCTTCTTCTTTTTTATATGGCCTCTATTCTTCTGATGACCCTCTGTATTTGACTTTTCTTCTTTATTGTGTTTGGCCTCTTTGATCTGCAACGTTTCGGCCTACTTTTAATCAGCCTTCTCTCTTGTTTTTGGCATCTTCTAGACCAACCTCAGTTTGAATCAGCTTTCCTCTTCTTACTTCTGTAACCCTCAACCTTCAGTCATCTTTTCCCTCTCTCTTCTTCTTACCAAGGAACAGTTGTCATTTTATCTTCCAACCTGACTATTCGTATTCTCAATCTCTTTCCAATAGTTGATGAACTCCTTCGTCAGTTAACTGCAATGACCATATATCCAATCCTTTCAACTACCCTACGCATTCCATCTGGTGAGTGTACAGAATAACTGATGATAGTTTAAAGCCCTTTCTAGATTTAGTTTCTGTCATTCTAGCGACAGGAGATTCTTCACTGCTGGCAATAGGACTCTTTTACTATCTTTTGTTACTGGCAATAGGAAGCAACACCAAAAAACATGTAAACCACCAAAGCACTACATAAATCCCAAAACTAAAACAAAATTCAAACCAAAATTTGGAAGGAGAGTGATGCCCCTGCATCAATCAATTTCAAACCCTAAAATGTCTATTTGAAACCCTAAAATGACTATTTAAAACCCTAAACATGTATTTTCAAACCCTAAAAATTTTAATTTTGAAACTTTAAAATATGGATGTGAAACCCTCAGTTGCAAATTTGAAACCCTAAAATGTCTAATATTGTAGAACATTGCTTTGGTTTGATAAATCTTGTATATGTATCTATTCATATTTTGACTCTCTAGCTAGTGATTTCATTAAATATTATTCTAGGCATAGAGACTATAGTGTGTATTTGAATTTATTTTCTTGTCATGTATCTTTTGATGCAAATCCATTAATAAATATGTCTTGATTTGTTGATAGGCCAAATTCATTTGATTTTGTAGGACATATACTAATCAAAAGATAGGATGAACATGTAAGAAGTCAATTTTCCACAACCTAGACCTTATAGTCATGCTTGAATACATTCTCTTGACCTTGTAGGACATACACATCAAAATTTGGTAAGAGGAGAAAAACTAATTTTCCAAACACTAAAATTACTCCTCAAACAATTAATCTTCCATCTATACCTTAAGATATATCTAAAAATAAGGAATATGATATCATTCAATAAATGAAGAACACATGTGCAAAAATTTCTCCATAGGACTTAGTATGCACATAACCTTTTTGCTAAAAAAACTAGTGAAGAAATCTTTTAGGATTGCTTGTTTCCCTTTGTTTTTTCAGGATGAGTTTGAAAGTATCCCCAATCCCAATCCTCAACATTCTAAAAGTTTAAGAATTCTTGGGATCATGGGTTTGGCCCTCGTTTGTTGGCATTAATTTTTAGGTATCAGTTTTACATTGTTTCCAATCCCTAATTCTTGATCAATAAAAGCATTAGGGTTTTGGGATCGGCGTATCAAGCTCATGGTTTTGATCAAAATTTCAACATTGGTTTGATGAGTTCCCTAACCCCTGATCCTCGATAATACAATGTACTAAATTTTAGGATCACCATGTCGGGTTGTCTCATTTTCCTTTTATTTTAGATAATAAGTTTGAAGGTCACCTTGATCCCCAATCCTCAACGTATTAACTCATTAAGCTTTTAGGATTAGTGGGTTGGAATTGGGGGTTTTTTCTTGCCATCTTGGCATGAGTTCGGTGGTATCCCCGAACCCTAATGTTTCACATAGTACTATCCTTGGGGAATTATGGGCTCTCCGATACTCTATAATGAACTAAAGATAATCTCTGCAATTTTTTGTTTGTTCCTTTATGTACTTCAAAGTTAATATCTTTATCAAGAATTTGATAATCTTGATAGATCTAATAGACCTATCTAGCCAATTGGGTATCATAATGATTTATAATGGATGGTTTTGTGTATATTATTGTAGAAATGCAAGAGGAACCCCCATCAAAAGAAATGAAGTGTGATTTTAAGGGGTGTCATCCCCCATCCAAGATCTCTCCCTATTCCAAAATTGGAGACACATATATAGGGCATGTTGATCTCTAAGAATTCTTGCAAAGGGTCAACAAGGAAGGAGATAAGACCTTTAAATCATAATGCATGGCTGGTTCAAGGCTAGTTCATGTTGTTGCATTTCCTATATCCCTATAATCTCCTAAGATAGTTCTCACTTGTGCACAAAGATATGACCAAAGGAAGAGGGAGGTGTTTGGCCTAGCAGGATAGGTGGTGTTGGATATAGGTGCAAACATGATAAAGGGAGTCCTTGAGCTCCCCACCTACGCCAAGTATGAGAAGTTAAATATCAAGACTGCCTTAGACTACTATGAGAAGATGCCTAAAATGGAAAATGACTACATCAATCAACATCTACTCATCACATAGAGGAAAAACCCTTTGAAGATGGAAAAGGTATAACATATGAGTGAATTAAAGAAAATGGAAAGTCCTAGATCACTCCTACAACAAGAATAAGGTGTTTAATAAACCCATGGATGATATTTCTTGGGATTTCATGGAGGACTCCTCCATTGATAATAGACAAAAGTGTTGATTGACAAAAATTTGGATTGGTTGAAGAGGCATTATGCCATGATTGATCCATACCCAACTTCCAAGGAATACAAAGACCAAAAGAATAATAAAATTGAGAAAGGAAAATCTTTAGCCCCTCCCAAGGAAAAGGATACAACATGAGTAGAAAGACAAGAATAGCAAAGGGAAACCAAAGCTACCAATTCTACAAAGGAGAAAGAAAAGGTCAAGGGTGTGGATGTTTAGTCTAGTGAAGATAAGGAGGATGAAGTGCCTCTAATTAGAATGAAGAAGGATTTCTAACCTCCTACTACTCAAGATTCCAGTCAGCCTGCACCTGAGGCAACATCTCTTACAATATCTCCCACACACACACCTTCCTCATCACCTCCATAAATTGTCTTCACCTCCACAAACCACCACCCATTTACCCACACCTTCCTCTTCACCACCTACACAAGCTACTACACAACCTCAAATGTCTCAACCACCCCTTCAAACTCAGAAACCACCACTTCAAATTCCAATTGCATCTACGCAAGCCACCACACAACCACCCACATAGGTTCCTTAACCAGTCTCTTCACCCCTTCTTCGATCTACTCCATCATCACAAGCACCTGTCTCACCCACTAATTAGCCTCCTACTTCTTCATGCATTCCTCAACCTCCTCCTTCATAGGCAGAAGCCCCATCACTCTCCCAAGTTGCTAAACTAGAGAAAACCTTAGGGGATGATGGTAAGCAATTAGAGGAAGATAATATAGTTGAAGGTTCTCTTTCCCCAGAGGTAGATGTTGAAAATCTAGATTAGCTAGTGCAGGACATCCCTTCTTCATCTCTTGAGTAAGCTAAGGGGTCACAAGAGTTAGTGAAAATTGTGGTCTTGACTCCATCTCCTCTCTATTCTCCTCATCCTTCTCCTTATCCTTCTCTTGAATCCACTCCAAGGCCTACACAACCATCGCCACAACCTTCTCCTCCAGGGGTAGTAATTGTAGGTTCAGGGCTTCTAGTATGGTTGAACCACATTATTGAGAAGAGAAAGAGGACCTACATAGAAGAGGAATACTTCTTAGCAGTGGTGGAAGTGTTCAATGATCAAACAAAACCAAAAAGATATAGAACATTCTCCACCATAAACACCGATGCATAGGGAGCTAGGATAGCTCAAGTGGCAACACCGCTATTTGATAAAGAGGAATCATTGATGACCCCTAGAGATTACTACATCTAGCCATTCAATTTGGGCCACCAAACTAGGGAGGAAGAAAAGAAGGCATTGTAGGGAGATATGACCACCATCCTAGAAAGGATGTAGAAATATGAAGTAACCAAGGAAGAACCAAAGAAATAGTTTGGTCAACTCACCACATACATTTCACATCTGGTGGGCCTAGTTGATTCAAGTACCCTTGCACCAACCATAATGGAAGCATTGCATAAAGACAATTAGCCAGTGGATCCTGAGGGAATCCTCCCTACTAATACTACATGGAAAGATACATTAGAGGCTCTTAGCAGCAAGATAATCCAAGAGGTGATGAGATCCTATCACACTATCAGTGATGAGGAAGAGAAACTACAAAGATTAGAGAGCTATATAGATGAAGAACTATTGGTATGGGAGGAATAACTCCCAATTTTGTAGAGAATAAAGGCATTGGTTTCTAGTAGAATCTTTCTATAGATGAAATAAATATTCAAAAAACATAAAACATGGAAATGAAACCAATAAACAAGTATTATACCTTTGAATTCTCCCTCGCTCATTGATAAGGTTGAGGAAGTGCACCCAAGCTTCCTAGTTTTACCCAAACAAGATGGTTGAATGTGGAATGATCTCAAATTGGACACACTGTGGGCATAACCTAGCTATGGAGATGAGAAATTAGGAATTATTTTGGCATAATAGATTTACTTCAAACTTGGATGTGAAAATGGCTTGTGGAGGCTAGTATTTATAGGCAAATTGGAGGCGATTTGAATCCAACATTGGAGATTCAGAGTTGAGATCAATGGTGGAGATGAGAGGATAAGATGGAGGGTTGAGATTTCATCAACAAGATTGGATGGATGAGATTAAATGTGAATTTCAAATTCACATGGGGAAAGGCTTTGCATTTAATGAAGATTAAGACAAGTGAGGAATAAAAAGTTATTTTGTGTGGGAGGAGATGGAATTAAAAATTCCATTTTGTGGGTGAACGTGTGAGTCATGTGACACGTGTTTATTTGGAAACCACATGTGTGAGCTCTTTGCATAAAAAAGAGATCTAACATGAAACAAGAAAGATGAGTTGGAAGGCTCATCTAACCCTTCAGAATAAAAGTTAATTTTTTATTTGTGGGTTATGGGAATGGGTGTTAAGCATGCTTTGACCAAGTTAATCAAGTGATTAACTTAATTAATGTGGCTGAAAAAATTAGTGAGTGGGATAATGAGGGATTAAAGTTAACTAAATAAGGATTTATTTTATTAATTTTGGTCTAGGAGTCATGTAGGCTAGGGTAGCTAATTAAATAATTAGTATTTATTCAATTAGACTAGGTTTAGGGATAGGGTAGATTAATTAAATAAGCATGATTTATTTAATTAATTAGGATTAGGAAGGTGGCTAAATTAACCAAATAAATATTAGAAATATTTATTTAATTAATTGTGGACATAGTTGTAAGGTCTAGTGTTGAATTAATTAAATTAATTCATTACTAAGGGTAAATTAGGGGTAAATGGTTAGGGACATCATAGGGTTAATTAATTAAATAGTTATGATTTTATTTAATTAATTGGTGAAAGGGTTAAGTTGCTAATGTAATTGATGCAGGAAAATGGTTACCAGGGTCAAGAGATTTTCACATGTCTACATTTTTCCCCTCTTTGATGTGGTGTCATGATCGAGTAGGGAAATGGCATTAGGTCAACAAATTTTGCCCTAGTTGATGGGAAGGAGTGGAAATGGATTAGGGATGCCCCCTCAAGAGGTTAGGTGAAAAAATTAATCTTTTCAGACGAACTCTTGCAAAGTAGGAAATGGTGGTGAAAAAGGGATTCATGACAAAAATAGGGTTGATAGAAGAAAAAAATGGAGGAAAGGGTCAAGATTTGTGACCTGGGGAGAAGAAATGGTGAATTAGGGATGACATGACACCTATAGATAGGTAAAAGTGGGACCAACATGCCACATTTGCACACCTTTGCTAACTAGACTTGAGAGCCTTTGAGAGAAGAGTGATAGTGATGGTGCAACCTATGTTCCCATGACATGAGAATAGATCAGAGAGGGTATGGGAGTTCTAGCGGATGGTGGAGGCTAGACAATGGTTATGTCGTCTAACATTGATTTGTGTTTTTTTAGGTTTTGGGGTAGTTAGGGAGTCAAGAAAGGGTAGGTTAGTAGTTTACCGCTATTGTACAGCTGCATAGCACAATTGGAGGGTGATTTAGCACCAATGGGTAGTTTAGTGCCAAAAGGCTAGGGGCTCAGAAAGGTGGTTTAGCACCATCTATTAGTGATTTAGTGCTAGAAATGTTAATGTGTTTGGTGGTTTAGTGTCAAACTTTGGGTTTAGCATTATCGTGGTGGTTGTATCTAGGTTGTGAGGATTGGATTGATGGTGATGTACACATGCCATTCATGCAACAACCTTAGTACCTTATTAGAAGGACCGAGCATATCATTGATCATTACCTTCCTTATCAGGTGCTGAGATAATACAGTATACATCAGGATCTACCATAGGTTATTGTTATTTTTATGCGGGTGAGGGCAGATGTGCCGGCATGGCCACCGATGATAGATGCACAACTAGCACTGTTGGATTGGGCAGCATTACAGCTAGTGATGTGGCATTAGGGGAGCATGTTGGTGGATGTGGGGACTACCTCGACGTATGATGCATGGTGGGCATAAACTAGACTTGTGCGGATTACACTTTTGGATGCCAATCCTAGTGAGGAGGAGGAAGATAGTGGAGAGAGGTGAGATGGGGGAGGTGGTGGGGGAGGTGGAGGAGATGATGGAGGAGATGATAGGAGGGATGGGAGAGATGGGAAGGATGGAGGAGATGATGGGAGGGATGGGAGAGATGCGAGAGATGGGAGGGACATAGGGATTCAAGTTTTGGCTGAGACAACAGTGGGGCAGGTGGGGACTGTTGACCTATTTTTCCTCTGTCCAGAGTTAAATAGCTCACCTTGTATTTTCCTTGAAAATCCTTCAAAAAATAACCCTACAAGGCTTAAATCCTTCAAATACTCATGCTATGCCTTCCCAAAAATCCCAAAATCTCACCTTGAGAATCCTTGCAGAAAACCCAGAAAAACCCAGAAATCTTTTGTCTTCAAGTGCCTTCTATCGCAGAGATTTCTCAGTTTTATACTTAGCCATTTTTACATGTATATGATGATGACATCATCCTTGTTTTGGGTTTTCTGTCTTTTAGTCGAATTGTATCTTAGATACAATTTTATGTCGTATCTTGGCCATGTGCAAGGGTGAATGTACATCAGGTCCTTTGTATGTATTATTGTATGTATTTTGAGTATGCAAAGGCAGACATACAAAGGTTTTATAGTTGTGACAACGACCATTAGCAGCTAGGTCCAAGCTCTCCCTAACGGCCCGACGTATGCCGATATGCAAATATACAAAGGCAGACATGTAAGGGGATCATTGTCGAGACAAGCCTCATTGGTAGCCAAGTCCAAGGTTTCTCTGATCAGCCGATGAAGATACAAAGCGAAGTATCCAAGGGAAGGTGGGGTCCGCAGATGCAAAGGCGACTGTATTTCATATACAAGTTGCAAATATACAAAAGGCAATATGCAAAGATATAAAGGCAATGATGCTAAGGGATATGTATGCATTTCTGTTTGTATATTACATGTGCGCGATATACAAGGCAATATACAAAGTGCACATGCAAAACAACATACAAGGGGAAAATGCATGTGCAAAGTCAATATGTAGGGAGAGATACAAAGGATGGGGCCCACCAATTGTATGTATATACAATTGTATGTTTGCATATACAATCAAACATACAAGGGAATATGCAATCCTGAGATGCAAAGCCCAAACCCGAAACGAATATACATTCTAGTTGATAAAGGCAGAAGTCCGATTGTATGTATGTTTTGCTTATAT
Organism: Cunninghamia lanceolata; assembly: GCA_027924645.1. Classification (NCBI taxonomy): domain Eukaryota; kingdom Viridiplantae; phylum Streptophyta; class Pinopsida; order Cupressales; family Cupressaceae; genus Cunninghamia; species Cunninghamia lanceolata. The sequence continues at coordinate 20,066,885 of BSBN01000237.1, read as the reverse complement.
ATTCGCATTGTATATGCGATATACAAGGCCGATATACAAAGGGAAAACATACAAGCTGGACCCGACTGAGAAGTCAAATTTGGCAAATTCAACGGTGGGGTCCATAGTTTGTATGTTAAGTGCATTATATATGTTGATATGCAAAGGGGAAAGTATACAAAGGCCGGACCTGTTCTAAAGTCCAATATGGCTGATAATCTTTTGAGTTCCATATTGTATGTATATTTGTGATTGTATGTTTGCATATAGAATCAGATATACAAAGGGTCGCATGCAAAGGATTTTGGCGAGACAATATGTATCAGCGATTCAGTTCAAGGTTTTCTCGACGGCTGATGAAGCATACAAGGGGGAGACATACAATGTTTTTCGGTGAGACCTAGTGCATCGGCAGCCTAGTTTTTGGTCTTTCTGACGGCCGATGGAGGATGCATTGTTTAGCGATGGGTCTCATAGTTCAACTTAGTGACTAATCAGGTGGTGCCATATGTCAGGGCCAATCCAAAGGCCAATTCAAAAGGGACCCGCTCTTGTATGTAGCCGTTGTATTGTATATGCAAGGTGACATACAAATGAATATACAAAGGCATTTCAAAGGCCGATTTAGATGCCAAATGCAAGCGCACATGTAATGAACATTTCAGCAAGACTTAATGCATTGGCAGCTCAGCTAGAGGTCACCCTGACAACCCGATGTATACAAAACAATTTGCATATGCAGAGCAATATGTAGATACAGATGCAGTTTGACCATAACTTTGACCGTGAATATCTTGCGCATTCTGGTGAATTTCAACATGCTACAAAAGGAAAAAGTGCCTATTTTTGCCTCCTCTTTCATTTGGCAGGCTTTTGAGGGAAATATTTTCACTTCCAAAATTTGGATCTGGATTAGCATGCTTGATCAACTGGATGTTTTAGCAACCAATTTGAGATATGCAGATGCAGATATTTGTGGCATTTATAGGTGCAGATTGATGATTCAACAGCTTACATTGAAGACAAAAAATATATTCCATTTGCCCCTATTCCAGATATTTTTATGCCATGAATTCTTATAGATGGACGTCCCTTCAGAGGCAGATATTTTCATGACTGTGCCCATGGGGCGAATTCCTTGTAGTTGCCTTAGGTCGAATTGTAAATGCTATATATGCATAAGCTTGAGATGTGGCAAGGGTTAGAAATTTTTTAGCATTATGTCTTTTTGTTTCCAAACAGAGCATTCCTCTACTATAACTATGCCTTCTTATTGAATATATGCAAGTTATTTTGACCTCTTTTACTAATTTTTAGTTTAGTGTAAATTTGCATGTGATTGTCTATGAACATCTTTGTTCCTCTCAATCATTTTGTTTCTTACCTCTACTAGAATCATCTAAATCTGTGTACATCTACTTGCTATATACGGTTGTGTTGTGCATTTTCTTAGTTCTATGAAGATTCTTTTATTCAACTTGGTGAATCGCCCTTTATTTTCAAGTTTTCTTGTTCCATCTTTCATTTTAAATGCATTCCTTCTCCCTTTTCCTCTGCAAATTCAGTAGATTTTAGGTGATAACCAGTTAAGGAAGCCAGACTTCTCCAGAAGTTCTTTCCAAACACAGGTGACCCACAAACCTTGGAAAGATCTCATGTTTCTCCAGATTGCCAAGTTTTCACAAACTCAGTAAGGGTGCAAATATGGGTGATAACAACTTTGGCATGCCCGGTGGGATAGTGGAATTAGAAAATAATCAAATACAATTTTTTTATTGTTGGTTTTGATGTGCAGCCAATGATTTTTAGACGTGTAAGAGGTTAAAACCTGCATATCTGGTGACTCATACTAAGGAAAGACAAGTAGATCAGTGTTACTGTCACATTTCATGAGAAAAATTCAAAATCAGAGTTTGAGTTCATTTGATTATTTGCAGCTATCTCCACCTAGAAGAAAAAGTAGAGTTGTGGTAAGGACTCTAGCTTCTAAAAGAATGCAATCAACTCTGCCAAGTTTCAGGCCAGTTGCACCTATAATTCCTGTACCGATTCAAGCGAACCCACCTCTAGCTGTTCCAATGGCAAGAAATCAGCCATTTGTGGCTTTTGATGGGGGGAGCCCATTGAATTTGATAGTGCACGACAACATACCCATAGCAACTTTGAAGAGCCTACCCTATTTCATAGGGGAGGATCAAACTACCCCAATTGAGCACATTAGAGACGTAGCTTCTCTATGTGGAGTTCATCATGTAACCCAAGAAAATGTAGCCATTAGGTTGTTGGTTGCCTCTTTTAAAGGAAAAGCATTACAGTGGTTCAGGAGTTTACCAGTACAAACCATTGGAACCTGGAATGATTTGGGCGATAAGTTAAACAAACAATTTCAAGATAAGTCAGATAACTTGTCGTTGGTTGAACAAATGACTACAATAAGGAGAGCTCCCCAGGAGCAAATGATGGATTTCAACTTCTGATTTTAGAAGACATGGGACAAAATTCCTGCCATGGTAAGGCCTCCATCAGAATATGCTTTTCTGTACTTTTTGAAAGCTTTAAATAGTGATATTTCAGTAATGATTCAATCATTGGGAGGTACAAGTCTACCTGATGCATATGAAATAGCTATTAGAGCATAAAATAGCCTGATTCAAGCTGGGAAAATAGCACCTAGACCACCAATGCCCATTTTTCCTGAGATTCAAGCTTCAATGCCTTTGCCAATCCCATATTTTGCCCCTTTACCTGCTACTGCAGCATTGCCAAGTACTACCAATTCTGAAACTACTGCTCCTAGCTCATCACAAGAGTTAAGAGAGATTAAAAATAGCCAACAAAAAATAGAGAATATCTTGCAAACTTTTGGGAATGAGCTGGTAAACATAAAAAAGTAGCAGTCCCAGAACATATAGCCTTATCAGCAACCCAGCCAAGGGCAAAATTAGCCTTATCAAGGGTAAAATCAGCCATACCAGGCTAATAGGCCACCTTATCAAAGTAATTACCAGGGTACCAGGCAAAATGTGAATCAGAGGCCTTTCCAGCCTTACAATCCAGTACCCATTAATGCAGTGAGGGACCTTGTCCCTATTCAGAATAACCTTGCAGCTGATTATGAATGGTGTTTTCCATGCAATCAGCCACACAGTCAGGTAGCCTGTTCAAATGGAGTGATAAATCAGGCTCTAATGGTGCAAAATGTTGCAGTTTCACAGCCAAACACACCAAATGATGGGGTTGTACAACAACAAGAATAGCCTCAGAAGGATAGTCTGAGGTTTGATGGAACCAATTTTACTCTTTGGAAAAGTCGCATGCTATGTCACTTACAATCTATGGGAATGCAGTATTAGACCATGGCTTCAAAGAAGTATACTCCTCCACAGAATGGACCGAGAACCGTTGATGAAATAACAGATGCTAAAAACAACTTGCAAACTAAGAAGCTCTTCTAAGTGCCATGTCTGATTCAGAGCTGACAAATGTTGTTGACCTACAAACTAATTTTGAGATTTGGAAAAAACTGGAACTTCTGCATGAAGGAGACAAGTATGTTAAATGTGCCAAGCTACAAAGTCTGAAAGGAAAATTCAAAAATCTAAAGATGAGAGAAGATCAAAATATCACTACTTTTATGCCAAGAGTAAATGAGCTTGTTTGTGGCATTAGATGTGCTGGTGGAGTCTTGGATGAAGATGAGATCATTGGCAAAGTTCTCAGATCCCTTCCTGATTCTTACAAATACAAGATTGCTTACAAATACAAGATTGCTTCTATTGAAGAATTTAGATCTTTTTCAGGTATCACAAGAGGTCAATTGGTTGGTAAATTGGCTGCATTTGAATTGACTGAGTTTGGAGATGCCCCTCCAAGACTGAATTTGCATTCAAAGCTAGTGCCTCTATTAAAGGAAAACAAAAGTTTGATTTGGGAGAGAACTCTTCAAGGAAACTATCATGGTATGAAAAAGCAAGAAAAGACCTAGAAGAAGATGAAGCAGAAGCTGCTCAACTTGAAGCCCTTATTGCAAAAAGACTACCAAGAGGATCCGGTAAGTATGAGGGGAAATTACCTTTTAAGTGTTTTAACTGCAATAAGATTGGTCATTTTGCCTCAAGGTGTTTGGAAAGATTTTCAAGGCCAAATCCTAACAGATCAAGGTTCCAAAAGAATTGTTACTATGTTCATGAAGATGATGATAATGAAGGAGTAACAGATGTTGAATCAGAGACAGGAAACAAATTCGGAAGTGACTAGGTGTTCATTACCATCAAGGAAGAAGATCCAATGCCCTTTGTATTTGTCAATCATAAAATTATGGAAAGAGCTCTGGCTGCCCAAGTTGAAGAAAAGGATGATTGGGTCATTGACAGTGGATGCTCTCACCATATGACAGGTGACAAAAATAAGTTCATAGATTTGGAAAGGTATGAAGGAGGAGTGGTAAAGTTTGGTGATAATTCTACTGGTAGAATCAGAGGAAGAGGAACCATTTCTTTTGATGGAAAGAACAAAACCAGTAATGTACTATATGTTGAAGGTCTGAAGCACAATCTTCTCAGTGTTGGATAGTTGGTGGACAAAGGCTATGATCTCCGATTCAGGAATGGAAAATGCAAGATCTTTGAAAGTTCTGGAATAGAGATTGCATCCAGTACTCAAACAAAAGGTAATATCTTCCATTTAGTTGGTACTAGTAAAAGTTGTCTATTTGTTCAAATTGATCAGAGTTGGTTATGGCATAGGAGAATGTGTCATGTGAATTTTGATAATATCATCAAGATAAGCAACACTCAGGCTGTAAGAGATCTTCCAAAATTGGTGAAACCTACAAATAGTTTGTGCAAAGAATGTCAGTTGGGTAAACAAAGCAGAGTCTCATTCAAAAGCAAGGAACAATCTTCTACTGGATTATTGGACGTAGTTCATACTGATCTATGTGGTCCGACAAGAATCAGGAGTGTGCAAGGTGATAGATACTTCATGTTATTAAAAGATGACCATTCCCGGATGATGTGGGTGACTTTTCTGAAAGAAATATCAGAAGCTCTTGAGAAATTCAAAATATTCAAAGCTATGGTAGAGAATGAAACCGGATTAAAATTAAAATGTCTGAGGTCTGATAGAGGTGGAGAATTCACATCTAGTGAGTTCATAGAATTCTATGAGAAACATGGAATAAAAAGATAGTTGTCTGCTCCTATGACTCCATAGCAGAATGGAGTAGTGGAGAGAAAGAATCAGACCATCCAGGAAGCATCCAGAACCATGATGATGGAAGCAAATGTTCCTCAGATCTATTGGAGAGAAGCTATAAGCACTGCAGTCTATACTCTCAATCGAGTACAAATCAGAAATAATACCAGTAAGACTCCTTATGAACTTTGGTTTGGCATCACCCCCACTGTGAGGTATTTTAGAGTCTTTGGTAGCAAATGTTACATTAAAAGAGATGAAGATCTAGAAAAAATTGATGCTAGAAGTGATGAAGGAATATTCTTGGGTTATTCTACTCAAAGCAAAGCATACCAGTGTTATAACAAGGGTTTGAGGAAGATTGTGGAAAGTACAAATGTGAAGGTTGATGAAGGTATTGAAAAACCCTCAAGGTTTTATGAATATGATGAAGATGATCAAAATGATGTTTTTGTTCAAGAAGTCCAAGCTCCCTTTGAAATTCAGATTCAAACTGATCTGGTAAATCAGGAAGAAAAGATAAGTTTGAATGAACATGTTCAAGAATTAGAAGTGCAAGAAACTCCCAAAGTTCCCAGGTATGTAAGACTGAATCACTCTGAAGATCAGATTATAGGTGATAAAAGCAAAGGTGTACAAACAAGAAGAAGGATTGCTTAAGATTCAGAAGAGTATTGTCTAATTTCAAAGATTGAACCTAAGACAGTGAATGAAGCTTGCAATGATGCAAACTAGACTAAAGCAATGGAGGAAGAGCTGATGCAAATTGAAAAAAATCACACTTGGGATCTTGTTCCCAGACCTAAAAACAAGAATGTGATTGGAACCAAATGGGTCTTCCAGAATAAATTGAATGAAGATGGTGAAGTAGTTAGAAACAAAGCTAGATTGGTCTGCAAGGGTTACTCTCAAGTAGGAGTTGATTTTAAAGAAACTTTTGCTCCGGTGGCAAGAATTGAAGCAGTCAGATTATTTCTTGCTTTTGCTGCCTTCAAGGATTTCAAAGTATATCAGATGGATGTCAAATATGCCTTCTTGAATGGTGACTTGGAAGAAGAAGTATGCATTGAGCAACCGAATGGATTTCAATTGTCTGATCATGGTGATATGGTCTGTAAGTTGAAGAAAGCTCTGTATGGACTGAAGCAAGCCCGAAGAGCCTGGTATGAAAGATTGTATAAGCATATTTTGAAGATTGGTTTCAACAAAGGTACTGCTGACAGTAATTTGTACTTCAAAATTGATCATGAAAATATCTTGATTGTTGAAGTATTTGTTGATGATATCATTTTTGGAGGAAGTGATAGTATGTGCAAGACTTTTGTAAATCAAATGAAAAGTGAATTTGAGATGTCCATGTTTGGGGAAATGAATTTCTCCTTGGGTCTGCAAATCACTCAAACAAAGAAAGGAATCTTCATTTCTCAGACCAAATATGTGAAAGAATTGTTGAATAAATTTGGGATGGAAGACTCAAAGCCAATGAATACTCCCATGGCAACCGGATGTAAGTTGAGCAAAGATGATGACTCTCCCAAGGTTGATCAGAAAAAGTATAGGTCAATGATTGGAGGATTGTTGTATATCACTCAAACTAGACCTGACATTATGAATGTTGTTGGTCTTGTTGCTAGATTCCAAGATGATCCTAGAGAATCTCATGTCATGGCAATCAAGAGGACTTTTAGATATCTAAAAGGGATAGTTGAGTATGGATTGAGCTATCCCAGAGATCATGATTTTTCTCTTCATGCATATACAGATGCGGATTATGCAGGAGATGTGGATGACCGGAAGAGTACCAGTGGGGGAGCATTCTTTTTGGGGAAGAGATTGGTTTCTTGGTTGAGCAAGAAATAAGAGGCAATATCTCTATCCATGGTAGAAGTAGAATATATTGCTGCAACAAGTAGTTACACTCAAGTTTTGTTGATGAAGCAAATGCTAAAAGACATCAGAGTGGTGTATGAGGAACCTATCACAATCTTTTTTGATAATTCAGTGTAATAAACATTTCAAAGAATCTAGTGTTGCATTCAAAGACTAAACATATATCCATCAAGTTTCACTTTTTGAGAGAGCAAGTGAACAAGAATGAAGTTAGGTTGGAGTTTGTGCCTTCCAAGGATCAGATTGCAGATATCTTTACTAAACCTCTACCTAAGGACTCTTTTGAGTATCTCAGGGAGAAGTTAGGGGTTATTACCACTCTGGTTCTAAATTAAGGTGCACTAATGTGCATCAGTCCGGTGGATATCACAGTCATATCTTGTGGTCTAGATTGATGTTTGGGAAGCTGCTACTCAGGGGGAGCAGTTGGTGTGATTCTGAAGTAATGCAAGTATGTGCCCTTTGCCATTGATGTCAAAGGGGGAGAGAAGATATGTGAAAAACAAGTAATTTCTAATCAAAGGGGGAGCAGGAAAGAAAGATAAGACATGTGAATGGTTGTTGTTGATAGGGGGAGTTGTGACAGTGTGGAGAAGTTCTTGTCTTGATGGTTAAAATAGTTTTTCACATCATGTGTTGCCATCAATGACAAAGGGGGAGATTGTTGCAAGTATGGGCCTAACCAATGTTGTAATTGATGTCAACATACTCCTGTTGCATTAATCATAAGGATTGGATGAGCTGTGTGCTGAGGATATTGAGAAAATTGGTCCTAATCAGGAACAGAGAAGAACAGTGAAGACAGTGAGCTAAAGATCCTAGATAAGATGAAGATCAGAGGATATGCTTCAAAGGGTTTGTAGATATGTGTCTTAAGATGATCTAGTAAAGATTTTAGAGGTCCACATGAAGATCTAAAGAAGTTATGGCTACTTAAGTAAAACTAGTTCTGGCAGATGTTCAGAGGTGACAGTGTGACACAGATAGGTCCGATGAGATCCGAAAATAAAATATCTTGTTCTACGGATTTGGTGGAGTGTTTAGGAAGTCAATGTGAATTGGCAACTTAATTGGTTCATGGTCTAGAGGTCTACAAGCATCTATTCCATTATGACAGTAATGACAGACTATGTTCTTGAGGTTCCGGATGAAGGAGAGAAGGATTTCAGTAAGAAGATGTAGTGTGGATGTTCTTGGTGATTCAGGCAAGCTTGTGGAGGTCTTTGGATCATGTCCAATCCGTGTTGGTGGTCTGCATTGGAGTTTGAGCTTGCAATTGAAGAATAACTTTTGGATGATGGTGTTCTTCCTAAGTCTGGCTAACCAGATGATTTACGCATCCTGCAGATGATCCTAAAGATGTTATGTGAAGATTGGCCTATTCCTAAGTAAAGATTGAAGTCTCAAATTTGTGTGGCTGACAATGTGTTGATCTGCATGAAGTCTTTTTGTAACTAGTCATGTTGTAATTATGTATTTGCTTTGTAATGTATGCCGACTTGGATGATCATCCCTAAGTCGACATCTTGTATAAATAAAAAGTTGTAAAGTCATTTCAAAATAAGAGTGGAGATGAGAGTGCGGTAGAGAGGAGTAGAGTGAAAGGTAGAGTAGAAGTATTCAGCCTAAATGGAACTGACTCAAGCATGGTGAAGATGCTATTCTTCAGTTCAAATATGTGATACTTATTATTCTATAGACAGTGTGTCTCTTGTAGGCAGTGAGCCTCTTGTGAGCAGTGTGCTCGAGCAGTGAGCCCTAATTGGCATGTGCCATTTTGTTCTTTCTATTCTTCTAACAGAGAATACAATCTTGGGTTAGTCACCCCATGGTTTTTCCCTTAATTGGGTTTTCCACATCAAAATCTTGGTGTCATATGTGTTAATGTGTTTCTACTCTTGAATTGTTGCATTATGTTTCTATGATTGATTCATTATTATGTTGCTGAATTAAGGAAAGGATTTGAGTGATTAAATTGGAAGAAAGTTTTAAACAACTGATTCACCCCCCCTCTCAATTGTTTTCCCTAAATCTAACACTTGGATATCACTAAGGAAGTGAAGATCCTTGATCTTCCTCCTTTAGTTGAATGTTCAAGTACTTTGGACATCACTAAGGATGTGAAAACCATGAATAGTTCTCCTTTGGTTGCATGTTCAAACCCATTGGATATCACTAAAGATACAATCATCACCAACCCCCTTAACAACATTGTACCTTCCCTTCATTCCAATTCTCTCCCTTCAAGAGATGAAACATTGGTGGATGAAGAAAGGTCTCTCACATTAAATCATTTAGGGATGGATGTCGAGCTTAATCAAAGTAAATACAATATTAACTCAATCATCACTAATAGACTTATTCCACCCACTAAGGGAATAGAGAATAAGTGTACTATTGTTCCTAAACTCATTGTGAATGGGGCACATAATGTGCCTCCTCACTTCAAATCAGTGATTATAGTTCAAGGTGCTTCAACACCACCTAGACCCCTGGGTTACATTCTCAATTCTACAAAATAAATTACTCAAGGAAATCAAGTGTGTACAACCCAATCACAATGTGGTTTCTCACACATACAATACAAAAAATAATAAACAATGTAAACAGCAATTGAACATTCTGATTTCTTTACCAACTTCTCAACCTATGCTTCCTCAACCACCTCGTTTAACATGTAAAGCTAGTCAAGATTATGATCTTGTTGAGAAACTTCATGCTACTCCTGCTAAGATCTCTCTCTGGGAACCCATACAAACATCGCCTACATACAATATAATGCTCCAGGAATCTTTACAAAAGGTGATTGTACCACCTGTTGTTAAGACAAATGATGTAGCAACCTTGTTAGATTGTATGCATGAAACAAAAATGGATATTTTGTTTCAACAACATGAATTACCAGCAATTAAAGTTCAAAATCAATATGATCTTCTTATAATCTTTATCATAATAAACAAATAGTTGATAAAGCGGGTTATGGTTGACAATGGATCAGCTCTTAATGTTTGTGGCATTGATTTGCTACATAAAATTAAGGTTGACACATCTTTAATTGAGCCACATAAGCTTAATATTCGTGGCTTTAATAATGTTGGTAGACAATCCATGGGTACCATAACTTTACTCATAAAGGTTGGACCCGTGACATTATCTACCCTTTTTCATGTCATGTCTGGTGCACTTTCATATAATATGATCCTTGTTAGACTATGGATTCATGCCATGGGAGCAGTTCTGTCTACCCTTCACTGATCAATAAAGTTTATTTATGAAAATAAACTTCACACCATTGAAATTGATACGGAGCCAGAAATTTGTTTACAAATTGAAACACAAAAATAAGTTATCAATCATAAGACTCTAAATAATTTTAAAAGTTGATTCATCAATACTTCTTGCCACAAATAATATTGTGCAAGATTCTAAACCATCATCAAATGCACTTTTTGGTGATGATTGGGGTTCATTAGATTTTACTCCTTCCTTTATAAGGGAATATAAAATTAATAACCCTAATCCTAAACCATCATCTAAGCAATCTTTGGAAACACATATGAAACCTAAAGTTTCTATAGTAGAAAAAAAACAATACTCCTACTTATACTACAAAACATGATACTTATTAGGCCTCGCCTTCTTCTAAAGAGATGGAGTCTCTCTATGGTCATGGATCTCAAATCCTTTATAAAAATTGTGACTATAAAGGCAATGGTTGTGGTGTAAACCAACAAGGAATCAAAATACCTTTACGAGTTGTTGTAATTAGCTACTTGGCTCGAATTGGATACTATTCTTTGAAGCCCACCAAGGCTTATCATTGTCCTAAACTTAATGATAATACAATATCAACAAGTCTAAAATCCAATATGATATATCCTAAGATGATAGACATGGATTGTCCGCCAAGAAATATCCCATTGATTCAGGTAAGTATTTCTCCCTCATTTAGCCACACTCAATGTAACACCTATTCTAGCTGCTCTCAAGGGTGGCCTCCTCCTACATGTATATGTTGATAATGTTGTGTTCCCACATATTGTGTTAAATGTTGCTTAGGTCTCCTTGGATGACCCTTGATACTCTTGTAAGGTCAAGGATACAACGAGACCACCTCCGTTGTGATACTTCTTCTATTTGTTTCTCTATTCTTCTACTCTCTCTTATTGTAATTGTTATGTGTGATGCCTTGGGGGCATGATGTTGTGGAAGATGTTTTAGGGGCATTTTCCTACGTTGTGAACCTAAGTCACTTTTGTTTTCTCTCTCATTTTTAGTGTTTACATTCTTCAGTGGCTCTACTAGTCGGTGGATGATGAAAACAACTAATTACTGATAAGGATCATGCATCCCTACAACAAGAAAATAAAAATGAACCTAGTCCATATATGAAGATGGGGCTAATGTGTTACTAATGCTTGACTAGTAGAATCACCTTGTGTTGTGATGTGATCATGTGTTGTGTTGTGAAGATTTCTTCTAACAAACCTTTGCAATACTCTAATACGCTTTTATGCACTTTGGAATGTTTTGTGTCTCACCTTTTGCTACACTTGGTTCTGAGATACTTGAAGTATAACCTAATGGTTATAATTGGATTCAAACCCACAAGTATAGCCTTGGTTTGTTTATGCACTATGTTACCTTATTTTTATGCATGAATATTGTTGATGATTAGAATTTGATACTAACTTGTGTTTGTTGGGAACATTCAGTGATTGCTAGTACATGTCACTTTGGGGCATGGGCTTTGTGAAATATCGTGTTCCCTTGCATGTTTTTACTTTACCTTAAATGTGATTGATACCAACAAGTAGGGTCAACCACTTTAAGGTTGGAGCATATATTATGGTATTATGCTTAGATATTGATAAAGCATGTTTGTGTATGCTTCCTTTTCACCATAAGGCATCTATGGATGTAGATGGGGTTGTGTACTTTGTTTTGCTTTGTGTATACCTCCTTTTCATTGTAAGGTGTTTGTGGATGCATGTGGGGTTGTATAATTTGTGTCTACTTCCTTTTCACCATAAGGCACTGTGGATGCGGGTGGGGTAGCATTTTGAAAGCCCTTCTACTGAAGGTGCGATTATGTCTTCCCTTGAGCGGTTGTACATCCTTTTAAAAGTCCTCTATGGAGGTAGGGTTGGATCTTGAGTTATTTACCCTTAAGAATGTCTTTGTTGGGTGTGGTATCATAGCTCAATTATCAAGTGTGTTTGGTGTGTCTTAGATAGTGGAGTGTAGCGATGAGATCCTCCCTATCACTTGTGTTTGTTGTGTATAAGACATATAGTATGTCGACGACATACTATACGATGCTCATGTATTCCATGTGTTCCTTGCATGTCTTGTGTGTTTTTAGTGGTGGCACATAGCGATGAGCTCCCCCTCATGTTGTGTGTTTTGTGTGCCTTTGATGGTGGTGCGGAGTGAGGAGCTCCCCCAGTGCCTAGTTAGGGTTATATATATAATTGTTTAATCATGTATTCTTTGTGTATTGTGTGATTGTATTCATGTCTTCTCTGTGTATTGTGTGCTTCACTGTATTCTCCATTTATTTAATTCTTCATGGTATTCTCTATTTATTGCATACTTCCTTACTATATTCACTGTGTTTTGCGTGACTATCAAGTGTTTTCTTATGTTTGCCTAAGCTTGGGGGCTAGAAATGGTCGTTCAAACTTAGGGTGTGTCTTCTCTCTAATGTTTGATGTGTTTGATATGCTTCAACTGTACTTTAATACATGTACTGAATCGTAAGATCATACACACATTAAAGTGGGGGCTAAATGTTATGGAGTAAAAAGTGGACAAATTCCTTTTTACCTCCTAGTTTAGCTCCTAGGTCCCAGTGATTACATTATACATCCTAATTATTCATCCTAATGCAAAATCCACTAAAACCAATGCAAATTGGGAATGAGGGGCCCAAATTCTTCCTTACCTCAGACCAAAAAGGTGCCTTGGGACTTGGGAGCCTGCACCCAAGTCCTCCCTGATTGGTCAGGGCAAATTTCAATGTATGTCGGCATAGGACCTTTAAAAGGGTCTCTCCTTGTCATCTTTTTTGGTTAATTTAATGAATGTTAGTAGGAAAGCATATATAAGTGTATTTTTGAATTCATTATGAACCTAGATAGAAATAGCCAACTTGAAGCATTGAATTAAAGAGCATTCAAAGCATTCATTGTGATTCTAGAATCCAACGCAGATTTATGTTGTCATTGTGTGTGTTGTTGCAAGTTTATAGTTATCATCTATCTCTCCTTATGAGTTGAAGAGTTTTCATCCTTCTAAGGGTTTCATTACATAGGTGATATCATTTGTGTTCATCATCATTTGATTTCATTATATTAATTTCATGTTTATCCTCTATCCTGCAAGGGCACACTCTCTATCAAACAATGGTGTTGGGAATCATGAATGCTATCCCAAGATTTGACTAAGGAAAGTCCCTAAACACCATAACCCCCAAACCCATTTTCTTCTTGTGTATAGGTTACAAGTGCGAGTTATAGAAAAGTGAAGATGCAAGAAGACTGAGTAAGGATTAGGGTTTCAAGATCTGGTAGCATTTTAGTAATATTCCTTTGTGTAAGACTTGGGTGCTTATGAAGTTGTCTTCCACCCATTTCAAGGTCTACACCTAGCTTTAGGGAAGTCTTTACAATATTTTCCCAATTCAAACCTTTAGTGGATTCACACTTCTAGGATTTGGGTATCTATGAATTCATCCTTTGACACCTCTTCTTATGGAATTAAGTTCTCCTCTATTCACTGATCTTAGTGCTTATTTTGGATTGTCCATATCTATCACCATTTTTTAGTTATGCTCTTATTATCATAGAACTAGGGTTTGATAAAAAGCCTGATTAAATTTGATCTTTCCATAGCACTCTTGAGCACAAGACCTGTAGATCAGTCCACCTCCATTTGGTAGTGATTTGGCTCAGTCTTGTCCTTGAATGTTATTGTGGAAGAGGGTTTGATTTAGTATGCATGTTATACTTCATCATTCATCTTTTTCACACATAACAGTATGAAATGATATGGTGATGATTAATGCGATGTAATGTTATGGTTATGATTAAAATGCAACAGTAATGATTAATTATGTGGTGTATCTAGGATGGAGGATGCAAGTCATGATACATGCGATGCTTAGAGTCCTGGCGAGGAGTTGTAGGCCTAGTGGATGGTTAGGAGGGGGTTGGATTAGGAAGGGTGTATCCTCGGTCACTTAAGCCACATTGTTAGAGAGACATTTTTTGGGTGTGGTGGAAGTGGATAGGTTTGGTTAGGGGATGGGATGAAGTTGGTTAGGATTTCATAAGATAGGAGGAATTTGTTAGGATGGGGGGATGGGGGGAATAGTTATGTCTTTTTATTCCTTAATGCTAAGTCAATGTGAGATAATCACATGGTTTGGTGGATGGGGGATGAGGGTAGATGATGGGTTGGGGTGAGAAATTGTGTTGATATTTTGAGAGCAAGCCTAGATTTATTATAGTAGAGAGGATATTTTCACTAAGGTATTGATGAAGAGGGTAAATCATAAAACACACAACAACAAAAATTGCACACAAAAAATAGAACTTTCTTTATTGATTTGGATAATTTATTACAATACAAAAGCTCAGATACAATCAGAGGAATCAACCCTCCATAGGCTACAACACATTACAGCTTCCTCTCACAAGACTCTTGAATCATCTACCATTTGTGACCCTAAATCTGCTAGGATTTCTATTTTCCCACCTATTCTTGACTCTACAATTCCCCCCTTCACTCTACTACTGCCTAGGGTTCCTAAAAAATGGTTATTAATAGACTTTTTGGTGGCCAACAACCTAATTTCAAAATTTGCATCTCCCTCCAAAAATAGGTCAACTTTTGGGAGCCATACTTTTGATCCGGGTGTCTGATTAACGAATCATTTTATGCATCAGAAAGATCACAGAGTTCTCTACACGATAATAATGTGCTCTGTCATTTCTAGCCATTTTTAGGCCCATATGGGGCCGTTTAGTGTCTCAAACCTGAGTTTGAATAATTTTTAGGCATTTTTCAAGAAATAAAAACTTTAATATCTTTCAGCTCACAAATGATCTTTGCATCATTCCTTCGCCAAAGGTCTTATTTTTCAGTTATGAACCTTCCTGTAAATTTTCACTTCATTCCGTGCCCAAATGCAAACTTTCTAAAAATAGCAAGTTGTTATTTTTAGCAGTTTGGAAAAACTGAAAGTTTTACATCATTATTCAAGTGATTATGGAACCAGAACCATAAATTTTGAAAAGAAATGGAAAGAACATCAACAATTTTGAAACACATCTTTTTTTGGGCAATGCAAGATTGCCCTTACACCACTAGATGCTCCTGCATCAGACATCCAGGGTAATTTGAGAAGTGACCCTGTCACGTCTCAGGTGTTTGTGTGAGGAAAACCCAAATGGTCAACCTCTGCCTTAGACAACCAAGAAGAATCTTCAACAGGCCTTCCCTTCCATTTCACTAGATATTCTTCATATTGCCTATTCTGAGTACTTCTTCCCACACGGCTATCCAAGATGTCTTCTATCTCCTCTGTTGAAGTAGATGCTAGAATACTCCATTATTCTTCTGTTGGTCCATCCTTCGTTCCACCTTCATGATATTCTGATAAATCAGCAATGTTGAAAATAGGGGAAATGTTGATCCCACTCTACAGGTCTACCTCATATGCATTTCCTGAATCATGTTTCTTCAAAATTTTGCATGGTCCAAATTTCTTCATTTTCAGCTTATTGTATGTTCCAATTGGGAACCTTTCTTTTCTCAAGTGAACCATGACTTCTTCTCCTACCTGGAATCCCTTATATCTCATCTTCTGATCTGCCTTGGCCTTGTACTAAATATTCATCTTATTAATGTTCTTTTTCACCTCTTCATGCAAATTCTTCATGTGTGCTGCAAAGTCTTTAGCCTCGACACTTGTCATTTCTCCTTTGTCCAGATTCCTTAACTCTAAAGCATTTTTTGGAGTATTTCCTTATACAATCTAGAATGGTGATTTACCAGTACTCCTATTGACAGAATTGTTGTAAGCAAATTCTGTATGTGGTAAAATCAAATCCCATCCCTTGGGCTTATCTCCTACTAAGCATCGTAGCAGGTTACCCAAACTCCTATTCACCACTTTTGTCTGTCCATCAGTCTATGGATGGTGTGCAAAACTGAACTTCAAATCTGTCTTCAACTTCTTCCATAATGTCCTCCAGAAATAACCAACAAACTTGATATCTTGATCTAAAACTATGCTCTTTGGTAGACCATGTAATCTCACCACCTCTCTGGAAAATAATTCAGCAATATGGACAACATCATTAGTCTTCTTGAAAGGAATGAAATGTGCCATCTTCAAGAATCTATCCACCACCACAAAAATGGAATCAAGTCCTCTCTGTGTCCTTGGTAAGCCAAGAACAAAATCCATACTAATATCATCTAATGGCTTCTCTGGTACAGGTAGTGGCTGATATAGACCTGTATTCTGACTTGTTCATTTCGCCATGTGACATATTCTACAACTCTGTACAAATTTTCTCACATCCTATTGCAACTGTGGCCAATAATAATTTTGACCAACAATAGCAATGGTCTTATCTCGACCAAAGTGTCCAGCCAATCCTCCACTATGTTTCTCCTTAATCAGGTTCTCTCTCATGGAACTCCTTGGAATGCACAACTGGCTTCCTCTAAACAACATGCCATCTTGGATTATGAAATCCAACCATTTTGTCCTATCCACAGTAATAGGTTCCAAACAATCTTTCCAGGCCTCTACAAAATCTAGATCTTCAGGATACAAACTTTGAGCTCATCGAACCGAACAACCTCTATCTTCATTTCTGTTAGTAAATTTTGCCTTCTACTCAATGCATCTACAACTTTGTTGGACTTCCCACTCCTATGCTTCAAAACAAAAGTATAGCTCTGCACAAACAAAACCCATTTTAAATGCCTTTGGTTCAACTTTCCTTGACTATTAAGATACTGCAAAGCCTAATGATTAGTATATAAAACAAACTCTTTTGGCAATAGATAATGTCTCCATTTCTTCAAATCTTGAACTATTGCATAAAATTCCTAATCATAAATAGAATACTTTTTCTTGGCATCATTAAGCTTCTCACTAAAATAGGTAATGGGCTTACCTTCTTGACTCAAAATAGCTCCTATAGCACTACCACTAGCATCACAATCTACCTAAAATACCTATTCAAATTTGGAAGTGCCAAAATAGGTTGCTCTATAACTTTCTGCTTCAATGTATCAAAGCTTTTGTCTACTCCTTTAGTCCATCTAAACTCTTTTCTATCCCCTCTCATTGTCTCCGTTAGGGGTGCACAAATGCTACTAAAATTCTTGATAAAGTTTCTATAAAAACTTGCCAAACCATGAAAAGATCTTACCTCGGAAGCACTCCTTGGCATAGTCCATTCAATGATAGCCCTCACCTTCTCTGGATCCATCTTAAGACCTTCCTCTGAGACAACAAATCCAAGGTATACTAACTCCTTCTTTGTAAAACTACATTTCTTTAGATTAATCAACAACTTCTCCTCCCTCAGCTTCTCTAAAACTCTTTTGATATGCATTAGATGCTCATCCCAAGTCTTACTGAAAATCAAAATATCATCCAAATAAATAATAACAAAACTTCCTAAAAATTCTTTCAGTACCTCGTTCATGAGCCGTATGATGTGCTCGAAGCATTGGTTAGCCCAAATGGCATGACTAACCACTCATACAAACCCTCTTTTGTTTTGAAGGTTGTCTTCCATTCATCTCCTTCTCTAATTCAGATCTGGTGATACCCACTCTTCAGATCAATCTTCGTGAAGTACTTGGCTCCACTCAAATAGTACATTATGTCATCCATTCTGGGCAATAGAAATCTATACTTGATTGTGATCTTATTGATGGCTTGAGAGTCTATACACATTCTCCACTCTCCATCTTTCTTTGGTGCTAGTATTGCAGGTATCGTACATGGACTTAGGCTCTCCCTTATCAGTCCCTTAACAGCTCTTGAACTTGTTTGTTTAGCTCTTCACTCTGTGCAGGATTCATTCTAAGGGTTGCCTTATCCAGTAAACTAGCCCCTAGTATCAAATCCATTTGGTGACTTATCTTCCTCACCAGTGGTAAACCTTATGGTACATTATCGGAGATAATATCCTGAAATTCTTCTAACATATCTGAGACTTCTGCTGGTACATCTTCACATTTCTCTTAACTAATCTTAGGAATCAATGCAAAGCAATGACGCTCATGCTTCATACCCTCCAAAAATTTCCTACCATCTACCAAGCAAATTCTGGCAATACTACATACCTTTTTTTCTACCTCCTTCAAGGGCTTCAACTTATGACGAACTCCATCTTTTGTTAGGGAATATGTGTTTGCACGACCATCATGGACAGTGCTCCTATTATACTGCCACGGCCTCCCCAATAGCATATGACATGCATCGATCAGTATGATGTCACACAGCACCTCATCATGGTAGTCCCCAATCTTGAACTTCACTAAACAATGCTCATTGACCAAAGCTCTATGGTCCTTCTGCAACCATGCAATCCGATTTGGATGTGGATGCTTTCTTCTTGTCAACTTCAACTTGTCAACCATCTCCTTTAAAACAAGCTTACCAGTGCTTCCACTATCAATAATAATAACACAACACTTACCTTCACATTTGCACCTTGTGCGAAATAAACTCTTCCTCTAATTTGGTTCTTTTTCCTCATTCAGCGAAGTTCTTTTAACAACTAGAGTTTCTCCCCTTTTAGCATCTTCAAAACGCTCAGATTGTGCATCTTCATCTACATGTGCAACTAATGCATTACCTTCAATTATTTTATTTGTCCTTCCTTGATGTTGCAGATACTTGTATACTCGATGCCCTTCTTCTCCACATTGGAAATAGGTTCCTCTGAAACCTCCTCTTCCGGGTCCTAGCCCAGGTCTGCGTCTTCCTCTTCCTCTTTGCTCACCATTGTCCTGGTTAGGAGGGTGGTAGGAATTATCCCCTCTCTAATTTCTACTGGTACCAACTTCTTTACTTTTCTTTTGGTCTTCATTATGGCCTCCATAGGGTCTTCCACCAGTCCTTCTACCTTGACCTCTTCCCCTTTGCTTCCTATCGAGTCTTTTATTCAGCTTCTCTTCTACCTTTAGGGAAAACTGATACGCATCTTCTATGGTGGTCATTCTGACTAGGCTCAACTCCTCTTGAATACTTGGCCTCAACCCATTAATGTAATGGGCTACCTTCTCCTTATTTGGCTCTACATGGCCTGTCCTAATAGTAATCTAATAAAACTCTTTTGTATACTCCTTGACAGACTTGTTACCTTGCTTCAATCCTTGTAGCTTATTCAATAGCTCTATCTCATAGTCCACAGGAATGAATTGCTTCTTCAGTTTCTCTACCATCCAATCCCATCTGGTGATCTTTCCTTTTCATCTTCTGTTCCTCTCTAACTGGACCTCCTTCCACTAAATATTTGTATGGCCCTTCAACTTTGTTTTTGCAAACTTGACCCGATCTGGATCCTCCACGTATTCATACTTGAAATACTCCTCCATGTCATTGATCCAATCAATGATATGTTCTGGATTCAAATCTCCAAAATATGTAGAAACTTCAATTTTGGGCCTCTTTCCAATCTTAGAAATGGCCCTCAACAACCTAACTTCTGCAGGATCTCCTGCAGCTTCTTGTTCTTCCTCAGATAGCTCTTCTTCAGCTTCATCTTCACTTTCTTCTTTTGTTCTCGGCTCAAACCCTCTTCGTAGCTCCTGTTGCAATACATCGATTTGCCTTTGCAAGGCTCTAAAACCCTCTTTCGTTAAAGTATTCCTCCCAATACGATTTCTTCGTGGAGGCATCTTGATCTCCGTAGTAAACCCACAACCTCAAGTCCTGGTGCAAACTACCTTACGATCGGAGATCTATCTACACACTCAGGAACCCTTGCTCTAATGCCACTTGATGAAGGGGGTAAATCATAAAACACACAACAAAAAAAATTGCACATAGAAAATAGAACTTTTTTTATTGATTTGGACAACTTATTACAATACAAAAGATTAGATAGAATCAGAGGAATCAACCCTCCACAGGTTGCAACACATTACAGCTTCCTCTCACAAGACTCTAGAATCATCTACCATTTGTGACCCAAAATCTGCTAGGGTTTCTATTTTTCCACCTATTCTTGACTCTACACTTCCCCCCTTCACTCTACTACTGCCTAGGGTTCCCAAATAATGGTTATTAATAGCCTTTTTGGTGGCCAATAACCTAATTTTGAAATTTGCATCTCCCTCCAAATATGGGTCAACTTTCGGGAGCCTTAACTTTTGATCCGGGTGTCCAATTGACAAACCGTTTTATGAATCAGAAAGCTTGTGGAGTGCTCTATGCGCTAAGAACTCACTCTACTAGTTCTGGCCATTTTCGAGCCCGTACGGGGCTGTTTAGTGCCTCAAACCTGAGTTTGAATAATTTTCAGGTATTTTTCAGGAAACAGAAACTTTAATATCTTTCAGCTCGCAAATGATCTTTGCGTCATTCCTTTGCCAAAAGTCTTATTTTTCAGTTATGAACCTTCCTGTAAATTTTCACTTCATTCCATGCCCAAATGCAAACTTTCTAAAAATAGCAAGTTGCTATTTTTAGCAGTTTGGAAAAACTAAAAGTTCTACATCATTATTCAAGCGATTATGGAACTAGAACCACAAATTTTGAAAAGAAATGGAAAGAACATCAACAATTTTGAAACACATATTTTTTTGGGTGATGCAAGATTGCCCTTACACCACTGGATGCTCCTGCATCAGGTATGAAGGACTAAGGTGATGATGTATATCTGTCCTTTTCATGGAGTAGACCCACAAACAATAGGATGATCCCATGCATCCCCAAGATAGTACAACCTTGTCTAGATGAGGGAAGGTGACTCATAGCATAAGTCCTTAGTGAACAAAAGGTATGATGAACCCTAGATGTAAAAGGAACTTAATATGCTAGAACCTACCCTACGTTTTACAAGATATGAATACCAACTTGGAGTAATGAAACCAACCCAAAAGCACAACATACAAAAGCAATGACCATGCCCCATTCTAGATATTTTTTGCCACATACCATGATATAGTGAGATCAAGGTAGTTTTGAAATGATCCTTGGAATGAGACAAAAGATAAAAATCAATAATTAAAAAGACCAATTTGACCAAACAAACAACCATTGTATCTCTTGTCAAGATAAGTGTTGATTTGTTTGATTCTACCTATTGTATGAATGATATATTCATTAAGGAAGGGATCGATTGGATGATAAGGATAAAATTTGAAATATAGGAAAAAAGATATAGGCCATGTGTCATGGTTGAAGTTGGTTTGATGATTAATGATTTTTTGTGTGAAGGAATAATGCTTTAGATAGTATGCTTAGTGAATGTATTGTGTTTGGATCAAACATAAGCTTAGGGGATAGAGACCATCTAAGTGGGTTGGAAGGGTGAATCTTATGTACCTGCATATTGGATACGTCCTTCATATTCCAGACTACCTACATACCTTTTATCCATGGGATCAAGGGACATTAAGATGTAGGTGGTGATGATATGTAGTTTTGATTTGTGGTGATGATGTAGGGATGGTTCGGGATAGGTTAGATTATTTAGATGATGATGGAATGTTTTGATGATGATGTTGAAATGTATTTGGGATTTTGGGGATATTTTGGTTTTTTTTTGGATTTTCTAAATCTTTTGATTTTTGGTGTTTTTGTAATGTTTTTGTATTTTTTATTTTCTGTTGTACAAGGAGGACATACAAATATCCTTTTTTCAAGAATCTATCTTGGGTGGGTGATGAAGGGATGGGATGGGTGATGTTGAATGTTTGTTATTCCAAACCATGTTATGGAAGTGAGATGGAGTGATATGATGGAGGTGAAGACTTATTAAATGGTAGAACTGACCACTACACATGGCGCCTAAGATAGGTTTTTACCATGGTACTTATCCAAGGAATCACCAAAGTGATTTTCACCATTGGATGACTTTATTGCACTCAGGTTTTTCTTGATTCTTTGAATTTTTTTGTATTTTTATTTGGATATCTGGATGGGTCAAGCATAGAATTTTTTTAGGTGCATGATATTCATCAGCTCATCTAGAGGTTGCCCCTCAGGTATTGCAAGCTAATAGGCTCCTGATCCATAACTAGTTGTGACGACATAGGGTCCTAACCAATTAGGTTCAAACTTACCCTTCTTGTGATGCTCTTGTAGATTTCTATAATTTTCCATAAGGACTAGATCACCTATCTCAAATCGGTGAGTCTTGATCTTCTTGTTATATCTTATGTGGAGGTGATTATGGTAGGCTTGTAGGTGATTAAGAGTGTTGAGGTGCCTCTCATCTAGAATTTCTAGCTCGTTTAGGCATGCAACTCAATACTCCTTATCAATGAGATAAAGTAGTGAGTTTCTGAGAGAGGGAGCTCGACCTTGATGGGGAGGATAGCTTTGAAACTGAATACCAAGGAATTAGGTGTGGCTCCTGTGGGGGTTTGGATGCTTGTGTGATAGGCCCAAAGAATGGGGTTAATTTGTAGGTGCTAGTCACAACCAACTTCATTTACCATCTTCTTCAGAATTTGGAGGAAGCTTTTATTTGAAGCTTCAGCTTGACCATTATCTTGCGGGTAATATGGAGTGGAGAAACGATGTTGTATGTGAAATTTATTACAAAGGGTATGCACTTATTGATTTTTAAATATTTTTCCATTGTCAAATATGATGGCGAGGGGGATGCTATAACAACATATGATGTAATGGAGGATGAATTTGGCAATTTGGATACCGGTAGTGAAAGTGAGTGGAATGGCTTCTACCTAATTGATGAAGTATTGGTAGTGATGATAATGAACTTATGTCCATTAGAAGATGGTGGGTGGATTTTTCCAACAAGGTCGAGGCCTCACTATGAAAAGGGCCACAGAGTTGTGATAGGTTGCAATTCTTATGATGGAGCATGGATGAGATCTTTGTATTGCTGACAAGGAATGCACTTCTTAACAAACTGGTTAGCATCATTTTCCATGGTCAACCAATAGTACCCTATTCTGAGAATATTCTTCGTGATGGTAGGTCCACTAGAGTGTACCCCATAAATACCTTCATGTACCTCTCGTAAAGTTGTTTCAGCTTCTCGAGAATCAAGACACATTAGAAGGGTACTAGTCAAGACTCTTTTGAAATAATGTGTCACTGATGAGGGTGAAACGGGAGGTTCGTCGGATGAATAATCAGTGTTGGTTGGATGATAGGTTAGGTGGGATGACGTTGTCATGGAGATATTGGTTAATATCTTGGTGCCACATGGATAAGAGACCAACAATTTCACACATTAATTTAGATTGTGGTAAATCATATGTGGGCACATGTAGCTCTTCAATGAGGAACTCACACTTTTGTCTATTCTTCTACATATCAACCAAAGATCCTATGGTTATCATAGCATCTATTGCTTTGTTCTTTAACCTCGGGACCTGCTCAAAGTGGATCTCATGGAAATACTCTTTGAAATCATCTACTATCCACTTATAGGGCAAGATCTTATCATCTTTTGTCTTGTACTCATTGTTGACCTGTTTGATGACTAGTTGGGAATCACTGTAGACCATTAGCTTCTCAATTTTCCATTAGATGGCCATTTAGAGTCTTGTGATAAGAGAATCATACTCTGCTACATTGTTGGTGCATGGAAATGTTATTTTGTAAGATTTTGTTATGCAATATCCTTGAGGGGTCACGAATAAGATTCCTTCCCTCGAGCCTTGATGTGTGTAGGATCCATCAAAATACATCTTCCATTCTGTTGCAGGTGCCACTACAAGAATTGACTCATATAGAAACTTTGAAAGGAGTGGATATTTAGTATGGATTGGTGCATCGGCTAGCTAGTCTGCAAAGACTTGTCCTTTAATGGCCTTCCTTTCTATATATTCTATGTCAAACTCACTTAAGATTATGACCCACTTAGCCATTCGTCATGTAAGAGCTGCGCAGGACAGCAAGTACTTTAGTGGATCAATTTTTGCTATGAGCTTCATCTTGTTATTAAGTATGTAGTGTCTTAGTTTTTGAGATGTGAAGACAATGGCAAGGCATGCTTATTCAATAGGGGTATAGTTAAGCTTGTAAACACCTAAATTTGACTATATCTTACAACATTACATTTCAACATATTTTGCCCTAGGTCCTCTTCCATGACCCCTTCCATCACTCTTATTAGTTAAATAAATTATATTTATTTAACTAATTCCTCTCATCCATTTATCCTTCTCTTTCATCAAATTAAATAAATCTTATTTATGTAATTCCATTTGTCCTCCATTTGCACCAAATTAAATAAATCTTATTTATTTAATCTCATTTTCTTCCATCATCCCATTTAAATAAATTAAATATTTATTTAAATGCCACCTGTCTCTCATGATTTAAATATTTTTATTATTTAAATTACGTATTCCCACTCATATCCCTATTTTTATCCTCATTCATTGTGCGTAATAAGTACTTCTCCAAAATCAATTAAAATCCCATTTATTCCCACTCCCCTCCTTATTTTAGTCACTTGTCATCCTCATTTATGGTGCATCATAAGCACTAAAATTGACTTTCAATCCTAGCCATCCACCCATCCCTCACCCTTCTAATCTTGGCCATCCTTTTGATTCCCTCTCTATCTATAAATTGAAACTCTTATTTCAATTCCAAACCCTCACTTACACAAGTCATTTTCATGCAATGCTTGAGCTCTGTTATGTTGCAACAGTGAGCAATCAACAATCCTTCGACATCCTACATTCTTATGTGAGATTGAGAAGAGCCATGAAGATAAATCAAGCCTAGTTTGAATATTGGTTTGCTTTGCATTTCTATTTTCATTTTCATGCTAGTTTGTGCTTTATGGTGCTTGTTAGGGTTTAGTTAGTTTATTGTTTTTTGACACTAAATCTAATTTTCCCTAACAACAAAATGGTGAACCTGATGTGAATCCCTTGATCTAGATTACTTTTTGTAGGTTAAATATTAACTTTTTGTTACCTATTTATGTCATTTTTGGACAAAACCCTAAGTTTTAAAGATTTCATCATATCTTCCAAAAGGCTATGAATTTTTCATCAAGATTTTCACAGAAGTTTGTACATCCTCTGAGGAAGCTACAGTAGAAAAATTACACGTTTATTATTATTTTTGAATGAGTTATAGCAATTTTATGTTTTTTTCATAAATCTACATTTTTGTGTACAAGTCAACAAATTTTCTAGAAATTTTTACATTTCTCAAAATCTCTTGAAATTCTAATGGGGGTATGTTCTTTATAGATTTAATTTTGAGGTCATATGAGGTGCGAAATGATCAAATCTTTGTCAACTATAGGGTTTTCATAAATCTACATTTCTGAGTGCAAATTATGAAATTTTTTATGACTTTTTATATTTATGGAAAGGTCTCATAAAATTAGTAGAGGTCTCTTCTTTGATTTTTTATGTTTTAGGTCAAAAACATTTCAAAATGATCAAATCTATGTCACTATCTAAAAAAATATGTATCTAAAATTGCATTCTTCTGATGAGCTTATCTTTTTATGGTTGCATTATAACATTATTTTCTAATTTTTTTCAGGGATTTGTTTTTGTGCTAACACTTTGATTGCATCTATCTCATTTGTCGAAGACTAAAAATTCAAACTACTAACAATGGTTTTGCAGGGATTTCATCGATTAGATATCTTTTTCAAATGTTTGTTTGCACATAGATTAATTAGGGGGGTTAACTAATCATTGTTTGTTGTGCTTGAAAGGTGGTAGGTGTATGCTCTCACCTTGTGCAAGCTCAGAGATCAGAAGCCAGACCCATCTCTTTTATGTTTTTAATCCCTTCGAGGGTCTGCCTCCCAATTTGTGAGAGGGAACGACCCAAGCTCATTTCGGTCCACTATATAAATAATTGTGGTTGTGGCAAAAGTCATCAATCACTTGGTGCCATTGTTCTATACCGACAGAAGTCTCCCTCAATATCCATGAGATGCATAAAAACCCTTTCTAAGGGTTGGGAGGCCTCTTAAATGAGTGAACCACTGCATGTATAGACACTAGATTATCTTGAAACACTGACTAGAAACCACTTATTGTAGATGCCAAAAAAAAATTTCTTTCTGGTGCAGGAGGTTGGACCTCTAAAGTTGCCCTATGCATACTATTCAGGATAGAGATGGAAAATCCCTCAGTTCATAAGATCTCTGAATCTTCAAGATAAGAGATTTGGTGTGCTCGTGCCGTGGTGGGGGAGCTAGTGTCACCAATATCTCTAGTTGTCCACCTTGTCTCAGTATATGGAGTGATCCAAGTAGGGACTCAGCAAGTAGTATCCTCTTTCTAGCCTAAGTTGTGCATGCTTACAAGTGTTTTCAAATTTGTCGAGACTAGTGAAAAATTTTGGGGCTAATCTAGGTCCCCATTCAGGCTTCTACTCTAATTTTATATCATATTCATCTAAAATATTTTGTCTGCTGTATTTTGCTTGTGTGTTCAAAAACAAACATTGTCAATCTCAACCAAACACAACACCTGAAATCTATAGCATTCCAACCTTGAAAACCTGAAAAGCTTGCTCAAAAAGTCAAACAACACAAATGTAAAAATATCACTTGTCCTGGTGTCTATCCATCATAGCATAGGTAAAGCCTTACATCACAATTGTCTTCAGACCTAGAGTTACCTTGATCTATTTCAAATTTGTCATCAACCCACTTGAAGTTTAGTAGACATCGTCTTACTCATATTCTCATCCTTGCCTAGTCTAATCTTCATTCGTTAAAATGGTTGTGATCATCAACAAATCTAGGCCAAATCCAACACCATATGTACTCTGAGGTGGCCCAAAATTCACTCCTAATGATGATGAGAATCTTGTAGATTTTGAGGCATACTTGGAGGAACAAGCCAAAATACAAAGACTTCAACATATGTGTAACTCCATCCCAACACCTACAAATGATCCCATCTTGAATGAAATTAGAGCACTAAGACAAGAGTTAGACACTCTCAAGAAAGATAAGACATCATCCTACAAGTTTTCTACTACAAAGGTGTCAAAGCCAAAACCATATATCCTTCGAGGTGGGTCAAACTTCGCTCCTAGTGATGATGAGAACTTTGTAGATCCTAGTGATGATGAAAACTTTGTAGATCATGATGCATGCTTTGATGCTCATGAAGCATATATCCCCCCATATTCACTTCCATCAACTTCATACAAACCTTCATCCTATACTAAACACCTTCACATAGAAGTTATAATCAAAAGGTGTTTAGTCAAAAGGGTCCTAATAGATTATGACTCAAGGATAAACTTGTGCACTCTAAGGTGTTTTAAACAATTGGAACAATTGGGATACTCCACTATGGATATTGAAAAATACCATTCCATCACTATTAAAACCTATGATGAAATTGAAAGGAGAACTAAAGGTATTATTCAATTACACATCCAATTAGGTCCAGCCCTAGTGGAAATCACTTGTCAAGTCCTAGACCTCAATCTCCCATATAATATCCTCCTAGGACGTCCATGGATTCATGCCATGAGGGCTATTCCTTCCACCTATAATAGATGCATCAAATTTCCATTTAATGACCAAGAGGTTACCATTTGTGCTGATCCAAATCCTTTTGAATGTTTCTTAATAAATGACAAGGACCAACCATCTACCTCACATATTGATCCATCCAACTTAGCCTCTGCACAACATGAGCATGATAATATTAGTCACTCTTCACACCACGATCAAGAATCCTTAATCCATCTTAATGATTCTTTTGACAAGGGAAATACCACCTCAAGTTTGGAATCATACACCAATCCATCTACTAGTCCTCCTCATCCATCCATCCCTCTGGAGCCTCCACTATATTGTCCTTCCACACATGCACTTACAAAGGATGTGATCCATTGGCTACTAGAAAAGGATAAACTCTCCCCGTGTCAAACACCTATCTTGGCACCTATCAAAGAACCTTTGGATGTCATGTCTAATCCCTCAATTCCATCATGTGGTCCACAACCTGTTGATCCTATATGTCCAAGTCAAAGTCCATCATGCCCTCATGTTATTGACCATCTAGAACATACCAAGCCTCTTCTAGAGCCTTCCACTTCCACTCAAAGTCAAGAGGTATGTCAAGAGAATAATCCTAAGCAAGTGGAAACAACAAACCCTAATACAAATCAAGATCAAATCCCTTTCATCCAACCCATACATAACCTATATATTTTCCATGATCAAGATATCTATGATGAAGAACCTATGCATGAGCAACTTGACCATATTCATGAGCAAGACACCCAAGACCTACATACTCCATCTAATGGAAGTCTTGTTGACCAACTTAAGAATTCACCTTGTTTCATGGCCTTCCTTCAAAACAAAGAAACTTCTCCTCCATCTAGTCCTATCCATGATCCACTTACATCCACTTGTCATGATGATACACTTGCCTCCAAAGCAAACATAGAAGATCAAATCAATACCTTGGATCTAAATGAACATAATCAAGATCCAAATGATCCTTCCACATCCACTATCGACCCCATTTCAAATCCATCATCATATTTGGTTGGTCTTTCCCCCTTCATTCATGAATGTTCTCCCTTAGGACAACAACAACCTTTGTCCTCCACCTCACATTCTTCATCCAATAATGAACTCAAGTCTAGTGTTCCAACCACACATAGTCTCATTGTCCATCGCATACTCCAAAAAATGAACTACCAAGGTAAAGGCTTAGGCCTTCATGAACAAGGCATTTTGGAGCCCGTCCATGTCAATGTCCCTTCATGCTCGTATGGCCTTGGATATACACCCCAAGGTAAACAATCTCAAGATGTTGGTAATACTTTCATGCCTCCTAAATCCACATCCTTCCATCCCAAATCCCATAAATCCTATCACTCCCAAAACATATGTTGCCATTCCACCTCCATTATCCTACAAATGTCAAAATCATGTGACCATACACCTTCCTCCCTCCAATTTACCTCCATTACTTCCAACTCCTAATATCCCCCATCTACTTTACCTCCACTTCTCTTAATGCCTAATATCCCTATCATCCATAAAACAACTTACATTCCTAATCATGACCAATCAATACACACATCGTCTAAATATAAAGCTTCCACCATGTCCATGGGATTCAAAAATAAACATTTGGATGCCTCTACCCATAAAGCCAAAAATCCTAAGGGTCCTAATGCCTTAGGACATAAATTCAAAAAGTCAAAGCAAAGTACATTCAAATCCATCTAAAAGGTTATCCAAGCTCATACCTTCAAAAGAAAAGGTTAAAACTAAAATGGTTTGGGTACCTAAGCAAAAAGCAATCAAGTCAAATGAGGCATCCACATCTCAAAAATCCCAACCATCCTCTTCCATCCAAAAATTCCACTTCATTCAAAAATCTCAAATTCGTAAATCCCACAAGCAAACCAAAAATCATAAAAATACTAAGTCTATGTGGGTACCTAAAGCACTTTTTCAACCATATCCTAAGCAGACATCTCCATTTCTTCCTAAACCACCTCCAAATCAAAAGCTTCAATGTTTATCATGGTGTGTGCAACCATTGGTCATGGTTCCCTTTCATTCCAAAACAATTCCACATACCTCCATCTCCCTTTCATGCAATCCCTTACCAACATCTATGAGCATAATGACACTTGACATGGTCCATAGGTGACATCCATATCTAGTGGTACTATCACCTTTCAAGGAACTAGACACTTGTGGTTTGCTCTGTTATGCTGCAACAATGAGAAATCAACAATCATTCGACGTCCTGCATTCTTATACGAGAAAGAAGAGCCATGGAGATAAATCAAACCTAGCTTGAAGATCGGTTTGCTTTACATTTCTATTTTCATTTTCATGCTAGTTTGTGATTTATGGTGCTTGTTAGGGTTTAGTTAGTTTGTTGTTTTTTGACACTAAATCTGATTTTCCCTAACAACAAATCTCATACACCACTAAGGTACGACTGATGTAGTAAATAGTTCTTTCTTTCTCTTGATCATTGCAGTGTGCTAACAAAGCCTCTATCATTGTTTCTATCATGGAGATATAGAGTAGTAGGGGTTGCCCTTGTTTTGGTGGAATTAAGACTGGAGGTGTAGCAAGATATTCTTTCAACTGCTTGAAGGCCTTTTGACAATTTTCATTATGTATGAATGCTACATTTTTATGGAGGAGATACTAAAATGGTTGGTACTCGTTGTCTAGTTGAGCTATGAAGCATCTTATTGATTGAAGTTTTCCATAAAGGCTATGTCGTTGTTTGAGATTCTTGGGTGGAGGCATTTCAACTATTGCTTTCACTTTTGTGGGGTCCACTTCTATGCCTTATCTTGATACAATGTAGCCTAGGAGCTTTCCGAAGGTGACTCCAAAGATGCATTTCTTAGGATTAAGTTGTACTTTGTATTGTTCTAGCCAATCAAATATATTAGCTAGCACTTGAAAATGTCTATCCCTTGTTTTGGATTTTCTCAACATGTCATCAACATAATCTTCCATGATGTTGTGAAAAAGGTCATGGAATATCATGATCATTGCTCTTAGATAGGTACCTCCTACATTCTTGAGGCCAAAGGGAATTACAACCTAGCAGTATGTTCCCCATGGACATATGAAATCTATCATGTTGGTCTTCTTTGGCAATCTTGATTTGATTATAACTAGAAAATCTGTCCATCAATGATAGAATTTCATGCCGTGCTATGAGATTGACAATGATATCAATGTTTGGGAGAGGAAAGTCATCTTTAGGGCATGCTTTGTTGAGGTCCCTGAAGTCTATGCATACATGGATTCCCCCATTAACTTTTTCTATGGGCACAATTTTTGACACCCACTCAAGATAGTCAATAGGAGAATGAATCCCATGTCTAGGAGCTTCTTGAGTTCTACTTTGACGAGGAGTGCCACTTGTGGATTCATTTTCCTTATTTTTTCTTTACCGATTTTACATCAAGATGAATAACAAGATGATGGATGACTGGTGCAGGATCCAACCCCAGCATATCAACATAGGTCCATGCAAATTTATGACTCCTTTGTTTGAAGAAGGCCAAGAATGCTTCTTGTTTTGTGAATGTAAGTGAAGTAGCCCAAAAGGTGATCTTTGGTGACTCCTCAGTACTGAGGTTCATTTCTTGTGATTTCTCTACAAGGATTGGTGACCTCTCTTGATATATCTCAAGGACCTCAGGGAGATCCATTCTCTCATCTCCTAGCACCTCAAGGAGGTTTTCACTAGGAGATACATCCTTTATTTTGGTTTTTTCTTCATTTGAAAGTGCCACAATGTGGTTTTCACTTGGGGATGTATTTTTTGTTTTTATATTTTTGTGACTGAGAGATATGGTGGGCTCCTTGAAGTATGAATATGTGTTTAGTTCCATGATGTAGCTAGCTTTATGATCTCTAAGGGGTAAGTGGTTTCTAACCCCCATTAGTTTGGTTATTGCTTCATCATTTTATGTGACATCGAGGACAAGAGGTCCTTGTTGGTCCCAGTCAATGAGTTGTGGATAGAGGATCGAAAGGTCATTGGATGATGATGGTGTGGTTGATAGGCTATAAATAGTGCAGATGGAGGATTCAAATAATTCAGTGAAATTGGAAAAAAGATTCTTGATAATCCTCTTCGTTAGTGTTGTTGATTGTGGGAAAAGCTTTAGCAACCTCACTTAAGATGTATTCAATATCCACGGAGGTGGACTCTAGTTTTCCATACCCCAAACCTTGTTGACAGAGATTATTTTCTTCTTGGATAGGTTCAATGATCCCTTGCTTGTGAGGGCACATGCCGCCTTGTCCTTTATAGCCCATGTGTTTGACAATCTCTAGACCCTTGCCGTATTTCTCAATGGGTAGGATAGGAGCTGTTGGTTCTTCATCCTCATATTTTTAGAGCCATGATGACATGTCTGTTGATAACTAAGAGGGGGGGGTGAATCAGTTATCCTAATTATTTCCCTTATTGAACTTTCCTTTAATTGATGCAGCATAAAATCAAACACAAAAACATTAACCATGAAATAAGAAACACATGACACAGTATTTTTGACGTGGAAACCCTGTTAAGGGAGAAAACCACGGGGTGATTAACCCAAAATTATTCTCTGTTAGAAGAATAGGAAATTACAAAAATGGCACTTGCCAATTAGGGCTCACTGCCCGAGCACACTGCTCACAAGAGGCCCACTGCCTACAAGAAGACACACTGTCTACAAAGTGATGAGAATCACAGTCTTGAACTGATTGGAAGCATCTGCATATGCTGGAGTTCAGTTCCGGTTAGGCTCAGTACACTGATCTGCTGCACTTCATCTTTCCTCTGTACTTTATTCTGCTATCTTTCACATACCGGATCCTTTTTGCTACCTCTGCTCTTATCTGGACTTATTCACATATATCTCCATAATCAACACACACTTCACAACTAAATCCATCCTCTATATATATCCGCACAAGTAATTTCATCACCTTTCTAGTCGGCATCCGGAACAGTCTAGTTTCTTACAAACTCTCATTCTGTCGGCTGAATCCTTCCTCACCAAGCAATGCGGATCAATCATGTACTTGTAGATATCATTAATCATGTTGGCCAAACATGATTCATGCCTTCACAACCTCTGTCATCAACAGTAACACATCCGGAAAGCAGTCTGACACTCTGTCAGTCAGTTCTTCCTCTGTTTTCACTGTCTCTCAGGAATCCGGTACTCAACCATTCATATCTTTTTCCTTGTCCATCACCGGAGGCTAAATCCTTGGAATATACCACTCAAGGTAGTCCTCTTGACTTCCCCAAATCCGCACTGCACCAAGACACTTTCTCTGAGAGGTCCGGACCAATCTGTCGGACCTTGCCACATGCTCTGTTCTTCTTCACCGGACCACAACATTCTTTATTCTGACTTCCGGTAGAGATACATCATGACTTGCGGATATGTGGGATGACCTTTGTTGCCATCAATGACAACAACCATGAATCCATATAGTGTCTCTTGCCAACAATCTCCCCCTTTGGCATTGATGGCAACACTTAGTGAAAAATGACTAAGTGTTTTCACTATGCTCCCCCTTTGCTGATGCTCTGTCCTTATATACAATTTCCGGAACTCCCCCTTAGTTGGATCCCTCATTTTTCACTGCTCCTCACTCCCCCTTTGACATCAATGGCAAAGGGTAGGGTCCACATACCAAAATTTTCAAAAATTTTCTATATATAGCCGCATATTTACATACTCACATGTACTGAAGAATGTCTGCAAAGGATGTCTGCAATTGGATCATTTCTGTAGCCCAACTTTGCTTCATTCTATCCAAAATTGAAATGTGACCACTTAGCAAAAATGCAAAAGCTTCTGCCCGCTTGAGATCTGTCGGATCTTTTGTTTGGGCGGTGGTCTGAGCATCACTGATGGCCTCATGCATAGTTTCCAACTTAGGGATTATAATCCTTCTAAGTTCTCCCATCCGGTTAGTGATGTTCTTCCTTTCCTTCTCAAGATTTTTTATTTCATTCAAGACTGCAATGGTCTGACATTCTTGATTTATTATAGAGGAAGAGAGAGGATCAAAACTTTGAGATAAGCTTTGTAGCTTATCCTGTTCCTCTTTTATTTTCTTGTCAAATGCTGCTATTGCCTTTGACCAGGATATACAAAATTTGTAGATGTCACCGCCATCCTTAAGAGCATTCTCTAAGCTCCTTATTCCAATGCTTACAATCTTCCTATCCTTAGAGATTAATTCTAATATTTCTGAAAATCTTTTATCCAAAAATTCCTTCCGGACCTTTTCTTCAGCTGATTTTTCTAGAGAATCAAAATGTGTATCAACACTGCTGACTAAGGTTTTTAGATTACCGGAAGAGGAGGCTGTCGGATCTATCTGGATTGATGGCATGATTTTTACAAGTACTCCGGAAGCAGCCTCTATCAACTCACAGTCTTCCATATGAGACTTCAGGAGCTTTTCATTTGCCTTGGCATTTGCAAATGAGGCTATCTTCATTGTTTGTACCGGAGAGAGAGAGTCAAAATCAAATGGGCCTTTTAGAAGCTCCGGTTCATCAATCTCTAGAGTTTCTTTGCTCAAAAATTGTTGAACAGTTTGTGCAGTGTCTCTTGCCGGAGACAGATGTTTCTTTTCTTCTGCAGTCTTAGAACTGTCAACCTCTTTGTCTTTCACCACTGCTTCCTTCTCCTGTAATTGCTCTTCTTCTTTGGATCCGGAGACTGTGGGGGAAACCGGAGGAGAGATGCTAGCTTGTTCATGGGCCACTTCTTCTGGAGCAGAGGGTCCCAAGTCCTCAGTTGTTTCTGTACCTAAATCCTCTACAACAGGAAGATTGAACCTTTTGAAGGCCTTCCGGAGGATCTCTTCTGTTTCTTGGGCCACTTTGTCAGTCTCACCAAGCATGAGTTGATTCATCCTGGCTTTGCTTCTGAACTCATCTTTGCAGTCCTTGAAGATAATGTTCATTGTCTTGGGATCAATTTGAGGATATAGCTGAATAGCTATCTGCTCCCGGATCTCAAGATCTTTAGCATGAGCATTATTCTTTCTTACTTCCATTTCCTTCTCTAGGCTTTTAGGAATGAGAGATATGATCTCAATGAAAGCCTTATTGTATATGTTCAGATATTTAACTGTGGCTTCCTGCAGAGTCTTTTGGTCAGCCTCACTGAAGTCATCATAGGATTCAGTCATTGGTTGAAGGTTTCCATCCACCGTGACCGACTTGATTATGCTCTCTAGAGACAGAGTGGGCTTCTCAACAGATACCTCTGCCATTTCATCCTTGTCTTGGCCTGTGGAGGGCTTACCGGATCCTTTCTTCTTCTGTTTCTTTACTTCTCTTACTCCCTCATCTGATTCTGTTTCCTCTTCATCCTTTTGGCTTCCATAAGCCCTTGTGGCTTTTGTCTTGGATCTCTTACCGGATGCCTGAACTTCCAGTTTTGAACTTTTGGTTGTGGGAGGTGCAGGTCTCTTTGATGATCTGGTCCGGGTGGGAGCTTCAACCGGAGCACTTTCTTTGCTTTTCTCTTCTTCCTTGGCCTTCCTCCTCTTTTCCCGGCTGGCATCAAGTGCCTCCTTTGAGATACCTAGGCCTTGAGCAATGTGCTCTACTTCTTTTCTTACCTTTCTTTTAATCTCAGGTTCCCTGAGTTCTACATGTATTTTTACACTCAGCTCCTCAAAGGTTCCAAACCTTTCTGCCTTAGGATCTTTGGGCTGACTTAGCATGTGTTGAACATGCAGCTCCACTATCTGTTCATCCACTTCATACCCCATGGGCATGATCCAGACAGTCCTTGGCTCTACTGCCTCCATTAGGCACTGATCAGTGTCAACCATGAAGCACACTGAGTCTTTGTATTTTTCAACAAGAGACTGGGGAATTCTCTCTCTTGCTTGCATCATGCTCTGAAAATTTTTGAAGTATCCCCATAGAGCTGTATTTCTCGCTTTTGCATCCCCAAGTCCATGCAAATAGTCTCTTATCTGGACTGCAACAGGTTTGTCATTCTGCCATACCCATCCACTTGTTCCGGGTAGCTCATTCATGAAGTAGAAGAATAGACATACAATAAGAGTACCATACTTAAAGGAATTCTTCTTATCCTTCTTGATTTTCTGTATATTTTCCATTAGTTGGCTTAGCAGTAGTTCGCAGAGATCATATTCTGCATTCTTTCTTAGCATTTCAAAGGCAGTGTATAGTGCAGTTCCGGATACAGAATTCTCCCTGCTGGAGTGATAGATCTTGTATCCTATTATCATTGATGCATATTTGATATCCGGATCCGAAATATCTTCAATGGTCATTGCCCTCTTATCAAATTTTGATCCGGTGGCCTCAGTTACAATGTTGTTCTTGACAGATTTGAGGATAGGTACCCCTCCGGAAGAGTATAGACCAGTTACTGCTCTAATTGCCTCTTTTGTGATCTTGCAGGGTCTATCTAGCCATAGAAAGTTGTCATGCATCCTGCTCAGTACATACCGGACCCATTCATCTTCTTCAAAACAGGGGAAATGAATAAATTGCTCAAATTGTTTCTTCTGGATATCCTTATACTCTGGTTTAAGCTCAAAAGCATTGTCTATCAGCTGCTTGTGATAGAGGTCTCTTAATTTGAATTCCCCAAATTCCTCAATGTTTGCATGTATGTAAACCCTAATGTCTTCGGTATGTAAAACTCCGTGAGGAACACTAGAGAAGGCTCCTAGTGGATCTACCTCCAATGATTTGTAAGGATGTTTCTTGAATGAGGGGCGAGGTCTATCAGAGATCTTAACTATGTTTGGAGTAGCCATTCTTCAAAGATTTGCAGTGAGGTAATGAAAAACGGAGAATACCTTATGCGCCTTCAGTTTGCACGGAGTGGTTGGATTGATTTCTTTATGCAATAGCTTCGGCAGGAGATCCTAGGTGTGCTTGATGAACCTTGTTGCAGAGCTCCACTTTTCGCTTCTTCTCGAGTGCAAAATGAGCAAATGACCTTTGAGAAATCCCTTAAATTGCTCCGCGAACCCTAATATCTGTCTGCAATAAATGCTTCACCTACATCATTCCGGTTTGCCTTGTCTGGATAGTTTGGAGTATCCCGGATTAGTCCTGATCTGTGGATATCATCCGGATCTTTCAATCATGAATAAATCGAGGTAACATATTACAAGAACATCCCAAACACTCTGTCCAATCCGCAGAACAAGATAGTGCATTTCCGGATCTTTCCGGACCTTTTTGTAATCCTTTATCATACCGGAGCATCTCCCTGAACAGGTCTTATTTGATCGATCACAGCTTCTTCATAACTCCATGCGGACCTCTGAAAACTTGACTGAAGTATCTCAAGACTCATATCTACAAACCCTTTGATCCGCATCTTGTGCCACATCCGGCACCCCTTGTTTGGCTGGGGGAACAAGATTTTCTTTGAGTCTCCCCCTGAGCCTGAGCTCACTTTTTAATTTCCGGAAGAAATATCAGCACCAGAGTCTGGTGCGGATCCAACCTGTACATTCTCTGAACTTTTCTTCACCCAAATCTTGCTCATCTGATTCCTAACCTCATCCGCATTCATCTTTTGTTTACCCTTGTCTTGATTCTGATTATACACCGGACCTCTTTTGTCCTGATTCTTGTTTCTGCAGACTTTAGCATTATGACCGGACCTATTGCAGATTTGGCAAATAACATTTCTTTGCATATTTGATTGATATCCTCTTGATCTGCATTGATTAGCCATATGACCTACTCTATTGCATGTGAAGCATCTACCTTTGAATGATTTGTTTACTTGCATAATTCTGCATTCATGGGATTTGTGTCCATACCTTTTGCAGTTGAAGCACTGTCCGGAGAAGGATGAATTAATCTGATTCATTCTCATTCTGCACTGATTAGCTTTGTGGCCAAAGTGGTTGCAGCTGTGGCAGTATCCATTGAAGGATGGATATCTTTGAGCATTTGGCTGTCTTACCGGAGGTCTTCTAGGCCTGCTTCTTGGATTTTCTAATCCAAGATTCTTCTGACCGGATCCGGAGCTTTCTCCTTTCTCATATCCCAAACCATACTTGTCATCTGTCCTCTTTTGACTTCCAAGAAGAACTTCAAGTTGAGCAGAACTTATCTTGAATTTCTCTTTATATTCATTTGCTGTTTGAAGGTCTCTTTTGAGAGAGGCAATTTGATCCTCAAGTTTTCCTTCATTATCTTTGGCATCTTCAAGATCAGATTCAAGATGTCTGATAATCCTGTCCATCTGGTGGCATTCTTCTGATTTTTCTTTAAGAGATTGTCTTAGATTGTCTTCAGCCTTTCTTTTTTCTTCAATCTCTTGAGTAAACTTTATAGTTCCTGATTCCATTTCATGTCTTAACATAATGACTTCTTTTGATAACTTTTCACATAACTTGGTTTGCTCAGTCAATTCTTCATTTGTATTGCTTTCTTCACTTTGTCTTGCCAACTGTTGAAGCAGCTCCTTTCTCTTTTTCATAGAGAGACTTAATTTGTCTTTTAATTCTCTCATGAATTCATCAGCCTGTTTGAGTCTTTCCTTTAATTCACTGACTTCAGAATTTGACTGTTCAAGATCCTCAAGAGTAGTCTTGAGTTGCTCCCTTAAACCATATGCATCCATTTGAAATCCCAGATCTTCCTCAAGCTGTTAGGCTCTATTAGGAGGAACTTAGCTCTGATACCAATTGTTGATAACTGAGAGGGGGGGGTGAATCAGTTATCCTAATTATTTCCCTTATTGAACTTTCCTTTAATTGATGCAGCATAAAATCAAACACAAAAACATTAACCATGAAATAAGAAACACATGACACAGTATTTTTGACGTGGAAACCCTGTTAAGGGAGAAAACCACGAGGTGATTAACCCAAAATTATTCTCTATTAGAAGAATAGGAAATTACAAAAATGGCACTTGCCAATTAGGGCTCACTGCCCGAGCACACTGCTCACAAGAGGCCCACTGCCTACAAGAAGACACACTGTCTACAAAGTGATGAGAATCACAGTCTTGAACTGATTGGAAGCATCTGCATATGCTGGAGTTCAGTTCCGGTTAGGCTCAGTACACTGATCTGCTGCACTTCATCTTTCCTCTGTACTTTATTCTGCTATCTTTCACATACCGGATCCTTTTTGCTACCTCTGCTCTTATCTGGACTTATTCGCATATATCTCCATAATCAACACACACTTCACAACTAAATCCATCCTCTATATATATCCGCACAAGTAATTTCATCACCTTTCTAGTCGGCATCCGGAACAGTCTAGTTTCTTACAAACTCTCATTCTGTCGGCTGAATCCTTCCTCACCAAGCAATGCGGATCAATCATGTACTTGTAGATATCATTAATCATGTCGGCCAAACATGATTCATGCCTTCACAACCTCTGTCATCAACAGTAACACATCCGGAAAGCAGTCTGATACTCTGTCAGTCAGTTCTTCCTCTGTTTTCACTGTCTCTCAGGAATCCGGTACTCAACCATTCATATCTTTTTCCTTGTCCATCACCGGAGGCTAAATCCTTGGAATATACCACTCAAGGTAGTCCTCTTGACTTCCCCAAATCCGCACTGCACCAAGACACTTCCTCTGAGCGGTTCGGACCAATCTGTCGGACCTTGCCACATGCTCTGTTCTTCTTCACCGGACCACAACATTCTTTATTCTGACTTCCGGTAGAGATACATCATGACTTGCGGATATGTGGGATGACCTTTGTTGCCATCAATGACAACAACCATGAATCCATATAGTGTCTCTTGCCAACAATGTCTTCAAGGACATCTTGTTCCATCAAGTGTTTTCTTTTGAAGTCGAGAGGTTGTGAAATGGGAGGTTACAAAATGGGGGTTGTGTGTATGTGAAGTTGGATGCTTGTGACGGGTTATTACAGGGATTATTGTTGGATGTATTGTAAGGTGGTTGGGAGAAAAGTTATGTCATGAAGGCTATGGTGTTGGTGTCAAATTGAGGTATACTTGTGGAAGCACTTGTGTACATGGTATTGTTAGGGATGTTAAGGGTGATTTGAGGGGTAGATGTAGTTATGGTTGATGTTGATGTGGAGGTAGGGATTGATGTTGTTGAGGTGGTGGTGTTAGATGATGAAGGTTGTGATGTGTTAGGCATATTGTTTGAGGAGGATGGTTGTGACGTGGTAGGTACCTTAGCACCATTTTGGATAAAGAATTCAAGATATTTATTAGGGTCCAACTTTAGGATGTGGTCTAATAAATCCATTGACTTGGCATCTTGCATAAAGTCTACTACATCTTAATCGATATTGTTGATGTTGGATGGTGGTTCTATTTGTTGGGTTCCCCAAGGGTTCATCATAGTATTGGCATCAATAGATGTTTGTTGTTGGACCATTGGGACATTATTTTAATTGAGGGTGCATTCCCCTGGCATATTTAGCTCCATTTCCTTATTCTTCCTAGCTTAGGACCTTGTTTGTGGCATACAATGAAAGGGTATGGATTGGTTTGATTTTTTGATGGTGGGTATGACCTTATAGATTGATTTTCAAATGGTTTTGGACCAAGGATGAATGGATGAATGGATGAGTGATTTTGGTGACCTTAGGGGTTAATTTTTAAAATATTTTGGATCAAATGTGGATGGATAAGGGGGTGAGGATGATCAGATTTGAGGATGATTTTTGGATGGGTGATCAAAGGGTATTTTAAGTAAATTTGGATGGTGATTTTGGATGGATGATTAGGGTATACTTGGGATACATTTGGATGATAAATGATCAAGGATACTTTGGATAATGATTTTGGATGAGTGATTGTGAGGGATACTTTGGATGAATTTGGATGATGTTTGATATGGATAACCAAATCAAAAGAGGGTTAAAAATAAATCTAGATCCAAGGGATTTCAAGGATATTCTCCTCTTTACTCAAGGTAGACTAAGACACTTAAGAAAAAAGGGAATGGGGATTATTTTACTTGGAGTAGACAAAACCTCCAATAAAAATGGGGAACCTTGTAATTCACTAACTTAGGAGTAGTTTAGGCTCCTAAGAAAATTTATCCTAAGGTTCATAAGGTTAATTTATAAAATAACTTAAGGTAAACAAATGCTTAATTTTTCTTATAAATTAGAGGATGGAGGATGAGATCTAGATTTAGATTTGCACAAACTTGATTTGGGGGATGATTTTGGATATTTTGATTTGATTTGATTTTGGATAAGGTTGATTGATGTTGGATGATATGATTTGGATTATGGTTAGGACACTTTGGATTTGGGTTGGATTAGGGCTATGGTTTGATGTTGGGAATTTTTTTTTGGATGAAATTGAGATGAAAAGGTTTGAATGATGTTGATAGGGAATGAGATGGATGAAATGAGATCTAAGGTCCAAAATGAAAATCAAAATGTTTCCCTAAGGTCAAATGGATAGATGTGGGAGGACAGAGTTGGACTAGGATTTGGATGAGATGAAAAATATTTTTGGATTTGGATGGAATTGGAGTGAAAGGTTTGGGGACATTGATGATAATTGGAATGGAAGGATGATGTCAAAGGTCCAAGGTGATAATCAAGATATTATCTAAGGTCAAAGGGATGGATGGGGGATAATGGACTTGGGATATTGATAATAATTAAAATGGATGGATGAAGTCAAGGGTCCAAAGGGAACATCAAAATGTTTCCCTAAGGTCAAATGATATGGTATGGGAGGGTAGAAATTTTGACAAGGATGGATTTAGGTGGATGATTTTTTAATGATCTTTTGAGATGTTGCCACATCACAAGGAGGATTGAATTCTACTAGGAAGGTCAACTATAGGTCACTTAGTGATTTTTGGACACAGGGGTAAATGACGCTAAAATCTAGCCCAATGGTGCTATGTTTGGAACCCATGTTTAACCCTTCTCTATACTTTGTTAGTATATTGTTGTTGGATGCATATACTTTGTAAGTTATCCCATGAGTATATTGTATTATCCCACATTCATGGGAAGTAATAGTTGTTTAGATTAGACTTAGTATATAAGTATGTGTTGAGGCCAATGAAGGCATCCATGAATTTATTGTATTAAGCTTGCTCAAAGGAGATTACCCCCTCGAAGTGGCCTGCGATTAATAAATTCCTTCTGTGTTTCTGTTATTTCTGTTATTTCGTGCGTTTTTCATTCTATTGTTGCAGGAGATTGCTCTCATCTAGTATCAAAGTGCTTT
The DNA here is from genome assembly GCA_027924645.1 of Cunninghamia lanceolata. NCBI lineage: Eukaryota > Viridiplantae > Streptophyta > Pinopsida > Cupressales > Cupressaceae > Cunninghamia > Cunninghamia lanceolata. The sequence continues at coordinate 20,024,871 of BSBN01000237.1, read as the reverse complement.
TTTGGGCTCATTGGGTGGAATTTCTACCAAATTTTTTTCTGTAGTGGCCTCTAGGCATTGTGATTATTGCAGTAGTTCTTTCTTTTTACATTTGAATTGTTCATTTCAATTGCAGGTTCGAATCAAGGAATAACCCTATCCACTTAACTATGGGAAGTGCCTGGGCATAGCCCTAAAACTCATTATGAGGAGTACCACAGGAAACTTGAAGTAGCTGGCCGATTGAGAGGACCTGCTAGCGAAAAGGGCAACGACCCCTACCTGATTGACTAGTTCCCATCCATGAGGTAAACCAAGAGCTATCATTTGTCACAAAGCGGTTATCAGTTTTACTTGAGTCATGGAGTGAGGGGTACTGCCCCAATACGCAAGTCGTTAGACAAGATTGGTGGTCAAGTGACACCCCTAAACCTTTAGGCAGCCAAACATACCTAGGGCCCATATCTATTGCCAGCCAGCAAATTGCAGATTGAATCTGTCTAGAGCCATTTACAGATCCCGTTGTAGATTGTTTCTAGAAAAAAAAGTAAAAAAAACTCCATTTTTTTGCCATATCTTCCTTGGTTTAGTTCTGTTTCCTCTCAAATTTCACTAGAACCCCTAGAATTTCATTCTGCATATTTCCTTCCTTGAGGACCCTATCCCAAATTCCACTTATCGAAGCCAGAAATCCCACATTTGTTTATTTTTAGGGTTTTCCCTAACTTCTTCAATTCTCACCCGATAGCCTTCAAATTTTTCCACAGTGTTCATTTCCTATTTTTGCTCCTTTGTCCCTCTTGGACAAATTTTCCCATTCTTTCACCCCGCTTCTGAAATCCCCATTTTCTGCTTCCCTGTCCCTCAGAAAGTATCCAAAACCTAGTCAAACCCCAATTACCTATCAGAGTTTTTCCCAAATCCAAATTTTCCTTTACTAAAAAAGTTTTTGTTTTTGTTTTTCTACCCATTCCCCCAAAAAAAAATCTTCTGGTATGGTTGTCACCCGCGTAGGACCAAAAAACATGGAGGATGAACTTGCAACCCTCAAGACCAAACTCCAAGATCTGGATGAAAAAATTCTCGACCTCAATCTTCAGCATTCAGCCATGAACAATAGACGGTAGCTAGAGTCTTCTGCAGACATTGGGTTCTCTTCTTCCAGCAATTTTCATGGGCTGAAGCTTGATTTTCCTCGCTTCAATGGTGATGATCTAACTTGATGGATATACCAGGTAGAACAATATTTCAGTCTGCATAATACTTTTGATGTCAACAAAGTCCCACTTGCATTTGGAATATGAAGCCCTTCAATGGTTCCATTGGTACATCAAGGCTCATGAAGAGCCAAAATGGATAGATCTTTGCAAACTCATTTTGCAATGATTTGGCCCTAGTGCTTTTGATGACTTCACAGGAGCACTCACTAAACTTTACCAAACTAGCACTGTGAGAGAATATCAGACAAGATTCAAGAAACTAGCCAATCACACAGAGGGATTGTTTGATGAATTCTTCAGGAGTTGTTTTGTCAATGGTCTGAAGGATGCAATCTGATCTGAGGTTAAAATGTTCCATCCCAACACAATAATGGAAGCCCTAGGGTTGGCTAAGTTGGCGGAGGACACGATCACATCTCAACAGTGCTCCAAATCCACTTTTGTTCCATTCAGAAATATGGTTTCCTAAAGACCTCCAATCACGTTAGCTCCTAGAACAACTCCTATCAAGCATTTGTCTGAAGTAGAGATGCGGGTACGTAGAGAAAAAGGGCTTTGTTATAATTGTGATGAGAAATTCACTCAAGGACATAGATGTGTTGAGAAAAAACTCTATCTCTTGGATGTGGATTCTCTGCCTGCAATTGAAGTTTATGAAGATGCTCAAGATACAATAGATGATCAAGTCAAAACTCAACAGCCGCATGCTGACCCAACTTCTTAGGAAGACCACCCTACTTGTGGAAATTTATTTTGGTCTTCTTTGATGATATCCTCATCTATAGTAAAACATGGGCTGAGTATCTCCAACATCTAGATCTTGTACTACAACTTCTCTCTGATCATCATCTCTTTACAAAATAGTCTAAATGTGTTTTTGGGCAGGAGGAAGTGGAGTATCTCAGGCATATTGTTTCAGCCCAAGGGGTTCGAGTGGATCTTGCCAAAATAGATGCCATGAAAAATTGGCCGCATCCTTAGACACTCAAGAGCCTCCATGGTTTTTTGGGACTGACTAGCTACTATCACAAGTTTGTCAAGGATTACGAAAAAATTGCATCTCCATTAATAGCTATGTTGAAAAAGGATGCTTTTATATGGACACATGCTGCTGAGTGTGCATTTGAAAAACTGAAACAAGCTATGTGTACTACACCTGTTCTAGCTATGCCAGATTTTTCCAAGACCTTCACTATTGAGAGTAATGCTTGTGGCAATAGACTTGGTGCTATACTTCTTCAAGATAAACATCCCATTGCGTTCACCAGCAAAGCCCTTTCTGGTAAGAATTTAGTACTCTCTACATATGAGAAGGAAATGATGGCTATTTTGCACGTAGTACACAAGTGGCATCCACACCTACTAGGGAATCATTTCTGCATCAAGACTGATCACTAGAGTCTGAAATATTTCCTGGAACAATGGGTCTCCCCCCTAGCACAATAGAAATGGGTTAGCAAACTCATGGGTTATGCATATGAGATCACTTACAAGAAGGGTAAGAATAATACTATGGCAAATGCCCTTTCTCACACATTTGATGACCAAGCTTCTCTTTTAGCTATTTCTATGCCTGTTCAAAATTGGTTGGAATTTGTCCAGCAGGGCTATGTCAATGACTCTTCATTATCTCAAATCATCTAGCAGTTGGCCAATAACCCTTCTATTGTACCGCATTACTCTTGGGATAGTGCTTCTCTGAGATACAAGGGTTGTCTGGTGCTTCCCTAGAGCACAGATCTTCAAAAAGTTGTCTTCTATGAACTCCATGCTTCTCCATCGGTAAGGCACTCTGGGTTCCTCAAAGCTTATGAGTGGGCATGAAATAACTTCTTTTGGAAGGGAATGAAAAGGGAAATTCAATAGATGGTGGCTGAATGTGATACCTGCCAATGCAACAAGGGTGAAATGACACTCCTTGGATTGCTCAAACCCTTGCTCATCCCTACATGGATTTGGATAGATATTTCTATGGATTTCATTGGGGGCTCCCTAAATCTGGAGGGAAGACAGTGATCTTGGTTGTGGTTGATCACCTCTCCAAATATAGTCATTTTTGTGCCCTTAGCCATCCCTATACCGCCTCCTCAGTCGTACAAATTTTCATGGACCAGATCTTCCGTCTTCATGGCATCCCTTCTTCCATTGTCTCAAATCGTGATGCAACTTTCACCAGTCATTTTTGGATAGAACTATTTTGACAAACTAGAACCAAACTAAAGATGAGTTCAGAGTATCACCCACAAACAGATGGTCAGATTGGAATTATCAACAAATGTTTGGAAACTTATCTTTGTTGCTTCACCTCAGAATAACAGCATCAGTGGGCAAAGTGGCTCCCTCTCGCTGAATGGTGGTACAATACCTCCTACCACACTTCATCTAAAATGACTCCATATGAAGCAGTCTATGGTCAGGAACCGCCAGTGCTCCTTCCATACACCCCCAGCAGTTCACCAGTTCAAGCAAGCAACACGGTTCTCCGAACCTAAGATCAGATTCTTCATATTTTGTAGGACAATCTTCACATGGCAAGAAATTGAAAGAAACAACAAGCCGATCAACATCGTTCTGAGTGTACTTTTCAAGTAGGTGATATGGTTTTTCTTCATCTATAGCCATATAAGCAATCATCCCTAAAACTCAAAGGGCGTCATAAGTTAGCTCCAAAGTTCTATGGGCCATATAAGGTTCTTCAGAAGATTGGGTCAGTTGCTTATAAATTGGAGCTTCCTCCTTCCCACGTTCATCCAGTATTTCATGTCTCTTGTCTAAAGAAAGTTCTTGGCACCAACATTAGAGCACAAACTATTTTATCAGAACTGGATAACTAAGGGTCCATTATTTTGGAGTTGGAGGCAATCCTCGACAGGCGCACTCATTAGCTTCACTCTTGATCTATCACAGAGGTATTAATTCAATGACACGGAATGCAACCATAGGATGCTACATGGGAACCACTCTTTCAGATTCAGCAACAATTTCCACATCTTAAGCTTTGAGGATAAAGCTTTTCTAAGAGGGAGGGGATGTTAGGAATCTATGTTTAACCCTTTTCTTTACTTTGTTAGTATATTGTTGTTGGACACATATGCTTTGTAAGTTGTCCCATGAGTATATTGTATTATCCCACATTCATGGAAAGTAATAGTTGTTTAGATTAGACTTTGTATATAAGTACATGTTGAGGCCAATGAAGGCATCCATGAATTTATTGTATTGAGCTTTCTCAAAGAAGGTTGCCCCCTCAAAGTGGCCTGTGATCAATAAATTCCTTCTATGTTTCTGCTATTTCTATTATTTTGTGCATTTTTCATTATATTGTTGCAGGAGGTTCCTCTCATGCTACCAACTGGCCCAATGGCACTAACAGAGTAACTAATAGCACTAATTAATGGACTGAAGGTGCTAACAAAGGGTCTAATGGTGCTAGAAGTTAGGCATAAAGCACTGACAGGGCTTCCAATGGTGCTAAACAAAGGATATATGGCATTGTTTGACTGTTAAAGGTTGAAATTGATTGGTCTTGATGAAAATTTTGGATCTTTTGGATTTCAAAGGTTCTTGGAAAGCATTAAATCAAGCAAGAAAACACAATGGCTTGACTCCAAAGGTGGACTTGAATAGTTGGTTTGTATGGGTTTGAACAAAGAAGACACACCATTCACATGAACATCCTAGAAATTAGTCAAGAGGGAGTGTCATATCTTGTGGATCTCACAAAATGGACATGGGTCAATCTCAACTCAAAAGTGAACCAAGATTCCCACCCCCATTAATACCTTCATGCCATAGCTTGGATAGATAGGGAAAATAGGGTCATGGACTACCCTACCCCCTTACCTTGGAGACTTTCGTCTTGCCCAAAGTAGACCCTATCTCAAGTATAGTGGTACAATGAGAAATCTTCCCCTCCTACTGCAACGGTGCACCACAAGATATAATGACTGAAAGGTCTTAAGCTATGATAGTACAATCTTCTAGGGAGTCCTCTATATACTCAAGGTATGTGGGGCCCAAACCATGAACACTAGTCCATTGAAGGGATGTGGCACTAAGCGGTTAAGCAAGCACCACTTCACCTTGTGTCTAAAATCACATGGGGCTCCAAGGCTATCCCAATGACAATGCAACTAGATTGGGGTACAAGTTCCCTTCTCCCCCCTTTGATATACCCTACTGGTACACATGGTTGATATCATACCTTGGGGTGATGAAATCCCCAAGCAGGCCTCCTAAGAAGAAATTATCCCTTGCTTTTGATCACCCAAGATCGCACTAGGCGTGAGGGGAGAGCATATGCAATAAAGATAACCCCTTCAAGATTACACTAAAAAGCAATAAAAGTGTTCGCAAGTAGACTTTTGACCCCCAAGATCACCCTAAGGTGTGAGGGGAGAGCATACGTCTACAAGCAAACCAAACATGACAAACAATGGTTAATTCCCAACTAAGCTAACTTTAGTGCAACTAAATCTAGTGATTAAAAGATAAACTTTGATAAGCCATCTTGCACCAAATTAGTTAGTAGTTTGCTAAAAATTCCTTGGATAAATGTTCTTAACACATGCACAAACAAGTCAAACCCCCGTATAGACCTACAAACCTTGTCAAAAAAATGGTGCTAAAACATAAGCAAATAATGCTAACAAACAAACAAATAATGCTAAATAGACAGCAAATAACACTAAGACAGAGAATAATAGCACTAAAATAGAACCTGATAGTGCTAACAGAGACACCAATAGTGCTAAAACAATAAAAAATCTTTATACCTATGTCACCTGCACAGAAACTGAAGGCGCGATTTTGAGTCCCGATAGCGCTAATCTGATAAAAAATGGATAACCTGCACAAAAATAGAGACCTCTTTGGCACAAAATGATGAAATAAAAGGTTAGAGGTCCTAGAAGGTTAGTTCAAGGGATAAAACAATAGGTTGTCACTCAAAACATAGAGTTATTTGTGTTATATATGCAAGACAAAAATCAAACCTAGGTGCTCTTTCTAAAATATGTTGAACAAAATGAAAATAAAGCACCCTAAGGCCTAAGAACCCTGTCAAAAAATAGAAAGCCCAAACCTATAGATAGTTATTAGCATAAAAAATCATAGACCAAAGTGTAATAAAGCTAAGAAAATTTGCAACTGTCATGTAAAATAGTGTTGAAACAAGCACTGATAACATTGACAGAGCACCCAATGGTGCTAATACAAACTCTAATAACATTGAAGCAGTGATTGGTGGTGCTAAACCATGAGCAAATAGCATGACTGTGAGCTCCAACTATGCTAAACTAGAGCTGCACGAAAAAACCTTCACAAAAACTCACAAAATGATTAGTTTAGGACCGAGGGGTCCCATCGGGCATGCCAAATGAAGATGAAAGAAATTTTCAAAGGAAATAAAACATGAAATGAAACCAATAAACAAGTGTTATACCTTTGAATTCTCCCTCACTCCTTGATAAGGTTGAGGAAGTGCACCCAAGCTTCCTAGCTTTACCCAACAAGATGGTTGAATGTGGAATACTCTCAAATTGGACACAATATGGGCATAACCTAGCTAGGGAGATGGGAAATTAGGAATGGTTTTGGATTTATAGATTTACTTCAAACTTGGATGTGAAAATGGCTTGTGGAGGCTTGTATTTATAGGCAAATTGGAGGGGATTTGAATCCAACGTGGAGATTTAAAGTTGAAATCAATGGTGGAGATGAGAGGATAAGATGGAGGGTTGAGATTTCATCAACAAAATTGGATGGATGAGATTAAATGTGAATTTTAAATCCACATGGGGAAAGGCTTTGCATTTAATGAAGATTAAGACAAGTGAGGAATAAAAAATTATTTTGTGTGGGAGAAGGTGGAATTAAAAATTCTATTTTATGGGTGAATGTGTGAGTCATGTGAGACATGTGTTTATTTGGCAAACACATATGTGATCTCTTTGCATAAAAAATAGCTCTAACATGAAAGAGGAAATATGAGTTGGAAGGGTCATGTGACTCTTTGGAATAAAAGTTAATTTTTTATTTGTGGGGTATGGGAATGGGTGTTAAGCATGCTTTGACCAAGTTAATCAAGTGATTAACTTAATTAATGTGGCTGGAAAAAATTAGTGAGTGGGCTAATGAGGGATTAAAATTAATTAAATAAGGGTTTATTTAATTAATTTTGGTCTAGGGGTCATGTAGGCTAGGCTAGCTAATTAAATAATTAGTATTTATTCAATTAGACTAGGTTTAGGCTATTGGATAGGGTAGATTAATTAAATAAACATGATTTATTTAATTAATCAGGATTAGGAAGGTGGCTAAATTAACCAAATAAATATTAGAGATATTTATTTAATTAATTATGGGCATAGTTGTAAGGTCTAGTGCTGAATCAATTAAATCAATTCATTACTAGGGGTAAATAAGGGGTAAATGGTTAGGGATGGCTTAGGGTTAATTAATTAAATAATTATTATTTTATTTAATTAATTGGTGAAAGGGTTAAGTTGGTAATGTAATTGATGCAGGAAAATGGTTACCGGGGTGAGACATTTTTAGGTCTCTACACTTTCAATTAAGTATTTTTTATAAGGTTGATCAGGGTTTGGTAATAGAATGGATGCAAACAAGCAAACTGAGAGTCAAGGTGTTGTAGAAGTGTAAAGATAAACTTAAAGTCAAGAGGGATGCGGCAGATGGGGCCATGACGAGGATGGAGAAGTTCATTGAGGAAATTATGTGTACATTCAAGGATAAATCCTTCATGGTTCTCCCTACAGTCATAATGGTCAAGGAGTTCATAGAATCCCTCCTTCAACAACTAACTAAGTAGGGCATTGATGAATTGATGAGATCAAAATCTACATTCAATGATTTCTAGGGGTAGGTGATCGAATTCATAGAGCTCCACAAGAAAATCAAGCAATCAACATTTTCCCAGAGGATGAAGATGAAGTACTACCAAGGGTCAAACCAAAATTATGTAAATGGGGCCATCCTAACCTTTCACAGTCATTTTCCTAGCGAGACATGACTCCACCAACCTTGGTTTTGGTTCATTCAAATTCTTTCATTCATTATTATTTCAAAGCTGTAATAACTCAATTCAAAATGAATTAATGCTAATATAGCTCCTAATGGGATGACACATTTGGTAACTTGTAATGTTGAAAGCCTTGGTGTAGATATGGGGCTGACCTAATTTTGGAATTTTGACGTGAGCATGTAACTTCTAAATTTGAATTAGGTCATGTCTTACTAGGCTGACCTAGTCGTGAATGTAATAAAACATCACCTCTATAAAAAGGAGTGCCACTTGGTTTTTGGGGGGAATATAAATATTTTTCTACAAGGCTAGAATTTTGTAATTTTGACAAGGCATGTAATGACAAATTGTAACACATGTACAATGTGGGAATCTTGTTGTTGCATGTAATCTACCAATTTTGGTTCCAATTAATAGAAACATCTAGTCTTCTCTATGTTCCTACCATTTAGTGGTAATGTGTTTAAATTTTCATTTGTATATATCTTGGTGAGACAAATTCTTAATTGTTATATCTTGATTTGGGATCGAGGAATAAAGTTTGATTATTGCACATGTAATATGGTGTTTTCATACTTTTCATTCCAATGTCTCACATAGTTCCTAGACTCTTGCATCTAAGATGTACATGATTGTGTGAAATACTGACCATTTCATTTCAGGTTATTCTAAGTCTCATCAGATTTACTAAGTACAGTGGAGTCAAATATAGAAGCTATCCACTTTATTTTTCTTTCTTTCTTCAAAACCTTAACCCTCTTTTGCATTTTCTTTATAGTTAGATTTGTTTAGGATTAGACCTAGGAATTTTGAACTTAAAGATAATACTTGTCTACTTAGAGACCTTACCCATTTGATCCAAGACTAATTTTAAAGCACATGCCCCTTGAACAAACACTCACATAGACCACTTAGTTTCTCCAACATTATTGTGACCCACCCAACAGGGACCTTGGAGGTAACTAATCTTTTGGTTAGTCACCTTTTTAGGAGAAGTAGAGTGATCTTTGTTCTACTTGAAGTTGATGTGCCAAAACAATCGTCAATAGGACTCCCTTAGGGTTTTCCATTCATAGGTAGTTTTATTCAATCACCAGCTCAATAGGCTTAGGAGGCCATAATATAGGCTCGAAGATGGAAGGAAGTTAAGGTACCAACATGCTTCTAGATGTGATCATTATATGATTTGGCACAAAAAGCATTGATGATAACTTATATTCTATCTAACATCAATAAGTCACAAGACTAGATGCGTCTCGAGGATTACTCCATTCATGCTATGGGAATGAATCTAGCACAGGCTCACCCCAAGGATAGAGTGGAGTTGATGGAGGAAATTCACAAATCTATCACTATAGATTTTGTGAAAGTGAGAAAAAAGCTGGAGAAAAGGGGGCTAGAGCTAAAATGCACCAAGGATATAGTAAACCAATTTCAAACTCAAGTGAAAGCCCAAGAACAAGAGGTGCAAAAATTAACTTTGGAGATTCAAGCTAAGATTATGGTGGATAGATTTCAGGTCGAGCAATCAAAGAAAGTGGTCTTTTTTTCTGAATTAGGTAAGGCAAATCTTACATTAGAAATGTACAGGAAAATAATTCAAAAGAAAAGAGAGAAGGAAAAGAATAGAGTGGAGGAAGTTACCAAACTTTATACTTCACTAACTAAATTGATGAACTCAAATGAGTCCTTGAAACCTCAACTCAACGCAAAGAACCAACAAATTCAACAATTAAAAATAGAAATTTGAGCTACCAATCATGTGCCTAAGGTTATCTAGGTGGTAAAGGACCTATACACATCCCATTGGGAAAGAATAATAGCCAGTGCAATAGAGCTCAAGGTCACACTCAAGTTTATTTCATCAGATTAGAAATTAATTATCCAAGTCAAAGAAGAAGTTAATCAGTCTCTCCTATCACTTGCACCTAAAGTCTCCCAAGCCCAAACCTTGGTTGAGAAACTTTATAGTTTGATAGATAAGGTTCTCCTATCTATAGGAGTGGATAACATGTATGGTGTAGTTGCTAAGGTTAATAAAGTGAGGAGCTGAAACAAAGACACTCTAAAGTGAAAATCTCAACTGAGCACTTTAGAGCATGCTATGAAAGGAATGAGAGAGAATATATAAATTCTCTAGTGAAACAAGGACTACCCTCTCTATTCCAAGATCATAATGGTGTAGTGGTAAAAGAATATTTCAAGGCAATTCTTTCTAAAAAAGTAGACCAAACATCATTTCAAGGTTGGGAACAAACACCAAGCATTAAAAAAGTTGAAGTAATCCTTCACCCAGTAGCTTAGTTAGAACATCAAGTGAAGTCTGCAGTCGAAAGGCTTTAGAGTATCTCCCACAAAGAGATCATAGACCTATATAGGGATTTTGAAGCCTTAAAGAAGAAGGGACAACCTTTTGAAGGAGAATGGGTGTCATTGCATACCTCCTTGGAGAATCTGTAATTTTAACTTTTATTTTCAAAATTTTGAAATTTTGTGATAGGTACCCAAATAATGAATCTAGATTCTTGATTGTAAGAAAATATCCCCTAAGAGGTCATCAATAATTGTAGACCCTTTCTCTTCATTTTCCTTTAGGTCATGTTTCATTTTTGGGATACTGTGTCCTTTTTTACAAACATTAGCTTTGATTTTGTTTTCCCACAAAGTTTATACTCAACATCAAGTTTTCTAATTATCTTGAAATATTTTGAAAATAGAAAATTCATTTTTCCTTGTACAGTATTTTGGTTTGAAGTGCTCCAACAGTCTTTAGAATCATTGATCAAAGATAATAGAGATATGTATTGATATCACACATTATTTAAACCTTGTCAATATGATAGGTTCAAAATGATGCTCCATTGGTCATTTCATACAAGTTAGTAGCTAGCGAGGCCTACATTTCAAAAGTTTAAGGAACATGGGGAATATTGGAGCTGTATATATTTGGGGTGAAGAAGCTCCACACGGTAACATTTTGTAACTTATAAACATTGTCATTTTGATAGCTTTACAATGTTGTACCATTAGCTAGAGAAAATGAATCAACATGTATCATGGGTCCCAGTTCTTTGTCAAAAGGATGGACGGATAAAGTAGATGGTGGGTCTTGATGCCATATAGAAACATTGCATTTTTTTACCCTAGCAAGTTTAAAAACTTCAAAATATTGTGTCATTGGTTGATTTCAATGCCTCATCAGTTGGTGGGCCCCATCCCCTTAGTATATATAAAAGAACCTGAGTTATTGATCATTAAAATGATTTAACGATTGCACAATGCATAAATGTTGCTAATCTAACAACTTTATAGCATTGTATTATTGGGTGAATAGTATTGAGTCAACATTAGTGGGCCAAATAATGTAGATTAATGAATGTCGTCCTAGCAACACTTGGCAGCTTGGTGCTCTTTGAAATGATTGCAAGATCTGACACACTTTTCTATTATGCCATTGATCAAGAAAAAGAGAAGTACAACTCACTTGGCATTCCTTAGAACCAATAGATTTTGAGAGTGATCTTTATCATTCATCTTCCTAATGCCCCAGTTCACTGGTTCTTTTATAACAGTCTCCAAAGAATGACTAAGTGCTTAGCAATTCAAGATTTGCGCATGAAATTACTACCATCACTCTAGTGCCAGAGCATGCAAGGATTCATTGCAAATATAAAGGTACATGTAATGTTAGAAACATGCTAGTGTTATCATTGATGCCAACTCCCAATAGATGGTTCACTTGGTTTCTAAGTGCTTTTGAGAAAATTTGATAAAAAGGTGTGTAGTATAACAAAGGTACTCTCATTATTCTACTCCTCATTTCTTCTTATTTGAAGATATGCTTATGCAGTTTGGAAGTGTTGATTAGAGGTGTTTAAGGTGTTATATCTAGTAGTTTTGGTTCTGGATTGTGCAGAAGTAAAATATGTGTTTAATAGAATATTTGATTGTGAAGGAGGTTTTTTGGGAGAAATAAGAATACTCTGCATTTCTCTGCATTGAGATTTCCTATCTTGCGGCTATGAGAGAGCACTTATATTATCTGTATCTACCTTTCTTTGAAGTTTCCTGTGTTAGGGTACTCCACAAGTTCAGTTCTTATGATGGTGATCAGTAGCAGTGTGTCCTAATATGCATAATGAAGACATTTTCTATTTCAGATGGTTGCGGTAGTATTACAAAGGATTAGGATGATGATGAATGTTCTAGGAAGGTGTGTGGATGTTGTAGAGTGCCTCTCTAGTCCAAATCATGTTTTTGGACTTAGAGAAGAATGGATGTGGTCGTTAGCTCAAGTTTGGTCGACCTGGCTTGCTAGCACTATTTGTGGAGGTACCTCATGGATTGTGTTGCAAGTATGTGCCTAATCGGTGTTGTCATTGATGTCAACATATCTATGTTTCCATTGGTGTTAATTGTGCCCTCATTTTGTTACCTACTTGTAGATGTTAAGGATATTGAGAAAATTAGATCATCTGATGAAAATAGTGAATTATAGTTAAAATAGTGCATTACATGCAGAAGAATGCTCTGCATTTCCTGTAGGATGAAGATCTTTGCTTGTAGATTGGAATTTATTTAGAAGCCTGTCTAAAGATGTTATATTCCAAATTTGAGCCTCCAGAATGAAGATTTGAGTAAGTTATGTTCACCAGAGTGAAAATAGCTTTTTCTGTATGGTTGGCAGTGACATGGAGAAAGTGTTTTGCTCCACATTCCTCCGCATTGAAGTATTTTGGCCTGCGATTCTAAAATTAAGTTTGTGATTATGTTAAGTGCCTTCAACTACAATGGTTCATGATTTGGTGGTTTGCAAGCTATCTTTTACTTGTGACTGTAGTTGGTAGTGTTGTTCTTGTGCTCCAGTTTGAAGAATCCTATTGACAGAGTGATTAGAGATCGTGTGGTTGTTCCTGGTGATTACAATGTGCTTGTGGACGTCTCTTGATCATGTTCCTACATTTGGATTGGTCCGCAAAGAGTAAATTGGATTGTGAGTGAAGATTGTTCTTGCAGACGCGGTGCTATCATTAGTCTTGGCCAACCTGGTTGAATTTATCATTTGTGGAGATGCATCAAAGATTGTAGAAGCATGTAGTGGTGTGGAAGATTGTGTTTGAGTCCCAACTAAGGCATGGCGTGATCCGCATACATCTTTACATAGTTTCCTTAGCTAGTTTGTATTAGGTCCAGACCTATTTTATGTATGTTTGTAATGCCGACCTTGGAGATTGTTCCAATGGTTGATGAATTGTATAAAAACATGTAACAAAGTTGCAGAAAAGGGAGTGAGCTACAAATATGAAGAGATAAGTGCGAAGGTACAAAAGAGCAGAGCAGAGGAGTCATTTGTGCTTCAATGGAACTAAACCCTGGCATGAATTAGATGTTATTCAATTAGTTCACAAATTTGGCAGTGAGCCACCTATTGACAGTGAGCCACCCATCGGCAGTGAGCCATTCTTTCCAGTGAGTATTTTGGGTAGTGAACCCTATAGGCAGTGAGCCTCTATTTTTTGGTATTAATATAACATATATATTTTTGTGGGCTAACACCCACCATAGTTTTTCCCTTTTAGGGTTTTCCACGTAAAAATCTAGTGTCTCCTATGTTGATTATGTTAATGTGTTGAACTTCTCATTTCTTGCTTTCATTGTTATTTAAGAATATAAGTGATTGATAATTTGATGTTCTTAATTGGTTAAAGTTTTAGGACAACTTATTCCCCCCCTCTCAGTTGTCTGGTGTAGTTCAACAATTGGTATCAGAGCAGGTTCCTCAGAAGAAAGTCTAACAGCTTGAGGAAGATTCAGGATGTCATAGAAGAAGGAATCTCCATAGTTTGATGAGAAAAATTATGCTCTTTGGAAGGTACAAATGAAAAGCCATCTCCTCTATCTTGGTTATAAAGTATGGCTAGCTACAGAGTCACAATTTGTCATGCTTGAAGGTGGTTTGACAACTAAAGATGATATCAAAGAATATGAGTTGGATATCAAAGCAAAGGATGCTTTGTTAAGTTCCTTAAGTGACTCAGTGTTGACAAAAGTTGTGGACCTTGAATCTACAAATGAGGTATGGGAAAAGCTAAAAAATCTATATGAAGGAGATGATTATGTAAGAGAAGCAAAGCTACAGAGCCTGTAAGTGAAATATGAGGGTTTGAAGATGAATTAAGATGAAAACATAATAGCCTTTATGCAAAAAGTTGATGAACTTGTCACTGGAATAAAAGGTATGGGAGGAACTCTCAGTGAGAAGGAAATTGTGATGAAAATTCTCAGATCACTACCAAAGTCTTATAGTCACAAGGTAGCTGCTATTGAAGAATTTGTCTATGAAACCTATTGACAGAGATTAGTTTCTTGGAAAGCTTACAGCCTTTGAGATGAGAGAATTTGGTGATATCCTGCCAAAAGTTGAATCAGCTTTTAAAGCTACTACTTCAAAAAAGATTTCAAGATCTGAGAAATACAAGGTGGATGATGATGACTTTGATGAAATTGAAGCTAACTTTGTTGATAGGCTACAAAGAGGCTCTGGCAAGTTCAAAGGTAAATTACCTTTCAAATGTTTCTCTTGTGATAAAATAGGTCATTATGCTTCCAAATGTCCTGAAAGAATTGAAAGGAATAGGAAAAAATATGAGAGTAGGCCTAGAGTTCCAAAGAAATGTTACTATGTCAGAGATTGTGATGATGAAGGTGTGACTGATGATGAGTCTGATGATTATAATACTGGTGCAAATGAATGCCTATTTATTTCTATTAAAGAAGATCATGTGTCTACTAACTCTACTAGCTATGTAAAGAAAGAAAAACTAGTGGAAGAAAGAGCTTTGGTTGTTCAGGTTGAGAAAGATAATGATGAATGGGTTATTGATAGTGGATGCTCACATCACATGACTAGTGACAAAAGTAAGTTTGTAAATTTGGAAAAGTATGATGGTGGACTGGTTAGGTTTGGAGATAATGTAGCTGGTAATATTTGTGGAAAAGGATCTATTTCATTTGATGGAAAGCATAATACTGACAACGTATTATATGTGAAGGGTTTGAAGCATAATCTCTTGAGTATTGGTTAGATGTGTGACAAAGGATATGACCTGAGATTCAAAGACAATGGGTGCAAGATCATGGAAATCTCTGAAACTGTGATTGCCACCGATAAGAAGACAAAAGGTAACATCTATCAATTAAGAGGAACTAATGATTACTATTTACTAGCCTAGATAGATGAAAGTTGGTTGTGGCATAGAAGGATGTGTCATATAAACTTTGATAATCTGGTGAAGATAAGTTCAGGTCAGATTGTGAGATATCTATCAAAACTTGTGAAACCCTCCAATGCAATTTGTAAGGAATGTCATTTGGGAAAGCAAACAAGGACAAGTTTCAAGAGCAAAGAACAATTTTATGCCAGTTTGTTGGATCTAGTGCATACAGATCTCTATGGTCCTACAAGGGTGAGAAGTCTACAAGGTGACAGGTATTTCATGTTGCTTATTGATGATTATTCTAAATTAACTTGGGTTACTTTTCTAAGAGACAAATCAGAAGCCCTAGAAAAGTTCAAATCTTTTAAGGCAATGGTTGAGAATGAAATAGAGTTGAAGATCAAATGCTTGAGGTCTGATAGAGGAGTTAAGTTCACATCAAATGAATTTAACATTTTCTATGAAGATCATGGGATAAAGAGACAACTGTCTGCACCTAGGACTCCTCAACAGAATGGAGTTGTGGAAAGGAAAAATAGAACAGTTCAGGAGGCTTCTAGGACAATGATGAAGGAAGGAGATCTACCAGAAGTCTTTTGGAAAGAGGCTATTCATACTATTGTTTATATCCAAAACAAAGTTCAAGTGAAAGGTAATGGTACTCAAACTCCTTATGAATTGTGGTATGGAAAAATTCCTATAGTAAAATATTTCAAAATATTTGGAAGCAAATGTTATATCAGAAGAGATAAAGACCTAGGGAAGTTTGATGAAAGGTATGATGAAGGAATCTTCCTTGGATACTCTACCAAGAGTAAGGCTTACTGGTGCTACAACAAAAGGCTCAAAAAGATTGTTGATAGTGCAAATGTGAAGGTGGATGAAATCAAGGAACTAGATGAACCTGTGACTATAGTAAATGAAGAGAAAAATGAACAAGAAGATAGTCAAGATGAAGAAGAGGATCCAGAAAATGTTGTCAAGACTCCCAGGTATGTAAGGATTAATCATTCTAAAGATCAGATTATAGGTGACAAAAACAAAGGTGTGCTGACAAGAAGAAGAGCTGCAGAAGAACAAGTGAATTATTGTTTTTTTTCAAAGGTTGAACCAAAGACTATAAATGAAGCATGTAATGATGAAAGCTACGTAAAATCCATGAAGGAAGAGTTAATGCAGATAGAAAAGAATGATACTTGGGAATTAGTTCCTAGACCTGCTGACAAAAATATTATTGGAACCAAATGGGTTTTCAGGAATAAGTTGAATGATAATGGAGAGGTTGTCAGGAATAAGGCAAGGCTTGTGTGCAAGGGATATGCTCAGATTGAAGGGACAGATTTTGATGAGACTTTTTCTCCAGTGGCTCGGATTGAAGCAATTAGAATATTTTTGGCATTTGCAGCCCACAAAGACTTTAAGGTGTATCAAATGGATGTAAAGTCTGCATTCTTGAATGGTGAGTTGGAAGAGGAAGTTTACATTGAGCAACTAGAAGGATTTAAGTTATCAGACCAAGGAGATGTTGTGTGCAGGTTGAAGAAAGCTTTGTATGGACTCAAGCAAGCTCCTAGAGCCTAGTATGCAAGGTTGGACAAGTACTTATTATAGTAGGGTTCAATAAAGGTACTGTTGACAATAATCTTTACTTCAAAATCAATGGTGATCAAATTTTGATTGTTGAAGTCTTTGTTGATGATATCATCTTTGGAGGCAATGAAGGTATTTGTATGAAATTTGATGGTGAAATGCAAAAAGAGTTTGAGATGTCCATGTTTGGTGAAATGAATTTCTTTTTAGGTCTGCAAATCAATCAATCAGATAAAGGAATCTTCATATCTTAGTCTAAGTATGTAAAAGAGTTGTTGAAGAAGTTTGGTATGGAAGACTCTAAACTGGGGTGCACTCCCATGGTGACTTGTTGCAAGTTGAGCAAATCTGATGAATTACCTAAGGCTAATCAAACAAAGTACAGATCCATGATTGGAGGATTACTTTATCTAACTCAAACCAAACCTAATATTACGCATGTAGTTTGTCTTATTGCAAGGTTTCAAGTTGATCCAAGAGAATCACATGTGATGGCAGTTGAAAGAATCCTGAGGTATTTAAAAGGTACTCCAGATCATGGCTTATGGTATCCAAAGGATAATGACTTCACTCTTAGTGTTTATACAAATGCAGATTGGGCCAGAGATGTTGATGACATAAAGAGTACAAGTGGAGGTGCTTTCTTCTTGGGTAATAGATTGGTTTCATGGATGAACAAGAAATAAGATTCAATCTCTTTGTCAATTGCAGAAGCAGAGTATACTACAGCAGCATGTTGTTGCACTCAAGTGCTATGGATGAAGCAAACTTTGAAGGATATAAGAGTTGTGTATGAAGATCCAATTGCAATCTTTTGTGACAATACAAGTTCCATAAACATTTCAAACAATCCAGTGATGTATTCAAGAACCAAGCACATATCAATAAGGTATCACTTTTTGAGAGAGAAGGTGATAGAGAATGAAGTAAAATTGGAATATATGTCCACAAAGGATCAGATTGTAGATATTTTCACTAAGCCTCTACCGAAAGATACCTTTGAGTATCTCAAAGAAAAGTTAGGGGTCATTACCCCTCCTACCCTGAACTAAGATGAATAGGAATGCATCAATCTAGTGGATCTCAAAGTGTCATTCTTTGATTTGGATTGATGTCTTGAGGGCTACCTCTCAAGGGGAGTAGTTAGATGTTAAAATAAGTGTTGCTAACAGAGAAAGTTTAGTGGATCAGAGAAGCGGCATGCAAGTATGTGCCCTTTTCCATTGATGTCAAAGGGGGAGAGAAATCATGTGAAAAACTCAAGAGGAGAAAGATTGCAGATGTGTAAAGAGAAAGGGGGAGAATCTTGTCTTGATGGTCCTTTCAGTTTTTCACATCATATGTTGCCATCAATGACAAAGGGGGAGATTGTTGCAAGTATGTGCCTAATCGATGTTGTCATTGATGTCAATATATCTATGTTGCCATTGGTGTCAACTGTGCCCTCATTTTGTTACCTACTTGTAGATGTTGAGGGTATTGAGAAAATTAGATCATCTCATAAAAATAGTGAATTGCAGTGAAAAATAGTGCATTACATGCAGAAGAATGCTCTACATTTTCTATAGGATGAAGATCTTTGCTTGCAGATTGGAAGTTATTTAGAAGCCTGTCTGAAAATGTTATATTCCAAATTTGAGCCTCCGGATTGAAGATTTGAGTAATTTATGTTCACCAGAGTTAAAACAACTTTTTCTGTATGGTTGGCAGTGACAGGGAGAAAGTGTTTTGCTCCACATTCCTCTGCATTGAAGTATTTTGGTCTACAATTCTGAAATTAAGTTTGTGATTATGTTAAGTGCCTTCAACTACAATGGTTCATGATTTGGTGGTCTATGGGCTATCTTTTACTTGTGACAGTGGCTAGCAATGTTGTTCTTGTGCTCTAGTTTGAAGAATCCTATTGATAGAGTGATTAGAGATCGTGCAATTGTTCCTGGTGATTACAATGTGCTTGTGGATGTCTCTTGATCATGTTCTTACATTTGGATTGGTCTATAAAGAGTAAACTGGATCGTAAGTGAAGATTGTTCTTATAGACCCAGTGCTATCATTAGTCTTGGCCGACCTGGTTGAATTCATCAGTTGCGGAGAAGCATTGAAGATTGTAGAAGCATGTCATGGCATGGAGGATTGTGTTTGAGTCCCAACTAAGGTGTGGCATGATCTGCATACATCTTTACATCTTTTCCTTAGCTAATTTGTATTAGGTCCAGACCTATTTTATGTATGTTTGTAATGCCGACCATGGAGATCGTTCTAATGGTTGATGAATTGTATAAAAACATGTAACGAAGTTGAGAAAAGGGAGTGAGTTGTGAATATGAAGAGATAAGTGTGAAGGTGTGAAAGAGAAGAGCAGAGGAGTCATTTATGCTTCAATGGAACTAAACCCTGGCATGAATTAGATGTTATTCAATCAGTTCACAAATTTGGTAGTTAGCCACCTATTGGTAGTGAACCACCCATCGGTAGTGAGCCACCCTCGGTAGTGAGCCATCTTTAGGCAGTGAGAATTTTGAGTAGTGAGCCCTGTACGAAGTGAGCCTCTATTTTTCGGTATTGATATAACATATATATTTTTGTGGGCTAACACCCACCATGGTTTTTCCCTTTTAGGGTTTTCCACATAAAAATCTGGTGTCTCCTATGTTGATTATGTTAATGTGTTGAACTTCTCATTTCTTGCTTTCATGGTTATTTTAGAATATAAGTAATTGATAATTTGATGTTCTTAATTGGTTAAATTTTTAGGAAAACTTATTCACCCCCCCTCTCAGTTGTCTGGGTGTAGTTCAACAGATTGTGGATGTGATGAGGATCTTGGTGTTATAGATTTAAGTCTTGGCTAACCCTTGACCTGGTCCACTTTCACTTCTTTCCACTATGGAAGTGTTTGGTGCCAACCTAATTGACATAGGTATCAATTGTAGATGGTATAAATGAAATATGAAATTGAATGGAGCAAGGTAGAGAAGATGATGTGAATGTGAATCAAGGGTAGTGAATTGTGTGTGATCTTAAATGCTTATGACTCCAGAATGTAGTGAGTAGTGTCTACATTTCAGCATGCCAGAAGTTGTTGGAGTCAATGAGCCAAAGGTTGTAGATGGCAAGGAGTGACACTGGAGGATCCCTCCTATTGCATTGAGATAGTGAATCTCTATGTAACAATCTTCTTCTTTCTTCTCTCATCTGGGCAATGAACCCTTGGCAGTGAGCCTTTCTTCTGGGCAGTGAGCCTATTTTATTTCAATGTTGTTATTCGTATATATGTGAGCTAATCCTCACCATGGTTTTTCCCTTCTTGGGTTTTCCATGTAAATCTGGTGTTCTTATGTGTTTGAATGTATTTGCATTGTTTACATTATGCTAATGCATGATAAGAGGTTGATGTTTGGAATTACTTTGAAGATTTAATGTTTTAATAGACAACTGATTCACCCCCCCTCTCAGTTGTCTTGTGCATTCTAACAATTGGTATCAGAGCCAAGTTCCCTAAAGAAGCTTAACTGCTTGGGGTAGATCTGAATGGCGCACAGGAATGGTATGGAGTTTCCAGTGTTTGATGGAATGAATTATGCTTTTTGAAAAACTAGGATGGAAAGTTTTCTTATCTCACTGGGATACAATGTATGGAAGATAGTTGACAAAAGTATACTATACCTCCTAATGGTCCAAAGGATGATGATGAGATCAAATATTATGAGAACAATGGCAAGGAGTGCTCTTCCGAACAGTCTCTCTAATTCTGAACTAGTAAAGGTGATGTGTTACAAAACTGCTCATGAGATCTCGAATAAGTTGGAAAGTACCTATGAAGGAGATGACAAGGTTAAGCAAGCAAAGATGCAAATTTTGAAGACCAAGTTTGAAACCCTAAAGATGTCAGAAGATGAAAATATTGCAATCTATATGCAGAGAGTGGATGAAGTTGTCAATTCCATCAATGGCCTTGGTGGGAAGTTGGAGGAAAGTGAAGTGGTAAAGAAGGTATTAAGAACTCTTCCAAAGGCTTATAGTGCTAAAGTTTCTGCTATTGAAGAGACCCAAAATTTGGATCAATATTCTAGAGATCAAATGTTTGGTACTCTAACTACTTTTGAGATAAGAGAGTTTGGTCAAGATGGTTCAAGAAAAGAAACTACTTTTAAGGCCAACAAGTTAGAAAAGAAGGTTGAATTATATTCATATGACTTTGATGAAGTGGAAGAAACTTTTGTAAGCAGATTGACAAAGGGCTCTAGAAAATACAAAGGTAAGCTACCTTTCAAATGCTTTAACTGTAGAAAGATAGGTCATTATGCTTCAAAATGTCCAATCAAAAGTTTAAATGACAAATACAATGACAACAAAGGTAAATCATTTAGGAGAAGTTATTATGTTAAGGAAGATGATAGCATATCTAATAATGAATTTGATTATCTAGATGATGAAAGTAATGAATTCTTGTTCATGGCTCTGAATGTTGAAACTAATTATGAAAAGAGTATGAAGGAAACTGCTCCAGAAACAAAGCATAATATCAAAGGAGCTCTGGTAACTACTTTTCATGCAAGAGAAGATGAGAACCAGTAGTTAATTGATAGTGGATGTTCAAATCATATGACAGGTGATAAGAACAAGTTTGTGAAACTTGAAAAGTTTGATGGAGGTTTTGGTCAATTTGGAGATGATGCATCTGCTAAAATCTGTAGAAAAGGTTCAATTAGTTTTGATGGAAAACACAATATAGATGAAGTTTTGTATGTCAAGGGTCTCCGACATAATCTTCTAAGTGTAGGACAAATGTGTAGCGGAGGATATAACCTTATTTTTTAGGATGGTGTCTATGAAATCAAAAAAGACAACTCTAAAACTTTGGTTGCTACATGAATAAGGACAAAAGGAAATATATATTAGCTCAAAGGTGTTAATGGTATGTGCTTCATGACTCAGGTTAATGAAAGTTGGCTATGGCATAGAAGGATTTGTCACCTCAATTTTGACAGTCTAGTGAAGATTAGCTCTACTCAAGCTGTGAGGGATCTGCCAAGGATTACAAAGCCTATCAATGCAACCTACAAGGAATGTTAGATTGGGAAGCAAACAAAGAAGAATTTAAAGATCAAAGAGTATTCTACCACCAGACCTCTGGAGTTGGTGCATACAAATCTGTGTGGACCTACAAGAGTAGGAAGCTTTCAAGGTGACAAGTATTTCATGTTGTTGATTGATGATTATTCTAGAATGACTTGGGTAACTTTTTTCAAAGAAAAATCAGAAGCTCTAGATAGGTTTAAAGCATTCAGGGTCATGGTTGAAAACAAAATTGATTTGAAAATCAAGTGTTTGAGGTCTGACAAAGAGGGTGAGCTCACCTCCAATGAGTTTAACTACTTTTGTGAAGATCATGGGATAAAGAGACATTTATTAGCCCCTAGGACTCCTCAACAAAATGGAGTGGTGGAAAGAAAGAATAGGACAATTCAGGAAGCAACAAGGACAATGTTGAAAGAAGAAAATTTACCTCATATCTATTGGAGTTAAGCTATTCACACTATAGTCTACATACAAAACAAAGTGCAAGTAAGGGTCAACAGTTCAAAGATTCCATATGAGCTATGGTATGGAAGAACTCCAACTGTGAAATATTTTAGAGTGTTTGGAAGTAAGTGCTGCATCAGGAGAGATGAAGAAAACTTGGGAAAGTTTGATATAAGATTAGATGAAGGAATCTTCCTTGGTTACTCTACAAAGAGTAAGGCTTACAGGTGCTACAACAAGAGACTAAAGAAATTAGTGGAAAGTGCAAATCTCAAAGTAGATGAAGAACCATATCAAAGTTCAGTGTTAATAGAAGGATATGAATCTAATGAGATCCCTTGCAGAGAAGAAGAAAGAGAAGAAGAAAAGGAAAAGGAGAAGCATGTTAATGAAGAAGATTCTCTGGAAAGGATTCCTAAAACCCCTAAGTATGTGCAAAAGAATCATTTTGAAGATTAGATCATTGGGGACAACAAAGGTGACAAAAAGTATTGCTATGGCAGATGAGTAGGTAAATTTATGCCTATTATCTAAAATAGAACCCAAAATAGTGACTGAAGCATGCAAAGATGAGCACTAGATTAAGGCTATGGAAGAAGAATTGACACAGATTGAGAAGAATCAAACTTGGGAAGTTGTCCCAAGACCAGTAAACAAGAATGTGATAGGAACCAAATGGGTCTTCCGAAACAAATTGAATGAGAATGGAGAAGTAGTAAGAAATAAGGTCAGACTTGTGTGAAAAGGGTACTCACAAGTGGAAGGAATAGATTATGAAGAAACATTTGCTCCAGTGGCAAGACTGGCCATTAGATTGTTCTTAGCCTTTACAACTCATAAGGACTTCAAAGTCTATCAAATGGATGTGAAATTTACTTTCTTGAATGGAGAATTGGAAGAAGAAGTATACATTGAACAAAGGAAGGCTTTCAGTTATCAAATGATTCAAATATGGTCTGTAGATTGAAGAAGACATTGTATGGACTCAAACAAGCTCCTAGAGCTTGGTATGCAAGGTTGGATAGGTATCTATTGCACCAAGGATTTAAAAAGGTCAGTACAGATAGCCATTTGTACTTCAAAGTTGAAGTAGATCAAATCTTGATTGTGGAAGTGTATGTTGATGATATAATCTTTGGTGGAAATGAAGGAATGTGCAAGAGATTTGCATAAGAGATGCACAAAGAGTTTGAAATGTCAATGTTTGGGGAAATGAATTTCTTCTTTGGGTTACAAATCAGTAAATTAGAAAAAGGTATTTTCATTTCACAGTCAAAGTATGCTAAGGAAATGTTGAAGAAGTTTGGAATGGAAGACTCCAAACCACTGTGTACTCCCATGACTACTGGTTGTAAGTTAAGCAATTATGATGAATCTCCTAAGGCCAATCAAAGAAAGTACAAATCAATGATTGGTGGATTGTTATACCTGAATGCTACTAGACCAGATATCATGCTACTAGACCGGATATCATGCATGCAGTTTACCTTGTGGCTAGATTTCAAGCAAATCCTAGAGAGCCACATGTCTTAGCAATAAAGATGATATTCAGATACTTGAAAGGCACTCTGGAGTTTTGCCTATGGTATCCCAAATATGATGAATCTCCTAAGGCTGATCAAAGCAAGTACATATCAATGATTGGTGGACTATTATACCTGACTACTACTAGACCAGGTATCATGCATGCAGTTTGCCTTGTGGCTAGATTTCAAGCAGATCCCACAAAGTCACATGTCTTAGTAGTAAAGATGATATTCAAATACTTGAAAGGCACTCTGGAGTTTGGCCTATGATTTCCCAAGGATACTAATTTCTCCTTGAGTGCATATACAGATGCAGATTGGGGAGGATGTATAGATGATAGAAGAAGTACAAGTGGTGGTGTTTTCTTTCTAGGAAGAAGACTTATATCATGGTTAAGTATGAAGCAAGACTTAGGTGTTGTGGATGAAGCAGACATTGAAAGATATCAAAGTATCATATGATGAACCAATTCCTATCCTCTGTGATAATACAAGTGCTATCAACATTTTTAAAAAATTGGTAATGCATTCAAGAACAAAGCATATTTCAATCTAGTATCACTTCCAAAGAGAAAAGGTTGCAGAGAATGAGGTGAAGTTGAAGTATGTGCCTACCAAGGATTAGGTTGCAGACATATTTACAAAGGCTCTCCCTAAGGATACTTTTGAGTATCTCCGGTAGAAGTTAGGGGTTATTGCCCCTTCTCTTAACTAGATGCATAAGTATGTGCATCTATCCAGAAAGCATTTCAAGATATAATTTTTGGC